>JAWNNB010001724.1:2400000-4800000 GCA_035043285.1 Drosophila subsilvestris | reverse complement strand
AAGAGGATTGTCCAACGGTTATATAGGAGCTGAGTAGCCATTTTGCCTTATCGACGAGCGAGAAGCCCTCGACAATTGAGCACCCCAGATAGTTGGCGGCGTAGAATCACCTGGTTTGGGGGATTACTCCCATAGATACTACGAGCTGAAAACAATCTACTTGAAGGTCGTTCCTTAATTTGTGTGGGATTTATAATTGATTCCCAATGAATCATTATGAAGGGTTGCTAATTCAAATCGGCGTATTAAACAGACTGCACGTGATAAAAGTTTATGAAGATTCCCTTTTGAGTAGGGAATTGAGAGCCCTGAAGACCGACTCCAACCATCTGTGACTTGTTCTATCGGTTGGAAAGGTAAGTGGCTCTCAAAATATCGCATGCGAGAAAGGTTCTTTCGGCTCACATTTAAAATGAAAACTATCAGGCAGATAAGATCGCAGAAGTAGAAGCTCCTCTCTTAGTACTTTTATATGATAGTATTACGCATCTGGAATAGTAATACGTCAACAATTGAATGAAAATGTTATCAAAAGAGTCCCGATAATGGCATACATGTACATAATATGTACACCTTTAAATCTATATAAAAAAACATTCTCTGCGAGTCACGAGGTTTCATTGACGAAAGATTTGCCAGAAAAATTAATGAATTTTTACTTATGGCAGCTATTGTTTAATTAAAGGACTGCATATCATAATACCCTCTATAAGGATATACAATTTCTACCCATTTAACTGGAGTTTATCAAACTGGGAACACACTGAACTGAACATTGCTATCGGAAATCCCTAGTAAATGAAAGAAAATCACATGTATTTCAATAAGTTCAGCAATCAAGTGGCGTTCAGATGGCTTTCAACCGATAATCCGTAATCGTGCATTATGGCCCACTCGGACGATTATGAACGGCCAATCAGGGCAGATTAATCCTCTGAATAGACCATAAGTCCACATTCAGGTGGGTACGCTACGCCAGTGGCAGTACGAGTGGAATATACTCAAGATGCAAGTGGGTGCGGCTCTGGTTGGTCTTCTATTTGTCGTTCTTCAGGTGGGACGTCTTCTCTGCCTAGATCTGAGTCATGGCGCACTGACGGGGCGCATCACCGGCGGAGAGCTGGCCCGCGAGAATCAGTTTCCCTATCAAGTGGGTCTCTCCATAGAGGAGGCCAACGACTTGTTTAGCTGGTGCGGAGGTAGCTTGATTTCGGATCAATATCTACTGACGGCGGCGCACTGTGTAGAGGAGTAGGTTTTCCCCAGCATAAGACTTAAAATGAATTCAGCTGACAACTATATCCCTACAGAGCCATCTCCATTACGTTCTACTTGGGCGGAGTGCAGCGACTGTCTCCCAAGCAGCTAATCCGTGCGAACAATCCCGTCGTATATCTGCATCCTGGCTGGGACAGCCAATCTCTGGAGAATGACATTGCCCTGCTTCGTTTGCCCGAGGCTGCCGTCTTTAGCAGCTCCATAGAAGTAATCAGACTGCCAGGAATGACCTCGAGCCATCTCAGCTACGACTACGTCCCGGCCACGACCTCTGGATGGGGTCGCATGAGCGATGGTATGTATTTTCTCTCACCAGATCTTATATATATATATCCTTTTCTTTTTAGAATCGGCTTTAATTTCCGATCATCTGCGCTTTGTCGTCCAGTTTGTGGAGTCGAATGAGGACTGCCAGTATGCCTACGCCAACATCAGACCCACCAACATCTGCATGGACACAACCGGCGGCCGATCGACCTGCACCGGAGACTCCGGCGGTCCGCTGATCTATCACGATCCCTTGCAGAGTGCCGATATCCTGATAGGTGTCACTTCCTATGGCAAGAAGTCGGGCTGCACCAAGGGCTATCCCTCGGTCTTCACACGCGTCACGGCCTACTTGGATTGGATAGCGGTGGTGAGTGGAGTTGTCTACCCGTAGAGTGGCCCGCGACGGCTGATCAAACAGTGCTGGGCACTGTAAATAAATTAAATCAAATGTTGAGCATTTCAAAAGTGGCTCTGTGCTTGTTATTCTCGGACCACGGGAGCGTGGGGAGTGCGGACAGGGACAGGTGAGAAAGCACTTGAGAAAGTGTCGCAGTTTAAAATCGAGACAGGCGAAGATAACCCAACAAAACACCTTCCTATAGCCATTGATAAAGAGTTGGCTGGCTGGCTTATATATAAGTAGTATACTTTTAATGAAGGATATTAAAAGTATACTGGACGAATATCAGAGAGGGAAATAAAAGCTCAAAGTTCGCTACTTTTTCTGGGAAAATTCCAATTAGCTGATTGATCTCTCGTTAGGCTATCTTTTGGGCGAGGAGAAACTGCCAATTCATTTGGTTTGCCCCGTAACCGTATCTCTCGATAGTTAACAGTTTCAAGAAGCACAACCAGATCTGTTCTGGCTGCCATATCGCAGATGTGGCGCATGCCGATAGAGGCGTTACGTTACACAAGGAGCGGGCCCTAGCCACTTGAGCAGGTGCCGGATTCGGAATAACCACAGATCAGATAGGGGTGGGACGTCATGGGGTTCAATTGGCTGGACGGGCGTCTATAAAAGCGGCGGGATGAGCTGAAATCACATATACTTTTCATAGGTAGCCCAATCATGAAAGTGCTCGTTGTATTCGCTTTGGCCCTGGCCTACGCCTCGGGATCGGCTCTGCGCGGTGTCCAGACGGGACCCGGTGGACGCATCACCCACGGCGAGGATGCCCGCACCGACCAGTTCCCCTACCAGGTTGGACTTTCCCTGAAGATTGGCTCCTCCTCGGCCTGGTGCGGTGGCTCCCTCATCGGAAACGAGTGGGTCCTGACTGCCGCTCACTGCACTGACGGGTAAGCAAGTCCTGCAGCGATTACAGCGATCAAAAGTGGCTAAGGATATTGTTTACCTTCAGCATTGACTCCGTGGAGGTCTATCTGGGCAGCACTGTGCGCTCCAGCCCCAAGGTCAAGCACCACGTCACCAAGGACGACATCATCATCCACGCCGACTGGAACAGCCGCACCCTGAGGAACGATATCTCTCTGATCCGCATTCCCCGCGTCGAGTACAGCAGCGCCATCCACGCCGTCGAGCTGCCCCGCGAGGAGTCGCACTATTCCTCCTACGATGGTGATGAGGTCATCGCCTCCGGCTGGGGCCGCACCTCCGACGAGTCCAGCGCCGTCGCCGCCCACCTCCAGTACGCCCACATGAAGATCATCTCCAACAGCGAGTGCAAGCGCACCTACTTCACCACCATCCGCGACTCCAACATCTGCGTCTCCACCCCCGCGGGCGTTTCTACCTGCAACGGAGACTCCGGTGGCCCTCTGGTCCTGGAGCACAGCAAGGTCCAGATTGGTCTGACCTCCTTCGGTTCTGCCTCCGGCTGCGAGAAGGAATACCCCGCTGTCTTCACTCGCGTCACCAGCTACTTGGACTGGATCCATGAGCACACCGGCATCTCCCGTTAAGTTGCTGATGTTCCTGTCCTCATCCGGAGTAATAAAGAATCGATTTTAAAAAATGTAACGAATCCTTGGTTCTCATCTGCATAGGGTTGTCAAAAATATATCAAAAATATCGAATATATCGATAATTTGTTGGTGATATATTTCATATCGTTTTGATATTTTTTTAAAAAAGAATATATCACTGATATGATATTTTTCAAATATTTGACAACCCTACATCTGCACCAGTTAGCGGCGCTATATCTCGGCCAGGTAGGGCCAAATCGGCGTAGGACCCACTTTTCCTAGACAAGTACCACCTCGTTGTCAGAACACACCTTGCAAATTCAGTGCTGTTAGGCGCGCTAACAGTTCGCGCTGCCGATTTATTTCGTGTAAAAATTTATCGATAACGTAATTTGAGATGGGCGATATTCATCGTATAGGACTAAACTTTCTCCGTACTTTCTCCTGGAGATGGGCGATATTCATCGTAATTCTCGGCGCGCCCGCCAGATTTGAAATCTGCAAGGAAGGGCAGAATATTCAAAAAAAGGTAAGAATATTACAAAAATCTCGAAATAAAATGATTTTTTTAGCTTAAACATTTGGTTTTATTAAAGTTTAGTAAAGGTATCCTTTTCGGCTTTGCTGAGTTTGGCATATCGGTACATAAAGCTAATATATATTCGGCTTTGTCCGCTATAGCTATTCGTCATTTAATTTTTCCTTGGGAAAAACTGTGAGAACTTCCAATGTTAACTGTGAATTCCACAATTTATTCCATTCGCTTCCAGTCTGTAAAGGCAGAAAGACAGTTGTAGTGCAATTGGACGGATTGATTTAATATGAATATTTCGTTTGCTTGATAAGTATTTCTACGAGTATATACGAGTAAGTATGCATGTGGTTACGATCATAAAATGTGCGGGTAAATATTCGCAAGTATTATTGCCTTCTATCCCATGGAGAAGAATGATAACCTGAATGCCATTTCCACAATGTTCTGCGGAACATCAGATCGGTGACATATGTAGACCTCCTTGGCCGGCGACTGAAACAGGCGACCGACCACCACAAATCGAATTGATTTCGTGGAACAGGCTTGATTTTGATTCTCCGTTCTGGATTGCGGGGAAACTTCCAATGTCATCCCGTGCTCCCTCACCAGCGATATTGCATTGCTGCTACTGTGTCCATTGGCGTTGGCAGACACTCTTATGGATTCTGTGATCTGTCTGCAATAGTGCTTGGAGCGCTCCAGTACAGAGTGAATCATGTGGCAGGCCTGCCGAATCTCAGACAGAAATGTGGTACTCTCCGAGCAGTCATTGAAGGGCGCGAACAGAGACCCATTGGCTATGTCAATGTACACATAGTAGAGGACACAGTTCTTCCAGCCGGCGGATATCTTCACTGGCACCACATTGCTGATTTCCTTCCACATCGACTCGGTCATCTGGCTCTGATTGTGGGTCTCCGAACTCAAATTGAGACCATAGTGCAGCGGATGTTGTACGGCAAAGTTCTCCCAATCCGACTCGCTATCGGAATCCTCTGCGCCGCCATGGATAGGTGTCAGCCGCTTGCGCGACGAGTCGTCTTCGCTGGGCGTCAGACTGTGTATCGACGATCCGCCCAGGGAGGAACAGAGCTGCGCCTCCTCATCCGCAGATACCGCAGTACTCAAGACCGTGAGCTTCTGCTTGAGGAAGGACTCCAGTTTGCCGTTGGTCTCCTTCTCGTCCTTTGCCTCGGCGGCAGCTTGTTCCAGCACTTGAGGCCGCTTGTTCGAAATGGACCAGAACATGGCGAGCGACTCGATGCCGCACTGAATGAGGTGATCCAGTGTCTCCTGTATTTCCTCGATGTAAAAGAGCGACGGTCCCACCACGGTGTCCGGCGCCATGTCTGGGGCATCGAATATCTTCAGGATGACCGCCAGGCTGAGATGGTTGCGTGTGCAGATGGTCAGGAAGTAGCGCCCCGTCGCATTGGGCAGCACGATCTCCTCCCACACATACAGCTCTCGGACGCGCACACTCGGTGCTCCAATTAGATCGAAGATCCCTCTGCATCGCAGGAAGCCCTCGACATTGGCCCGCACTTCAGCGGGCAGCAGGCTGGCCACCAGGAAGTGATTGTAGTACAGAGCGCTGCCGTAGATGAAGAACTCGCGGTGTGTGGTCAACGGCTCATCGTTCCAGTTGCGGTAGTCCATGGCCTCCATCTCGCTCAGTGCGTCGAATACGCGCAACTGCGCCTCCTTGGGCAGTGGCAGATTCCGGGACTGGCCGAGCAGTTCCTCAAACTGGGTTAGTCCGCGGCAATTGAGCAACAGCCGTGTGCGCTGAATGCCACAGAAGTGGCGCAAGAACGATCTTAGGTCTCCGGCACTGCCCTCTGCTTCTGCGCCTCCAAAGTTTTCCAGCACCAAGCCCGGCATGGAGAAGCGGATATAGCCAATCAGCTCATCCGACCGCATGTTGCACTCGGCCGCACTGTAGAGACTGCTCGCGTAGGCGAACAGCACCAGAAATCCATTCAGCCGTCGGTAGTTCACGTGATAGGGGACCTGGTCCACTAGTAGGCGCGACGTGATCGGCTGGGTGTGCAGCTCGCTGAGAACGGCATGCAGGGTGAGGAAGCTGCCCCGTGCCTTGTACAGGAAGTTGGTCGTTGCGCCCTCAGGGTAGTAGTACAGCGAGTCCTGGTGTTGGTCATGCTGGTAGCATTCCGGTGGCAGCAACAGCATACCAAAAGGCATATGATCGGCCGCATCGGCACTCTTTAAGGTGCCGGGCTCTGAGGAAACAGCGGGCAGAAGCAGTTCCTCAAACTTCTCCGCAAACATGGCAAAGTTCTCCACCTTGCGCACCTGCTCCTCCTGCTGGCTATGTCCGTAGGTCGGATCCGCTGCTGCTGCTGCTGCGGCCGCCGTAGAGCTGGAGGAGGCCTGGAAGCAAAGGCAGACCTGTGTGGGCTCCACGAACTGCTGCAGCAGCTCGTCGACATTGCTGGCATACAGCTCGATGCCGTTGAGCGACTTGAACCAATCGCCGCGCTTGATGTCGTGCTGCATGGCGCTTATGTCGTGCACAAAGCCCTCGACCATTAGACACTCGGGCTGGTCGGGAAACGGCAGCACACGGAATCCAAGAATCGACTCCACCGCTGTGGAGCGGCGTCCAAAGCGAAACCGATCTGCTGCAGTTATAACTAGCTGCAGCTTCTTGTTGCTGCTGCTGCTGCTGGCGTCCCCATGCGACGTCTTGAAGTGTGAGAACCGAAACTCGTCGGCCCCGGGCTCGGGCTCTGACAACTGGTTGCGACTGTGGCTCTGGCTCTGGGTCTGCAACTGCGTTTGCGTTGCGGCTGCGGCTGCGTCTGGGAGTGGGACGGACGACTGCCATTATGTTGACGTCGCATCGGCTTCTTTCCCAGGCGCAGTGAGCGGCGCATGAACTCCACCCGACGCTCCGCCGAAGTCGCTATGCTCGACTTCACATTGGGCATGTATTCAACGTAGAAGAGGCTGCCGTCCGCGGCCACGTATTCCTCCCAGCTGGCCGAATCGCTACCGTCACTGTAGGAGTTACTGATCGAAGAGCTGGAGCTCGAAAATGCCTCCGAATTGGCATCGATGCCAGCCAGACTCCCCGGAGACTTGCGCATTGCGGCAGCTATTAGACAAGATGAGACAAGTCTATTTTCAATCAGTTTGCGTTCTACCGCCTATTATAAATATCACG
The DNA here is from genome assembly GCA_035043285.1 of Drosophila subsilvestris. NCBI lineage: Eukaryota > Metazoa > Arthropoda > Insecta > Diptera > Drosophilidae > Drosophila > Drosophila subsilvestris. The sequence goes on along the minus strand of JAWNNB010001724.1, from coordinate 4,792,795 downwards.
AGCTCCGCTGATCTTCACATTTGAATGTCGACTGACTGGAAGACTCTTCTCACGTCTGCCTAGAACCGAATGCCCAAAACTACTCACAGTTCTACTCGCACCTTGCTCAAAACCTGTTTCTAACTGCAGCCGAGCCAGAGATCACCGTAAGCCCACCTGGAGCAGGCTGTGCTGATTGCCTTTTTTCTCTTTGTGGCACTCACGCTCTTTGCTTCCATTCAGACAACCTGGAAATAAATCACCATAGAAGCAACAGCAGAAAAGAGAGTGGGAGAGAGTATAAATACATATACTCGTACATATATGTATAATACAATTCCCTTTTGGCATTTAGCATTCTTAAACTATACAAAATGTTATCAGAATATTAAGAAATTTCGCATATTTTTGTTGCTTGTTTAATTTTAAAATAATATTTTAGGCATTGTGAAATCCCACTAAAAGAAGTATGCAAGTAAGTATCTTTATTGGCGGCAATGGCAATCAACAGATAATCGTAGGTGCAGTGCAGCTGAAGAGTGTTATCGCGTTCGCTTGAACTGTAAATCAACGCTACGGGCTTCTAATATTCGCATGTGCTCGTATGCAGACTTATAGACTGGCGAGACATGCAATTTATATCGTTGTTAGTTGATCCGTGTTACTGCTTACACAGGTTAGCATTATAGACTAATCTGTGTTCGGCAACGAGCCATAATTATCCGATAATGAAACATGGGGCTCTACTCAAACGAGCCGTGGGACTGGCGGCGGAACGCATTCTGCCACCGAAAGACTGATACCCGTTGCTGATAGCTGAACCCCAGGCAAAATATTGCCAAAATTGATAAGCCGTATCGTGTCGGTATTAGCCACATATCGCTGCTACCAATTATATTCGCTGACCATTCGCAAACACTTGTTCGGGGTTAGTCTTTTCGGGAACGCAGAAGCTTCGGTACGTTCGAAACACGCTTGGAGAGGATTCAAAAGAAATGCCATAGGAAAGCAAAATGTTGCATAGCATTCGGAGCGTAAAGATAATGTTCAGCCCATTAACAAACAAAAAGAGATTTGAATAGAAGGAGAACTTGAATAAAATAAGACAGTAAGCAAGAACGGAAGTGTCCATATGTATATGTATGTACCTACAGACGTATACTATACTGTACGAGTATGTTTGCTCATTGAAAAAGTAGGAACTTGCTTTTTGCTTTCGACAATCAATAATTTGTGGGGCTCTGATAACGTCGATAATTAATAGACCTATAAAATGCGTTCAGTATTCATATTAAAAGTGTTTCTGGTTGTGTCTCTGCTACACGAAAATGCACAAGTAATCCGTGCCATCGAGTTATCAAGTTCCGACGATGCTTTGGTTCCCGCAAACCCAGACGAAAGTGGAGAGTCCACTGCGGATGCGGATTTCAAGTCGGCTTTGCTAAAATACGATTCTGATGACGGTAATAGTTGCCTCTTGGATATCATCAAGGAGGATGTGCTGTGGTGGACATACCCAAATGGAACCCTGAAGCAACTAAATGGAAAATACTGTGAGTAGATGGAAACATTTCGTCCCAATTATTACGAGTGTTTTGTTATCTGATCCATTTATGCACAGCAACATATTTATATTTGGACCTATCGCATGGCAACATGAAGGAGGACACAGACTTGTTCCAGCCCACCAAACTATCCATTACATTTAACAAGAGGAAAGTTGAAGTCTTTTCGGCTGCCTACAACACTCTCAACGCAGTGCCATTTCTAGCCCTGTACTCTTTGAAGGACTCGTTGAAGCTTCTAACTTTGCGGGGAAACAAATTCGCTGACCTTCTGCCGGACGCTGGGGGTAAGTACTGGCTAGACATTGGTTGCACTTTAACTATAGAAACAAGAGACAAATACACCCCTTCCTATGATCAGCTATCATTCACAATTTCAGCCGTTGAGCGGTATTTGAATGAGACTCGTTTGGACCCCAGTTACACCACAACACAACACAAATGCGAGCAGTTTCTTGCACAAAATGCCACCGATCTGTACAATCGGGAGTGCTTTCTATACATACAGAACAACATGAACATGAACACGAACACAAGAAACGCCCCAACGAATGATAACACCTATGGGGACTACCTTCAATTCCTGAAAGAGAAGGCTGACCTTCTTGGGAAGACACGTAAGAACACAATTACAGCACATTCACACACACTTATCCTCACAAAAAATGCATCTAAGTACACATTTCCAAAATATTAATGTACGAAATCTTCTTTATATATGTATATATTTCGCCTAGAACAATCCATTGCATGGGCCACCTTTCCGAATCTACCACGACTGGTGGAACTGGACATCAGCAACTGCAGCATCGAGTATGTGGAGAAGGAGGCCTTTAGGAACATCACCAACTTGAAGAGGCTCTTCATGTCGGACAATAAAATCATGACTATTCAACAGGATACGTTCTACTATATTCAGAGTGTGCAGTATTTGGATATTTCCTTCACGAACGTACTGACGTATAGCTACCAAATATCTATGCCCACGCTGGAAATGGCCATGAGCCTTATATACGGCCTAAAGATACAGCAGAATGCGTTCAAACTGCTGCCGGAATTGGTGTACCTGGATGTTTCCCACTCGAAAATGACCCGCAACAGTGCCGTGGCCTTCGCACACTTGGGGCCCAAGCTTAAGTTTCTCAGCTTGTGCTACACGGCCATTCCCATGGTGAGCAGCGCAATTTTCAAAAACACCGCCCTGGAAGGCCTCGATTTGTCGGGGAACCCCTTCGTGTCGAACAACATTCTAGATGATGCATTCGATGGGATTGGCAGTACGTTGAAGTACCTGTACTTTGAGCACTCCAACCTCAAGGACATGGAGTGGTCCAGGCCCCTGAAGAACGTTCAAATCCTGGGCTTGGCGGGTAACAACATAAACGCATTGTCCTTGGCCATGTTCGAGTCCCTGGAGAGCTTGAAAATCCTCGACTTGAGCTCCAACCACGTTGGCAATTGGTATAAAAGCGCTTTCGACAATAACTCCGAGCTGCGTGTGCTGAATCTTCGCAGTAACAACATCAATGTCCTGACCAATGAGATGCTCAAGGACTTTGAACGCCTGGAGTACCTGAGTCTCGGCGACAACAACTTCATTTGCAACTGCCACCTGAGGGAAGTGGTCGAGGTGGCGGCGGGCAACAACAAGGAAGCCGACTGCTCGTACAACCTGCTCAACATAAGCCCCACCAGCTCGTTCAGCATCCAACAATTGCTGGGTACCACGCAGCCTCTAAATATAAATCGAAAGCTCTGGCAGAGCCGATTTCTGCCACAGTTGAATAAGAGCTACAACAACATCAGGGACTATAAGCGCGTGAACAAGATTTTCAAATTGCGATTCTTAGCTGGCGAGTATAGTGCCTCAAGATGTCCTGCCTCGACACCCTACCAGATGTCTGAGCTAACCAACGAACTGCTGACCCTAAAATTTCAGCTGCTTGACTATGATGCGACGCAATATTGGTGCTTCAATGACACCCACCAAGTGCAGGTGGAGGAGCTGAACTGTCAGGTTCGGGGCATGAGTGAGATCACGACGGACTTGCACAATCTAACGACGACGGTTATCGCGGTGCTTGCCAGCATTCTTGGCCTGTGCATTTGTGGCTTCATTGTCTATCTGAAGCGCTGGCATATACACTACTACTACTCGTCGCTTAAGTCCGCAGCCCTTCTTTCCAGCGCATCGAAAGAGTCGGTGGACAGCTTTACGCATTTGTCCCAACGTGATCCCAGCACTGTCTACGATATCTTCATTAGCTACTGCCAAAACGATCGAACGTGGGTGTTGAATGAGCTGCTGCCCAATGTGGAGGAAGCAGGAGATATTTCAATATGTCTGCATGAGCGAGACTTTCAGGTTCGGTGTTTGTTTTTTTTCGGGTCCCTTGGGGGCGTGTACTAATCCAATGCCATCCTGTTTGTAGATCGGAGTGACTATACTGGACAACATTATCTCATGCATGGATCGATCGCACTCATTGATGCTGATCATATCCTCCAAGTTTCTACTGAGCCACTGGTGCCAATTCGAAATGTATCTGGCCCAGCATCGGTGAGCGATACAATTTTTGCTTGCAATTGCAGCTCTTACAAATATTTCTTTCAGCATCTTTGAGGTCAGCAAGGAACATTTGATCCTCGTATTCTTGGAGGATATACCCCGAAGCAAGCGTCCAAAAACCCTTCAATATTTAATGGATGTGAAAACCTATATCAAATGGCCAGTCGGCAAAGGCGACGAAAAACCAAAGCTGGAGGAGCGTAAGCTATTTTGGAAACGCTTGAGAAGATCGTTGGAAGTCATTGGCCTTCGAAGTCATTCGAAAGAGATCAGAGCTTAAGGAAACCATAACCCATTACATTATCTAAAAAGTCCTAGTCAGTTTTACAAGTACCTGATAAAATATAGATTAATAACTTAAATTATACTCAGCTGTGTGTATGTCGATTTTGCTTTACACAATTTTTGAAATAGGGTTAAATATGAATCACGATTTCGAAATCAAATATCACTTTAACTTTCAGGAATGCCCCTATTATGTTAACATTGACTGTATATTATATATTTCTTGGGATATTTTGACATTGCAACTGAGTTCACAGGTTTCCAATCTTGCAGAAAATTGATTATCTATGTGATAAAATTATATATTCATTTAATAAAATTCTAACTAGCTAGCTTTATCAAATCGAATATCAAAATAGATGAATATGATTTTCCTCGGTATATTTACGGTATTTTATGAAATTGAGAAGGTATATCTGGATGTTTATTTTTAAGGGTCAGACGGTATATTTTGACGATAAATCCGCGGTCACTCTGATAACAACAGCTGTTTTGCATTTGCGCGCAAAAATAAATGCATTAAATCATTTTTACATAAAAATGGAATTTCGCTTAAAGAAACGACCCCGAACTGAAGTCAAAATCGAGGTGGTCAGCTTGGAGACCAAGTACCCCCACAATGTCTTGATGTACTACTATCCACCGACAGACGACATTCACATTGAGGAATTCGAGGAGCTTGCTCTCGAACGCCTGCGTCTGCTGCGCGTCCTGGACCGTGCAGGATCGAAAGGACTACGACTGCTTTCTGAGGAATGGAAGGAATATGTGAATGCAGAACTAACACGCGAGGGTCTGCGCAGCTATCTGAGATTGTGTTCACCCGGCGGAGTCAGTGGCCAGGGCAGCAAGCACGAGTCGGAAATACAGACGCGTCGGCGCGACTACTTGTCGCACTTTATACTCCGATTGGCATACTGTCGGTCCGAGGACTTGACACGCTGGTTTGTAGCCCGCGAGATGGAACTTTTCAGATACAAGTTTGCAGCGCTGAGCAGTGCCGAGGTGAAGCAGTTCCTCGAGGCGAATGATTTCAATTTCTCACCTCTGACAGAGTCACAAAAGGATGAGGTCAAGGACGGACTTTACGAGAGCACAGCGGGCCAAAGTGTTTCCAAGATCGAGCTTCTCGACTTCTACAAGGTGCCATTTACGCAGGTGTTGGACTTGGTGCGCAGTCGCCGCTGCTATCTGAAGGAGGGCTTTGCCTATGTGAACACCCACGATCTGGTCTCCATTGTCGGTACAAAGCAACAGGATATAATCGAGCTGGGCCTGCTGGCCTCCAAGGGACTCATTGACGAGGTCGAGGGAGATGAACGCATCTCGCGCATGCTGAAGGCTTTGCACAACTCGTACACCGGCAAGGATTACACCGTGTGCCGCGATGCAGCTGTGGCGATCGAGTCCCTCAACCAGCTGTCCAAAACTTCAATGCCGCTGTGTATGCGGATGTGCCACGAGCACATCCGTGCCCAGCATCACGTTAAGCACGGTGGCCGGATGCAGTATGGTCTCTTCCTCAAGGGCATTGGTGTAACGCTTGAAGATTCCATTCGCTTCTGGCGCGAAGAGTTCACAAAGAAGATTGATGCAGATAAGTTCACGCGCAGCTACGAGTACAACATCCACCACAACTATGGCAAAAAGGGATCCATGGTTAACTACACTCCCTACTCGTGCTCCAAAATCATCAAGGAGATGGCGGCACCGGGCGACTGCCACGGCTGTCCCTATAAGTCCGTGGATCCGGCGACACTCAAAACAAAACTGGCCTCATACGGCCTGTCGCCCAGCCACATCGAGGAGGTGATGTTCCTTGTGACGCGCGGTCACTACCAGATCGCCTGTGGCAAGTACTTTATGCTCACGCACAACTCGAACGTGGAACCGACCATCAATCATCCGAACACCTACTTCGAGGAGAGCCAGATACTGATGGGCAGCCGTCAGAAGCGCACTGCTGGCTCCATGCCACAGAAGGCCAAACCCAGACCAGACATTAAGGGCCATGCGGACAGGTCAATGCTTAACGGCGACGACGATGACGAGCTGTGGAAGATCGCGGAGACACAGGAGCGGGCATATCAGAGCCAAAAGGACATCTCGGAGGCCTTTAATGATGATCTAGATCTTACGGAAATTACATTCTAATCAGTTAAAATAATAAAATTATGCATCTGTAGGCTACAAATCGCGTTTAATGTCTCACGTCCGACAAAGGTGGCAGGTCTTTGATCTGGGATTTTCCGCCTTACTACTGCTCCGACCATACGGTGGCCATCCATTCACATCTACGTAATAGATGCCTCTTGCTTTGCTATCAATGATGTATCCCATCGAGGAAGGGTTGCCCGTGCCCAAGCCCGTGACCGCCCTGCAGTCGCGTCGTCTGAGCTCGTCCCAAGAACTGCATTTGGTGGCCATAAAGTTCTTCTCCTGTTGGGGATATGCGCTCTCAGCAAAGTACTCTACAGCGCGCGTGTGCGAGCAGCCAATGGTCAGGCAGCCGGGCTGTATGGGATGTGCGCCACCTGGATAGAAATCAACATCTCCCAAGGGCCCACGCTTCGCCAGAATACCAATGTTTGTGTGAATTATGTCCACCAGCTGCGCATCTCCCCGGGTCAGTCCCGGCAGAATGTTTTCTTGTCGAAAACAGGGTTTCGCGGGGTCCAGACCAGTTATACGGGGTACCAGTCGGCCAGTAAGCCGCTTGAATGTGCGCCCCGCAGTGCCCATTATGTGTGCCCCCAAGGAGTGCCCTACGGAAGCTTACTATCATTCATAGATCATTCGATTCCTTAGACTATCACTTACCGATCAAGTGGATATTTCGCAGTGGGGTGAGCTCTATCAAGTGTGTCAGACCCACAGCAATGTACTCGCCGATAAGGTCCGTGTTTAATGCCGACCAGGAGTACAGTGTGTCCACGTAATCGGCTGCGTCCACAATCTGAAATTGTTCTTGTTACTTAAGTGAACTTCGCCGTAATGTGCAGGACTCTTTACACACAACAAAATTCACGTCGCGGCGACACATGAAGGCCCTCGAAATCATGGCGATGGCGGAGGATTCGTTAACGGTGTTTGTCCAGCCGGTAGCCAAGATGACCACCTTGCGACCCTTGCCAAACTTGGAGTGATTCCAGAGCTTCGCTGCATCCAGCAGTGGAACACTGTAGTTGTGGCAGGGCGTCATGTACTGAAAGTGCATTTTGTTTATATCTGGAGTGATCTTCGGAGGTACTCTGCCCATAAACAGCGTGGAAGAGCCTGTGGAATCACATCGATTGACATGCGTGCAAATAGAAGGCATATTCTATTCTTACACAGGGTATCAATTGCATTGGCTGCCAGCTCGAGCGGAACAGCAGTGAGGATATTCGCTTTCACGGTCATAATGTCGCTCAGGACTCTGGGCACTGCCTCCCACCAATTGGGTGTAGATCTGCCATCAGTTGCTGTCATCTCGGCATTTAAGGCATGACACTGCACAGAGATTTGTAAGAGGAGAAAACACTGAATCCGCATTTCACGAATCTCACGAATATGTGCAACTCCGAACCGAAGCGAAGCTCTTTCTGCTTTGCGTAAGGCTGCAAGTGTATCGAAATACTTTTTCGAGCATTGTTCTGTCGCTTCATTGTTCGCAAGTCTTTTAGCCTTTGCCTTATGTTTGCTTAATCTGCTATATTTTGCAAATGGCAATGGCACCAATTGCTTATTAATATTCGTGTTTAATTGACCTCAATTTGGTTTTTGGTGGAAAATTTATCATTTCATTCTCTGCTTTCGGTGTTAGAGCTTGGATATTTTCATAAATTTAATCTTAAGTTGTAATCTTACAAAAACGAAACGATATCCTTAGAAAACGAATTACCTATAATCCTAATAGGTTCTGCTAAGCGTCATATAATTTAGATATATCTTCGTACTGTACATTATCGACTATTCGTCCCTTGAGCGGACCGTGGAGTATCTCAATGCTGACGGAGAACTTGCGCTCGTCTAGCTTTTTTAGCACAGCCTCGGCCCCGCGATAGGCGCCATTGACCACCAGCACTGTTTTGCCCATGGCCGGTATCACAGTCTCCAAGTGGGCCTGGAAGAAAAAATAAAAAGAGTCAAGCTAAAGCTGGTGGCGTATATAATCTGGGCGTACCTGATCCACTTTGAGCTTTTCGCCCGTATCAAGGAATTTGATTTTTGCCTGATACTTGTCGATTAGTTCCTGCACAACCGCTTTCTGCTTGAAGAACTTGTCGCCCATGGACTTTGAGATGAATTTCACCACTATGTTCTTGTGCAGCCAATAATCCTTGCGGTTGGCACGCTCTTTTTTCGCCTCCTCCTGTTGGATGATCTCATCCAGCGCAGATCTGGAATGGGAGCCGCCTTTTTCCGCCGACATGGGCTTCGGCTTCTTGAAAACTTTTTCGTCAATCTCAGAGCCCGGTCGCTTTGCCAATAGGCCGATTTGCCCAAGATCGACTCCGGCTGAACTTTTTCTCCAATCGAATGTCCAACTTAAGCGGCTCAGCTTCTTCCCGTATAAGCTCGGTATACTTCTCCTGCCCATGTCGTCGTCATCGTCCTTGGACTTTGCCTTTTTGATTTGTTTTTCAATAAAATCAGTCATTCGCTCCTCGTCGTCTTTTTCCATCTTTTCCTTGCGTTCGGCATTTGCCTGGCGCTCCATGGCCTCGGGGCTGCGATCGATGTATGAGACAAACCATCCTTTCTCCGTCTCGTCCGCCACAACCTGGCCAGTCCGTCCCAGCCATTTGACATAGTCGGAGAGTGTCAGCCAGCGGGTGGCGTTCATATGTATATGTTCCTTGTGGCCGATGTACTCCTGGTATATCTTGTTGGCATTGGTTCGCTTGGTGCCGAACCGCCGGCGCAGCAGCTCCAGGTAGCCATCGGAGAACTCTTTCGAGAAATTGTGCAGAAACTTACCAGGCGAGTCTGCAAACAGCAACAGCTGCCGCTGATGCGACTCGCTCATGGTGTGGCACTTGAAGCCGTTCTCGTCGCGGCATTGCTTTTCGCACATTTGGCAATACCAGCGCAACTTCTGCAAGCCCTTCGCCTTCATTTTATTGGCGAGGTACTTGGGCGTACCAGCCTCAGCGCGCCCCATTGTTTAATATGGTTTTTTTAATAACAAAAAATCACAATTTATGAACAAAATCAGCTGTAATCAGTGTGACCGCGAATGTATTTATGAAAATATACCGACAAATATACCGAGAAAAAAAACGTAGCCCACTTAACCCCCCTCTATTTAAAAAGTTTAACACCTTGAGTTAAACCGCGGAAAATACGCTCCTTGTACCTCCATCAAATTCTTTAATATACTCCTAAAATTAGATATCATCTTTGTTTTGTTTATTTTACATGTTTTAAATGTGATTAGACTATATGATAGTCTCTCCCAGTCGTTCAATCTCGTCCAAGATAAAATCTAACTCATTACTTTGCAGAACGGGAAAACAGGTGAAGACCATCCGGAAGAAGTTACCCAAATTGCGAGATTTCAGAGGTGAATATCCTACCATCAACGTGCCGCTGTACGCCATCTGCTCCTTAATTTTGGGGGCTACCTTTAAATAAGAAAACAGAGAAGGATTGGGTTTAATCAAAACAAAACTCTATTTTCTACTTACTGTGTATAAGCTAGTCCACCAATCAGTCGTCTCCTCGTTGGCTGGTACCCGCATGGCCTTGGGTATGTACCTTAATATATTGTGGAAGTGGTATTAATTAATTAATGCTATTAATGTCTTAAAATAAAAACATTTAAACATTACCAGAAGCAGACATTGGAGTACTCATGCTTCTGCAGTACTAGTCTGAAGCGGTCGGGCCGCTTACGAAGCTTATCCTCCAACAATCTGCCCATGTCGATGGCGTGGTCAACCAAGTGTCCATACTGGCCGTAGCCCCGAGCCTTCAGCATAAGCCAAAACTTGAACGCATCTATCTTGCGGCCGCACTGCACACTCTTGTTGCCCGTATCATAGGAGACGTCGTAGAACTTGTCCTGATGGAACAGATAGTTCGCCTCCGCACTGTTGCAACGTTCCAGCAAGTTTCCCGACTCCCGCGTCATGAACAACGAACACTGCATCGGAACTCCAACCGTCTTGTGGGGATTCCAGGCAAAGGAATTCGCACGCTGAAGGCCCGCAATCAGGGAACGATGCTTGTGGGATAAAAGCGCAGCCCCACCCAGGCACGCATCTACGTGAAGCCACAGTCCGTGGCGCTCGGCTATATCCGCAGCCCCGTTGATATCATCGAATGCCCCAAGCACAGTGGTTCCGGCCGTACAGTTGACAAAGAAAGGCTGCGCACCACGAGCCTTTGACTCGATTATCTTCGCCTCCAGGTCGTCCAAAATCATTTGTCCACGTTCGTTGGTTCGCACAGCCACACAATTGTCACTGCCGAGGCCCAGCCAGTGGGATGCCTTCACAAAGCTGTAGTGGGACTCCTCTGAGGTAAAAAGCACTAGAGGCCGCATTCCGAACATGCCAGAGGTCTTCACTTCGGGTGCATACTTGTAGCGAGCCATCACGATGCCGTACATATTGGACATGGATCCTCCAGGTCCAAAAATACCGTCACCATTTTCATAGCCGGCCAACCTACACACCGTGGCAATCAGCTCTGTCTCGATCAGACTAAACACAGGTGCCACTTCGTATGTGTATCTGCGGGTTGAATAAAGAAATTTGTTGTAAAATCATCATATCATCGTAGATCGTAGAACCCATTGTGTTGGACAACATTATCTCGTAATGCCTCGTAATCTGCGAGCTCTTAATTAATTGAAATAAAAAATGCAATCATAATATTAATATTAATGCAGTACATCGTTAATGCTGCTGCAATCTTACGAGCTTCCATTCATGGCCTCTGTGATCAATGCTCCCGCCATTCCAAAGGGGTCAACCTGTCCGAACAATTGATTGTGAAAACGTCCATGCGAGGTTTTCACTGAATACTGGATCACCGACTGGCAAAGCTGTTCGATTTCCGCGAGAGTGCACGTCTCCGTCTCCCGGACTTTCAGATTAATCAATTCCTTGGAATGATAACATAAAAACATGTTAATGTAAATACATTTATAGGTTTTATTTAATGGTCACTGTCTGTCTGTTTCTATGCAAGGCAAGGCTTGTAAACTATAACCAGATCTTTTCATATCTTAAACTGTTAGCATGGGGATTCAAAGAGATAGGCCCGTGAAAGTACTAATAGAACAATTATAGTTTGATCTGGTTGAAGATCTGTGCATATAAACTTGTACATAACTTTATACCGGATATATATTATCGGTGCTATCAAGAGCTTTTTATTTGTTACACAATTAGCTTATTCACAACTAATTTCTTGCTAACAATGCTTGTCATTCCAAAACTGAACCCTTTTTTTGTCAGTCACCCCGTCGTTATCTCCAGACAGACTTACCCTCAAATCGGCTGGCTGCAAAAATGATACGATTTTCTGCTTATTCCATTTTTGGGGATCCACACAGAATGTGTCGTCCTTCTGCAGTAGCTTGAAGACATTTTCCAGGATATTCCAATCATCCATTAGGCCTTCGCGAACTCGATTCACAGCCGTTGCCTGATCCATATCACACAATATCGCCTAGACACGACTTTTCCAGTGACAAAAACTGATTAATTTCGTATTTCTTGAACCTCTGTCGCCGCCGACGATTCAATTGGAAGTGCCCCAGTGATGTGATTGCCAGTCACTGCCACTGCAGCTGATTGTGTCTTTACGAGTATGTATGTACATATGTATGTATGTACGTACTCTTGATCAAATTCTCATAAAAGTTGTAAACTGAGCCTCAACCACATACAAATAGAATGGTATAGACGAGTACGAGCATACGATTTTTGTATATGGTCGACTGTAATTACACGTACAGTGCCAGCAGCAATCGTGATCTTTGGGGTGGAGTCGATTTTGTTTTATCACAACTAAAGATGGAAAGTTCTACATATCTTATGTATGGATTTTCTAGGAAATGTTACCCCAATAAAAGAAATGAAAATATGCATTCATTAGCATTGGAATTGGGTCACCATTCAAGTACTTGCATTCTTTAACAATAGAAACCATAAAAACTTTCACTTCCAGTCTTTGAATACACGGTACTCGTTGCGTACCATACTATATTCTCTTCGTCAAGCAGCTCGGAATAGAGGGTATCTTATGGTCGAAATGACCATTTTACCTGTTGGCTTATCAAAAGATTCCTATCAAATTGATTAGTTTGCATTTTAACCTTTCGGCTTTTCTTTTTGTAGCTTTGGAAAGTAGAAGAGTTGAATGAAGAGTAATTGAATAAAGGGTAATTCAATGCAAGAGATCCCCAGCAGATAAGTTGTCAGAGCACATTAAATCGTATGATAGTACGTGAGTACGTTACGAAACAGCATTTGAATGCATGTACCAACACTTGCATGCATATATGTTTGTATGTACACATCTATGTATACTCTTTACTATTTGCACTAAAAAGCCAAAACGGGTTTCAGACAACTATTTACGAGCATATGCATGTGTTTGTATGTTAATTATACTGGGTAAACGTAAATTGTATTCTTGCAGTTAAAAAAAACCTTAGTGCTGTGAGCCAGAGATCTGTCCGTGCTTCTTCTGGCGTGGAATAGGCGCTGAAGTTCAGCACTTTGGTAGCTCAGGGAATCATCCAAAGATAAAGCTGGCTTGTAAGATTGATTCTCCACTAAATGAAAGGGGATATTTACTCAGTTTGTTCACGTAAAACGGCATCATTTTAATTTTTGTTTTGTTTTCTTCGATTTAACATAATATTATCTTGTAGGTTTATGCATTAATTTAGATTTTACTTTTTCGCCAACAACGTAAAAATGGAAGAGGGGTTTGTGTGTGTTTTTGCGTATTATTAAAATAATCTATTTAATTTTCTGGTCTATGTGGCTGCGCAGTTTCAGTTTACGTTCGATGGTAATTGTAGTTTTTTGTATTAACAGAAACATTCTCTAGTAATCATCTAAGTCAAAGCCATCATTGTCCAATTCATCAAGCTGCATACTCTGGAAATCCACCTTGTAACGTAAGATACCTGCGAAAGTACAATTTTCTCGTATTAGTATCATATTTATTATGAAAAAAAAAAAACAGAAAATAATAAAGACAACCAAAAATATATTAATGCAAAAATTTAAAGAAAGAACAAAAAGACTAGCTTCGTGGGCGTTCAGGGTTTGGATACTCTAACAAATCAATAAAAACGGATGACCAAATAAAACTGAAAAATATAGGATATGCATCCACTCTGCAAGAGAGGACAAAAACCAAAAAGATGACAGAAAGTCCAACTAATACAGATACACGTAGAACTAAACATCAGGGTCTCACCTCTTTAGACATCATTAGTCAGTAACTAGTTCTAAATTAAGGAGGCTACAAAAGGAGTACATGAGTACTGGAGTAGCACTGGCATCATCATGTTCTGTTAGGTATATTTATTTAATCGTTCTTATGTGTGGTTTTTTATTTTTATTACAATTCTCATGGTTTTAATTTGTCTTGTGTGTACTTTCTTATAACTCTCTCTCAATTTGAGGTTTGAATAGGGGGAAAATGCAGATACACGTTCGGGAACATTTTGCCAGCTTAATGGTGACACGTTCGCCGTTAATCTTATGCTTTTAATTAGCTCTCTTTTTTTTTCTTGGAAATGGAATCAAAGTCAATCCGAAAACAGGAAATAATCTATCGGTATGTGTGAAAACGATGCCGTTCCATCGTTTCATTTAATTTACGAATTATATATTTTGTGTTCTTAAAAGTATTCACGCACTAATTTAAAAATTTGGTAAATCGTAGATATATGTGGGTGCACATCTAATGCACCCTGACCTGATCCGACAGTGAAATGCAATCCACCTCCGAGTGATGCAGCAGGATCCTCCCTACTCTGGTGATAAATATTGTATAGAACGGCTACGCGGAACATAGATTAAAACTATGTGGCAAGTAAATTGGTTCCTAATCAATTTGAACGTTTTGCTTTACGAGATTTCCCCAAAAAAAGTATATGGTTATTTGTTGTATGTAACGCATAATCGAGAACTCGAGACTCGCAAATAGCAAATTGCGAGTCTGTTCACAGCACACTGGTGTCTAGTAATCATCGAGATCAACATCCTCCAGCGGCTCGTCAGCCTGCAGGGATTGAAAATCTACTTTGTAGCGCAAAATGCCTGTTCGACACATTTACATTTACAATAACATTTACAAATATTAAAGCCATGGCCGACCATTCGTGTGTCGCATTCGTGGTAAAGCAGCATGAGGGAAGAGGAATGGAAAAACAGTTTCAACATTCGGCATTGATTAGCTTACAATCGAACTACAAGTAAAGCTAGCACCAGTTAAGTATGATAGCTAACGATAGTGTCTGGAGCTGTGTCTGTCTGGACTTACCGCCAATGCCGCCGAAGCCACGAACAAACTGACTGCCCTCCTGCGATTTATCGGTTATGATCTCCAGCGTGGCGCCAAATATTTTGTAGTTGTTTGCCAGCCATTCCAGCAACGGTTGAGACTCGATTAACTCCATCTCCACGCCGCTCTGTTGGTAAAAACATGAAAGGAAAATGAGGAGGAGATCAAAGGATCAAAGCTAGGGATTCAACACACCTCTTTGTCAGTGAAGTGCGACTTGTCCTTTTCCTGCTCAGGCGTCAAATGTAATACTGTTGTTGACGTCGAGTTGGCATGATTCTTAAGAACGTAGCGTTGAATGTCGAGGTTCTCCCAGCAGATTAAAGTCTCCACCGATCCAAGTTCCAGTGCGCGCAAAGTGTCCTCCACTCCGAAGCAGTATTTTCCAGTGTCCTAGATCACGAAAGGCAGCGACGTCACAGAGAATCAAATTGTAAAGGCCATGCAAAATCAACATACCTGAGAAATTTCGTCAAAGTATCGTCCAATGAGTTTCTTTTCCTGTATGAATTTAACATTCTGCAACGACTCGGCGGCCAATTCGATGGCTTGATTGAAGCCGTTCTCGCCGCCATAAGAAACGTCCACCAGCTTGATGACTTTTGTTTGTAAACGCTGCAATTGGGTAACGGAAAACAGTGTTAGCCGAGGCATAGGCCAGAATCTCTGGTGCAGCACTCACGGGATCAAACATATCGGACTGGCTGAGCTCGGTCTTGAAGTCCGCGCTACCAGCCAGAATAAGGCCGGCAATGTTAGGCTTGTCATTGGTAATGAACAGTTGGGTGGCCACTTCTGCCACCTTGCGTACATAGTTGTGGCGCTTCTCCATGCGCAGACGGGCGAAACGAAGGGCAGACTGACCACCGCGTCCGTGCTTCTTCGGCAGATCGACAGTGAATTTGTGCAGTACCTCGCGGGTGTTGCCCTGCAGGGTACCGAACAGCGCACCATTACCGTCCATCACAATGAAGCCGAATTTGTTATCATCGGCCAGCAGGGCAGTGAGGGCCTCCGTGTGGAACTTGTTGTCGCACAGATACAGCGAGGTGTTGATGGGCTTGAATGGCTCAAAGTCTATGTTCACTTTCTTCTCCTTGCCCTCCTCTGTGACAATAGTGCCGCAGTAGATGACCAAACCATTTGGAGGCACTGAAATCGAATAATTGTATTTATTTCTGATCATTTTCTCAAGATATCAACTCACCTTTGGTGTATAACTTAAGTCTGTGCTGGACCGACGTAATGGCACCGAGGACGGACAAGCGGTTCACACGCGACTTGATGTTCGATGCCGTTCCAAATTCATCGGCCAACATTTTGCTAACGCGTGAGATTTGATCCTTTGGCGGAATAATCAAGGAAATCATGCTGGTGCCATTGCTGAAATCAAAGAATAGAAAGTGAGTGGAAAGCTGAATCGGCATCGGAATGGAGGGGAGGCGCCAGTCTGAGTGGGATATAGATATACATATGTACAGCATATGTACACACCGTAGTAAAGCCGAGTTCTTTGAATCGTTGACCTTGTTACCCACTGTCGGAGAGTCGGAGAGAATCGGGGACCCCTACCAAAAGAAGGACCCGAAGGAGAGAGAGAGGGAGGGATAGACTCCAATAGTGAGAGCAATAACTCTACTAGGCAGAGGAGAGCCACGAGGCGAATTACTCACGGCTCCATCGCAGCGGAGCACAGCGGTAATGTCTAGTTTGAACTGATAAAAACTGACGAAAAACGTGTTGCTCGAAAGAGAACGCGAACGGGGACAGGCCAAAACGCCTCCACACGGGTGGTGTGGTAACGTGTGAGAGGAATGGGGGCTCAAAGGCTCGCAAGCAATATGCTCCGAGAGAGTCATTCCGCTCAAAAAAGTGAAGGTGGTGGTTGTAAAGCCACCCACCACCACACGCGTCACTTGGGGCTACCCCAAAACAGTAGCAAGGTCTGGCGACAGCGCGCAGTATCTCCGCACCCGCCCCACTCACACGCCCGCCCGCTGCAGCATGGTGTGTGTACCCCACAAAAGGAAAACTCAGAGAAATATGCACACAATGGGGGGGGAACCATGGTATCATGGAGGGAGAAGAGTGTACTCACCCGCGTGCCATTTCAAGACTCTTGATGAGTTTCTTTATTTTCCATATTTCGACATTGCGATCAGCAGACGTTTCTTCGCCAGACATTTTGCTTGTGAATTTCTATCTCCTGTTCCCCTTGCAAGTCGTTGCCAATAGAATTACGAGAGTGATTTTTTGTGGTTGCTGTGTGACGGTGACGGTGGCTGGGGGGGAGGGTAAGGCAGCCTGTTCCTTCCTCGATTCTTCTGCGCCGCTAGGTTTTATCTTCACCGTTCCGCTGTGTTCGTTGTATTGACATTCACGTTCTTCCTTTTAACGTGGCTGCCGCGATGAATACCCTGTAAATGGTTATATACACAAATTACACACGTATTTAAATTTACACACGAACGCACACCCACACATACACATACACATACACTTGTAAATAATGTAAGAAAGCAAGGGGAGAAAGAAATTGAGCGCAGTAGTTGTCACAGAGTCACGAAACGAGCGAAATAATTACGAATACTATTAATTTTATGTTCGAATTTTAGGAATTGCACACACTCAACAAAGGGACTGATTCCTGGGGACAGACAGGCGCAAATTTAGGATGACAACTTTTCCCATGAACAAAAGACTGAATTCAGTCTCGAGTTGAACACAATTCGAGTATATTATTTCACTCCACTCCTCTCAAGCTTTCACGAGAATTAGCGCCCGTACGCAAAATTTAGCAGTGAGACAGGGAGAGAAAGAGAGCACGAGAGAGAGTGGCAGAGAGAGGCTGAGGCTGCTCCAAAGGTGACGTTGACACAATCGCGTGCACATGATATTTGTCCTCGAATTGCCTTTCCGATGACTGTAAACTTGACGAAATATCTTAAAGACTTTCATAGGTATAGTCTCTGCGCACTATCCACATTTTCCACTTAGAAATACGGCTTATTTCATAATTTTTCACATACAACGTGCACAAAACCACTCGAATCTGGATCGGAGCAGTGTGACCAAAAGAAATAAAGAAAATCGAACCGGAAATAAATACCGCAAGTATACCTAAACGCGTTAGGTAATATTATATACGCACGTTGAAGCGTTGACATATGTTTGGGAGCGATCTGAGTTCTTAAAAAATGCCAAACACAATACTAATTTCTATAAAATGTTACTGAAAAGCCGATACTATCCCAGAAAGTAGCAAGGTGTGTGACATAGAGAGGGAGCAAATGGGAAGAATACCAAATTATTAAAAACCCATATATTTTCGATATATTTTTGAGGGTCGGTGGGTATATTTTATCTATGAATCCTCGGTCACACCGCTATAAACAAAAATGAATTTGGAATTGCTGGGTATGTTTGTTGTGTAAAATATAGGTAAATTAACAAGCAGAGTATATTGTGTCCATCAGAGTCATTTGGTCAAAACTATCCCGAGGAGTTTGATGGTTCCCTGGACTGCATTTCGCTGGCAGTCACATGCGCCTTCAACAAATACGGAACGCTCCTTGCCGTGGGATGCAACGACGGCCGAATAGTTATTTGGGACTTTCTCACGCGCGGCATCGCCAAAATCATTTCCGCCCACGTCCACCCCGTTTGCAGCCTGAGCTGGACCAGGAACGGGCACAAGGTGAGCGGATCTACCGGCTCTTCTTTCTCTACCTCGAACTCCAATCAATCCCATTCTAGCTGCTGTCGGCTTCTACGGACAATAATGTCTGCATCTGGGACGTTCTGACGGGCGAACTGGAGCACAAGTACCGATTTCCCTCCCCCGTGCTGAAGGTGCAGTTCGATCCCCGCAACGACAATCGCCTGCTGGTGTGTCCCATGCGATATGCCGCCGTTCTCGTCGAAATCGGAGGATCGCACCGCTGCCTGCCCCTGGACTCTGACGTTGGTTTGCACATATCACAGAAGAGAAGAGACAGAAAATGACAATAACCTTTCTTCGGCAGGGTGATCTGAATATTGTGGCCTCGTTCGATCGTCGTGGCAAGCACATATACACGGGAAATGCCAAGGGAAAAATACTCGTCTTGGATGTGGAAACGTTTGAGGTGGTGGCTAGTTTTCGCATCATTGTGGGCACCTCGAGTGCGACAGCCGTCAAGAGCATTGAGTTTGCCCGGCGAGGCGAGTAAGTGAAGTGACCACAAGCAGACGACTTGGTTCGTAGATTTCTATCAATTTAATCTATTTCAGTGCATTCCTCATCAACACATCGGATCGAGTGATACGCGTGTACGACTCTAAGGAAATCATTGCACTGGGCAGGGACGGGGAGCCAGAGCCAATTCAAAAGCTGCAGGATCTGGTCAACAAGTGAGTTCCCGCTTCGAATTTGAACGTTTCCATCTACAGCGTTATCTTTGCAGAACCACCTGGAAGAAGTGCTGCTTCTCTGGCGACGGGGAATATATATGCGCGGGCAGTGCACGTCAGCATGCGCTCTACATATGGGAGAAGTCGATTGGCAATCTCGTGAAGATTCTGCATGGAACAAAGGGCGAACTGCTGCTCGACGTGGTGTGGCATCCGGTGCGACCCATCATTGCCAGCATCAGCTCGGGTCTCGTTTCGATCTGGGCACAGAACCAGGTCGAAAACTGGTCGGCGTTTGCGCCCGACTTTAAGGAATTGGATGAGAATGTGGAGTACGAGGAGAGAGAATCCGAGTTCGACATTGCCGATGAGGACAAGTCGGTGGACCTGAATGCGGACGCCCAGCAGGATGAAGAGATTGAGGTAGATGTACAAAAGGTGGAGCCAGTGGCAGCATTCTGCTCCTCCGATGAGGAGGGTGAGGACGAAAATGCCCTGCAATTCCTGCCCATGGCGCCAGAGGTGGAGGATCCCGAAGACGGTTGGGCACCACAGGACGGGCTCGAGGCCAGTGCCGTGCTACTCAGCAACGATCAACACGACTATGATGACGACATAATGGCCTCAAAGCGTCGACGCATGCAGCACTACGATGTCAGCCTGCCGGATGCACCCACAGACGGTAAGCGCCTCGCCATTAACCGAACGCCAATCAACTTTCCAATCCCTTTCAGAAACTCATCCTCTCATCTCCAGCAAAGCCAGCAAAGACAAACAGCAACCCGTTGGCGGGAAAAAGGCCACAGGCCGCACCAAAAAATAGTCTGCCCGAGGGCTACGGTTGCCCTAACGTACGATTTTTGTTTCGGTTTCTGTACGATGTCAATAAAATCTCGCTTAAGTCTAAATCGCCTTCGGGTTGCGCACTTGGCCGGCAAAAAGCATCAGATTGGTGGCCTTCTCCACGATCATGTATTGGAATGGCTTGTTCAGCTGGAACTTTGGCGGCGTCGCCTTGTTGGCGAGCACAGCGGCAGTCACGGCCCCGGCAGTAGTACCCTGCTCGTCCACAATGATTTTGGTGGAGTGAATGCAGATTTTCGCAAACAATCCAGACGACATTCGGCTCAGGTTTGCACTATTCTCATCGAAAAGGTCGCGTATGCCCATCTGTAACAGAAACATGCCGAAATAATGTAATTTGAGTGTAAAAGTGAATGCCTGATAATGTCCTACCTGTCCCAGGACTCCCTTCAGGGTAAAGTCCGTCGTGGTTGTGAATTTTGGCATTAGCACCTCCACCTGGTTGTCCTCCGAGGATCTCCGCCTGAAATCTGCCAGACGCTGCAGGATGGGCGACAAACCCAACGCCTTCAAGTTATTGGCCACGTCGTTTAGCTTGAAGCCGCGCTTCGGCAGGATAACAATCATAGAGAGCTTGTCCTGAACTCCATAGGGCAGCTCCAGTACGTAGCCGTCCAAACCCTCGACATTCGTGGCGTATGCAAAGTTCGCCTCCTGCACCATCATGGGTATGTTGGTGACGACCTCGTCGTTCTCGTTATAGAACGGCTCCATACGCGTCACTGATTGATTGAAGGGAAACTGCAATTGGAGAAAGCATTGAAGTCATAGTGGAAGCTCCGCTGCACACAACACCCACCTTCCACTGGCCCTTGAAGAACAGCGAAGACAGCAGAAACATCTTGGCTCCGTAGATGTCCTGTGGCAGCACCGTGTACGGAATGAGACCGCGCGTTGTGCGGTTCGAGGCCTCGTTGATCTGGTGCACCGTACTGGGGTTGTAAAAGTCCACCTCCACGGGCTGTACGTTGTAATTCTTCACGACATCCCGGTAGGCGCTCTTCACGGGCAAGCTGTGGTCGGTGTAAACGGCCTGGAGCGAGGCCACTTCAATGGTGGACGTCTTGACGCTGCCATAGAAAGGCCAAAAAATCAAGTAAGCCAAGAGTAAATGGTATGCCATCTGTGACGGTTTCATACTTCAGGTACGTGCTCCACACTTGATAGACAGCGCGCAGCTTCTCGTCCTCGACATTGATGCGCAAGGTCCTACGCAGCTGGTCGTATGTGGCCCCGCTGGCGCCCTCGTACAGCAGGATGAGCAACGACCACACAGAAAAGGGTGATATCATAAAGTCCGTGTTGGTTTTCTGCACCTCCACAGATATGCGCTGCAAGAGGTCGAGGCCAAAGTCCTGGGCGCCTTGGGAAATAGTGCGAAGCAAATCCGCATCAAAGTTGGTCTGCAGCGACTGAATATGGCTGGTGTTCTGCTCAAAGGCTGTCGGTGCGGTCAACGCCTCCAGGGGAGTCCCGACGGATAGCTGAGGATATTGCTGCTGCGCCAGACACATGCCAGCAAACACAAAACACAACTGGAACCATCCTAATACACGACCTGAAATGTTAAATATGTTTACATTCGGTCTTAAGCTTTGTCAACAACTAAAACAGTAATTTGTGGGGTGAATTCTGAAGCTATATCAACCCCAATGTCTTGATTTTTGCTAGTAAAATCAGTTGAACATCCCAAAACTGTATCTAGGTTAGTCAATGAACATTCAATGGCACCTGGCACTTTCAGTCCTGATTTCTACAATGATTAATCTACTCAAGAATTCAAAGAGCTGCCGTGCTGGTTATCTTAAAAGTTATCAGTCAGTCACACAGGCCCAGATTCCACAGTGAGTCAATCTATATATTTGTACATATAGCACTATATATCAGTAAATATGTACTTCACTTCCGGATATTGGAACATGATTAATTTAATTGTCAATTCAATTTCCAACTTTCATACGTGAATGCAATGTGTGTGTGTTTTTGCTGATAAAGATGATCTGAGGGGCGACCTTCCTTCCACAGTCAGAGTATACAAGTATGAACGGAATGGAATGATGCTATGTGATTGCTTAAGCTGATGTACAGATTGACTTGATGACTCGGTGGGTGCACGAGTATCCCACAAATGGGAATATCCCCCATTGTCGATTAATTGTTACCTGGTAATTCAAGCATTCTGCAGTTAGTTTTGAGTCTCGTCTATCAAAACAGTGGAACTTATGTACATATATGTATGTACTACTCTGATTGTTCATTAGTACATACACATGTGCGTAGTAGTATGTTTTAATTATTTAATTTTTATTTACTGATGTATTTCGGGGTTTTTTCTGTGGGATTGGCACTGACGTACCGACGTTTATACGAGTGCGAGTATATATATGGCACTTTTGTTGTTTGGATATTATTCCAAAACCGGAATGCAATGAGTCTCACACGCACACACGTACCCACACACACAGCAGTATACAGACGTAGGTGTATATATTCGAAGCGGGGTTTATATAATGCGAGTCAATGTTATTTAATTATTTTAATTTCTGGAACACGGGAGGAACCAATGGGTGGGTAGGCACTAGCTCACAAGATGTCAATAGATCTCCGCCAAACGGCTGAGCGGATTAAAAAATTAAACTGTACCTAACACACGGACCACGGTGGAATAACTGAGGCATCATTCCGTGCCACTGATACGACGGTCATCGTCATTGAGCTCTGTGAGAGCCGAGAGCTCGGAGCGAGAATCGAGAGATGCTCAGATATGACGCGGCGGCTGGCTTCAGTCGCTCTGTTTATGCCCTGGTACTCGCAGAGTACAAGTTCACTTGATGTTCGTGAGTGTGTATGGAGAGCTTAATAGATTCTGGTTCAGGATCAACCACAGAGACAAAGTTACATTGATCTTGGTGACTGACATAGAGAGAGGGAGAGAGAGAGCACTCTAGGAAGTTTCCACGCAGATCAAGTTCATTTTATCTCCGGCCTCTCCTTTGCCCTAGTAGATGCCCTAGATTTATTAATTTTCCGCTAAAGGAGCCACACAACTATCTACAAGGGCCCCCTGTGGGGTGCTAGACTTTTTTTTCTGTTGCTGTGTGACGTTCGCATTCCTCATTCGACATGATCAAGTTTTATAATTCGTGGAGAAACCCAATCGATCTTAAGTGGAAACTTGCTGACGCTTAGGGTCGAGACTAGTCGAGTCCATACGATGTTTGTTGCACATAAAGTATATGATTATAAAAATAAAATACATGTGCTTGTGTTCTGTGGTCATGATGGGGAATGCACTCTGTTCGGATTGGATACGAGGACTGGGATAGCGGGATTAATCCAAGCAAGTAACTTTATTAAAATAGTTAAATTTTAAATATCTATGATAATGAATGCATAGTTGCATTGCATATACCCTTGCGTTGTTTTTAATTAGGTATATATCGATTTATGTGTATGGTGGAATATCCATTTAATAATTGGCTTTTCAATCGCAAGGGTGTACAATTTTCTGTCCCGTATAGTATGTTGTAATTCTGTTTATTGGATTTGAATATTTCGCATACACGTTTATAGGAGTTACCATATAATCTACTAAACATTTCAAAACATTTGCGAGATGGAATTTTCAATAAATGTGACCCTCAAGTATTTTATAAGATTTCATTACTCTCGTTTGAATATTATTTATAGGGGGATAGTTTTCGATACATTTATGGACATACATATATAGTTGGTAGGTTGCGTAATCTAAAACTCTTTTACTCTTCACTGTGCATTATTAATGGAGGGGTGGAGTTCTAATTTGATTCAACGAACATCCAAATTGGTTAAAACAGCAATTTTTGTTATAAATATTTTGCAATGTTTACACAATAAAACCTTCTGTTTCTAGAAGCTACAACTTTTCAAATAAAACAGCAGCTAATTCAACATTTTTCTAATTAAAAAGAAAATAACAAATGTAGAATAAAAACCAGAAAAATAACACGCCAATGGCGACATTCTTATAAATGTGCAAAAAAAAAATGATTACAGGTAACAGAATTTGCACAATTTTCCAAACATAATATTAACAGTAGCTTTTGGCTTGATTTTTTATTCGTTGCAGGTGCTAATACTCGTCTGGGAATATGTTGAGCTGATAGCTATACCCATTCGAAAAAGCTGGCATTTTATGGGGCGGCTGCTTAATTTATTATTCAACTGTAAGTTATTTCCTTTTTTTTTTGGATTATGTGTCTTTTTCTTGTAGTTAATTAGTTTTTAGTTATATTGTATAGGTATATTAATTTCCAAAACGAATAAAGCATTAAGTAAATGTGTATGTGAATTTATCAGATCAGAATTTAGTGTGTGTTTGGATTAATTTATCGCAAATCGGGATCCTCGTCCGCAGCCTTCTTGATTCGAAGTAAAATGGTGGTATACCACTGATCCAATCGTGAGATGCTGTCGTAGTCCTTAACTGCCTCTGTGAAGCCCTCAATGTTCTGTTCCTCAAGATGCTCGCACAAAACCTGTGGATAAACAAAATCAATTCCATGTTAGAAACGCACAAAGTCTCCACATTTTTCTATCTAACCTTGATGAGCTTGAACTCTCGCGAGTCCTGGAATGCTGGATACTGCTCCGCATATTTCTGGATTGCATGCTGTGCATTCAGCAGATCGACACTCAAATGACACAGAGCAGCACGAAAGAAGTACTCCTTGGCACTGTACTTAAGCAGCGAGCTTTCCAGCGACGAGGCTGCCACCTGCTCGTATATTGATATTGCTTTCTCGTAGTCCTCCAACTGGGCAGCGTACTGGGCCACCTTCAGCATGCACTTGTTGGCCGAGCTCACAGACTCCTCGCCCTTAAAGTAGTCTGCAGCCTGCTCATAGTGTTGAATCGATTTAGCCTGTGCGGGAATAGAAGTGTTCGGTTAACCATCAACGCTCAATCGCCGCTGCAGGACACATACCAGAGTTGTGGAATCAGCCTCGTACATTTCAGCGATGCTTTGGTGGTGCTTGGCGGCCATCGTGAATCGACCCATGTCCGTGTAAATGTCTATGGACTTCATCAGACAGGTGACGGCGTTCTCAACATCAACCTTTTTGTAGCAGTTGGAGGCATCCACATAGCAGGTGCCTGCATCATGGCGACTCCCAGCGCGGGCGTGCAAAGTAGCCGCCTCGCAGAAACATTCGCCAGCCTTTGTCCAGTTCTTTGACATTTTGAACATGTTGCCAGCACGCTGATAGCACTCGATGGCATCTTCAACCTTGTTTGAGCCTCTGTAAAAAAGCACATACAAAGTTAAGCTACATCCCAACCATAGAGATTTATAATAAACAATTGAACAAAGAAAGAATTGTGCAAGATCAAACAAAAGTCATATTTTCCAAAATATAAAATTATGAATCACCTTTTGAAATTTATTTGATAATAGCATATTAATACATAAACTTTTACATATGTACATGCAATTTTCTATTACATTATTTGGTAAATATTGGATCTGGTGAGGGTGGAGGCGAAACAAAAGCAGCGCAGCTTACTGGACTTTCATATTCATTTACTGGTATCTATGTACATACGTATGTATGTACATACATGCATGCATACATATGTAGGCAAGTTGTAAGATGTAAGTTTGCATTAATTAACCAATGGAATGGAGGTAGGAGACGCACCAGCACCTCATACTAGTCTATGCACATAATCGTATTTCACAACTTACCCGAAAAGAGAGCCCAGAAATCCTTTTTGTTGTGTCAACTTCTTCTCGGCGTCAGCCATCAGCTGCAGGGCCTTCTGCTCGTTGTCACCCATTCTGAGGAATTATGTTCGCTTTGTGTACAATTGCATTTAAATGCAAAAACTAAATGGGGCTCGGCTGGACCCTAGTTTTGAGTGACGTATTGGGAAACTTTTTTTATTTTTACAATAAAATCAATAGCAGTGGATTGTCCCAGTGTGACCGCGGATTTTTCGATCAAATATACCGTCTGAACCTGCGAAGTATACCAAAATATACCGTATCATTTGCAAAATATACCCCCCACTATTTAAACAATTGAAGACATACAAGGGAAACGTCCCAACAGAATTTGCTCCAACAGTTCCCAGATGATTCATTTCTGAAAGAAGATACTTCTGATTATAATCAATAGTTATTGGTGCCGATTTGGATTTGAATTTAGATTCATATACATTCAACATCCCTATAGGCAATTTTCCAGTTCGAAATCGTCCATTTTGAATAGATGGAGAAATAAATGTAGTGGTTTAAATGATTTTATTGGCTTAGGTGAAAATATAAATAAACTTTTAGTCCCGAACGGCAAAGTCCAATAGTTCGAAATGTAGAAATGATGTGTGGGCGATTACTTGGATTACTTGTAACTTCTAAAAGTATATATTTATTTATTAATAATTTATTCGATACTCGGGTACGAAAAACATTAAACAGATCTATATATATTTCAGCGTGGCCCAGCATTTGCAATGAATAAACGTTCAAACGGAACTAAATTGGAATGCAAAAACTAAAAAAAAACTTTAAGTAAAACGTTAAACATTAAATACAAAATAAAACAGAAACTATGATTTTGAAAAAACATTGGCGTGGGAACTGAAGAGTGGGATGGGCAATATTTTAGGTCGGCCCGAAGTGTATGGTTGGGTTGGCTAAGGCGTTCGTGATTTAGCTTAAACTAACATTGTGCCTTAGAATGATAGTCCGCTGGTGGGTTAGGAGATGGTGAACATCATCCAACAATTAAACAAACATCTTCTCCAGCATTTTCCTAAGTTTTTCTTGGGCATAGCGTATCTTTTGATATAAATCTTTGGACACACCGTTCTCCACGATGGTCGAGAAGCGATATGTGCGGAAGTTCTTCTCGTGATCCATGTATGTAATGGCACTCATACGCG
Source organism: Drosophila subsilvestris (assembly GCA_035043285.1). Classification (NCBI taxonomy): domain Eukaryota; kingdom Metazoa; phylum Arthropoda; class Insecta; order Diptera; family Drosophilidae; genus Drosophila; species Drosophila subsilvestris. Next base: position 4,765,690 of record JAWNNB010001724.1, on the reverse strand, counting down.
GACAAAGAATGAGCTTCATGTGATCCGAGAAATTAAGCTGAAATCGGAAATAGTTTTGATTAATTTCGAATAGTCTGAGAGAGCATTTAATATGCGAGTTTAGTTACCTGCACGGAACCGTTGGTAAGATGCATAACCACAGCACACGTTGTGCGGAACCAGGAGTGCAAATGGGGCATACGCGATATCTGATCACTCTCAATGTTCACATTATTGGCGCCAGCCTTTACGAGATGCTCGATCATGTATCGCTTGAAGTAGGAAAGCAGCTTCATCTTTTTATCAAGCGACTTGCAGTAATCTGTTGTAGTCATGTAGCTCTCCTTTCCGTCCTTGTCTATGAAGTGGACGTTGATCTGGTTCGGAAGCAGAATCAATTTGGTTGTGTCGTTGAACATAACGCCAATGCCCTCATCACAGAGCTGATAGCCGAAGCCATATTTGTCGCTGTAGTCGACCCACTTGGATATCCAGAAGAGCGGCTGTGCTGCAGGATCAGTATTCTCATCCCCGAGATTGCCTTGCAGTATGCGCGGCTGTAAGCACGAGATGATTAGTTAATTGCTTTAACGAAACACACACTGAAATAAAATACCTTGTTGTTGATCAGATTGGTGAGCTGCTGGTGCAAGCTCTCAATGTCACTGCGGTAGTCTTCGTTGTGGCGACACACCTGGGCCGAGGCAGTGATTGCGTCGTGCAAGTTCGCCTTGAGGAATGTCGACTCCAGGCGGGTATCATCCCTAATGCCGTTCATCTCCATCAGCGGCTTGCGATGCATGGAATCTTCAATGGTGTCGTTAAGCCCAATGCGCGGAGCCATCGTTAGACAAGAGCTTGGCAAGAACGTTGGCACCTTTGAGCCCTTCAGAAAGTCGTAGTTCAGCAGTTGACCAATTGCTGGACGGCTCTCGGGGTTCGGCTGGAGCATGGAAATCACCATATCCGCTGCGGGTTTTCTCAAGTAGCTCGGCACGCGGTACTCGCACTTCTTGATCTTGGAATAAGTGTCCTTCAGCGTTTTGGTCTCAAATGGAGGTTGGCCCACCAGCAGCGTGTACATGACGCAGCCAATGGACCATATGTCCACTTCGAACGAATGCCCCTTTTTGGTGAGGATCTCTGGCGCAATGTAGTTGGGGGTGCCGCACAGAGTCTTCTTCCGTTCGCCCTCATATTCGATTCGGGTGGCTAGCCCAAAGTCGCCAATCTTCACGTGCAGCAAATCGTTCAGGAACAGGTTTCCTAGCTTCAAGTCGCGATGGATAATGCGGTTGTCGTGCAGGTACTTGACGCCCTGGATGATCTGGAAAATGTAGTAGCGGCACTCGAACTCCGTGATGCTTTTCCGGCGTTTGTGCAGCTCCATCATCGACTGATTGGCAAAGAGGCGGGATCCATTAGTTCTGAGGAACGCATCGCATGCTGCCTTTTCGGCGTACACTTACCCGCTTCTTGCAGAGCTCCAGTACAATGTAGATGTTCTGAACATCCTCGAAATAGCTATGGAACTTCACTATATTGGGATGATTTAGGCTACGATGAATGGTGATCTCCTGAGCGGTCTTCTCCTTTTGGTTGTGCTTGATCATCAGCTTCTTCGATACGATTTTGCCGGCAAAAACATCGTCGGTCTCCACATCGATGATTTCGTAGCACTTGGCAAAGCCGCCCTGCACAAGCAATTTCAAAACATCTCATTATAGCCACAATTTTCTACCAAATATGTATAAATGAATGCGTCGCGCCAAAAAAAAGATTAGAATGTACATATGTATGTACATACATATGTTTGTAGCTGCCGTCACTTCTTTGACAACTCTGCCATACACACACACACACACATGCAACAGTGCAAGGGTGCCAAAGGAAACAGAAGCAAAAATAGATGTAAATCGCATGCTTGTGTGGGTTTGCATGCCCTTACATACATACGCACAGCTCTGTGAAGCTGCGCAGAGTTATTAAAATGTGCACGAGGATCCCCTGGTACATTATTATCCGCATCTGGGGCGAGCCTTACCTTTCCAAAGAAGCGCATACGCTTAAAAGTCCTGCGTTGATTGGAGTCGAAGAGACGATCCGGTATATCTGTGCTTTTATCCTCCGGTTTTGCGGCCATTTTTCTCCTATGTCCCCTTTGCCTTGCTGTTCACTTGAAACACAAAATTCTTCCTCGCCTTCGGGTTAATGCAAAATCCGCTCTGTACACACCACGTCCAGGTAAATGCGCTCCCGACGAATCAATTTAAGAGATCAATGCAAATGCCAACACACAAATGATCACTCGCAAACTACTATGCCATCGACACCACAACCACTCACAATTCACGAAAAATAGCCACAAAGCGGACAACGCGCCGAAACCGTTCGATTTAAATGCCAATGAAAATTAGTGATGTGCGCTGCCTATATATCGATGTATATATTTTTATGAATTTGGATATTTTTGTGGGTCACATATATCAAGGGAACTTGATTTCTCAGTTCGAAGCACACTATGTTTATGTTGTTTCATTGAAATTAGTCTTGTTCAGATATATTCACGACTTTTGATGCTACTTGCATGTTGTTTCGTGTTTCATCGTGGCACAGGGTAGTGTTGCAAGAAATCGATACATTTGTGCGATAGTCGGCGCATGATTTCGGCGTTTTATTTTGAAAATAATGTTATGAATTAATTAATTATTTATTTTGCGTTTTCTGATTGTTCAGGGACGATCTCTGGTCTACGAAAAAAGTTCCCAGAGGTCATGGAGTTCCTGCGGCCGAGTTCAAAAGTTGACCTCATCTGAGCGTCAGAGCTCATAGATGGCCTGATTGGAGCATAAGAGGATTAAGCCTAACAGAAATCAAAAAGGTAACAAGGCAACACCATCGCTGTATTCACTTAATGTGTATATTTATTCAATATTGCCCAACAGTTGTCTTGTTCCTACATTGATTTAGTAACGTTTACGACTTGCCCCAGCATTGGTGTTGACTTTCGTTGATTTTGACTATGGTGCAGATATCTTGAATAAATGTAGTTTTTCTTGGGGGTTGGGGGTTTCTTGGTAATTGCCATCGTTTCTTTTTTTGTGGGTTTACTTTTTGCAAGTGGCGCCCAATTTGGCTTTTTCTGCTGTTCATTCTTGTATTCAATGACTCCTTAAAAGTAGAAAATTTTCAGTTTTAGTTTTTAGTAGTCGTTAATACATAAATTATTACATTAAATATATTATATCAATAGTGTAGTTTCATAGTTGGTTTGCTTTGCCAGTGTACGCAGTCTCTCCAAATGCCTTGTGTTTGTGTATACATATATCTGCGAGTGAGTGTCGTTTTGAGTGCGTGCATGGGGTGGGGTATGAGATGCAGGGTACGGGGTCTTAGTTCCGCTGATCTTGTATTGGTGAACTCCTCCCTCCTCTTCCTCACTGATGTCCAGCAGTTGAACTAGAAATAAGCGAATTGATACAGCATCTCTCAGCTGGATACCGAGCTGGAGACATGATGCCGTTGCACACGCATCCACTCCACGAACTCATCCAGCATAACCGGCCCTGCAAACCACAACATAATCAATTAGTTATAACAAATAAATAACGCCAAATAAATGTGGCGGCTACTCACAGGCGCCGTCAATGTCGTAGTTTGACAAGTCCATGCAGATTGTGCGCGAGAACTCTAATATGTTACACCACTGATCCTTGTTGATCACCTTGTACTTTGATTGCTCCAGAAACTGTGCGAATTGCGAATAGAGTGGCCAATGCTTGCCCAGCAGCAACGACAACATGGCCTTGGCCGTGTTGATGTCCATACTTCTTTGATCCGAGTCCTAGATACGGAATAATTAATGTATTTAGTCAGATGGGCAGTAGGCTGATGAGGAAGCTCACCTTGGCGAAATCATAGGCATATCGGTAAATGCTCTTGAAGGAGTTGGCATCGTTGAGTATGCTACGCAGATAGTCCAGTTTCACAACCATTTTATTTGTTGAGTCGCACTCGAGCTCTGTGAGGCCCTTCAACCATTCCTTCTGACTGAAGAAGCCCATCTGGGTGGCACCCATTTTGTAGGCGAGGACCAGCATCACAATGTTTTCGGGCTCCACACCGATATCTTCGCAGAACTTTTCCATTCCGTCGGGACCTGTGGGGGGGAAAGCAATGCATAGCTTGCATAAACGTAATGATCTCAAACCGTGCATGCTATCAGTGCCACTTACCCAGTGTCTCGGGTTCGTCGGGAGTTGTGTATTCCTGGAACCATGTCACACATCGTTTATGACTGAAGCCGTCTTCAGCTCTGATATGGCGCCTGCGTGAAATAAGTAAAATATCGTTCAGAATATATATAGACACTATGTTCAATAGACTGATTTGCATCCACATACTCTGCCATCGGTACTCCCGATTAATTAAATAAACCAATGCGAAATAATTGATGTTTTTTTCACTGCACCATGCACTTCATATACACTAAAGTTTCAATTGAATCTGTCGCTAATGCTCTCTGTGGTCTCTTTTCTTTTCTTTTTGTTTATTTAATTCGATTTTCTTCTTCTCTCGGGTTTTGTTTTAAGTGTTGCGTCCGGTCCCTAAAAATAGCGATAGTAAACGTAGCGCAGAGACGAGGCCAATGCCAAGAGCAGACAAACAGCTGAAAGACCAGAAAGGAAGGCCTAGCCAATCTTCAAATAAACACTCGGTACCGTTACCGCTTATTTGACCTTAAAAGTCAATAATATATCCCCGAAATTACGTTTTTTTACTACGATTTAAATAGTAAATCGAGATTTGCGATGGGTTAGGCGTAGGCCTACTATATACAATATATGTATGTATGTAAATATATACTGGTGTATACATATAGAAATACTCAACAATTTTAGATACGCTACCTCTTATCGTATGGGAGATCTATCTTTATACTTGGGCTAGATCTATTCGACTATTTATGATATTTACAGCTGGTCCATGAAAACAAAAACAAAATACATTTCGTGTGCATGAAAAGGCTCATTGCTGCTCGCATCGAGACGCACAAGCGAAAATTGCAAAAGAGAAAGCCCGAGGATCCAAAACCAAAAGACCCAATTAAAGAATATATTTCATCTGCTTCCATATATTACGAATTTGCAATTTACTTTTCTGCTTCTTTGATAATTCACTCAATGTGGTGGATCCCTGCTATCCATACTATTTCTTGCAGTGCATCCTCTATATGTACCCACATTCCAATTCAGCGACTGCGCAGGACAAAAGCGAGAGTGAAGTCAAATGGTTGGTGGAGTGGGAGGGCGAGTGTGTGTGTTTGTGGAGACACCAGCTAGAACGATTTCAGTTTGGGCCTCAGATGTGCGCAGGACCCGAGGCAAGATACACGTCGTAGTTCCCCATAGAGCTCTCTAGTGGAGACGGTAGCGTAAAATTCTTCAAGGAATCAATCAAATAAATTGTGCAAGCGATTCGCCTAAAGATGCTGCAGCTGAAGCCAAGAAACTATTGCATTCTCAATAGCCTGAATGGAGCATTAGTCTGCTCGGCGCTGCTTGTTTTTCTGGGTGAGTAACAGAAGTCACTCGAATGTGTGGTGTTATGTGTGGTTAGAGCACACCGAAAATCAATACTATCGAGGACGGGTTTGACACACTGAAAAAGCAACCTGTCTGTTCTGTCCTTTGCAGTCACCGCCGTTCAGGGCCTGCAGCTGAGCGCATTTACGACGAAAACTCCGAGGGTCAGCAAATACACAACCAAATCGCCATCGGTAAGTCTGCGGTCGTTCAGTCGGGGTCCCACAAATCCAATAGTTCACCCCCTCTGGATTACCCATTTACAGGCATCGTCGATGAACCACGATGCCACTGCGTCGGTGTATCGCTTCAATGCCACCAATGGCATCACCTGCATCCTAATGCAAGTTGACGGTCTCATTGGCATCAAGTATCGCAACAAGCTGAACGAGGATGTGGAGGCCGATCTGTACATGCCGGACAGCCCCCAGCTGAGTGGTGAATGCGAAGAGTCCAACATGGAGATACTCACAATGGAGTTTAAGGGTTTCAAGCTGTCCATGACATTCAAAAAGGTATGTACTATGAGCCAGCAGTGCGTGGGCGTCCCTTTTGGGGTGGTTGGGCCTGTAAGCAAATAAGGTCAAAGGTGGCACAGGTCCTACACACTTATACCGGAATGTTTCCCCCTTTCCTGTAGTCTTCTGGCGGCGAGGGCTGGTACATCAACCTCTTCGAGCTGACATACTCGTCGTCCAATCCACTGTTCGAGCACCCCGATCGCCCCGGACTGAACGTGAAGCTCACGTCCCCCGTGCACACCCCCATGTACTTCCCAACGCCGGTGGGCAAAGCGTATGTCTGCGACAAGGAGCAGACCGTCATAATGTACGCCCCAAACGACTCTGGCGACCAGTCTGGACATATTGCCCGTCTGTATTTGCGCGATCTGCACATGCAGAGCTTCATGTTCAAGGAGACCGGCAAGTGGGGACCGTCGTTCCACTGCAGTGCCACTGGGTCCTATCGCGACGAGACAGCGCCTCTGGCAGTGGGCACTGCACTGGCCATAGCCGTTCTTTTGACCATATCCGGATACGGTGGCTGGCGGTAAGTCTGGTTTCGTCCTGTTGGATTAAAAAGTGGGAGTGGGAAGTAGGGTGCACCTAACATTTCTGATTTTTCTTCTCTCCTGCAGGTACTTTAAAATCAAGAAGGTTCAGTACGGTTCAATGGAGTGAGCGAGGCGGTAATGTGAGGCGCTTTTTGTTCAAATATTCTCGACCATATCGTTGTCTACACATATCCCCCATGTTTGTTGGATCTCTTGTAATCCGTAGTCCTATTTTTAAACTAAGAGTTGGCGCAGAACTGCTGATGTTACCATTTATGAGATACACATATATGAGAATTGCAAATGTCTTCCATATTGTTAATGTATAAAATAATACGCACCATATACATATACATAAACATAAACATATAATTATAATTATTAAATGTTAACATAAATCCTTACTAACCCAAGATATATCAGGTATTGTTTACTTGTCTTCAGCAAAAGACCAATGTTATGGCGCGTCATGTACTCTAGATCGAATCGAATCGAATCGCTTCTCAATCTCTACTTAAATTTCAGCATCAATCTATTGTTAATTGAAATTTCCTCCTGCACCTTCCACTCTCCTTTGATTAAATCTCAGATTCATCGCAAAAACAAGTCTTTCTTTCTTTCTCTCACTCACAATTACAAATGCTTGCTAAATTCTGTATGGGACAGCATGATATCGAATATCAAATGCGCTTCGGTTTAATATTTCCACAGGAAATAAACAATGCCGCGATGCCGACCCGCCCCGCCTAAGTAAACAATTATTTTCCAAATAATGTCACAGGTATTTTTCATGTTGAATACCTAGCAGATGATCTGTCGAATAGGTCTGGAAAGTCTGAAGCCTAGATCTGGGAGTAATGAACAGACTCTGCAGATTGCGAGGCAATTATCCACCGATCTACCAACAATCATCACATCTTATGGGCATCGTAAGTTAACGAATTTCTAGGGGTTTTGTTGCTCGAACAATAGGCATAAGCTTTAGTTGGGCTGTCAAATGATTGAGAATGATGGGCCAAACGCTCAAAAACATTCTTACAAGCAAAACGATTTACTGTACGATAATCTGTTTAACTTTCGCGATACATTTTTAAACTAATATATAGTTGCCATATTAAATTAGCAGAATGTACGCGGCCTGCCTTCGAAATACATTAAATGTTCAGATAAATGAACCGACTGGCTACCGTGACATTTGTTTCCGATTTGTTTCCGCAAATTAACACAAACAACAGACGGAGCAAACGCTTTTGAACGTAATAATGGTGGGGGCTTAACTTTAGTTTTGATTCCTAGGTTCCAAGCGTTGGAGGTTGGAGCGAAAAACAGAGTATGTGGATTCCTTTATGAGGACTCTCCGGAGTGTATATTTTTTTGGCTGCACTCACCTGCCGTGCTGTGTCGGTATGCTGGTATAGCTCGTTCTGGCCCTTTTTGATTGACTATCCATGCTTTCGCCAATTTCTGGAGCTCGACGCTTACCCCGTGGCATGACTTGTTGTGATGTGATTGGCAGACGTCGCCTTATGCGCCTCTCACCAGACTTAATTAATAAGTGTTGACGGAAGAATAAGTTCTGTTGGTTTTTGGGGAAATGGATTAACATATTGTCCATCTAATAATGAAATGCACTTACCTCAGTAGTTTATAAAGCAAACATTACAGGTTAAATTGCTAGTCTGTGAAATGATGGAGACAGATAATGGTTAATAGAAATCAAAACTGTGGCATTAATATCGTTAAGAAGAACTAATGTGTGTGTTTTGTGTTTAATTAATTGTGTTACGGCTGTCTGCCTAAACGTTGCAAATTGTCGCAAAAACAGAGGTTGGCTCGGTGCAGGCCTACCCCCAACTCCTGGGGTCGCGGTGGACGCAATGATTTTTCCACTGTCGCTGCCAAGAAATTCACGGGATGCACACAGGATACCGCTGTATGTGTGTGTTCATACGATGTGATGTACAGACACATACACTCAACACGGGGCTGCGTTGCATGGATATGTCTGTGGGACTTCCGCGTCCGCGTAGTGTAGTTCGTTCGCACCAACCAAAACCAAGAACCTGCCTTGTAGTACGTGCATGCCTGACCATTTGCACCCAACAAATCTGTGTGCGAGTGTGTGTATGCGTGCACACAGGAACGTTTTACTACTTCAATGTACGAAATACCGGCTGCTTCCAAGGACTACTTGCTTTTGGCGATTGTCCTGGTGTGGAGGTTGGTGTCGGTTGGGGTTTGATTTCGTGGTGGTCGCCTCCACAGCCAGCAGCTGACGCTGCGCGTGCTCGTCTTTTACGTCGCCACGCCGAAAGCACTCTACTCTAGCCCGGCTCGACTGCCGTATATATACTCACTTAATCGGTGGTTCTTGTACTATATTTACCTAAAATGATGCACGCATTGCTCCGTACGGACGAACTGTTTGAATTTTTAGCATATTTTTCAAAATCAATTTATAATTCATTCATTTGTTTCGTTCAGTGATGCGTGAACGAACTTAACCCACTGCGGCCCCCTCTTTTTCAAAACCTCGAGTTAAGCCGCAGAAAACAATACTTTTTGTAGTTATTCTTGTAGATCCAACATTCCTTTTTCACCTGAATAGCGTTAAAATTGTTCAAATTTAATAATATTCGAGGGAAGCTTTAAATACCATACCCCTTGGTCGACAATGGATTAATCGTTCTCTGTTTACTGTTTTATACGATTATTGCTATTGTGAACGTTCAGAATTTTCGCGGATTTCAAATTAATATTATTACATAGGCAAACACGATATAAATACATAATTTTTGATTAAATTCATAGACAAAACAAATACATTTTTGGAGTGTTTACTCAGTGCCCAGATATATTCGATAAAGTCGATTAGTGAATTAGTCGAAATTTTCCAACCCCACGAATCAGCTGACATGTCGACGTGAAGATGGACGAAAAATCAATATTTCGTATTGTAAACACAATGAAAGACCGAGAACGAACAGCAACTACCTTATAAGTATTACAATTTTTGGCGGCCACAATGCCTAGCACATATTTGTTTGCCGCGAGCAGTGAGGGTCGCGTGTACACGTTGTCCACCAGCTCGGCAGCATGGCGAGAACTGCCATATCTGGGATTGGAATTCAAGAAAATCTGCGCTGTACCTAATTTTCTTTGGGCCATTGGCGGCGACCGACAGGTGTATGTACATGTCCACGGCCTCGATGTGCCCATACGGGTCAAGGAGGAGTCGTACGAGAACGAACGCTGGTTACCCATAGATGGCTTCGCCAAAACTCTTTTGCCCACCGATCGATACAAATACTCTTCCGCTGATGGCAGTGTGGAGCGAAGTGTGGACAAGATTCGCTTGCCCTCCATGGCCTGGCAGTGGGATGGAGACTGGCACTTGGACCTGGAGTTGGATGGACAGCAGCTTCCGGAAGACGGCTGGATGTATGCCCTGGACTTTCCGGCCTCCTACTCGATAAAAAAGTCGTGGAATTCGTATGTGCGGCGTCGCAAATGGAAACGTTACCGCCGCTATGCCGCTCTAAACAGCTGGTGCGCAGTGGCCCCGCTGCACAAGGACCCCACCCAAGAACCCTTCATCGATGTCGCTATTGGAGGCACAAGCGTGCCCAATGCTGCTGCCGGCACGCTGTGTGTCTGGGCCATTACTGCTCATGGCAGGGCCATGTTTCGAACAGGTGTATCGAAAACGGCACCAGAGGGCTTGCGTTGGACAGCCATAGCCACGCCCACGGGCAGCGAACTGTCGCAGATAAGTGTGGGGCCCACCGGCCTGGTCTGGGCGGCTTTGTACAATGGTCGGGTCATCGTGCGTACAGGAGTGACCCGCGAAAACCTATCCGGCGAGGCGTGGCTTGATGTGAAGACGCCAGTGGCCGGCGCGGGTCTCCGCATCGTACACGTTTCTGTGGGCACCGATGCTGTGTGGTGCGTGACCAACGACCACCATGCCTGGTTCCGACGCGGCATTAAGGGCGATGCGGCTGGCATAAGTGAGGACTCGGCCATTGGCAAAGGTTGGGTGGAAATGGTGGGCAACGTCTCGATGGTTTCCGTGGCGCCCAACGATCAGGTGAGCGCTCCCATCCACACGCTGAATCCTTCTTCGATTACTCACTACGTGTCCTGTTCTCTAGGTGTTCGCTGTGGGGGCCGCTGACCGTTTGCTGTACTATCGTTCCGGCGTGACTGCCGCCGATCCCACCGGCAAGAAGTGGCGCCAGCTGCAATGCCCCATGCAGATCAGCCGCACTTCCAGTTCCTTGTCCATCGTTTCCCGCAAAAGCGGTGGCAGCAGCTCCACCCCGGGGTCAAAGCACCAGAGCTTCTCCAATCTGTACTCCAAGGAGAAGGAGAAGGGCGTCGTTGAGACGTGCGCCGTTATAGAAACAGTGCTCCACAGCTCTGCGGGCTCCTCCTCCAGCAACGGAGTGGGAGGTCGCTTGAAAAACGAAAGGTGGAAGCTCAGTGCCGATTCGCCGCCCACCATTGGCAGTTTGAACCTAAACGACCGTCACAAGCAGCGCACAGCAGCACTTCGCGAGTCATCGCACGCCTCCAGCGCCCCTGCCGCAGATGTGATCGAAAACAGTGGAAAGTTTGAGACACAACTGAGGAATCCACGTGCCTGGTCGCCAGTCCGCAGTGTGGGATCCGTGGTGGGCATGGAGGCGCATCCAGAGAGCGATTCAACGGTCTTCGAGTCGGACTCGATGCACCACGGATCGGATGTGTTTCTGGGCGAGGACGATGACCACACGGGCTCACAGTTCTGGACCGAATGCGGTGTTCTGTGGAGCTGTGTGGCCCCAGGGGCAGTCACAGTCGACGCAAACAATCTGCCCAATTGGTTCAACGAGCAGGCGGCCAGTGACAGCAAAGTGGATGTGAATGCCAACTGGCGCAAGGACCTTCTGGGCAAGCTGCAGCGCCGACAGGAGAGTCTCGTCAAGTTGCAGAACAAGACACAGTTCGAAAAGGCTGTGGAGCTGTCTTCGTGGATAAAGTCCGCGGATGCACGCTACCAACGACCCGGCGGGGACTTTGAGGACTGCATCATAGAGCTGGAATGGGTCAGTGGCAGTAGCAGCAGCAGTGGCAGCATCGATGGATCCAGGTCCGGCGACTCGGGCACCTTTACAGTGCTCAGTCCCGATGGAGCGGCCACAAAGATACAGTTTCCGCTATCGGATATTACGTGCGCGCAGTGCTGCAGCGAGGCGGGATCGCCGCGACTGGCCATCCACGCGCCCCACCTGCCCGTCAACTGCACGCCAGTGAAGCTGCAGTTTTCCAGCGACTCGGAAATGGAAGATTGGCTCTCGCACCTGTCGTCGGTATGCAGCCAAATCAATACTCTGATGGGCAAGCCGGCCAATAATGCAATCTGGCTGACAAGCGACTTGGGGGATGTGTTTGTCTTCGATGCGGCCACCATGAAGGCGCAGCAGATGTCCAGCGGCCAGGGCTACGTGGAGAGAATGGATGTGTCCACCTGCGAGACACCCTACTACAACACTCTGTACAATGGTATGCCTTGCGGCACTGAACTGGAGATTTCCGGCTGCGTTTATGATGATGCTGATCAGATACGCTTCGACCTGCAGTGCCACTCGACGGTCAAGGTGCAGCCGCATCGTGTGGAGAAGCATCGAGTGATTGCCATGCATCTGAATCCACGCTTCAATGAGCGCACCACAGTGCTCAATTCCATGAAGGAATCCGAATGGCTGGAGGAGGTATGCAACGACAAGGTTGTGTTTGCTCCGGGCGCCACATTTACGTTGAAAATCAGGTAAGGCTGTGGCACCCATAGACGCTCTCATCTTTGACTCCCTCCATCGTTTCAGAGCACTGCAGAACCACTACCACATAATTGTGAACAATGAGGTCTATACGGACTACAAATACCGCATTGATCCGGAGAGTGTCACTTGCCTGTACGTGAGTGGACGCATCAAGCTCTTTAGCGTGCTGTATCGCTGTCCGTCGGTCATTGTGTCCATGCAGCAGATGCACTGGCGCCAGATGGGAGGCCACATCAAGCGCGTCTATAACAGCGGCGTGGACGTTGTCTGGGGCATTTCGTGCGACAATACCGCATGGGTTTACAACGGCGGCTGGGGCGGAATGTTCCTAAAGGGCCTCGAGGGCTCTGGAAAGATAAACGCCATGATAGACACGCACACGTACTACGTGTATGAGAATCAGCGGTGGAATCCGATTAGCGGATTCACTGCCAAGAGCCTGCCCACGGATCGGCACACGTGGAGCGATGCCACCGGGCGGCAGAGGCGCAGCAAGGAGCACACTAAGCTGCTGTCCACGCACTGCGAATGGATCTCGGACTGGGCCATTGACTACAACATACCTGGTGGCGCCGACAAGGAGGGCTGGCAGTATGCCATTGACTTTCCTGCCAACTATCATGCCCATAAGAAGCTCACCGATTGCGTGCGTCGTCGGCGGTGGATGAAGAGATGCCGCCTGAGCAGCAGTGGCCCTTGGCAGGAGCTGAGTCAGTCCAAAGTACTCGATGCGGCGCTGCATGTGCTGGACGAGGATGTGGACAGTGCGCATGACGTTAAGAATGTGCCAGTGGCCGCTTGGGCCATTGCCTCCAATGGCGATGTGCTCATCCGGCATGGCGTCAGCAGCTTGAATCCGCGCGGAGACGCCTGGGAGCACATTGCCAGCGAGCAGCCACTGATAGCCATCAGCGTTGGGCCATCCGGCCAGGTGTGGACGGTGGCGCGCAACGGCATGGTGTTCTTCCGCTATGGCATAAGCAAGCAGAACCCCTGCGGCGATGCCTGGCAGCAGGTGGAGGCACCGTCAGGTGTCACATTCAAGGCGATAAGCGTGGGACGAGCTGGAATCTGGGCGCTGGACAACCAACAGCGACTGGCTGTGCGCAGGGAGATTTCAAGGACCTTTCCAGAGGGCTCGCACTGGCAGTTTCTTCCAAATGCCGCCAATATACCGCCGCACACGGAGCAACATTGCGGCTTCCGATCGGTATCCGTGGGCGCCGAGGTGTGGGCCATATCCCTCAATGGCATCATCTGCAGGCGGTGCGGAATAACCAGCGAGAATCCCGCTGGCGTCGGCTGGAACCTAGGCATCGCAGTAAATACGATTAAACAGCCATATTTTGTTCATTTTTTTTATCACTAATTTCATTACAGGGCCAGTGGCAGCATGTCTCGGTCGAGGGCTACATGTAACCAGCTGGTGTTCCATGGACTGCATTCCTAAATACGATTTCGGTTCTTGTATTTATGCTTGCTTTATGTGTTCGTGTATACCCTTGCAGATGGCATCATTATTTTGACCAGGGGTTCCTAATGCAATGGAAGCATTTTAGACCCCATTAAGTATTAATATTCTCGCCGTCAGCCAGCTCGTGTGACATTCCAAACCAAACTTTACTCTCCCTTTTTAGCTTGGCTGTATTGTAAACCTACTATATAAATTAGAGACCAATGGAATAATCAATTTGCAAGGGTATCAAAAGCTTCGGCAACCGAAGCCTTGCTTGCTCTTTTGTATTTTTATTATTTCCCAAAGTTCCATTTTGTGTAATCAACTATTTACGCTTACATTTATGTTTTACCAATTAAATAACTAAAATATATTATTTATATTTCTTTACAAAATATAATCCTAAGCCAAAGTTAATTAAAGACATTCGCTTCTTCTAATATTGTGAAACTCTACCTATATCAATTTGTGTAATAAAGTATTCAAAAACACAGATCATATTTCTCTTCATCAGCAGGTGGGTGGCTTCAGTTTGATTTAAAATTGATTGCAAATTTTAGAGATATCGATTCTTGTTACTATGTAGAAAATGTATAGTTACCATGTACAAAATTGAGATTTTTGAAACCTTTTTCGTTTAAGCCTTACTTTATTAAGAGAGTCCTTAAAACCAACCAATCATGTGGAAAATTGATTCAACAATCGGATAAAATTATATGTTTAGTGCTGAAGGCCCTAGCTAACGAGTAATAATGAACGGAATATCAAAATCGGGGAAATATGAGTTGTTCGTCCCTTTAAATAGTGGGGGTTAAGTGGGTTAAGTTCGTTCAGCTATTATTTTTCATTTTCACACCGGTCACACTGTTTCAAACCAAAATTCTAAGACAAAATTTTAACTAAAAAAAAAAAAATAAAAAATAAAAGCTACACTGTCTCGCTCGCTGCTGAAAAGGAATTCGATGAATTCGATTAAATTATTTTTTTAGGGCTGAAAGGGCTAACTTGCTAATAATATTAAGCCGAATATCAAAATCGAGGAATATTAATCTTGTCGCGTCCGTCAGTATTTTTAGGGTATATTTTTATAATATGTTAAAGGACTTTCAAAATGACCGCCAAACTCCATTTAGCGCACAGAAAATACCGACATTTTTCGCTCTCAAATCGTGGTGGGTTTTCAAAATGTTCTCTCTTTTTCGTGGTGAAGAGAGCAATTTTCGTGGTGAAGAGAGCAAATTTCTGGTGTGTTCCTCTCTTTTTCGTGGTGTGACCAGCATGCATCTAACGGGAACGCGTTCCCGTAAGATACATTTGATTCGTATGGGAAAATTTTCGGCAACATGAGTTAGCAGCATTGTTCTGCAACTTTGGCACGGAATGCGCAACAAGGCTGCTACCCTTGGGAGAAAGGATATTCTAGAATTTAGATATTGTTTGTAATTTCAGGCTTCAATTAATGCAGAAACTGATCAGTCTCTGCTTTAAAGATATGTACGGAATTTAGCAGGTTTTAGGTACCAATAATGATATCGGGACCGGGATAAATGAATAACAAAACACAAATCAAATGAATGAATAGGTAAATAACATGTCAGTCTAAAACAATTTCATTAATACTGTTTCAAAGCAGTTTGGAACAATAAATTCAACATTAATTAAAGGAAATAGGGTATAAAAATGTCCATACGCATGCAGAAACTTGGTTGACCAGCAACAATGACGGAGTGTGACCGGAGTTCACACTTTCGTTTAATGCTTTGGCCGTTTCTGTTTGATCCCTTTTATGTAAACAATCCAATGAAAAGGAGTTCTGAAAACTAGCCAATCTTGTATACAATTTATTGATCAATATGATAAAATTATTTGTTTAGGGCTGAGAGGTTTAACTAGCGAGTAATATAAAGCCGAATATCAAAATCGAGGAATATCAACACATCTAATCGTATCATTCAGTATATTTACGGTATATTTTGATAATGACTCGGTATATTTAGGTCAGGCGGTATATTTTGTAGATAAAACCGTGGTCACACCACTTAAAAAAGTAAATAATAAAATATAGGAAAAAAAAATAAATTAAAGCTACAATGTCCGATTATGACAATGTACGCATCAAAAAACTAGTTTTAAAGGGAGAAAAGCACAAGTAAGACCATTAAACCATGTAGCTGCTGCTCTTTGCTTTCATGAGTGTTTTCTCTTTTGTTTATCCACAGAAAAAGTAAGAAGCGCAAGAAGGATAAAGACGAAAAGGAAACTTCCAAAAAGCCAAAGATGCAAATCGACGAAGATGCAATCGATCACGGTGGCTGGTGGGCAGCGAAGGCCGCAGTGGATTTGACCGGAACAGTCGCTATAGAATTTGGTAATCGCTGCTACCTAAAGGCCATGGACAATGGGTAATGTTTTGCAAAGAAGCGACTTCAGGCACATTCTTATAATCACACCCATGAATATTGCAGTCTGTTTACCCTGGGCGCCCCACATGGCTCTGGCGAATCGCCAGAACCGGAGGAGATTTTCACTGCATTTCCCATCAACGACCGAAAAGTGGCCTTCAAATCAGGCTACGGAAAGTATCTAAAAATTGAAAAGGATGGTATGGTTACGGGTCGTTCAGAGGCCGTTGGTAGCATGGAGCAGTGGGAGCCAATATTTGAGGTGGGTATCTAAGTCTTATTTAACCCTGGAGGTGTTCAAAGAAGATTTTATTTTCTATTTTGAATGACCTTAGGATAATCGAATGGCTCTGCTGGCAGAAACCGGACACTTTATGTCCATCGATCCCGAAGACGATGCATGTGTGGCCCTGCGCAAGAAGGTGGGCGAGCATGAAGTTTGCAAAATTCGAAGCAATGGAGCACGGGACGTTGTCGTTGACGAGGAGCCCAAAGAAGAGAAGGGCGACTTGGGCGAAGTTGAAAAGAATTATGTGTAAGTGCGGCCACCGCAAAAGCGAACATTCTCAAGCTAAAGCAACAGTTTCTTGTTTTTATTTGATCTTCAGGAAAAAGTTCCAAAAGTTTCAGGACAAAAAGATTTTGATCAGCAAAAACACCCTTAAAGAGCTCGAGGAAGCCAAGGCGCAAGGATCCCTGCATGAAACTCTTCTGGACAGACGTAGCAAAATGAAAGCCGATCGTTATTGCAAGTGAAGGAAACTTGACTCTAAAACTTGAATACTTAAATGTAGTTCTTATGCTCTTGTTTATGCTGATTGCATTTAATTGAACAAATAAATGTGTACTGGCCTCGTAGATGTTGCAAAAACTGCTAAGCTACTCCAGCTTTATTAGATAAGTAAGGGCTATAGTTTTAAGTTGATTTTAGCTCACATTTATAGCTAGATATGTACCAATATCCTAGAGTAACATACACAGGTTGGCAAAGAGATTTACATGCTGCGATTAGTTAATTCTATTCGAATTGCCAGTTGCTAGCACTACGTAGGGGAAAATGTCTGGCCGCCCGCTTTTCCACCCCTGATGCCGGCCTGCGTTGGATGCCACTTGTACAACTCGCAACAGACGGCGTCACAACACACGATACAAAACATATCGTGCCCAACCACCCGAGCCACCCCCCTGGGTGGTTGTTTGAACCACCCCGTGCGCTCGCTCGCGTCCTCTCTCTCTCTGCGCACCCCTCACACCAGCGCTGGCGTGCGCTTCTCGCTTTCCCCGAGCAGGAAGTGAGGACAGCCTGAAGTCTCGTGTGGTGTCTCGTGCTCGTCCGTGCGCTCGTGGCTTTATTTCGCCTTGGCTGATGGCTTCAGGTCGCGTGCCCGCCAGTTTGCTCTGGACTCTGTTCGTGGGTGAAAGTCCACTAGCCTGTCGCCGCGCTATCATCGGATTCAATCGTATCATACATCGTCGTAGTAGCTGGGATTTGATTCATCCATTCCATCGAGCTCTAGGCCGTCAAGAGCGCAACTCGTTCTGTTGTTTAGTGCGCCATCGAAGTGTCACTTGAGAATTGTCAAAATTGAATTTTCCGAGCAATGGAAAATGGTTCCAAATGCACAAAGGTCCTCCTCTGACAGTGGCAGTGACATCCGTGTGTGTGGGGTATCTGGATTCGAGTGGTTAACTATTGTGAAAAGTGTTGCAGAAATAAGCTATTCGGATCCCTATTTGTGGCAAAAGTGAAGCCGTCGGGGCACCACCACCACTCATTGCACTGGATTCGGTTCAATTCGAATTGGGTGATCTCATTGAAATTTAAGGCACTGCATTCGTTAAAACCATACTGGCAATTGGAATCGCATAAGTGTATGGCTCGCTGTAGCCGTCTGGCCGCTCTGTTCGTATTCCTGTTCTCTTTTTGGTGGTGTTTCCAAAATTGCATGCAACACGGGGTGTTTTTACCCTGTGGCGGGGACAGGTATGGGATAATCAATTCGAAGTAAAACTAGAAACAGAAAGGAGCGCCACTGCAGCAGGACGACAAGAAACTAAAAGAGACTTGGCGATAATGCCTGTCTGATGACATTCCGAATTAAATCATTATCTTTGTGATATATTCGTATGTAAGTATGCAAAAAAGAAGTAAATATATAAACGTATTCCGACATTCCCCGGAGCGGAAAGATCTCCCAAGAGATCAGCATCAGCAAACAGCTTACGAATCAGTTGCATATAATTTCTTGTCTTATTGAAAAGTTTACAGGTCTACAGGGTACACCACAGCATCCAAAGAACCATGAAATTGCAATTGCACTGACAGCTTTTTTCCTTTTGTTGGGGGGTGTCTGCCTTATTGTCAAGTACGTACAAAAGCGTTCGATTGAAAGCCAGATGATAGTCAGGGAACGTCAGGAAACTGACAATGAAAATCCGTCAGATTTCCACAGGATCTGTTGACTGTTACGAACGTTTTGTTCTCTTTGACAATTAAATGGGATTTTTCTGACAATCGGAAACATTAAATTATGAATTACTGGATAACTAAGTGGGACGACGTCCCAGTCATTATTTTATACCCCCCTTCCCTTTCCAGGGAATATTTTTGCAAGCAACTTGACTATTTAATAAACGAGTAAGAGCACAACGCGATTAACTTCTCTTTAGCGGATGCTTGTCTGTAAAATTAAAGAAAGTCAACTCGGAAACGGCGGATAATTGGAGTTTACTCGCTGGCAAGGACTTTTGAAGTATTTTTGAGCTGCAAAGGGCTCGGGCTCCCACCCAAGAGGGAGTAGAGCATGCTGCGTACACACACACACACACACACACACACACACACACACTCTGCGTCAGGAAAAGTATTTGAAACAGTGTTTAAGCTCCACATAGCTTTTCCGCGGTTAGCGAACTATTAAAAAGTGAGCAGAATTCCTGGTGTACGTCCACTTCCAAGCAAGCGAACCGCCTGGCAGGGGAACGGGGTGTGGGGTGTGGGCGGCATTATTATCGCAAGTTTTGCCATTCTGTCCTCCACCCTCGTCAGAGTTTTCTAAAAGCCACAGAGCTGCTATGGGGGAAAATCTTTTAATTAATTTTAAACTAATTTTCTTAAAAGCCAAGCGAAATGACCTCTCGGAGAACTACTAACAGTACTAAAAGCGTCGTCCAAGGAATTGAAAGAAATGCAGAATGCAGGCCTTCAAGTGTGCCGAAGTGCCACACAATTAAATTTAAATATTTTCACACAGCGACTTGAGACTAAAACACTTCGTGATGAAGGATTTTTCTGTGCTGGTACGTTCTCGAGTGCATTTCAGTTCGGGATCTCAACTCTCACTATTTTAAATCAGAACTCACGAACCGAATTCAAACGGAGGCATGCCCCAGTCTCCAGTCTCCAGTCCATTCCCGTGGCCTGGATGGGGATTAGCAATTTGTTAAGCCAACAATTTACTTAGTTCCGTAGGGCTTCACTTCGGTAAGTTGTTTGCATTTCGCAAGGGAATTGCTGTTCATTTTCTGCACTGAATGCAGAGCAAAGGATATCCGATGACCACGCGGAATGGCATGCCATTGCACGGCTTCTCCGTCATGTCATTCCCTCTGTTTAATTGTAATTTTACCCAGCACGAGTAGAGTATACAGGGTATGGTAGTATTTACGAAGATAAATGCAACAGGAAGAAGCGCATATTATTTATAAGCTTACAAAAGTGAAAGCAAGAAAGTTTTCCCAACCTTTTAGACATTTTTTTGAAATGATCGTACAGGGTAGTTTCCAGTCGGAATGCTACAGCTTTCTTACTCCTTTCAACTTTTGCTCTCGAAGTCTGTTTCATGTGTCACCTCGAGCAACGTTTGTGTGCAGGGCGAGTGCTCCTTTTTGGCAGTCGGAAATGTTTTCAGTTTGGATTTCGAGTAATGCAATTGTGGATAATATTGTATCTGTGTGCGCACACACGCATCTTGTTTTATTTTTGTTTAAGTTACGGATAAAGGAAACATTTAGTAGATTATACCATAATTCAATTGCTTCAACCGCTTTAATATACAGTCTTTAATGTGTAGGCACTGTGAACACTGTGAAAATATATACTAGAAAAATGATGGCATTATTTATTAATAATTCCTCAATTGGTAGGTAGTCCAACGATATTAATCACACTCGTATACTAATGCCAAGAAAATTGATTTATGGAGAAATGAAGACAAGGAATTGTTCTATAATAAGTGATTCGTATTTTTTATCAACAAAATAGTTGATTAAAGCAGATGCCTTTGATATGACTGAGAATTGAGTCTGTGTAGCATTATTTCATATAGGATTCTGCAATTAATTTCAAGGCTGGCCTGGCCACTGGGCCACTAAGTCAATAAATAATATATTATAATCTGAAAATAGGCATATTTTTCTGGTTTTTAATGAATCAAAAATATTGTATCGTGTTCGTATAATGAATACAGCCAGGAAAAAAGTCAGAAGCAAACAAACTTTTCTTCTACAGTTCGAGTACGAGTACGAGCATGGCATTTAATTTCAAATTGGGTTGCTGCTTGAATTAAGGATACCCGAGGAGCGTTCATCCTGTAATCTTCTTTGTTTTTCATTTCACTGTACGGAAAAATGTGCGTAATTAAACTGAAGCCGGATTCAGGGTTTCGTTTTGCAATTTATGCGACAATGTAAGCCGGCGGTAAGCGATTATACGACTGTACGAGTGTGGGGCATACTTACATACATATGTATGTACGAGTACGAGTATTTCCGTCCCTGCCAACAAAACAAACACACAACACAAATCTATGCTTGCACCTCCGAATAATGAAAATAATCAAGGCAAAGGCAAAGGCAAAGGCAACGGCAATGGAACAGGAACAGGAACAGGCACAATTAGACGGAGAGGCACTCTGTTCCCTCCTTGACTTGACGTCAACTCGAGAGGGAGGGATTTTGTCACCTTTGGGCCTCAGCAAACATGGGGGTTCCCTCCCTCCCATCCACCGACTCGGCGACTCAGCAAAATACTTCCTAATAAAAAAAATGCAAATTTAATTTACTTTCGGTGGCTGTTGGCTCGTGGCAAACATAAATCGAAGTCAACGTGGTGTTCCACCACTTACCCACTCCTCCACTCAGACACGCAACTCCTGGGGATGCTCCCATGCCCCCCACTTATTAAACTTCCGCTTCCTGGATGTGGATGGGAGGGGTTCTCTATTGCGTGTCATAAGCCTCTCCCTCGCTGCCGCCTACTCCCCAAAACAATTTTCTCATAAACAATCTTGCCTACGGATTCCATGGGGCGATAGGAGGATCTGTGTATGAGGTGTGTGTGTGTGTGTGTGTGTGTGGAGGCGCCACACTTTCGTGTACATCTGATGTATCTGTCCAGACCTCGGAGGCGCGTGATACTGCACGTAATGAGAACCATTTTTATTCAAATTAGATCCATTGCTGGCCGCTTGGCACAATTATGGCCGACTACCACCGCAGCTGGCAGTTGGCAACTGGGGATTTCGGTCCATTGGTCCATGCCTCTGGGGCATGGCATGGCAGGGCATGGAATTCCACTGCGCAGATAAAGTAATGACCTCCTTCTGTCTGATTACTTTTGCACGTAACGTACCACCTTTAAATCGGGGAATCTTTGAAAATGTTTCGATGTACATGTGTACCTAATCTGTCCCTCCTTTGATTAGAGTTCTTTTATGGCGAACTGAATATCCTTGCAAACAAATATTCTCCAAGATTCTGTCAGATGATATTCCCAAAAACACTCCGATTACTCCAGTTCTGGCTGTTATTCTAAACGGAGGAGTCGGTCTCAGCCCAGGCTCATTATCGTAATGGACGGACGCTCTGGGGGAGGATTGTGTGGGAAATGGCGAATGCGCATTCCATTAATCATCCCGAGAAGCCCTGGTCCGGGGCTCCTGAAACCCAACCACAAAATCAACAGCAAGGCGAAAATATTGCCGCTTACAGTTTCAATCTCGCAGCATTATTCAAATCTGCTGAAGCCGTTATCGGGTATTAATTTCAAAAATCCCCAAAATGTTTAATGGCCAGATTCGCGGATGTTTGGTGGGTGAATGCGTGAGTGGAAATCCTCAATGCTTAATGGAAACCCTCGCTGTTTTGTGGGTAAATTCGTGAGTGGTTGGGGCGCTTAAAGTGTTTGTTTCTAGCGCTAATACAATTGTGTTTGCTAGCTGCATTTCCACATGACATGACCTATGTATGTTTGTGTGTTCATGCCATCGATGGTATGTATGTACATACATATGTACATAGCAGCAGTAATTATTATTATTTACTCAGCATTTGGTTTATGAAATCCTGCATTTTGGTCACGCAACATGTCCGCCAAAGCAGAAATCAGTCAAAGCGAATGACAGGATTTATTGTTGGTATAAAATTGAAAAAAAAAAACTCAGAAAAAAAAAAATGACCAAAACATTTGTGCCGACTCATTATATTTTCGGGATAAACTCCTTTGGGCGCTCTGTCTGGGATGGCGCTGCCGTCGATTAATGGATTCCTTTCGCTTGGCGGCACTGGCGCCTCAAAGGCTGCCTGCCATAAAAACTGACAAATCAAGCTCCAGCTGTTTCAG
Organism: Drosophila subsilvestris; assembly: GCA_035043285.1. Classification (NCBI taxonomy): domain Eukaryota; kingdom Metazoa; phylum Arthropoda; class Insecta; order Diptera; family Drosophilidae; genus Drosophila; species Drosophila subsilvestris. The sequence goes on along the minus strand of JAWNNB010001724.1, from coordinate 4,742,767 downwards.
CTGTTCCAGCGTCAACGACATCAAATCTAAGGAGACGAACGAGGATGCGACTTGTGGCATTTGCGCAGCAGAAAAAGAAAAGGAAATGTTCCGGACCAGAGAGGAGTCGCTTCAATGCAGAACTCTATGAGAGCGTTATGCAAATATAAATATTGTGTTCCGGCCGATAAGGGAAAAAACTCATACCCATACGCAGAGCCAGAGCCAAACCCAGAGCCAGTGACAGCGCCAACTTCTATCTTAAGCGCCGCTGGCTACTGTCTGGGATTCCTTCAATCGGAAATCAACTCGGGGAGTTTTTATTTCGGTGACCCCAATATTCTTGCATACGCAATTTGTATTTTCGTTTTTCTTTTCTGCTGATTTACAGATTTGTTATCGCATCCTTTTGGTGATGATATGTGTGGGGGCCGGAATATGGAATTATCTATTTGGGGCCAAAGCTAAATTGACTGTAATTCATTTTCATGCAATGCCAAGCATTGGCATTCCACACAGTTTTTTTGTACGAGTGGAATCCGGCACGTGAAGGCTCGTAATTTGATTGGATTAGTTGACTCAATTGAAACACCCTCGCCAGATGGTAAATTATGAATAAATAAACCATAATGAGAATGAGTTGTTGGGTAATCGTGAAGCAGTGAGTTTCAGCATACGAAATTTCTATCTGGATTCAAGTTTACCCCCAAAAAAATCGTTTTTAAAGATAATTACCAGGAACTGGAAACGCCTTTAAGCACATGATATACACAGTAAAAGCAGATCCCATTACTGGCAATTGTAATGAGAATTGATGGAAAAACTACAACAACAAATTTCAGGGTGCCATTTGTGGGTCTTCCTCGTGTTTTGGGGCAAAGATACTTCCAGTGTGTGAATCCCTTTTGTACTCGCCTAATAAACCCTCTAATTGGATATTTGGACACATTGATACGACTTCCGTTTGAAACGCATATTGGGAGACGCTCGCGCAAATAAAGCGAACTGAACACGGACCCTGCCTCGAGTTGTGTGCCTCTGTTTTGTCTATCCAACTTTGAAGCAGTACGAAACAAAGACGACAGCCACAAGACACTCGCTCGTGGGCGTCCTAGGGGCGAGGACCTCGCAGTGCGGACGACAGGAGACGGACTCCGACAATGTGACTGACTGATTTAAGTGCACATTTAGTTTAGAGGGGCAGCACAGAGGCGGATGCCATGGCAGAATCACACACTTAAGCCCCAAAGGGGTCGGCTCTTGTCTGCATTCGGAGAAAGCCCTCTGCAGGGCTGTCTTAGATTGCGGTCTAGTCGCTAAGTTTCCTGGGCAGACGTCGCAGACGTTTATTAAAGTGACGTTGGTAGAGCCAGGGTCTGGCTCTCGACAAGTTTACGACGGTGCGAACGCCTGGGTCTTCAATTATTAAGTAGCACTTGCTGGCTGGCGGATAGTAGGAGTCAGGGTCGTGGTCGTGGGCGTGGGCGGAGGGTTGGATCGGGATGGAGAGTGTCGACTCTCTTTAATGTCCACCTGCATGCAATCCAGTCGTTTCCCCAGGGCGCCCTCTTGAGTAGCTTTGTCCGTGTAATGCATTCCATTTCCATATGGCAGAGTGGGCTCTACCTGCATTCTATCTGGTGAGAGGCATGGCAGCACCTCTCTCTCCCTCCCTCTCTCTCTCTCTCTCTCTCTGTGTTTCATTCGTCCTGAGGGCCGTCTGCGGTGGATAAGCTCTTTTCAACCTCCATTCTAATAAAGTCGTGCTTTTATTTACTGTTGAGGCTCCATGCGAGCAGTTCTCGCATGATGAGGTGCCCTTAGTTCTGATGAAAGAGTTACGAGCCACGGCAGGAGTAGGAGCAGGAGTTGGAGTTTGAGCAGGAGCAGGAGCAGCTACAGCTGCAGCTTGGCGCCAACGTCAATGTCAATTGCACGGGGCACGCGAGTGCCTGTGTTGCGGCTAGTCTTGTGGAAAATGCCACCAGCGTAGATGCAGTCTGGAGCTAAAATTGCTTTGCAATTTCATAAGCGAACCCACCACATACTTGTACTCGTACTCGTACTCACTTTACAGTACAGCAGCTCCATTCCCAGTGGATTAGATGTCCCTGAAAGTGTTGCGAATATTCCCATCCATCATCATGTATTTTTTGTAAACTTTGATTCGCCCTTTTTTCTGCTTGAACGATGTAGAGATGTTCAGAATCCATTGATGCCTTGGCTGATGAAACTACACTGAAAAAACTAAATTAAAGACAAAATTTCGTTGCTCTAGCCAACTCTGATTGATTTCTTTTTGTGGCTCTGGCTGCTGATCGTAAAACTTCCAGCATTTTAATGATAGTCTTGCTCGGAATTTGATTTTTGGAGAACTAACAACTTTCTGCATTTCCTCCAAGAAAGGAGGAAGGAATGCATAGGTTGGGAGGGGTGTGGGGGTAGCATCTTCTGCGAGAAAATGGTATTTAAATACTTGACGCCTTGCTACTTGCTACGTTCGTTGCTGTGACAAAAAAAGGGGCGGCGCGGCATAGCAATCATTGTAGTTGAAGCCTTTGTGGTTTCGGTGTCAAGTGCAACGGCTACTGAGGCGGCAGTGTGGTTCTTGCCACATTTATTTTTGCCCTGACGGTTTGGGTCAGCGGTTTCCAAGTAGTTAGCCTCGTAGCTGAAACAGCTGCAAAGCCACAAAGAGCCATCAGAGGCTGTACAAATTATGTCCCAAAATAAATATAAGTTTATATTTGTATCTACTGTATACATATACCAACTATCTGCTGCTTATATGGTATCTAGTTAGTGGAGAATTTATGATACATACTATAAGCGCATGATCCTACGAAGATCTCCATTGGGCAGTCCACGTAGGAGACATGCTAATTATCAATGGCTGCCTTCGACTCGTAAAATCCTTGGTTCCTTCAGTGGATCCTTTTAGCCGTGGCCTAATACCCATGTACAGTGTAGATGCCTGCTCAGCTTTGCTTTGCTTTGCTCTGCTTTGCTCTCCATCATTTTGGTGAAGCAAGGACAAGCTTGTGTATGGCTGTGGCTGTGGTCCAGGTCGGGCAATTACATCCCAGGGGGATTTATTATTTGTAGTTTTAAGCCCATTTGCCAGAGAGGCCAAACAACGTTCGTGGCAAGAGCCTGAGCCAGACCAGTACCAGTGCACCGCATGCGGGCTCCTCTCCCCTCCCCACCCATCCCATCCGTAAACGGACAGGGGAAAGGCCCTGCCAACTCAGCTCGTTCTCAGCCTTGTCCATTGATTAAGAGTAAACAGAGCATGTAAATGTGTGGATATTCAAAATCTGCATTTTTCCCTTTTCCTTTGTGGCTGAATTTTGCGCATTTTAAAGTTTCGTCCGTAGAGAGAGAGAGAGAGAGAGAGGTACGACGAGTACTCGTCTGTGTGGCTTTGTGGCTGTGTGTGTGTGTGTGTGTGTGTGTTTCCATAGACGAGGAGTCACCCCCGGCGGAGTCGAAGCAGAGTTTTCCCTGCCCACAAAATATAATGAATAACAGCACTCTGGCGGGGTCGCAGGGCGGCGGATACTGGCGTGGCAGAGGCGAGGGTGGAATTGTTAGACGGCCAGACGGCAAAACCAGTCAGGCAGGGGCAATGACATGTAGAGCCCTGTCGTACTGCCCCACGCTGTCCACGCTGCGACTGCGATTGGGAGGCCTGTGTAGCGGTCCAGCGATTAGCGTCAGTGGCGGGTGGCCGGTGGCGACTAGCTAGCAGGATAATGGCCTATTCAAAGGACCGCACAGTGCAGTTAATAGTTTTCCGATGCCACCCACCCTGCACCCTGCCACCCAGCCACCCAGCGACATCGATAATCATGATGGTGGGCGGCGGCGGCGACACGTTCCCCTGTTGCACAGTGAGGGTGGTGGACAGAGCAAAGTTTCGCGAATTTTCGGCAATGAAAAGGTTGTCTCTGATTTCTGCTTTCATTTTCCACACTTTAACTATGGGATCATAGCCCCTAGGTAATGCCTTATTCAATACTAATTTGCTTATGTAAAAGTTCAATCGAAGAGTTGCCAAGAGTTGATTGTGCCCTCCTATAGGGCAACACGGAATGCACAACAGAGTTTGATGTGGACAACCCACAATTCGAGGGAGCTTACAACCGGCAAACGTTCGTCCCTCCACTGAGAACCAGAAAACCGTTCGGACGGACGAACGGACACATGTGTCATGTGAAATCCCCTGCCAGGACCGACTCATTAGCGCGAAAGGCGTGCAATGTGCCATCTGCCATCTGCCCATCGGTATATGATCCGTGCGTGTCCGTAATTAAAGTTACACTCCTACGAGAACGGAAGGGTGGGGCAATGGCAGGGGCAGGGGCAGGGTGCACAACATGCCAATGACGATGGCAGATTTCGCTAATGATGAAGGAAGGCTGCAGGAAGAGTTGGGCACCTGGATTTCTTGCCTGTGTCGAAGTATCCAACGTGTGTGACCGACAGGAACTAGCTACAGAACTGCTACACTCAAACTTGTAGAAAGTTCACGGTTGTACGTTGATTCAGACTTCATATTAAAGGGCTGGGTATGCCGATGCCACCTTTCAGCCGATGATGAATAGCCGCACCTGGAGCCGTGACTGTGGCTGTGGCTGGGGTGCTGCTTGCCTTATTTCAGAATGTGTTTAATATTATACTCGTATTCGTACGAAAGTTACTTAAATATTGTTGAGGTAGGGCCACTCCGAGGGGTCTCAGATGAACGAATTGATAACTAATACTCGTGCAGGGACACTACAGAAACTACAGCGTTAGCGTCCATCTGTCAGCTGCAGTCAAACGAAATGGGGAAAATGGAAATGAAAGCTAAAATTACTCCACAAATTTAAATTGAAATTGAAATTGTCCTTTGACTAAACGCATGTGAAATGTGCAATTAGAGGGATAATTTGGAGGAGAGCTTATACCACAATAATTTACAATTTACTCCACTGGCAACAATTGTGCCCCCAAATGACACATAAAGATAGTTATTTTTCGGAATTATGCCTAAGCATGGTATTATTATCGTTATTACATTGAAGAGAGAAGCATAAACAAACACACCAGGCACTGGCTCTTGGCACTTAAAATCACAATTTTCCTTAGTTTTATGTTTGTTTTATTTCGCTTGTGTTGGACCATAACTTTCATGAAATTGCATTGAATTGTGAAAATAATCGCCATAAAAATGCTTCGTGCACGACTTGTAATTGGTTTAAGAATTTATGAGGGTTGATTCTGTTTTTGATACCCAATAATTTAGAGACTCTAAGGGTAGACTGTGTGGGTGTACAAGTCAGTAGAGTCAGTAGGTATTTCTTACCCCAAATATTCCCACCTCTAGACTTAGAACAGCTAGAGATGAAGAGAGTTCAACCAGGATTTATGGTGGAACTCCGATGAAGCATAAAATTTTGCACCTTTACAAATCCACTCCAAATATATTTTGGATAACGGGTATCTTATAGTCGTGATGTTCACTCTGGCAATTTTTCTTGATTTCTGTTTTCTTTTGGGGCAACAAAGGAGTTTTCATATACAAAAGCATACAATATACATACATATGTACATATGTATGTAGATACACGGTCTAGGCCATACATGTGAGGAGTGTTTTTTTTTTTTTGGTTTAGGGGGTCGATGGGTATGGGTATGGGGTGATGTTTTATTGTCCGAAAGGGGGCCATTGACACCCCTTGCCGTTGGCACTTACTTTTAAGGTTTTTTTTTCAGTTGAGTTGTCATTTGTATTGTTTGCATTGTACGAGTACCTACCATTGGGAATCGAAAGTGACTTTTTAAGCTCAATCGGAAGTGGGTCTCAGACAAAGAAAAATTATAGGATGGCTGATTCATAGTTAATGCCTAAAAGAACTTCCATTAGGCTTGGACTGGAACAAATTACTTGAGAGCTCAGACAGTTCTAGAGAGAGTGATGAATAATAGTATGAAAGGAAAAGTCCGCAATATTCCGTCGACACGTGAGAGTTAGACATCTTCTGATATATGTACAATGTACATCCTTCATCCTGTGTGGGTGCCCTTCAACAAGTGCCACTTTGGGTAGAAAGGAAAGGAGAATCTTGGGAATACGCTCCGCTTGCCCATAGTCAGCCATTCAACTAGCCCGCCAGAGCTCTGTACTCATTTCTTTTCTTTTATATTATTTTTTGCATAGACTTTACCTGCAATTGATTTGTGTGGCTTTCTCTATTTGTCTTTCAGAATATGTCCACGCCACGCCACGCCACACCACGGCACATTCTTCGTGCAGCGATAAGAGCTAAACAGATGCTCATTGTCCCCCAATGAGCGATATTACAGCCAGAACCCAGCTCCACTTGCTCCCGGCTACTGTCTTGGTCCCGGTGTGGCAGCAACCCCAGCCAAAGTGGTGCCAGCAGCAGCAGCAGCAGCTCCGGTGAACCATATCCATTGACTAAATTGGGAGCACAACGAAGGAACAAATACAACAGAACGAAAGGAAAAATATGAAAAAGAAGATGGCGGCGAATCGAAAGCGAAAGAAGACAATCGGAATGATGCTATCAGGCCTCGAATCAGTAGTCAAGTGGAAAATTATTATATCATCCATAATGCTGCTCCTGTTGAGCGAAACAAGTGAGTGAAACTCATTGAGGACAGAAGGTCTCAGTGCTTTTGACACATCAACACCATCAACACCATCAACACCATCAACAGATACTGATACTAGGGAACTGTACTAGATTTTGGCCAGGGAAAATAAATTTAAGAGCACAGAAAATCTTATTTTAAGTCGAATCACCTTTTTCTGCACATTTTTGTCCGTTCCAAAAGTTCCAAATGAAGCCTGCGGTTAAGATTATATACATTTGTTAATCGCATTATTAAGTCAGTGGGCAAAGAGCTGGAGGTGGCGAGTGAGTGGTATACTCGATGGCATAGCCTTTGTCTCCAAGTGTCACTCAATTGAACAGACTTTGACATGGGTTATGGGGCTATAAGATATCTAACATCCCCATAGAATGGCACAGAATGGCAAGGGCATGAGATGTTCGGTATTCCGTAGCAGAGCTTTTCCTGTTGCTTTTGTTTTGCCTCCGTAATCTGTAAATGGGAGAGCTGTTGTGGCTCTCTGTTTCATCTCAATTTACACCACCATAGGGACGGCGCACACAAAGACAAAGGCTGAATGAATAGCTTGAAATGGGGGCATGAAACAGGGTGGGAAAGGGGTACGGAGTGAGGGAAGGGTAAGAAATGAATTACAGGGATTTATAATTTGTATCTCAACCTCTTTTCATGCTTCTCTTCGCATTGTGCTCCGGCCTCTGTCTTTGGCTCGATTTCGACAAAAGGTCACGTGCTGGCGGTGCGAAAGGGTCGCCTGATGTCCCCGAGCACATTCACTGCACTCAGCGGGGACCTGCATGTGCAGATTCAGTTCAATGGAAACGACACAGAGCCGCCTGGCACGCCCCCCCACTTGAGCACCGACGGACGAGGGCCACACCAGGAGCAGCAGCATCAGCAGCAGCAGCAGGAGAGGGACTCCTTGACGAGCAGGAATACCATAATGAGCACTTTAGTCATTAGCAAAATCATTGATGAGTTCGTGCCCTCACCGGAAAAGGACTTGGCGTCAGGGCACGGGCACCAGCAGCAGGACGATGGCAACAGCAGCAGCAGAGTCAGCAGCAATGGCACCCAGGTGCTGCTCCAGCGGAAGCGCAAGGAGGTCGTCCAGAACATACCCCTGTTTCCGGATCCACGCTTCAATGTCACCCAGGTGACCGTTCCCTGTCAGACCTTCTTTCTGGGCGGCCTCTATGAGATGCAGGTTGTCAGCAACCTCAAAACCATATCGGATGCACCCTCGACCCTGGATCGACGCAACCGCAGCGGGGCGGATGGTGTGCCCAGACCCACACTGACAACGACCACCCTGGTGCCGGCCCAGGACGAGCGGCTGCAGCAGACTCTCGATGTGCGGTGGCCCAGTGCCGAGATGATCGTCAGTCCGGTACGCCTGCGCACCTACCCCAAGGCACCTGTGGAGGTGACGCTGCGCTTTCCCGAGGTCAATTGCGATGAGGCCGGGAAGGTGCCTGGGCTGCCGGAGTTCTGGCTGGAGCTGATCTACTGCGGCAAGGAGCGCAGCTGCGGCCTCAACGTCTCCAGGTCCAGTGTGCTCTTCGCCGAGCAGGTGCGTGGCTTCCCCAAGCACAAGAGCCTGCAGCTGGGCTGCCAGCTGTTCGGTCTGGCCGGCAACTATGCCGTTCAGCTGCGGCCCATGGTAGCCGCCCAGAATGTGCCCACCACCCGACGCCAGCTGAGCGTGGACTGGAGCGATGAGTTCGTCTTCAATGTTTATGCCCGCAGCATCTTCCCCTGCGATCCGCACACGGGCATCGGTGTGCTGTACCAGTATCCCGGCTGCATCCTGGAGCAGGGCGATCGGGTGCGTCTCTACGCGAAGCTGCGCGCGGATGTGGCCTCCCTGAAGCCACCCACATCGCTGCACTACGTCGCCGAGCAGCGGGTGGTCAAGAGCCAGCACTCGCTCCACTTCTCCTGCGAACTCTTCTCCGAGAAGTACGTGGAGTACTGCTTCGTGTATGTCAGCCAGGCCATATCCGGCGCCGTGGCCGATGTGCGGATGGACTGCGTTCCCACGCTGCCAGTCAGCGGTAGGTTTTTCCCCCTGTACTTACTTGGTATTTCATTCGGCGCTTACAGTTTCATTTTCACTCTGCAGATTCCGACACTGGTGGATGGGGTGCATGGAGCGAGTGGACATCTTGCTCCACCAATTGCTTGGGAGGAACGCGTAATCGCTACCGTTTCTGTGATTCCCGCCACCGCGCTATGGAGCAAAGTTCTGTGAGGTTTGTATTTCCGAAATAGCTTGGGATTCGTGGAACATCTTAAAGGGCTTTCCGAGTACCTGATGTATGTAAATGTCTCGAGTCCATGCCGTTGATTGTCAAAGTTTGATTGAGTGCTTGTGGGAATGATTAATACGATGCTTACATCTGTAAACTCGTATCGAGGCGCACGGAATAAGTGCTAAACTTTTGGCATTTGTGTTCCTGCACCCCCATTGCCTGCGGGGCATTCTTTCAGCTAAGTTCGCAATCCACTTGGCTGCTTGCCTGTTCCCCTCAGGATAATATGCCCTGTGCACTCCGTACAACTATTCCATTGTTTTTTTACGGCAGGGTGGCAGGCAGGCAGGCAGGCAGGCAGGCTGGCAGGCAGGGGATTCCACTTGCTATGCTATCTGTGGAGGAGGCCTGTAGACAGCATTGGAATTTTACGGCACTTCCGACAAGTGCGCGGCAGCTGCGGTGTGCTGGGTGGGCGTGGGCTCACTTCATCTTGTGTTACTGTTGTGGGGGACACAGTGCGCGTAATGCCCCCCGCCCATGCATTTCATTATCCGAAAACTTCCGGCATGAACACATCCCCAGCGATAGGGGGCCGGGACACATTTGTTCGCTGTTTTTTGCCAACTTGTTCGGAACAATTACAGCCAAGTTTTGAAATGTTTGCCACACTTACTGCCGCCAGTGGAACACAATGGAGGGGCACAATGAAAGGAGTACGAGTACATTGAATGGGTACAGCAAGCACCATTTTGCACTCCATAATTATTGCGACAAGAGTGAAGCAGTGAACTCTTCCATATTAAATATACGAGTCGGGTATTTCCATGTTTTAGTTGCTTCTACGTTAAATAATTCTTAAATATAACACAGCGCCGAGGAGGATGGAAACCTCCTTAATTGGCTGTCATATTTGCTCAAATAATTATGCCAAAGTTATAGTTCCCGGCTAGCTTTATTTAGTATAAGCTAAAGCTTTCCGCAATTATGGTGGCAGCTTTGGTAAAAGCTTTTGCAGCCAAGTTCATATCCTTGACAACCGGTGGGGCTTTTGTTTCTTGTTTAGGAATTTATTGAATTACTTTTTGCTCAATCGAAGCGGCAGGCCTGGCCTGGCCTGGCACTCACTCACATTCACATTCACATTCACGTAGCTCTGATTCAAACGAATAGTCACCCAAAATTCAACACACAATTTGGAAATTAGTAAACCGGACAAAAGTGGAAAATACATCAAGATGCCGCCGAAAAAGGGGAAGGGGAAGAAGGAGAAGAAGGATCCGAACAAAATTACAATGGTGGATCGGACGTTCTACGAGCTGACAATTACGGACCTCAACCAGAAACTGGCACGCCTCCGTTCGCATCTGTCGACCCTGGACGAGTCGAATATTGTGCTGAACGAGAAGCTGAAGGATGTGGAGACCGATCGGGTGGATGTGGCCGCTCACCTGGAGCGAACGCTGGCGGAGCGGAACAACTCGATCACGGAGCTGGAGGAGCGACTGGTGGAGATCACCAAGGTGCGGGACGAGGAGAACAAGATGGCGCAGGAGAAGATTGGCGACCTGGAGGGCAAGTACAAGGCCATGCACGACCAGCTGACGTCGGAGATAAAGCTGTTGAATGGCAAGCTGAATTCCCTGGACGAGTTTCGGATCCAGCGGGACATACTCCTGGCGAAGTTCGATGACCAGGAGGCCGATCTCAAGGAGAAGGAAAAGGAGCAAAAGGAGGCGCTGTACAACATGGAGCAGCGGGCGGTGGTCGAGAAGGATGCCCTGAAGAAGGAGGTGGAGCAGAAGCTGCTGCAGGTATCCGAGGACTTTACCCGCTCCAGCGAGATCCGCAATGCGGGCTACACGCGCCGTCTGATCCGCGAGAACATTGCACTGCAGAAGGAGATCGATCTGCTGGTGATGTCCCAGATCAAGCTGCAGCAGCAGTACACGAACCAGAAGCAGAAGCACAAGGAGATCGAGGAGCAGTACAACGCCCTGGACCAGATCAAGAACGAGCTGGTGCGCAACTCGGTGAACAAGATCAAAATCATCGAGGGGCTGACCAAAAACTACGAGAAGCTGAAGGCCAAGTACGTGGAGGTGCTGCGGTACCGCAAGGCGTATGAGGCCAAGCATCAGGCGGAGAAGTGCGAGCAGGTGAAGCAGAAGGATGCGGTGGGCAAGCTGCGCACCCTGGCCAAGCACATGGAGATCCTGTCGCTGGAGAACAAGAACCTGGCGGTGGTGCACGATCAGCACGAGATGGAGATACAGCGCCTGCGTGGCATGATACAGGAGATCAAGGTGACGGTGCGGGATGCCATCATAGCCGAGAAGAGTGTCAAGCTGTTCCCGGAGCGGCTCGTCGTGGCGGATGTCGACGAGCCAAAGGTGATCAAGGAGGTCAAGGAGGAGGCGGTGGCCCTCTGCAAGCTGGCGCGCATCGATCTGCTCTCGCAGCTCATGAACATTGTCAGTTCCCACTCCGAGGAGCTGCCGCGCACTCCGTCGGTGGTGTCCATAGGCAGTGCCGCCTCCTCGCTGTATGCGCCCGGCAAGATGGGCTTCATGCCCCAAAAGCCCAAGGCCACACCCTTCGAGATATTCAGAAGCGAGGTCGTCGATCAGACGGTGGATCACACACTTCCCGACTACCTCACCAAGCACAAGGAGGCCCAGGATGGCACCGCAACGCGACGCCGCGGCGACGAGCTCTCCATCATCGACGTGGAATTCGGCACCACTCTGTATGTGTCCTCCTCGCGCGAGGACGATATCATCGAGGTCGATGAGGAGCCCCTGGAAGAGCCGGAAGGCTCCAGCAGTGATGTGTCCATGAAGAAGCCCAGCAGCGAGGGCAGCGCCCCACCGCCAGCAGCTGCGCCGCTCGTCATCTCTGTGGAGGATGCCAAGACGAGTGAGACAAAGTCCATACGAAGTGGCGGTACAGTCGACAGCGTCACGGGAGTGACCCGCTCATCCGGCATGGAAGAGATCGGTGAAGAGGAGGAAGACGACTTTGAAATTAATCTCTTCTATTAAGCGTATTCTCGTATTTCATTTGTTTATCGTTGTTCAGTAAATAAAAATTGTAATCCTCGTAAGGCACAGAGAATGTTCATTTAACGCTGATACACTGATAGAAAAAAGCCCTGAAATTTTAATATTTTTACCCATATTTTAATATTTATGCCAGTGATTTTCACCCAAGAGTTGTTGTATTAATATTGAATATTTGTCACTTAAATTTTGATATTAATATGAAAATATTTAATTTAAAATATTTCATATTTAAATTTAATATATTTCATATTTAATTTAAAATATTTCATATTTAAATTTAATATATTTCATATTTAATATATTTCATATTTAAATTTAATATATTTCGTATTTAATTTAAAAATATTTCATATTTAAATTCAATATGTTTCATGTTTAAATTTATTAGTTATTATTTTTCCGAAGCGGACCACGCTTCATGTTCTCATGGTGTGAATTTGTTAAAGTTTTTAACTAGAAATAATCTCAACCTAAGTAAAAGTGTATTAGTTAAGATATTGCCCCATGCGCAAAGATAAGTTCATTGCTCCTGACATTTGTATTCAAAGCGGCAGCAGCTTGAACTGGTTGGGAATTCGAGGGGCTAAAAAATCTAAAATCAAAATCATTTAATATGGAATATTTAAAATAAATATTTTTTCCAATTGATTTAAAAATTAAAATGTTAAAATTAAGTCATAATAATATTCAATATTAATACGAAACATATTAAAAAACAATTTTTTTAATATATTATATTTATTTTTAAGTTTTTTGTATTAAGATTAAATATGACCGTATTAAAAAAGCCGTTTTAATACATTTGTATTTTATTTAAAGTGAATTCGCATTTTAAATTCAAATATGATTGTATTAAATTTCCCCATGCCTTTTTTCTATCAGTGTTTTACGTGATATATTTGTAGAGCTAATCGAAAGATCATTTTCCCTTGCAGGGCCCCTCCGTTGAGACGCAAAAGTGTGGCAAGAGCATTGCCGACACGTGGGACTGCATCTACGAGACATCCGGAACCACACAGAGCAAATCGAACAACTCGGAGGTCAGTCAGGAGATCGGACCCGGCTGTCGCTGTGGCTGCATTGTGCATTTGGGTGCCTCGAAGCCCAAGCGGATCATAGCGGGTGCCACTCAAAGCTGCCCGGGACGCTCCTTCTGGCTCATACAGGTATGAATGACCCATCGCTTAGCCCCAAGACCCATCGAAACTTGAGTCAACTTTTGCCGGACAGAATCCACTTGACCCCCCTTGACCGTGGCCACTACTCTGCTCTCGAGAGGTCTGCGGCAATAACCATAAAGCCGAACAATGCCAAACATTCAGAAATGTGTCCATGAATAAAATTCCCGTACGCTTCAGATGCTGCCGGGCGCCGTGACAAAGGCATTGTAAGTTAATGTTGCATGCCACAGAGACATTTTGGGGGAGTTTCGAGTGGGGGTGGTACAGACAGAATTCATGCATAATAAATGCCATGCCGCCCCACTTCCAGTCGTATTGTCAGGTCCATTACAGTTCTCGTACTGCGGCCCGAAACTATCAACGTTTCGGGACGAACTTTTTGCCTTGATTATGTTTAATACAATTGGGTTGATTAGACCACCAATTGGCACGTTCACGCAGCCAGACAGGGACAGGCAGGATGCTCAAATCGAACTTCCGGCCGAAGGTTGACCCCGATTCGAAAGGGGGGTGGGATTCCCTTAATACTCTTACTCAAAGACCATATCTCCAGGTGGACGGTGAGGAAACCATCTCGCTTGTCTTGAGTTTCCTACGCCTGCCCTGCGCCTCTCAGTACATCAAGGTGCGCGATGGACCCTCGCTCTCATCGACATTGCTGGTGGAACTGAGCGGCGGCGGTCTAAATCTCAAGGGAGCCGTTGGCGAGGGCGGCCACGTCTACAGCCACATTCCGGTGGCCATCGAGTCCAGTGGCGGGCAGCTCTTGGTGGAGTTCTCATCGGGAGAGTCGGCCAATGCGTCCTCTACATCCGCCACAACTGAGGATGGAACAGCCGCCGCCTGTACCGGCGGCTTTATGGCCAATGTCCAGCAGCAGCTGCGTAAGTAATTCAGTTGAAAATTCCACCTCAGCCTCAGTCAGGGCTGCATTTATTTGTATTTGTTTTATTTGTATTCAACGCCACAGCCGGTGCCAGGGGATCCAACAGCAGTGCGACTCTCATTGCGGCCACCAGAATTTCCGGAAAGAGCCGGGCCATCCACCAGAAGCCATACACGATGTCCCGCCTACGCTTCACCCTGGTCCACCTGAGTGCCATGATCTTTGCCAGCATTATCATTCTGATAAGCGCACTGCTCGGGGCTCAGTATGTGGTGCGGTATCGGAAATATCATCTGGCGGTGGCACTGCGACAGGACGAAGGATCACGCCTGCACACGCCTCGGGCCTCGCTCAGCTCGCTGCACGGACCGCCGTCGCGTGCCACATCGACTACGACACTCCTCTCCGAGGTCATTTACCTGGTGAAGATGCGACCCAAGCACCACCTGCGCCACTCCATACTGCGGGAGAGCGTGGATGCCGAGAACTTGAACCTCGAGACGGAGTTCAAGGACTCTGGCCCAAATGGCTTGCTGGGGGTCAAGGGGTGAGTGAGAGGACCTGTCCGTACCGACAAATGTAACATTCAATGCTCTCTCTCTCCTGCAGAGATCCCATCCAAGAGCTTGGTAGCTCCGCCTCAATGCTGACGTTGCGGAACGAACGATCCTCGCCAGTGAGATCGCTGGCAGGAGGAAGTGTCGTCGGTTCGCCGTCGTCCGGTGAAGCCGTGCTGTCCTCCAAAGTGGACGACGACGAATGCTCACCGGAGGCCCAAATGCTGCCGGCCAGCTGCAAGGACAGCGCCAAGGACTCAGAGTCCATTATATCGTCCGGCATGAGCTCCCTGTGCAACAGTCCGCCGATGAACAGCAAGCGGATGAGCAAGTACTCGGATCGCTACGATGCGGTCACCCTGAAGCTGCTCTCCTCCCGTCTGGACGAGAGCCTGCAGGATGCCAGCTCCCTGCATTCCGTGTCCGAGTCGCTGCGACTGGGTCGCCTGGGCTCGCGGAGTGTCAGCTCATCCCTGACGAATGTGAGTTGGTACTCGTACTCTGTGCATTCCCAGGAATCATAGCTATAGCTGTATATCCCATCCACATCCTTATTGCAGGGCTGCTACTCCCCCGCCGCCAGCGTGGTTAGCACCGCCACCATCCGGACGACCAGCAATCCCAAGGAGTCCAAGGAGAAGCAGAACCGCAGGAAGCTGCTTGCACGGCCCGGGTCCGAGTTCTCGCTGGGAAATCAGGAGGAGCTCGAGCTGGACTACTACGACTACAACGTGATTAATGCTGGCGCAGCACCAGGCTCGTATCTGGGCATGGATCCGGCCTACTTGGTGTGGATACCGCCCTTCGAGGAGGTGGCCGAGCGCGACGACGAGGACAAGACGCCGGAGCCGCAGCGGGAGGAGGCAGAGCCGCTGTACGAGGAGATCCAAATGCCGAAGTACGGCCACTATCTGAGTCCGGCCAGCAACACGGAGTCCAGCAGATCCCAAACGGCGGACAACACGCCCAGCTCGGAGGAGCGGTCGCCGCCGAACAGCGAGCGCCCCTCCAAGGCCACTTCACCCTGCGAGACGACGACGACGACGACGACAACAGTCCCACAGAAGAGTGGCAAGCAGCCCACGCCGTACATGTCCCGCAAGCAGCGACGCCACTCCAAGCAACGACTCCTCTCGACGTGTTCCCTGGGCACTGGCGCAGCCCCAGAGCACGAGATCCGCACCGTCAGGACTCATCCCAGTGAGATAGCCGCAGTGCATCAGAAGCTGGAAGCCGACGCGGATACCAATGAATCGATGACTGGGTCGTATGTGGAGAAGGAGACTGCCTGCGAGAAGTCGACAAACGATCTGCAGGAGTTCCTGGCACTGGATGACATCCAATTCGCGGACGAGAGTGGCAGCGACTATGAGACGGTCACGCTGAAGCAACTGACAGCCACAGCAGAGTCCAAGATGGGACACGACGATCTGCAATCGAAGCTGCGTTCCAAGTCGAGGGAGTTGTCCGTGTAACGGGAGTATTATGTACATATATAGGAACAGCACAAATAATGCAGATTAGATGTTAAGCAGTAGCATTCTTAGGATTCTGTTAAGTACGGGTACATATGTATGTATGTATGTATGACAGCAGCATGAGAAACGTAGACCACCTTTGAGTAGAATTAGGATACATACATATATCTCTATTCTCACGTTGTAAATGTAAATATCGTAGATAGGTTTAAGGTTAATGCTAGTATCTATTCGCACACAGATACTTTCGAACCACTGTTCAGTATTCGCGACATCTGTTTTTTTATTATCTATTTTTGATTTAGAGAATTGGAGCTGTGGCCTGCCCCCTTGTGATCCTTATTTACTGCTTTCAGTGCGCTTGCATTAAAGCAAACATTCTAGTCAAAATTATACGATTACTATGTATGTATGTAGTGGGAATTATTTTTGGAATTTTTGGAAAAAAACAATCAAAAAATATATTTAATTTGTAAGATTTTTGTGACTGCACTGCGCCCCGGGGACCTCTAAGCTACATATGATACAAATACACGACTTGTACGATACCATAAATATTCAGATATTCAGTTACGAGTATGCAAAGCGTTTTATTACCTCATAAAGATCACAAAGATTTCATAATAAACTCTAGTTACGGGAACACAATTTCCTTAAGCAGTAACACAGAGAAATTATGTTTTCGTAAAGCATTTCGAGAGTGGCACTCTATGAAACTAATTGATGAATAAGTTGATCGTAATTGTCCAGTGTCTTGCACCAGACGCCAGCACTCAGGCTGGGATTGGCAGCCGACATTTTGAAGCGATATGCCAACAACTCCTGCCGCTTTTGTTCCCTCTTCATTGCCACAATGAAGGGCGCATCCTTTGTGTGGTTCCGATGCATTGCCTGGCAAATGCAGCATTCTTTTTCTTTGGGGCAACTTTCTCCTCCAAAGGCGGCACCCTTTTCCGCGCACTCAACTTCTGTTTCGCGTTGATTTTTGTCTTCTTTTGCACCGAAGGATCGACTTTGGGGCAACAATCGACTTCAGGCAACATAGGATATGGATAATGAAGAACATCAGCTGGCTGAATTTGATCGATGTCTATTTCCTGGCTATAATCATTCAGGGACGTGCTCGTGTCAAGCAAATCCCTAAACAGATTCAGCTGCTCGTGATAGGAAGCTCTGGGAGCATCCTCCTTTTTATTTGATATCTCCATACGACTCCTTTCCTCTCTTAAGGTGCTTTTGCGCTGCTCCCCTTGATCGCTTTGATTGTCAGGCAGACGATGTTCGTAGGGCTTGACTATCAAACCGCTTCTGACCGGCTTCAGCGACTGACTCTGCGCGACAACTATTTCGTCGAGAATTCCGGTGGCAATAGAGCAGACGGTGGCATCAGATTTCCTTGACCGGCAAAGGCTAATCGTGTCCTGCTGCTTAGAGGCGATGCTACTGGGCTTACTACGCTGTTTACGTGTCTTTTTTTTTGGGTTCCCTGTGCTCTTTTTATGCTGTGTTAATGTTCGAATCGAACTCGGTTTGAGTTTTGCCCTTTTGATCGAGGAACTAAACAAAAATTGTTGCGATACTTTCGAAGTCACTGAAGGCCCAGACGCTTTTCTTTTGACTCTGCGGATGGGATGCACTCCCAGAGATGCATTGTTCTCGTACGTTTTAGCATAAACATTATCGTCATCGGATGGCCTTCTCGTAGAGCTCATATTTCTGATATCCATGCCATTTTGTATGGGATTATAGACCGGCATCGCTGGCACTTTTCGGTGATTGTACAGGTAACCATGCGACGACAGCTGCAACAATTCTCGTTCTGGATTCTCTTGAAAAATTTTATAAAATGTGTTTTTCTTTCGAGCTTGGCTGCTGCTGCTGCTGTTCTCCCACCAACCGCGTGGCCGACTCTGTGGAAACGGATACAGGCTGGATGGACTTTGGGACAAGGGAACTTCCGGAAAGAAGCCGTCCTTGCTGCTTCTGAGTGGCTTCTTCTGTCTGGAGGCGCCCTTGCCAGTGGGCCAAGCGAGTGAACTACTTTCAAGTTTTTGCATGCCGTACAAAACATTTGCCACCGAGTCGGTGAAATGTTTCGCATGCGGATTGATGCCTTGCGCCAACAACTTCATATTTATTTGAATTTGGAATTTTATGTTGAAATAAAAAATAACAAGAAAGACATTCCGCACAGGCTTACTGCTTTACTCCGGATTCCATATAGTTTCTACAGACAACTATCTCTTGGATGGATTATTTGAAGTTTACGTACAACATGCAATGAATTAATAAAGTTTATTTTCACGAAAATATTTTCACTATCGAATAATTATTTATCGCTGAAGATACAAATTGGAGAGAGACAGAGAGAGAGAGAGAGAGAGATAGATAGAGGTGCGATTATCTTATGCTTATACTAAATAACATATGTATGTAGTATGTATGTATGTAATATGTATGTAAAATGTTCATTGATAACTAGCAGAGCGCTGCGTAATGTTATTTCTTTGTCAACGATTGACGATGACATTTATTGGTCCTATCGGTGCACCGCGGTGCCTGTTGAGAAGCGTTTTGGTTGTAGTTCAATCATACATATGTAGGTACTCGATTCCATTCCGATCGTGTGAGTATATTCTTAGCAAAGGGGAGGAGGAGGAGTAACCTCCAAACAAACGTCTTAAGCTAGTATGCGATTTATGGATCATTCACTTAAATACTTAGCACAACATCAATGGATTGCTAATTTTAAAAGTACTTTATTGCGTTTAGTTGGGGAATTTGACGGCCAATTGATACTGTTACGAATGTTAAGTAAAATCTGTTTTCAGAATCTCAATTGAAAATCAATTTGGTGAAAAAGTGATATGATTTTGGTCTCAAATGGCATACATTTTAATAGCAGATCGGCATGGACATTATTGACTGCTTGATTTGGGAATACTAATAGTAAATACTTATATTTTTATTCTCTCTTAAAATTTCAACTAATATCTCTAACGTTTTTGTGGGAAAAATTCTCAGAATACATTTCCATAGGAGCCCTAGCCCTAGGAATCATGAAAACCCTCTGCTTGCTTGAAATACTTTGGGAAAAGATACTAGAGCGAGCTTGAAAATTAGAATTAAAAATACATAATTGGTACACAATTTAAAGCTGCCCCAAAAACCTAGAATATCTATGCTTTAATATTAGTAACATTAACTAATGGGTAGCCATTTTCTACAGATTCTTAACCAAACTTAAATAATATTCAACTGAATCCTTTAAGCCGTGCACAGAAAAATTTCCTAAAATATATGGCTTACTAGTTCAAGAATTTCCAAGCATTTTCTCAGATGAGATGTAAAAATTATTCTTAATCCATAAAAAAGTTACCATAGGAAGGCATTTATTTCTGTTATAATTTCTGGCCATTCGTTTCATTAAAAATTGTGCGGCTTTATGAAGATTTATTTGGAGTAATATATTGTTTAATTGGCTTGGGTTTAATAGTAGCTATAATTATCGATAGGAATAGTATGTGTCTTTAACATCAACGTTTAAATGTTGGTTTTGTTACAAAATTCTGGTACTAGCAGTATGTACTTTTTTGTATTAAATATAAAATTCATTTTGATCCCATGTGCTTAGGTTGTAAGCGTTATAAATATTACATATGTATATCTTTATGTATATTTTAATTTTTATATTTTTATAATATTTTTACGCTTGTACTGTAGCTATAAAAAACGTGCACGATATTTGGCTATGCTTGAAGAACGCACAAGCTATAGAGTGCACAATGCGTCCATTACGGGTTGTTTATACGGGTGTTATACGATGTTCTATATTATATGGTTCTATAAATCAAAAGCATTCGGGAATGGCCGGCAGACGAGCCAAAATGTGTCATGACTTTGCTGTCTGTTGTTTTTGCTTTCGCAGAGATCTCATAGTTCATCATTTATAAATATATATTCACATGCATTTAGCATTTAGCTACATACATATATACTCGTATAATTTCTGTCAGATGTCAGATGAATATTGCGCACTCGTTCTATAAATGCTCCGCGGGAACCGATAAAAAAAGACACACAAGCGAATGATGTTAAAAATGCTGTGGGGAGAATCGTACGAGTATAATTCGGTTATGACTAAACAATTTTCCTGGCATTTCATGTATCAGATAACAGATTCTGTTTGGTCTGGTCTTCCAGGAGTCACGATGGAGCCTCTATGCCTTGTCGGGTTTGATTACTTTTGCCTCGCAGTCCGATGGGTCTATATCTTGCTCCACAACAACCGTATTCCGGTGTATTCGCTCCGCTAGCTCGGTCACGGATTCCGAGGGTTTGGTTGTGGCCCTGACCTCCGAACGCCTTCGTATGTTCTCGTCCTGTTGCTGCTTCCTTTGCACATCGCTCAGCCTGAAGGCTTCCAGGAACTCGTTCAGATCCACCTTGCCGTCCCCATTCAGATCCATCATGCGACACTTCTCCAGCATCTCCTCCTGGGAGTAGGCGCCCGGCATGTGTGCCGTCAGCAAATCAATCGCTCTCTCGAACTCGTCCAGAGTTATCTCACCTAAGGAACCGAAGACAGAGCTGCATTATCGGTGCTTACCAGTGCGGAGTGCGGAGTGCGGAGTGTGCTTACCAGAATTGTCAGCATCAATGATGTTGAAGATGGCCACCAAACTGGCTTTGTTCGCATACAAGGCGTCCATGACTGAGGTACCATCTGCCTCGGCCTCCAGCTGCAAGACAAGTGGGAATATAGATTGTGGGGGCTCACAGTAAAAGTGGCCAGTGACTACTCACGATCACGTCCGTGTCCAGCAGATCCAAGGTGGTGTTATAGTTCACCATGTGGCTGTCGGTGCCGGGTGCCAGCTTATCGCGTAGCAGACGCCAGGGCAGGCCCAGCTTTGTGACCTTCTCCATGACATAGCACCAGTTCGTTATGGTTATGCAGCCGGTATCGTCCGGATCGAATTTCCTGAACTCATCCTCCAGCTCGTCACGATGCTCGCGCATCTTCACGGCGAGCTCCTTCAGAGCAGAGCTCTCCACCATACCCATGCGCTGCTTGAAGGACAGCCGCTTCGACTGCGAGGCCGCCGAAATGTACTGCACAAAGTGCGGCATCAGCTGGTTGTTGAGTCGTATGTAGGCGCCCTTATTGGAGCCAATCGCATAGTAGTTGGATGCCGAAAAGATCGTGATTACCTGTGGGAGGCGGTATGGTTTATTGGATCAGTCTGGGGGGAAGGAAAGGATGGATTCACCCACCTTGTTGTCATGCATGAACTCGTGTCCGTTGGGCTTGCACTCGTGGGAGCGTATGACATAGCTGAGTCGGTGGCGCTGCAGGAAACTCTCAGTGACGTCTGGGCCAAACCAAACGCCAGCACCACGCAGGGTGTTCGGAACGCATCCCATCACGGCCTGGGGATCGCTCCACATGATATCGAAGATTTGTTGCCATTCGGTTTTATCCAGAGGCTCGCCATCTGTGAGTGGTGGTCGCAGAATGGATACATACTGGAAAGATGACATGGTCAGTGGCTGTGGCTGGTCAATGGCCAATGGAGGGGGAACGGAAACCCACCTTGCCCCTATCAATGCTCTTGATGAGGTCCAAGCTGGTGTTGTCGGAGATGCCACCGTGGACGATCAGCACTCGGCTGTTGAGAACGGAGCCCAGTGGAAGCCATCGGTAGACCTCGTCGATGATCAACAGCAGTCGCTTGTGGTTCCGCTGCAGTACATACAGATGGGGTAAATCCTCTGCCAATCCTCCGACAAATCGACAATACTTACGGGGTACTTGCCCTCCACCTCGCGAATGAATCCATAGCGGGCATTCATGACGCTGTCTTCGTGGTTGCCGCGGTTCAGGAAAACCGCCTGGGGAAATGCCAAATACAGGGACAGCAGCAGCAACAGCACCTCCAGTCCCCGCTTGCCCCTGTCCACAAAGTCGCCATTGAAGACATAGGGATTGGAAGATGAAGGAAGACCGTTCTAAAATTGAAAAGGAATCCTCGTTAGAATATGGAGAAGATGGCGAGGATCCCAGAGTACTTCTCACCTTGTGCAGCACCACAAGAAGATCGTCCAGTTTTCCGTGCAGATCGCCACAGACAGTGACCTGCTGCGACACTGCGGTGGACACCATCGATATGTTTGGCAACTGCTTGAGGGACTTGGCACCCTCGCGCAGGATCAGCGCCACATATTTCGGATGCAATCGGTTACCCTGGAAACGACTATATGGTTGGGACATGGACGAGCAGGCGCTGCCGGCTGCCGGCACTCACCCGTTTCTTGCGGAAGACGTCAATCAGGAGATCGATGTGATTCTTTCGAATTGGCAACTCTATTTTGGCATTCACAGTGTCCCCAAGCTCATCCATCATGTCGTCCTTTTCGTCCAGTAGGGAAACTGTTTAAACAGAAAGAGGACGAGATAGAGGCCATTTCTGTGGTTCAAGTGCTCCAAGTGGGAAAACTCACTAATGGACTCGCCATGGTGTTGGTTTTTCCTGCCCGCCGCCTGGGGCATATGTTTGATGAGGTCATTGAAGAATTTGTACAGCTGCGGGAGAACAGAATGTCACGCATGAATAGACTCGTAGAGAGGCAGGGAGGGGTTCACTCATGTTGTTGCACTTGCAGCACAGTTCCATCGACTTGCCATCGACTTTTGAAACTCTACAAATGCAATCGTCTGACGTCGAGTGGGGTGTAGGCGGCCTCTGGGCCATACCCTCCTCCAAATTGTTCTTACCTCAGCCTGGTCCTGTTCGCTTGCGTACTCTAGATTCTGGAATATCTGCCAATTGCAGCGCCTCTCCATTTCGCGACGTGCCTGATGCCTGCGATACCATTTTTGTATAAATATTGCCGCTCTGATAGCTAAAGAGATAGATCGGAGTATTTATTATATATTATGTACATATATTATGTATTGTAGGTTGTTGCTTGCTAGCGACAGTATATGGGTGCGGGGGGATTTGTACATCGAGAGCCAGATTAAAGGAACATCAAAGGATTTCTGGGAAATGCAACATCCAACATCAAAGCCACAATCAAACACCTAAAGACAGTCGAAAGCTGGGGCGTTTTCTTAAAGCTACGCTTCGACCTTTGACATTTTCAAGCATTTCCCGTTCGACGCTCATCGGTACAAAGTTCACAAAATGCAAATTTTTATGCATGGAGTCGGGGGGTGGGACGGGGGATGGAATGCGGAATGGGTTGTTGTGCGGAATATGGACAGTACTCGTACTCGTACTCGTACTCGCGTTAATTACTTGCCGTTCTCATCCATTCTGATGCAAATTTACACGTCTGCTATATGTACACACACACTGAATGCTGAAAACGTCAAAGACAGTCAATAAATGGTAGGCAGAACAGGGCAGGGCAGGGCAGGGCAGGGCAGGGGTTTCTGTGGCAACAACAACAGTTCTACTTCTACCGGCAGATAGTACGAGTGTAAGAAGGAAAGAGAGGATTTGGGTTTGGGTTTGGGTTGGCTCTGCTGCTGTTTCAAAATCTTTTACACACTTGTCGCTGCGTCTGCTTTGGGCGGTGGTTTTTTCTTTTTCAAATTTACACAGCCCATAAGATGGGTCGAAAATTGCTTCAGCATCCGCCGCAGTCCGATACCCAGCTGCAAATGTTATTATTCCGGGACTATTCATATAACGTTACTCATAATCTCCTCTCCATAACGTACGATGTCAAAAAAGTATTCGACACTCTAACTACTCGGGCACTTTCCCTTCGCATGTCTTCGAAATGAATTTGAATTTGGTTACATAGTGAGAATCTTTTGGATGTTTTTACTCTACAATTTTGTGATTTTTCCGAAAACATTTCACAATATATTCAATAGCTAAATCGATGTACAAGTGGATGTCCATCTTTTGGTTAGATCTAGCCTGAGTTTACTATTCGGATGAGATAATTTTGAAAGCTTCGCTTTTAGTTTTAATTTCCGTACTCTGCAATTTGAAAATCGAATAATAAACCGAATTAATTAACGAGGCATGCGCACTAGATATGTTAATTTGCCTCTGTACTGCCATTTCCACTTACGAATAAATATGCTGAGATTAATCTCAGTAAATGCCCTAAATGGTGACTCTTGTGCATGGGGAAAATGCCGAATAGTCAGTCCAGTCCAGTCCAGTCCAGTCACTGCTGCATGACGAATACTTTCTTGACCGCACATACAAAATATACAGAATATACGGGGTATGAATATATATTGTTTTTTTTTGAACTGCCAAAATGGGGAAAACTGCCATGACATTTAAGGCACAGACTGGTTTGGTTAATTATATAAACTGAGGGGCAAGAAAAGCCTTGGGTAAACCTCAAGGCTTAGCCGCAGAGCCTTCAAGGCAGTGAAAATGAGAATTAATTGGTTTTCAAATGTCAGCGTTATGCACTTCTGAATGTCCGACCTAATAACAAAACCTGAAGAAACACTCGAAGTTGCTTTTGCTGTGTCTGTCTTTCGAATGCAAAACTCAAACTCGAACTGAAACGAAAACCAAAAACTTTTATATATTTTTCCGTGCACACCGCCGCTTGAAACCGCATAGAGGACCCGGAACGACTGGGGGTACTTAGTGCAGCAGTAGAAAGAACTACGCGATGCCTCGTGCTCTGTTTGCTCTGTTTGCTTTTGTGTGGCAAGCAAGTGTTGTTTTTGGTTCTTTCAAAAGGCGTAGCACAGTGGGCCACACACACAACAAAAGTGAACAAAACGCTCGATTTTATAATACAAAGCACATGGCCATGGCTTCCCACAGTATGCTTTGTACCAATTATCGAATCGTTGGACGGTAGGTCGTCCGTCCGTCCGTCCGTCCTTCCCTTTTCCAATTTGCGTCTATGGTCCGCGTGTTTGTGGTTTAATTTCTGGCTGCGTGACTAGCTGAATGGGGGGTATACTACATATGTATGCCAGAGTATTGACCCATACTCGTATATACATATACTCGTTTCAGGCTTTGGTTATAGCCAACTGTCCAGCTGTCTTACCAACGGCCCAACAAACTATGGGGGCCCTCTCTGGTGGTGTTCCTTCCCTTTCACGGTGACGGAGACGCAGGGTGTCGTCGTCGTCTTTTTGGCTCGGATCCATGTGAATTGCTGGTAAAATAAATTGGAACAAAGAATGAGGTTAGCGCAAGCGCCGGAACACGACCACGGCCATAGTAGTAGGCCCTCTGTGGCATAAAGGTCTTCCGATGGGAAGGTCCACCAAAAAGCGGTCCTTAGGGAGACGCAGAGGTACACGCAAAGAACACATAAGGGACCTTTATCTTTTTATTTTCTTTCAGGGATCGCTTGGGATGAATGCTATAGGGATTCCTATATTGCCAGATTTCAAATACATTTTTCTATGCTTAGTTTTATGTTCGTCAACGGATGCCAATTGCTGGCCTGACTTTGCTTAATTCCTAGCCATCAGAGGAACAATTACACCGTAAATGGATTAGGTTACGGGGGCTATTGCCCCGGCGTGGCTCTGGTACAAATCCCCTGCGACAGTGAACTGAACGGATCTAAGCCTATGGTTAGCAGCAAGCAGTATACTCACTTTTTTCGGCCCGGGAGGCGCTCATTCCCCGCAACGGCTTGCGAAAGTGCTTGCACCAACCTTTCCTGTGGAACAGCTGCAGCAGACTGGAGGCCCGTGTGGTCGTCTGGGCGGCCACCGACTGGGGCTGACCACTCGGACCCAGCGTCTGCATGCTGGCACCCACGCGCTCTATTTCCGATGAGCGGCACGACGAGGCGTCTTCCACGGAGGAGCCGCGCCGCTTGCCGTCCTCATCGGATCGCAGGCACACGCAGCTGCGTAGCATACTTCTGCGGGCTGACGGACAAATCCTGTCAAAGCTGTCAAAAACTAGCGCCCGTGGCTAGGTCACAGGTCACCACCGTGAAGGAGGGTGTTAGGGGGGCAAGGCAACGTAACCTAAGACGCCACAGTGCCGTCCCTGGTCCCGTCGGCAACTGTCAGGCGGCGGCAGTGAGGTGAGGCGCGTGGTCTCCAGTCTCCAGATCCACGTTCACGTCTACACATGCGTCGGGGCCAAAGGTCTGATGGCCTGATGTCACTCGACTTCGCCTGACACTGTAATGTAATTTGTCAGCCCCCCCCCTCACTTGCCACACTGCTTGCCACAGTACTGCCGGAGTCCTCCGCCTCCGCACGCTCGTCTTGGGGTGCTAGTGGGGGCCATTAGCTAGTCGACGGCCCTAATGCAAATTGATTTCACTTTCGTATAATTTATTCATTTCGATGTTGGCGATGTTGCAACATGGGGCATCAAATCAGCGTCTCAAAGCTTTGCCAACTGAAAAGGAAATTAGATAAAGAAATATTTCAGTCTGAAATTATGTTTAACATAAAAGTTAAATTCAAATAATAAGTTTCTCGTTGATCAAATTAGCTTGGGAGGAGCATTCAGCGACGCTTCGCTTTCTGCTCTAATAAATAGTGCAGGATGGACCTCTCAACTTTTCCCGATTCAGCAAATGAAAGAAAGAAAGAAAGAACTTCCTTTCCCTTTATGCATATCCAATATCCGGATAATGGGTGCATGGGTGTGGAGGAATGTAGTGAAATGAAATGAAACAAATACGATGCGCTTTATCGACTGGACAATAAAGGAATGATAGTTAAAACAGAAAAGTGGAGCATCATTGGCAAAGCGAATAGCCTGAATACCCTGAAAAAACAACTGCAAATATAATGTTTATAAGAAGCTTATATAATTTTCCACTCCCCAAGTTTATGGCACAAAGAAAACCTTCTCCTTGGCCAGCACGTACCACACCGTTGCTGCGTTGCTAACTGTTGGCCAATCATCATGCTATATACCCCCATCATACGGGGGGTTTTGGCTAACAAAACCCGTTGACCCGGTTGCCATTTCACTATTTATGACCACTACTATAACGTAAGAGTGTGCATATGTATATGTATGTACATATGTATGTTTGTATGTTTGTACGGGGTGGTAGGTGCCCGAGGGGTCTTTTGTGATGGTCAAAATGCTTTCAGCTTTTATGAAGCCAGTGTTCTCTCGAGTGGCTCCAGACGAACGAACCAATGTATCCACCAATTGAGCGATATGCCACACCCAACCTTCAACCCGTACCGGATGGGGGGCCGCACCCACAGAGCCACCAAACAGTGCCAGCAGAATCAGTGGCAGATCCACGAAGTGTGAAATTAAAATGATAACCTGTAGCAGAACACGAGGACCCGTTCTGCCCATCGATGGCAATGGGTATGGGAATGGGAATAGGGATGAGGGATGAGGGATGTGGCGCAACATATTGTAGCCTAAATATAAAGGCAGCATGGCAGGTGGGTATTGATTAATCGCTTAAAAGATACAATACTCGTAGCACGCCAATGTACGGGGTACATTTTGTGGCTGAAATGCGAAACGAGCAGAAGATAGCAGCGAAAGTGAGTGAATATTTTTGGAACTACCGAAACGCAATACGAATTGAGAGCCTCTGCAAATCGAAGAACTCTTATCGCCGGAAAAAAACAATTTCGGGTGCCAGCCATCTTCTTTTAAAGTTCCCATAGGGAGGGAAGAGACAGAGACAGAGACTCGAGAGTCTTATGCATATTTCAATTATTTCCTTTTTTTGGCTGTAGTCAAAGATCCCCATCCGACGAGGCACAGGCATTGCGTGGGCTTTTCGTTCCGCCCATCGTTTGCCAGGTAAAATGTTTTAGAAGACGAACCACCCACCGCAATCTCCCCCCTCTGCCGTGGCACTTTTGGAGAGAAAATTGCGTTAGCGAAAAATGTAAATGTGGCGGCAAAAGTGGGTGCAAGGCTTTTATCGAAATGTAATTTGTCTAAAGTGAAAATGACAGAGAGAGTTCGCTGCAAAATTGTGGGATTTCTTTAAGGATTTTCGCCAACTTTACGCTTCACAAATAATAAATCAAAAGTATATTCAATGTGGTATAGGCACAATTGGATCTTTAGGCCAGCGAAACCGTCGGCAATAAAAGCCCCAGAGCGATAAGGGAGGCTCTAGGTCACTTTTCGGTACCGGTGGCCCCAATAAATGGAAGGCCCAACTCTATTTATTTCAATTACCCATTTCTTTTGGGGTCAATTTCCGGTTCCGGGTGGCAATGCTGCTGCCTTGGGTCAGGACAAGAGGGATCAAAAGATAATGGGATTATCCGCCAGCACATTGCGGACGAGAGAATACGTTGTTCTCCATTAATCCCAGAACAAAGAGCGAACAGAACAGAACAGCAGCAGCAGACCAGCAGAAGCAGCAGCAGAAGACCAGCAGCAGCAGCTATCTGTCCGCTAAACGGACATTGACGGTAATAGGTTCTGTCCACCAACGAATGGAGCGAAGGAAGAAGGATCCGGTTCTCGCCCCCTTGCGTGTGTGTGGTGTGGGTGTGGCGTGGCGTGGCGCCTTCCCAAAAAGATGATTGTTGGCTGACTCAATTACGATGAATTGCATGTCAGACGACACGGACACTCCGGCACGGCACTCAGCATTTCAGTTCAGCAAACATCGCTTACGCCCCGCAGCAATTAACTTGGCAGCAAATGTACTTATTTGCAGATGAGGCGTCAAGTCTCAGGGTCAATGGCTGGAATAAATTTAGCAAACAACTAGCAGGACGTTAGGTCACATTCTGTAGAGCAGCGGTGGGAATGTCCTAGCTTCCAGCTGGTCCCATCGGTCCCATAGGGGATGCTCATACTGGAGATGGGACTGCTGCCAGATTCAGAAAGTTTGCCCACAGTTGCTTTAGAATAACACTAAGAGTGGGCCCACTATCTCTCTCTCTCTCTCTCTCTATACTGACATCACACCTGTTCCTAGTATGATCTCACTGTCTAAACTTACTAATTAAAACTATATACGTCTAGGATTTTACATTTCTGTCCCCTTATGAAAACAACTTTCATCCAAATAAAAGATACTTTTAATAGGACTTAAGCTAAAGTAACATCAACTAGAATTATCTTCTACATCTATTACCAGCATAAGATGTAACGGATAAGTATTTTTTAAGGGCACCTGACATTTCCTGCACAATAGTGGCTCCAAAAACATTTAACCATGAGAAACTTTGAAAGGTTACTAGGGTTCGTCTCGCCCAAAGGTCAAATGAGAATCAGAAATGTTCGAGTATACTGTTCACGGCTCGCAAATTTGTTCATTCAAACTCTCTGTCAGGTAATTAGGTTGCCTGCGCTTTTAATTGAGTTGCCCGTGGAGTCAATTTGACGGGTAGGCACGTACCCGAGAGAGCCTGTCGAAGGAGCACCTGCATGGCTATGGAATTGGCTATCACGTATTAACTATAAACATTTCCACGTTAAATTTCCCAGTTTATAGCCAAAAAACCAACAAGGCCACGAGGGCTTTAACGACTTTGAATTGATGTCAGCTCCTCGGATGCTCGGATACTCGGATGCGATGCTCATGTAGGGATGTGTGTCAATGTTGAGAGTCGATTTTCGTTATTTATAAACCAAATTAGGGATAAACGGAAATTGGGCGTCAGGCGTTTGGCACCTTAAAAGCGGCGCTCTGGCAGCATTAAGCAGCCATATGGACCAGGATTTCAGGATTTCAGGATTCCCAGCCCAGCAGCTGTGTGTGAAGCGCCTCAAGGCATTCGAAGCAAGTATTTAGCCGTAATTTATTCACGCTACGTAGTACGTACACTCGGAGAATAATGGGGCATAAAAACGCAGCTGTTAAGTGAAATGAGTTCCAATTTCTAATAAATATCTGAAGAAGAAAAAGCTTGTCTGGGGAATTGTATTTTGGTTTATATGTTTTTAAAAACGTATTTCGCCCAGTGTATTTCATAGGAGAAGTATGCGGCAAGTTGATGTTTTGCCTTAATTGCCGTCGAAGAGTAACCAAACACCGAGCCGAACTTCTCCTTCTTTTTGGTTGGCAAATCAAGCGCGAAAATTACGACACCTTGAATGGCTTTGGGGATGAAAGGTAAACGACTTATTTAAATCGATTTTCCGCTGGAGTCTTAAATTTCATATCTTGATTAGATTATGATTTGGGTACTCTCGTACCTCTGACAATTCGTCAGATTGGGTTCCTTTCTCATGATTTTCTATGCTCCGCGGTTAATCCTTTTGAATATCGTAACCCAACAAACCCCTCTCATACATATGTACATACATACATACTAACATATGTACATTCATACATACATATGTACACGAAAAGTGGCAAGACTTAAAGAGTCTCCTGCTTTGCTCCACTTTCTAATACCATGCTTTGGTATTTCAATAACCAACCACAAAAAAAAAAGTTTAGTCCTAAAGCCCACGCAAAAATCAAATCAAAAGTGGTGGTGGTGGGAAACTGGGGAATAAAACCGCTGAAAGTTGAAGCACGATATAAAAAAAAAACAAAAAAAACTCCCAGGCGGTGGGAAAAATAAACGAAATCACGAAAATAAATAAACAAGTGAATCTCGGGGAAAGAAAGAAAGCAAAAAGGAAAGCACCAAAATCAAATGCCAAACGTCAGCGAGAATGGTTGGTTCTGTGGGGGGGGCTGGCCTGCGTTTCTGGATCTGATGCTCGGAAACGTCTCTGGGATGAGGGATTTTAATCTTCGATATGAATGCCATTCAAAATGTAGGGTAAAGAACTGGAACTAATCTAATATCATAATAATAATGACAGTGTACTGAAATGTGAACGATGCGAGTAAAAAGAGTACAAGTAGTATGGGAAATATCCCAAGCATAGGTTTGTAAATCGTTCTTAGAGAATAGTCTTGGAACTGTTATGTTTGTTAAGCAATTAATTCTATTAGTCCTTTAATTTGTGGTTACTCACTACACCGATTATCTTCGATCTTCTGGTGTGCGTACGGACAGACAGACTTGATTAGAGCGGATTGATCTTGAGTCGGAGGCGCTGAATAAAATTAAACAGATGAAGAGGAGTAATTTCATTTGAATCTCTAAATTCTAGACAATAGCAAAAGCAGCTTCAAACCGTAGTAAGAGTATTTGAAATCCGGCTACTCATGCTCTAACAGATCCATCGTATCAATCAAATGTTATTACATGTCTTGTTTGCTGCTGCTGCTCTTAATGCAAACAAATAATGTACATACATACATATGTACATATGTGTGTCTGTACATATATTTATGTGAAATATTCATGCATGCTTAGATGTACAAAAGTATTCTCCATCTCTAAATGAAACACATTTAATGGCCCACAGAGTCGTTTTATCTACTTGGCAATTCGGTCAGAAATGTCTTGTTGGGGGTTTTCGTCACCTTAAACATTTGTTTGTTCCCATATTTGCATATATGTATCTTAAACGAATTTCTTTCCGTAGATGTGTATGTCTGTACATATGTATGTATGCGCTCGAGTATTCATATTCATCAGAGAGAAAGAGAGAGATGTCTAAATAAATATGTTCGTATGTATTTACAAACAAACGTTTCTACATGCATATTTACTTATATATGTATGTATGTTTTTTCTTTAGTCAAACACCCATTTCTCTCTCGCTTGGCTTGGCGCCTGTAGTTATTGTTCTTTTCATCATTTACATACACACATACATATGTACATATGTACATGCACACACTAAGAAGAAAACGCATTACACTGCACCACCAAATTATTCTGCAAAGTGTGCACCCTCACACCTCTACTAAGCCACAGCATGTTTTAGGGTTGGGGGGGAATGATTATTCCTGCATAATACTGTACACATCACCATATGCGAGTAGGTGACAGTTCTCCTTCCCGTTCGGAGGGATAAGTGGTCATAAAATGATGAGCGCAGAGAAACACAATGCCGCATCCGCCGATACATATGTATGTATGTATGTACAGATATTAGCAGCTACATCCTACATCGGCAACAACAATAACGGGAAATAATACAAAGGCGGCGAAAAGCATTAAATGAAGCCAAACACAGAATAGAATGCTTTTGGTGACAAAACAGCACCGCACCACCACCACAACCAGCAACAAGAACAACAGCCTAGACCTACACCACACACCGACGCATAGCTGCGCTATGATTCCGAAATAGCGCGCCGAGCTGAGGAGCAGCAGCGGCGGCAGCGTCACCATTACGTACTCGGAGGCAGCGAGGAGGGCACACACAGTCTGGTGTTCGCGGTCCGTCTTTCATGGAATTCCGTTACAAACTGATTCGGGCCAGCAGCTCGGAAATCCTTTTTGGCCACAGTGGCCCCACAGTCGCCAGTCGGCGTCGCAGTCGCCGCCACTTACCGTTTCTGTTGGTGTTTCTGTTTCCCCAAAGTGTCGTCGCAGCAGCAAGCATGGGCAAAGCAAAACAAACGGCATCGTCCGTATCAGCTGATTGCACCTTCCAAGTGTCATTCCCATTTTTCCCGTTTGCTCCATTTTCGCTCTTCTCCGGAGGCTGCGCGCGCTCTTAGAGACCCGCTCTCCCGATGGAATGCGAAATAACAGGTGAAGAAGTTCAGGGGGACTCGCTCTCTCTCTATATCTTTCTACCCACCAATGTCGCGAAAGCAGCTCAAGGAGGTAAGAGGCTGCTCTTTGAACGGCCTTACCTTCTATTCCATGTACCTTGTTCTCTGACAAATGAGCGTGGGAGATAGAGGACAGCGACTGATGCTGCGACTGAGGTGTATGTAAACAAGGTGACGAATTCCCGTTTGTTTGCCACTCTCTCTTGAGGGCTTTTAGGGAATGAATTCCTCAACTTGTTTGTATACGCGACATATATTTCTCGAAAATGTCATCATCAGTTAATCTTTTCTGCATCTCTTAGCCATCTACGGATTTACTCTTTATGATAATAGTGTGTGGTAGCAATGTCCTCTTTGGTATCCAGCTACTAGCAATCAGAGCAATCAGATATTAAGCAGGATATCGACATAATGAATGCCCATACATGGTGTATCGACAAACTTAACATAACATATTAAAGTGGTCAAGTTAGCGTTTCTTAATGGGAAAGTAACCTGCACCGGCGCTCTCTTCTTAAAAACAATTGTATTCTTCAGCTTTGTTGTCGTACCCTCGCAGTATATTGATTATTTTTCGGTGTCGTGTCTTTTATTGCTGCCGCATACATGGGTGACCGACCCGTAGCACACATTCTAAGTAGTCCAGTGCCGCCAAGCCTTCAGTTGGCCACTCGATGTGATTTTAGAAAATTTGTAGCTAAAGTTCACGAAACCCAAAATTAGGGCTTTGTTACACGCTGACCCGGTTAGGTTGCCAACCACTTTAGGGTTCTCCGCCCTTGGCAGTAGTTCTTTATAAATGGGGGAAACTTTGTTTAACTTTCCGTGACTACCGAAAGTCTTGGCCAAAACAGATTCTGGCCTGTACCTTAAAGTTCAGTCTGCATTTCGTGAGTTCAGGAAACCAAGGAGTTATTGTCTATCGTAATTTTTTAAATTGAAAGCCATTCTTGGTGGACTGAGATAATAAAATAGACACCTTTAAGAAAACAAACCACTCTATATATATGCACATTCGCAAGTACCCCTGGGTATACGGGGGTTTGCGTGAGACCAGGTGGCTGTTCCTCTTGGCATCCGGTCAGCCGCGCTGTTTTGCATATCCCCAGTACTACTTACTGACTTCTTGGCTTGGTGGCACGCCACAACCAGGGTGACGCTCCTTCGTGCCGGCATGCCATTTTTGAACATCTCCCATCACCGTTTTGCTCGGTCCGGTTCGGTTCCACAAAAGCTGAATGCGAATTTGTACCACAAATTCTGGGGAGTTGGACAAAGGCACTCAAATTTCAAAGTTCGAGACTGGCCATGTACATACTTTCTCAATGATAGAAAACAACTGAGATATAAAATAAGGTAAATGTGGATGTTTATGATGTATTGAGTCACTTCAAGGTTTTCAAATTGGGGCTATGGTTCCCTCTGTTCTAAGGAATCCCCATGCAACATTTGTGAAACTCTCCTAGAGCTGCCTTTGGTTGGGTGTGCAATGTTAATTAGTTAGTGCAAGTGACTCCCATAAGACCTTTCGATGACGGAACACCTGCAAATGGACATATGTATAAAGCTGATTAAATGTGTAACTGCTCCACCCATGCATATGTAAGTATCCGAACTACCTTTTAATGGAGCGGAAAAAAATTTATTATTTTGATAAGAATTAATACTTGGAAATCACAACAATCTAACAAAATTATTCTCTCTTGTTTACTTATTGATATGGTATGAAAAACTCGCAGAAAACTTCCAAAATTACTTAATGATGGTAGATTTACGACTGGGAGAGGCCGATTCAAATTTGATAAGCAACAGTATTGTACAATGGCCCATAAACGTATGAAGGTTGATGAATTTGCCAAAAAGTTTGAACTCCCAGCTATATAAGACACCTTCGTTACAGAATTCTAATCAGTTTTCCTTTAAAATGCAAATGAACATTGCCGTTTTGGTATTTGCCGCTTGCGGCCTATTAGTTTTAGTCTTGGCACAAAAGTGCCAGGAGTGTCAGAGCGGTAATTCTGCCTACTGTTATGATCAGACCTCCTATAGAAATTGCATGCGTAAGTTCAATGTGGAATCTTCGATCCTATGGCCAACACTCACGGAAGTTAATCCACAGAAAACAGTCCCATTGGCGACATTGTGTCCTGTGGCAGCGGCTACGTTTGCAGCAACACCGAGGAAGTGTGCGTAATGAGTAATTTTGTGGATGGATCTAGTGTGCTGGACGTATGCGGTGCATCCGGCGCCAACAACGGTGAAAACTGTGCGGTCTGCAGCGGCAGCAACAAGTACAGCTGCGTCAGTGAGAACCAATTTGTACGATGTGCAGATCAGCAGGTATCCACCGCCAATGTTTACAGCTGTGCTACCGATGAGATTTGTGTGATTGAGGCCCTCGCCACCCACGGCACCCTCTGTGTGCCCACCTGTGCCGCCACTTTCGTAAGTGTTTTCGTCATAGCCCATGAGTCTATAAACGACCTGAATTGTTGCTTAATCCACAGCTGAGCGAGTCGGCTACGTGCAGCAATAGTGAGTATGTGGCACCCCCAAACCCAACGGTACCCACTATGGAGGAACAGGTGAAGGCCTGCAAAGAGGCAGGTGAACTACCTTCCAATTTGAACTACCTTTACTTCTTTACTGGATACACCAACGACGCAACATGCAACAGCTATCTTTACTGCGAGAAGGTCAGTAGCGTCACGTGGATAGCCATCCTAAACAACTGCGATGGGGCAGAACCATTCTTCGACTCGGCCTCCTCCAGGTGTGTGGCCATTCGACCGGCAGACTGCGCAGCAACAACAACGAGTGGTCCACAGGAACCAACAGAGTCATCCACCTCTAACTCTGAAGCGTCTTCTGAAACTCCAGCTACGGCAGCACCAACAACGAGGGGTTCACAGGAACCAACGGATTCCTCCACAACTTCTAACTCCGAAGCGTCTTCTGAAGATCCGTCTACCGCAGGATCCACAACCAGTAGTCCACAGGAACCAACAGAGTCTTCCACCTCTAACTCTGAAGCGTCTTCTGAAACTCCAGCTACGGCAGCACCAACAACGAGGGGTCCACAGGAACCAACGGATTCCTCCACAACTTCTAACTCCGAAGCGTCTTCTGAAGATCCGTCTACCGCAGGATCCACAACCAGTAGTCCACAGGAACCAACAGAGTCTTCCACCTCTAACTCTGAAGCGTCTTCTGAAACTCCAGCTACGACAGCACCAATAACGAGTGGTCCACAAGAACCAACAGAGTCTTCCACAACTTCTAACTCCGAAGCGTCCTCTGAAGATCCTTCTACCGCAGGATCTACAACCAGTAGTCCACAGGAACCAACAGAGTAATGGAGTAATTCTGAAAAACATCGGGTTACGGTACGCATTTGACTACAGTTCTATTGAAAAATGCACACTAATTAAAAGAGGCACAATTACTTATAATAAATTATATATCAACAATGTACATGCAATTCACATAAACATAGTCTCGTCCTTCGATTGAGCGATTCATCTGTCGTCCTTGAGGAAGGCTTCAAAGTCAATGACTATCTGCTTCTGGACGGGCACGTGCCGGGTACAGACCACGCCAACGGCATCGAACATGCGCCTGGATGCGCGATATTTTCGCTTATGGGCATACTTGTCCGACATGTAAAACACTTGCTGGACGCCCGACTGCGTAAAGAAATTAATATTGGAGGTTGGTAGTATAGGTTGGTAGTAAAGCCAAGATTACCTGTATAATGAGCTTGGCGCACTCGTTGCACGGGAAGAGCGTGGTGTAGAGGCTCGTACCAACCAGACTGGCGCCATTGCAGTTGAGTATGGCGTTGGCCTCGGCATGGACCACATACAGCTTCTTGTCCTCCAGTGATTCACCAGAACTTTTCTTGCCTAACTTCGACCAGGGGAACTCATCATCGCTGCAGTTGCGCGGGAATCCATTGTACCCAATGGCAACGATGCGCTTCTGCTGGTCCACTATGCAGGCGCCCACCTGGGTGACAGGGTCCTTGCTGCGCTGGGCCGAGAGCAGGGACGTGGCCATGAAGTAGTCGTCCCAACGCAGGTAGTCCTGCCGCTTACAATTCGTTGCCTCCGCAACTTCCTTGTCAGATGTGTCGCTGGAATGATTAAGGATATTTTTGGATGGTTTGCTTTTTTATTAAATTGTAATTAAAACGACAACTGTGTGCACATTCTTTATTGCATTCATTACATGAACATGAACCATGATCGCAAATTTTTGTCAGCAGCAATAATAATGTATTTATCATATAATTGGAATATACAGCGAATACTTTTCAATAATAATTTTCATATTCAACTCAATGTGTGTGGTTAGGCGAGTACATAATTAAAACTAGTTGGCAGGCAAAGCCATAGCGTCGAGTTGTGACACTTAGGTGGTCTTCTGCAACTGAATTGGATTCTGCTTGAGATGCAGGTATATGGAACGCATTCGAGAGACATCCTTGCCCGCCTTGTTAACTTTTGGATTGAAGTCGCAGAGCTTGGCTATGCGCTCCCACTCAGTGCCCGGCTCGATGGTCCCGTTTTCCAAGGAAGCCGCCTGCTTTTCAGCGCTTCGCGATGATAGTTTCGTCTTTGAAATCGATTCGCCAATCTGACGCAGCCAGTCGTCCAGTTCCTTTTTCGACTGCTGCCGCAGCTCCTCCTTTTTTCGTTCCTCTTCCACGTCCTTCTCCTCGAGTCGCGTCTTCTGCTCCTCCCGCCACTTGCGTATCTTCTCAGGTTCCTCCCGAGAGGGCGGAGGTCCGGAAATTCCTACGGGCTCGTTCGACTCGCCACCGATCACCTCGAAGCTGCCAGTTGATGATTCGAGGCCGCCTCCAGTCGCAGACAGTTCGCTGCCCAACTCCGCACCAGCACCACTCAGGCCACCAAGACCAAGCCCAAGAGCATCGTCTACTGTGGCTGCATCTGGGGCCGTGCCAGAGCCGCCTGTGATTTCTGCATCGAGATCGCCCAAGGCCGACTGCTCCCGTGCCAGGAACTCTGCCGCTGGGTCGACTTCCTCCTTCAATGCGAAATCATCACCGAAATCCATCTCTATTTACGCTAAAATATGTTGATTATTTAGTGGGCGTCTCATTCCATTTACACGTACGCAGGGCAGGCTCAAGCTGGCCACACATTCTGTGCAAGCGAGCCCGCCGTAGATTGCTACATACCTCTCGTTGAAGTTTGCAATACGAAACAAAGATCAGATTATGTGGATGACTAAGAGGAAATCCGGAGAGAATATATGTTTCTTCAGTTTTCTTTTAGCAATGAATACGTAAAATGACTGTCATTAGCACCCGAAATATCGCAGAAAAGTTATCGAGCTAGTTCGCAAAGTGTTCGCTAACGCACCGTAATAGAGTTGCTGCTGTTTAGTTTATAAAAATCACATTGAATTTGTGCGAGGCCTGCTTAATACTCTAAATTGGACATTTACAGTGTCAAAATATAGCTAAAAACTAATTTAATCACTCAGCCAAACACTACCATTTTATCTACCATTTTACAACACTAGTGGTTCGACCCATGCGAATGTGTACACACGCCCTGGCTGCTGGAAAATAACTTCTTATCGTGTCCGCGTATTGTTTTGTCGCTCCGGTTTTACTCACCTCATTATTTAAAACAAATTAAATATAAATCCCCTAATTAAACATGAATTTATCAATTGCCACGACGATAACAACAAAATACACTTGCGCCGCGAACCGGTTCACTTCAGCATTATTCCCGCGATCTAGTGGTGCATATCATCCGCTAAATTTCTGGGCATGCACATAGAATCGCACGTCCTGCTCGTTTAGATCTTGGTTGTGTGTCCAATGTCAGTGAAATCAATCCAATAATATTATAATCTTATATCAATATCTCAAATACATCGCTGCGTACAGAGAAACATCGATGTTACATCAAAAACCATCGCGGCTTCCAAAACCATCGATATTATTTATATCGAAGCGGCCATTTTGGAGATTGTCCACAAAAAAGTTATGCATCAAAATTGAAAAAAGTTTAGTTGGAAATTGAACTCAAAATTGAGCTTGTGCATTAAGCAGTGCATAATTAAATATAAAAAGAATGTTGGCCCGACGCAGTTCGCGCCTCCCGAATCTGTAACAACAACGACAAGTTAGTGTGGGATATCTTTCAATCTCAACAACGCAGGCACACGCATGCACATACACATGCATGTGTGTATGTATAGATACATATGTACAACATTCAAAGTGCTAAAAATTCGAGCAGTTCTGGAAAAAGGCATATTTTTTCAATGAATGTGCGCCCCTGAGCAAGTAAAAATGTGCGTTTCTCAATGAATCGAGACAATGTTTGCCCCCGTCTTCTGTCCGTGCACAATCTTACGCGGCATAATTTATGTGTGAGCAAAAAATGCACAAAATACAGACGACGACGCCAAAAGAAGTTGCCTTCAGTCACATACATGCATACACATTCATGCATATTAAGTCTGTATGTACACACACTTGTGTGTATATTTTGATCGAAACAGCGTGGTGGATGGCAAGTGGAGTCCCGCGAATAAAGCATTCTCACCTGCTAAATAGGATATAGAGAAACACACACCCCCTCCCAAAGTGGATAATACCGTGAAGCCACTAACAAAACACAACTCAACTTTATTTTTTAGTTACTACTACGAGCAGCAGCAGTAGAAGCAGCAGAACAGCCATTACCTTCACATGGATCCCAATTCCAGCCCCTGGTCATATGCGTACAACCGCATTGTGCCGGCGAGTGCTGGCAGTACGGGCGGCACGGCCGAGGAATTCCAGCACCCGCATTTGGCGACCATAACCGCGGCGAGCATTGCCAGCTTCAATGCCGCTGCGGCCAGTGGGGGGAGCTTTGTGCCACCATCACCGATCGGAAGCTACAATCCAGTATTCCAGCAGATCTATCATCATGCGGCCGCGGCCAGTGTACAGCCGAAGCCCGCCCACTATGCCTCCTCGGCGGCAAACACGCCGCACCGCCAGCTGCAACTCCCAAGCTCGCTGGACAAGCAGCTGAGCACATTTCAAAATCAGGCGGCCGTCTCCGCGGCAGCAGCAGCAGTGGTCAACAATGTTGCCTCCAACTATTACGGCGAGAACTCGTCGTCCAGCGGCGCCTCGCCATCGCCGACGACCGTGGCCCTGACGTCAACGTCGCTGACCTGGAACACGCCCAACATGATATCGAACACGTTCCTTGCCATGCAGCAGCAGCAGGCCCAGCAGCAGCAGCAGCAACAACAGCAGCAGGCGGCCCAGCAACAGCAGCAGCAGCAGCTGAACCTGGTGGCCGACAAAGTGGTGAGTAGGACTCTTAAATACTATTGCTTTCTGATCTCTCACTGACATACCATACCAAACATGCATACATACATATATGTAACACATGCCCGCCAAGAGCCTTCCCGGCCCTGCCCCTATCTCTACCTAAACAGTTGCGTCTCTGGGTGTGGGGTGGGGACTTCAGCGGAAGCGGAATCTTGGAATCTGAATCTATTATTCCCGTCTGAAGTTCCGCCTATCGCATTATTTGTCATTCTGCTCTACTAACCACCTAGCCCTACCCTACCATTTAAGCCTAGATAAGACCTCCAATCCAACCATGAACACATCATGAGTTTCTCAAATCACAATCAAATCCAAACCAAAACAAAATCTTTCCGATTCAATCTATGTGCCCCGTCCTCGACTGCGTGTCTAGCAGATTAAGCAAGAAAACAGCCAACAACAAGCCAAGGCGCAAATAAAGGCATACAACGAGTTAATATACCTGACGCAGCTGCAACAACAGCAGCATCAACAGCAGCAGCAGCAGCAACACCAACAGCAGCAGCATCAGCAGCATCACCACCATCTGCAGCAAGATATCCAAGAGACAGAAACCTACTACACGCTAGATGGACAGAAGGTGAAACTGACACGCAAGGAGGCCCAACAGATTCACATGGAGCAACAGCAGCAGCAGAGTGCTAGTCCAGTGCCAGTGGCTGTGCCAGTAGGGGCCGCCAGTTCGGGGGGATCCTATCCGGCACAGTATGCTAGTCCAGCTTTGAGCTCGGCGGACGGATCCCCCATCACGAATTTAAATGCCGTGGACGTGGTCAGCACGCCGCAGGCTCAAGTGATTGTTTACAAGACGGCGCCTCTAGTGCAGCGACGATCGGTGGTGAATGTGCCAGGCGCTGGTTCGTCTGCGCCACCGACGGCGCCCACAACGGTGGCCTATTCATCTGTGATACAAAGTACGCTGCAGCAGCAGGAGCAAAACCTCTGCTGGGAGAAGCTGGAAGACGGACCAAGCGGCCAGGAGGACATTAAAAATGTGCTGCAGCTGCAAGTGAAACAGGAGCAGCGGCATCTAGACTATGCCAGCGAGGCGGCGGCCGCAACGGCGGGAGTTGAACCAGGCGGTGGAGATGCCGGCGAGAACCTGGTGTTCAATCTGCCGCCAGGTCTGGAAATCAAGCAAACCTTCTATCCGTCCGGCGTTGTCGATGGGGAGCACCTTCTGCATGAGCAGGCACCTGGCCGGCGCCAGCATGTGGTGGCCAACATGATAATGTCGCCAGCGAGCGGCAACATAGCGTCACAGATTCAAGTAGTGCCAAAGGTTTGTATCTTCTTATTTCTATTTATTTCCGAATCTAATTTTTTGTTTGTTTAATTTCCGTTTTGTTTTTGTTGGTCATTTGTTTTTTTATTATATGTTCTGTTTTGTTGCGCTTTCTGTTTACTTTTTTTTTATTTTATATCTTTCCCTCGGAGCCCCAGCACTCTTCCAGGGATACGTCTTGGATAAGGTTTAGAATTTCTAGGATATAAATCAAAGCATTTCAAGCAGGGATTGTCCCACTTAAAGCAATCTATTCAATTCTTTTCGAAAGCTCGGCACGCAAAAGAGAATGCTGCACAAGGGAATGACCGAAAACAGTTAAAACACAACATACATGTCGTGTGCTTGATGCACATTGATGCTTAAGTTTTGCTGATAAGAGAGGGGTTTCTTGGTTGTTGTTGGTTGTTGGACTGCTCCCGAATTTAAATCAATGAAAAATATGGGTATTCTGGGGCTTCCGTTTAATGAGCATGCCTTCTTTTTTAACACTCGCTTGTAGTTTTCTGGTGGAAGAGTACACTTTCTATCCCCCTTTCCCCACGCTTTAGTTTTGTGTACCTCTCGGGTGTTCTGTTTAATCTTGAATTGCTTCCTTTAACTGCTTTGCTAACTGCTAATACTTTTGTGTTGAAGAGCTGCCTTGTGGCCCATTTGAAACTGTGACGTTATGCTGTAATGTAATGAATGTGGTACGGTACGGTACGCTACGCTCCCTTCAATGCGGTGGAGATCCGCCTGGGGGCAGACCGATCTCTGATTATACAGAATATATATGTTGTATGCTGTCCCTAATGCCATGTCCAATGTTTTGATAGCCTCGTCTCTGATAGCCTTTTAAGTCATAAAAGTCACCGTATCTTAATCGAAGGTCTTTCTATCGCTCCATTTCAGGAAGAGGTCAAGCCACCGCCGAAGCCCGCGAAGACGCCACGCAAGCGACAGCCGAAGAAAACGCTAATAGCGACCAGCAGCGACTACAGCAATGTGCGCAGTCCCCAGGAGCCGCAGCACCATCAGCTCCAACAGCAGCAGCAGCAACAGCACAGCCAACAGCAACAGCAGCAGCAGCAAAACACGTACTACGACTTCAACAGCAAGTGGAATGTCCCGCTCAAGACGGAGAACAATGCGGCGTCTGTGTCGCCGGCGGCCACCATCAACATACCCACATATCCCCAGCAGGCGCAGCAGCAGCAACAGCAACACCAGAGCCAGCAGCAGCACGTGCCGCAGCCGGCCCATCTGCAGTCCTCGCAGGCCCAATCACATCTCACCCAGCTGGCGCAATATTATCCAGCCTTCCCACAGCCCATTGCCTCGCAGTACACGGCGTGCATGCAGCAGCAGCAGCAGCAACAGCAGCAGCAACAACAGCAACAGCAGCAGCAGCCTATACGCAACAACAGCAACACCAACAGGCCTACACGCAGCAGCAGCAGCAACAACAACAGCAGCAGCAGCAGCACCAGAACCAGCAGCAGCAACAGGAGAAGATCGAGGCTGCCCAACAGGAGGACGATGCTGCGGCTGCCGCTGCGGCGGCTGTAGCGGACGCAAGCAATAAGGTGATCGTGCCTAACATTGAGGAGGAGCTGGACTTTCTCGCAGACGCTAGCAGTGCGCCCAAACAGGGATACGCAAACTCGTCGTCCAGCAATGGACGCGGCACCAACTCATCCACGAACAACACCAACTTTGGCATACGCAATCCCAACAAGACCCCATCGCCAGAGCCGTCGCCCTGCCCGTCGAACGGGCATGGCCACCATCCATCGGGTGGGCCGACCTCAAGCCCACCCGTCACGGGCCACGCCGCCTCGGTGCCGTACAGACCAGTTCAGACGCTGCCGAAGCCGGTCAGCGTGGGCACGCTGATTGGCGAGAAGAAGTCGCAGTTCATGGACAGCTATCTGAAGTTCTTGCAAGGCGAGCGGGACGACGATCCGCCGCCGGTGGTAAAGCCATCGCGCAAGCTTAATTATCCGCGGGCGCCGTATAAGCGTAAGGGCAAGGGCGGCCCAGGGGGCGGCATTGAAGAGGCTTCTACGTCGCAGACGGCGGTTGGGGCTGGAGGTCCTGGGGACAATCAGACGGGACAGGAAGGACTCGCTGGACTGGTCGGCGATGACGGCCATCGTATCAAAATACTCTCCCAGACCCAAATACTGCCCAAGAAGCGGCCGCATGCACAAATGGTGGCTGCGGCAGCAGCTGCCGAGTCCGCGCCCTCTGTCATTCAGCAGCCCGCCGATCCAACCTCCTTCCGACCATACGCCCAGCAGCAGCAGCAGCAACAACAACAGCAGCAGTCGATGGGCACGCAGCATTTCGTGCAGCAGCATTGCGCCCAGCTGGGAGCGGGTGCTGGGGTCGGCGTAGTCGTTGGCGGCAGTCAAGGTATGTTACTTGACCAACAGCATAGTTCCAATAAGCACTCCACTATCGCTAATTCCACGCCATGCAACAACTACAACAACAACAACC
Organism: Drosophila subsilvestris; assembly: GCA_035043285.1. Classification (NCBI taxonomy): domain Eukaryota; kingdom Metazoa; phylum Arthropoda; class Insecta; order Diptera; family Drosophilidae; genus Drosophila; species Drosophila subsilvestris. The sequence goes on along the minus strand of JAWNNB010001724.1, from coordinate 4,699,008 downwards.
ACCACCACAACACGTCAGCCAACGCGAACGCGGCATCCATCGCGACATCTCCAACGCCGGCGTCCACCGCCGCAGCCGCTGCTGCCGCTGCCGCCGCCGCACCAGCGCCGAATCCTCATCATTTTATAAATCTGCTGTGGCCATGGCAGCACTAGCCACTGCCGCCGCAGCACCCAACACCGCACCGCACCACACGACACGACAATAGACAACACCGACAACCAACGACAGACGACTGGCAATAGGGATCCAGACGTGGACAATGGACAAGGACAAGAACGCTGTGTATATGTAAAAAAAAAACATAAAACAAAAAGAACAAAAAAAAAGGAATACGCACTTTTAAATTGTTAAAAGAAAAAGAAAGAAAACAAAAAAAGAAAGCAGAATCGCATGAACAAAAGTAAAAAAGTATTTTTGAGATGAAATCGAGATGAACAAATATTATTAATTTACAAAAACCCAAATAAACTGTGTATTTTTATTATTTACATTGTAAGCCCACGACCACCGACCGATTGCACAGAAGACCAGGCAGGGATCGGGAGAGAGCGTAGGTCGAGTCCTGCCCTCTATTCAGGTGCAGGTTCTGGTGCTGGTGCAAGGTGCAAAGGTGTTGGTGCGCCGGCGACTGCTCTTTTTGGGCTGTTGGGATAATTGTGGTGTTGTCGTCGTTTTTGTGGTTGTTGTTGTTGTCCTTCCGTTCGTGTTGTGGACTTGCTACCCCGACCAAAGGCCTCCTTTCCCTGATCAATGTTGCTAACCGAACTTTTGTGCTCTTCACAGACCCCTTGAATGTGCCTGCGCGGCGCGAGCAGTGCTCCCGCAAGGCCAAGCAAAGCAGTATGCACGCTCTTCTGTTGAATTCCACTGCCGCCGGAGGGGAGAGCAGTGCCGTGGGCGAGCCAGAGGCCGAGTTCACCGACTCGGACACGGATCCTGTCTGGACACCGCAAGAGGATGATGTAAGTGTTTTTGGGGGTTCGTTTGTGTTCGTCTCGTCACCGCTTGTAATCCTCCACCATCCCCATCCACTATGTACGCAGAGTGATGAAAACGGCAAGGGCTATGGGAAGCGTAAGATTGCGCGACGCTCCAAGGGGACGCCGCGCAAGAACACCTATGAGAATCCATCCCAGATGCAGCCACAACATCAGCAGCAACATCAGCAGCAGCAGCATAACCAACAACTGCAACAGATGCAGCAAGTGTCCCAACAGCAGCAGGTGCAACAGCAGGTGCAGCAAATGCCAGTCGTTGGTGATGGCTACAATCCGCAGCAGGATATGTCCGGAGTGGGAGACGTGGGATACGGCAGTGCTGCAGCGGGCACGGCAGCCACAGCGGAGAACTTTAAAGTAGGTTTAACTTCCAGCCTTGAGACAGGGGACTCTTCATGTTTGTTTCTTTTTGTTTTATAGACGGGCGATTTTATTGTGCTGCGTTCGGATCTTGTGAATGACTGGCCCACAATTTGGCAGGTGGACTCCAAGTGCATATTGCAAAAGTATGAGCCCTTCCGGCAGAACGGAAAGACCTTCTATCGCAACATGTCGAAGGTAAGCTCGCACTCACACTCGTATTCTCGATTCCATTTATGACTTCCTTAACTTCTTTTTTGTTTTCACTTGCCAATAGTATGCCTCATGGAATCTCGAAACCAAGAAACTCTACCTCAAAGCACCAGTGCGCATGCAGGTACATTCCCACACCGAGACGATTGTGGAGTTCATGCGGTCGGAGCTGCTGGCCGACGACACCGAGCAGTTCATCGAGAAGATTATGGAGGACTATTTGTCGTACAGGGATAACTTTGAGATCTACATTCAGACCATGATCTCGCAGGCCCTGGATCCGAGCTTCTTCTCAGAAATTACACGGGAAAAGGGTAAGATGTGGATGTGGCTCTTGATTGGCGGCTTTCATACTGAATATTATTATCGCATTTCTTGCAGACGATTACTTCCTGGGCAGCGTGCGTGTGGTGGATACCATCATGGAGAACTGTAAGCACAAGCTGCTGGCCATCACGCCTTGGACACGCAGCACCATCTCGTCCATTGAGACATGGCCAAAGTGCCACGTCTTTTCCGAGTGGGAGCAAAATAATCTGACCCAGAAGAACTGCGCAGGCTGCCGCCAGCCGGGCATCGCAGTGCGCTTCCTTCTATTCGGGGAGCCCTACAATCCCAACACCATGCAAACCATCCCTGTCGATCCTCGTATTGTCTACGAGAAGGTAAGAATATCCACACGCCTTTATCCACTGACTTTATCTCTTCCCCTTTTTTTTCCCTGCAGGATATTGTTCTTTGCCGAATTTGTGCCGCACGTGCGGATCTCTTCCACAAGATTGCCCACGAGAAGTTTAATCTGTTTATCAACTGCTCGCAGCGTGTTACGGAGCAACAGCAGCAGTTCCCTGGAAAGACATCCACCGAAATACTAAACGATCTGCTGGCTGAGCATAACTGGATTGATGAGGCAAGTCCGATGGCAGTCCAATGCCTAATGCAATCCTGTTTCATTGATAATTTTGTAATTTCAGCTGTTCCGAAATATGCGCAACTGCTGGGCGGAAGTGGAGAGCCTGGAGCGACAGAACCGCTTTCGGGAGTCAATGCAGTAGGCGGCAGGCCCATTGTCTGCGTATCTGAGTGCTGGACATTCGTCGCTGCAATAAACTCAATGAGTTGTTAATTTGATTATATTTTAGAGTAGTATATCATAACATACGAGTAGAACCTGGTTTAACTTGACGAGTCGCAGTAACTGTAGGCCTTATAATTACGGATCATTTGCATTAACTTTTTTATAGAATAAGCATACAAAGTGTAGCTACATTTAGCTGTGGATTAACAAGTACTAATTTACATACGAATATCAAAAACCACCTTAGGTACACGTTACAATATTTTCATTAATTTGTACCATTTTATGGATGTGCTATGACGAAATACCGAACGAACTGTCCCATGCGTCAAACGAACCAGTTAACACACACGAACCGAAACCCCTTATTCCTTTTCAGTTTCGTTATAAGATTTAGTAAATACATATATGTAGTATGTACATATCTAATTTTGTATTAGCCATACAAAGCAACGCCATGTGTGCAGATAATTTAGTTGTCATCCCAATTTGATTAGTGCATTTTGTATTCTAAGTTTTTCTAATTTCTTAAGACTAGACTCTGAATAAAACCCATTTATAAATATATGTTTGTGGTATCGTTTTAAGCCTTAAGCCAATTGTAAATGTAGCCCATTCCTTCATCTGACGGGAATCTCATATGGCGTATAGTCACAGATCATTCATAATTCGAACTAAGAACTCAATGTGCAACTTTACATATATACATAATAACATAATTGTTTATTTAAGTACATCCATACATACATACATATACATATACATAATATGTATTACATATACACAATAATACCTAATACTGTTAACAGAAATCATCATCACGAATCGAATTGATAAAGCGGCTGGGTCATTTCGTACTTGATCAGGTCCCGAACGACATCGGTCATGCGTCGCTTGAAAATGGGCAATGTGCGTTCGTTGAGCATATCAAACTCTTCGACAAGCTCGCGGCACTTGGGGCCATCGGTGGCCGAAGCAGACAGATCCTGAATTGCCTCCGAGACTTTATCAATGTTGACCACTTCGCTGGCACTGGATATGAAGAAGGGCAAAGAAAATGCTGCCATTATCAGGCCAAATACACCAAAGAGCTGTAATTGACGGTCAAAAATGCTGCGCGGATAAATATCGTTCGCTTTAAGATCGCAGGAGCCAAGTTTCTGGCTCAGCGTATCGTAGTAAATGTTCAGAAAGGCGGGTAGGTGCTCATCCCTCAACTGCTTCTCTGTGCAAGCGAATAGGTAGTGGACAAGGTCGAGTACCGGCGGGGCAAAGCGGGACATTTGGAAGTCAATGAGCTTGGCTTCCAACGCCGGATCGGAGTGAGGCTGTGAGGAAGATGAGATTTTGTATAGACTGAAATCAAACGAAATATATGTACGTCTACCTTGTGCCTATACAGAATATTGTTGTTCCAGAAGTCGCCGTGACAGATGACCGCGTGAGGCGACTGGGATGCGCCGTCCACACAGTATAGTGCCAGGGCCTTCAGGTTTCTCTCGCAGCGTTCCAGGACCTCCATCATTGCAGTTGTGTGGTCGTCCCCCGCGTTGTCTAGCTCCAGCATGAGACGAGTGCGCCGCAGCATTGCCTTGCCAAACTCGATCGTCACCGTCTCAATGTTTGCAGTGAATAGGTTGTCCTGCCGCACGTGATCCACCAATTCCTGGAACTTTGTCTGATTTCCTTGCTGTAGGATAAAGGAGCACGCATGCAGCTCCGCCAACGCCTTGAGCGTGGCCACCACAATGTCGTAGGTGGGCATGGAGCTGCGTGGGTTTGTCTGAAAGCCGCTCTGGGACAGGTCCTCAAAGATCAGGAACTCGTCGGGCGCGTGCAATCCAGATGCCAGCAGCGCCGGCGCCACTGTGAAGGTTCTATGGTCGTCCGCCAGTTCGCGGTAGCTGTGGAGCACGCTCTGGTACATGAACACCTCTCGGGCATAATAGTCAACTACGTGCATATGCTGTCGTCTCGCCTCGTTCTTGGGTGCCATTTTGACCACCACCCTCTGCGCCTTGGACTCTGTTGGCCAACTCACGAGCAGGACCTGGCCGTAGGCATTCTCTCCGACGCCCGCTATCGGCTGCGCGACCAGCGGCACATTGTGGCGTTGGTATAGGGCCAGAAGAGCATTGCTCACAGCGCTCGAAAGCTCACTATCACTGTTACTATCACTCTCGATCATGTTTTTGTTGCTGTTAGACTCTGAAGCTTCTTCGTCGCCTCACCGAATGAATCAATCTTTGCGACTGGCCTGCTGCAGCTCCCGTTCCGGGTTTTATAGTTGGCTCTGTGGGAAAAAAAGCTCACGGTGATAGTTAGCACTGCTGCATCGTGGGTGGTGTGAGAGTCGGTTGGGCGCGGGGGTGATGCTGTAGCGGAGGAAAGGACTGAGCGGCGCTCAGGAGTTAAGACTTCGAGTCTCTAATATTTACTGGTAAATAAAAAGAAATGTCTAATGATCTGAAATCACTGTACATAGTAGAGTTTGGTGAGCGGGAACCCCCCCCCCCCCCCCCTATCAGCTCACGTGATTTTCGTATGTATGTATGATATATGCTATGATGGTAACCCATTCGGGGCCCAATCTGAAGGGGCATCACATACCGAGTTTCCGCCTCAGTTGCTTCTAGTATTTGTTTCGGCCGATGTCGATGACCTCGCCTCAAGGCCACTTCCAACGGACAGCATGCATGTGCACTCACATACACATACACAACGAGTTAGAAAAGCATTCCATTCAACAATAAAGCGAAAACTTGAACGCTCGTCATACCAATTACTGCGGGGAGCTTTTCGGGAATTACTATTGATTATTAGGATCAGGTAGGTAGATACATATGTAGGTAGGCAGGTTTCTAAGCAATCGGGCAGTGAACTTCACGCACGAATCGAATGTGGTGCACTATTCTCTCCCAAAAGCTCGCCAAATATATGATCGGTTCTGTGCATTTCTCTCTGCTAGTCAAGGTTTCAGCTTGAGAGGAGAGGGAGAGCTTTCGCTCGGTTAAAGGTTTAGCTTTCATTGCCATTGAAAGCCCATAGGTACGGTACGGTAGCGGAGGTCGTTGAACCGACGACACAATTACGAAAGCAATGCGTGTTGCCCAACTGCCCGAGAGACCCAAAATATAGTTTCGCTTTCTGATACCCCCTAGTGGCTGGGTATGCTGTATGTGTAGGCCATACCCGGAAGGAGAACTTAACGAATGATCTTTACAGTTTGCATTTTTATTATTAAATATTTATTTGTAAAAAAAAGAATAGACATAACAACAAAAATATACATTTCCCAATATTTTTACCACCTATGTATTTGTATATTTGTTTCATTTAAATTTTGTTTATTCATTTTAAAATAAGTGTAATAGCTATGTGTATGTAAACTAATTTGTGCCTTAAATGTTCTGTTATTACATATGTACATGCGCATATACCTACCACAGGGATACGAAATTTTCATATAAATACGAACTCTCATTAGATAAAGATACTATCACTGATAGGAATCGTGAAGAAGAGTTATTCCAGCAGTCCAAAATATTGGCTGCCTTCGATTGATGGCTTTAAAATCGGAAAATGAAGATATGTGAATTGATTGACAATGTTCAGACCATGAAAGGACATACATAAATAAGATCGATGGCAAGCCGAGCAGTGACTGTTCGGGCTGCTGTGAGTGAAAGTTAGTTGCCTATGATGAGTTCGATGATATTGCTTGCTTGTTCTGTTGCTTATTTGTTAAATAATATAATTTGTTGAATGGTCTCTAGCATTATCGAAATGTGCTGGAATAGTCTTAGGTATTTACATACATAGGTCTAGCTTATCCGGAAATTTGTCCTATCATATAGCAAAGCCGATTCTATAATACACACACTAGACAGTTACAGATTCAAGATTACAACAGCTCCTTAACTAAATGGCTTATTTGATGGTTCTATTGAGCTAATTGAAACACTTACACTACTCGCAGCACATGCACTCCCGAGCTATTGCACTTCCGTCGGCTCGGGCTCGGCTCGGCAGTGTTTGAGTTCTCCTCAGACTTTTTGGACGTTGGCGAGTCGGAGAGATTGGGCGAGAAGTCGCGCAGCTTGACAACATTGCCAACACACACGGCATTGGCCGCTTCTACCACGGAGTAGCCGATGTTGGGCGGCGTACCTTCCGGATAGCCCAGATAGTAGTCGGCAATGCGTCCGGCCTCGCGCAGCCCGCTCAAGTAGGCCCCATGGACTGTGGCAGGATAGTTGCGTATCGTGTGCTCACCGGCAAAGAAGAGCCGTGGAAGCCCCTCAGAGTCCTTGCTCGAGCGCTGCCCACTGACAGGCGGCGGTATGACGGGCGCTGCCAACAGGTCGTAATCACTTCCGGAGGACCCCACTGAAACGTAGCTGTAGGAACCGCGAGCCCATTGATCGCTGCGCCAGCGCGTGACCAGCGTCTCCTTTGGCTGGGGCACAGCGTTGTTGCCGAAAATGTTCTTTAGCACTGACATGCACCGCCCGATTATGACATCGTCTGTGACACTCTCCACAATATTGGCGGCCATGCCGGCGACCAGAGCTAGCAGCACTGGTGACGAACTGATGCTCCAAAACAGAAACATTTCCCCTAAATCATACGCGATTAGAAACTCCTTGTGATTGTTGTATTTACTTGTGATTGTCACTTACCGCGACTAGCCGTGGTGCTGCCCACGTGGCCGAATAGATTGGCATTGGGATCCCAGAAGATGCGATCGAAGCAGAGAACAACCTTGTTCAGATTCCCGAATCCCAGGCGTCGTATCGCCTGCCGCTTCCAGTCTGGCAGCGGGGGATCAAACTTGACAGTGTTTTTCTGCTGGGAATCCTCCTCGGCCACGGCTACTTTCAGCACCCCAAGGGTCAGTGTGCAGACAGCAAGGTCTGCCTTGTATGTCATCACAGAGTTGCTGGTCTTCATGTTCTCGGCCACAATCTCAATGCCATTGGGGCCGTACTTGATTTCCTTGACGGCGCTGTTGACGCGTATGTCCAGGTTTTCGGAGAGCGCTACGGGCACGCAGGAATAGCCATTCCGGACGGTCGTGTGGTGGCCAATGAACTCAAAGTCGTCGTCCTGGTCCCAGTGCTTCAGTGACAGGTTGTTCAGTCGTGTGGCATTCGCGAACTCCAGATTGGCAAAATGCCAGTCCAGAATGAGGCGATCGCGGGTGTTGAGGTACACATCGCTGGAATACTCGGATGCGTCAGCACAGGTGGAATCAATAAGGTAACAAGCCACTTACCTGGGTTTGTTTTGCTCCAGCTCGTGGAGCTTGGCCACCATCTGTTTGTTCTCTTCGTGGAGCTCCGTAAACTGCTTGAACGTGTCGTCCAGCTTGACCTGGGTGTGGCGAATGTTGTACTCCTGTCTCGCGTAGCTCGCGTCGCTCTCGACACCCTTTGGACAGCGCTTCTTCACCATTGATATGTGCTCGGCTCTGAGGTCGTCGATGGTCTGCTTGACGGCCTTCAGCCGCTTTTGGTGCTCGATGATCTTCTTTTGGGCAGTAATGATATCCTGCATATGCTGTGCCCGCTTGTTCATGGCCTGCATCTCCTGCATGCTTATGACCCACTCCAGCGCATCGCCCAACGACACGGGACAGTTGCCGGCATAGTTGAAGTCGAGGCGATGGGACAGATAGCTGGCCGACTCCAACAGGCGGTTGAACTCCAGCTCAATGACATCGTCCTTCTCCTTTGGCACTGGCTTGCCGTCCGGCCCATAGAGCGGACATGTCTGATGTATGGGCACCAGATCCATGCCGATCTGCTTGCTCAATATGGTCATCGGATTTCCGTATACGCCCGTCACCACCATGGCCCCCAGGTCTGCTATGTAGCTGTTCTTCCGGAAGGTGGCAATGCGTCCGCCAATCCGATCCCGTGCCTCCAGCACAATGACGTCCATGCCGAACTGCTGCAGCTGCTGGGCAACGGCCAATCCAGAGATTCCCGCACCGATGACAATCACCTTGCCCAGCTTCTTGGTCGGAATGGGCACCAGGCGCTTGAATATGCCAAAATTGATGAACCCATGTCGCTCCAGGAACGAGTGGACGCGCCGCACCAGATTCGGTTCACTGTCAAAGGGCGGCGGCAGTGCTTTTAGCGCGCTCTCGAAGCTCAGCTGCAGCTTCGGATTGTCCACCCACATGTGGAGCAGACTGTTGCGGATATTGAGGAACACGCGGTGACCCAGTATGCCCGAGCGGCTGATGTCGGGAAAGCAGGCCTCCTCGTTGGGTGTCATCTTCCCAAAGGGCAGGCGGGACTGAAACACAGCCCCCTCCTCCCCTGTCAGCACTGTGGGCGTGCCCATATCTCGATTCCGTGTCTCCCCGTTTGTGGATGGGGCACTGCGCGTGCCCGTGTTGGCTGAACCCCCGGCCGCAGATGCCACACCAGCAGCAGTGTCCGATTTCCGGGAGCGTGGCTCCGACTGTGCTTGAGCCTGGACGCGCTTCTCCCCCGGCGGGTTGCTGGTGCTTCTCGTGGGTCCCGCGCTGGCTCTTTCACTGCCTGCGGAATCACCGCTAATGCTGGGCTTGTTTGTAGTGTAGTCCACTTTGGGCTTGTTACGCCGACTCGTGCGTCGTTCATCGTTGGCCCTGGCAATGGCACTGGCACTGGTGGCGGGGGCATCGTTAGAGTCGTCGTCGTGGATTTTCAGCTTCGATTGGCTGCTAGTGCCTGGAGTGGGTGCTGGTACAGGAGCTGCCCTCTTTGGTGACGGCTCACCATCGGAGTCGTCACTGATCAGGGTCACGTAGTCGATGGGTTCGGGCACTTTGGCGCTGCTGCTACCGCCGGTGGCCTGGGTTGGCTTCATCGCAGGTCTCCTCCGAATCCTCCAGGAGTCGGCGATTGCGAATCTGTGTTCTTGGACCTGTGTGGTAGCGTAAGCGAAATAAAATGCGGCCGCTACAAAGATGGATACATAGATGGTGGCACTTACGAGGTAGGAGGCAGGTAGGCAGGCAGGAGCAGGAATAGGAATAGGAGGAGGAGGGCCACTGGCCCGCGCACAACTGAGCCCGAACGGGCGACTAGATGCGGGGCAGGGTCCAATGCATCTCAAAATATTATCTCAACTTCAAGTAACTTTATTTTTGGGACACGTTCTGGTTGCGACGAAGGATGCGGAATGGAATGGCCTGGCGGTTGGGGATCGTACCCATTCACTTTGGTGCGACTTGTTGCGAATATAATCGATTAGATTCCGTTTGTGCCTGAGTCAGTTCAGCTAGTTAGGGATAGCCGAATTTGTTTTCAACTTTGTTTTCAATCGCTTTTTCGACCAGTGTGACCGCAGACTTGTCGATGAAATATACTCGCCAGACCCTCAGAAATATACCAAAAGAATACCTTCTCATTATTAAAATATACCGTAATTTTGATATTTGATCTACACGCTAGTTGGGATTCTCAGAAAAACGGTTCAAGCAAAGAAGGTGAAACAATATGTCCTAACAAAGCTTTTAAAAGCATGAAGGCAGCTTTTAAAATACTGAGAAAAAAAGTGTATGCCATCAGACTCAACGGCCCACAAAATGTAACGCTTTCACTCATTTTTGGGTTTCAGGTATGAGTCCCCAAAAATACCCCAGAATAATACCAAAATAAGTCGAGAAAAAAACGAACTTAACTACCTTTGATCCTCACAATTTATCCGAAAGATAAATCTATTTTCCGCAACATTGGCTAATTTTAAGGATTCTCTTTCATTGCATTTTTAAGAAAATAAGGCTTACACACAAAACTAAAAGAAACGTAGGGAACAGAAACTCAGCACAGTCCGTAACATGGGCACACTAGCTGTATTTATAACTGTTACGGTGGTGAATTAATCATTCAATCTTAATTTTTCCCATCGGGAATTGCAGATCTTGGTATCAGACCGCCCCGCCTCAGAGAAAAACCACGCCCCCGTGTTTGCCTGTGATTCATTCTGTAATTATGATGCCATCTTTCGAAAGTTACTCTCTCTCTATTCCTGTTCGTCACAGCAGTTGTCGTAGATTATCTTGCTGCTGCATGCCTGAATTACCTCGTCGAAGAAGTGATCAAAGTGGCAGACATTTTCCGCCACCTCGACGCCATCGATGCACTCGATGTAGTTGTGGCAGTAGTTGGTGCTGCTGGCGACCAGCATGGTGCCCCTGCCGTCGCATCGGTTGTTTTTGCACACCACATCGGTGGCCTTGGCGCAGAGCTGGCGCTCCTCATCGAAGAACCTTCCCTCGGGGCACTGGCTCCACATCGGATCCAGGTCGGCGACGGTGCCGAAGGGCTTGCAGGCAAAGTATCCACGGCACGTGGCTCCATCCGACTTGAACACAAGGCTACTGCTGGCGGCGCACACCCCGTCCTTGGAGTGGGCAGTACAGGCCACCAGATTGCGCGCCAGGCAGGTGCCGGTCTCCACATTGAAATAGAGCTTCGCTTTGGAAGTGCTGCACTTAACCAGCGTTTGTTTGGCGCTCTTGCACTCGTAGTAGTAGTCGCAGTCGTCCTCGTAGCGAAACCTGGTCTTGTCCGGCACGATCTCGCATATGTTGGCCACGTCCACGCAGTGCGAGTCCACTCTGTGCAGGCACGCCTGGCTCGTCTCGTCAAAGTGCTGGCCATTGGGGCAGATGCCCCGCAGCGGCACGCCCTCGCTGCAGTAGAAGTACTGATCGCACTGCGTCGGATCGGACACCCAGGTGCCGTTGCGCCCCTGGCACCGATTTCCGCAGTACAGGTAGCTGTTGCTGAGCTCCTTGACGCACTTCTGGCTGCTGCTGTCATATTGGGGCGTGCTGCCCTCGCAGATCTTCAGTATGCCCTCGCCGTTGATGCACTGGATGTACTCGTCGCAGGTGCCTGGCTTCCGGTAGTTGGTGCCGTTCTTGAACAGGCGGCACAGCTCCGTGTAATCGCCATCGGCCGCAGAAAATCCGGCAGGCAGAATACCAGGAGGCATGCTCCAAATAGCACTCCACAAACGTTTGGCGCTGCAACGGAAGAGAGAGAGAAAGAGATGAGAATTTTGAAGTTAAATGTTGCGGATGCCACTCCGACCTTATAAAGAGTATGCAAGGACCCACTCGCGCAGGTAATCTCTCTTTGTTTTGTGTGTTTCTATTTATATTGTTGGAACTGCAAGCAGATAAAAACTTACATGCCATTTTTGCTAATTATTGGGGAACTCCGTTCAATTTGCAGAAGACAAAACTAATGTCAAGTATTTGATGTGGTGTGGCCTCTAGTAGCAATTGCTGCCAACTCAATGGAGATTACTGAATGGGGAAAAGTTTATATTGAAGAAGTGGAACATGCCTGGTTGCTACTGATACCGATGTACATACATACATATGTACATGCCACTATATTGTACAGTACACTTTATTGCCCCATTAATAGCAGGTGCGCGAGTCTTATCGATGCTTGCAAAAGCGCGCAAAGCCATTGATATATTCCTCCACTTATTGTAGATCCAATTGCCCTGCTCTGGCGTAGGGCCTTTTGGTGTTGTGTTCTCCTACTCCGTGCCAACTGCAGCCACTAATTAACAATCCACACTAATTAAAAAGCCTGAATGCGAAACTAGTGCTTGTAGTTCCAGAATGAGTGTTCGCTGATCGCAAATACCATTTTATTGGCTGCTAATTAATTGATATTTATAAATCACGGTTCGCCAGTCACAGCCTGATTGTGTGCCTCGTGATAAGGCAAAACCCAATTGTTTTTTTTTGGTATTATTTGTTGTTGTTGTTGTTGGTTCAGTAATCAGAACAAACAGTTTCCAAACAAGCCATTATCTTTTATGATGGCCAGAAACGAGATGGCCAGAAACATTGGCCATAGTCATAAAGTCCTAACCAGCAGGTCTTAGATTTCATTAAAAATAAATATGGATAAGCGATTGCCAGCGAAGAGTCGGGCACTGTTCAAAAGTCTAGTTGGCATCCGGCAATGCAGCAGGTGGAAAACTTTTTTAAACTTTTTTTTAGATTAATTGATCCACCGAAAAGAGCACCAAGCAAAAATCAATTGATGAGCTTTATTAAATCTCTGCAGTTTATAGACTAACAACAACATCTAGCATATGGCATAGGAGACAACGTTGTGCACACAGCCGCCCTTTGTCTCGTCGAAGAAGAGGTTGCCACATGACATCTCGTCCAGAGTTTTGCCCTCGCTGCAGCGCAGATAGTTGCGACAGCCCTTGGTGCTGCTAATCACAAAGGGGAGCGAACGACCGTCACAGCGATCTTCGGTGCATTTGACGAGATTGGGGCTGCGACAGGTCTCGGTGCTGGCGTCGAAGAAGGTGTCCTGGGGACAGTAGTTCCAGTTGGGATTGGGGTCCGGGGTGTGGTCCGACATAGCGGCGCAGAAGAAGTATCCCCGACATGTGGCTGCATCCGAGACGAACTTGTTCGCATACGGCTTGCTGGCCTTGCCACACACATTGCTGGGCAGTGGATGGGCCACACAGTTCACCTGCGACTTGGCCACGCAGGTGGCGGTGCTGGCCTCATAGTACGCGGACGAGCAGGTCTTTGTCTTCAGGACCCCCTTCTCGCACACGTGGTAGCTGTCGCACGACTGCAGGTTGTCGAACTTCACGTTGTTCTTTACGATGTTGCAGTACTCAAAGTCGCTGGCGGTGCACTCCGACTCGTAGAGTCGTGTGCACGTCTGGGTAGTGGCGTTGAAGTGCGTATCCTGGGGACAGGAGCCGAACATGGGCGTCTCCTGGTCCAGGCAGTAATAGTAGCCGTAGCAGGACTTCGGGTCGGACACAAACTGACTGGTGGCATTCACGCACGAAACCGCACAAGACGAGTCGTCAGCCAGTGTCTTTGCGCACGCCCCTTCTCCTTGTCGAAGAACGGCGTCGAGCCGCCGCAGGTGCCGTAGATGCTGACAGAGTTAATGCAGGTGATGAACTGACTGCAGGAGTCGGGGTCACGGATTACCGTGCCGTTGGCGAACAGCCTGCAGATGTCCTCCTCCCGTGCATCAGCCACCGGACAGGCCAGAACCATCAGCACAGCCAGGCCCATCACCACGGCCAGGTCAAGGTGTGCTCCGAAAGCTGCAACGAAAATCGATGTATTACTCTGGCTGCAATCTACCGTCGCGACGGTACCCACCTTTTTGCATTGTACGATGCGATCTTCACTCTTAGGCGTCGTAGAACGATGTGCTCCGCAGTGCGACTGGTGCCGAACTAATGGCTGATACTGGGCGCGCCATTCGCACGTCGATTAGGTTTATTACCTCACACATGAAAGGATCAGTAGCCGTTTTGGGCAGCTGTTTAGCTTTTGATTATGTAGAAGTGCAAACACTCTGCAGTTCGACGTAAAGTAGAAGAATATTCAATTATGGGCTACTCGGTGCTGAACAAGGCTCAGCTCCTGGGAATGCCATCTTGGCTGTTTATAAGTATTTATGTATGTACGTACCTACATACCAAATATGTACACATATTTCTAGTTCATGGGCTCTGTATGGATCCGTGGCAAGCGTTATACCCTCTGCAAGGGTATAAAAAGAAAGATAAGCTACTCTAGAAGCTATAATTAAAATACCCTCTGAATTGTTATCGAATATGGGGTATATAAAAAAAATACTCGTAGAGTTTTACTTTTAGCTAATCGACTTGTCCTGCGATTTGTGTTCTTTTGAATTCTTCATTTTGTTTTATGGATCAGCTGAATGTGTGAATTCCTCGAACAGTGGTCCCCTGCTCACTGCCGATCCGAGTGACATGTAAATCGCAGTCGAAATTATACTTATTTTCTATAGTTGCTAATTGTTGCTAAATTGTAAGAAATAATTTCTATGTACGATTATCAGATTAGATAGGACTTAGTTTTGATTCATATCCCAATTCATGCATTACGATCTGTTGGCACAATCATATAGAATGGTGCATATATTTGGGTCTACCATATTTTGGTATTTAAAGTTTGCTTTTAGGCGAACTGAGAACTTTAGAAGCATTCCGTACGGCAGATAAGAATGCCATGCCCGCTGCTGCTCAACAGGCGATCGATCATTTAACGACAGTACACACAGATTGAGACTGTTAAATATAAATATGTATATATGTATGTGGCAGTATCTTATTGATTCAGTACAGACACACAAAGAAGCGACTACTATTCATAGTTTTATACTAGTAGCCATGAATCCCTATCCTATCCCTATTTAATCATATATTTGCATAATTCCATATATCTGATGACTTTTTTCAAAGAATTTCAGGGCTTATCAATGTGACAAATGCCGCTGCCAGCCAAAATTAATTAATATACGATAAAGTTGCCGAAAATTTAAGCACCATTCAGTGAGCGAATATCTAAAAATATGTCCATTATTTTATCCAAGAGAGAGAGAGAGGAGATAGACCAAGGATCGCTGGAAAATTAAAGTTTAGATAGGCAGCGTAACGGCGACAGTGCTGTTGTGTGACTGTAAAAAAAAAGAAGTGAGATACCGAATGAAGAGTGATCAATAAGTGACATGCCATTGAATTAAAAATCAATTATAGGCAAAAGAAAACGCACGCAATCAGTCTCTGATAATCCGAATTCCGTCGCTGGCCACCAACACACGGACAGGGCGCGCTGTCCAGGTGCCGATTAAAAGCTTAAAAGGCGGTCTTCGGTGGCCGAGTCCGCTAGTATAACATTTAACGTCCAACGCAACGCCACAGACCACAGACGGGGGCTACGCTACCAGTACGAGTAAAAGAACAAGGATGGAAGGTGCGTGGTTTACCCTAGTCTCCCCGGGCACGGTCGCAGGCCAAAATCTTATCGCTCGACTCTGACTCTGACTCCGACTCCGACTTTGACTTTGACTTCGCTTACTGCGAATTGAATTTTAATTACGAGTACGATATTCTGCGTTGCTTGCGGATGGCTTATCTGCGCGGCTGCTGGAGTGTTTGACAATTTTTTAATTAGCGCGCCGCCAGGCTGTGCCCTATAAAAGCACACAGCCTGCTTTTGGCCAGACTAGTACCAGCATCGTTCTCTCACGTGGAATAGCGAATACCGACCGAATCAGCCGTAACTAACTCCAAGTCCGATCCGAATGGGAGGTAGGGCTCGTGGCTGGGCTGGGCTGGGCTGGGCTGGGCTGTTGGCGAGGACAGCGTGTCAACTGAACCGTAACTAAAATCTCTATCTTCTCAATTCTCTCCCTCTCCCTCTCCTCTCATCGTGCAGGTTTCAATATGATGGTCTGCGCCCTTGCGGCCTGTCTGCTGCTGGCCGGGAACACGGCCGGCTATTCGATGCAGGATTTGTGCACCCAGTGGTCGGGCTCCGGGTACGTGGGCGACCCCGCCGACTGCCATGGCTGGGGCTACTGCCAGGGCCAGAGGCTGGTGTCGTGGAACAAATGCAACAACGGCCTCGTCTTCAATGCCCAGACCTCGTCCTGCGGATTTGCCAACTCAACCATTTGCACCACCAGCGCGGTGGATACATGCAAGGCCGCAACGGTTCCCATGTATGTGGCAGTGGACAATGATTGCAACCAGTATGGCTACTGCTTCGGCAACGGCTCCATTGGATATGGAAACTGCGGCTCCGGCGGCGTCTATGCCGCCAACAGCAACACTTGTGTTTGGGGACCGACCTGTCCTCAGAGCAGCATCTGTCGTTTCATGAAAAATGATATTTTCGTCGGTGATCCAAGTAGCTGCGGCTCCTATCTGCAGTGCAATAACGGATACGGCACTCCAGGAACATGTCCCTCAACTAGCCCGTACTTCAACGCGGCCAATGGAAATTGCCAACCAAGCAACCCATGCACTGGCGATTCCGGCAGTAGCAGTCCTTCAGGCAGCTTCTACAGTGTTGGTCAATCAGTTGCTAGTGTTTGCACGAACGGTTCACTTGCGACAACAGAACCGGCCGATACTGTCCCCTTCTATGCGCCAGATGGAAAAACATGCTATGGATATTTTTACTGTTCATCAAAATCATCATCAGTGGATGGAATTTGGAACTCATGTTCGACTGGCACCCATTTCGATCCTTATGATCAGAAATGCGTTTCACCCGCTTTATTCGACTGCACAGTGCCCAACGGCCGTTGCGGCAATGTTGCGGCCCCGTTCATGGCTGTCGCTGGCAAAAATTGTACGATGTATCAAGTCTGCTCGAGCGGCTCTACAGCCAATTGTCCCAAGGCGAGCCCATACTACGATGAAGTAAATAACAGATGCACAACAGACGAGCCTGACTACCCAATTTGCAGGGAATAATTTTCTAGCAATTAAAATGACTTTAATCCCTAATAAATGCTCTATACGGCACTAAAATGATATATGTATCAATCAAATTAAGATTTAATAATTGGGCCAAATAGCCTAAGGCGGTAATTGGACATGGTATGGAAACTCGACTGAGATTCGATGACTGTGTGGCGGTGATAGTTAGTTATCATTTGATTGGATCCTACATTGATAGAAAAAATTTAAATGAATTTAAAATGCATACAAAAATAGTAAAATTAAATAGAATTCACTTTGATTTAAATATAAATGTATTAAAATGGCTTTTTAAATACGTTATATTTAATCTTAATACAAAACACTTTAAAATAAATATAATATATTAAATTTAAATATGAAATATATTTAAATTAAATATGAAATATATTTAAATTAAATATGAAATATATTTAAATTAAATATGAAATATATTTAAATTAAATATGAAATATATTAAATTTGAATATTTTCATATATTTATATACAAAATGTAAGTAAAAAATATTCAATAATAATACAACCACTCTTGGATCAATGGAAAATCAATGGCATAAATTAGTGAAAATATTAGAATATCAGAGCTTTTTTCTATTGGTGTACGAGTACATCTGTATGTACATATTTATGTATGCCGTTCAATTTTATCCGATCGTTGGATCCTAACGATTATCCTAACGACAATACCAAATAGGCTGTAATTAATTAGCAGCTTAGCAGCTGAGTATTTTAAGTTATTAACGAGTATGATTTATTTATGCATATTAGAGATGACATGCAAATGTACATATGTACATATGTAAAACCACATGCACATGCGATCAAAAATTAATGAATAATATTTCCAAAAACCAAACCAAAAATGTTATGCTGCCATCAAGAGCCATACATCATAAAAGGGGGGGGGGGGGGAAACAATCAAGATTGTATCTGTGCGGTGTATTGTAAGTAATTCAATTTCCCTTCGTCGTTCGACATTGCACTGCCGTTCGAAGTTCTCGCCAGTTCAATGGCAATATCAATGCCACGGCTCTCACTCTCACTCTCAATCTACCTATATATCGATGGCAGGGCATGGAGATCAATGCGATATCGGAGCATCTGCTACGTGCTCGTACGAGTACGAGTACGAGTATATTGTTTATTGTATGTAGGTATATATTGAGTACGAACGAGTATATTGATGGTGTTTGGTTGTCTGTCTTTTTGGTGTCGCTGGTTCTCCGCTCGAGTGCCAATGAGACCAATGACGATGTTAGGCCGTGTAATTTACATGCTCCTCGCTATCGTACATCAGAGTGCGAACGTTATCAGTGCCTCTGATTGAGATATCAGAGACCACCGCGACAAGCGATGCTGCCACAGTCAGGTGCATTTTGGAAATTGTTTTTCGCCGAAGCTGAAGAGCAGAATGGTCTTTTGCATATTTAAGGGGGTGACGGCCCCCAGACAGCGCATCATTCGTCATTTGGTTGCTGCTCACAAGGGAACGCGCCGCAATCAAACCTCAAGGATACCGAAACTCTCCACCGCAAGGATATATACACTATGAAGCAAGGTATGTGCCAGGATGCCTTCCACACTCCTTCAGAGAATCAGATTCTCATCACTGTTCACTGTTCATTCCGGTGTTTCTCCAATGCAGCTAGGGGGATCCTGCCATTGCTCGCGCTGGTCTGCCTGGCGGCGTCCGGTGCCCTGGCCGGCAACACGATCGACGAGTTCGAGTATCTCTCTGTCCAGGAGATGTGCGCCCTGCTGCCGTGGGAGACGAGCTTCCTGCGCCCGAGCACCTGTGACAATTGGGTGACCTGTCCGCAGGTCAACGGCACCAACCTGGAGCATGGCGCCTGCGCCACCGGCCTCTTCTACAACAAGCAGCTGGGCCGCTGCAACCTGGCCGCTAGCGTCAGCTGTCCCTACACAGGTCTGGAGGTCACCTCTGCCGTCAACCTGTGCGCCAACGAGACCGACGGCACCTTCCTGCAAGACGCCAGCAGCAGCGATTGTCGCGGCTACATCCTCTGCCAGGGCCGCACCCAGATCCACGCCGACTGCCCCAGCGATCTGATCTTCAATCCCAGATCCCGCTCTTGCGTCTACCACAACCAGTACACGTGCCCGGAGAGCCAGAAGCAGCACACCAGCCCCGCATGCCGCTCCCTGGCCAACAACACGCGCCTGGCCCACACCGAGCACTGCGAACGGTACTACGAGTGCGTGAACGATATCCTCCACACACGCGAGTGTGCACCCCAGAAGGCCTACGACGTGAACAGGGGCTACTGCGTGGCCGTCGAGGAGGTGGCCTGCTACGCGACGGCCGCCCTGCCGGAGCCGGAGAACACGTTCTGCCGGAACAGCACCGGTGGGTACTACGCGGATGATCAGTCCTGCAGCCACTACTACATCTGCGGCAAGCCCGTCAATGGCAAACACGACACGCAGCCCCAGCACCTGAGCTGCGCCCTCGGCCAGTACTTTGATATTGAGAAGCTCTCCTGTCGCGACCGTCTCAACGTTCGCTGCATCCTGGACCGCTGCGTGGGCAATAACATGTCCTACGTGAACGTGGCCGATGATTGCCAGAAATATGCCCGTTGCTCGGGCGGCGTCACCGCCGGCACCGGCCGTTGTCCGGAGAACTACTACTTCGATGAGCGCAGCCAGGGCTGTACGCCCACCAACAACCACTACATTGCCTGCTCGCCCAGGATTGCCTAAGCCGCTTAGGCCCGCAAGCCCGCAAGCCCGCAAACTATAATGAACCGATCCGTATCATGGTGGAGGTGGAGGTCACAAGTAGGCTCATGCTCATGGGCTCAATTCAACGATTAAACAATTTTCTGAACACGTTCCAACACGAAAAAATGTAATTTCTTTTATTTTTTGTTTGCTTTTTGCATACTTTTATTAATATTAAACTTCAACAATGCATTCCAATTCCAATTCCTTCCACTAGCGACGCCGTTTTACATATATTCAATAACAAATACGGAGTAGCTATAGGGGCTATCCACATGGGGGGCACGGTCATAAGCATCCTCCTACACGAAAGATTTGAATACTCGTCTACGATGTTGTCTATGATGGGACTTGACGGGGATGGAGACAGGAAATGTTCATTTGCTGAGTACGAGTACGAGAAGGTTCGATAAGGTTACTTCCAGAAGAGCTCCTTGGTACGGGTACGGGGGTACGGCCTTCCTTCCCCATCAAATTACGCCGCATACCATAACGCTTTTGGCAATCGCTCTTCGTTACAGTTCAAGTGGCCAGGCATTATCAGTTTTAATTAAAGAGTACCCCCGTCGCCAGGTTTCGGGTTCGAAGAATTTGGTGCCGTTATTTGATAGCCCGATAAGAGATTCACCGTTGTGAGGCTGCTGACTTTGACAGATACGTACTATTTCCGTGTTCCGATCTTGCCACTTGCCACTGACTGAACAACAGGTGGCCAAACCACCGCTAAAACTACGGCCAGAATTCCAGCTACAGACAGCACTTGGAATCCACTGTATCCACTTTAGTATCCATAATGGATAAATTCGAACTCAATTAGATTAGATTTATTGTGCAGACATTTGGAAATTAATCGAAAAATAGTCACCCTCAGGGGATATGCAGGGGAATTCTTAAAAATATAATTAATATATGGCTACAAATAGTCATGTGATCGGTGCTGGGATCCCCCGAGCCGTGACATACAGGAAGCTGCGATTCGAGACGGTTCAGAGCGGCTCAATGAAGATTGATGGATTGATCCTAGATCCAAATTCTAGCCCAATTGAAATGGGGCATCTAAATGCATGACATCATGTTCGGATCTTGTTGTATTAGTGCTGTTGGCCAATGCCAATCGATACACAGAAATCTAGCCAAGGGGAGCCAAATGACTTAATCGCTCCCAAGATTGATAATACTCGGCTGACATTGACAGCAGACTCATATTTATTGTCGTGCCACAAGGTATCTAACAACTGTCTAATTAAAACCGATTGCGTATGCTGCTCACGAGGCTTCAGTGCTGGCGCTGTCGCTGTCGCTGGGTCTGGCGCTGGTCCCGGCCGTGTCATCATTCATAGCTGTTTGCGGCACGACTTGGGTCGAAGCTGCGGCTGATAGCTGGCAGGCGGGATAAGATATTACCTCCGTAGTGCAGCGCTGAGTCAGCTCGTCAAAGTACTCTTCGCCTGGGCAGGTGAGCTTGCCAATGCTCACGCCATCCTGGCATATGGAGAATCCCCTGCAATCGTCATCCGACTCGCTGGCCAGCTGAATGGTCGTATTGCCGAGACCCACGCAGCGGTCGTAGATGCAGGGCGCATTGGCGCGGGGCACGCAGGCACCGCCGTTGGCGGCCAGGAAGAACCTTCCCTCGGAGCAAACGGCATGCACCAGCGCCATCTGACCGTCCAACTCCAGCTCGTGGCAGTAGTAGTAGCCGTTGCAAGAGCTGTTATCGGACACAAAGTCGCCAGCCTGGGCGCAGACGCCCTTCTCGGCGATCACCGGGGCGACGCTGATGTCGCACTCCACATTCTGCGGATAGTCACAGAGTGCGGTGCGGGCGCTGAAATAGAAGGTGCCCGGACAGGTGCCATTGAGCACCTTGCCGTCCCAGCACATTTGCCAGCCGTTGCAGTTCGTGGTGTCCTTGATGAAGACGCCGTCGGGCAGGATGTTGCAGTAGCTGTCTGGGTCCATCTTCACCTGGCAGGGATAGTTCCGTATGCAGTTCTCCGTTCCGACATTGAAGTTCATTCCCGTGGGGCAGGACCCCAACGAACCCTTTCCGTCCAGACAGTAGTAGTAATTGCTGCACGAGTACGGATCGGCGGTGAAGCCATTCAGAACCGCTGCACAGGGATCGCTCGTCACGCACGTCAAGCTGTCCGAGTCCACACACTTCTCGCTCTCTCTGTCGTAAAAGAGGCCAGCGCCACAGGTGCCGGCGACTGGGCTGCCATCGATGCACTCAATCCAGGCATTGCAGGCACGGGGATCATTTATTTTCGTCCCATTGACGACCAGCGTGCAGATGATACTCGGGTCAAAGGAGGAGCTGCTCAGTGGCACCAGGGCGACTAGCCCCACGAGGATCACAAATATCCGTGCATCTAGTCAGAATAAATATAAATCACAACAAAAATCACAACAAAATTAGCAAACAATTTCCAGATTTTCAGAGGTTCTCCAAGACGGAGGCTCGGAGGTTTTACGTACTCATGTTGCTTGTTTGGGGTATGGGAAGAGACTCAAAATGCTTTATCAACGCTCCTCCAAGCTGAAATCGGGGCAACGACAACGTTCAACTGGAACTGGCGCACAGCACTGGTTTTATTTTATATTTGTTTACAGCGCAGAAGCAGATTGGTGGTGGGGTGGTGATTCGATCGTTCCGCAGGTCCACAAAATTTATGAGCATTTACTTTACAGTCGGAACTGTCGTCAGTGGCTAAAATTGGGGGGGGCTGAGCGTATTCATATTTCTATTTTATCAAATGCGGCTAAAGCCCAATATGACATGTCCGATATACTCGGGAACTCTGGGAACTCTGAGGCTGTTCGATAATGACAATATGGTCGATCCAATAAAGCAGACTTACACAAATTGAATATTCGATAGAGGATCGTTACCCGAGGACAATGAGTCATGGCAGGTATACGATCTAAGAGATATTTTTCTATAAAAACTGAAAGAAACCGATTTAATAAGAGCCCACACTGTCGATCATAAGGTACACAAATTGTCTGTGATCGATCCTGTATTTTATAATGTTTTAAAAATGGAATTTAAGATCCATTTGGCCATACAAATACCTGGAATATGCACAGTATGTATGTATGGGGTATGTATGGGGTGGTGCAAATTTTATTTATTCTGCTAACTTGTTTTGGTTTCTGACTACAAAGTCTTTCGCCTGATAAGACAATATATATATATACATATATATACACACATCATGGTATAAATAAACGCCCATGACCAGTTCTTTTAAAAATACATCTGATTATTGAGTAACGTATCAATAACGGGGCAAAGTATATTGCCATTGGGAATCCTTTTGCTCTGCAGCAATTGGCTATTAAATAATGCGAATTATTTTCATAGAAATTGTTGCCAGAAGAGACTTTCTTTTGCTTTACTTTTTGGTGGATTTCCGCTAATTGCGTAGTTTTATGGGTTTTTATGGGTTCGATTCGTGAACGGCCATCGATCATATCAAATCATTTTGACCATAAGTGGGGAGGTCCGTTCGATTTATCATGTCTTGTGCTGGACGTGTCGTTGATCAATGTGGACAATTCGTACACCGACAGCATACGGCTCCGACCGATCCATATAAAAGCCTCCCAAGGCAAAGGCTCCTAAACAGTGTTCGACTGTAAGCTACCGAAGCGCGCACTGAAGATATTTCCAAATATGATGGGTGGGTGCTAATGTCCACATAGAATATATATACATATATGTAGATATACGTAGACTTAACTATCGATGTATCTCCGATAGGTAAAGGTCAAGGATCGATGCTCGCCGCCCTCCTGCTGCTGTTGTGCGGCTGCACGGCTCCGGCTGCTGCCAACTTGAACATGAGTGCCCTCTGTCTGATGGTCCCCGACGGCATGTCCGTGTCCAGCCAGACGGACTGCAGCAGCTACTACCATTGCGAGGGCGCGACTGCCAACTTGATGAGCTGCTCGAGCGGGCAGTCCTTCGACAAGGACACGCAGATGTGTGTGTCATCCTCGCAGAGCAGCTGCGCAAGCAAGAGCCAGCCCTGTCTGGGGAAGGCGGTGGGCACCTTCCAGGCGGACAGCAGCTCCTGTGCCGGCTACTGGTACTGCGGTGCCTCAGGCCCCATCTACGGCAGCTGCCCCACCGGCGAGAACTTCAATCCCACCAGCATGGCCTGTGTGTATGCCTACCAGTACGCGTGCTCGCTGTCTACGGTGGACAACGGCAGCGTGGAGGTGGCCCTCAATCTGTGCTCCCTAGTCGAGAACGGCTTCTACTTTGGCAGCGCCTCCAGTTGCAGTGGCTGGAACTACTGCCAGGACAATGCGCTGCACAGCGGCACCTGCCCAACCGGCTTGGTCTTCAATGTGAATTCGCGGGAATGTGGCTCCAGCACCTGCGCCCAGGTTACCAACGATCCCTCCATCACCGGATCCATAGCCCCAACGACCTGCACGTCGAGTGGCACCATGACGAACGCCACCGCGTGCAACCAGTACTACCTCTGCTCCGGCACCACCAACACTCTGATGACCTGTGCCACTGGCCTGTACTATGACACCGTTTCCAAGCAGTGCGTCAGCCGCACACAGGCGAGGAATGATTGCGATCGCTGCTTGGGCTCCACCAAGACCTTTGTGAATGCCTACTCGAACAGCACTTGCTCCCAATATCTGTATTGCGTCAATGGTGTCCAGCAAGCGGTTGACACCTGCCCCGCCAACTACTACTTCAACGAGGATGTGAGCCTATGTTCAGATGCTGCAATCCCCAATCATTGTCTGGACAGCCAGCCACAACCACAAACACAACCACAACCACAAACACAAACACGACAGCTACTACCACAACAGCAAAGCCTGCATAAAGATTTTCATTATCTTATCAAATATTGCAATTAAAGGAAGCCCCTTGAGTATTCGAGATTAGCATTTTGTACACTCATATAATGCATTTAGCCATAGGAGATACCTTGCCAATAACGTATGAATTTATCTGCAAGGCTATGCAGGGGGTGTCGAAAGATGGGGAACATCCTTTTCGTTAACTAGGTTCGTGCGAGAATCTGAGAGTCGTAAGAGTTTTGTTCCTCCATTTTATATACAGTTGCGGCTAAGGATGAGCAAAGTTAGTTCTTGCTTACAAGACCATAAATTAAGTGTGAAAAGTCCGAGAATAAATCCACTTTAGCAAGAAAGCCATGGGGCAAAGTGAATGCAGTATGCAAAATAGAACTGGAGTTGTCCCAAAGAGGCGTCCAGTGGTCAGAAGAAAGCGAAAAAATGTTTTCTTTGTGAAAAAGGATTTTGGTCTTATATTAAACGACCTAAAGTTAATATTTTAGTTTAAAACCCGTTCTTTAAAACCACTGTTTAAGCAAAATCATTCAATATCGAAAAGTTAGTGTCATGGTGATATTATTTATGCCACAGCTGTATTTGTACATATATAAGGAAAATAATTGGAAACTGCTGCATAATAACGTGGTTACTCGAAGGACTTTTAATTCTGTCGAAAAAACTACAAAAACTTATCTTGAGCTGAGTCAACCCACCATTTCGACTGCTTTCTGCTTGTGCTGATTGGCTGTGGCCTTTTTCGTATTGTTGTTTTATTTTTTTATTTTTTTAATTATTAAGTTACGTCCCTGATACTCGTTTGAACGAGCATAGATTGTCGCTGGGGTCTGCACTCATTCCCGCTTGTCTCTTGGCTGTGATTCGAACGATTTGATAATTCAATAAAATTAAATTGTTATAAAATTGAATTGTGTTTCCTGTATCTTGTACGAGTATCATCTATAATTCTCGGTAACTGAGCGCTTATCAAGCTCTCTGAAAATATATGATGTATACACACATACACACATATATTTTTGGCCATCAGCGAAACGCCGCGGCTTGACGGCGAGAAGTATAAAAGACAGGTGCTGGGATAACACCGTATTCAGTCACTGACTAGCTTCCAGTATTAGTTCAAGCGGATATCTCTGATATCATGACAACAGGCAAGTGAATCCCCCGCCGGACTGGCATCGTTTAATAACGCGAATTTTGATCCGCAGGCAAATTCTTCTCGGCTGCCATCCTCTGCCTCGTGGTGGGCAGTGCCTTGGGCGGCGAAGTGACGGAGGGCAATTACAACGTGACGGCCTTCTGCTCGGCGGTGAAGATAGGCACCAATCTGGGCAGCATCGTCGATTGCAGCACCTACTATTCGTGCGGAAGCAGCGGTCCCGTAAAAAGCTCCTGTAGCAGCGGATACGCCTTCAGTGTAAGCACAGGGTCCTGCACACCAGAGAGCCAGGCGAACTGCTACTACGGCATGGAAAATCCATGTGCGGGAAAGACGGGCGAGAGCTGGGTGCCCGTTACGGGAACGTGCAACCAATACTACTACTGCCTGAACGGCGAGAAAAAGGGACAGGGCTCCTGCAAGGGCACCCAGTCCTTCGACAAGCTATCCCAGCAATGCGTATACGGAAACTGCAACCCCGCCCTCGTTGACACCAGTGGCGAGCCCAATCTGCAGAATATCTGCGAAGTCGTGCCGGCCAACCAGTACTTCGGCGACACCTCAAGCTGCGAAAAATGGAACTATTGCCAGTCAAATGGCACGCTTCAGTCGAACGTCTGTGGTGGTACAGCGGTGAGATCAGAATCCCGTGGAGCCTGCGTTTGAGCACCTTAAGTACTTACATAAATGTCTTATTTATCATTGTTTCAGGTATACAACGTGCAAACGGGCAATTGTGGCTCCGACTCCGGCAACGTGTGCAGCAGAGTCACAGACAACCCCCTGGGCACTGCCTCAGCCGCATGCACCACCAATGGGCAACTTACGGCCAACCCGACCGTTTGTGGCAGCTACTACGTATGCAATGGCAACAAACAGGTGCCGGCTGACTGCAGCTATGGCTACTACTTTGACGTTCCGTCGGGCGCCTGTAAACCGCGTAAGGCAGCCACCCCGGCCGCGAAATGCAATCGCTGCCAATACGCCACCACGACATGGGTGAATGCCGTGGACAATACTACCTGCAGCTCCTACTTCTACTGCAACAATGGCCAGGGCACACTCCAGAACTGCCAGACGGATTATTACTTCAGCGAAAGCCAGCAGGGCTGTCTTTCGAACTCGGACGTTAATGAGTTTAAGACATATGTGAATAACAACGGAGCTTGCGCTGGTGCAACAGCTGATGCACCAGCTGATGCACCAGCTGATGCACCAGCTGATGCACCAGCCAACGACCAACCCACCCCCGATGTTCTAGATGTGCCCGGTTCTCCAGAAGTGCCCGAGACTCCAACAGCTCCCGACGCTCCAACAGCGCCCGACGCTCCAACAGCGCCCGACGCTCCAACAGCGCCCGGCGGGAACTGATTAATCCTTCCAACACAAGTTTATCAACTACCGGAGCAAGGATCTGGTTCTGTGCCGGGGAACCAATGAAATCCTTTGACAAAATGCCCTTTGTATACACACGTATTATATTTGAAATATTCAGTTAAATAACATTTACAAGCAAATCATTTGATGCATCATTATTCCTGTGGATAAGCCCCATGGTATCGGTATCAGGTAGTCATAACGGAATAGGACACACTCGTACGAGCATTGTACTCGTGTGCCTACCCTCGCCGACATCGGGAAATTAGTATACAAAGTTTGATGTTCAAGATCTGCGACAGAGGCTGGGGCAGAGACAGAGACAGATCGCAGCACAGAGATTGCAAACACAAGTTTTCGATTAATTCTGACAATAGCCGCACCCAGCGGTCCGCTTTGGAGGATCGACTGTATAAAAGGGGAGCACACAGAGAGGCGCCACCATATTGCGGTGCCGAAACACAACCAGAATCTATATCGAAATTCACTTTAAAGTGCCACAACTGAAATGCAATGCTCTTTGGCATTTGTCTTGGGCATCATCTGTCTCCGCCATGGAGCTGGCCATGCCGTGGATCGTGGCAGACAGCCGCAGGTTCAGGCCGCCATGGGTGACTTGAGCCACGTGAGTAGCAGTCGCGTATTCCGTATTTCGCATGTTGGGCTCCCATCTAAAGCCTGCCTGCCTGTTTGCAGATCTGTGTCGGTCGACCTGATGGCGAACTGGTGCCCCACCCGCTCGACTGCAATGGATACTTTGCCTGCGCCCGCATCCCGACGCTCCTCTACTGCGATCAGGGGCTCCAGTTCGACGAGAATCGTGGTGCGTGCGATCTGCCGGAGAACACCAACTGTAGGCAGAGTGAGCTGCCGCAGGTGGCAAGCGATTTTGCGGCAGACGCCTCTGAACTCATCTGGTGGCCTCAGAGGCCGCGCCCCATCTTCGTGGCCGTCGACGTGGCCAGTGGACAGCCCGTCAATCCCATGGAGAAGTACGATCCCCAGCATATCGAGTGTCGCCACTTTGGCGCCTACTTTATGCCGCATCCAAGCAACTGCCGTCTGTACTTCATCTGTGCCTACGGGCATCTGCATCGGCATCAGTGCGGTCGTGGCACATTCTGGAATTACGAGCAGTCCGAGTGCCAGCTAAGCAGTGACGCCGTCTGCTACGGCCAGTCGCGACCCGATCGCCTGGACGCTGACGAGACCGTTGGAGTGACTACAATCAGCAGCGGGGGTGAGGTGACAGTGTGCTACATTGTTGGCACCAGCACGCTCTCCTCAGAGCCAACCAGCACGTACGCGACTGTACCGATCCTGGAGCCAGTACCATCCCCGCCACGCGCCGATTCCAGTGTCCCCCTGACATGCCCCACGAAGAAGCAGAGCTATATATCCCATCCCGAGGACTGCAGCAAGTATTACATATGCATTGGCGGCTTGCCGGTGCTGACGTCTTGTCCCCAAGGCCTCTACTGGGACCAGATGTCGGGATACTGTGACCTGGCCAAGAATGTCAAATGCTTCCAAGTTTGATTAATAAACTCGAGCCCCTAGTGCTTGATATTGCACTTGCTACCTACTCGTATACTGGCAGGAAACATGACACTCGCTAATGGGGCATAGAAGAAAGTTCTTCCTACCTCTGGTAATAATTTGGGAGTATTTTTCATTTATTGATATGTTTTTGAGGGATTTCTTGTTGCGTGCAGTTTTATTGAGACAAATATCTTCTACAAATGCAAGCAAATTGTTTTACAAAACTGTGGACATTGTAAGCCTTTGCCACATGATGCTTCTGTTGTGAATTTTTTCAGGTGTCTCCCTCTCCGGCCTATCAGAATGCCACGGATAGCTCTTTACTCCGGCTACGATTTGCGACCATAGCGTTTTGGGATTTGTTTCCTCCGCAGTGATGCTTGCTGGACCACAGATCAGCATGAAAAGCAAAGATCCATAAATTGCCAATTTAAATGCGTTGGTTTCTCTCATCTTGAGGCTCCGTTGACACTCGGTGGATTGTGTACAAGTGACTGATCTTCAAAGGTATCAAAATCATCATAGACTCGGCAAGGGGCAATCTTATCAATTTAGATTTTTTTAAAACGCTGCAAATTGCTTTACAGCAGATAGATAAGATAATCTGTTCTATTACTTGGCCAGCAAAACGGGCAGTACAGCCCAGCTCGGAGAAGGCCACGGTTGGAACGAAAGATATCAAAGATATTAAGTTAAAAATTTGAAGTCTAAAATTATACCACACAAATTATGGAATTAATTCTGGTACACGGCAACTACATGGCGTCTAGATTTTGCTGCACTCTTTTCAGCTGAGTAACTTAACTAATTTCATTGTCTGGACATTTCACGAACAAATCAATTGGAAATCTATTTGTGGCATATCCGACTTCATATCGAGTAGCAATTCGTAACCTGCATCCAAATCGTAATCAATTGAGAAAAAAATCTAATTTTGTAATAAAGCTAACAAATGAACAGTGTAATTTCTATGCAAAAGTAATTCTCAATGTCGAATTTGAGACATTTTTTCTTTGAAAATTTACAATAAAATTAGGTCTACAAAATATAAAAGAAGTTTAGAAAATTTACTGATTTATCGGATAAAATTATTGGTTCTAAAAATTGATGCCTTAATCCATCTTTATTGGGCCGGAAACATTGCAAAATAATGCCCTCTGAGAGCACATTGGTCCAGAATATAGAATATATAGCCGATGACACCTCTTCTATCTCAGTGGTTCCGACTATGCAGGATCAACATGGATTCAAGCCTACTGACAGGACACCACTGAAGCCAGTGAAGAGTCAGAACTACATATATACCCCAGTGCCCTACAATTACGGGGTATTATAAATGATGTCAGTCTTAAGCTAACGAGCGTTCAAAGATTGTCCCTGATCTCAACGCACACTGATCTGCTAATTCCAATCCATTAAGGTCTTGAGTTTTCAGTTATATTTTTGCTTATGTATCCATCTATGTATGTATATTCAGATATTGTATATGAGCATACAAATGTTTCGCGAAATATTTTGCTTAATTTGAATTTATATTCCTAAGCGGTTGGAGCTATGTACATATGTTAGGGCTCGATATCCGCTCTCAGCCATTCGGCGGTGTTCTGCTCATTAATTAATTCAAGCGTCCAAACTCGGTCGTTAGTAAAAAAAAAAACAATCTCTCTGTGAAGTGACTCATGAGCCAACGCCCGCTTCTGGGGTCGAAACATTAGATACCCTTGAAGTAGGATATGGTAGTTATATTTGGACAATATGATGAGTACGTTGACATCGTTGTGTAAAATTGATTTATTATCAGGTTACGATTTGGTAGTTTTGCTGGCAGATCAATAGTTTTCAGGGCAGCTTTAATATATAGTCATCAGATTTCGATTCTTTTTAACTGCAGTATATTTTCCCACACTTTCGTAGAGAACTGAAAGCTCGATAACTGAACCCATGCACCCTGTAACCCCTCACCAAGAGTAAACAGCTGGTGCCGCGCCGCCGCACTGCCAATGCACGCACACCACCACTCCATCGCCGAGAGAGAGAGAAATCTGACAGCGAGAGAGCGGCACTATTTTTTCTACGTCGATCGTTCGTACTGTTCATATATATGAAATGCCAAGAGTTGGCTTTTAGCTTTGTCCGCGAGCGGGAGTTCTTTTTTGTTTTATTTATTTTCGCAACGACGTCGTTCCCTGGAAGTAAGTGCGCACACATGGCGGTACTACTAGCGACTCGAGCACATTGCTAATTCTGATGCGCGATTCTTGGTTCGGGATTGTTCACCAGCAAGCTTGTGAGTCTACCAGCTGCAGGGGCGAGTCAGCGGAGACGGCTGTTCGTCCACGTCCATGTTGGTACCGAAGCCAATTTTCAAGTGCAAAAAGCTGGCGTTGTTTAATGGAAAAACAACAGCAAAACAGAAATTAGAGGCAATCAAATTGAAACGTGCAAAACGGCGAGAGAGGAGACAGAGAGCGTGTCGCTTCGTGCGTGTGTGCCTGCGTGCGTTCGTGTGTGTGTGCGTGTGTGACTTGTTGCGTTTGTGGGGTGAGCGAGAGCAAAAGCAGCGAGAGAGTGGCTCTCAGCTGTCAGCTGGTTGTCAAATTGCGCAAAAAGCCTTTATATAAACTCTCTCTCTCTCTCTCTCTACATGTACATAAGGTGTGCATGAAAATATGTACAATTTAATTTTGTTTTGTTTTCCATGCACTGCGTTTCGTTAGAGGCAGTTTCGTCTATTCCCGAAAACAAAGTGCATTCCGTCCCCCGGCGGGGCTAAGCAAATAAGAGTGAAGTGCATTTCTTTGTCGGCGTGTGCGCGGGCTTCAAAGTTCGCTGCCGCCTAAAAAAAAAACCGCTGCGTTTTGACCAGGCCAAAATCGAGCAAGGCTACATATACGAGATATCTCTCTCTCTGTCTAGTGTGAGCGCAAGCGTCGCGTCGGACGTCGAATCGGACGTATTGTCGGGTCGGTAAAATGCCAATGCGATTCAGAGTGTTAATGAAAAAGGCAAAGCATATGAAAA
The DNA here is from genome assembly GCA_035043285.1 of Drosophila subsilvestris. Lineage (NCBI taxonomy): Eukaryota > Metazoa > Arthropoda > Insecta > Diptera > Drosophilidae > Drosophila > Drosophila subsilvestris. The sequence continues at coordinate 4,667,339 of JAWNNB010001724.1, read as the reverse complement.
TCTCAACAGCAGCAGCAGCAGCAAAACAGTGAAACAGTAGAACAGCAACAGCGAAAATCGGAAACTACTTATATCAAAAGCAGTCTATCAGGAAAGAGCGGCACACACACCACACCAAAAAGCAACTTGTGGAGCTGATAACGCTGAAGGGTAAATATTGCCAACACTTTCCGATGTGTCGGCCGGCACTACGATACGACTCTACAACCGAACACATTAATTGAAAACTCTTGGCTGCCATATGTATGTACATACGTACATATGTGCCAGATGTCTGCAGATTAACTGGCTATAACAGATTTTCATTGGAATTAGCCGTCTTGGGGGAAGCTTTACTGTGGCAGACATGCGGGATCGCACATGTGGGAGATGGCACATCTTGTTATCAGCTTTTTATCACGTTAATCTGTTAGAGATTTATGTAACATGCATATATATCACACGACCTTATCATATGTCCCTGTCCCCCTACCCACCCCACTATGGGATGGGCTTAGTTAGTTCCCAGTTCGTTCAGTTTTGGAACCGGTTTGTGTTCCTGAAGGTTCCTCAAAGGAACCAGGAGTAGGAGGCTATCTATCATCACTGACGGATGCTACATATGAGAGTGCTTCGGCAAACAACAACAATGCGTTGTCAATGAAACCCACAAACAGGTTTCATCCGAGCCCAAACAACGAGAAAACAAAACACACACCACAACCGAAGAGGCATCTATGTGTATGCTCAACCTGCACCTACCCCGCACTTCTTAGATTTCTTTCGTGTGTATACATTTCATAAAGAAAATACAAAAGGCACTCGATCCCTCTCACAAATTTGGGATTCTGTATTGTTTCAAGTGCACGACGGACTTACATACATACGTCAACCGGTGCGATCGTTGTGTTACAGAGTTACAGGGTGTTCATTTCGTAGAATATTGACTGCCAGTTGTTAGAAAGTATTCCGTTTTAGCTATGATCGATATAAGTGCGGACTACCCGCATATGTATGTCTATGATTTGTCACCAGAAGATGGTCATTCGCCCCATGGGAGATGTCCGCCGCATTAGGGAGCTTTCACTGGAGTAGGGAATTTGAATTACATGTTTCTCCGCCCTGATTTGAATTATACGCAGGCATACCCATGCGCATGGTCATGTGGTAACGTAATACGCATCGAAGCTTCTGTTTACAGAGAAACGCAAATAAACAAACCCTTTCGTCTCAAGCTCAAGACCAAGTAAATCTACAACACAAAAACTTGGTTCGAGCGGACACAATCTCCTCTCAAAGTGTAATCAAACGCGGAGCGGAGAACTAACTGAACCATAGCCAATAATCAAACGCAATCGAAGCCGAAATCGATATCGGAATTCATTGGCAGGTGCAAGAGCAGAGAAATCACTTTAAATTAAATGAAAAGACAGTGAAAATATATCACTGGCTGTAGGACCTCAGAAACTCTCGACTAAATTTAACCACAAATGCGAGTACTTTTGCGGTTAATTTGAAGTTGATCTCAAGACCCGGTAGAGACAGAGACTGATATTGATATTCTGCTCACGATCATGGCTTCTCCATGCGGTTTTATGCGTGTACCAATACCCTCCACAGCAGAAGAGTATAGACGTAGTGCCTGCCACTGGGACACAGGGAGCTCCTAGGCATAGATCAGCATATTTTTATGCATACAATTTCGATCGTCTGTCTGTATACATATATGCGATGGTAAATCATCTAGTGGGTTAAAATAGCTAGAAAGCCACAATTTGGCTACCATTAGACCTTTTTCTACAACAGATACTTTTAATTGTCGGGTATCTTATAGTCGATATGTGAACATACAATGTTGTTTGCATTTATTTTTAGCGGAGGATGGGTATCCCTCCATTAGACATTCAAGTCGAGTTTTTTCCAATCGATGTCAACATAGAAATGTCAGTGATATGTACATATGTAAAACAATCCATTCAGAGGGTTTTTTTAAAGGGACTCTCAATGACAGACTAATCTCATGATTAATTACAAAAACTAAAAAACAGTCCACGAACTCCTTGAAGTACAAATGTCACGTACAAATAATGTGTTGCGACAGAGATATATGTACATAGTACCATACATATATCACGTATGTATATAGAAGGATGCGATTTACATTGAGCCTGCACTTGTATGAATGCCATTGCTCATTTACAAGTACCATTGTGTATAGGATCTGTCCATCAACCTCATTGAACCTACGAAATTTTTGATATATAATTGAGTGACGTATCAGATAGGATTTGTGTACTCAACAATCTATGATTGAAGATTGATTATTGATTATTGGTATCTGAGGAGGCGGGCGGGAGCTCTTATTCGGCTTCTGGCCTTAGTGATTGGCTTTTGCCTCTGAAGTTCCGAATACAAATAAGTCAATACTCCTTAATTGTCGTGTGAATGAGTCATTGTGACATTTAAAAATAAGTAAAGTTCTGCTGGATTTCTCGGATTGACATTGATAAACACACACGAAAGTGTGGGAATGAGAAAAACGACCATCAGATACCCTGTAATATGGTAATTGTTTTCCACATGGAGAAGTGATCAATGGGGAGAATGTCTCCGATATTTATTCTTCGACAATTGAAGACACAGACAAGGAAATACAAATAGAAAATACATGTCGTGTACATGACGCGGAACAACTGGAGATTCGTCAAGTTACTTATTATTTTTGTTTGTTTCTTGGACTGCTAACAAATTTAAAAGCCCACAAAAGCCAGCTGTAGAGAGAGGTTCTAGCAATTGAAATGTCAGTTGTTCACAGTTTAATTATCCGAATATTTACAGCAACATTTTGCTTGAGAAAAACATCAACTGATTTTCTGATTTGCGATTCATTGAGCGGCAACACTGTTGAAAAGCAGCCCTCCTCCCCCAAAGAAAGAGATAGAGAGAGAGAGATCTGTGCCACACAATCTTTTTGGATTCCACACATCAGGGGAAAAACGGAACCAAAGCAATCAACAGCCATACACCTACACACCTAAAAGCAGATATCGCACCACTATGGGGAAGGGATAGGGGTATGGGAAGGGCAGACGTAAGTCTGGGGCTTTTTTTGTTCTTCTTTGTGGGAAATCTTATCACACAGCGAATGTTGTGAATGTTGTTTTTAAGGCTTTGGCTGGAAATAAAAATTGCTCGAGATAACAATTTAGGCAAAAGTTTCACCACAACGGAGAGTATCTATCACTTCACTCACTCATTCCACAGGCCGGTTTCACAGCTCATCCACATGCCAATCGTTTGAAGTGGCAGGTGGTGGCAAGTGACAAGAGTGTCTCAGTGCCAAAAACAGTCGCACTCTTAAACTGCATTCGTTCGCTTATTTCTTGCGGGGGGGATACTTCGATTTGTATTTTGTCTCTGCAACTGGCGCGATTTGTTTGATTTCCATTGAGTTTCCATCGGCCCGAATCTCGCTGGAGGAAGTGTATGGGTGTTTGCACTTTGGCAATATCTACTGTACACGAGAGATAGTAGCTCCCTCGCGTCTAGATATCACTCACATGCGAGCATGTCTGTCATTTGTTCTTTGTATTTCCATTGTACATTTTACATACATACATATGTGCATACATACTACATATATCCACATCCACATCTATACATATTGGACGAACTCTTCTGTGCCTCTGTCGTTAGGTTTTATCAATACGAACTCTCTGCCGTCCTTTTGGGCGATGATAAATTGACAGACTAGCTGGTATTCCGCGTCCGTCCAATCTCAGCACTGCCCAGAGGGGTCACTGTCACTCAAAAAAGGGGATTTGAATGGACATTTGACTTGACTGAAATCACTAAAGCTGGCCTTTAGGCAGACAAAGAGCGCTGCCAAAGCGCAGAAAAGTACCCGGAATAAAATACAAATCGGTTGCATATATCTTAGCTATCATAAAGTTGCTGACTCAAGAAACATACATATGTATATCTAAAGCTTTTTTGAAGAATATAAAAGTTTAATTCAAAATTCTTTGAAAGGGAAGGAAAGGCAGAATTGATTGTCTGAGATTTTATAGAAATGTATACTCCAAAACAGATCATTTATTTGCCAGAGATATATCTTATAATAATAATATTTAATATAATACAAATTGTTAATTCCAATTAACAAATACTAAAGATTTATATCGGCACAAAAAAAAGTGACATTTTAATACTAGAATACTCTTAAATTTTAATTGAACATATACAATAATTTGCGACTGATTTTCGTAATTTAGGGAAAGATATTCTGAAATTTCTTTAAAAATAAATACGACAACCCTTCGACGCTCGAATGTATATAAGGCTGTGGTCAACCGATACGATAGAAGGAACAGAGTTCCTATATATCTATGGAACAAGGCAGTAGATTGAGCGTATGTGTGTGTGTGTGTGTGTGTGTGTGTGTGTGTGTGTGTGTGTGTGTGGGGTAGAGATTGTATCAATAAAACTGTTGGCCAAGAGAAAGAATGACTCGATTCTTAATCAATAATTTTGTTAACACTCTCTTTCTTCTCTCTCTCTCTCTCTTCTTTCTCGTTTAGGGGGCTTAAAGTCCACTGGCCTTGGGATGTATGCCACAAGGGAGACAAAGAACGCCGCCAAGGCTCAGAAAAAGACCCAAAAGGTGACCAAAAAGCAGCAACAGAAGCAGCAACAACAACAACAACAGCAGCAGAATGGCATCAAAATTGGGAATACGGCGAGGTCTCCGCCAAATGCCAAGACCCCACCGCAAAACACCAATAACAACAACAATAATATTGTTTCAAACAACAATAAAGATCCGGCAACGGAATCAACAAACACAAGCCAGAAATTTCGGGCACACTACGAGGCAGAACGACGGGCCACTCTGGCAGCCACAGCGCTGCCATCGCTGCCGGGATACGAGAATGTGGCCAAGATGGAGCGATCGAACAGCTTTTCGCTGCGGACAAAGCTCTCGAAATTTATCAATCACCTGACGGGCAGCAAGGAGAACCTGTCACGCTCCGAGGAGGATGCGGAGTCGGGCCGCACGCCATTCACGTTCACGCGCAGCCGCTCCATGATCCTGATGCGTCGACCCAACCGTCGGAGCTTCATTGAGCCACAGCTGGAGCAGTTGTCGGAGGAGACGGAAAAGTCCGGTGGGGATCTCACTTCGCCGGCCTCCCCCCGCAAGACCTCTCTGGCCGAGGAGTCGCCTGTTTTGCTTCGTCGCGGGGAGGTCTCCGGTTCAGTGCGTACGCCGACGCGTCGCCAATCAGCGCATCCGATTACCTCAACGCCGCTGGATGAGGTGTCGTCGGTGTCGGTGCCCGTTGTCCAGCGCAAGGCCTCCCTCATGTCCGACAATCCGCAGCTGAACTTCCAGAAGCGTCGCTCCAACACGCTCATCGCCTCCTTCAAAAGTACCTTCAGCGGTCTGGCCGGCGGCGGTGGTGGTGTCATCGCTGGCAGCGGTGGTGGCGCCAGCGAAAAAAAGGACAAGATGAACCCCAAGTGGAGTGCATCGCTGCAGTCACTGCAGGCCATCGACAATATGGTGTCCTATGCTAACATGTCATTCATCGACTACGACAAATTTAACGGCTACGAGAAGCAGCTCGAGCGGCAGCAGTCGCTTATGAGCCTCGCGGAGCAGCCGCTGCCCGTTGCCACACAGTTGCCACTGCCTGCCACAGCCAACACGCACTCCTCGCACTCACACTCACACTCCCCCTCACCCTCACTGCCCGTCCCCCTGGTCTCCTCCCTGGAGGAGACAGTGGCCAGGACGGTGGTGCTGCGGCGCCACAAGCGGGGGAACAGCAGCAGCAGCAGCACATCTTTGGCGGCACGCACCAGCCTGGACACCGACTACGAGCACAATCTCGATAAGGTGCACAATGTCTATCGCGAGAGTCTTGATTCGCGCACCCTGGAGCTCCTGAATCTGCGCTCCCGCAACTCGTTCATCCAGGATCAACCGCTGCTCTTCGATGCTCTCAATCTGGAAGATGGCTCGGTGGCACAACGGTGTAAGCTCTGCTCCCAGCGTGTGGTCAGGAGCGGCAGCATGAAGCAGCAGCAGCGGGATGCCGTGGACGGGCAAGGGAATCCAAAGAAACAGGTGAGCGAAACGCATGCATTGAATCACACTGCATTTTCCCCAGAAAAGCACAATAGGAATGTGGGTTATATTATCATCACTTATGTATTTCGTGGGAATCCATTCCGTCATTGGGTGCTTATCAACGCCTTGCAATGAGTATTATTCATTCGCTGAGTGTCGGAATTGAAAACCAAAAAGGCAAAATTATCGTTCTTCCTCTGATTTTGTTCCGTATTTTCCTTTCTTCCACAAAATATCTTTGAATGATCAAAAGCACATTCTTTTTCCAAGAACAGAACACCGAATCGATAGAATTCTAATAGAAATGCTTTAAAGTTCCATTCCTGTATAAAATAATACTTCATTCTGTTCCCCGAATCCTCCAAGAATCTTTCTGACTCTCCCGAAAAAGTAGAAGAAACATTAAAGATCCTTTGGCATGGACTTAACTATTTGTATTTGCCAGCTTCTTTACAGGGTGGGGTGTACAGATTAATGCCGAATCGAACAAAATATAATAGAAAAAGTAAGAAAATGTTATAACGACAAGAGACCCTTACGAACGTCTGTACTTAACGGATAACTACAGTAAATCGTAAATCGTAAATCGGATAATGGTTAATGCATAATCGGCATACTCGTATGATAAAAACTAGTTTGCACTTAAAGCGATCCTAAGGCTTATGGGGCTTATGTGGGAATGTGGTAATGGGTATTCGGCGAGTGCACACCTTTTGGGTGGGTTGGTTACTATCTGCTCCCTACTGCGTGTAGTCGGTGTCGCCCTTGGAGTAATGGATGCAGGCCAGAACCGTGTCCAGCAGATAGAGTGCACCCTCGATGACGCACAGCGAGCCCATGGCAATGCCCACTTGTCGCTCAGAGTTGATATACAGAAATCCCTCATCGGACATGTATCCCTTCCAGTAGTGCAGGGCCACACCGCCAACGGATATCCACATGACGCATCCCACCACATTCATGATGGTGTCGCAGAGTTCTCTGAAAATGGATAAACATTGTTAGAGGAATATTGTGAAGATTTCTCGAGTGTGGGCTTACCCCTTGTGCTTGGTGGTGCCGAAGGCATAGGCAATCGTATGGCAGCCCGTGTAGATCAAGAATCCGACCATTACGCCCGAGCCAACAATTTCCGCATCGGCGCTTTTCTCTTCGTTCAGGTTCCAGGTGCCGCCAATGCCCAGGAATTCGCCGCCATCGCCCCAACGGTACAGGAAGATGATCACCAGGTTGATGATCTACAGCAGAAACAGGAAGGATGTGGGATGAGGTCATTGTTTGAAGTTTTTGTTGTTTTGCATGATTCATGGCCATAGCCAATGGAGCGGAGTATTCAAGGCGGCGTATGAGTAATATTACTAATACGCCCAGGGCGGCACTGCTGCTGGTGTTGCTGCTGCTGCTGCTGCTGATAAGCGTTTCTTATCAGCACAGGGGCTGTGGCGTGGTGGCTATTGCTCAACATTTTGGCCCTCGTATGGGATTGGGGATGGGAGCTACTCACCAGCTTTAGGGCCTTGATGAAAATAGAACCAATTGTCTCCACAGACACCATTCTGATGTTTCGTTTCGTTGGCTGAAAGGTAAATAAAAAGCGTTATAGAATAGGGGTATATTTTAGCAGCCTGTTTTGCTCTTTCTCTCTTATTCTGGAATTGCAATCAATCTCTGGTCGCCGCACTCACAATCTGTTGCTGTAATTTACACCCACAAACTGATTCGCACTCGCACTCGTGTTCGTATCGCTGTCGCTTGTCGACTGAATACCTGAACTAAAAAACTGGAACGGAACCCAGAGCCGACAAGGAATTTGTGTAGCTTTTGCAATCTGCGGCGTACACACACACACACACACACACACCAGCGAGATAAGATAAGTTACGACGGGCACGATAACAAGTGCTGGGTGGCACGATAGCAGGTGCTCTACGATCCGAAGTGGACTACTAATTCTTCGTGGAGGTGGTGCGCTTGCGCTGGCCCTATCTTATCGGTGGCTTGCTGTGGCTGGTCGCTTTACATTGGCGTTAAGGTGGGGCGCTGGTACAACATTAATCATTACGGGCCACAAAGCCACAAATTTTGTGTTAAAGAAAGGTCCGGAAACGGCCAGAATGCTTGCGTCACCGATGGCTCGTATATTTTGGATGAGCCATGGGTCTGGTATTTACTTCCCTTCTTTTCCAAAAGAGTATCGCACTGTTCTTGACCTTGGGTATCGATTGTGGTGGCGCCCTTACCTGGCTCCAGCAACCGATTGGAATGCCCCACACACACACACACACACACACACACACACACACACACACACAGACTGCCCATACTGAATGCAATCTGCATTTTAATTAGCCCATCAATGCTGAACCCAACCCCAAGGGGCAATCGTGGAGAGTCGCTACAAACCAATTGAAGCAGACAAGCAATAATGCAAAAGATTGCGACAATTGTCGCATCGTTTTTTACTATCGCCCTATCGCCCTATCGCCCACGATTGCGGTCTCTTTATAATACATAGATGACAGCAAAGGGTAGGGGTTGGGTGGGTTTTATTATTATTCTTAATATATTCGTTTGGGAGTAGAAAATGTGGGAGCTTCGCTGAATCCATGGCTTGTATCACGTGTCCAGCATGTTGAGTTATATTTATAGATCATAAATATATATCCAGTGGAGCATCAAAACCTGAAAAGTGACATCACACCTTGTCAAGAGGTTTTTTATGACCTTCTGTCGTTAAGTGTCTCTTTTGTACATATACATACATATGTATGTATGTATATTTCTATGTACATATGTACATACATACATATGTGTGTACATAATTCGTCTTTGTGGTTTGCTTGAATATCTATGTATGTATATACATATGTAGTATATGCGAGGAGTATAGAAAGAGAAGTGTAGCGGTAATCTGTGCACAAGGCTTCCTACTTGAATAAGTATAGAAACATCATAGTGGTTCCCTTGTTGCAACGTGTATAAAAAGGTTTCTTCATCAAAAAAAGTAATTTCTAAATTTCAAACGAATTTTTGTATATCTTCATATATGTACATATGTATATATGTATATCATCTATTTGGCTGTACATAGCCAGATCTATGTAAATACGTACATATGTATATCCAGAATATCCCCTCCTTCGCATTAAATTGACAAAGGAAATCGGGAATGGAGAGCACTGTACTCGCAGTGGAATTCCACGCCGTATCAAGGCCAAAGGTCAAAAACGTTCTGTCTCTTTCCCCTACTTAGACTCCACCGAGAGGAGTCTTTTCATTTTTGAATTTGTCTCCGCTGCGTCGCCGAGTCACAGCATGAGTCACTGTGATGTGATCGCCAGAGAGGGGGGTTGGGTGAAAACGAAGCAAGAACTGGAACCGGCATGCAACAGACGACACAAACACCAACGCGCAGCAGCAAGAAATAATGAACGTCACATGCAGCGCAGTCGCCGTCGCAGCTGCGAAAGAGAAAGCGAAAGAGAGAGAGAGAGAGAGTGAGAGAGCCCGACCAGCTTTTGTCAGCCGATACGCAAGCAACGAGTGTCATGCCAGCCAGGTATTGATAGGCCCATGGAATAACTGTGATTGTGTTTTTCCAGCTTAGAGCTACGAAAGTTTTGCTGTAATCTATTGAATTTTTAAATTTCTACCTACATATGTATGTACAATGTACTCACATGCTAATCACGAATGAGTGTACCTGCTGCTACCATTTTTGGGGAGCACTTAAGATGCCCATAAATGTATGGCCCTGCCCGGCGTCAATGAGGTGTGACAGTGTCTCAGATTGGCGCGCAGACTAATCCGCAGAGTGAGTAAGAGACACAGCGACCCATAGCGCTAGTCGAGCACATGTTGGTGGTTGGTGGGGGGGGGGGGGGGGGGGGGGATGTATGGATGGCGCCTCGAGATTTGTTTAGAGCTTTTCGATTTTGTTTTGATTACTTCCCACTCGATTCCGCTGGATCTTCTTCGTACAAACACTCTTTCGCTCTCTCTCTCTGTTGGAGGCAATCAATGCCGGCAATTTGTTGTGGGTAAGGAGAGGGACGGAGTAGGGGGCATTCCGAATTCGGTCGTTGTTGCTTTTATGAATGAAAGTTTCGTTTGTTTACTTTTCGGTGGCCCCCGCTCCCGCTCTGTGAGTGTGCGCATCGGTTGTGGATAGCTCTCACTCTCTCGGAGAGAGAAAGTACACGACACAAAGTGAGAGAGAGCGAGTGATTGGGGGAGAGAGAGAGAGAGAGAGGTGGCCAAAACTGTAGGCGAGAGACAGAGCAAGATGCTTATCACTCGCATTCAAAAAATACATAATCATAGAAGGCTGACAGGCTGAGTTTTGCCAATTGAATAACTCTGCTCCATGTCGTTCCACCGGGAATCCAGTTTTAATGGGTAGAACATTATTATTAAAAATTACTCAAAATAAAACTATACTTTTTGCAGACTTCTATTTTGCATCCGTTATGCGGCGGTGTGGGAAACCACATGCACAGATGAGGGTGGACGGGTGGGTGTACATGTATACCCCTCTCTTTCGTTTAGGAGACTGCCGACTCGTCATCCTTATCAGGCGCCCGAGTTGTCGTTGTCTCGGCTTTCGTTCCGCTTGTTGGCCTTTCGGTTCGTCCTTTAAACGAACGGACGGCGCCAGAGTCGCGCCAGTTCGCTGCCAGCCGTCGCCCAGCGAACGACCCTTGGGAGAGGAGCAACCTCCCCTTTGATTTTCGAGAGTCCTGTCCTGTCCGCGTCCGCGTCCACGGTTCGGTTTCGGTTTCCGTTGAGCGCCATTCTGCACTCTGTCTGCTAGTGTCGTAGTGCCGTCGCGTGGCCCCTTTCGCTGGGAGCTGGATAGCCAGGGTGCACTGTACCAGTGCACAGGTGCCGCCGCTGCTGCTTCGAATCGCGAATGACTATTAGAGCTCGCAGTCGAATAAACTAAACGCTCGCCCAATAAACGAACCAATTGGAATATGTCCGACATTGGATGCAGCAGATGGGATGGCAAACAAGAGCCCGAGCTCATGTGATTGTTTATTGAATAAAGTGAGTTTTTAAAATCCTAGAGGACTAACGAGTGACTTAATTCCATGAGCAAGCGGATGTACAGACGACAGTTACAATCTAAAGTCCAATCTATTCATGAAAACAGTGGCTTGCTCTGCTTTAAAGCTTCGAAATTTGGAAGGGTAGTTTTTTAAGGTTTCTAATTTTATGGAGTTGGACAAATTAAAGATGGTTCCAGACTTTCGATAAACAAGTACAATACCGATGGTACCCGTAAATGTGTCAGTGGTCTTGCTTGACAAGTCGATTTAGCAAAAATTAGCCGAAGCGCTTAACAATACTTAATACTCGTATTAATAATATGCCAAAGGATCATTATGAGAGTTTTGTATGTGCCTCTTGAATTCATATTTACATATATTTGTGAACTCCACAACCACAAATAAACACTAAGTGCAAGCTATATTTTGGTAGAAAGTAGTGGCTTTAAATATAGGAAAATCTGCCTAACGAGTTTATTTATTATCGCAATAAAATGTGAATTTTATTGTTTATTTGTTTTGAAATTCCAAATCGGTAAAGTAAATAGTATGGGGGGTCAGTGGGCTGGACAATTAGCAAAAACGTTATAAAATTCTGTTTCGTTTTTGTGGTTTTTCAGATGGGTGGGGGAAATACTCATACCAGGGATTCAGAGACCTGTTCTTTGAATGTTTCTTCTCATACAAGGGATTCAGTTGCGTTCTTTGGATGCTTCCCCTCTTACTCTCTCTTCCTTCGATTTTTCATGGGGGAATTTGTAGAGCAGAGGCGGCACCTGGCGTACTTTTGGCATATTTGCCTTTTGGCGACAGAGATTCCTGTAAATATGTATGTAGTGCCAAAATATTATTTTGGGGCATGTAGAGGACTCCGTGCAGTGCTCTATTGGAAACAAGAGCATTGCAGAATCTGCAGCAGGAGTCGGTGCTGTGGAGGTCCCTGTCCTTTGCTCTTAGAGCTCTCAAATATGCATAAACTAATTTCGGCTTATGCAACATTCTTTTCGGCACAGCGCCCCCGCGGCACATCGATGCGGCTACTGCCTTCTGCCTCCTGCTGTAATATTCATTACCTAGTTGGCCCATATGTGCCGTGCCGTGTGCTGTGTGCTGTGTGCTGTGTGCCGTCTGCTGCTTGGGCATCCTCCTTCCCTCCATGAACCGATGAAACATTTAAATGCTAATAAATTTCGTTTACGAGGCAGAACTGAGCCGGACAACACGGTGGGAGCCGAGCCTCGTCGTGAGAAAGACAGGTCTCCTCCGATGACGTCCGTACTCGCAGCTCTGTGTGACGTCGGCGTTCCACTCCACTCCGCTGCAAAGAGAAGGTGCAAAGTCAGTGGGGAGCTCCTAGCTCCAGGAATGCCCTGCCGAAGAAGTGGCCATATGAAATGATTTATGGCTGCCAGGATCCTATGTCTCCGTCTACGGCTCTGAAGCTCTCCATCCGGTGGTGGTCATCCGTTGCTTGTGCTCCCTTTTGAGGCGACGGGCAGAACACAAACACAAATAGCTTGAGGAATTTACGGATGCGTTAGGTGCCGGCTGTGGCTCGTGAATATTTGGTGGATGCCACAACAGTGGCGTCATAAATCAATTTTAATGCGAAAAATATTGCCGCATGTATTTTCGGGGAATTTTTCATAGGCAAAGAACACTATTTTAAGGGAGGGAAGAGTGGGAATTCCTTGGCCATTCATCGGAGGAGGACACCACATGTGACACCTTGAATCTATTCAAGAATTTTCATATTTATCCATCGATTTGTGGGTCTATGCTTCAGATTTTAATATCATCTTGGGTGTGTGCTTTTCTTGGGTCATAATACTCAATTTTTTATATGTCTTTTGGTCCTCTTCTTTAAGGCTCCATTAGTTCTGTAATTAAAGAGAATTACCTGAATATTTTGAGTGTGGGCCTCTGTTTTATTTCAGGTATTAACTGAAACTTCTCCCTCATACTTCGCCCTCTCCCCCCCCCCCCTGAATTCCTTTTAAGTATAAAACGTGCCATTTGTTTTGAATGTAAGTTTTAAGACCTAAAAATTATCTCTGTTTATTTATGGGGCGGAATTCCCTCTAAGGATAACAGCCAGAGAACGAACAGAACTTTGTATAAAACTTTACGACGAATCCTGCAGAGCCACAGGATGCCTTTGAACAGTTTCATTTCTGTTTTTGATACCCCGTAATTGGTGTGTGCCTGCAGGGGTATAAGAGGCTTCCATTTGAAGCTAGCAAGCACCAGAGTTCAAGAGGGTTACAGGGTGAGGAGAAAGCGAACGGAAGTTGATATAAAGAACGAAATAACGGTAGAGCTGAGGCTGCTGGGGCTGGTACAGTAAGCAGAAACTTATTTCAGACTATAATTTCAAGATTTAATAGAGCGTAATAGAGGTGCCAGAGGGTATGCTGGAGACGTTTGAGTCCTTTCCTGTTTGCTAGCACTAGAGCAGCACCTACAGAAATAGAGAACAACGACTATATTCGGTGTACAAATAGAGCTGATACTTTGTGTGTATGCATTTGAAAATTAGGTAACTCTTTAAAGGAAAATTATAGAGCTCTATTGGTGAACGGGTTTTGAAAGAGAAAATATGAAAATGATCATTTTCATTGTATTTGCATATTTGAAATGGTTTTCCTGGTCCTTTCGCCCCTTAAGCTTTGAGTATTTTTTAGGAAAAAAATATTTCACATTCCTGGGAGTTGTGGTAGAAACAGCAGAAACGAAAGGACACATTTATGCTCTGTCGAAAGTGGGGTTCCTTCATTGCAAAGTGAAACACACACACACACACACGAAACATTCAAGAGCTAGATTAAAGCTTATAGGACATCCATTTCATGTTAACATTAAAGTGTTTCCCACGCACTTCCTTGAACGAGGAAAGTACCAAGTTCAGCCTCATCGTGTGGCACCACAGGAGGAGCAGGAGCAGAAGCAGGAGCAGGAGCATAGAGACAAACAGACAGACAGCCACACAATGGGGCGTGGATGGGAATGGGAAGGGAAAGATGGAAGGCGTTGGTGGAGTGCTGAAAAACCAATTTTGGTCATTATCAGAGACCATAAATCAAAGTCCTTGCAATTAGCGGCGAAGGTAGAAGTCCATTTTAAAATTAATTAAAACCGAAAAGCAAATCCACAAAACGAACCACACGGAAAACCGCACGAACACCGGAACAGCAGATGGGAATTGAACGATGGATGGGTATCCGGTGGAACGATGGCCAGGAGCCAGGAGGCAGGACACGGGATAAGGACACAAGTGGACACAGATGGACACATGGCAAAGTCATCTGCGTGACTGGCAAAGTGGTAAGGATTATGGACCAGCAGCAGTTGCTGCAGCACACGAGGCATGAGCGGATCTGATTGCTGATGCTGCTGCTGACAGATTGAGAGACACGGGGAATGGGAACGGAGGGCGGGTAAACCTTGAGCTCGCCTTCATTTACAACACACAAATTGTCAGAACGAATGAATGAGTGAATCAATGAATGAATGAATGCTCATTTCGAGTCACTCAATTATCGAATAGGCACCGTAAACTCCCGTCGTTCCCTTCGTCGATTATCTTCCATTTATAATGGAGATTGGGGTGCGGGAGGAGCTTCGGTTCTGTTGGGGACTTGAAGTCTAGTTTTAATCAATCAATAAATTACGTTGAGCCTGCAGAGCCGCCTGCTCTCCACAGGATGGGCGGGTGGAAACGGTGATGGGAATGGAATGGGTGCGTCAGGGGCATAGATTTCGTGTTCGTTGAATGCGAAGTGATTTATGCAGGTATTGGGACGTCGCCGCCACTCTCCCGTAATTAGTGCCGCCAGTTCATTCCATTCCAATCCAATCCGATCCTGTCCTGTCCTGCCCTGGCCTGTCCGGTCTATGGTGCGGTCTGTTGGTGTCTCTTAATTTGATTTGTGTCATGGGTGCGGCAGGCGATGCAGGTTCGGTTAGACAGGGGGTTTTTAGCCAGTGGCTGCCTCCAGGTGCGTGGAGGTGTGGCCTCCTATGGACAATGGACACTGATTGCGCTTTGTCTCGCTCGCTCACTCTCACTCTCCCTCTCTCTTATCTCTTATTCTCTTATTCTCTTTGGGTGTTGCATAGTTTGGCGCCTCTAAATGGGAAGAGAATCCTTAATCCTTCATATCTTACGCTGCCTAACAAAAAGGTAAAATTTTCTTTCACTTTCGTTTCGAAACTCAATAGACAAAAAAATGCATGAGATAAACCCAACCCCCCCTCAACAAAAGTAGCTGCTGGTCCTACTCTCTGGTAGGATATTACGATTCAGCCCTCAATTAGCATTCCCTGAAATCGGATAATGTCTGCCGGGGGTGAGTCAAGCAGAGGGTCCCAGTGGCCAGTGGCCAGGGGCCAACGTCAACAAGTCGCGGCACTAATTAGCATTAGATGTGGATCAAGGTTCAACAAGCCACAGAAGGAAAGAGAGACAGAGAGAGAGAGAGAGAAAGCTGGCGCAGCGGAAAAGCATCTAAAATTTAATTTTCGAACAAGCAGAGCGGATGAAACGTCTGCTTGTCGGTCGTTTGGGTTTTTCAAGGCAGATTGAATGCTCAAGTTCTATGCAACATTCCCGACTGCTGCCCCGAGGAGTTGGGCAAGGCCACGGCTGCACCCTCCGGGTGCTGCTGCTGCTGCTGCTGCTGCTGCCGCCTGTTGTCTGTCGTCTGAGTGCCGTATTGGGGTCAGGACAATATGGGGGACAGCCCTTGACCCAAGCGGCATACCCCATGTCTAGAAAGAGAGAGATAGGGGAGTGTGTGGTGGCCAGGGTATCAGCTCCTGCTACTCGATGCTTATCAAATTTATTTAGCAAATGGACTTCAAGGCAGTTTTCCTTTGTTCTAAATGTTTGCTTTGAAACGGAAACTGAATTTGAGTGGCGGCATACATATCTCCGAGGTCCGTCCTCCCGTTTTTGCGGCAGACAAGAAGGGATAACCGCAAATGTCCAGCCAACAACAACACACACACCGCCCACCGTAGGGGGGGTGCCAAGTATGCGTCATTTTTCGCTCACTTAACGAAACGACGCGTCCCCAAAAATACCCAAAGAAAATCCCTGTAATGTGCTGCTGCTGCTGATGCTTTGCTTGACACGCAAGCAATTCTGTGAAAAGTTTAACTATTTTACTATGGAACGACTTCCGGAAAATACACTGGAAAATACACACAAAAGGCAGATCCATCATGCATGAAATATAACTAAGCTTCAGGCGGCAGAAATATGATCCATGAAAACTACATATACTATTTATTAGATATTTTCTTTCTTTTTAGTTGAAAAATTGTCAAAGATGGCTCTAAATTAGTGTTTTCTAGTTTCTTTCAGTGTACATACGCACACATATATAGTTTTTGATGAGAGTCCTCAATGCTGTGGGCCGTACAAGCACCGCCTCCCGGTTGATCCTTTCATCTGGCAATTCTCAGATTGTTGTAAATAATTGCCAGCACTTGAGAGCCCGTCCCTTGTTCCCTTTAATATCGGGCAGGACCTTGAAACTGGGTGAGACTGGAAGGGAAGGGTGGATGTCTGCTGGCCGCCACAGAGGCTCAGGCTCAGGCTTTGAGGCTGAGACTGCGGCTGTGGCTGTGGCATGTGTCGCCATTAACACAGTTGTGTGCTCGAAGGGACCGTGTGTGAAACGGAAACCGACAAAGCTCTCAGGCTCTCTTCTCGTGGCCCCACCAATGGAAATAATAGAATAATGGAAATCAAATGTTAAACTGCTGGCAAAAGGAAATAAAGAGCAATTTGCTTGAATAAATATTTAGAAGAGTGTGCTCTCAAGAAGGATGTGGATATGGACGAGGATGTGAACGGACAATGCCAGCAAGTCAATGGCTGGATGGAGAGAGAGCATGGCAATTCCAAGGACTGCCTGCCACATCCGCTCTTCTATCCGTTAATTGCGACCACACACACACACACACACACACAGACACACAACATAAGGGAGAAAGAGAATGACAATTACAATTGATTAATCCTGGCAAAAAGCACTTGACACAGCACAGAAAAAGGGGAGGGGAATGCCCTGCCCCCCGCAAAACATACACAAACGAGAATGTCATTAAAAGTTTCCAAAATATTGTCAAGTGCCCAAAGACGAAACTCAAACATACTTCACGAGACTCCAAATATTTATATGTATATGTGTGTGTGTGTGTGTGTGTGTGTGTGTGTGTGTCCTTATATTGTACTTACCTTCAGAAGTAGGAGAGCCACTCGAGGCACAAAGGACACACAGCACATCAGCTCGCATCTCCTAGGGGGTCCTATTTCATTGTTATTAAATTAAATACTTGTAGAAAACAAGTGGGAGCCATATATTGGACACTACGACTACGGGATACCCGCTAGTTGGTAGCTGTGGAAACATTTTGATGGCGTGGCTTACTCTACCACTTCTTTGTCACTCTTCCAGTGTGGCTTAGCAGTAGACATCTATTTAGAGGGTGGTAACGCTTAGAATGGAATTTAAAAAACTCTGTGATTACAAATGTCCTCATAATTCGAATATCCTTGTTAACGGTGTTGATGTTCTTACTCCGCCTACGTTTGCAGATGTTAATTGGTTGCGACATTCAATTGATAGCTGGACAAATCGAATAAATTACATTGATCTGCCCCTTGCAGGCGATGCACTGTTCTTCTTGCGGAAGCACCATCCCCATCCTCATCATCATCATCCTCTGGAGTCCAATCGATAATCATACCCCCCGCTTTGGGCCTCCTTGGAGTTTGCCATTCGAATGGGGAACTTTGTGATTTCATAACCTTATATACATCATGCATGAGGCGGCAGGAATTTGCCATTAATTAGTCTGCAGGTGTTGTCGGGGTGGGCGGGGTGAGGCAGCAGGAACAGGTGGATGGGGCAGAAGTGTGTGTGTGTGTGTGTGTGTGTGTGTGTGTGTGTGGTACGGGGTGGCAGGTAGTCTGCTCATAAAAATTGGCAAACAAAGGCAACTTTTTCGCCGAAGGACGAGCCGAGAAGCAGCAGAACTGTGCGTGAGAGCAAGTGTGTGTGGCATACGGTTCGGGGCACGATTTACGTAAATTTTTATTACAATAATAACGCCGAATGACGGGAACGACCCGACCTTCCCACCGACAGCGCGAAATATACTTAATGAAAGAAAACCACAGCGATCGATTTGTGTATTGGCCAGAACTTTCAACCACTACCATCCTGGGGGGAGAGGGAGAGCATTGGGTAGGGAATGCACGACGAACCCTAATGATGACACATTCAAACGGGAGGCAGGCCACCCACCTCCAGGCCGTGGAACCGGTTGTCGGAGCATTTCCCAAATGACGTAAGAAGTTGCGAAAGGGCGACACCTCGCCAAAAACTGTGGCACGGATCAATAATCGATGTGTAAAAAGTCGGTTAATGTGAATGTGTCTATGTCCATGGATCTGTGTATGTGTGACTGTGGAATGGAAGGACCTCATTAGGAGTGCTAAAAGGATTTACTTACTACTACGTTTGGGGTACTCGTACTTTTAAAAAATTAGTATGGAAGGGAAGGGGAAGTTCTTAAGTTTCTGCAGAAATATATGTATAAAAAAAAAAATACATAGATCTTGCTCGGGCTCTCAATCTCTCTCTCTCTCTCTCTCTCTCTCAGTTTAGATTTCAAAAATATTTAAACCCTTTAGCAATAGATCTTTAAATACAAATTATTTCAATCACCAATTAAGGTGATATTCTTTAGTACTTAAATAATACTTTTGTTTCGCGTTTAAGTCCTCCATCATTATACAAACACAACTTAACTTTCTTTCTTAAATTTTTGGTAGATTCTATAGGGAAAACATTTCAAAACTCAATCGCTAATAGAACTTTACCCAACAGTGGGATGCATAACTTTCTATAATACTCTCTCATATGTATGCAACCAACTTACATCAATGAAAATCGGCTTAAGTGCCAATTAAAGATGTCTGCAAGTATAAGCTGATCCTTGACATGAAAAAACAGGCTTTTTTAAAGGCAATAAGCTCATTAGATGGTGGTCTCTCGTACCCAATTGTGTATATTTCTTAGACGCATTGTATCCTTATGACTGCAAAATCCTCCACTTGGTTTAACCACAGGCTTACATACATACATACATACATATGTACGCATGTATGTACATATGTATGTGTATGTGCGTTCCGTGCGCTTCGCAGGTGCGAATTAGGAACGAAATTTATGTTGAAATCATTTGATTTGTGAGTATTTTGGGAAACTTTGAGTTTGCACATAATTCATTAAGTCCCCTGTCCTGCGTCCTGCGTTCCTCGTCCTTCGTCCTGCGTTTGCGTGTGTGCGCTGTCAAAGCCAGCAGCGAAAACTAAATGCGGCCTAAGCCCCTCGCAAGTTTTCGGGCCTGTCTGTCTGTCACCCTGTCTGTCACATGTGTGTGTGTGTGTGTCAATGTACGTGTCAAATGTGAATCCCAGTTCGTGAATGCCAGTTTTGGTTCGTGGACAGCAATCACTGAGTCATTCCGGGCCGGGTCCAGGTTACACTAGCGGATGATGCGAGAGGATGGCATGGAATTAATTTGATATATCGGTGGGGCTTTGACTCCTCATCCGGATGGGATGGGGGGGATGCCACATTGTAGAGCAGCAGCAGCAGCAGCAGCAGCACAATGACAGTAAATGAACTCAAAAATGTGCCATTTCTGTAGCCAGGTTGTGGCTGGGCTGGGGACAATTCTTGAGAATGTCATTGCCATTTACGTATGTATGTATGTATGTATGTAGGTACCTTGTAGCCTCCTGCTTCAGGCGAAATGGCATTCATGTGTTTGCGTGTCAGCTCTCGGTTCCATGTCTCCCTGTGGCTGTGGGAGTGGAAGTGGCAGTGGTGGGCATGTTGCATGTTCACCTGACATGGGGCAGACATTAGCAACAATGTCCCCCGTACACGTATCCCTTGCAAAATTGAATTGTGTTGAATTTGCTTTGCAACAAAGTATTAGGCAAACAAGTGCAGCTGCAACTCCCACACGGCGACAGGGCAACTCACACGGATCCATGTTTCGTCTGTCTACCATAAGACGAGTGTTGGTGTTCCCTCTGTTTGAAGCCAATTCAATTCTGTATGAGATATGTATGGGAGGATCTCGTGTATATATTGACAATATTCTAAGGATCGCAAAGGAGAGAAAATATTTGTCTCGAGTCAGGCATCACTGTGCCGAGATTACGTGGCATACATATGTACGTGCCGCTCATATACGGCATAGTCTTTAGTATTTAATGATATTTCGTTGCATCGACTGAGCGTTCATCCAATGAAAAATGAATCTCGGTTACAAACTATTGGCGTATTATTCTTTTATGCTCGTAGTTGCCTCAATTCCCAGTTGCTTAATCACCATTTACTGGTACATAGAATTAATGGTAAATCTTGATTATTCCAGAAATTAGCAACTGAAATATAAGGCCACTCTCCAAGGGGGAAATTAATGCCAATAGATAGTTATCCTTGCGTGGGAACCACGCCATACGCGACGGTTTGCCCTTTTCTGAAAGGATTGCAACAGGCACACATTTGTCAGACAGCTGCCAGCTGTCCCACAATAATCGACAACCTCAGCAGATTAAACGGAATGTAGAATGTTGAATGGAAAATGAAAAATCAAGTCAGACTTCAGCCACTTGCGCCGTTGTGCCAGTTTCTGGACCTTCCGTTCGACCAGGCGCTCGCTCAGCCTTATAGCTTATCAAACGCCAATCAAAATGGCTACTGTGCTATGAAAAAGGAACGTAGGAGCCAGAGCGGGACATAGTGTTGTTGGGAGAGTGGCAGATGCCACGTGTCAGGCTATTTAGCATGGAAATTCGCTTTGTTACGACTCCTATAACCAGGACACAATGCTGCACCCGATCCGACCCCATTCACAGGTTACATAAAGACTTCAAGGTAACCCCAACAACAGCAGAACGGCGGAGACGGCAAAACGGCGACCCACGGAACAGAACAGAACAGAACACGCAAACGAAGCATTTAAATCGATTTCACCCGCGAGTGAGAGAGCGGCAGGACTTGAAAAGCAGTCGTCCATCGAAGGCAGCACGCGCCAGTGGCTTATACTACTACGAGCAAAATACTTGGAAAACGGGCGCATAGCCACTGCAAATTTATCTGACTCTGTTTTTTTACACGTAATTTATAGAGCTTCAAGCAGTTACAAGCGCCCAGAACATGGCCACAGGCTAGAGCTAGTGCTGGGCTGAGCTGGGCTGGGCTGAGCTGGGCTGAGCTGGGCTGTGGCTGTGGCTTCTCCTTGCAAAGGTGCATGTACTGGAAATGAGGTCTTTTTGCTACATTTCGCAAATAGAAAGCGGCCCAGTTTTAGCTAAACGAGTAATACGCATATGAATTAGGTTCTCAAAACTTTTCAAGGCATTTGGATGATGGCCAAGATATCAAATGTTCAAACGTGATGGAGGAAGAGACTCGACTCCCGCATAGAGTACTTGAACGGAAAAAAGTTTTAGATATTCTGTGACATCATAGCCGTGGGGGCTTTAGAAACTCTGACAAACTTTTGATTTGGCATTATTTTGTTTGGTTTTAAACAAGTTGAAATATATTTAACAATCCTTATCGATTCAGAGCATCGCCTCGACAGCCGTCTGTGTTTGCAATGTGGCTTTAAAGCCTGAACCCGCCTGAATCATGGAAAATATGAGTGTTTGCCCAAAATTTCAACTCTCATTCTAACCCATCCCCACACCACCCCACATGGCCACCCATGGGGTTCATTCAATTGCCAAACGATTATCTCCGGCCTCATCAAACACATTGGCAGTGCCAGAGCAGTGGCAGAGAATCCCTGACATCGGATCCGGGTTCCGTCTGACGTCGAGGATGCGGCCTGCCTGCAAATGAGCATCGCCGTTGCCTTGTTTGCGGTATGCCTGTAGATATACAGACGGGGGAATTTGTATGCCGGTGGGCGTACTCAATCTTTGCTCTTTTGTGGGGCGGGGCGTCTGTGGGGCCGACTGGATAGGAGTGTGTGCACTCGACTGGATATCGAGTGATGGAATGGGGTATCCGCATCCAGTGGTGGATGGGTAGCGATACCGCAAACTATTTCAGGTGCCTAATCGCATTCTGACAGTCCTGAAAAACAGTTTTCACTCGATGGGCTCTTGGGCCCTGCGCATCCCATGCCCATCCCCCACTGGGGTCGGATAACCCACAGCTAACTGCACCACAGTGACAGCCAAAGGCAAAACGAAAGCCGAAGCTGAAGCTGTAGCCAAGTGCCGAATCTGGCAAACAAACAGCCGCATTGTCATTGAAATGTTGGCAGGACTTTTTGTCTGTCTGTTCGTTCCTTTTGTAAGTTGGCTTTATCGTCGTTTTTTGTTGTTGTGTCTTTCGAGAATTCTATTTCCCTTTTTTTTTCGGAGGGTGGTGGGCACTCCCCAGTGCTTTTGGTCCATCAGAACCTATGTAGCTGTCATCGGGAGCCCCACACAGTCAGGGCTTTCATCCTAGTTTCGGAGGCACATCGGGAACTATAAATCAACAAATTTGACAGCAAAATGTGCAAAGTGGTAAACAAAAACTGGCATCGGAAGCAGTTGCAGCCAAGGACAATGAAGGCAGAAGGACGACTGTGGCACGACTGCTACTGCTGCTGCTGCTGCTGGCTGCCCAAATAGATTGCACAAGGGAATTATTCGACTATTCGGCTTTCCAGCTCACACTCTCTCTCTCTCTCTCTCTGGCTGCTGACTGCTAGCTGCTGGGCCTGTGTCTGTGTCTGCCCGAAGACCATTATTAGTGGTAATCAAGCGTGATTAATTGAATTGAAATTGAATTTTTGTTTTCTTTTGCATAACATGCTGCTGCTGGACTGCCCAAATGGTCTGTGGGTGGGACACGATGGTGGGACACGATGAATGTAGAATGTGGGTCAGGTGCTGTAAAACATGAAAACAGGCATTGGGTCGAGTGTTTTTAAAGCACTCACATTTGTTCATTTCTACCTAGCCTACACACACACACACACACACACACACACACACACACATACACACACATACATACCTTTATTGTTTTTGCTATTTATGTGTGCCTGAAAGGGCGATGGTTGATTCTCTAAAGGGAAATCTAATGCTGATTGAATGTACTCTTATTCCTAATTAACACATTCATTACCATGACAACTACCTAGGGAGAGACTGAAATATAGAGAGAGAGAGAGAGAGAGAGAGACAGAGCAATGAATCTCTAATTGAGCATTGCATTGCCTCCACTCCACGTCATACATACATAGCACACTCAATTCAAAACAGAGATAAAAGCATTTTACATTACCAAACACTTCTTGTTGCGATTATGCAGAACAAGGGCTCAAATTATATGTATGTACAAACAGACTTGCAGCACAGTGTTATTATGCATAATATGTACAGTATGTTTTATTTATTCTCTATTACAGTTAACGGCTAATTGTTTTCGTCGATATGTTGTTGTTACTATCCCATCGAAACTTTAAAGCTTTCTCGTCTCATTCGCTGCACCGTTCGGTTACTTTGCAAAACATGAACGCGCAGGCATTCGACGCTCCGCTCGCTGAGCAGTGCACAAAATCACTTCGAGCTGATCGCATTTACTGATAAGAAGATGCCTTTCGAGAAGTAAAGGCCTGTTTAAATGGGGTAGCAGCTGGTCCCATTTTAATGGGCCTTAAGTAACGAAACCTGGTTTTCCCATTCAGCATGCCACCATGCCACCACAATTTTCTAGTATGCACCACTTAATAAAAACATTCTCGAAATCGAAATTAAATTTTTGGCTGTGTTGGCAGTTGGTCTCTGAATTAAAAAGCTGTATTTACATACATAAATATAGTACATACCTATGTATGTATGTACTTCCTTTCTGCGGTGAAATCCAACACGCAGCTCCGTCGTCAGCTGCCCTAAATGGTTTTTTCTACCTTGAATTCACATTTAACGATGAGTAATTTTCCCGGATACAGATTTAGGAGCAAATGCGAGCTTTCATTGATTCCATTTGACTCAAAAGAACAGGAAATGAGGTAAAAGGCGTGAGGTTTGACTTTTCATGTACATGTATAATAACTCCTTTTTTTCTTACATACATACATATGTACATATGTATATGGAACTTTCCAAAGCAGATATGTACTTACACATACATATGTAGATATATTTATGTACGTATATAATACATATATACTATATAGTATATACGACTTTTGCCAGATCTCAATAAATATGAAATAAAATGCAACCTAAACTAATCCACCTTTATGTTTTTTCTGTCTCTGTTTCTTTGCAGGTAACTTTTAAAATCCAAATGAAATATTGCACCGAAGTCTCTCGTGAAGGGGCATTAAGGGGGTTTATTGCCAGCAATAAACTCATTTGCGTACCCCCCAAAAATACAAGGGGCGTCTCTTGTCTGTCTCTGCTGGAGGCTTCCTTTGTCGGATTCTGTGCTCTCTCCCGCTCTCTCTCCCTCAAGTACTTTCGAATAGGCCCTTCTCTGTATTCGTATCCGTATCCGTGTCCCTGTCCGTTTGCATTTAAGTTTATGTGTGTAACCGTGTCGTAGGCTGTGCCGTGAACCGGGAAAACCAGCAAACAGAAAACAGCCAACAAACAAAAAACAAAGAAACAGAAAAAAAAAAACAACAACAAAAATAAAACCTAGAGGCAACCAAATTGCAAAAAATAAATGTGCGGCGGGTGGCGGCTGGAGCAGGAGCAGACGCAGACGCAGCCGCACCAACAGTCCCGACCAGACAAAAGAAAGAGGACTCGGAAAAAGAAAAGAAAAGCCAGCAGGTCGAAACCGCATTCGCAATCGCAATCGCAGTCAGAATCGCAATCGCAATCGGAATCGAAGAGGAGCTCCCATTAGGGAATCAACGCGAGGTAAGTACTGGTGTGCAGGTGGCAATCGATGCCACAGGGGAGAGCCAGCTGTGCGGGCAGAGTGGTGTGGCGTGTGGCGTGTGGAGTGGCGCCCCCAAAGACAATATTATGATGGATGTTCTCCCTATCGGTATTGTTTCACTTGCAGGCGGGCATGGCCATCGCATGCTCTGATTTTCAGCTCTGTTTTTGTTTCGCCTTAGGGGGCTTTTGGTGCAGAGACAAAACGCAAAAGTTTACAGACCCCTTTGCATAAATCAGAGCCCGGGTCCCCAGATATCGAGTCCATGCCCCCACCCTAACTCGATTTTCGCTTTAAAAATCAATTCTGGCCCAATGTGTCGCCAGCCCAAAAAAGATTAAACTTCAGCTTTGACACGGGACCGATGAGGTGGCGGTTGACTTTTGGTGGGGCCTCAGTCGTCTGTCTGTCTGTCTGTCTGTCTGTTCGTGTGTCGTGTATGGTTGGTGGGGGTGGGCGGCTTATCGATCAAACTCCTGGTGCAAGTTGGCCCCGGATGCGGTTTGTCCCCTTGTTGCTCCATCTACCGCATAAGGGAAAGTTGTGCTGCGCCTTTGATTGCTCAGCAAAATGTTACATTACCCACATAAAAAGTGGAGGCATCGCTTGGGGCCACTGCCAAGTTCCTTTTGAGTTTCCGTCTATATATAAGACACTGCACCGTTGGTACTTTATTTGAGGTACGAGTATGGTGGTGCCGGTGGGGCTGGAGCTGGTCAACAGCTCGTACAAATCCTGCCCGCATTAATCGCCCGCGAACATCGCGCACCCCCAAAAAGGTGTAGCATTCCCCCAGGGTCCAGGACGACTCGCTGTGCTTAGAAGAAGGAGGCCAAAAGTCAGTCTACTGCTAGGCCAATTTGTATGACTTTCACGTCTGACGACTGCGTCAGCATGGACTCTGTGGCTCTGTCGCTGCAAATGGCACAGGCAAAAGCAGAGTCACAGTCACAGGCACAGGCACAGGCTGTGGCTCTTGGCTCTGGTTTCGGTTCTGTTTCTGTTTCTCTGCCTCTTATGCTGATGACATCATAACCATAAAAATTAAATTTTTGCTGCTCTGACAGGCAGCGGAAATGACGGCGCTTCACTGTCCGTTGCTGGCTGTTCTTGTTTGTGGCGGTACTGGCGGTGGCGGTGGCGTTGGCGTTGGCGGACAGATTTGGCAGCTCCACTGAAATCGAAAAGCGCCTTGAACTCTCTTCAGTCGCCGCGACCCACATCCGGACGTGCAAGCGAGAGAGCAGAGCGGCTGGAGCGACGTTTTGGTTTGGGTTTTTGGGTTGAATATAAAATTTAATCGCAAGACACACACATTTAATTTAATTTAATGAAGGAGAACAACATGTTCGCTCGCTCGCTCGCTCGCTCGCTTATCTTGGGTGCTGCGGTGATTCCCCCCCCATTTTAGGGAGAGCAGCAGCCGCACAGCACTCCCTTCTCACCAGCAGAGAGTATTTAAATTGCTGGAAAATAGGTTACAATTATGCGACGTGTAGAAGGACGCTGCTTTTGGTGTCAAGTCTCTCTCCGACAGCTACAGGGCTACTTGGGCTCTGAGCTTCTTTTGTAAGGGTCTAGGAATCCAAGTGGGAAATTGGTTCATGTTGAAATAAGACTCTTATGGATACTGCCTCGCTGCGGATTGAATATCTTCGTTTGAGTTACGAAATTGCACTCCAATTAATGGAACACTAGTGGGGCTTTTCTCCCCTCCCTTTAAGTACCAGGCCGAGGAGGGGGCGAAGCCAGGAGCACAATCAATTGGGCAATATGCCGCCAGGCCAAAGCTCTGCCATTACACCCCCACTGTGGGGCATGAAAGATGGTGGACTTTATTAAAGACCAGCCCCAAAACACGGCCTCCTGCCTCTGCCTCGGGCTTAATTATACATTATTTTGGTCTAGGCCAAAGCAGACGCAGACGCACATGGCGGCGGGTCACGTCGCGTGCTCCAGAGGCGTCCAGGCGTGTGCAATGATTTACGTAATGTGCAGCAGCAGCAGCAGCAGCCGGGGGGCAAGAAGGCAGCCAGCCAGCCAGCCAGGCAGCCAGGCAGGCTGTCAACTTCCTCGTACGAGCTTGTTTGCCTACTGGCATCCCGTATCCCTTATCCGTAACCGAGTGTATTCGTATTTATGGCCAAATAATATTAATAACAATAAAGCTGTCCGAACAACTTTATGTCCAAAAAGAGTCCCCAAAGGATTGGGGAAAGAGCTTCCATGAGTTCTCGTTTTGCTAATCTTTTCACGACCTTAACAATAAGATATTTGATATGTGCGGGGAATGAGACAGATACTCCGTAAATCGAAAGCTGATTAATGTGCTCTTTGGCTTATTCAAAATAATTTTCTTCCCCATTTTTTATGGCTATACAACAGCACTTGCAATTTGCATTTCTCGACGAAGATGAGATTGGATTGGAACACAGAGACAGATGCACCTCTGCATGCGATTATAAGATGAAAATGCAAATCGATTTGGCTCTAAAATGAGAAAATATTCAAAGGGTACTAGAAGCCAGAAGAATTATAGATTCAACGGATGTTTTAAACATACAACTCTGTCGTGCCGCTTTCACTATTTTCGTCAGCTCTTTCCCATGGGGAAGCGTCCAGGGTTGTCGCTGCACTTATTAAATGTTCTCTAAACTCTTTTGGAACGGGGGACGCCAAATGGTGTGGTGGTCTCTGCCCCTCTGTTTAGCCAATCCCAAATATTCATTAAACTTTTCATATTTCCATCGATTGGCATCCAAATTGGCAAAATTATGCTAAAATTCGTGTCTCGTCCTTCATTTGAAATGCTAACACGCTTCCCCCATGTTCCCATTAAGCCCGAAAACTTTTCACTTCGCATACAAAACCACAACAAAACAAAAAAAAAAAAAAGGAAGAGAAACACAAAAACTAATCCTAAAATCGGAAATGGGAAAAAACTTTCATGAAAATTGCACAGCGATGGATGCGCTTTTAAATTGATTCCTTAATTAAATTATGGAATTTACATTCATTTTGTTTGAAGAGTGCTTCAATGTGTAGATATGTAGATATATGTATATTCGTAGTTGTTTCTATTCAATGGAATATTCGATGCATTCGCTGCATGTTAAGGTATTTTGCATGAATGTAGCATAGAATGGCAGTCATAGAAATTCAATTTAAACTTGATTCCAGTGAATTTTATGGGACTGTAGCTGAGAGTGAAGCCACGCGGATCTCTTCTATTATGTTTAGAGTGCCATCATTTGGTGGCTGCATAAAACATGAATTTACCACGATTTACATATAAAGATCGCAAGAACAGAGACATCCATTGATACTATGTTGAAGGGGGTGCCCGCCGCCGCCGCATTACACCATTACACGCTCACCTTTGAAAGAAAAAATTCCAATTTTAAACAGTTTTCGATTCTTTTCTGTCTACTTTTGCAGCAAACCAACGAACAACCAAATAATAGCATAAGCAATAGCATCCTTCTACTTATAAAGGACACACAATATAATATGTTAAGGACGCTTTAAAGGATACCTAGAATTAGGTTTACGAATTACAAATTACGAATTACGAACACATGCAATGTGTGTGTGTTCTTTGGGGAAAATCAACGCTTCATAAATTACGATTTAGTGAGTAGACAAATTTAAGAACCAACAACAACCATTGGGTATCTTATATCCCGCCACACGCCACAAGGATACAGGAATACAAGGACAGGAGACGGGTAGGAGACGACTGCAAAGGAGGCTCCAACACCCACCAAGCATCACGGCAACGTGCGGCCGTAATGGGTGGTGGCTTTGCGGGGCCACCAATTACATTAGCAACCAGCAACCAGAGCCCGACCTTAGCCAGAAACACCAAGGAGAAGGAACATCGTACAGAAACACAAACACATCCACAATCATATCCACGGACGCAGACAGAGTTAGAGACGCAGACGCAGACGGAGACGGAGAGCAGATCCTCAACGGTCGCTCCAATGCACGAGAAACTCCTGGAGAAGGAGGAGACGCGCAAAGAAAAGACTGAACGGGCAACAAGTCTGCTTGGTGGCAAGGTCAAGGAGAAGCCGCCCAAGGACAAGCCACCAAAGCAATCGAAATTCGCCGAGCGCCTGCGACGCTCCTTTCGCCGTGGCGATCATCGTTCGCTGGAGATCAAGCGTCAGGAGCCCACGCCGGACGAGCTACGGGCCAAGAGCCGAGCCACTCCACCGCTGCCGCTGCCGCTGGCGTCGGAGAATAACAATCTGATCAGTGGCAGATCCCCCTCAGCCTTTGCCCTCAGCCAGTTGCATCTGCCTGGTGTGGGCTTGGGAGGACACATCAATCCCGCTTTGCTGCTGGACAGCCCCGACGAGTGCACGCCCCCGGAGTACGCGTATCGGCACCTGAGCAGCGTCGCCACCACCAACTCGAGCACCTCTTTGGAGAGCAACTGCGAGCTGGGCGAGCTGAGCGGCTCCCAGACGAGCGTCTTCTACTGGGCCTGTGGCCAGCAGCCGACCAACGCACCCATGGGCGGAGAGGTGAGCACGGCCAACGGTGCGGCAGCAGGATTGCAGGATGCACAGGATCGGGCCAAGCGACGCCTGGAGACACAGAGCAGCAATCGGAGTGACCAGCAGCCGATATCCATTACAACGACCACATCATCGGCACCAGCCAGCGGCAGCCGGAGCTGCAGTCTCACCAGCGAGAGCAGCTCCGTGCGGCTGACCCGGCTCCAGAACTTCCTCTTCAAGAGCAGCAACGAGAGCTCGCGGAGCTGTCAGGGGCATTCGAATGAGGGCTTTACCGCCTCCTCGCACAACTCCTCCTCGGGCGAGTGGGAGCAGCTGGGCGCCCACGGGCCACTGTCCAGCAGCAGCGGAGTGGGCTTCCACGGTGGCTCCTTTCCCGAGGAGAGCACCCCCGATGAGACCGACGCCACGGACGCGGGCAGCACGCTGCCGGTGGAGAGCGGAGAGGCAGGCGGCGGCTACTATCAGTACACGCTGACCTCGCCGAATAATCCCTTCCTGCCGGAGATCACGGCCCGCACCTACCACAGCACCTACGAGGACGATGGGCTGGAGCCGGTGGAGGAGCTGCAGCTGGATGGGAACGTGACGTCCGTGAAGTACAATGCCAGTGCCGCTGGCACGCGGTCCGCCCAGCTGCCGACGCCTGCCTACAGTCGCGCCGGGTCCCAGGAGTCGACGCACAGCGAGAGTGGCGTCAGTTGTCCCCCGGGGCCGAGTCCCAGCCCAGCCTCCAGCTCCTCCTCGACGCCCGGACGGCACAGGCGCAAGCTCTTCAGTCTGAATTCGCCCACACGTCTGCTGCACCATGCGCCCGCCGCCCAGCCCACGCCGACGGCCTCTCCACCCTCCAGCGCCCAGCACGAGAGCAGCGGTCGGTTCCATTCTGGCAGTCTGGTGCGGAGTCTCAACCCCTTCCTGCCCACAAGCTCCTCGCCCAAGCGCGGCTCGCCACTGAAGCAGTCGGCCGTCACCTCGCCAGTCGCCGTGACCCCGGACCTGGGCACCAAGAGGGAGGAGTTCTTGCGCGCCACCATGAAGATATGCCTGGTCGTGTCGCCGCCCAGCAGCAAGCTCCAGGTGAGTGAAGGAGAAGATGCTGCTCCAGGGGGCCCGTAAAGCAAATGTTTACATTAAGAAATGAGAATAAACAGATTTTATCCAGGCGGGCCGCTAATTGGTGTATTTTCGTTTTATTTCGTTTTTCCTTTGGTTTTTCCTCTTTTCATGGTTTTCTTTTCGAAGGTTTTGCTTCGTTTTTCGTTTTTTGCTATATTAAATTATATAATTTCCAAAGAACAGAAAATATAAAACTGGAGCTGAATTAAATTTTAAAGTACCTATGGGCAGGTGGTCTATCGAAGCCGCTTTGGGAGCATTTAAACAACAATAAAAACTTCATAGTGTTATTCTGTTTTTGGCCCAACGCTCGTCTCTCCTTTCAGTCTCGGATGGTACACAGTTTGTTTGCATTACAAATGAATCAATTAATATATTGATAAGTGAATCCATTATTCATTTCAAATGACTACAAAAATCCGGGGCTAAAGTACAACAAATAGTGATATTAAATTGAATTCATTGAATGAATGCTCGAATGGAATTGCAATAAGCGACTGCTCTGACGACCACGCATAACATAAATATTATAGTAAATATTATAATAGATGCGAGATGCGATGTGTACATATTAATGTACATATATTACGCATACGAAGCGTGAACATGCACGTGAATGCATGAAGGAGCCGTATGAATACGAGTATGTTTCTGTACGTATGTACATATGTACATACATATGTCTGTATGTCTATCTGGCGGCATTCAATTGTCCTCCGGAGGACATTTAGGGGCATTAGCGCAAATGCAGTCAAGCAGTAAATTGCATCAACGATTTGTCCGCTTAGTCCTCATCGCTGTGGCAGCATCCAATCCCCCCCCCCCCCCCCCCCAAGGACACGCCACACACAAAGCAGTGAGTGGAAAGGAGACACAGATTCAGGCTTAGACTCAGGCTCGGTTATTCATACAGATTTTCAATGGACGTGTCATCGTTCCATCACAGAATCTTGCAGCACCAACAGAAGCAGCAGCAGCAGCAGCAGCATCAGCAGAGGTTCATGCTCGTAGGTTTGCGGTGTGTGTGTGTGTGTGTGTGTGTGTGTGTGTGTGTGTGTGTGTGTGTGTGTGGCATCATTTGTAGCAAATCCTCGGCTTTTCCTTTGTACAAACACTTTTTATTCAACGATTGCCTGCACGTTTATGGTATAATTTAATCCTATTAGTATTTGTTTAAGTGAATAGACAGTCCCCTCAGGTATCGTAAGCTGTACAAATTTATACGTTTTTTTCGTTTATTGCCGCCATGTTTAAAGTACGTCCGTGCAAATGGGTTTTTGATGGTGGATTTAACACTTATTGCTCTTCTGTATAAGTCTCTGATCGATGGTGCCATTTACGTACATACAAATATATGTCTTAGTTTTAGTTTTAGTTTTAGTTTGACGAGCTTCGATCTGAGTGCTTCCAAGTCATTTAAAGACGAAAAACGCTATTAAAATAAAGCTGCAATAGTTTTAAGAATCATTGAGGCCTATCCTTTTACTATTTTCTCATTAAAATCCCACTTAAATCGCGCTTAACGCTCTGTAAAGCACCTAGCAAGGACCCAAGCGGTAGGCAAATCTTGAAATCGCACCCAAGCTTGTGTGTCCTGGCGACCAGAGGTCCTTGTGGACCCATGTCTTGGGCTGTTTGCTCTGGCAGCGTGTCGTGTTTTTGGGTGTAGGGCCCAAAGTGATTTTCGCTGTTGTGCGTGTCGTGGGCGACCCCTGACCCCATTGCCTGAGGTAAGGTGAATTGTACACGAAAATGCCGTGGTCAAGATGCTGCGGCGGCTAAAGCGACCAGCTTGAAGGCTTGAAAGGTGTGAAATATCACGAGTCCATATCCTAATTTCTTAGCCCAGAAAGTGTTCTTCTTCCGGACAGAAATTATGAAATTAAGATTTCCCCCCAAACAATACCAAAATGTTTTATTATTATGAGAACAAAAGAGAGCGCCAGAAACGCAGGGACAAGCCAGACCAGAATGCTCGACAATGCTAGACAAGGGCCATTGGCAGGGAACGAGTGTTCCGACTCAGGGGATACCTCCTTCGAGAACAGAGCACACTGCCTGCACGGATCCAAGATACCCCTCCGATACCGTTTACACAGTGGGGAGAACAACAATTCACGATAAAACAGGAAACAAAAACCATAAACCAGAGTAAAGGGCAAGAGGCGACGCTGGGAATGGCCAAAAGCACAAAATGTGAATTATTGTCGTCAGACGAGAATGTATCGGAACGGCACGCGCATCCTTGAACACCCTCCGCAGGAGTAGGGGAGGGGGAGAGTGTCCCTCGGCACGGGCTTAAATCTTCGCAGCCAGAAATGGAGCGAGAAAGAGTGTCCCTCCGTTCCCCAGTTAAAATAGAGCTAGACATTCGAGTCTCTCTCCCAGAGTGCTCTCTATTTCCCTTGGGATCGGTGGAACACTATGTATATTTTTTTTTTTTGGCTGTTGCATGGCCAGTAATGATTTTATGTACTGCTGGTTACCCCCTCCCTGGCTGTGCCTTCACCCTCACTGTGGGCGATGCCATTTCAGACACAAGGATTTGCCTCAAGAGTGGCACTGAAATGTGTAAATTACTGCCGAGTCCTTGACTGCCAGGGACTACCCAGAGATGGCCAGTAGCGGCGGCGGCGGCATTGACTTTGCCACTGACACTGAAGGGGAGGGGGCGCGGTCGGTAGTCGGTAGTCGGTGGCTCTTGACTGATGTAATCTCAGTGCATTAGGCGAGGACAGGACACAGGACACAGGACAGGAAGTCTTCTAGGACACGTCTAGGACCCTTGGCCCTGCTGGGGCAATCTTTTTGTTCTCGATGCATCTATCTCTCGTGCCCTTTTGGGAACTGCCGACTGCTGCCAGCAATTTATTTTTCCAGCAAAGCACCCGCACCCGCACCCCAGGGGCTTTAGATGTAATATTCTGCGCTTAAAGCGCGAAACCCACTGGTAATCCAATAAGAGTTCACCGCCCCTTGAATGCACTTCCATCGAGATTATTATTATGCGGAAAAACGCATTTAATATAATCTATTTTCATGAGAAATTCTGACATTTCATATCATATATTTTATATGAGGAATTCTGGTATTTATAACAGCAAAAGTACAAATATTATATTAAAACTTCCACAGGAATTTAATTTAAAGCATCGGCAGGCATGCCGATTGCACATTTTTATTTCTCGTTTTATTACCGTTTTTGTTTGAATTTATGACGGGAAAAATGTCCATGCAACCATTGAAATGCTCGTACGAGTATAATAAAATTTATAATAAAAAGCTCTCGACAATGCCATTGCCATTGCCAATGCCAATGCCAACCATACTGGTATGCCATATTCAATTATTAATATCTGAGTGAGTGTAGTGACGCCTGATTGATTTCACACCGCTTTTAATTTTCATTTGCAGCTGAAATCGAAAAGCCTCACGCACTTGGATGGCCTCGACACGGTGGTGGCCTGCCAGCACGGGCCCGGAGGGACTGCAGCGACTGCATCGGTGGTCCAGGCGGCGGCACCTGGGGTGTCCACTGGACATCAGCATCATCAGGCGGCACCAACGACACCAACGGCGCTTGGCCGGCAGCCCCATGCGGTAAGTGGGGATAGAGAGGCATCGGGACTAGGTCCTGCCACTTATCCTTTGTAGTGTATGTAGTGTACGGCTACACTAGTCGTGTAGATACCGAAGGGTTTCCGGGCAGGGAATATCCGTAGTGTCTTTGATGCGTTTTTCATTTGTTAAAGTGTTTTCGTTTCACTTTGAGTTCGACTGCCACTGCTTCTGCTATTGTTGCTGTTACTATTAATATTAGTTTTACTTTAACTGAAGGCTTTTTCTTTTCCCTTTTTTACCCTATTAAATATATATTATATTCCACCTTGTCTGTCTTTTTGATCTACTACAAATGGAGATCTGTAAGGGTATCCAAGACTTCCGTTCTTCCATCTTCTGTGTTGGCTGTTATTCATTGGAAAACTCCTTGTTATTTTAGCTGTCACTTTTCAACAGTAGAAGTACGTGACTTTCCTATGATTTAGAGAGGGACTTCTTTCAGTCTTCTCTCTCTATCTTTATCTCGTTCTCTCTTTCTCTGGTCTTGGCTGGTATCATTTATAACTTTTTAGCACGGCCAGCAGTTTAGTTTCCACTGACAGCAGCACAGCTTCCATATTTCGAGATCCTCTTACGCTCACTCGCGGAATCGATGCAATTTTCTCGTGGCAAGTAAAGCCAATAAACTTGTCCTGGATTGGTAGTGGCATTAGCATGTGTAGGGTATAGACAAGGGCATGATGCATTCGTAGAGATGTGCATTAATGTATTTCCGTCTCTCTGTGGGCACTAAAAAAGATTCTAGGCGATTATGGGAACTAAATTAAACACAACTACAGAGTGAAGATGTTGGATATAGCAATCGCAGTAGCGTTAATCGGAATAATAGTCGTAGCGGCGATTAATTGGAATATTCGAGTATTGTTTTCTTTGATTTTTTTGTTGTTAGTTTTCTGTTTTTACTTTGATCTTTAATCTCAAATGTAGAATCGATTGAAGTCCTTTTAAAACGCCTAACGACTATTCTGTATTCTCTTCCTTTACTCTCTCTCTCTCTCTCTCTCTCTCTCTCTCTCTCTCACTCCCTCTCCCTCTATGTCTGTGCCTCTCTACCACTCTCTTTCTACTCTTTCGTTTTCTTTACGTTTTATTTATTTGCCAACCGCTTGAACCCCCTCCGCCTACACCCATCCGAAAACAGACGGAAAAGCGCGATGCGGACAAAGTTTGTCCGTCTTCTGTTTTGCCTCCGCAGTCCGTGCCCCACCCACCCACAATTTACACCCAAGCACCACAGATCGTGCGTCGGGCGCCGTCGCTGATGCTCTCACTCTCGCCCACGCTCGACATAACGACAACGGCCGCGTCCGCCTGTTTTGCTGGCACCGGTCGGCCCACTGTGCACTCGAGTGCCAGCTCCTTGCACCAGCATCAGCAGCAGCAGCAGCACCACCACCACCACCACCACCACCACCAACAGAACCAAAAGCACACACAGCAGCCGGCCATGGCTTCGGCGGCCACGAGTAGCGGCACCAGTGGCACAGCAGCGACAACTCATTCGATACCCTCCTCCTCCTCCTACAAACACTTTCAGTATCCGGGCGGCGAGGCGCAGGTTGCAGCGACCTCGTTGAGCCCCTACAGCAGCGCGCCTACTTCGGTCCCACCGCTGACCTCACCGTCAGGTCTGTCGGCGACGACGTCGGCGACAGTCAAAAAGAAATCCTCATTTTTGCAGCGCAAGAAACCGCTATTGACACGCAGCGAGGTGAGTCCTGAAAACCGCGACACTCGAGAGTGGGCCAAAATAGAAGAACCGAGCACTATATAATCCAGGGAGGATACAGGGAGGCAGCCAGCCCGGTGACCGAAGGTCGAGAGTGCTTCAATATGGATTCATAATCAGGCCTTGAGCGCCTTGAGACCCAGTGACTGTCAGAGAAGCATCCCTCCCACCCTCCATTCCTCCACTCAAACAGAACTCAAACCCCATTCCTCTGTGGAGGGGTTCTACCTCGTAGATTTTTAATTTCTCTCTGTATTTGCTTTGTCGCCTTAATCAGCAAAGTTGTGCCACAACTCTCTCATCCTCCCGCTGCTCCGCTGTGCTGCGCTCCACTCCTTCCTTTCTTTGGTTTCTCTCTGCCGTAATGTTTGCTCATTCAGTAGTTTCTGTGGCAGCCTTTTCGCGGCAGCCACCCTTTAAGATTCAGGTCTCTTCAGGATTCTTGAGAATTTTCTATTCCCAGAAATAATAGTTTATGGATTCTGCATTCGAGCGAGCGATCTCTTCCATATTTAATTTGGGAACTCCGAAGAGTTTTTCTTGCCACTAAAACGTCTTCCATCCATCGCTTAGGTATCCAGTTCCGAGTTCTTTTCCGTGTCGTTTTGCATGGACTCGTCCCAGCATCCGGACGAGGAATTCATACCAGCCACAAAAGGAGTAACCCTACTGTAAGTTACTCAGAATACCCTCCCTCAACATATAGGTTTCAGATGAACCTCTAACTTCATCTATTTTCAGTAATGCCCTTAGCCATGCCCTGCGGCGGAGGAACCTCACGTTTTCACAGATCACGATAACGGACAATAATCCCACGCCCAGTTTTTTAGATGCAGGTCCTTCGCCCGCAACAAGCTCCGTGGATGAGCAAACCGATGTGGAGAATCTGGCTGGCCATCATTTATGCATCACGGAACGGGGCTCCAATCGCAAACCATTGCAGAAGGCAGCCTCCTTTGTAAGTGAATCGCATGGACTAGCGATCGACTGTGTAATTTTAATATACCCTTTTGTGGCCCCAAAAAGGGATCCCGACCACCGCCGCCCCGCCTGTTGCCCTCCGCCTCGACGGAAGAGACCAGCGATGCGGCCGTTGCGGCTGGCAAACAGATCAAACAGCGATGGTCCTCCCTCTTCGGCATCAAGAACCCCCAGCAGAGCCAGCTGTGTGAGCTCCTCAACAGTTACTCGCGGAATGGAGTGCCCCAGCGGGCCGAAGGTCTCAGCTTTGAGCATCCGGACCTCGAAAACTCGCTGGCGTACCTGCAGAACATGCACAAGTCATGGCGGGACTTTGTCGAGAGCGATGGCATGGCCGAGAGCGAGGTCAAAATCCAGACGGCCATATGGGAGCTGGTCACCACCGAAGTGTACTACATACACGCCCTGCAAACGGTGACGGATGTGAGAGTCGTCTGCTCCCCAAAAAGTGGGAATCCCCAGTGATCTGATTGTGTCATTTGCTTGCAGCTTTTCCTGGCCTGTCTGGAGGCCGTGCAGGAGGAGCGGCTGCTGATTGATGTCGACCAGGCGCGTCTGTTCTCCAATGTGCGGGCCGTCTGCGAGGCGAACATTAAGTTCTGGAGCATGTGGCTCTATCCGATGGTGGCCCACAGCGTGGTGACCCACGAGCCCCTGGGCTGCGCCTTCTTCCAGGACGGATTCAGTGCATTCGCCTCAATATTTGCGCCCTACAAAGTGAGTCACTCTCTCTCTCTCTCTCTCTCTCGCTCTCTCGCTTGCGTGTCCATTCCCCTTTATGCACACGTTTATCCTTGCCCGTAGATCTACTGTGCCGAGCAGAGCACCTGCCAGTTCTACTGCAAGGAGCTCAGCCAGAACAATCCACTGTTCACCTCGTACCTGGCGTGGTGCGAGTCGCAGAAGATGTGCAACCGCCTGCGGCTGGCCGATATTGTGGTGCGACCGATGCAGCGGCTGACAAAGTACAGCCTCCTGCTGGCCGCCATCAAGAAGCACATGGGCGACGTGGAGGAGATCGAGGCCATTGATGTGATGATGCACAGCGTCGAGAACTTTGTGGGCAGCGTCAACAATCACCTGACGATGCGGCAGGAGAACGAACGACTCAAGGGCGTGATGGTGCGGATCGAATCGTACGACGTTGTGGTGAGTAGAGTGGCTGATACCCGGTTGATGCATGCCACATGATGCAAGATGTTTTGCGCAGGACACCAACAACGAGGGGCTGGACAAGCTCATCAAGCAGCACAGCCAGATGTTCGATCTGTGTGCGCCCATGCGCGGCTGTCCGGCATATCATGTGCGGCACCTGTTCATGGAGGGCGACCACAAGTTCAAGGACAACCTGGGCAAGTCCGATGTGCACTGCTTCCTGCTGACGGACCTGCTGCTCGTCTGCAAGACCATGGCCAAGCGGGGCCTGGGCGCACTGAAGGTCATCCGCCAGCCGTACCTAACCGACCAGCTAATCGTCCACATGGCCCCGAACAACACCCTCAACTGTGTGTACCTCAACGAGTTTCAGGTGGCCACCACAGCGTTCACGCTGCAGTGCACCGAGGCCAAGAACTGGTACGACGCGATGTGGCGGGCCAAGACCATCTACCAAAGACTGAAGCGGGGAGCCGGCGGCGGCGGCGGCGGCGGTGGCACTGTGGGTGACAGCTTCCGGTTTGGAGGCAGCGGCACCAGTGGCGGCACGGCCGACTCCCTGGGTGTGCGCAAGTCACCGATGAACTCCTCCATCTGCAGCCATGTGTCCAGTGCGAACAACAGCCACAGCGGCAGCGTCGAGTGGAACGATTCGCGCAACATATCCGTAGACTTTGAGAAGACAAACTCCGTGTCGAGCGACGAGGGCTCTGGCATGATGACGGGTAAGTTCAAACAACCACTCTCCAGGACAGTTCGCAATCAATCGGTTTAATGGATTTAATGGATCTCTCTTGTTGACAGGCAACCATGGAATGGCCGTGAAGGGAAAGCAGCAACTGATTAGCGGTCTGCACAAGGCGAAGATGGGGATGATTGGGCCCATTGGCTCCAAGTCGGCGAATACCCTGACTGTGCAGCCAATGAACCACCTGGGGCAGAGTCTGCCCAACCTGAACATGCACCACAGTCACACGTAAGTTGCCCCGTAGAGAGTGCACCGCACACACACACACACACCACCATGACCACCATGACCACCATGACCATCATGACCAGCTTCTTACTAAACAAAAGCAAGCACATCCAACAATCTCAACACTGTCATCAGATTAGCATTCGTCCAGTCATGTGTCCGAGGGTTCCCATCGGGCACACACCGTTTATCGTTTATGTTGTATCATATTGTACCATTAAGCCATCATATACATATACTTATACATATACATATATATTTAAACACAACAATCTAGGTAGTAGTACGAGTATGTATTGTAATTTAGTCCTCTTTTATACAAAAATCAAGAAATACCTATCAAATAAATCGTTTTTATTGTGTACGATAACACCGATTACTCCGATTACTCCAAAACAAACAAAGCAAATCAAATCAAAGCAAAGCCTCCTCTCCTCCATCTTCATGCCATCCCACCACACGATCGTGCATCCGTGCTCATCCGTGTCCATTCGTGGCTAATCCACAATCATTTGTCATTTTTTGTTTGTTTTCTAATCAAACTTCAATCGTTGAAGATCGATTATTTTCCTTATTTTCCTTACCTGCCTATCGCTTGCTCTCTTGCGCCTCCACCTCCACCTCCACCACCACCTGCTGCTCTTTACAGTAACCTTTACCATACTTTTGTAGTAACAATACCCTGCTCGTGCCGGGCACGACCACTAGCCACTCGGGCAACATGTTGTTGTCGCCCAGCCATCGTGGCATTTCCTATCCGCCGCCGAGCCCAACGAGGTGAGTTAGAAGGGCAGGGGAACCGCCGCCTGGTTATGGTCTCACCTGCTCATACAATCCCCATACAATCTGTCGTCTTTCCACATGTGTATCGTTGATCGAACCGCCACCGTCTCACGACCCAACATTTGCCATCATCGATCGCCCTGTGACTACCAAAATCCCGAAATGAAAATAAACCCACCGTCCCCAATGCCTAATGCCTGTACTGTGTCCGGTCCCCAGAGTGCCGCTGCGCCGTGGCATGGCCTTCTCGACCTCCACCAAGAATCCGCCACTGCGGAAGACGCGCAACGTCACCTCCCAGAACAGTATTAACTGGCACCAGATACCGGCCACACCGACGCCCACGCCGCCCAGTCCCCGGTCGCAGCACAGCACCACCACCCCAGCAGCCAGCGTTGCACTGCAGAAGTCGCTGCCTGTGCTGGACCCAACGCCACCGTTGCTCCACAAGCAGCTC
Organism: Drosophila subsilvestris; assembly: GCA_035043285.1. Taxonomy (NCBI): domain Eukaryota; kingdom Metazoa; phylum Arthropoda; class Insecta; order Diptera; family Drosophilidae; genus Drosophila; species Drosophila subsilvestris. Next base: position 4,626,826 of record JAWNNB010001724.1, on the reverse strand, counting down.
TCCCACCAGGCACCCCTGACGACGTCCAGCACCGAGACCGACGTATGATGTGGAGCCAATGTCCACCTCCGGCGACCGGCGACCAGCGACCGGCGCCCGGCATGCTGTAGTCTTAAGAAGCACATCCACATCCACTCGTACTTGGAGCTGACCTAGATGCATGCAACGATAGAAACTGTAGAGCGTGTACTTACCTTACTTATGATTAACCTGTCACAAATTAGCAATAGCACACTTTTCTATGAGGAACTTGTATTGTGAGAAACGTCACTTTTGGGTCCAAAGCTGATATTTAAATAATGTACATTCCAAAACTATTACTAAATCTCCCGTCTCCAGACCACCTAGCCTTTCAAGCTTCGACATTCAAACACTGAAACACTAGGAACACTAGGAACACTCAGCCATATTACGAGTATTCTTCCCATAACGATAAAAAGGCAAATAAAGTTTAACCAACGGAAGAAGTTAATTGTAGAACTAAACAAACAAAAATATATAACAATGCGAGTATGCATAGTGCAATGCCATATATACGAAACCTATTTAGATCGAGACCGCAAGCTTTATAAAAGTGTCTCCAAGTAAGTCGGTTGATGTAAGTCGTTACTTCTCCATAAGTAGAAACAATTACAATTTTATGGTTACAAAATATCAATAAAACACACACACACACATGATTATCGTACTTACTGCATGTATAAAACATGTACATAAATATCCACAATATATACATACATATAAAGTATATACTTAATTATGCGTGGATACTGCGGATACCTTTCGCTCCATAGTACTTATTGTATGTTTCCACTCCATAGACTGCGTTATATTCTAGCACAAACACTTTCCGACATTATTCAATTGAATGTTGTATTTATGTACTAGTGTGGAGAATACAATATTATCCTAAACATTCCCAACAGCTTAGAGTATATGCAATACAAAAGTAGCTTAAACTCCCTTGGACGTATGTATACCAAACTAGAGTATTAGCCGATCATCGGCCAGAGTTGTGTAAGTATTAAACTGTATGTGTAAATGATCTACATACATACATTCTTCTTCACTCACAAAGCTATACGCAACACACTTTTGGAAATAGAATTTGAGTTCCAGTTTCAAGGCAATGATCGAATGGACCCGAGGGGTGTTATGGGTGATACAATTTGTGATGTGATACAGACAGAAATAAGTCTATGCCGATGCTTAATGATGTTTTACCTATGTCTGCACTGTGAGAGTCCTCTAGGGTACATATGGATGGGAATGCCAAGCGGCCTTGCAGTTTTCTGTTAACATTCCATAATATCTATCAATTCCTTGAAGCATTAGAGTCTATATATTTCCAGTTTGTTTTAGACTTGATGTGGAAGCAGAAGTAACAATAAACTATTGGTTGGGTACCATAGATCCGTTGGTCCCGTAAATCCCTAGATGACTTCTGCTTTCCTCCGAATTTCGGCAAAAACTTTTAGGCAAATATACTAAACCTATGTATGTGTCCCATACCAATTGGCTAGTAATGTAATTAAGTGTAGAGTAGTACTGTTCTTCATACAGACATAAACTATATTGGGTTGGACATTCTGGACACAGCAATCGCAGGTGTTTGCTCCAGGATTTTGTATATATTACCTTCGGGAAAGCGTGACACAAGTTCTAAATTACATATATAGAGAAACAAATGAAGACATATGTATGTGTACACACACACACACACACACACACATAAAATAAATAGAGAAATTATTTATATATATATATATATATATATTTGTAAACGTGTACAAAATAGATGAATACATCACGGTATTCGGGGAACATATAAAATATATTACAATATCTACGAATATATATATTTAAAAGCGCAATAAAAAATGTTAACTGTATTTGTATGTATTTATTGATATGTATGTATGTATGTATAGAGCTGCATAGCGATTGTATTTTAGATTTTAATTGTAGCCCCTTCCCCTATATTGGCGTACAAATATCTAATCTCTAGTTTAGATTAAAGAGTATCATACATATATGGGATACTTGTATGATAGATACCAACACATACATATACATATAAAAGATACCCCCCCGCATATGGTAATTAGAAGTTGAACTTAAAATGTTATTGAAAACTATATCAAAAAAGGCAATTTATTTACAAAGGAATACAAATAACAGACATATAATGCGTAAAGTGCAACAAAGCTTTATTTACACGCTTGAACAATAAACATTAAACGTATTTGTAAAGTAAAAATTAACAAATTGAATGTAGTTTGATTTCACATAAGCAAAGGTAAGTAGGATTACAGTAGATAGGCCCTCAAATTGCCAGAAAATAGATTCTATAGGTTGCAAAAGTTGCATAAATGTTGGCCAGAAGTCAACTTCAACTTCTTCCCGACTTTCTTTATGCAACTTTTTCATGAAATTGAAAATCTTACAAATTATAGAAAATGCAGCGCGCATTGTGAGGAGTCGTCTTGGTTTGCCAGACATCAATTGCGCATTGTCAAGTTGAATGGTTGCAATTTAAAGGCAATTACTATGAAAAAGCTGCCACGTACGTACAAAATCTGAGCTGGTATATGTATGTACATGCCGGAGCCAACTGGCGTGGACAACAGTGCTTATTTTTCCATTAAAAAGTTTGGCTGCAGCTGCAACCAGCCAGACGGCGGGGTGGGGTGGAGTCATGGATGGCCAAGGATGCAGTTTGATAAATGAAGGGCCCTCAGCCGGGGGCCATCGTTGTCATTCAATGAGCGATTACTAATTGGCATTGCAGTTAGCCAACAGATTTGGAGAATTTAATATTTTTTATGTTTATACTTAACGAGTGGCGCACTCTGGTCGGTCAGGCATCCTCCTGACGAGGAGAACCTAATACCCGCCATCGTACAAGCTGTGGATGCAAATTAAGTTTCTTTTAATAATATTCCTTAGCTTGCAACGGAGGAGCAAAGGAGGCAAAGGAGGCAACTGAGGCGACGGCAACGGCAACGGCAAACCGTAACGAGTTCACTCAGAAGCGAACGATGCTTGCAACATCCGAGAGGATTATTTGCATGCCCCCTTGGTCCGACCCGATCCGACCCGACCCGCTCGCTGTGCTCGGTAAACATTATGATAAATGTCTTGATTCCGCCATAGAAGTGTTATGACTGGCTGTTAGTCAGGCTGCTTGCCTCGGCTGCTCAGATACGCGGAATACGCGAATACGCGGTTGCTCTCTCTGTTACTCGTATATTTAGACATCATAATGGGCGTCATAAAATACGCACTTTATATACGCAAGCACGCTCTCGAATTACAAATAGCAACGAGCCATGGCGAACCCACTACAGGCACACAGCCACATCGCCCCCGCCGAGTGCATCCATTTGCAGGTCCAAGCCAGATTGCAGCTTCAATGCAGTGATTAGCAGCATAGTGAGGCGTGTAAGTTGGCCTTGGGATGCAGGTAAAATAATTACAATAATATGAATGTGAGAGAAAATAACCGCTAAGCTGACACTATACGGTTTGAATGGTGTGTGTGTTTTGAATGCTTTATAAAATACACGTGTTGGATATCTTTTGATAGTTGCCTTTGACTCTGCGGTTCTGGGGTTCTGGGGTTCTCTTACTTATCAGATTGGTGCAAATGCGCAATGTATCTTGATGGGAATAATTTTTTAAAGGTCATTCAGACTGTCACAAAAGTGTACGTGTACGAGTAGATACGAGTACGTATGGAGGCATTGAAATTGCAGCAAAATAAATGGAAATTAGCCATATTCCAGGTGGAGCTTTAAGAGCTCTGTTGCCGCCGCTTGCAGCAGCAGGTGACATGCCGGGGGACACTAGCAGCCCGCTTCCCAACCCAACCCAACCCAACCCAACCCTCCCTCACTCCCTTCGTACAAGTGACGAAACCGTGTTAACCCTCCTGCACGTGGATGAAGGTGGAGAATCCTCCTGCAGTCGGCACCCACCTTGCGCCGGCACGCCTCGCAAGTTCTTTTCAATTAAAAACATTTCCCAGCCCAGCGCTTTAGCGACAGCCAGACGTCTGCTGTGTGTCGCCTGTGTGTTGGAGTCATTTTAGCATATTACTCGGGGAAATAATGAGCCCCGAGCAGGGGCCCTCTCTGTGCTCCTCTCTGTGTGTCGCACGCACATCTCGACCGAGAGACTTTAAAAGCGGTTGGCAGGAGGGATTTTTGAAGAGGATTTGATTGGACAGAGACTGACTGACATTTAAAGCCTCTGCCTCTGGAAATGCTTCCCATAGTAGTATGTCTTGAAAGTGTTGTGTCATTAGCCTTTGCCGTCTGATTGGGTCTTTCAATTACTCAAAGAAATTGCTCCAAATGCAATCAATCCTGAACGGATGTTTAAGAACCAGTGAACATTCCATTTCACTCTGTATATTTCATTCACACACGCAAAACACACAAACAAGGTCAGTTGCACGCTCGAAAAGTGGTTCAATTTCCCCAAAAGCGGGAAAAACACAATGAATAAACAAGCATCGAAAGCATCCAATCCTTGTTTTCGTACGAGTATCCACTGAAAAGTGTTTTATTTGTGTCACGGCACATTTATTTAAAATATCAATAGCCCCGCAATAAATTGTAGCCACGACAGGAACGAGGATTGCCTCCTCACCACACTGCACTAGGCACCAGGCACTCGGCATCCGCCATTCCATCGATAGGCGATAGACTTCGCTTGGATTATAAATGGCACTGGCTCCTTGCTTCCCTGCATTCGATTCAGATCATACTCGTACTCGAAGGATTTAGCAGCGTAGGAGAGGATGTTTATCCGATAGAATCGATGTAAATGATTATGTATGTTAAAGTAATACTCTTGGTGGGATTGGCTAATCCACAGAGCGACCACAGCGGTAATTCAGGATAATACTAAAAGGACAGGACAGGCTATAGTATGTGGATTAGTATACCTGAGAGCAACACGACAGGAACAGATTTATAAACTCTGTTTAGAATTTGGTAGATAAACCAATCCTGGGATTTCCTGGTCTGCGAGTTTGGCTGGAAACTGAACTGTATCTGTCTCTCTTTAAGAGTGTAACGAACCAAATGCATGATATCCCTATCGTGTGGCAAGGGCATTCTGGCATCGATTCCTTTCCGGTACCTTTACCCTTCGCCGACCATCCGTATGGCTAACCAGAGTTTGCAAAGTGAATGTGGCTTGTAAACAAGAGCTGGTCACTCACCTACGAACTGTCGTCGTCCATGGACGTGAGTGCGACTCCAACTGGGACTCGAACTGGGACTGGCTCTGACTCATGGGCCTGGCTATGGGCCAAGTGTCCTCGACTCGACTCGACTCGGTTTGTTCGGTCCGGTGCTTGAGTTTGAGAAATGGCACTGCAGCCGTCTGGCGCCATTATCGTGTATTTTTTCACGCCACTTTCTTTCTCCCCGGGTCCTGTGTGGCCGTCTGTGGTCGTGTCCTGCCAGTCCGACCATTATAAATTATTATGTAGACACCTTGTGGCCGGCGTTCGATCCAGCATGCGGGTCAGAGTCGCATCCTCCATTCTCCATTCTGATATTTGGTCGGTCGGGTGTGGGAATTTTCCAATTCCCCTTCGGATCCGAACCGTCGCTGGCTTTGTTTAATTTCCAATTGGTGTGCGCGTCAAAAGGAGGAGGAGTCATTGTCACCGATGCAAAGTGTCATTAAACTCGAGCCAGTGCATTGAGTGTTTACGAGTATTGTTTGCCCGTAGTTCGCTTGTTCGCTCGATTGTCCGTGCCCAATTACCGATGAAGCTGCGACAATGGATGCCCTGCGAACAGTAGCACAGTGGCAGCAGCAATATGTTTCCATTTCCCCGACTGTTGTTCCCCAGTTACGAATGAGAGAGAAATTAGACAGAATGTGTATGGGGAGGCTGCTTCTGGCGGGGACGCCGGAAATTGCGCTTCACTTTCAGCTGCACTCGCCCTCGCCCCACTTTTCATGCTACGGTCAGATGGCCCGTGGATGGCATCTGGGCATCCAGCCCACGCACACAGATGCTGCCGGCAGACCTTTCGCATGCAGTCAAGTGCCGGAAGCCTGAAGCATCTGCATGGTATGCTCCTCCTTGCATACATTTGGGCGCCCCACCACGAAACTCAACGGACCGTGCATCCGGAAATTAAACATTTTACTTTCTCAAGCCTTGCGGTCGTCTCTGCTCCTAAGTGTGCAGCAATTCTCGGTATATGCTGAATGCAAGGCTCTTAAAAGCACAACCAAAGCGGAGGAAAAAATAATCCAGTGCAGGAGATGCACCTGCCTCGACCAGTTCTGCCAAGGAAGCGCTTTCCCAGGCAACATATTCGTTTGTGCCATCACAATTTAATGAGACAACGACATAAATTCAATCCAATACACACACACACACACACACACACACACATATGACACGACGACATTTTAACTGGAATGGCATCGAGGTATTAAAGTAAATGCGAGGCCCCAAGGCATCCAGCAGCATCCCTGGCGATGTGTCGCAGCAACAGGAAAATCCTTGATGGCGGCGGCGGTAGGCTTTTCATCTCGATACGGTGACAGACAATTATAATTGTATTTAATACTTTTGATTGATGCTTTGTGAGCTAGCTACACCCGAGTAGGCAGGACCTGCACAGACACAACGCTACACAAAAGCTCTCACGCCCCAGGGCGGCGGGGCGGGGGCGTGGGGTGGCAATGCCAAAGGAGCGACGTCAGCAAGGTGTGCTGTCAGAGGCGGCAGCAAATATTATTTATGAGTTTCATTGATAAATATAATTTATTTCCCTAATTTATGCCATGAGAATTTACTATATGCTTCCCAATACTGATACTGACACATCGCTGACACACAAACACACACACACACACACACGACGGAGTTACGACGCCAATCCGAAGGAGTAGCAGCCACAGCGAAGAATTCCCTTTCATTTTGGATGATTCCAAGAGTTTAAAGCTCTACAAAATCCGTTTGTGTATCGACGTATAAAATGATAAATTATATCCAGTGTGTATTTCATTGCAGCTTTAAGAAGAGCTTCCAAACAGCGACACCATTTATCAATCGATGATAAAAATTGGAATTAATTTCCGTTTGCAGAAAGGACCATTAATTCAGGCCCAAGAAAGGTAGAGCGAAGCAAGTGTACTGCTAAGAAGTGTCTATAAAATCAATTATTCCCCGAATAAAATCAATTTGTTGCAAATCAAAGAGCGAAGTGGATAATCGAGCAACAAAGTGTACTGAAATCTGAGCTGAATAGGTCTTAAAACACGTAACACAAGAAAATATTGATACGCTTAGCTTTGATTTGTCCCAACACACAATTACTTTCCATAGCACAGGAATACCGAACCGAACCGAACAGAGGCGGAATTGAATCAGCTACTTTCAATTGAGTTATCTGTCGTTCTTAAGTACTCTCTGGGTCATGATTCAGCCCAACAGATTTCTCATATGCAGAGCGGAGCTCATTTCACTCCCATGTGCCACACTCCAAGCTCCATTTTCATAGAGATACTCCCACAAGGATACAATCCTGTTGTGCACTCGTATTTGTACATCTGTCAGTGGCGGCCACTTGAGGCAACTGCTGGGCATTCGCATGGGCTGGGGAATTGACTAACGGTGCGAGGGATATTATTTATGGGCAGTGTGTGTGCATACGACGCGACGCTCGTTTTGAATACATTAACCTGATTGCACACCACGATTGTACAAACTAAAGTGCAAACATACGAGTACTCATACTCATATGTACGCACTCACATATGTATGTATGTACGAGTGTAGTGTTCATCATCTTTTGATTATCATAAAACATTTACTCTTGGAGAAATACTCGTGTACTTGGGCCAGACACTACAAATAACCTGCGTGGGCAGGACAATTTATTAAACAAAAATACAATCCCAAATATTGCAATCATAAGAGAAGGTTTTGCCACAGACATACATACATACATACATATACTCGTATAAGCACCGATAGCATGAAAGTGGATTTTAAACTCTAGAATGTACATATATCTCAGCTCTAGAGCGGCCGATTAGGGCGTGGAGAGAGTTCTGCCAATAGAATATATGTAAGAATATAAAGGGCAGCCTCCAGCCTTACACATACATACATACATACATATGTATGTATGTGTGACTGCTTGATTTCAAGATGAAGTTTTTCCAATGATTTTGATTGCCATTCCCATCGAATCCAATGGCTGAAAACTACAGCTAAGAGCTAAACAAAACCAGCAACGAATTTCAATTTTCAGTCTCACGTATTTCTGCATTAAACAGCAGCACTTTTACTGCCAGATCCTGGAGAGGCAAGGGCTGAAGCTGACCCTTACCTGGTGCTCTCCAGCGTGCCATTACCATTGGCCAGTTTGTGTTAACTGTTGCCTGGGGCCATCAGGGCTTTGGGAGTGTGTGCCATTCGATACAAAAAGTTGAATTCGTAAGCGAAGACTGGCACGCACGCGATAATCCCAACTCGGCGCACAGTGAACACTAGCTGGCACGTCCTGCCAAAGGCACAAATAATCAGACAACTACATCGATTTGCATCAGCCTTCTTTTGATTAAATGTTTTGATTATGCGAGGATTAGACCACTGTACTACAGAGTTTCCTCGCACAATCGAAGTTCTGAAGGTGTCAGCAGTGTGATAACTAAAACTTTTTTGCTGTTTGCTGCTTGCTGCTAAAGTTTGTCTTTAACTAGGGAAATCACGTATGTACGTGTAGGTGGGCTCAAATTCCAGGAGCGACGAGACAACGACCCATATTTGTACATGAATAACTTCGTCGGGAATGAGATCTTCTCGCGGGAAAGTAATTATGCCATCAACAGTTCAGTCGCTGTTGTCCGTTGGCAGGGAGTGAGAGTGGGAGCCGAAGACCAAGCCAAGGCCCATTCCTTGTGGCATTAAGGGACGGGGTAATTAAAATGGCAAAAATAAATGCCTATTAAGAGCATTTACCAGTGATTGACACTTTAAGGCAATTTCCTGCCATAATTCCACGCCGCAAAATGGTACCTCAAGAAAATGTCGCCGCGACAGACCCACCACGCGGCCACAGCGAGCAAGCAAATGTCGAGCAATCGATTTATGGAAGAAGCGCACACTCAGCCAAGTCGGAGGAGGAGCGTCACCGTCTAACCCGCTTTAAAACTTTGTTTGCGCGGCTTGAAGCAGGGCCGACCGACCAGTAGTCTCGCCTCCTACACCAGACACCTTTAATTAAAGAAACTTTATTTGAGTAGCGACATTGCGAGAGCAGAAGAATTTGTGGAATTCCTCATCTTGTGGAACCATGTGCAAATTATGCTAGCATGTTCAGAAAAGGAAACCCGTTCCGTTCCTTGTGTAGCCAACAGCTTTAATATTCCAGCCAGAATGAAAGGATTAAAAGAGGTATAATACCCTTTGGTCGCAGTACAGCAATCCCTGCGATGACTGCTGCTTTCCTTCCTACCCACTCCCCCAGCCATAGAGAACTGCAGGCACAGACATTTTGTATTAATTAATGTTAATCCGCACATATGTAGGTACTCCTCGTGCATATGTAATTACTGCAATGTAATCCATTTAATGAATTTGTACACACCTGACGCGCAGGCAAACGGTTCAACTTTGTTCGCGGCTTGTTCATTAAAGCAAAGTTTTGCTGAGCTTATTGTCGTGGTACGGTACTCGTAGGTTTCAGCCCAGCTCCATGTGTCTGTCTAGTCATGGTATTTGCGGTGCGGCATTCGTTGATTTCTGCCCCGTCATGTTGCAGACACGACCGACTTTTGCGCGGGGCGTAAACGAAATCATGTTATGCAAATTATCAGAATTCCCCAAATGTCAGTCAGAAAAAAGTTCGACATACAATCATATTTTTGGGGGTCATTCTGTGAACTTTCCTCGGAAGCTTGACTTCCGCGTCAGGCATTTAGCAAATGGAATGAAAGCAATCAATTTAATCAATTTACATTCATATACTACGAGTAGAGCATGAATAAATCGGCATTATACACTTATGTTATTTCAATAATAGCGGTCTGGCTTAATGTTTATGGTTGGCCGTTAATGATATGCAATTGGAGCGACGCTTCATAACCAAAGTGCCGTAACATTGAATACTCTTTCAGTTTCCCCCTCCAGCTATAGTAGTGGGAGTACATACATACATACTACATATGTAGTACTCGTATGTACATACGTAGTTAAGAGCACAGTTCTAAGAGAAACAATAGAGGCGCGATCAGCGGCTGAGACTGTGGCGTAGTAGCTGCTCTCTCCGCTCGATAAGCAATAGAGAGATCAAAAGCTTTGCTAGTCGCAGCTTTAGTTACTCTCTCTCGATGAATCAGCCATTTGCCGTGGAATAGTTCTGTATACTATGAGCTCTCAGCATATTCGTAATACCCACTGCCAGGGTATCAAAACAGCTGTAAAACACAATCGACAGTAAATAAAAGCAGAAAATGGTGCAATAATGTATGCCCTCTCACTCTCATCTAAGTGTGTAGATTCTGATAAGATTGAGTGGAAAATAAAGCTATAGAAGACTGTAAATCGAGTAGAGCATAGCCGATAATCGCGTGAGTGGTCGACCAGCAAAGATCTGTGTTGCAATGACCGAGGAGACGCTCGAAAAGCCCGTTCTGTGCGTGGGCTGCACCGTCATAGATTTTGTGACGATCACCAGCAGCTACCCCAAGGAGGACACCGATCGACGCTGCCTGGACGGCTTCTGGCAGCGTGGCGGCAACGCCTCCAATGTGTGTACTGTCTTGGGCGTGCTTGGGTCGAAGGTGGACTTTTTTGGGATGCTGAGCAAATCGGATGCGTTTCGAGTGCTGCTGGAGGATCTGCGGCGGCGGGAAATCGGCACGAGTCACTGCCCGCAAACGGACAAGGATCCGCCGTTCTCATCGGTGATACTTGCCCAGGACACCGGCACGCGCACCATCATCCACTGTAACAAAAACTATCCGCAAGTCACCTGGGAAGACTTCAAGAAGATCGACCTCTCGCACTACGGATGGGTCCACTTTGAGGCTCGAAATGTCGCCGAGACCTCCCTGATGATGGAGAGCATTGTGGAGCACAACCGAATCAGCGGCGAACGCATCATCATATCCCTAGACTTCGAGACATTGTACGAACAGAACCTGAAGCTGTGCTATCCTTGCGACTATGTGGTCTTCTCCAAGGAACTGGCCAGCCAGAGGGGCTGGAAGAGCCCAAGGGAAACTTGCGAGTCTCTTGCAGCCGACCTGTCTGTGCAGGGGACACGGACACCGCCAGTGATCATCTGTCCCTGGGGCAGTGCAGGCGCTGTCTGCCTGGATGCCAGCGGCAACTACCACAAGCTGCCTCCCTACAAGCCCCAACAGGTGGTGGACACACTGGGCGCTGGCGATAGCTTCATGGCTGGCTTCATATACGCCGCACACGTGCATAAGCGGGATCTAGCGGAGGCTGTGGACTTTGCCAACCGTGTGGCCAGCCACAAGATAACCAGATTCGCTTACGATCACATTGGAGAGCTTAGCTCGGCCTAGAAACAATGGGAAATAGCTCCAAGAGCTTAATTCGAAAAGATATTCGTATCGAAAGTGGCTCTGCAGAAACTCTGCCTTCGTTTCGATGAAGATTTCCTGCTGCATCCTCAAGGATGGCAGCGCTTATGTATTTTCACAAATTTTATAAACTTGTCAAAGTCATTACGATTATATGTATGTATGTATCATGATTATATGGTTTTAGCAGCGTCCGATGCGGCGACCTGCTGGCACTCAGCCGCCTTGCACTGAAGGTATCCAGAAATCTGTGTGTGTAGGAGCATGGCAGGATTGTTACTGCTTCCGAGCTTACAGCCTTGCTTCCCAGTAGTTGTCTATGTGAACTTCATAAAGTCCGCTCGCTGGTCGTCCATGTCCGAGCCGATTGCCGAGGAGTTGATGACAATGCCGCCCGAAGCACCGCTGTGCTGCTGACTGTTGTTGGCTTCGGTGAGCTGTGGAGGAATATAAAGCGGTGTTATAGCGAATTCACCTCAGTGATGCCACAATGAGAGGGACCTACCTTGGCCCGCAGGCGCTTTATCGTGCGCAGTCGTTCCAGCCAGTTGGAGGCATACGGGTTCTGCTTCTGCACACTCTGGTAGACAAGCGAGGCGAGCTGTAAGACACCGCAACAGCTAATGAGCAACCAAATGGTTCATTAAGCGCCTCTACTCACGTTGGCGTGCAGCGCCATTTGACGGGCCAGCAGCGGAGCACTGCGGTCGGACACAATCCTTGGCTGTGGATGGCAGACGAACTTCGATATCTCGGAGCGAGCCTTCACGTATACCCGATTGGAGTTCAGCTCCAGGGGCTCGACAATCACGCAGGCGTAGTTGAACTGGCCCTGGCAAGGAGAAGGGAAAATGCAATTGGTGAACCCTTTTGGAGGGAGTGCATTGTGGCTCTCTTGACTCTTACGGATATGGTGTTCAGGTTATACTCCTCGCTGCTCTCGTTGTAAATGATCTTCACGAAATCGTTGCCGATGTGGCACTTCTTCTCGTTGCAGTTGGGATCGTCCTTCAGCTTGGTGGGCATCAGCGTGGCCACGTGAAAGGTCACCTGCAGAATGTCATCCTTCCAGATGTAGGCAAACTTGCCATCGGCCCCGTTCCTGTCGAGCCCAATGAACAGATTGTTCTGCTCGGCCTCCTTCAGACTGACCAGGGTGCCGATGTTGCGCAGGAACTCCACGTAGCGCGTGCTGCCGTGTGAATTGCGCAGGATCTCCACCTCGTTATTGCACTGACCCTGGCCCACGTACAGCACACCGATCTTGTGCGTCTCGAATGGCGGCACAAGGTCGAACAGCGTCACGGCATTCGAGTGCTCGGGCCCCAGCTTCAGTGGCATTTCCGTGACCCCCAGTGACCCTGTGCAGTACAGCTGCAGGAACACAAAGCTGGGATTCATGCACAGCTTGGCATTGATCGGCGGCTTGGCGGGTCCGAAGTTGCGGAAACTGCTGGCTGGCGGGGGACGCGCCTTGCCATTGATCACCTCACGCACCGTCGAAATGGTCTTTGACCGTCCCCGCATCATGTCGCCGTTTCCGTTGCCATTGTTGCCATACTCCGAGGTGGCGCCCACATTCGTCCCATTGCTGCCACTGCTACTAGACTTGGCCACGCCCTGCAGCAGCTGCTGCGGAGGCCCAGACGCGCCGCCAAAGCTCGTGATCTTGGTCGCTGCCAGCAGTGGTGGCTGTTTCACAGCAGGCACTGCCGTAGCCGTAACCGAAGTCGGACCAGGAGCCGGCGACAATGGCGGTTTGGCTGCCGATACCTGCAAAACCGGAGCCGTGGGCAGGGTGATTCCCGCAGCAGCAGGATGGCTGCTGACGTCGTCCGCCGAATGCTGCTTGGGCGGTAGGGTGCCGCTCTCCGGCTGCAGGTCCTGGACAATCTGTGGAGGCGTAGAGCCGGCTATCTCCTCCGGAATGGCCTCGCAGCTGACCCGCATATCCTTCGTGCTGTACTGGACACTCTTCTTCTTCAGCGTAAGCTGGCTCTGCGGCTCATCCACCACTTTGACCGGCTCCTGGGAGAGCGGCGCCGGCTTGGCGGTCAGAAACGCCTGCCGCCAGCTGGAGCTCATCTCTGGGCTGGAGTTGACCCGCCGCACGGGATTGCGTGCCCGGCTCTGCGCATCCTCAAACGCCAGCGAGTCGTCGTCTGCCTCGCCGTCGCTGACACTTCCGCAGAGAGCTGCCTCCTTGCCGCGCTTGCCAGGTGCGGTGACACGTGGTATGGGAATCGCTGCAGTTCCCGAGGGACCGCTACCATTGCCGTTGCCATTGCCGTTTCCACTGCCAACGCCGCCAACCGAATGAATCTCCTCCTGACGCTGAAGGGCTCGGGCCTTGGCCCGCAGCTCGCTTGTGGGTGCAGCTACAGCCGGATTGGGTTGGGGTTCTACGGCCTGTTCCTCTGGCGTGTCTTGTTCTCCATCTGCTTCCGGTTGCGGCTGCACGGGCGCTGTGCTGTCCTGCAGAGTGCTGTCCGGCCCAAACACTCCGCCGTAGGCCGTGGGCAAGAAGAGCGACACGACATTATTGAAGGGCAGATCCTGTCCGAAGCAGTCGTTGGTGATGGGATTCTGGATGCGCGTAATCCACGAGATGTTGCCAGTCGGACGCCGGATGAAGATCTCCGCCCAACCGGTACAGGCCCGCACACAAACCGGCTGCTGGACGACAGATCCCGCGGGACTCATGCTGGCCGAAGACTGCGACAAGGAATTGCCCAGCAGCGAGGTGTTGCTTCCCGTGTGTGGTCCGTCGCCGAGTCCCCCTCCACCCAGGGCCTCGGGATTGGAGCCCCGACGCGACAGCGCATCCAGCGAGGCTGTCGAGCTGTTGGAGATCTGTCGGTGCGGATGGTTGGTGGCCGCCGAGTTGGACGAGGAGGATGAGGTGAGTTCCGTGCTGCCTGCCGACTCGTTGCCGCTGCTGTGCTGCAGGCTCACCTTGGTATAGCGGCGCTCTCGTTCGGGGGAGAGAGGTGCCGCTGCGTCGCTCAGGCTCTTCGAGTTGAGGCTGATGCTGGGGGCTTTGCCCAGCTGCGCGCACCGCTCGCAGAGGCCGCTGCGCGTTGGTGCAGAGGGGCATCCGGAGGTGGTGATTGTCACCAGATTGTTGCCCACCAGCCAGGTCTGCGAGACGCCATCCTTCAGCAGAAACTCGGCTGCTGGCAGCCTGCAAGGGAATAAAGAAGAGGAGTTTAGGAGAGGGGCCTTGAGAGGCTTTCGTACGTACCGCTTGGGGGCCGAGGGACAGGGCGAGAAGGTGTGACGGGAGAGGAAATCGAAGCAGGTCTCCGCCAGCTCCGTGTGAAAGTTCCGCAGCCCATTGTTCATCTGTGGCCGCATCTCGGGGTCATTTCGGGCCGTGGCATTCTTCCGGCTGCCGCGCTCCGTGAGGCTGGTGCTGCGCTTGCGACTGGACGAGTCCTCGTTCAGGGAGTTCAGGTTGACAATGTCGTTGGACAGCATCTTGGCATTCGACTGCATCGACTGTGTGTGTCGATAGGAGTGGAGTAAGACAGTGCAGATCATAGAGTCTGCGACTCGCTCGCTACTTACACTCTTGATGTAGCTCACGCAGTTCTTGCGCAGCTCCAGCTTGCACTTGAGGAACCAGCCGGCTATGACGTGGTGGGCCAGCGACACCGTGTAATGGTCATAGCGATGCGGCTTCGTGTACGGCAGTGAAATGGCAAACACGTACATGTTGTGCATGGACGTGAAGTTGGTGAACAGATGCTTCGACAGGTGGATCAGCACTGCCCAAACAAAATAGAGGGTAAAAGTCCCCTGGATATTCCATGGATATTTACTTACACGACAGAAACTCCAGCACTGGAATGGCCAGTGTGTTCGTGTCGGACATCTTGCTCATCTGCAGCAGCACCTCCGGCAGCTTCCGCATCAGCGACTCGGGCATTTCCAGTATCAGGATGGTCATGGTGTTGATGCACACGCTGGCGATGCCGGTCAGCACGCGCGCATTGAGGGCCGTGATGATGCTGTAGTGCTGCGGCGGCTGCAGGCACTCGTGGTATATAACCAGCGAGGCGATGGCGGGCAGCACCAGAGCGTGGAACTCGTCGGTGGAGCGCTTGAACTTGTTGTTGCTGACCGAATTGATCTTGAAGAGGGTGTTGGCCAGCTCCTCGATGTCGTTGCCCTGGATGAGCGCCTTGTTCTGCAGCATTTTCGGCAGCTCCTTGATGACCAGCTCGAACACCAGAAAGTCCGTGTCCTGCTCGAGGCATCGCACAATCAGCTTGCACACGCGTCGTATTGAAATCGCCGTGGCATGTGCCTGCGGCAGCAGCGGCGAATCAATGCCCAAATAATGGCTGAACTTTACCGCCTCATTGTTGCCCTCCGGATAGCCAATGTGGTAGGAGGCGTTGGCCCGAGCCTTGAGTATCCAAGTGAATATCTATGGGATGTCCAAAATGTAGTAAAAAGTAAGCGCAGCTGTTCCTATACTCACTTTAAGGCGCACAATGCTGGTCTGTTCGAAGATCTTGGGCCAATCGTAGTGCAGCTCCAGGTGCTCCAGCAGAATGTTGAATATCTTCATGGCATGCGCAGCCGGAGAGGCGATGCAGCTTTGTGGCAAACACCTTGACCAGACCATCGACGGCAGCAATGATGTCGGCCACCTCCGACTCATTCTTGATTATGGCCACCGACCCCTCCAGCAGAGGCACCCCAGAATCTGATGCGGCCAGGTGACGCATGTGCTCGAAGGGACGATTAATGAGCGCCTCAAGCGTGTCCAGCAGATCCACACAACGCTTGGTGTCGCAGTGCAGGGCAAAGTTGGACAGGGCCCGCGCCACGGCCACACGCACCTGCACACTGGGCTCCTGATGGATCTGTGCCAGATGGGTGAGGACCACGCGATTGAGTATCTCCTCCTCGTAGCAGGCGCGATTCTGGTCCATAATGCGCACCAGCGACTCGATCGTCTTGATGCGAACATTCACATTGGCCATGCGGTAGTAGCGGCGTATGAAATGCGTCAGCACCTGCAGCCACTCGGGTCGTGTGGCGGTCACCTGACGCGATCGGTACTCGATCAGGGAGAGCACAGAGGCCTCTGGCCGCCTCTCTGCCACACGCTCGATGAGATCGTAGATGCGATCGACGTTGCCCAATATCTGAGAGCGATCCTGCTGCAGCAGCTTCTCGATGCAGTCGATGTTCTCGTGGAAATTGATCTGCAGATACTGTAGGCGATCTTTGTTCATGCCAGAGACCTCTGTGTGGAAGAACACAACAATCAATCATCTATAAAAGCAGTAACCAGACTTGTACCCACCGTAAAACTCAATGTTGTTCACAATCGCCGACATAATGTCGCAGATTCTGTCCCAAATGATCTCCGACAGGCGCGTCTTGTTGATCACCATCCGCACGCTGAGTATCACCTCGAACGTGACGATCACCTGCCGACTATCCAGTGCCTAGAAACACACAAAATACTCACAATACACACAAAATCATTGATAGTGTAGTGTAGTGCCACTTACACGCAGGAATCCAGTAAGCACATTCGTCGCATACGTCATCGACGAGACCTGGAAAATGATGTTCGAGCCGAAGATGTTCATCGTCAGGTGGAAGACAGCTCCGCGCAACAGCTGCGCATCGTCGTAAAGGGAACGATCGTTGAGGATGCTGCACATCATCTTCATGGAATGATAGCCCAGCTGGGTGCCCAAAAGGTTCTTCATTATCTGCAAATGAAAAGGAAAATAAAAGATATAATATTCCCCTCATATTTCATCCGAACTATTGGCATTCATGCGGTTCATTCTTTCCGAGAGTTTCGAATCATTTCCATACTATTTTTGGCAGAGATTTTATTCCAAATTCAAAAAAGGATTCCCCAAAGATGAAAAAACAAATCGTGAGGGAGTTCATTACGGTGAAGAAGGTGCGCTACTTGCCACGGGACCCATCCCCGCCACCACCGCCGCCGCCACCACCCCCACGCCATGTGCTCGTGGTGGGTAGCTGCAGCCTGGATCTGGTCACGGTGTGTGAGGTTCATCCCATGGCAGGCGTGGATCAGCGCACTAGCGAGGGATGCTGGCGGCGCGGCGGTAGCGCCTCCGACATGTGCAGCGTTCTGCGTCGCCTGGGAACGGCGTGCGAGTTCCTTGGGCGACTGAGCAGGGCCACTGCCTTCGAGGATCTGCTGACCAGCTTCCGCTCGATGGGCATCGACATCTCCCACTGCCCGATGTCGGCCCACCAGCCGACTCACCGCAGCATCATCATGATACGCGGCTGCGAGACGCACACCATCCTGGAGTACTCGAATTGCCGGCAGGAGCTCACCTTCCAGCAGTTTATAGGCGCCGTCGACTACCAGCGGTACTCGTGGGTGCACTTCGAGTGCCGCAGTGCCATGGAAACGGTGCGCATGATCCGGGCCGTGCGCGCCTTCAACGAGCGCTGCCCGGAGGCGAGAATCATTCTGTCCGTCGATCTGGCCAGCCTGAAGAAGCCCAGCCTAATGGTGGCCGACCTGGTGGATTATGTGTTTGTCCGCAAGCAGCTGAAGCAGGCGTATGCCTTCATGAACGGCCACGAGACAGTGTGGGCCGTACGCGACGGACTACGTCAAGTTCGTGCCGAATGGGAGAGGAATCAGCCCCGAAAGACGCCCCACCCCACACAGGGCACTCCGCCCGTGGATCCGAACATTTGCCCGGCGCAGCCACAGAACGGCCCCACCATTATCTACAACAACTATGCGGAGGGCGCCAGCTGCCTGCTGCCCGATGATACGTTCTTCAAGGTGGGACCGCATACGCCGCAAAAGATCGTGGACGTGATCGGTGAGAACTCTACGTTCGCGGCGGCAGTGATCTATGCTCTGCTGGAGGCAAAGCTGCACCTGCGCGACGCCCTGGAGTACGGCACTCGGGCGGCCGTCTTCAAGGTGCAACAAAACGGATTCGATGGTCTGCGCTGCCTGCCCAAGGATCTCATCGGCTGCTACTATGCCTGAGGTCATGACCGAACTGGGTTATCGCGCATCGTTCCTCTAAGCACGAGTTTTGGCCTTGAGTTTGGCTGGAAAAACACCAACGGCTGAAGAATCGTATTGAATCGAAGTGTACAGATTCATTGATCGTTGTTTAGTTAATCATCCATCTGGCAGCATGTCGTGGCTGTCGATAAGAAGTCGCGCAGAATGTGTAATTCTCTGATAAGACGCTGCTGCGACTGGGGTTCAGATATTGTATATGAGGGAATTTTCATTAGCATTAATAAACGAATGTCAATGCAATCTCGGAAGCGATTGCCGCAAAATGATGATGTTACGTGATGTGGAGGACATAAAAAGGTAGCCGTAGTCAAGCCAGTGCCGCATTCGCTATTCGAAGCGCAACAAGATACAATATACAAATGGAAAGTGAGTGGGGGTACAGGAGACATCCGATCAAAGGACGGACTACTAAACCAGAGCTTGTTTGCTTGCAGATCGTGTAATGGTGATACTACTGCTCCTGGCGGCGAGTGCGAGTGCTTCGCATGACCCGAGCATCGCCGCTGTGTGCCGGCGTTCGACCGCCTGGAGATTGCTGCCCGATGAGCATCACTGCCGCAGATTCTACGTCTGCACTGGCGATGCAGAGGACGCCTACCAGGAGTTTAGCTGTCCCCCCGACTATCGGTTCAGCAGCGAGCTGAACATCTGTGTGCCCGGTGCTTGCAGCGACGTGATCAGCTCCTGCAACTTCACCACCAGTGCGGAGCGCATACCGAGCGACTGCACCCGCTACCGCCGCTGCACGCCAGCTGGAGCCTACTCAGTGGCGCGATGCATCAGCGGCAGCTACTTTGACACCGGACGACGCGCCTGCCTGCCAGTGGCCGTGACGGCAGCACACCAGTGCAGCTGTCTCCTGCCGGACCACGCCACGGTGGCCAATCCGAGCGACTGCGAGACCTACTACCGCTGCGAGAGCGGTGAGGCGGTGCTCGTTCAGTGCCCAGCGGGTCAGTACTTTGAGAGCAGCGTGGGCAGCTGTCTGCTGGACAAGACTGGCATCTGTTTGGAGAAGCCCACCCTGCCGCCGTCCCTTACCGACCACGCGCTCGCCCTGGATGAGTGCATCAGCACCGGCAGCCGCCTGGCGCCCCACAGCAGGGACTGCGGTCGCTACTATGTTTGTGCGGACAGGCGTGTCCTCGAGATGAGGTGTCCCAGGGGCCAGTACTTTGATGTGGTGCACCATTACTGCACTCTGGACCTCTCCAGGGAGTGCCAGAGACAAAAGGGCGAGGCGAAGCCCCTGGAGGTGACTGAGACGGCCGCGATAGCAAAGAAACCACCGCCACCACCAGAACGGGAAGTCTTGGCTAGCTACGATAAGTTTTCGTCAAAGTTTGTTTCATTTTGAGACATGAAATCAATAATTACAAATAAAAGATTAGAAGATCCAAATCAATATTACTAATGTGCAGAGAAGGAAGCACATGGCACAGATGTCCACGTTCCAAACGGAATCATTATACTAGGACTGCCAATTGGTTTTTGTGTGTGTTCTCCTGCAAGCTAAGCAGATCTAATGCCATTAAGCAAGGCGATATCTAGGATTACCTACTATCGGACAGACACTTCTTTTTACTCTAGATTCAGGAAAATCTCACCTTGAAGGAGGACTGGCAGTATCGCGAACAGTCAACGGTTCGACACAGAGTGATGATGCACTGTGGAAGCGGCTCGCTGGGGAATATGGTGTAGCCAATAACCATTTCAAGAATTGTAAGGCACTGCAGGCCGATGTCGACGTCGGTGACGGTGCAGCTTAATTCGCAGGCATTCCTGGGCAGTAGAACAAAACGTTAGCAAAACTGCGAATATATCTGACAAGATCACCCACTGTACGATTCCAACGAGAATGTCTTTGTCCAGATGGGCTGCATTAAACTTGATCAGATTGACCAGCATGTCTAGGTAGGGGCACAGGAGATTGGCCTCTGTTATTGCTGGGATCCACAGCAGCATGAATTTGCCAATCTGCCAATCAAGACGCACATGTTAAAGTTCTCCAAGCACATGGTGCATACGGCTGCAACTTTACCTTTTCTTCAAAGTTTGTGATATTCTTTCCGTTTTCCGTGAGTGTGTCCAACAGCTCGAGCAGATGCCGCAGGTCCTCGCGCGCCTCGTGATTCTGGATGACCAGAAAGAACTTCTCCCGCATGAGATTGAGGTTCTTGTACTGTGTGTGGATGAGTCGTTTGTAGAAGCTCAGGGCAATCTGTCGCGTTTCCGCCGGCTTGTTGGGCACTATGAGATCGTTTGTGAGATTCCACAGGTTGGTAATGGAAGTCTGTGGGCACGGAAGCCAGCATTAGTGTCGGTTTCGCTCTCTGCCATCGGCCTGCTACATACCTCATCCAAGTTAAAGTTGTGCAGCGCGTCGCCCAGCTCCTTGAGCATCTTGCACCGCTGTGCCACGGGCTGTTCCGGACGCAGCTCCCGCTCGTATGGCCGCAGTCTGGTCTCCCCTGCATTGCCTGTGCAAAACGAAGTATTAAAACAAATGAAGAAGGGCCCGACAACGGTGGTGCTGTCCCCGACAATTGGAGTCGTTCGTTACCTGCCGGCGTCACCTGTTTGAGAAACATTTTGAACTTTGACTTGTTGTTGGAGCTCATGGTGGATCGTTCTCTGGGCGGTGGTCAGTAAAACAGCTCGCTGCGTGCACAGTTATTAGTTCTTTTCGTTGCAATTCTAATAACAAATTTATGCACACAGCCACCAGCTGCTGCTTAGAGGTGGAGAAACATCGATACATCGATGTTTTGAAAATTCTATGGCGACTATCGATGTTTTTGACACCACTAAAACAAAGGTATGGTATGTGGGTAAAAATATATATCATATGAATATTGCATATTGAGAACCATAATGACCTTGTTGCGCCATGTAAAATTTATTATATTAAATTTTAATACAGTCCTGAAATTTGGTCCCTCCAAAATATCCATATACATATCTCCTACATATATATTATCAAGATGTATATCGATATATTGATATATCAATATTTTAACATCTCTACTGTCACCCGACGCGTCTGTGAACAAAATAATTTTACTTTTGAACCTTGATAAATTCTAGCTATTCATCTTAACTAAGCGGCGCAACTAAGCGTCTAGTTTCTCTGCCACATTCTAAAGTTTTCTTCCGTTTTCCCCCCGCGATTGCACAGCGCCGACAGCGCCACTTTTTCGTTGCTTTCCGCGCTCGCTAATTGGCAAACCAGATCCACGGAAAAGTACATACGCAAAAGGAACAAAAAGAACAAAAGGAGGAAAACAACAGTTAGTCGTCAAATCTGCGACGCGCGTCTGACAGAGCTAGGAATACGCTCTATTCACAAACACAACCACACGTACATTATCGCCCAAGCAGTAGGTATGTACATACATATGTATGAAATTAACGCAATATTTGAACATCAGATTATTACCATTATATTTGCGTGCAGTCGCCGCCGCCGACGACGACGACGTCGCGTCGTCCATGTATCACCAAAGTTAGTCTTATTTGGCTTTCTGTGCGTGTGTGTATGCGTACTTTTGCCGTCCTGCCGTTTGCTTTTGTGCATGTGTGTGTGTGTATGTGTGACGAAATGCAATTTTTATTTGGCATTTTTCGCGCCTCGTATTCCAGGCGTATTGCTCTTAATTTCTATACCGGGTACTTGCTGGGTATACACGGTATTCGTACAGCATGGTACAGGGTATTGCGCACGTCAGATCGAAAGAAGATGAAAATGTTTCACAGCAGAGAGACGTAGCACCTTTGGATCCCCTGACCAGAGTCACAAATAGTGTCATTAATTACAGTTTTGACTGAGCAGCACCTGCAGTGCCGCCACTGATCAGGTTACCGGGTATCCATATGTCGAGTCACTCGACTATAGCGTTCTCTCATTGTTTTGGAAAAACAGTGCCGCCATTTTTGACAAGTTCTCGCCGCCGAACGTTAGTCGGAATAAGCTTCAGACAGTTGCTAATCCGCATTTCATTGTGTTTTAGAAACCAGATCACCATGAGCTCCACGGAGGATAACAACAGCAGCAGCCCGGCCACCACGCCCCAGGAGGGCGAGGCCCCTGAGCAGACCAATCCCAGGGATCTCGAGAAGATTGAGGAGGAGAAGCTCAAGTCAAAGTACTCGAGCGGCATGCGTGTGCCCGGAGGCCACTCGGCGTTCCTCCAGAAGCGTCTGCAGAAGGGGTAAGTGTGCCATGTGCCATCTGCCCATGTCCAATGGTCCGTATCACATAATCTCTATCTCTCTCTCTGTCCCTGCTGCAGCAAAAGTTCTTCGATTCGGGCGACTATCAGATGGCCAAGCAGAAGGGTGGCAGCGTCAAGCAGGTCTTTGCCAACAAGGTGACCACCGGCGAAGCCATACCAACGCCCGAGACCGTGCCGGCACGCAAGACCTCGATCATTCAGCCCTGCAACAAGTTCCCAGCGACGAGCTAAGCTGTCGTAACGCAAAACCAAACCCCAAAACACCCACACAAACACACATCCCCAAACGCGAAACCCTAACCCAGCAGCAACCCACCCCTCAAATGCTCCTAATATCTAATCTAAAATTCAAATGCTAATTGCGGCGCACTTTCGCCCCAACTATGAGATTTCGCGGAAGATTCAATTCAAAACTCCCAAACAAAAACGAGCTGCTCCCCCCAACCTTATTAATTTTTAAGTGAAGCTGTACTGCATATTCCTTTGGTTAAACACACACACTACTTGTCCACCCCAAATCTCAAGATCAAGTCATTTCTCATACCAAGGAAGTTGGGCAGCACGAAGCTTGTTGCAGAATATGCATATATGTACCCCCTTATCCGCGTAACATTATCTTAACTTACCCAGATTGTATGTAGCCTTAAGTATTACCAGCATAATAAACATAAGTTGGAGCCAGCAAGCTACATTTTTCTCGTATTGTAAGACCTCACAGAAGGCACAAGTCTCGTTCAAGCTTGCCGAACTCAATTTTTAATGCGAAAACCAAACTGTGGAAATAGAATCTGTTGTAAATGAAGCCAAGTATATGGCATTGTAATGAACTAAAATAAAAAGTCCTGTTCGTACTACTTTAATTGTTTTTAAATTAAACTCGAAGTGTTAGTTCGGGTAAAAGTGACTTTTGGATTTGTAATCCTGAAGTTAAGGCCTTCAAAGGAATTCAATTCCTAGCTAAGCGCATCTGCTTACATAATTTTGAATTATATAAATAAGCATAGTCTGGCTTAGGGATAAATTACATATTTAAATTAACCGCCATGTATATCGATTGTCATAGTGCCCACCACTAGCACCGACTAGCCTATTTATTTGGTGCCAGGGGGTTAAGTGGGCTAATGTCCTTTTTTTCTTTGGTATATTTTGAAAATGGTATATTTTGGTATATCGATAACATATAAAGCTGTTGTACATTGTTTTTGTTATTTTGATTGTTTATAACAATTTTGGCGTTCAAAGAAAGTATTGATGGATATATTCGACGAGCGCACCCACAGTCTGCTCGAAGTGGTTACCCACTTGGCGTTTCTGTTGGGCGCCGAGGAGAGTGGCCCAAAACGGCCAACAGCTGCTTCTGTGGCCAAGAAGCGGAGCCAGATTTTCGATTCTCTGCTGCGGAATGGCACAATGCCCGCCTCCATGAAGGAGGCGTTCTTGCGGCAGGTGTGCCGGGACATCAGGAACGATCGCGAGGACGAAACGTTGCGCCACTTCCAGGAGATACTCGGCTGCAAGGATCCATTCGTCGAAACTGCGCGGCTTCCTTTGCAAAAGGAATCTGAATGCAACAAGGTGTCCAGGTACAGGGTCAAGCTGTTGCAGCCAGGACCACTGCAGCTAAATAAACCAGCCGAGTGCAGTGGAGACTATGCCGGCCTAAGTGATCGTAAACCAATGATGTTAACCTCAGTCGATGATTTGCGACGGAAAGGCAACCCACTCGATTTCAAGCCCCGCTTTGGTTTAGTATTCATCAGATGTGGTGAGCAGCGCGTTCCCCCCAAGCGCTTGCAGTTGGTGGCCCCCTCCGGGACCTGCTCCGCCATCTCAGGGTCGATGGCACGCATTATGGGGCCCAAGGACCAAATGATGCGCATAACATATCGCCTGCCGCTGCCAAAGAAAAGGCCTTCGCCTGATCAAACGGCCCGGGACAAGCTGAAGAACAACTTTATCGCCGAGGGTAAGCCTGAGAAGCACTTCTTGTCGGATATCAGCATGAGCAACGAACTGTTGCTGCGCCAGAACAAAGATTTGGTGCTGCACTACGTCGACCAGGCGGTGCTCATTGATCACTTGAAGAAGGCAGCCGCAGGCCTGCAATCGGAGACGTTCGAGTGCCCAGCCGAAGCCAGGGATATACTCCAAATAAAAAGAAACACCACGGTGCGAACTGTTCTGCCCGAGGTGATGTCCGATTTTGTAGAACCATTCGTAAGGTCTGGGATCGCCTTTCGCCGCCTGAGTGCTCGCGTCAAGAGTCGAGGGCACCGCCTTGAGGGACCGCTTAATCGGGTAATAATCTCTCCTCGAATCTCAATCGAACCTACAGTACTTACGTCTGGCTGTCGTCTTGCATTTTCAGGCTATGCGGGACACTTTAATTGATTTTTTGGCCACCAATCGACAGTTTCTTCTCTGCCTGCCCGCTGAAAGCTTCTCGCAGTTGCTGATAGCAGCCCAACCTGCTATGCAACTGCTGCAGCATCTCGAGAGAATGTTCGAGGCAGAACCTAGTCGTAAGCACATGTCATGCAATCATCGCATTCTTAACCTCCGTCGTTAATCCTTTACCGAAATTTGCAGTGAACTTGGACTCGGGTGTGCCTGGAACATTCATACTTTCCACCATTGGAACGGCCATCGAAAAGTGCAGCAACAGCGACTTCCTGCAGCTGCTGATGTATCTGCTTAAGTGCATGTGTCAGACATACTTCGCCCAGCTTCAGCGATGGGTTTACCGGGGCGAGCTGGACGAGGAGGTGAACGAGGTTTTCATCAGACGCCGTGCGCCATTGGAACAACAGACCGACGAGTGCAGCAAGGAGTTCTTTGATAAAGGCTACCAGGTTCACGAGGAGGATGTGCCCAACTTTTTGTCGGGCTGCGGAAACATCATTCTCCAGTGCGGGAAGTACAATCGCCTGCTCAAGGCTTGCAATGCTCAGGTGAGAGCGATTCAGTTAGAGGATAGCGTCAAAGGGGGCCGCTTATAACCAATCGCACAATTACAGCATCCCGTCTTCGATGTGGCATACCCCGACATAGTTGTGTGCCTCTCGGAGCAGCAGCTCAAGGCAATGCGCACGAACTTGAACGATAAATACAGCAGTATCCGTCAAACCTTTGGGGAGTGCAGCATGAAAAGCATCTTTGAGGAGCGGATGGCATACAAGCTTCGGTATAAGAACCGCATGGTCGAACGAACGGCGTCTTTTATTGCCGCCTGGGAGGAGGAGCAGCGCGAGTTGCTCCTGGAAGCGAATGCCAAGAAGCGTCAGCGCTACAATGAGATAAACGCAGAGCAGGAACTCCACCAAAAGAATCGTGTCGAGCAGCGCCGTCTGGAGGTGGTCCAAGAGATGCAGCATCAGCGGGAGCGTGAACGGTACGAGGATCAGCTTCTAGAGCGGGAGAAGCTAGCCCTGTCAAATCAAATACAAGTGCTACGTCAGAGGGAAGAGGCAGCGGAGGATGCTTCCGGATGGGAGATGGCCCATAGCCCAGATCACAGTTCAAATACCAGCTTTGAATCTTGCTTTGAAGCCCCAAACGCGGACGCAGACGTAGATGCAGATGAAAACGCAGACGCGGTAGAACCTCCTTCATCAGACGATGAAGAACAAAATGCCATATGTTCAGAGCCGGAGCCAGAGCCAGAGCCAGCCCCTGTCACGGTCGTGCCGTATCAAAGAAGTCACTCGGATGTTCTGAATTCCAACGAAGGAGAGCCCTCTCTACCCTCAGAGCTGGATCGCAATCGCAAGCACATGTTGTCCTCCGCCCTGTTGCAAGAATGCCAAATGGAGGTGCATCTGGATGAGCCCTCAAGCTCAGGCACAGAGCCACGGGCCCTCCTGCCGCCGGACATTAACATGAACCTCAATAGATTGGCGGGCACCACGGAGCAGAGTGATCTGCAGCGAAACCGCCAGCGTATGCTGCAGCATGATAGCTTCAATGCCTTCAACTCCACGGAGGATGTGCACACGCAGCGCGTCAAGTGCCAGCTGAACTCGGACTCGGCGCTGGCCAGGAATAGGCGACGGGTGATGGCAAGCGAGTTTGATATTCCGAGTTCTTGCAGAAAAGCCACCATCAAAATGACCCCCATTGCGGAGAACGGCTTGCACTTGCCACTCGAAATGAACAAGCTGCATGTGGAGGCGCCTCTGGATGCCGGCACTCCCATGTCCACCACATCAGATGTGGATATCGATGGGCTTTCCGACCACAATCCCTTTCAAAAAGCAGAAGCCCCTGAGACAGATGCAGCGGATAACAACAACAGCCAGGATCCTGCATTGCCTTTGTCGGGCACTCCATTGCCTGCTGAGCCTGCAGCAGTGTTTGTGGCTGAAAGGGCATCTACAGTACAGTTGAGCAGACTCTCAGCTGTTCGCTGGCCAACGAATTTTGGAAAGATAGAAGAACGGGAACAGCCCCAGACCTTAGTCACCTCGGTGCCGGAGTCGTGTAATCCGTTTATGGCCAGGCGCTGTCTACAGATGTCCGTGCTGGAGCCCGTCAGTGCACACTATGCGCTGCTTCGCAACGAGGTGCTGCGCATCTTCAAGGAGCAGCGTGTCTACGAGCACATTCGCATGCTGCGAAACTACTTCTTTTTGCTGAACGGCGAGTTTGGGACACAGCTCACGGGCGGCATTTTAGACCACATTAGTACGGACATGGATCCGCGCAGCCTCTGCCAGAAGGGCGTGCTGGACGCTATTCTCAACAACGCGCTCGGAAACTGTGCGGCAACCGACGACACTCTCGTGGCACCGAATCTCACACTAGACTGCACAAAGATACCGGATGGCTTGGATTTTATGTCGCTGGATGCCACGGCCATGCTGACGCTAAATTGCAAGGTGAATTGGCCGCTTAATTTGGTGATTAGCGGCGAGACAATCGCCAAGTATGGGCAGATCTTCGAGCATCTGTTAAAGCTGCGTCACGTCACCTTTGTGCTCGAGGGCGCCTTCCAGCATCTGCAGCTCCTGGCCAAGCTGCACGGATCACCACTCCGCACTGCGCACCAGTTTAGGCACCTGCAGGCGGTGCGCCACAAGCTGTCACATTTGCTGACCACTCTGCAGACCCATCTCGTGGCGAATGCGCTCCAGGCCACCTGGAACGCCTTCAAGAAGGACTTGTGTGGCTGCGACTCCATCGAGGGGCTCTACAGGCTGCATGTGGCATACTTGAAGCGGGTGGCATTCCTGGCCCTGCTCAATCGTCGTAGCACCAAGATCAAGGAAACAATTGACGGCATTCTGGTGATTGTTATGCGGTTTTGCAAGTAGGTTTCAATTCCTTAAAGTGCTCGTCAAAGATCTAATTCCTGCTTATTTTACAGAGTTCTAGAGGCGCAGTCTTTCGTTATGGAGGGAGAAGAGTTTGTGCATCCGCGCTACAAGCGCCTTGTGCACGAGGAGGCAGAGTTCGAGAAGTTCCTGCAGTACTTCATCTACTTGGGCAACAAGCTGGCTGCCTCCGGGTACCAAGAGGAAATCGGAGACCTGATACGTGTGATTAATTTCAACAACTATTACAAGTTATCTGAGGGTTCCACATCGACCAGAAAAAATTAGATGTAGCTAATGTGCGTCCGAATCTGTTGAAGGATTCATTGAACCAAGCAAGGGAGATAGGATTCCATAAGATTTTAAGGATTTTAGGAATGTGTGTATTCTGCTTGAAAAATAACAGAAACTAGAGAATCCGTAGCTAGGCAAGCAAAGGAGTTAAATTATTATTAAGTTAAATTATGTTGAATTTTTCCCAAATGTTTTAAGAAAATTGTTTTAATGGAATAAAAATAGTTATATGAAAAATTATGAATCCTTTTAGTCTTTAATTAATGCAGAAAGTACTCAGTCTCTGTTTGAGAATATAGTAACGAAATTTTGCAGCAAAAGGGTACCAATATGAAGGAAAACAAATTAAATACATGATTATATAAAAAACAATGTTAATCTAGGATAAATTCAATATTAATGTTCCCAAGCAGCTTGGAACAACAAATTTAACATTAATAAAAGGAAATAGGGTATATTAATGTCCATACGCATGCAGACACTTAGTTGACCAGCAACACTGACGGAGTGTGACCAAAGTTAAATTTACGTTTTATGCTTTGGCCCTTTTTTGTTTGAACCTTATTATGTAAAGAATCCAATAAACAGGAGTTCTAAAAACTAAACAATCTTGTTTAAAATTAATTGATGAATAGTATAAAATTATTTGTTTAGGGCTGAGTGGGCTAACTAGCAAGTAACATTAAACCGAATATCAAACTCAAGGAATATCAACGCATCTTATCGTGTCCCTCAGTATATTTACGGTATATTTTGATAATGCCATGGTATATTTCAGGCGGTGTATTTGATCGATAGGTTCGCGGTCACACTGATGATTCAGAAATTCTGTTTTATTTTTAGTTTTTATACGCTTGCAGCACGTTTTTCCTCTTAATTTTATCCACTTTACGTTGCTTTTGCATTAGTCACTGAAAATGCAGGTAAGGCTACATTTCCACGCATGGCCAGCGCCAGCTGTGCTACAAACGCTTCGAGTTCCACTTTTGTGGGAGTGTGCTGCACCTGAAATATTTCATTCCATATTTGGGCAGATGCGATGCAAGTCGCAGGCCAAAAATAAATGAACTGTGAATGAAAACTCATCTGGCTTGGACTTTTGCAGGACCCAAATGAAGACACCGAGTGGAATGATGTGCTGCGGGCCAAAGGAATCATCGGGCCCAAGCAGAAGGAGGCTGAAATCACAGAGGACCAGATCCAAGCCCTGATGGACGATGCGATAGAGCGTCGCACAGACCTGCCACAGAGCGAGGGCCAGCGCGACAAGAAGATCGACGACATGTCACTGGACGAGCTGGATGAGCTGGAAGACTCGGAGGACGAGGCTGTGCTGGAGCAGTACCGCCAGAAGCGTATTGCGGAGATGCGCGCCACCGCCGAGAAGGCCAGGTTTGGCAGCGTGCGCGAAATCTCGGGACAGGACTATGTCAGCGAGGTCACCAAGGCTGGCGAGGGTATCTGGGTGGTGCTGCACCTGTACGCCAACGGCGTTCCGCTCTGCGCTCTCCTCCACCACCATATGCAGCAGCTGGCGGTGCGGTTCCCGCAGACAAAGTTCTTGCGCTCCGTTGCCACCACATGCATACCAAACTTCCCCGAGAAGAACCTGCCCACGATATTCATCTACCACGAGGGCGCCATGCGCAAGCAGTTCATTGGCCCCCTGGAGCTGCGCGGAGAGAAGCTGACGGTCGATGAGCTAGAGTTCATGCTCGGCAAGGTGGGCGCCGTCTCCACCGAGATAACCGAGGATCCCAGGCCACAGATAAGGGACAAATTGCTGGCCGAATTGGAGGACAAGAGCTCGGACTTTTACTAAAGCCCCTAAGCTCCCCACATCACCATCCTCATCCCCATCCCATCCTCCTCCACTCAAACTAACTTCAGAGATGATCTGTGGGACCGTCGCCTGTAGATTTCTGTTGTAGCATTTATGTTTCGTTGCCGCCTTGTGCTTTTTCTTCACCAATAAACCTTTACTTTTCTACACGAATCCGGATTCACTTATTGCTCTGCTTCGAACTGCTGGCCGCCGCCGTCTTGGCCACGCTCTTCGGCTTGCCCCGGAATATGTTGGGATCGATGATGTTGTACGGGTGCTCGCAGGCCGGATTGAGGACGCGGCCGCGCCTCACCTCGTGTTCTTCGAGCAGGTGGGGGGCAAGCAGGAGGAACAGCTGCTCGGTCCACGAGGGAAGGCCGAAGCTGGAGAAGCACAGCTCCCAGTAGGGCAGTCCCAGGTGGGCTATGGACATCCGCAGGTACTCGCTGAAGGTCTCCGCTAGAAACTGCCAGCTCAAGGTGTTCAGCTCCAGCAAATAGAACTTGGGATTGTTAGAGCTCGTCGACTCGTACAGCATGCACACCTAGAGGAAACAAAAGCCAAGTAAGCACATGGAATGGAATCTCAGCACCCAAAACAGATCCACATCACCTTCGCCATCTCGTTGATGTTGTTAATCTCGAATATCTTGGACTTGGCCGTGATGGTTGGCGTCGCGTTTCCCCACCTGTCCTTGCCCGTGCCACTGGAGACATTCGGCATTGCCAGTGGCAGAAGATTGGCCGCCGCAGTGGAGCTAGCTGCCGAGAGGTCCGGCCCGCCGCTAGTCAGAGCCGGCGGGTGAGCAACGCCACTGGCTGAGTGCGTCGTCTCGATGTTCTCTCGCAGAAGGGTCACCTGCAGCAGGTGCGGGAAGTAGATGTGTCCCACGCGGCGAACGTCATTGGCTGTCGTGGGGGGGGGAAACGGGGAGATGTGTAGCTGCATGCCACCACTTGGGATGCGCTACTCACGCGCGTACTGATAGCTCCAGTTGAGCACGAATCCGTCGGTGGACAGGTAGAACTTCTTCATGTCTTCCGGCAGGTAGACGCAGTGCCTCTGCTCCCAGTTCACCACCTGGCAGGCGGTCAGTGGCTGTCGTCGCTCCAGGCTCACATTGCAGACTCGCGGCACGGTCGCTGGCCAGCGGGCATGAGGGTTTAAGGACGTTAAAGAAGCGCTGGATGGCTGGATGGAATGGGCATTGAATCGGTGAATACTCACAGAGCGTCTTCATGAGGCCCAGCGTCAAGTTTTCGTAGAATGCATCTTCCGGCGAGAGTTTCTTGTTCATCATTAAATAATAATTTTCGCCATACAAAAAATTGTGTTCACTTGAACGTGTCAGACGTGTGTTGCTATCTGCTGCTTACTTTTCCCCAATTGATTTCGAGCAAACAAACCCCAACTGGAAATGTGTTGTGTTGGAAACGGCAGGGCCCCAGCGGGGTCTAGGGACTACAACTACAGAATTCTTTAGATTCGGAATCAAGCGACTTACAACATTGAAAAGGATTTATTTACAAGTAGCATGAGATCGGTAAGGCTACAAACAATAAGCAGTGGACGGACAGTCGACATTTAACAATAATTTGCGAATGGGAAAGGGAGTTCCATTGACATGATGGAGGTGATAATGTTTCGTGAACGTTTACTCGGCATTGCTTGTGGTCTGCAGGTTGCGGTCTCATCTCTTGCTCGACACGTTAGCCTCGCTCTCGGCCTCCTCCTCGTGTCAGGATACCTCCCAGACGGTGGACTCTACCGACCGTCGAGGCCGTGCGGCCACCTCCACATGGGCATCGAGTCCGTCGCTGAGTCGACTGAATCGGCGTGCCCAGCTGCCGCGGTTGGAACCTTGGCTGCCGGCCGCCACCGATGTCC
Source organism: Drosophila subsilvestris (assembly GCA_035043285.1). Classification (NCBI taxonomy): domain Eukaryota; kingdom Metazoa; phylum Arthropoda; class Insecta; order Diptera; family Drosophilidae; genus Drosophila; species Drosophila subsilvestris. The sequence goes on along the minus strand of JAWNNB010001724.1, from coordinate 4,594,603 downwards.
TGTTGCTGGCATCGCGGAACAGGCTCATGATGTCCTGGCTGTCGCCCTGCGCGCGCTTGATGCCGTGCTGGTACTTGGCCTCCTTGGCCAGCAGCTGTTCGCGCTGCATCTGCGTCTTCACCTCGGACGGCACATCGGGTATGATGAACTGCATAATGCCGGTGATTACAAACACAACATGCTGTTGAGCGGGCAAAGGAGAATTATACTAAGAGAATTCCAATTGCATTGGCAGGACGCCAGCTACTGACCTCAAAGACCACAACGAAGGCCAGACGGGCGGCAAACACGTGCCAGTAGTGGGGACTCAGGCCATACGGTTCATAGTCCTTGGGGCCGTTCCTGCAAACGGATTATAAATTGCGATTTGTGAGCATCGGTGTGGCAGATGGATGAGGAGGATGTTGACCGTACCGATAGCCCCGATATTGACAGGTGTCTGGATCGCGCTCACTGACCGAGGCGCCCCACTCCTCCTTGTAGTCGGAGGTGTTGAATATGGAGAGCGAATGCTCGATGTAGCCGGCCAGGGTGTGGGTCTCCGAATAGACAAACTTGTAGACCATCCGCGGTATAAAGTCGCTGGTGTAGGCAATCACGAAGGCGTTCGAAACGACGGCCGTGTAGGTGATGATGCGCAGGATACCGTACCAGGCACCGATATCCTCGACACGCTCGGCCAGTGGTCGCCTGGCCTGCGTCACCATCTTGTATGCGTCCAGCCGTATCTCGGCCACATTGTTGAGGAGCGCAAAGAGCGGGGCCAGGGGAAAGGCGGCCACAAACAGAGTGACGAAGCCATATTGCAGAACTGATTTTGAAGAGATTAGACACATGGCAGGCACCTGCTGAGACGCTACTCACCCATCTCCAGGTACTCATCGAAGAGGGCCAGTCGACCCGGATCCTGCATATGATAGTCCTGCTCCCAGGCCATGTGCAGATGCGACTCGTCCTTAGTCGCCTGGAAAAGAACAAAAATGGAAACGGGTCCATGCCACCACGTATCCCATTGCTTACCTGTTTGTGCTTCCGCTGACGCCACCAGTTCCAGAACTTGGGGAACAGATACTCCATAAAGTTGTTCCAGCATTGCTTGCCCACCATGATAATGGCCAGTTGTATGCAGAGCTCCGACAAGCAGCCCGCCGGATCACAAATATCGTTTTTCAGGCGGAAAAACTGACTCCGACGCGCCTGATCGTCGCCGGGATAGTCGAAGAATCGGCCCTTGAAGAAGGCAATGTAGATGAGCGACGAGTAGAAGTTCATGAACTCAAAGAAGAAGATCTTGAACGTATAGGAGTCCTCGTACTCGGTGTGGGTACGCGGATTCTCCAAATTCGTTAGCTTGATTGCCATGCGATGGTAGATCTGTGCATGAAAAATATCACCGTGTGAATCAACAGCGAACTCTATTTTAGTAGCTTTACTATCGGGACTCACTCGTGTGAGTATCATTATGACCACCAGATTGATCAATGCGGCCGTGACACTGGTGAAGAGTTTGGCATGCTCCTTCACGAAGAATCCACCGCCGCCATAGATGACGGACACCAGCGTAATGCGGTACAGGATGGTGCCTAAGACGGCAGACAGCACCACGGCGATCTGCAATATAGCAGGAGTGGAATCGTTGAGCTATGTATGTATGCATAACATTGTAGCCTGAGCACTCACCATAAAGAGCACAGCACTGCCGGTGACCACGAATCGAATGGCTCGGTTCCAGGTGGACATGTAGGGCTCCTTTTCGCGTGTGACGGGATTCATTCGGAATGTGGTAGCATTCGTCTCGAATTCGGGTCGGTTCTCCTCATCCATGTCCACGTTGTGCAAATCCCACTCCCACACAAGGACCGACTGCTTGCGTTTCCATAGCTCCAGAAAGGTGGTGGCTGTTGGCAAGAGATTCCTGATCATTTCCTGATCCCAATTTTGGGCACTGTGGCGGCGGCACTTACCCCAGAATGACATGAATATGGCAAAGAACACAGTGGAGGGATTGTCAAATAGGTATGTGAGACGCGAGAAGAGGCAGGAGTCCGACAGACTCTGGTAGCTGCAGGCCTTGTCACAGAGCGGGCAGAGGGTGATGTTGCCGGGGCCAAACTCGTTGCATATCTCCTTGCTGGGCGTGTTGTCCTCCGACTCCAGGGTGGCCAGGCCGTAGATGAAACAGAGCGTGCCCACCACGGAGGGATACACCAGCATCTCGGTGTAGAAGCCGAGCCAGCAGAAGTACATCGCTATCTTGTCCCCAAAGTACTTGCGCACCAGGCACAGCGGCTGCTTCTTGTACCACTGCGAGGGATGTGCCCAGGTCTGGTAGAGCACCCGCCTGTCCAGGGCGATGCCGCTCGAGTGCGGCCGATCGTAGCGCCCCTCGTGCAGCGGGAAGCAGCCCAGGTAGGTGCCATCGTTCATCAGCCGCCGTATCCCACTGCGATCGGTTTCGTCGTAGGGCGTGCGTATCAGAACCTGCATGACCATCAGCGAGCGCTGGGCACTGGTGAAGGCCGTGGCCCGATCCTTGACGATGAATCTACACACACACACACACACACACACACACACACACACACACACGGAGCTAAGTAAGCTCCCTTATAAATCACCAAAAAAATAACAAAACTTACTGCTCTTCCGGGTTTCCATTCGCTGTGGCTCTTTTGAAGGTTGTCTCTCCCTCCAGCAAGCTCTGATCGAGCTGAATCTTTTTGGTCAGACGCTGCCATACGTCCCGCCAGTACTGCACATTCCGTAGGACCACATTCTCCTCATCCTGCAACAAAGGAGCATTAGCATTTGCATGCAACATGCTGCAGCTGCAACTGCAGCTGCGAATACGTACCCAAGATGGCTTCACGGAAATGGTTATGAAGCGTTTGATGGGCAGCTTTAGGTTCATGACCTCGGCGAGTCTGGTTTCCAGTCGCCAAGGCAGATGGATTTAAGGAAAAATGTTTTCTCGTTGAACGACTGCGACTTGTCCTCCAGCTCCACCTCGAGCCCCTCCTTGACCAGGTTCTCCATGAAGCTGCGCCTGAGGTCCCGCCGACGGGCCTCCGCCTCCGTCATGACGCCCAGATCCTCTTCCTCCCAGGCCAGCACCATGTCCACCTTCCGCCGCCCGTCGCGAAACAGTAGGGACTCGGGATCGAGCCCCTCCCGATCCTGCTTGCTGATGCGTCGCCGCTCGTCCCCCGAGTCACCCGTAATGCTATTGCTCTTGCTCGCCTTCCGGCTGCCGAGTAGCTGCCGCTGACGCTGCTCGTTGTGTCGGAGGCCTTGCGCTCCGTGGGCATTAGCTGCCGGTAGCCAAACTGGTCGGCCAACACGTTGGAGTGCGAGGACTCCATGACCTCGTACGACTGATTCACCCGATCCTCCGAGCTGGACCTGTGGCCAGCTCCCAGGGTGGAGCTCAGATTGAGTGCCAAAGTGCGGCGCATGGCTGTGCCCGGAATATCCTCGTCATGACTGCCGACAATCTTCGGGCCGAAGGCCTGCGTGGGACTGGGCTCTGCCGAATCCCCCTCCAGGTGGGTGGGCAGCGGCATGGCAATTGAGTTTGACTTTTGGTACAAGGAGCCGTTGCTGGCTCGCACCACAGAGGCGTTGAGCCACTTTTCCGTGTAGGCCGCAGAATTGGCCCGACTGGCGCTCGCCTCCGTGCGTTTGGATCGCGGCAGGATCGGAGTGGCCGGCTTGGCCACCACGGCGGGCGTGCTCTCCGGCTGGCTCGTGTTCATCAGGTAGTTGTAGATGCTGTCGGCTCTATCTCGCCCCGTTTCCATTATGCGCATGAGTGGATCGGGTTCCTGTTGGGAGACAGCAGCTGTAATGGATGGATGGGACCATCGATGCCATCGGTGTACTCACCCATAGCCGATCAGTCGTCCTGCCACAATGCCACTGTCCTGGCTGAGGCGTCGCGGTCGCAGCTTCGTCTGGCTGTGGCGGATCATGCGCTCGCTCTTGGCCGGACTGGACATCACATCACGACGTGAGCTCGTCTCAGGTCGTGGGCTGCGCAGCGTTGGCACCGAAAGGAATCCTGTGTGGGGGTGGGGGGAATCGATTACTTCCTTCCGACCTATGTGGGCACTGTTCAAGGGGAGGGACACTCACGGGGAATTGAAATATCAACTGCTCGCTGGGCGGATCGCACTCCTGGGCTGTGCTGCCGATGAGATCCTCTCGTGAGCTGGCAGCCGTTATCGGAGCGGTGCTCTCGTCATCCACGCTGTCGATGCGTATCTGAAATATGTGGGACTTGTCGCCAGATCTCTCTCCGGGACTGCTCATTGTGGGACGCTACGCTTGGCTATCGGTTTTGTCGCTCGTCTTGTCCTCTGGCCTAATGGGGGTCATGGAATTCTGTGGAGCACAATTGTACAGGTGAGCAGCCAGCAGGATGTGCTAGTTTCTAATTTGGAGCACACCTGCTCCAGTACCCATAATAAACTATTTAAGGTTTGCTTTGGTTTGCTGCCTCTCGAAACGGAACGCAATGGAGAAATATTCAAAAGTGTAACTAAGATTGGTTAGGGGCAGGGGACAATGCCTAAGCCTGTGTCCTGTGACCTCCAGGAGAGTGCTGCGGTGTTAAAAATTCATGGATGTTTGTACTACGGCCCTAGAGTGGCTATTCATATTCGTATTTGTATCTTCATTTGCCAGCAACGACCCAATCAGAGGCGTACTCGCACTCCCACTCCCGCTCCAGCTCACGCACACGACATTGTCGACATTGACCCACGAATTCTTCCCCTTCCCTTCCCTCCCCGCTCGGTTCGGTTCGGTTCGTTTCGGGTCTGCGGTCTGCGGTCTGCGGTCTGGATTCTTTGTTCTTTTGTTGTATTTTTATTTGTCCAACTTGATGAGAGTTTACGGACCTCTACAGAGTGCTCGGACATTAGTAAATGCACTGTGGGAGCAGCTCCACTTGACTCGCAAAGGTTAGGCAAACAAACTTGTTGCTAGCTGTCCCCCCCACTGCCCTCTGCCCTCTACGCTCGAATGACAAGTGCTCTAGATAATTGCCCCAGATTATTGCTGGATATACATACATACATTGTACATACATATGGAGTGACACTGAGGACTGTGTGCGGGGGGTTTTCTACAAGTTTTACGATTTGTACGGGAACTTGCCACAAAACATATCTTGGGCTTAGGGACTCGTACCTGGACTTCTAATAGGCGTGCGACGGTCTCGAAATGTCAGCCCTGGTTGGCAGTTGTGCATAGTCCCATGCCATTGAAGTAATCACAACAATTGAAGGATTATTGATCGCTCCTGTCCAGCTTGTTCCCAGCCAAATGTGTGTAGCACTCGAAGTAACAATCGATTATTGATTTGCAGTCATGCACTCGGATGCAACTCTCGGTTCCACTATGATCTATCGCACTGCGCTTAGAGCAGTGGTGCACTATTGATTTTGTATGTCCTTATGTATGTCATTATCCTTAAATCAATTTTCATATTATCCAGGCGCACTGCGCTCGCATGTCCCATCCGTATTAGGCCCCCCGCACTTGACTCAACACTTTTCGCCCTGCATATGGGTCTGGTTTGGTTTGGTCTGGTCTGGTTCGATTGTTGCGACTATTCCGATGTGTCCGGCTCCAGCTCTCGCGCACGAATGACCACACCAATCCAACTGTCTCTGTCCCCTGGTGTCAATGGTCGTTGAGAACCTGCACAGGATATCGGCATTCCTGGATAGATAATCACACGGTTGTACATACTTGTTTCTGTTTCGATGTGGGGCTCTCTCGTTGAATAGTAAAACGAGCGCGTACGGGGGAGGGGGAGGGGTATTGGGACCATCGCCCACACGAATATCCTATTAATATGGAGCCTCGTGTTGGTTATTCGTGATAAGTTTCTAATTTTAAATCAGGTCTAGTAACGCTTTCCCTCCAGTATCTTTGGACTACTTTCTGTGAATGACGTCAGTTGCCTTGCGCGCACCAAGGATACGTTATGGATACGCGTAAGACTCGTCCATCTGTTTGTGATGGAATAAGTCATATGAGGTCTTAAGAGGTCTTGGAATATACTTCAACTGGCTGGCTATTCAATTCGTGACCACAAAAATAGCCCCGCAGCAGGGGTCCCCTATGCAGCAAGTACTACGAGCAATCTATTTTGATTTTGAACGTACGAGTATGTACGTCATTAATAGCGCCATTTCGAGTGTTGGGTGCGTGCCGGTCGGTGTGTCGTATAGCGCTTTGATTGGCACCACCACCTAAAGATAGGAGTACTCGTATGCAAATGGCACCTATTAATATTGATATGCGGCCATCTACATCTACTCGCAGGCACGAGTTCAATGGCAACTTTTGATTGAATGGCCACCATTTTTGAATGACTCATTTCCCAGTAGTACTCGTAGTACGTTTGGGATATTGTAAAAGTCTATTTTTTAACCACCACCTAAATATGAATCAAATACACTCGAAATTAGATACGTCTGATCGCTGCTGCACCTAGTTCGGATCGGCCACAATTACCGAGTCGTCTCCGTCGGTTTTGCACTGTTGCAGGATATCCTGCTCGCAGCTGTTCGTCGCCTTGTCGAAGTAGAGTCCCTGGCCACAGTCGCCCTCGATCGTCTGGCCATGCAAGCACACGAAGAAGCCGCGACAGTTGCTGGCATCGCGCGCCAACTGGCCGTGTTTGCCGTTGCAGACGCCCACACGCTCGCCGTTCTCCATGAGACAGGTGCCGTCGCTCTGGCGACAGATCCTCAGGAGGCTGTCGAAGCTCTCGCCATTGCGGCAGCGCTGGGACACGGCCACATCATCCTCGCAGCTGGTGTAGCGCCGACAGTCGCCCTGCTCGGCCACGGAGGTGCCATTGCCGATGACACTGCACAGGCCGTCGAAGGTGATGGGTGCGTCGCTGCATTGCTTTTCCTGCGTGATCCCCGCCAGCACTGAGAAGTTTCCGGGCAGCTCCGTCTGCGAGTCTACGTCGGGGGGCAGCTCCAAGACTTGGCACTGCTGGAGCGTGGCGTTGAAGAAGGCGCCGGAGTAGCAGCACTCGTGACGCAGCTTCCCGGACACGCAGATGTAGAAGTTGTTGCAGTTCGTCGGATCCGGTAGAATGTATCCGTGCTTGCCCTCGCAGACCAGCGGATCGGGCGGCACGTGCTGATTGTTTGTCTCCTCATCATCGTCCACCTGCTCCACGAACGGACAGGAGCCATCGTCCTGCACGCAAAGAAGCTGCTGCGGATCGAAGAAGCTGCCCGTGGCACATCGCATTGCTACGGCAACGCCCCCCGCACAGATGAAGTATCTCGTGCAATCGCTGCGATTGGCCAGGAAACTTCCGTCCTGTAGGGTTCCGCAGCTGTAGACGACGCTGCTGTTTCCGTCCAGCTGTCCGTTTTGGCACGGGGCCAGAGCCTGCGACTCGGGCTCACACGCCGCCAGCACGGGATTGAACTGCTGCCGGGCGGGACACTCCACTGGAATCGCCAGGCCACGCACGCACGCGTAGTACAGGTTGCAGTAAAGTTCGTGGGGCAGACGCACTCCGTGCAGACCCGCACATACCTTTCCGCTGGCTTCCTCTTCGCCAGGATCCGACTCCCTCTGGCACTGGCCATGGTCGATGCGGCACAGCGAGAGCAGGCTGTGGAAGTACAATCCCTGTTCGCACTGGTGGAGTTGCGTGCCGTTCTGGCTGGAGCAGCTGTAGTACGCACGACAGTCGTCGGGATGAGCCACCAATCTGCCATCCTCCACGCCCGAGCAGGCGGCCAGCTGGCAAGTGCCATCGTTGGGTCTGCAGTATCCCTGGGCGGCGTCGAAGAAGCTTCCGGAGGCGCAGCTCTGGAGTACAGCGGGCTGTTGCTGCAGGCACAGGTAAAACCGAGTGCAGTCCTCGCCATCAGGCACGCTCAGGCCATCCGATTGGCCCACACAACTGTTCTCCGCAGTCGACATGGTCAGAGTTTGAGCCTGCTCCCGGCACTCGGCCTGAGCCTGACACCTGTTCAGTTTTGGGGCAAATTGCTGACCCCGCAGACAGCTGCCCAGGAGCCACTCCTCTCCATCGCAGTAGTGGAAGAATGGCGAACAGTGGCCCCTGTCCGCTGAGATCAGAGGCAGAGGCCGCAACTCGCCATTATGGCAGATACGGCGCATGCCGTTGGCCTGGCACCTGCCATCGCTAGGCACGCAGCCGAGCAGCGGCTCGAACTGTTGTCCCTCGAGGCACTGCATCCGCACCCACTGGCCGTCCGAGCATTGCTCATAGATGCTGCAGCTGCCGATGAGGCTGCGTTTTTGGCCGCCAACACAGGAGGCCGTGGCATTCTGCGGACACTGATCGGCGTCATTGGGCAGACAGTAGTTGTGGTCGCGGCTAAAGTACATGCCCAGTGGACACTGGTGGCGCCACCATACATTGTCCAGGCACATGAGGAAGCTGTCGCAGCTTGCCGCGGACGGACGCACGGCCAGGTGGGGGCAGTCCCCGGGCGGACTCAGGCTGAGTGTCGCGTTGCAGATGTTCCGATCGTTTTCCTTGGCGGCAGCCGGCAGCGGCAGGCAGGCACCCATCAGGGAAGAATAGTGATGCTGCTTGGGGCAGTTACGGAGGCGCCACTTGCTTCCGGCGCAGCGGAAATACTGCAGGCAGCTGCCATTTGTGGTGGACATCGTTTGGCCCTCGCTGCCATTTGTGCAGGCTGGCAGATAGGTGACCCGCGCATAGGCGCAGACCATATCGTCCCTTGGCTCGAGGCAGCGCTGCTGTTCCGGGTTGTAGTAACGCTGATCGGAGCAGGTGCGTCGGCGCCAGTGCCCCTCCACGCAGATCTCGTACTGGGAGCAGTTGGCTGGCACAGAGCGCATTTCATTCACGCCGCAGGAAAGCTAAAAAAACAACAGAGAATAGGAAAGGTGAGTCTAATAGCCTAATGATCTTATTGTGGTCTTAAGTGGTAAAAGTCTTGTGGATGCATGGATGTTTACTCTGATTACCTGCCCGCGCTAGGAAGATCCTCATGTTCCATTCTATAGTCAATGCAGATGCAAGTAAATAAAAGGCCGAAAAGGTGTAATTCATTTAGTTTGAATTTATTGTAGCTCATATATGTCGAGGGTTATTTGTATGGTACATTATAGAAGTATAGAAGTGGAACAAGCGGAACTTTCACATTAAACATAACTCATAAATAACATGGGATTAGATAATCGATTCATAGGATGGGGTGGGTGGTGGGTGGTGGGCAAGGGCTTATGCAAGTTTCTGGAAGAATCTCTTAAGGAATGATAGGGACCTTACTTTTTCCTGCGCCTCCAGCGAACGCTTCTCAATGACATGATCCGCGCACACGCCCAACTGGGTGTCGAACACCTGGTCGTCCGGGCAGGCATGGAAGGTGACACTGACTCCGTCCGAGCCGTCGCACGAGCAGAATCCGGATTTTGTGTTCTGGGCAGCGAAGGGCTCATAGCGCACCCGTTTCTGGCACTCTAGCAAATTGCAGGCAATGTTGGCGATGACACCCTTCAATGTGCACAGGCCCAGGGCAGCGTCAAAGACGTGTCCCTCATCGCAGTGATGATAGATGGCGACTCCGTCGCAGCTGCAGTATCCCGCGCTGGTGTTCCTCGCCTCGAACGGCTCAAACTGGGCGCGACGCCTGCACTGGCTGTGGTCGCACGCCTCCAGCGAGCAGGCGGCCAGAGCCTCGTCATAGAGCATTCCGTTTTCGCAGCTGTTGTAGGTGGCGGCGCCGATATCATCGCAAGTGCAGAATCCATTGGTCGTGTTGCTGGCCGAAAATCTCGAGTACATCTTCCGCCTGGCGCATTGTGTCCCGTCACAAGCCGCATTGGCCACAATTTTGACCTTTGTACTCTGACAGGCACCGAGAGCGGTGTCGTAAGCTTGGCCCGCATTGCATGGCGTATACACCTGACTGCCGGACATGCACACGCAGAAGCCTGCGGTTGTGTTCAGGGCCGAAAAGGTGGATAAGTCATCCAAAGTTTCGCATTTGCCAGCCTTGCACACGGAACAGGGTGCCTGTGTAGAGGCGATTTTAGTCATGTTTTGTGTTCGCTTTGAATTCGTTTTGCCGAGTGACTTACCGAGGGTATGACGCATCTCTCTGCTGTCGCATCAAAAACCGTGCCCGTGTTGCACGTGTCGTAGCCTACTGAACCCTGAAAGCAATAGCAGAAACCGGCTGGATCGTTGTCCGAGATCGGAGGGAATGGCACATAGTCAGGCATGGTCGGCGTGCACTTGGATGCATCGCAGATACAGCTGGCGTCCACCTGCGGGAGAGAAGTGGGACGCACGTCTCAATTGAAGAAGTATCTGACAGATTCGATTCGATTCGATCATTATTACCTGTGGCTCTGAGCAGATACCCAGAGACGGGTCGTAGACCTGGTTATCCGCGCAGGGTACGTAGTTGGGACAGGAGTCCTTGCAGACGCAGAACCCAGATGCATCCGGGGCGGGGAATGTGGCGTAGTCTGGCTGAGAGTCGCATTCCGTCGCATTACATACGTTAGATGGGCAGGTTACCTGGGTATACGCCTTTGGGTGAGCAGATGAGTGGATCAGCTGAGTTCCAGTCTACTTACTACAGGGGGCAAGCACGCTCCCATTTCCGGGTCGTACACTGTGCTGGCGGGGCAGCTCTCATACGATGGCAACTTATCCACGCACACACAGAAGCCAGCATTGGTGTAGAGAGCCGGAATCGTAGATAAGTCTTCCTTGCACGAGCAACCATTGGCATCGCATCTGGGCTGTTATGGAAATGGGTGTGGGGTGGGGTGGGACAGATGTGAGAACTTTGCTCAAAGCATTTAGAGGACTCGTCCAAATGGCTTACGTCAGGCTGTGGGATGAGGACACAATCTAGATCCTCACTGTTGAATGTGTAGCCAATGGGGCAGGGCACGGGCACGGGTTGTTGAACGCGACACAGACAGAAGCTGTTCGGGTCTTGGGAGTTGGGCGAAACCCAGTATTCCGCATTTCCGACACAGGCCGCGGGATCGCACTCTCCCTCCTGTGTTTAGAGCGGGAAACAATGTTGCTCAACCATCCTGAGTGTCAGTGTGTACAAATGTGTACTTACATATTGGCAGATTCCCAATGCGGTGTCGTAGTAATAGCCTTCGCCGCAGGACATAAGGTAGCCGCCATCGTCACTGCAGATGCAGAAGCTTGAGTTGTCGCAATTCAGAGACGGGTATGTCTGATCGTCAGTGGCACCGGTACAGGTGGCCTGATCGCAGTCCACCTGAAGTTATACAGGATACAGATTGGTTACAGAGGGTACATACATGGACTGGGGGATGCATTCACTTACACTGGGAACGGCCTGACATATGCCGTAGAGCGGCTCATAGGCGGTGTTGGCCGGGCAGGATGCGATGGTTGCCTCGTTGTTGAGACACACGTAGAATCTGCTTGTGTCCCCAACCACTGGGTAGGTGGTATCGTCGGAGGCCGTGGCGCAAAGCTCGGCGTTGCATTCAGTCGCGGTGGAGCACAGTCCCGTGACATTGTTAAATGCCTCGCCCACCGGACAGTTCACTACCTGGGCCACTCCATCGGTGCAGAGGTAGTACTTGGTGCAGATCGGATGGGGCACGGCTCCAGAGGCGCAGCTGCAGGGGTTGATGCATTTCGCGGTGACATCAATCTCGCAAGTCGCGCCATTGTACCACTCGCCAGCGGCACAAGAGTGCTGGTTGGCCAATCCGTTGTAGCAGCTCACGTAGCTGGTGCAGTCATCGGGATTGGGGAGCTGGTAGCCATTGGGTTTGTTGGCACACACCCAGCACGTGGCGCCTGTGTCGGGCACGCAGACACCGTTCTGCACCACATTTCCCACGCCACAGCTGCCCTCGACCATCTCACCATTCTCGCAGATCAGATACTTGCCACAGTCGGTGGGATGGCACACAATGGCGCCTTCGGCAATGCCTCCAGGACAGCAGGGAGCCTCTTCGGTGGCATTCGAATCTGCACTGCGCCTGGCGCGCTGTGCGACTATGAAGCTGGTGTTGCCGACGGGAGGCTTGATGCCATAGTATATCTTGTTTTCGGGACAGTTACCGAGCTCGTCCTGTCTGCAGATGCCCATGACCGGGTCGAAGTAGTAATCTTTGCTGCACTCCTCGTCCTGCCACTTGCCGTCTATGCACGTCTGATAGCTAAAGCAGTTCTTGCCGCTCGCGGCCGGATCGCTAAGGCTGCACTCATCGCCGGAAGAGTTGTCCACACACACGTTGTCCGAGTCTATAGTGCACACGGAATATTCGGTGTTGAAGTAGCTGCCATCGCTGCAGCTCGCTGACTGCCAGATGCCGTTAATGCACTGATAGTACTTGGCGCAGTTCTGTACATCTACCAGCTTGTCATCCTCCTTGCACTCCGCCTCAGAGCTATCGGGACACTCACATCCAGAATCCACCTGGCACACACTGAGGGTGGCGTTGAAGAAGTTTCCCTTGCCGCAATCGCCGGAGACCAGGGCGCCGTTCACGCAGGTGCTATAAAGTCGGCAATTATCTGTGTTGGCAACGAGTTCTCCGTTCTTCACATTATCAGCACAATCGCAGTCGGTGGTGGGTTCGGTTGGGGTTGTCACCTCATCGCAAGGTTCCGTTGTGGTTGTGACATCATCGCAGGGTTCCGTTGTGGTCGTCACATCATCGCAAGGTTCCGTTGTGGTTGTCACATCATCGCAGGGTTCCGTTGTGGTCGTCACATCATCGCAGGGCTCCGTTGTGGTTGTCACATCATCGCAGGGTTCGGTTGTGGTCGTCACATCATCGCAAGGTTCCGTTGTGGTTGTCACATCATCGCAGGCTTCCGTTGTGGTTGTCACATCATCGCAGGGTTCCGTTGTGGTCGTCACATCATCGCATGTGCCGGGTGTACAGTTCCAGCCGTCGGCGTTAAAGACACTGCCGACTGGGCAGTTCTGGATGGTTGCACTCTCCCCGGAGCAGAGATAAAACACGGAGCAGTTGCTCTTGTCAGAGACGGCTGAGCCATCTGCCTTTCCAACGCAGAAGTTCTGCCAGCAAACTGAGTCTGTGTCGGCTGTGCAGACCTTCAGGATGTTATCGAAGTAGGATTTCAGGGGACACTTCTCCAGCGTGGCCACACCAGCTGCGCATGAGTAGTAGTTGGCGCAGGCATCGCTGTTGGTCGGAATTAGGCCATCGGGCTCACCCACGCAAAGGTTCTGCCAGCACGTCTTCTCGGGGTCCGGAATGCAGGCGGCGAGTGTGTTGTTGAAGACGCTGCCGGCGGAGCACTTCTGGGAGTACGCCTGTTGCTCGTCGCAGATGTAGTACTCGCCGCAGTATCCGCTCTTTGGCAGGAATGCTCCGTTCACCTCGTCGGTGCACACGTTGGTTGCCTATGGAATGGGGCGTTAGTTATCCGTGCGGGCGGCTCAGCGGAATCAGCAGGGAAAACTCACCACGGACAGGGGAGCGACCAGGCTCAGTTTGCAGAGTCCTCGTCCGGCGGTGGCACACCGGCCGTTCTTGGGGTTGTATTCTTTACCGGCCGGACAGTTGACAGCCCGGGCAATGCTCTTAGCCGAGCAGCGGTAGTAGGTGGAGCAGCTCGTGGGGTTTGGCCAGTGGGGCGACAGGCCGCGTAATTTGCGATAGACGCATTCAGGATCGGCGGCTCCGACAAGGACCGCCACTGTAGTGAGTGTCACCACAGCTAGCAGAGCAACTAAAAGGAAATAATTGAGTCCAAGTTCCACCCTCAAGAGTCCTGCTCTTGCTTACCTCTCATTTTTGTTCGATAATATTCCACTCGTGATGCTTTACTAATGTTGAATGAGTAACTCTGCACAATTGCCAAAATTTGGAGCCCTTTATATACATTAGACAATTGTGGATGCTTGCCAGCGTTCTTCATTTGCCTTCGCTGGCAGCCCTTATCTCATTCAATTATGTTGATCGTGTCGAACACGCGCCCATCGTGTCAGTTTAATTGAGGTGTGAACTCTTCCGTGGGTTCCTGGAAGACAACGAAGCTCCGTCAACTACGACCACACCCCATTCGATGCTCGGAATCTGCAAACTTATGAATGGAATTCATAGAGCTGAATGTCAGGAGCAACGATACTCGTTTCAAGATCGCTTAGACCCCAAGGCTATGGCTATACGTATGGGAAAGCACATATGTATGTACAAAGTGCATGGAGACTTGAGACCTGCTGTTCATAATACTTTATTTGCAAACCGTGTCGCAGGTAACTGCAACCGAATTCCAGTAGAGGTCGTTTGGACATGTATGTTTATGCCCTACATTCCCATCGCACTGTATAAACTGGTGACAATCGTAGGGATTTGGTAGGTACAGCGCTCCCGGATGTGCGCGGCAAGCGGCATCGCAATCTACTTCGGGAGGAGGTTTTGTTATTGGGGGTGTATCCGTTGGATCCGATGGTGCAGCAGTAGATTCTGTGGATGTATCTGGGGGTGCATTCGTAGTTTCTCTCGATGGATCTGAGGGTGCATCCGTGGGTTTTCCCGTTGGATCCGTTGTCTCTCCCGATGGAACAGAGGGAGCATCAGTGGTCTCTCCTGATGGGTCAGAGGAAGCGCCAGTTGGGTCATCGTCGGTGGGTCCTGGCGTCGAAGTATCTATAGTTCCAGGGGATGTTTTAGTCTGTCCGTCTGTGGGATTTTGTGTGGTTGACGTTGTTGGCAGCGACGAACTTCCTGGTGCAACGCTACTTGAAGTGAGCTGGAAGCATCTTCTGGCGTTGAGGGAAGTCGCCAGCAGCATGAGCTGCACGGACAAGAATATAAAGACCACTGCCACAAGAAATGGTTTTTGTTTTTGTTACTACTCAGGATATTCTTTCAATGCTTTACTTACGTTTCATTTCATTCAGTAGTCGACTTGATTCACTATTAACTCAAACTAATGTTCTCACCGCCATTGTCCATTTCTTTTTATACCATTTCCAAGTACAAACTGCACATACCACAGCGGCACTTATCATCTGCATCTAATTAGCATACACAAGACATTGATGTGTTCTTCTTATCTTGATGTACATGATACATGATGATTGTCTTATGATAGCAGTGGGAGAGTGACTACTCATACTCGTAATTAATGCGATTTGATAAACAAATCAATTGAAATTTAAAGCAGATAATAAAAAGAAAATATTTTGTTAGCATCTCTGTTCAATTTCATGCTAGTTACATAAGATGTCAAGTGCAATTGGTGTCAGATCGGCTTCCCAAGGTCGGATGAGAGTTTGAAAATACTTCAAATCAATCTATGGCAGTTTTACACTGATTAGATAATAATTTGAAAATTGTCGTAGTCAGCATTAAATAAAAGGGGTTTTTATCAATTTTCTTTGCCAGTAATGAGACAATAATTCCATTTAAATAACTTGGAAAAAGTAAGATCCTAGTACCAGAACTGCTGTTTCGATTGCAAAAAAATAAACGCAAGCACCCTCTTTGACGTAAGATAAGATAAGATCGGTATTGTAAGTGAGGAATGGTACAGCACACAGTCGATATTCATTCATTTTGTTTTCGCATATTGCATTGCATATTTTTGGGCCAATTTCTGAATCAGTAACTTCACCATTCTGGGTCGAACTTCAACCCTTATATATTTCACGTTGACTCTTGATTTTAATTGACTGAGATTACGATTATTAAATTTGACTTTGATAGTTTCGTAGTACAAAAGCCAGAAAACTAAATAATTTCAAAACACCATTTGGATTGGCATGACTCACTTAACTTTTAATTGGTTGTTGAAGAGCACAAACGGATGTCGTGAGCAAATATGCTGAGTGGCTTTTCAAGCATTGCATTGTAACCCACTTTTCTAATAGAAAAAAAAAATTTTTTCCCAGAACACTTCTAGTTTTTCCGTTTTAATCAATAGCAAATACGTACATTCATACCCGGTACTCTGAAAGTATTCTGGGTTCCAGAAACTGAATGCAACATCTGAGCCGTAATAGGTATAGAATCGCAGCAAGACTCTTTCACCATTTTAAGACTGGTAGGTATGCCCTAGTCGATTCTCTACTGATTCACTGAAGCTTTTATACTTGTAAATCGGAAATCTACTCGTAAATTGCATTGGTCGATAAGAATGATAGGCAATAAAATATTTATTTTACGTTGGCTTCCTGTACAAGTGTAAACAAAATTGATTAGACATGAACCACGCAATGGGAAGAACTAAAAAGTGGCTATATAAGCAGAGCGCCTCAAGAATAATCGAAACATTGCTGCAAAGTCGAAATTCACAATTATGAGAGGTAGGAGCATAACTTTTGGCTGCTGGACCAAACAATATTCGTAAGTTTGGTTTATGCTTTCAGGCCTGTACACTGTGGTTACATTTGGACTGCTTGCATTCCTTGTGGGTCATGCAATCGCGTTGCCTCTCGAGAATGGTGCGACAGAGTCCACAGCGGAGGAGCCAACCACTCTCGACTCCACAGCATCCGAATCGACAACATTGGATCCCAGCACTGAAACGGAGCCCCAAGATATAGACACTACACTGCCGGCTCCCGTTCTATGTGAGGAGGGAGAGGAATTTCGAGCAGCGCCTAATTGTCAGCAGTACTATCAATGCCTGTATGGGGAGGGAATCTTAAAACTCTGTCCACCGGACCTCTATTGGGACCCGGAGCTTAACGTTTGCGGCTGGGACTCACAATACTGTGAGAATACCGACGCGCCCGCTGGCACGCAGTCGCCATCCTCGGACTGTTCATCTGGCCTGCCGTTCCTTCCCTATGAGCCGGACTGCAGCAAGTACATTCAGTGTGTCTACAATATCGGGGTAAAGCAGAACTGTCCCATTGGGCTTTTCTGGAACCAGCCACTGCAGAGCTGTGACTACACATGCGACTCCCATTTGGCGTACTCTGAAGACTTTGAGGAGCAACGAACGCCAATGTTGTAACCAACGAAAATGCGTTCCCAATATATGCAATAATAAAAAATTCATTTAATCAATTCAATTTTTGTAGCCGACAACTCAAGAGGTTTCCCCTTATAGATAGCGGGTTTCACAAAAACAGATCTGATAAGAGGTGCAACGAGCTACCTATGGAGCTACTTATAAATGCCAATGCACAAAGCCTGAATATCATTTCTCTGAATGCTTCTTTCTAAATCATACGCGAATTCGGTACGCTCTCCAACTGCCCTAAGTACAACGATGTCTTCGAAAGGTTCTTCACGGGATTTATTAAGGTTTATAATATCACTGTCAATACTCAGCCAAATTTTACTCAAAAGAGCAGAGAGTGCCTCGGTAGATTTTATAAATTTAAAAAGTGAACAAGCGCAAGGTAATGAAATTGAATATGAATCACAGAGGGGCCGAGATAATACATTTGCGCATAGAAGAACAACTAAAGTAATTACATCGGCACCTGACGAGAGCACAACAGTCTTAAATTCGACTTCTGCTCCCGAAATAAACACCACAACAGAGGATTCGACTTCCGAACCCGAAGAAAGTACCACAGCTGAGGAAGAAACAACTTCTGCTCCCGAAATAAACACCACAACAGAGGATGCAACTTCCGATCCCGAAGAAAGTACCACAAATGAGGAAGATACAACTTCCGCTCCCGGAATAAACACCACAACAGAAGATTCGACTTCGGCTCCCGAAGAAAGTACCACAGTTGAGGAAGATACAACTTCTGATCCCGAAATAAACACCACAACAGAGGATTCGACTTCTGATCCCGAAGAAAGTACCACAGCTGAGGAAGATACAACTTCTGCTCCCGAAATAAACACCACAACAGAGGATTCGACTTCTGATCCCGAAGAAAGTACCACAGCTGAGGAAGATACAACTTCTGCTCCCGAAATAAACACCACAACAGAGGATTCGACTTCCGATCCCGAAGAAAGTACCACAGTTGAGGAAGATACAACTTCTGCTCCCGAAATAAACACCACAACAGAGGATTCGACTTCCGATCCCGAAGAAAGTACCACAGCTGAGGAAGATACAACTTCTGCTCACGAAATAAACACCACAACAGAGGATTCGACTTCTGATCCCGAAGAAAGTACCACAGCTGAGGAAGATACAACTTCTGCTCCCGAAATAAACACCACAACAGAGGATTCGACTTCTGATCCCGAAGAAAGTACCACAGCTGAGGAAGATACAACTTCTGCTCCCGAAATAAACACTACAACAGAGGATTCGACTTCTGATCCCGAAGAAAGTACCACAGTTGAGGAAGATACAACTTCTGCTCCCGAAATAAACACCACAACAGAGGATTCGACTTCTGATCCCGAAGAAAGTACCACAGCTGAGGAAGATACAACTTCTGCTCCCGAAATAAACACCACAACAGAGGATTCGACTTCTGATCCCGAAGAAAGTACCACAGCTGAGGAAGATACAACTTCTGCTCCCGAAATAAACACCACAACAGAGGATTCGACTTCTGATCCCGAAGAAAGTACCACAGTTGAGGAAGATACAACTTCTGATCCCGAAATAAACACCACAACAGAGGATTCGACTTCGGATCCCGAAGAAAGTACCACAGTTGAGGAAGATACAACTTCTGATCCCGAAATAAACACCACAACAGAGGATTCGACTTCTGATCCCGAAGAAAGTACCACAGCTGAGGAAGATACAACTTCTGCTCCCGAAATAAACACCACAACAGAGGACTCGACTTCTGATCCCGAAGAAAGTACCACAAATGAGGAAGATACAACTTCTGATCCCGGAATAAACACCACAACAGAGGATTCGACTTCCGATCCAGAAAAAAGTACCACAGTTGAGGAAGATAAAACTTCTGATCCCGAAATAAACACCACAACAGAGGATTCGACTTCTGATTCCGAAGAAAGTACCACAAATGAGGAAGATACAACTTCTGCTCCCGGAATAAACACCACAACAGAAGATTCGACTTCGGATCCCGAAGAAAGTACCACAGTTGAGGAAGATACAACTTCTGCTCCCGAAATAAACACCACAACAGAGGATTCGACTTCTGATCCCGAAGAAAGTACCACAGCTGAGGAAGATACAACTTCTGCTCCCGGAATAAACACCACAACAGAGGATTCGACTTCGGATCCAGAAAAAAGTACCACAGTTGAGGAAGATACAACTTCTGATCCCGAAATAAACACCACAACAGAGGATTCAACTTCCGATCCCGAAGAAAGTACCACAGTTGAGGAAGATACAACTTCTGCTCCCGAAATAAATACCACAACAGAGGACTCGACTTCTGATCCCGAAGAAAGTACCACAAATGAGGAAGATACAACTTCTGATCCCGGAATAAACACCACAACAGAAGATTCGACTTCTGATCCCGAAGAAAGTACCACAGCTGAGGAAGATACAACTTCTGCTCCCGGAATAAACACCACAACAGAGGATTCGACTTCGGATCCCGAAGAAAGTACCACAGTTGAGGAAGATACAACTTCTGATCCCGAAATAAACACCACAACAGAGGATTCGACTTCTGATCCCGAAGAAAGTACCACAGCTGAGGAAGATACAACTTCTGCTCCCGAAATAAACACCACAACAGAGGATTCTACTTCTGATCCCGAAGAAAGTACCACAGCTGAGGAAGATACAACTTCTGCTCCCGAAATAAACACCACAACAGAGGATTCGACTTCTGATCCCGAAGAAAGTACCACAGCTGAGGAAGATACAACTTCTGCTCCCGAAATAAACACTACAACAGAGGATTCGACTTCTGATCCCGAAGAAAGTACCACAGTTGAGGAAGATACAACTTCTGATCCCGAAATAAACACCACAACAGAGGATTCGACTTCTGATCCCAAAGAAAGTACCACAAATGAGGAAGATACAACTTCTGCTCCCGAAATAAACACCACAACAGAGGATTCGACTTCTGATCCCGAAGAAAGTACCACAGCTGAGGAAGATACAACTTCTGCTCCCGAAATAAACACCACAACAGAGGATTCGACTTCTGATCCCGAAGAAAGTACCACAGTTGAGGAAGATACAACTTCTGATCCCGAAATAAACACCACAACAGAGGATTCGACTTCTGATCCCGAAGAAAGTACCACAGCTGAGGAAGATACAACTTCTGCTCCCGAAATAAACACCACAACAGAGGATTCGACTTCGGATCCAGAAAAAAGTACCACAGTTGAGGAAGATACAACTTCTGATCCCGAAATAAACACCACAACAGAGGATTCGACTTCTGATCCCGAAGAAAGTACCACAGCTGAGGAAGATACAACTTCTGCTCCCGAAATAAACACCACAACAGAGGATTCGACTTCTGATCCCGAAGAAAGTACCACAGCTGAGGAAGATACAACTTCTGCTCCCGAAATAAACACCACAACAGAGGATTCGACTTCTGATCCCGAAGAAAGTACCACAGCTGAGGAAGATACAACTTCTGCTCCCGAAATAAACACAACAACAGAGGATTCGACTTCTGATCCCGAAGAAAGTACCACAGTTGAGGAAGATACAACTTCTGATCCCGAAATAAACACCACAACAGAGGATTCGACTTCTGATCCCAAAGAAAGTACCACAAATGAGGAAGATACAACTTCTGCTCCCGAAATAAACACCACAACAGAGGATTCGACTTCTGATCCCGAAGAAAGTACCACAGCTGAGGAAGATACAACTTCTGCTCCCGGAATAAACACCACAACAGAGGATTCGACTTCGGATCCAGAAAAAAGTACCACAGTTGAGGAAGATACAACTTCTGATCCCGAAATAAACACCACAACAGAGGACTCGACTTCTGATCCCGAAGAAAGTACCACAAATGAGGAAGATACAACTTCTGCTCCCGGAATAAACACCACAACAGAAGATTCGACTTCGGATCCCGAAGAAAGTACCACAGTTGAGGAAGATACAACTTCTGATCCCGGAATAAACACCACAACAGAGGATTCGACTTCGGATCCAGAAAAAAGTACCACAGTTGAGGAAGATACAACTTCTGATCCCGAAATAAACACCACAACAGAGGATTCGACTTCTGATCCCGAAGAAAGTACCACAGCTGAGGAAGATACAACTTCTGCTCCCGGAATAAACACCACAACAGAGGATTCGACTTCGGATCCAGAAAAAAGTACCACAGTTGAGGAAGATACAACTTCTGATCCCGAAATAAACACCACAACAGAGGATTCGACTTCTGATCCCAAAGAAAGTACCACAAATGAGGAAGATACAACTTCTGATCCCGGAATAAACACCACAACAGAGGATTCGACTTCGGATCCAGAAAAAAGTACCACAGTTGAGGAAGATACAACTTCTGATCCCGAAATAAACACCACAACAGAGGATTCGACTTCTGATCCCGAAGAAAGTACCACAAATGAGGAAGATACAACTTCTGCTCCCGGAATAAACACCACAACAGAAGATTCGACTTCGGATCCCGAAGAAAGTACCACAGTTGAGGAAGATACAACTTCTGATCCCGAAATAAACACCACAACAGAGGATTCGACTTCTGATCCCGAAGAAAGTACCACAGCTGAGGAAGATATAACTTCTGCTCCCGAAATAAACACCACAACAGAGGATTCGACTTCTGATCCCGAAGAAAGTACCACAGCTGAGGAAGATACAACTTCTGCTCCCGAAATAAACACCACAACAGAGGATTCGACTTCTGATCCCGAAGAAAGTACCACAGCTGAAGAAGATACAACTTCTGCTCCCGAAATAAACACCACAACAGAGGATTCGACTTCTGATCCCGAAGAAAGTACCACAGTTGAGGAAGATACAACTTCTGCTCCCGAAATAAACACCACAACACAGGATTCGACTTCTGATCCCGAAGAAAGTACCACGGCTGAGGAAGATACAACTTCTGCTCCCGAAATAAACACCACAACAGAGGATTCGACTTCTGATCCCGAAGAAAGTACCACAGTTGAGGAAGATACAACTTCTGATCCCGAAATAAACACCACAACAGAGGATTCGACTTCTGATCCCAAAGAAAGTACCACAAATGAGGAAGATACAACTTCTGCTCCCGAAATAAACACCACAACAGAGGATTCGACTTCTGATCCCGAAGAAAGTACCACAGCTGAGGAAGATACAACTTCTGCTCCCGAAATAAACACCACAACAGAGGATTCGACTTCTGATCCCGAAGAAAGTACCACAGTTGAGGAAGATACAACTTCTGATCCCGAAATAAACACCACAACAGAGGATTCGACTTCTGATCCCGAAGAAAGTACCACAGCTGAGGAAGATACAACTTCTGCTCCCGGAATAAACACCACAACAGAGGATTCGACTTCTGATCCCGAAGAAAGTACCACAGTTGAGGAAGATACAACTTCTGCTCCCGAAATAAACACCACAACACAGGATTCGACTTCTGATCCCGAAGAAAGTACCACGGCTGAGGAAGATACAACTTCTGCTCCCGAAATAAACACCACAACAGAGGATTCGACTTCTGATCCCGAAGAAAGTACCACAGTTGAGGAAGATACAACTTCTGCTCCCGAAATAAACACCACAACAGAGAATTCGACTTCTGATCCCGAAGAAAGTACCACAGCTGAGGAAGATACAACTTCTGCTCCCGAAATAAACACCACAACAGAGGTTTCGACTACTGATCCCGAAGAAAGTACCACTGCTGAGAATTCGACTTCTGCACCTGAGAAAAGCACTACAGGTAAGGACGATACTACTTCTCCTCCTGAAATAAGCACCACAGCTAAAGAGTTGAATTTTTCACTTTCAGAGAGCACCACAGATGAGGTAGATTCTACAACTGTCCACGCCAGCTCATCCCCATCGGATACAACATCCGAGGCAGCGGTAACAAATCCTGATTCCACTGAGACAACTTTGTCTGTAACTGGATCGACGTCTAGCCCGGCGACGTCCCCTTCTCCTATTCCACCGATTTCATGTGCCAGTGGAGCTCAATACTTGCCTCATCCATCGGATTGCCATAAATTTATACAGTGTAGCAACGGACAACCGTACATCATGCGTTGTGCAGATGGTCTCTTCTGGAACTATCAGAATTTATACTGTGGCTATGAAACCAGCGGCTGCTACAATAATAGTGCAAATATTTATCTCGATAAAAAGATATGCAAGAACGGGATAGATTTTCTGGCACACCCAACCGATTGTACCAAATTTATCCAGTGCAGTAATGGTCAAGCAATAGTGCAAAACTGTCCAAAGCTTTTGTATTGGGATCCCCGCAGGAGTGAATGCGATAGGTCCAGTAGCTCCTGTAAAACTCAGAAACAAAAAAATGAAACTATATCTTGTGCAATGGGTATGAATTTCGACGTTTTCCCAACTGACTGTGCAAAATTCATTAAGTGTTTTGGTGAGCGCGGCGTAGTGATGAGCTGTAATTCTGGACTTTTCTGGAACCCTGTAAAGGAAGTATGCGGAAAATCCCAGCGGTTTTGCAAGTAATATTACTCGCATAATATTATTATTTCTTGGTTAATTTTGTTTTAATTGAATTGTAATTACAGTTTTAATTGAATTACAGAAAAATATACCGAAATGAGTACCAGATCTTTGCTTTTTTTATGGATTGAAATTAAATTTAGTTCAACTTTGAAAAACATATGTACATATGTACATACATATATTTATGGTTTACAAAAAAATTATAACTTGCTTATATGAGTAGATGCAATTTGGTTAGCTAAATTTGAATATGTGATCATTGATCAGTCTTATCGAAATTGAAAGTGACCCGGACCATCAAGGAAAATTAACAGGCTGATCGTCTACAGAGTCTGTACGTGTAGATGCTCTCAATAGATCTCATTTTTGGTTGCATGCAAATTTAGTTCAATAGGCAATTTTATTATTTTGTGTCGATCTTATCAAACTGGGCTTCAATTAAAAATATTATTAGCCTTGAAACATACCCCATACAGTGAATGGGCCTTTAAAAATGAATATTTAATGCTTGAGTTCAATTCAAACACATGGCTTTTTAGAAGCTTTCAGCAGATAAGTGAAAATCGAGCTCCGGATTGATGCTTTGTGACTGGAGGGGAGGGGCCTGATCTATAAATAGATATGACGATGGACTGTCTAACTAAAAAACTAACGCAAATTTTGGCCCCAAAGGTTATCAAAACAAATTACTTCCGCCGAATTCCGCTTTATAGAACAGTTCCTTGGGAACTCGAAATCCAAATTAATTACGACAGATACTACACGAAAGAAAGAGAGAGAGAGTGAGAGAAACACCCGAGCGTGAATGGCAAATGATCAGGGGAAGGGACACACTTGAAAATAGTATATCCAAAAGATACACAATTGGGTATCTTTATATGCTAATAAATGCCAGCACATTTCCTTAAAATGGGTCAAAAGTCTCCCCCAGCCGTTTACGAAGACGATGATGTTGTAATGCCCCTTCCAGAGATACACTCGATAGAGGGTGTCGCGGGTCGCAGTCCCCCCGTCCCGTACTCAACCAAGCAAAGTGATCGATTGACACGATCAAAGTGTTGATATGTAATGGAATGGACATAGACACTCCAATGAATGGCACTGGCGACGAGCTCAGAGCTCTAAGTGGCCTGCCCTGTGTCTCTGTGTAGTGTGGTGTGGTGTGGTGTGGCGTTGTTATGTGTATGCGATAGGGCAGATACTCGAACCAGACTTCTGTGGTTGTATGAGTACTACATAAATATTCATGCTGCTGGCTAAATGCAAATGTATTGGAAATTGCTCGCCTTCAATGAATTTGAGTTCTACTCAAGCTCTAGAGTTTTGATGCTCGGACAACCCAACGTTATTCGCAATCCAGCAGTTGTCGCGTTCGGAAGCAGATCGGAACATTCCCCTTGGAACCCTATTAGCATACAGGCGAAGAAGTATGTGAAACGTTAGAAACACAGTCAAATGAAGGACGAAAAAGTGAATACAAAATAAATAAATGAAATCACATTGAAGTTGGATAAAGGATTTACAACCAAATTGTTTTGGAGACATGGTCAATCGCCGTATATCTTTTGACTTCTGTTTCTTGGCAGAAGAAATATAAGCAGGGTTATACAACTTAAGGATTCGTGATGTGAACGTTGAAAAAATCTCGAAAATTGTGAAATTAAAAATTAAGAATTTCAATTATGAATGTTCCAAGGATATTAAGGACCTACCGATGGACCTTGCTTGAACATTATTAAGATCCATCAACAAATTTTAATGAGTGAACTTTCAGAAGAGATAAAGAGATAGATAGTGTAGTGCATGATAGAGAAAGAATTTGAGTTATACTCACGCTCTCAAGCTCGGACAGCCCAACGTTATTCGCAATTCAGCAGTTGTCGCGTTCGGAAGCAGATCGGAATATTCCTCTTGGAACCCTGTTGGCATACATTCGAAGAAGTATAGAAGAAACATATTAATTTAGGAAAAAGGATTAAAACAAAGACATGGTCCATCGCCATATATCTTTTGACTCTATGTGATTTTAAATAAAATATATTTAGTTAAACAAACTAAAGGATCAACTGATAAGCTGTTAACATTAAAACAGAAAAATTAAATCAGTTACAATTCTGGATATTCCAGAGCTAAAAAGACCCTAATGATGGCTAAAGTGACTTGAAAACTATTGAGATCCATCATAAATTTCAATAAGTGATATATCAGGAAAGAAAGTGGCTATCGTTAATATAAAAATGATCAGAACCATTAATCGAACAATATTTCCAAATCTTTTTTATAAAAAAACATTGCTAAAATATTATACGTATTATGTACGAATCATCAAAATAAAATTGAAAGTCATTAGCTTGTGTGATTACATCATGCCTAAAACGGAAATTGAGCCCAAGATCAGTTGTTTTTTTTTATAATACTTTTTTGGCATCTAATAGAATCGTGTGTCCCCATTCGAAAGAGAAGAGATAACCCCTCGGATGGGAGGGAACATAAACTAATATTAACGAGCATGTGTGTTGTCCAATCAAATGTGTTGATAATACAATTAGATTTCATCTTACAGTTTGCTGGTTGTGTTCAGTCGACGTCGAAACGTTTCAATTGGATTCGCAGTTAGATTTATTGAAATGCTGCCCTTTCGTTGGGGCCTGCTACTAGGCGTCGTGGTGCTCATAGCGTGCGCCAATGGAGCGGCTATCGTAAGTGTAAAAATTGTTAATGAAACCAAAGAGCCTGAGCTTGTGACTGTGTGCGTGGTTGTGTGGAACTACTCGTAGAGTGGTTCAATGTAAATGAACTCGTCCCAATAGTAAGCGATAAGACCCAATTTGACCAAGGTCAGTTTCAGACACAGAATCAAATTAGGAACGGACACAGTACTCGCTTGAATGGCTCGTGATAAAGCTGACATTAGCCTTGAACTTAATAAGTCTGTTTAATCACTTACAGGATCAATCGTCGCAGAACGAAGATGAACTCTCTGGCCTGGCTGATTTGGAGCGATCAAAGAGAAGCGGCAGAGGCTAGTAAGTAAGATACAAGCAGATTAGACTTATATAATCAAAATGAATCATTCAAACCTACCAGTGCAAGAGGGCAGACGCAGTCGCAGTATTTGAACTTTGGTAAACCCGAAGAGGACGGCAAGGCCGAAGCAGAAGCTAACGAAAGCGGCTCACGTTCTGTAGTCTGTAAGTGATAACTAAATCTGAATTACTTGAACGAGTGTAATGGATGTCTGATCGCTTCTTAGCTGGTAGCCACGGCATGGGGCAGGCCCAGAGTCAGTTCTCTGCGGGAGATTGCAGCGGTTGTTCCGGCTATCAAACTGGCAGCTCGCTCGATGGCAGTGGAGGCCTTATCGGAAGACCCGATGCTATCATTAGTCTACCAGGTGCAGGTTAGTCAATCCGAATCATATTGCGTTTGTGGTATCTGAAGGAATTACTTCTTTAGATGCTGTGAGCGGACAGCCTGGCTTTGGTAGTCAACCCGGTGCCGGAAGTCAAATTGGTGGACAGCCCGGTATTGGAGGATATCCAGAAGTCAGTGGTGGACAACAAGGAACCGGATACGGAACCCAGCCAGGAGCTGGTGGACAGACTGGTGATCAACCTGGCATTGGTGGACAGCCTGGATTTGGAACTCGTCAGCCCTCTGGTGATGAAGAAATAATTGGCGGTCAACCCGGATATGGATCCCAGCCAGGGGTGGGAAGTCAGACTGGTATCGGAGGAGGCGTTGGAAGTCAACCCGGATACGGAGCACAGCCAGGAGTTGGTGGTCAGACTAGCGTTGGAGGTCAGCCTGGATACGGATCCCAGCCAGGAGTAGGAAGTCCGACTGGTATCGGAGGAGGACAGCCTGGATACGGCAGTCAACCTGGCGTTGGAAGTCAACCCGGATATGGCAGTCAACCTGGCGTTGGAAGTCAACCCGGATACGGAGCACAGCCAGGAGTTGCTGGTCAGCCTAGCGTTGGAGGTCAGCCTGGATACGGATCCCAGCCAGGAGTAGGAAGTCAGACTGGTATTGGAGGAGGACAGCCCGGATATGGAAGTCAACCCGGATACGGAGCACAACCAGGAGTAGGAAGTCAGACTGGTATCGGAGGAGGACAGCCCGGATATGAAAGTCAAACAGGCGTTGGAAGTCAGCCCGGATACGGAACACAACCAGGAGTTGGTGGTCAAACTAGCGTTGGAGTTCAGCCCGGATACGGATCCCAGCCAGGAGTCGGAACTCAAACTGGTATCGGTGGTGGTCAGCCCGGATTTGGCGGTCAACCTGGCGTAAGTCAACCCGGATACGGAGCACAACCAGGAGTTGGTGGTCAAACTAGCGTAGGAAGTCAACCCGGATTCGGAACTCAGCCAGGAGTAGGAAGTCAGACTGGTATCGGAGGAGGACAGCCCGGATATGGTAGTCAAACAGGCGTTGGAAATCAACCCGGATACGGAGCAAAACCAGGAGTTGGTGGTCAAATAATTGGCGGTCAACCCGGATATGGATCCCAGCCAGGAGTGGGAAGTCAGATTGGTATCGGAGGAGGCGTTGGAAGTCAACCCGGATACGGAGCACAGCCAGGAGTTGGTGGTCAGACTAGCGTTGGACGTCAGCCTGGATACGGATCCCAGCCAGGAGTAGGAAGTCAGACTGGTATCGGAGGAGGACAGCCCGGATATGGAAATCAACCCGGATACGGAGCACAACCAGGAGTAGGAAGTCAGACTGGTATCGGAGGAGGACAGCCCGGATATGAAAGTCAAACAGGCGTTGGAAATCAACCCGGATACGGAACTCAGCCAGGAGTTGGTGGTCAAACTAGCGTTGGAAGTCAACCTGGATATGGATCACAGCCAGGAGTAGGAAGTCAGACTGGTATCGGAGGAGGACAGCCCGGATATGGTAGTCAACCAGGCATTGGAAGTCAGTCCGGATACGGAAGTCAACCCGGCGTTGGAAGTCAACCCGGATATGGAACTCAGCCAGGAGCTGGTGGTCAACCTAGCGTTGGAAGTCAACCCGCATACGGAACTCAGCCAGGAGTAGGAAGTCAGACTGGTATCGGAGGAGGACAGCCCGGATTTGGAAGTCAACCCGGATACGGAACACAACCAGGAGTAGGAAGTCAGACTGGTATCGGAGGAGGACAGCCCGGATTTGGAAGTCAACCCGGATACGGAACACAACCAGGAGTAGGAAGTCAGACTGGTATCGGAGGAGGACAGCCCGGATATGGTAGTCAACCAGGCATTGGAAGTCAGTCCGGATACGGAAGTCAACCCGGCGTTGGAAGTCAACCCGGATATGGAACTCAGCCAGGAGCTGGTGGTCAACCTAGCGTTGGAAGTCAACCCGCATACGGAACTCAGCCAGGAGTAGGAAGTCAGACTGGTATCGGAGGAGGACAGCCCGGATTTGGAAGTCAACCCGGATACGGAACACAACCAGGAGTAGGAAGTCAGACTGGTATCGGAGGAGGACAGCCCGGATATGGTAGTCAACCAGGCATTGGAAGTCAGTCCGGATACGGAAGTCAACCCGGCGTTGGAAGTCAACCCGGATATGGAACTCAGCCAGGAGCTGGTGGTCAACCTAGCGTTGGAAGTCAACCCGCATACGGAACTCAGCCAGGAGTAGGAAGTCAGACTGGTATCGGAGGAGGACAGCCCGGATTTGGAAGTCAACCCGGATACGGAACACAACCAGGAGTAGGAAGTCAGACTGGTATCGGAGGAGGACAGCCCGGATATGGTAGTCAACCAGGCATTGGAAGTCAGTCCGGATACGGAAGTCAACCCGGCGTTGGAAGTCAACCCGGATATGGAACTCAGCCAGGAGCTGGTGGTCAACCTAGCGTTGGAAGTCAACCCGCATACGGAACTCAGCCAGGAGTAGGAAGTCAGACTGGTATCGGAGGAGGACAGCCCGGATATGGAAGTCAACCAGGCGTTGGAAGTCAACCAGGCGTTGGAAGTCAACCCGGATACGGAGCACAACCAGGAGTTGGTGGTCAGTCTGGATACGGGTCCCAGTCGGGAGTAGGTGGTCAGACTGGTATCGGAGGAGGACAGCCCGGATTTGGAAGTTCAACCAGGCGTTGGAAGTCAACCCGGATACGGCAGTCAACCTGGCGTTGGAAGTCAACCCGGATACGGAGCACAACCAGGAGTAGGAAGTCAGACTGGTATCGGAGGAGGACAGCCCGGATTTGGAAGTCAACCAGGCGTTGGAAGTCAACCCGGATACGGAGCACAGCCAGGAGTTGGTGGTCAGTCTGGATACGGGTCCCAGTCGGGAGTAGGTGGTCAGACTGGTATCGGAGGAGGACAGCCCGGATTTGGAAGTCAACCAGGCGTTGGAAGTCAACCCGGATACGGCAGTCAAACTAGCGTTGGAGGTCAGCCCGGATACGGGGCACAGACAGGAGTTGTTGGTCAACCTAGCGTTGGAGGTCAGCCTGGATACGGATCCCAGCCTGGATACGGATCCCAGCCAGGAGTAGGAGGTCAGACTGGTATCGGAGGAGGACAGCCCGGTTTTGGAAGTCAACCAGGCGTTGGAAGTCAACCCGGATACGGAACTCAGCCAGGAGCTGGTGGACAGCCCGGAGTTGGACGTCGACCCGGATACGGAATTCAGCCAGGAGTAGGAACTCAGACTGGTATCGGTGGTGGTCAGCCCGGATTTGGCGGTCAACCTGGCGTAAGTCAATCCGGATACGGAGCACAACCAGGAGTTGGTGGTCAAACTAGCGTTGGAGGTCAGCCCGGATACGGGGCACAGCCAGGAGTAGGAGGTCAGACTGGTATCGGAGGAGGACAGCCTGGATATGGAAGTCAACCAGGCGTTGGAAGTCAACCCGGATACGGAGCACAGCCAGGAGTTGGTGGTCAACCTAGCGTTGGAGGTCAGCCTGGATACGGAACTCAGCCCGGAGTAGGAAGTCAGACAGGCATCGGTGGTGGACTGCCCGGAAATACCGGCTATGGAGTTCAACAGCCCGGAGCAGGAGGATCGCAGTTTGGTGGAAGGCAACCGGGAACCGGCGGTACTTCAGGTGGTCAAATAGGTGCTTCAGGACGCTATACAGATGGAGCTGGTGTTACTCCTACTGGTGCTGATGGTGTTGGTAAGTCTTGAAAACTCGGACACTGATACAAAATGATAACACGAGAATTTAAGGTGCGCCAGGTTCTGTTTCCGGTGGAGCTGATGACGTATTCTCTCAAGCGGCGTCCACGATTGGCAACGGCCAGGCATCTGCCAGTTCCGAGGGCAAAAAGAATGGCGGCAAAGCTCAGACCCAAGTGTCCGGCACATACAGTACGGGCGGTTCTTTCAGCGCCAGTGCAATGACTTCCGATGCAGATCGGGCTGCTAGCGCCCAGGTCACTGGCAATGCTGACAGCGTTATGAGCCAGTCCCAGGGCTCCGGAGGACCGGCCCAGTCCCAGGCTCAAATCCAGGTAAACAACAAGGATGGAGGCACCAAGGCTTCATCACAGAGTGGAGGTCTGATTCACCAGAGCCAGAGCGAGGTGCAAGCCAACGATAAGGGTGGCTTGGCCGATGCCCAGTCCAGTGGACCCGGTCAAACATCTTCCCAAGCTCAAATCGGCTTCCGTCCTGGTCAGGATACCAGTTCGGCAGCGGCGCCAGGCGGCGGACAGGCTTCAGCACAATCGGGCAGCCATTCTGGTCAAAGCCAGTCCCAGATCCAAGGAACGTCCAGGTAATCACAGAGTGAGGCAGCATAGAGACCATAATTCTGAGCGACTTCCATTTTCAGCTTTGGTGTATCATATCATGGCGCTGCACAGTCCGCGTCGGGCACTAAGCAGCAGGTGGACACCTATCGGGAGCAGAATCGAGAGCTCTTCAATACCATCAGCCAGTTTGGCAACAGTGGCAATGCGTGGGTACACCCAGATGGAAATTTGCGGCGCATTATATTAAATTATTGCTCAATTTCAGTGTAACCGATCGTGCTGATGCCGTCTATAGTGGCCCGGCCCTCACGTCTGAATCCGATTCAATACCCGAGCTGCAGCTGAAGTCCACAAAGACGAGCAAGGAGGAGTCTGTGAAGGTCGATAAGAAGCCAGATCAGTCGCAGCCAGTCCAATACGAAGATGAGGAAGAGGATGAGGGTGATGAATACGATGAGGATGAGTACTACAACGAGAAGCCCGTGAAACTAGAGGAGGGTCCAAAGGCACCCAGCCAGATTAAGAAAGCGGAGTCCACACCTCAGCCACAGACCTATACCCAGTCGTCCCCCACGCAGAAGCAGCAGGCCGTAGTGGCCCCATTGCCAACGGAAAAGTATCAGCTGGTACAGAAACAGAACGGTCTCGTCAATAGCTACACGGAGCGATCAAGCACCGAGTCCGTGCCCAACGGGTTCCGCGGCACGGTGAACGTTCAAAAGAAGTTCCACACCAAGTCGCTCGAGCTTCACAATACCGAGAAGAAGGTGGAGATCAGTGCCGACACTGACTCCGATGCCTTGAGTGCACCCACTAAAGGCAGCAAAGCGCCTCGCGCCCCAGACAGCTATGTTACAGTCACCAAGTCGGTGACTGGAAGCATGGACCATAGCAAGAACCCACCGCAGGATAACAAGAACTTCCAGTCCACGTACTACACCAAGTCCTCGACCTGCGGATACTTCACATTCTCATGTAACATTGTTTACGGTGCGAATGGACGCAGCAAGATCTGTCGCCCAAAGGCCCCAGCCAACGGAAAGTGCTAAGGTAGAAGGAGAGAGCCAATAAACCCACCCACCCCACATTATAGTAGATCAGTGTCCAAGGGGCTCAATTATAGAACAGTAAATCTAACTGGCACCAAAAAACATCCACATATTTGTATTTTTATGCAGCAAGTTAATAAGCATTTAAGTGTTTTTTGCAAATAATTTTAGCATCTTACTGCCATTTCTTAAATATTTCATAGGCTTTGAAATTGTAATTAATATTTAATAAAAGTCGTAAGAATACAGAAAGTATCCAGAAAAATTTAAAAAAAATTCAATTGAAATATATGTGTGGGTTTTTGCTTGCATTTCATTTGGTCTATTAACTATTTCGAAAACAATCAAACACATAATTTGTCGCAGGTGAGAAGTTTTGAGTTCCAGAAGAGATACTGTGGACAGTTCTTCACAAAGGGAAGATAGTCGCATTGTATGAAGCGTGAACAGTCACCAGGATATGGAATTAGATGTCCAAGTTTCTCTGCACATGCGACTGATAGATTGTCGGATACGGTATCGGAACAGCCTGCCACCGACTGTGGGCCACATCGCTGCAGTTGTGCGTTCCAGTGAAAGTCCGGAGGGCAGCTTAGCGCGTGCGTCTCGTAGAACCGACTACAGTCGCTGGGATATGGCTCTCTAATCATAGCCTGTGTTTGAAACAACACAGAACTCAGCACGATCAGGGCTCCAAAAAGGAAAAATTTAATATGCACTGACATATTCTCAGGGAGATGCGGACAATCCACGGCCTGCCTTATATCTGAACTGCTAACCGACTGTTTTGGTATTTATATAAATGTACAGGCGAGCCTCTCCATATGACAATCCAATCATATCAGTACGTATTGACAAGGCACAGTGATAAACGCTTAGCAATGTGTATACAACGAATGTATTTATTAGCTTTAGCGAGAGGCAAGCACTTCCGAACACATAAGTTCTCAAGTGGGTATATGTATACATACCCTGATCGGCATATGTTGAGGTGTAAATACCACCAGAAGCCATCGTTACAAAGTGGACTGTTTTGCATTGCGACACAGCCATGTCATGCCCATCTTTTTATTCGTTTCCTTGCTAACTGGTCTCTCACTTTTAAACACATCTGTAAGATATACCAGTATGTAAACAGATTCAAAAGATTCTTGATTAGCTTAATATAATATAACTCACATCGAATCACTTTCACTTGAACGAGTGTCGTCTGGCCTTGGAATGATAAACTTGGCCGGTAAAGTGGATTCTTGTGTACATATTCGATTGTTGCAAAGTTCATATCAGCAAACAGATTTTTATTTTCCCTTACAGCATATTTCTTTTCTTGGTAAGGATAAATAAATGTCAAGAAATACTTTGAGTTCAAGAGTGGTTCCCTAGGAATTTGTATCATAATCCTCAAGCTCGCAAATAAAGAATGCAATGAGAAAAATAAAATTAAAGTACTTGCACTTGATAAGGTGCCACAATGTTTTGTATAAAAGACGATGCAGCCCAAAGGTGGGCATCATACCTTTATTGAGCCATCTGTGGAGGAAATCAAAAGTAAGACTGTCTATTAAGCACTCACATTACAAATCAATACAATACCCATCTACCTTCCTGTCTTGTAACAGTGATGCGCGCCTCTGTTTTTGCTTGTGTGGTCTTCGTAGCAGTGCTTGCCGCTGTGAGGGCCGAGGCGTATAATGAGTTGGTAAGTAGTCTACCCGAGCATCTGCATCGGATCTAAAATCGTTGTTTTGCGTAGCCCATCAATGCTGACAATTCCATTGCCCTGGGACATTGTCCAACCTATGACGATCCCAGCCGGGTTGTGATGCTGCCATTCCCTAATGACTGCCGCAAGTACTTTACCTGCCACCGAGGCCAACCCTACGTGCAGCAGTGTCCCGACAACTTATTCTGGAGCCAGCAAAACTACCGTTGCGATTACCGAGAGTACTCCGACTGCCAAGGGCCGGTCACAGAGGGTTGGGTGGAATACAGCCCCTATCCTGGAGACTGCAGTCGCTTCTACGAGAAGCGGGTGCTTCGCTGTGCCAATAACTATCTATTTAATCCGCGTAGTCAAAGCTGCGAGCATTCACAGTACGTCCACGGCTGCGAGTCTCTGCCACCTTGGAACAGCGTGCCACCCACCGATCCCAACTATCCGATGATCCCACCTTGGAACAGCGTGCCACCCACCGAACCCAACTATCCGATGATCCCATCTATATTGCCCACTGCTGCCACACCTCCGCCAATGACCTACCGGCCTACTCCAGAGCCGGACTACAATGTCCCGATCGATGCACAGTGCAGGAACAGCGTCCCAAATTCATATATTCCGTTTCCCGGAGACTGCCACAAGTTTATCCACTGTGGCCAAACGGCCACTATAATGAATTGCCAGGACTTGTTCTGGAATCCCAGTGCGGTCGCCTGCACTCTCTCCAGCAGTGGATGCCAGATATTCCACTAAAAGTGAAACCAAAACAAAGTTTATGTCACGGGATTGAATCGAAAACCCGTTTTATTTTGCACATTCAATAAATGCACATTGATGAAATATCAAGACTACCAAATGAATCCTGCAATTGCCTTAAGGGACTTCCACATCAAGCTCTTTGGAATTTGATTAGTAGCAATGCATTGGGACTGCAACAGGCCAGCTGGGATTCCATGCAGGCCAAGTCGGTTGGACTGAACTCTTCCCCATCTGCACACGCATAGCCCACTGGAATGGGATCTTGGCAAACTATGTACTTGCTGCAATTACCGGGATATGGAACCAGGGAGCCTTCGAGTTGATCAGCGCATAAGCTACCCTGTGCTGGAGTCCCTGCAGTTGTGGTGACAGAGGGCAGCGGTGTTGTGGTTGCTGGAATCGTACAATTCGCAAACCACGGAGCCATGCACCGTTCGAGGGATGCACTGAACTCTTGCCCATCTTCACAGTCATAGACGACGGGTGTAGGTCGGACACATTGTATGAACTTGCTGCAGTCGTTGGGATAGGGAACCAGTTTACCATTAGGCATGCCCTCGCAGGGATCTTTAGCTTCTGTAGTTGGAGTACTTTGGGTACTGAGAGACGTTGGGTAGCCGGTTGTTCCTGGAACTGATGTAGTTGAGTCGTAGTCCCATTGACATGCATCCGGGGATACATCGGGACCACAATGTCCTGCCAGTGGGTCGAAAAACTCCCCACTTCCACACACGCCCATCATATAAACGACATCGTTCACGCAGCGTATAAACCACTGGCAATTATCTGGAAATGGGAAGATGTCGCCCGTTTTGTTGAGGCACACCGTCGGACTTGGGCTTGGTGTGGTATGGCTCGGCGATAAAGTTGTCGTCTCTCCCTTTGGGCAGTCACTCAGCTGCCACTCGACGCATTGCTGCAGTGCCTCGTTGAAGTAGTATCCTTCCATGCAATAGAAGGCAATAGGAACCGGGCTAGCACATACTATGTATTTGCTGCAATCTTCGGGATAGGAAGCGTAATGACCCTCGCTCTGACCTGAGCAGATTTCAGAATCAATTGGCAGACTCGGGGTTGTGTCTTGAGTCTGAATGGTGGTCCAAATGGTAGAATATGTGGTGGAAGGAGTGGTGGATTGACTGGCAGTTGATTCAGTAGCGATTCCGTTCTCCGTGCAGGCTGTAGGGGAAACCTCGGGGCCGCAATTGCCCGTTTGAGGATCATACCAGGCGTTATAAATGCAATTCGCTATGCTGTAGCTCCCGTCTCCCATGCACAGGATATACTGTTGGCAGTTCGTTACTAGTGGGTAGGAGAAGCCCAGCTTTTGATCCGCGCAAAGATCGTCCCAGCTTTGGGTAGTTTGAACGGTTGTGCTTGTCGTTAATGTGTCGCGGCACGCTGTGGGCGATACATTTGGTCCGCAATCGCCAGTATTCGGGTCGAACCAGGCATTCACTGGACACTTGGCGGTTACTGATTGACCACCGCCCATGCAAAGAACGTACTGTTGGCAGTCTGATTCCAATGGAAATGCGACGCCCAGCTCCTGGTCAGCACATTGGTGGTCCTTCTGGTCTAGGGTGGTTGGAGGTATAGTTATGGGCGTTGTCGATGTTGTCATTTCGCGGCACGCTTCTGCTGAGACTTCTGGCCCACAATTGCCACTGTACGGGTTGTACCAATTGTCAATGGGACAGGGAAGGACTATGAATGAGTTGTTTCCAAAGCAGTAGTAATACTGCTGGCAGTTTTGCCGGTACGGAAAGCATGTTCCCCGCTTCTGACCGACGCAGTCGTTGAATGGCCCCTCAGTAGTCGATGTCGCTTCTTGCACCACCTGCGTCGATTGGTCAGCGTGACACAAGACTTCATTTGGAAAGTCACAGATGCGGAGTTCTGGATTGAATAGCATCTGGCCCGGGCACTGATCCACTTCCCCATGTTCGTCCACACACACGATGAACTGGTTGCACGCACTCTCGGACGGAAGGAGAGTACGGTTTGGTTGACCAACGCAAGCATCTGCTTCGAGGGTCGGAGGGGTTGGGTATGGCGATTCCGTGCAATCAACGGCTTCCGGTGTATCGCAAATACGCAAAAGACCATTGAATAGTTTTCCGGGCGGGCAATTCTCCAATTCAGCACATGACTCGGTGCACGAAATGTAGGCGCTGCAGTCGTAGGGATATTCATAGTTTCCGACAGGCAACGACACACACAAGGCAGAGTCCACTTCTGGCGGAAAGAGGCAGTCCCTTATCGTATAGCCAGGAGTTTGGTAAGCAGATGGGGAGCCATCGCAGACGGTTGTCAAAAGGTAAGCGATGAACGTATAGCGTTTCCAGTCTAAAACTAAAATGCGAAGAAAATAAATAAAATAAGTTTTGATTTGTATGTACATACATGTATGTATGTGTCTTAGCCCGTTTACCTTTCATTTTATATTTATTTCACTTCCCTTTAATCGATTTGAATTTAAATTTATTCTCGTAAATTCACATGTGTTTATGGGTCCACGGTTTAAAAATGACTAAACTGAATCATTCTCTTCAAATTTTTGGCAATTCTTAGGCAAAATAAACAGATAGTCGTTGTCGCCTGCCAATCATATCAACAGTACGTCCATTTAGTCGATAATGACTAATTCAAGTTGATAAGGGTTTAATAGCAGCTCGAGAAATCAAAACAGAATGCGTATCTTGGTCAAGGAAATAGACAACAGGTTCCTAATATTCAGTAATTGCTCACGGCTACTATCGCTCAGCTCGTATTTTCCTATAAGCTAGATAGTAAAAAAAAAAACAATTAACAATGAAACGATGATAACGATGAATGACAATATGTATAAGTAGCTATGAATAGGGAACATCCCCTCAATAGAGAGTAAAGTGGAAAGGGGACAAAACAAACACTATCTCATCGGTAGAGGTGCCTACTTTTAGGCAAGCATCGATACATATTTTAGGAATCTTTGGATATCTCTCCTCTTACCAGTTGAAGCTGTGGAAATATACAAGTTAATTATCGCACATTCATTTAATAAACTTATATTTAAGCTTTTGTCCATTGTCCGTTCAGAAGCCATTGATGAAGCTTGGCGTCGCTGAAACTTGAAGACTTGGTTCGTTTTCCCTTGAAAAGGAAGCTTTAGTGGAGCATTCATTTATTTTTTACGGAAGGCCGCAGTCACTTTTATCGTCTAGATCTAAATTTCTGAAAATTTTTGTGAAATTCATGGGAAATTCTAGGCGTACATTTTTGTGTAAATATGTATGTATGTATGTATGTACATGTGTTGGCATGTGCACAAGAGTAAGTAGGTGTGTGTTTATCAGAAGTTACACATGTTTTTATGAACCTCCTTATCAATTCTTAGTAACGAAATATACGAGTAGATAGCGACTGAGTACTCGAGCATTTATCAGATTTCTTTGATACTATCAAAGGGAGAACAGTTTACATATTGGCACTGCATGCAAATTTTCATTCAATGCCAGTGTATAAAAACGATGTACCATGAATGGAAAAGTTCAGTTCGATAGCGATACGATACGCAATATGAAGCTCCTAGGACTGCTGTGGACCCTTTGCGTCCTACATAGAACTTCTCTCGCTCGACTACAAGTGGGTACCAGTGGCGCCGAGAGCCATGAATAAATACATATGATTAAAGAACTAACCAATTACTATGATTTCAAAGGACGGCTTCTCCTTTAAGACATCCATATGTGATGGTAAGAATGGGGGCCTCTTGCCCATGTATGGAACGTGTAGGGGATATTATGTGTGTCTTGATGGGAGCGCTGTAATCGGATCCTGCGACGGTAGCACATTGTTTAACCCAAAAACTTTACATTGCGACGATGCCATGGACGTGGACTGCATATTCGAGGCCAAGCTAAGTGATTACAGCGATGGATCGAGCTCGGAAAGTGAGGAGGATGAGGAGCCGCCGAAAATCGATAGCCCACCCACGCGGAGACCGTCAAAGCAGCAGAGACCAAAACCTGTGGCACAACAAACTTTGGATACATTCAACAGAGTGTGCGCTGGCAAGAAGGATGGTGTGACCCTGGCAAAAGAAGGCTCTTGCAGTGACTACTTTGTGTGCGAGTCAAAGCAGCCACAGCTTCGCGTTTGTCCTAGCAATCAGCATTTTAGTCCCACTCGTCGGATCTGTATGAAGCCGAGAGACGCCAAGTGCCGGGTGAGCCAGGAAGATCTTCGCCTAGAGAAACCAGCAACATCCGCTGGGGTCTGCCCCGAGGAAAACGAGAACTCTTTGGTTGCCCATCAGAAAGATTGTGGAAAGTTTTTACTCTGCAGCAACATGATGTTTCTGGAAATGGACTGTCCCACAGGCCTGCATTTTAATTCCAGAACCATGCGGTGCGACTATCCCAAGATTGCGAATTGTCAAGTGAAGCAAAAGGGAAATAAAATAGCTTCAAAGGCAAAAAATTCAGCACGTAAACCTAAAAATCGTCACTTGTAACCATTTCGTGCAAATAAAATAAATTTCGTATATGTATTCCTATCTCCACATAGCTATCACGTCGATAGGGCCAACAATTATTCTTAGCCCCATAGAAAAATAAAAACTGAAAGGGAAGCTAATTAAAATACTACAAAATCCGTATTCCTCCTTTAAACGGTCCCCAAATGCATCAAATAATGTTGTTTTAACACTGGCATCGGGTCACGTCACTAATTTCAAGCAATACCGCAGCTTAATGATACGATGAACATTCGCTTGTGTGTATTCGATCTGTAAGGACACCACAATATTAACTCATGTGCGCTGTCAGAAATATATGTATGTATTTATTGAAATATTTAGCAATTCACATTTGCGGGCCAATCGCAGACATTGTACTGCGGATTATATAGCAATCCATTGCCGCAGCTGCGCTCTATCTCACACTCGCACTGGCAGACCACATAGGTGTTGCTGCACTTGTTGCTGGCGTCGCTGAACATGGTTCCGTCCCGCTTGTTAACACAACGACCCTGACTTGGGCATGCGATGCCAGATGGTCCGGCATTGGGACCGCTGGGTGGTGCAGAACCGTCCTCACATTTCACATTCTCAGGGAAGTCACAGCCAAGCGTAACAGGGTCGAACTGCAGGTTATTCGGACACCTTTGCTCATATTTGATGCCATTGACACACTGAATGAAGGCAGAACAATTGTTAACTACAGGCCCCATCCAATTGTTGGGCTTGTCGCAGCACTCTGGGTCGCACACTTTGCTGATGCACACGCCTTCGGTGTCCATAACAC
Organism: Drosophila subsilvestris; assembly: GCA_035043285.1. Classification (NCBI taxonomy): domain Eukaryota; kingdom Metazoa; phylum Arthropoda; class Insecta; order Diptera; family Drosophilidae; genus Drosophila; species Drosophila subsilvestris. The sequence continues at coordinate 4,554,512 of JAWNNB010001724.1, read as the reverse complement.
ACTTATTTTGTGTGACATTAAAAAAGTTCAAGTCGGGACACTTTCTAGCGACCAAGCTTCCATGGATACACTCCAAGTATCCAGCGCAGTCAGCGGGATTCACGTTCTGTTCTCCCTCTGTGCAGGTGGAGTTGCCTTTGCACTCTCCATTGTCCTTTTCGCATTTGGAGTTGAGCGCGTTCCAGTAGTATTCGATTTCACATGATTTCGATACGTACTTTCCACCTGAGCAGAGTTTATATTTGGTACAGTCTGCGGGGTCCTTATCAGTGCTTCCCTCCACACAGCCGACGCAAACTCCCTCTTCATCAACAACGCAAATTCCCAGTGAGACGTTAAAGTACGACTTATCGGCACACTTCTGACTTACGAGGTTTCCATCGATACACTCCCAATATCCAGCGCAGTCTGTGGGATCCTCCTCCAGTTTTCCCTCTGTGCAGGTGGAGTTGCCTCCACCGCCGACGCACACTCCATCGGTGTCCTCAACACACTTGTTAAGTGTGGCATTGAAGTAATTCTTGGCGGGACAGTTCTGGATCACAAAGATCCCGTTCACACACTCGAGATATGCTGCGCAGTCTGTGGGATTCACTTCTAGTTCCCCTTCCGTACACGTCGGGGACACGCCGCAGCTGCAATCGCCGTTATCTTTTTCACACTTGCCGGAAGCCCAGTTCCACCAGTCACCAGGCTCACAAGACTTCTGAACGAACTCTCCGGTGCAGCAGACATAGTACTTGGTGCAATCATCCTCGTCGATCTTTATCTCGCCATCTGTGCAGCACTCTGCATTCAGTGATCCAACGAGAACCGAAAGCGTAAGGCACAGGAAAAAGGCTGCAATCAAAGAACTATGAGACAAATTTTCTCTATCAGTGGGAGCGAACTTACCGAGCTGTATTGGTTGAGACATCTTTTCGCCACGCATATTGAACGTGCACTGAACAGCCATCGGTCCATATCGGCTTTTATATTTGGGGGCAATTAAAATAATTAAATGTCTTTTCCTGGCACCCGGAGATGATAATGTGGGACCACTCTTGATTTTATCAGCGCATTCAGTAGTCATACGAGCAGAGGATGTTGTCACTATTTATAAAAGTGTCAGTTATGTTTTCCGTTAGAGAAATGCAGAAGGAGGTGCGGTGCCCGAAATCGAGGTGTGCTCGAGGAAGTTGTTAAGTCGGATCTCAGTCCAGTGTCCAGGCAATACCAATTTGTATACCCGTACTCAAAGAGTTAAGGGGTATATTTTTAATATACGATAAAACTAAAAACGCAGTATCGTAGAGAATGACCATATCTACCAGATTGCCTAATCTGGTACAGATCAGGTTATTATAGCCTGAATGAAGAAATTAATTTTCAGTTGCTTCCCCACCTCCTCTGGCGTTGCTGACGCTCGTCGCGCTGCAGCTGTCGCGCTGCTTCCAGCGCTCATTTCAAGTGGGAATGGAAACGCCAAAAGGAATAGCGGAATCATTTATAGCTGTTGTCGTACAGGATGGTCACCAGACGGCAAAGAGGGAAAAGAGGAAAGGAAGGCGATATGGTCAAAAAGTGAGTGATAGTGAAAGTGAAAAGTGAAAGCGCAGTGAAGAAAAACAGTTGAATGTACCGCAAGGACTAAAGAAAGGAGCGGATTAAGAAATTGAGCGCTAGTGAGTGAAAAGTGCAAAGTGGAAAAAAGCTAAAATTATATTGCGTCGCCGCAGCTGTTGCGCTGCTTATTGCGTCGCCGCAGCTGTCGCGCTGCTTGTTGTGGCGCCGCAGCTGTCGCGCTGCTTCCAGCGCTCATTTACAGTGTGGATGGAAACGCAAAAACGAATAACGGAATCATTTAAAGCTGTTGCCGTACAGGATGGTCACCAGACGGCAAGGAGGGAAAAGAGGATAGAAGGCGATATGGTCAAAAAGTGAGTGAAAGTGAAAAGTGAAAGCGCAGTGAATAAAAACAGTTGAATGCACCGCAAGGACTAAAGAAAGGAGCGGAATAAGAAATTGAGCGCAAGTGAGTGAAAAGTGCAAAGTGAAAAGTGATAGCGCATATGAAATAAAAACAATAAAATGTACCGCAAGGACTAAAGAAAGGAGCGGCCTAAGACATTGAGCGCATGTGAGTGAAATGCTGCGATCAAGTGAGTGCAAGTGCAGGGGAGGGAATAAAATGAGGCGAAATGGGCAATAAGTGAGTGTTAGTGCGCGAGTAAAAAGCGGAATGTAAAACTGTAAAAATGTAAAATGCAAGGTAATTCTGCACTAGATTCTGCACTATAATACATATATTATTTTGTACAGTATATTATGCAATATTTCTTACATTTTTATTCATAAAACATTTTACATTTATTTCTAGGCCCTCAGAGCGGAGGATCATAGCTCGCTTTGATTTCTTCCCGTGGAAGAGAAGACCGAAAAATGTTTGTTTTTGCTTTTGAGCATTAGTAAATGGCAAGGTAATTCTACTCTAGACTTAACATTATATTTTATTTAAACGTTTCTTGCATACCCATATTTTGGCTCCTCTTAGGGATGGGAGGAAGAGCCCTACGAATTTTCTAATACTATGTAGTATTTTGTTACGTTTTCTAGAAGTTTTGAATATTTTTCTAATATCTTCAGGTATTTTTTCTGTTTTTTCTGGTTCTTCACAACTTTTAGGAAACAATTATGGAACTTATTCTTTTAATTGAGTTCTTCTTTTAAACCGCAATCGATCGATATATCTGTCTATCATACATACATATGTCCCTCTACCCACTAATCTTTATTTCAGTATATCTATTTGCTTTTCGTTCTATTTGACAAATACTTTCTCCCATCCAAACCTCATTTCTCTGCACACCCCGAAGCACATTCCCTTTAAATCCCCTCCTAAACCTGGACTTGGGATTAGCAAATAATTTTCAGGCATTGACGGTATTGTTGTACAGCAAAGAATCCGTTGAATCTCTTCATCATCACAAAATTTAGCTGAAATAATTTTCCCAACGAGAATTATAAGGACCTATTGGGATTTTCATACGTCTAAACTTTAGATATACATGTACATACATACATATGTACATCAATCCAATGCATCAGCTTTAAAATTTAACAACACAAAAATATATTTTTGTATAATAGGTCTTCATTCTCTAAAATTATAAAAAAATACCCTTGACGTACCCCGACTTATCAAGAATTTACGAGCAGAAATTAGTTGGGGGTGTTGTTAGTTGAATTTTAAAGTTTAATTTTTGCCCATACAAAATGTAAACATTATCATGTGTGATTTTGAATAAAATGTATGAAATGTGAAAATATGTGCACGTTTTTCCGTCTTCGGCAGCTGTTTTTGTGGGAAGTGAAAGATAGGACAAAAATGGCCAATACGACAATAATTAGAGAGTTCAGAAGATTAGAACTGAACAGAAACGAATATCCGTACAATAATTATAGAGCGCCACATCTACATATGTAAACCGTATTAGTGGATGCGAAATCGAGTAAAACGGTTTGGCAGCCACTGGCTAAAGGCTGGCTAAAAGTGTGTTAACCGAGTCTAGACTGGCGCTAGAGCGATGTTTGCAACCCGTTATACCGTAAGTTAAGATAACGCTGTAAACGAATTGCAACTTTTGCTTATGACTTGTGGATATAACGCTCTAGACTACAATATCTTATGTATATACAAACCCATAGACAGAGCTGCGATCCTTGGAGCTTGTTTCGTATCATTTATAAAGGTTTTCTCTGCCACTCGTCGTAACTCGTAAACGACGTGCATACGACGCTACATAAGCTCACAAATTGATATACTGACTAGTGCGGGTATAAAAGTAGAGTCGGGTTCAGAAGCGACTCACGCGTTTTTTCTCGTTTAATTTGGAATCCCTCAGTGTGGAAGCTTTTCGGAATGAATAATAATATCTGGCTTTAATTTACTTTCAACATCGATGCCTATTTTCAAGGATATATATTTTTGGATTTAATATTAAATCAATTAGTGGTACTCTTAGGAGAGTAGTATATCATGAGGACTATGCAGTGCAGGTCGTTTTTTGTAATGGAAAAAATTAATGGGGAGCACATTCGTTAAGCGCTGAAAACTAAATTATTCCAGCTTTCACAGGCTATATTTCCAATCCTCAGAGGCTGCCCATTATGCGCTCAATATGTTTAATTTGATTTATATCACAAACATTCGCACTTGATCAACTCTAGGCTAGCTAAAAAAATAGAATTGGACGTCTCAAGGAACTGATAGCACACAGCTGCTAAAATGTGTCCAGTCCAACACTGATTAAAGTGATTTATGAGCACAGACCACCATTAGCTATCGTTTAATTATCGGCGTGAAGAGAGGCCGACCAGCCGCAGTCCATTTGGTTGCCATAAAAAGTATATATTTTATTGGAGGACTTTAAGCTATAGACTACATTTTACGTTGACGGCGTAGTTGCAGGTCAATAGGTTCTGGTCCCAATACAAGCCATCGGGACAAGCCAACTCGACCTCGCACTCGCACTGGCAGATGACGTACCCATTGCAACTGGTCTCGGATGGCATATAGGTGCCCTCCCGTGCGTTCAGGCAGCGGCCGTTCGTCTCGCAAGCGATGCCAGAGGGTCCAGCGTTTGGTCCTGACGGCGGCGTATGTGGCCACTGACACTCCACGTTTTGTGGATAGTCGCACATCGAACTGTTGACGTCGAAGAGCAAGTTGTTTGGGCACAGCTGCTCAACGGCACAGTTGTAGTTGCACTTGTAGAACTTGTTGCATGCCCCATCGACCGGAAACAGGGCTCCTTCCTCCTCGCCCTGGCACACTGTGCTGGTGCTGTTGCAGGCGACTTGCGGAACATATCCCTCGGGATAATCGCACGCATCTGAGGTGGCGTTGAAGACGAGACCTTCGGGACAGATAACCGCACTAGATTCGGCGCTCCAATCCCAATCGCAGACCTGAGCAGTCTGATTGAATTTGGTGTACTCGTCGCAGGGCATGGCGATGGGGCACTGGCATTGGCACACGAAATATCCATTGGTGTCGGGATCGGCGAGCAACGTGCCGTCACGTTTGCCCGCACAAACACCCTGACTAGAACAGGTTGTACCCGAGGGTCCCTGAATATCCTCTGGGGAGTCCGCGACGTACGCTGGTGTGCAATCCACGTTCCATGGGTAGTCACAGTTACCGCTAGTGGGGTTGAAGTACAGGCCGGAGGGACAACTGATCTCGTTGACGCATCGATTACTGCACTGGATGTACTTTCCGCACACTCCGGGAATTGGCAGCATGGCATTGGTGCTCTCATTGGCGCACTCATCGCGTTGGCTGGAGCAGTAGCTGGGCACACCGGATTGAACGGACGGAGTGGTGTCGACGGCATTGATCGCGTCGGTTGTGGTATCATCGGTGGTGGCCTCATTGGGGTCTATAGTCTCATCGGAGACACCATTCGTGGGCTCATCCGGTTCTGTGGGGTCTATAGAGCTTGTGACGGCTGGTTCTGTGGTTGACGACTCCGTGTCGCAAGGCTCTGTCACCAACGTGGTTAGACCAGGCCCATCCTCGTCAGTGTCCGGACATTCATCGGCGCAACAGGTGCAGGTGCAGTCTGCATCAGCCCTGGCGTCAGCACCTGCGAATGGCGACAAGCCCAAGCAGTTGGCCCGCCACTGGAAATCGCACTCGGCCAGTTCGCGATTAAAGTGAAGCCCGCGGGGACAGCTGCCGATGGCAGCCACTTCTCCATATTGGCATACCGCAAAGCGACCGCAGTGGGTCACCACAGGCAGTCGGGTCCCATCCGGCTCATAGAGGCAGACACTCGATAGTTGAGCGGATGCGGCTGCGATCAGCAGAAGCGTCCACAGTGCTGCGGAGAGATGTTACGAGTATATAGAGAAAGCTTCGTGATTGGCCCCCACTACCCCCACTCACCACAAAAATCGGTGTGGCGCATTTTCAAGACTTTCAGCAGCTTTGAAGTAGTCCGAAATTCGCGAACGACTAAGTGGCGACCCTGGCAGAGTCAAGGCATTTATGGGAGCGAAACAAAACTGCCTCGAGTTCCGCGAATCAGTAGCCAATCTTCTGATAATACCAATAACCATATTTATCTCTTGATTAACTCAACAAGTAATTTTTGGCGCTACGCACTATCGCAGGTGTAATTACGTGCTTGTCTCGAGCACGGGCTCCGATCGGGGGGCGGTGCGGTGGGCATACCACTCTCCCGAATGGGACTCATTAACAAATTTAACGCATACCGTCGAACTATTGGCACTCCCCATTAAATGACGTTTATTGTCGTTCAAGATGAAGTGCCTGAAGCGTGTACCGCTCTCTCGGATACAATCACGACAAGTAGCAATCTAGCAATCGTAGGTGCTCGAATGGAAGATACTTAGTTTCGGTGATATGACTAAGGGAAACACTCCGCGTCTGTTAAGTACAACATTCACTGCCTCACTCTCTGTGGCTATGTAGGGCAGCATAAATAGTTCTCAAACTATTTTAGTCTAACTTATGTATGTACATTGCGTTTACATTCTGACTAGACATGTCAAGACCATCAAATGAAGTGATTTCCAGTCTATTAAAGTTGAACCCTAAGGTAGAAGAATAATAAAATCAAATAAAATTAATCTTTCTTATCGTTCACAGAACTTTAAGCCATCAATCTCTGTGGAAAAGTTTCGTGTCAGTACATTGTGGTAGCTGAGATCTTGCACCAATCTGTCAACATGATTATAAGGTTAGATAAGGTTTTGCACAGAAACCAGAAATCTGCCATGCATTACCACCTGTGGTTTGGCGATCGCCAACTGTTCACTCAGTTTACTCAATCGATTCGCGTTCATTCATTGACATTTTCATTCGCTTCTTGTAGGCGGATACGGATACGCTTGAAAGGGCGTGCGGTGTTTGGGGTTGCGATAATGGAGACTTTTTCTAGACGCTATCAAACATTGAATGCACATGCCCTGTACTCTCTGTACTGTAGCTATTGGACTATAGTGTATTATATTCGTGTCAATGTATGTAAGTGTGCTGTTGGAATATATTTATTCTTGATTGCCTGTATGCCACCCGATATTGTGTGTACACAATTGAGTTTTTTAGTTTGACGAATAGTGGGTATATTATAGTCGGAATATGGAAATTGCGAACACTCCATGTTCTTATATAAACTCTTGTACGATTTCGTACAATTCTAGGAACTGAACGCAATCAAATTGATACAAATATCTCGATAGAAATTTGATTAGATCGCATTCCGCCATGACCATGGTTGAGATTCCCTGCTTAAGCGCGATTATTGATTTAATAATCGGGCGTGGAGGGCACAAAAATCTAGACGGGAAATTGCCTCGTCAATTGTCTCAAGATTTTAATAGTAGGCACTACTTACTGTATGGACTGAATCAAAAACATGTAGATGAAAATTGCGGTGAGAGGCGATGCTGGCTTCCTGCTGCTTTGCGGCGAGTTAGACGGGGACCGTCAGCTGAAACCGGAGACAATGCAATTCTAATTATTCAAATGCGAGCCAAGTACGCTTGAATTAAATTACCAAACTTAAGAAAACATAAATGGCAGAAGGAAGAGGACCAGCACCAGCACCAGCTGCAGCTGTGTGCTAGGCCCTAGACACTTGGGTTACTTGGGGCCGTGGAAAGCCAACCCAACGACAGGCTTATACTCGCACTCGAAGGTAGGTGTCCATTACATGGAGCGCATCGAGCTGGATAGGGCTGTTGCTGTTCGTCAAATGCCATAAGGGGCAACAAAAGACAGACAGCCCAGCAGAAATGTGAGTTGATCTGCGACATCTACATGTGCATATGTGGGCTCGCAGAAGTGAGTGTGTGTGCATGGGGGGCACACTCACACTCAGGCTCACGCTCACGCTCACACTGGCAGCCGGTCCACTTGCAATGTCTATTGTGGAAATCTTCTCAGGTGTAACAGGTTTCTCAGATTTAAACTGAGGTCGCCCCTGTCGTACACACAGTCAACAGCGGCACTCGCCACGCAATCGATCGTGATCACGGCCCCGACCGACCAGAAATTGCGCTTCCAGTCAGCGCCCGCAGGCGATCAGGAGCAGCCGAGGACTGCTCAGCTCTTACAATTACAGTTCGAATCGAAGAACTGAGATCGATTGGTGCATAGATATCAAGAGGACTCGCTTGTTTTCAACTCTAGCACCATTCGAAATCAGTGCTTTTGATGAGAACCATTCAGCAGATTCAGTGAATCTCCAAAGTGATTTGTGTCAGTGCTGAATTCATACTAAAAGTTGAAATCGCACCGAAAGAGTATGAGTAATGAGTGCTGTGTGCTGAACAACCGCGTTCAGGGCAGAAGCCATCGAAGTGCAAGCGACGTGGTCGTCGATCGGAATACATATGTTATCCACAGTTGGCTTAGTCATCAAAAGTCAGTGGAAATAAGTTCAAATATCAATGCACTTACCCTGGCTTTCATAGCTTCCAATAGTCTTACAAAGTTGATCATTGACTAAATGTGACATCCGGCAATTGCATTTCAAACTCCACCGACCCGGGAAAACTCCACCACTTATCAGGGCTATAAATAAAAAAACATGATTTGCAGCGTAATTAGTCGCTTAGTAATTTAAAAATAATCGTATTCTTATCTTACTAAAGGCTCCACATTCGGAGCTATAAATATACGTATGTATACCCAGAGCTGGTTGGTTGTGTGTGATTCGCGGGCAGAATGACATTCAATATGTGCAAGTGGAGATAGAATTACAATATTAAGTCTAGAATTGGCAAAACGAAGACAAATATACGCTTGCCAATATGCCTGCCCTGGCTGTATGGATTTTCTTATTACCATTTCAAGGAATAGTTCCGAAATTGTAGCAGTCCCATAAATAATATACTATGTACTTATTATTGTCAAATGAATCATTTGTCTATTAAGTACATACATACATATGTATGTACATACATACGTCAATGTGTCTGTGTATTTTAATCAGTAGTCAAGTTAAATAAATTCTATAGATATGTCATTAAATTGATGTTATAATTGACCATAACCAATTGTTGTAATAATTTCTTAGATAGGTCAGTCGGATTAATTATAATTAATTATATAGACAAGTGTGCTCAACAGTGGCATAAATTATAAAGCGTGGGAGCTTGAACACTTGTAAACAAAAGTATGCGCACAAGGAAGGTTCTGGTTCTAGTCCCGAGACTATGATAAATATGATAATATAATATATTTTCTATAATATTGTCACTAATTGCTATTTCATTTCGTATCTTGAAAAACTGAATCTCCTTACCTAACGACTACAGTTAACAAAAATATACATACATACATATGTATGTACAACTGAAAAAATTCCCAACATTTTGTATGTCAGCGCTCCAGTCAAAACGGCAAATCTTATCTGCTTTGGAAACCAAAATGTTTGTAAATTATAGCCCCGTCAAATTGGAAAATCTGCGACTTGTCATTTGCCAAAGACGACTACAAGGCAATCAGGTGTAGGAGTGGCTGGCTATATAAGGCCCAGCAGAAGCGCCGAAGAAAGTTAGTTGAAATTCTTCTAGTTGGAGTGAAGAGAAGTTTATCTCGAAATGCGAGGTGCTGGCGATTGGCATTGACACTCAGAGCACGGATACGCATACTCTTACTGACAAACAATTTCGTCTACCATTCTAGGATCGACAAGCCACCTGTACGCCCTGCTGCTGGCTCTCGTACTGCATCTGAGCAACCAGACACAGCTGCTGAACTCTAGCGACGACGTCTGCCGACTGTTTGCGGATGGCACTAAGCTCCGCAAGCCGGGCGGCTGTAACGAGTGGATTGTCTGCCAGGGCCATGTTAGCACGACTGGCGGAACTTGTAGCGGAAGCACGTCATACTTCAGTCTCACGAAGGGCACCTGCTATAGGACCTTGGACACCACCTACTGCGACAGTCCGTGCAATTCCTCCACAAATGGGTACGTGGGCAAAACTAAACTAAACTGTGCCAATTGGTACTACTGCGAAAAGAAGGTCCTAAAGGGCAGCGGAACCTGCACCGGCCAATACTTTGACCAGTCACTGCAGCAGTGCGTTTATGCGGAGCAAAATTCATGTGCGGCCACATTTGAGTGGTGCGACATCGTGCCCGTAGACGTGAAATTCCGCAACGAGGACTACTGCAACAAGTACTACCACTGCGACAAGACTTTCAAGCTAATCGAAAACACCTGCGATCTGGGAAAGTACTACGATGTGGAAACGACGGTGTGCGTGGACAAGAAATATGTTGATTGTGGCGATCACCCCCTGCCTGTCGACGTGTGCGGCACCAAGAAGTTGGCTGTGCGCAATAAATTTGTTTCGGATGGTGCCACCTGCCGAGGATACTTCTACTGTCGTGATCTCGGCTCTGGCGTTCCCGATCCCGAACCGGAGAGGCTGCAATGTGGGGTGGATTATTTCTTTAACCTGGAGCGACAGGCCTGCATGCCACGCGAGACCCAGAAGTGTGACGAGGATCGTTGTGATGGGCGCGACAGTGGCTTCGAGGTGGCCCAGGTGGAGGGATGCCATAACTACCTAACGTGCGAAATGGGCAAGGAAGTGAATGTGCTGGTGTGTGCTGAAGGCGAGTACTTTGATGTGGTAGCCCAGGAGTGTACTACAACCGTTAAAACCTACGGTGCGTGCACCGCTTAGATATTGTGATGTCAAATAATCCGATGCTGGAATACTTATTCTCTTCCTTTCATCCACTCTTTGTGGATCAATGGGAATGCCAGTCCAAATTCAATATTAAATGGTTTTTACCACTTACAATACATGATAACAATAACAATATAACAAAAATAATAACAATAATAATCTGCATTATCGATTATTCTTGCGGTGTTGCCGGGTTGGCTGTGGTGGCAATGGCCAGGAATGTATCAGTTGCTCACTTATCAGTGGCAATGCCTTCTTCAAAAATCATATCAATAATTGTGCGCTAATTGCAAGCGTCAATAAAAAATTATTATCTGCACGAGAATAACTCAAATGATAAGAAAGTTTGAATTTTGTCGTTGTGTCGCGAAGAAGCGCAACATATTGCGAAGAAGATGTTGCGAAATAAAATCATGTTGCGAATTTGGTGAATTCATGTATGTACCTCAGGGAAAGAAGTATATGTGCATTGATATTACCTTAAAAAAAACTATTAAAAACAAATGGAATGTTTTGGTTTTGTTTTTATTTATCTAGTATAAGTATATATTAACAAAAAAATAAATAACAATTTGTTTTCCATAAACTTTAAGGATAATTCAATATTCAATGAATAACTTTACATTCATATGAAATAAGTATATGTGCATACTACAAAAAAAATTAAAAATACTAATGATATACATTTTTTTGATTTTTTTTTTCCTTTTTAATAGTTAATATGCTTTCCTTTTTTATAGAAAATTTGATTTATCCGGGTGGGCATTGAGGTTGCCAAGTTTTTGAGAATTGTAGGGTTAATTCGATCCCATTCCTGGAGCAGTGCTTTTTTAAGGTCATTTACCGTATTAAACTGGCGTCCATTCTTATAAATTTTGTTGGATAATATTCCCAAAGATCTTCTATTGGGTTAAGGTCCGGGCTGATCGCTGGCCATTGCAATAAGGGTATCTTTCTAGCTTGTAGAAAGTCTTTTGTTTTACGTGCCGTGTGGATTGGCGCGTTGTCTTGCTGGAAGATCCACTCATCCCCGTAAAGGTCTCCAGCAAATTCAATAGTGTTGTTTCCAACAACTCTCACATACACGTCTGCATTTGTTTTGGTTGGTATAAAACAAAGTGGGGACTTCCCAGCATACCCAAATCCAGCCCAAACCATTAATGATCCTCCACCGTGGTTTCGTTTATGGCAGTGCTGCCGTGGTTGCCTTTTATCGCGCCAATACTTTTGGCAGGAGTCAGGACCGTCCTAGTTAAATTTTTTTTCGTCCGAAAATACAACTTTGGTAAACTCTTCTGACCAAAATTTGTACTTCTCAGCAAATTCTAGTCGGGCGGTTATGTGGCGCTTCAATAACCTCGGTACAGCGTCGCGGGAAGCATATGTAACCGTTTCGTTTTCGTTTAAAATTTGATTAATACGTCGTTTGGATATGTCAAGCTTCAGTTGACCTTTGATCTCTATGAAAGACTTGTTGTTTTGAACGGCTGGACGACGAATTTGCCTCTTGCACCGTGTATCGATTTCAGTGGGTCTGCCGCTCCGCTTTATTTTTCCATACATTTCCGGATTTTTGAGAAAGTTTGTAATTGTGTATCTTGTATATCTATGGCGATTTAATCTGGCGGCAATATGAGAAATGTTCTTGCCAGATTCGGCCAGTCCTTTGATCAGACCGCGATCTTCCTCTGACAAATGTGTTCCACGTGGCATTCTACCTTAAAATCCAAATTACAACAAAAATTTGTTTCTCCAAACGTTTAAAAACAATTTTACTTACTCTCTGCTGATGAAATAACTTTTTTGGATCACACTTTTAGCTTACCCACACGCGATAGCACAATAATCTAAGCTTGCACATATACTTATTGCCTTTGAAAACCACGAGTTGCTATACACATTATTTAAAACGGTACAAAAGAATAAAGCGCAAAGAGGAACAATAGAGTGGGAGATCTTTATAATAGATAAGAGTAAAAACTTCATACCTACAAAAAATAAACCGTTACCTTTATAGAAAATATTAGCAAATTAAAAGTGCACATATACTTTCTTTCCCTGAGGTATGTTGCGGCGATTTAGGGCATTCAAGTTCCATTTATGGCCGTGGCATGAAACTTTAAACGGGCTAACCATGGCCGACTTGTATGATTTATCTTACCAATTTCTTCTTCTTCTCTGCTTGAATTTGGATGGAGGGTTGTGTAGCGCTGTCAGCCCCACTTTGTTTTGTTACTGCTTGTAATAATTAATTTGAAATAAACCATTCCGCATAAATAATTATACGCTTTAACGATTAATCGGCAAGAAATCATCCCTGCGAGCTGGTTCCAAAATCGAACCAGTTCGCTCGCTCGCTTGAACTTCCGAGCCGTCGAGCACGTTAGAGTGATTTGGCATTTTAGCAGGCGTCGATTTTGTTCGTAGTTTTATTTTATCAAAAGTTGAGAGGAAAGGCAAATTTTTTTGCAATGGCCCAGAAACCTGCAACAGCAACTGCAAGAACCAACATCCGCACGTCCAGCCGTGGAGGACGAGCGCACCAAGGCGTTGAAAAACTACCGCATTAAGCTGCTGGAGCACCGCGAACTTGAGGCTCGTCTGAAGGCCCTGCGCGACAAGCACAAGGTGCTGAATGTCGAATACGTAGAAGTCGGAGGATGACCTGAAGGCGCTGCAGAGCGTTGGCCAGATGCTGGGTGAGGTTCTCAAGCAGTTGACTCCGGACAACTTCATTGTCAAGTCGTCGAACGGCCCGCGCTACGTCGTCGGCTGCCGGCGTCGAGATCGACAAGTGCACGCTTAAAGGCTGGCACACGCGTCACCTTGGATATTACCACGCTGACCATAATGCGCTACTTGCCACGCGAGGTCGACCCTCTCGTGTACAACATGACTCACGAGGATCCTGGCAACGTGAATTACGACGAGATTGGGGGCCTGAGCGAGCAAATACGTCAGCTGCGCGAAGTAATCGAACTGCCGCTGCTGAACCCGGAACTCTTTCTGCGCGTGGGCATCAATCCGCCGAAGGGCTGCCTGCTGTACGGTCCACCTGGCACCGGCAAGACACTGCTGGCCCGCGCCATCGCCTCCCAAATGGACGCCAACTTCCTCAAGGTGGTCTCCTCGGCGATTGTCGACAAGTACATTGGGGAGAGTGCGCGCCTGCGCGCCTGATACGCGAGATGTTCGCCTATGCGCGCGACCATCAGCCGTGCATCATTTTCATGGATGAAATCGATGCCATTGGAGGGCGACGCTTCTCCGAGGGAACCTCCGCCGACCGCGAAATCCAGCGCACTCTCATGGAGCTGCTCAACCAAATGGACGGCTTCGACGCCCTTGGCCAAGTGAAAATGATCATGGCCACTAATCGTCCGGACACTCTCGACCCGGCCCTCTTGCGTCCTGGCCGCTTGGACCGCAAGCTCGAGATCCCTCTCCCAAACGAAGTGGCTCGCATGGACATACTCAAGATACACGCGGGACCGCTCTCCAAGCAGGGCGAGATCGACTACGAGGCCATTGTTAAGCTCTCTGACAAGTTCAACGGTGCTGATTTGCGCAACATTTGCACTGAGGCCGGCCTGTTTGCTCTTCGCGCCGACCGCGAGTGGATTCTGCAGGAGGACTTCATGAAGGCGGTGCGCAAAATTGCCGGCAACAAGAAGCTGGAGTCGAAATTGGACTACAAGCCCATTTAAGGGGAAAAATTAAAAATTTATAGAATTATAAGTACTCTGAAAATGAAATATAAATGCATTAAATATGTTTATCTCTGCACAATCATGTGTGGGGAATAAAAACGTTGTTATCTGTGGCATCTCGATGTAGTTTGCGAGCTGTGTTCATCTTGAAAGTGAACCCGCTTAATAGATCACAGGGGTCTTTAAATCCAAATTTCTCCAGATGTTAATCAAGCACTTACAAATTAGGTCAGAGGGCATGCGAAGATGTAATCAGTTCCCCCAGCAGTTGTGTTTCATCCTGGCCCAGAAACATACAAATGGAACGTGCCTGTGGTGGGGGAGGGGAGAGTGCCTCCATGTCAGCATGGCAACGGTGCAATAAATCAGAGTTTTGTACAAGCTTGCGCCATTGGCCATGACAAATATGCAGTTTGGAAACGTTTAATGAATTTCTGCCCCGCCATTGCTGTTCGAGGGGGTCGCCACTGGCGGCAATTCCCGCGTTTTCCATTTTGGCCATGCTGTTCGGACCGAAGGCGTTGGATGGTTTGCATTTCGCCCACTTCTGGTATTTCCTCTAGCTTTAGTTTAATGCCAACGAAATGCCAATTAAAATGCCCGATTTATTCAGTTGATATATTCAATATCCATTGAACTATCGCTTGAGGTGAAATCAAGTCGCTTCCGCTGCTCACCGTCGTAGAACTTGAGTCCGGCAAAGTGTTCGATGTCTCGGACATCGGCCAGAAAAGAGCGGAGATCCGTTTCACTGTCGACTTCGGCATTGGGCACCACGTAGCCCTCCACAAAGGGCAAATCACCCTCCTGCCTGTGTTCACTGATAATCACCTTGAAAAAGTGGGTGGGCACAGCAACAGTATTCATGCCCATCACATGGTGACGGATGGCCCAGTTCCTGAAGGTGATCCGCTGCGGCATGAACATGGGCCCGGTGTACACGTACACCGAGCCCGACTTGAGAGCCAGCTCCCGAATATAGTGCTCCAGGCGCAGCCAGACATTATTTTTGAGTGCCCGACTGATTGGCACTATGTTCGGGAATTTGTACGCCTCGTTGAACATTGTTACATCGCATTTGTAGTTCTGTGGCGAAGCCATGTGACCCCCCACCCACTCGGTGTTGTGAAAGTCGCGCATATTCGGACTGAACATGGCCGGAATGCTCTGATCTGGTATGTACTCGTTGGGCTTCTCCAGGGTCTGTGGATCTCTGTGGGCCAGACATTCGCCTTTGATGTGCTCACAGACCCAATGGGCGATACGATTGCGGCGATCGTACGAGAGCACAAAGTTCTTGTAAACACGTATCTCATCCATGCCAGGAAACCCGTACTTCATGATGCCGGCCACGTGTGATATCTCCTTGTAGCGGGGCTGTTCAGCTCCTATTGAAAAGGTCATAAACATGATCTGTAATGGTTTGAATCGGCAATCGAATTATTCTGCGCTTTAAACTCTCAAAAACGCTTACCACGTGGTTTACTTGGCTGCGGCTCCAAAGAATAAATTGCTCAAACAGAGACATACTGCCAGTATCGGGCAATGGCTCGATTTCCGACGATTCAGTTGCGCCCTCCTCGAAGCTACTCTCGCTGGTTGAGCTCTGCCCACGCTCTGTTGGCTGTACTACCGCTGGGGCGGTTATTCCCAGAAATGATAGCTAAGGGAATAGAATTCGGGGGATTTTAGCTTAGCATCCACAATGGTTAATGGTCGGGTCAAATACTCGTACCGCTCTGAATATCTTACGGCGGCTCTGGAACACATACGGATCTCTGAACATCGTCTTGTTGAGCCTTCGAAATGATATGTCCTGCTGCGCAAGGGCTCCAATCAGAAAGCCTGCGGCGCCTGTGGCAGCAACCAGCGGAAAAAGAGTATAGACCGACATCCTTGAATTTCTGATTTAATTCCGATTCGGGCATATCAAAAAGTGGATTAAAACATATAATTTTGTGCGCTACATTTCCGTTGGACTTGTTTTTTCCATGCAATTACTTCTGCTCAACCCAACATTCTGATCTGCTGGCACTAAATGTACTTAATCATGGAAGGAAGTAAACAAACAAAATAAAATAATATAAATCAATTTAAGTCCATATATGTATGGAATTTACACTTTGACATTTTGATCAGAACTGAGGGTATCACTAGTACGCCGACACTTTAAAATTTTAAGAAAAATCTTTTCCGAAAAGAAACAAACATGAAAAAAATATTAGCGCATGGACAGCTTTGAACAAATTTGAGATGGTAAAAGAGTATCGATAGACACCAAAAGCATAGCTAATATCCATACCATATGACCATATTAGCATTGCTGCGAAGAGAGAGAGAGAGAGATAGCATGAGACACAAGCCGCAAGCGACGCATTTATCTGTCTAGCTCTCACGGCATTCATTTTCCATAACGAGGGAAAGTCCCTTTTTTGCAGTTAGCAAGCACATCATGCTGCCGTAGATTGTACATTTGTCTGTGCTTAAAGTAAACAAATGTGCGGACCAACTTGTTTCTGCCACTGCTGAGTGTTGTATCACCTGAGATTTCGAACATAGATTTTAGTTATAACAAAACATAGAAGGCATTTAAACCATAAACAAGTGCAAATGTGTTTGGATGTTTATTGTTCCATAGTATATGATTTACTACTCAAAAGATTCGAGCGGTCCAACCCCCCCCCGACTTCATTTTCGTTTTCGCTTTCGTTATCATCCCAAGTAGTTAGGCTGAGGTTTTCGAACTTTTCCTTAAAATCCAACAAAGTTGATTTTCCAACCACTTTGCAGAACTGATCCTTGGTCATATTTGCGTATTTAATATGTCCCAAAAGCGTGCGGACATATTTTGAATGTATAGCTGAAAGCTTAGTTTCGTTTTGGTCCCCTACACGGAGCTGGATAGTTTTTGTCTCAGTATTATCCACGGGTTTCACGTCGCACAGTTCCTTGGAACTGTCAGGCTTCTCGTCTTCAATCTCCCCAATACCAGAGTCTTCTGCTTTATCGGTTTCAGCATCTCCAGAGCGCTCCGACGATCCAGCATCGTGTAACCCATTTACATTAACGTAAGCCTCAATCATTTTAAACCGTTCGACTTCATCCAGAGCGCCATCGGTGAGAATGAGGTATTGCTCGAAGACGTCTGATGTGAGCATAAGAGTATCGAAGCTATTCATGCGTTTTCCAAATCTTTCCTTGAGGTTCTGGAATTGAATAGGACTTAAGGCCAGCAGTCGCAAATTTAGCATATGGAATCGCTCACCTTATTGACCAGTTTGATCAGCGACTTGTTGTCTACATTGTGCGCAGCCTGAAATAGTTCAACGAGATCGCCTATCATCATCTCTTGAGCTCGCGTCATGAGGATCTTAACGCAATCTGATCGAATTGAGTTCACCAGCCACTTGGTTCCAAGCTCTAACAGGTCCATAAGAATTGTGCTGCTATGTTTCTTCAAGTTCTCCTTGTTATAAGTGTAAACGTACTGCAGGAAATGTCTGAACGTTTCCGGCTTAACATCGTTCAAAATAAATTGTCCCGATTTTGACTCGGTGAAATCCCCCAGAAACATGCGCTCAAAGAACTCGGATGCACTGGCTAAGATCACTTTGTGGCAATCAAATGCTTCAGGCCCCACAGAGATGCGGCAATCAGAAAACTTTTTGTTTTCCATCAGATCCGTAAACACTGGTTGCAGCCTAGAAAACGAATTGTCGATGCTCATTAACCAAACACGAGTAAATGAATATGTACATATGTATGTATGTGCATGGATGCGGGCACATACATACATTTGTATGTAAACATAACTCACCAAGTATCCATCGTAGCTTTGTTCTTAGGAATGTGACGAAGTTTCTGAAAGGAGAACAAATTATCACCCAGCATTAGTGCCTGTATTTCTGCATTTGTATTTCTTATGTGTGTTGTGTGTGTCCTCCAGCAACATAGACGAAAGGTTTTTGTTCTATGAACTCAACTACGCTTCAAAGCGTAAATTTATTTATTTTTATTTAATATATTCGTAATGTACGTACCCAGTCCGACGTGCAGCACAAGTTGTAATGCTACCAAAAGTTCTTATCGATATATTGCCTTCTTGCCGATACACTTCACGTTCAAATTTCGATACTATCGATGGAACACCACCAAATATATCTCGCCTCACTGAATGCTTTTCTAACTGACTGGCTGGAAAAATATAGATGGCCTTATGGGCCTGCTGTAAATTGTTATATTGTCTTTGGTTTTACTATGCGGATACAATTTTGCTGGCTTGGTGGCTGTGTTCTGCTGCAAAACATCATTTGGTCTCAAATAGTGCCTCAGTTGTGCGACTGAAAGCCAGTAGACGTGTCTACTGACGGCTACGAGCAATAATGTAATGCAGCAAGATTGTCTAAATCTAATGTCAGAAAGCTATAACTGACGAATGCTAAGCCTCTAAGACTGTCTCTCTCTCTCTTCGCAGCAAAGTTAGCAAAGTCTAATGTCATAGCACCATAACCGAGACTTACGGATAGATGAAATTTTAAAAATATCCAGAACAAACTGTAACACAGCTGAATTGGTCACACTGCTCGCAGATGCGAGCTGTTGAAGAATGAAATAATTAATTAATTAATTAATGTTAGTTATAAGTTTTGCTCAAGCTTTCTGAAACCCTCTGCAGCTGAACTGACAAAATACAAATAATTTGGTCTAATTCTATTTTTACTGAAACCCCGACACGACCTAGTGCCTGCCTAGTGGGTGAAATGAATCGACATCACGCACTTCAACGGGTAAGGGTAAGCCTTGGGGGAACCCAAGGTGGGATTTTGAGGACGGATCTGGGAGGAGACGACACACAAAAAGCAGAAATATTAAGTTTACGGAAAACGAAACTGGATTTCTGTTCAATAAGTTTTTTTGCTGCTCCTCCGCAGCCTGTGGTCGGGACCAGCGCTGGCTCAGAAGCATGCTCTAGATTTTTGCTGCGGACACAACATGAGGCGCAGATTCGGCAGGCGCCTGCTGGTTAAGGCCAAAGTTTGCCTCTCAGACAGACCGACAGAACGACAACAGATGCCCAGACATCCTGGCCATGAAGTCGTTTCGAATTTGCTCCAGTTGCTCCTGTGTCCTGTGTCCCCTCGAACGAAATTAAACGCAGCGCTGCAACAGGCGGGGCGGCAGGGCAGCTTGTGCAACTTTGCCTGGTGCAGGGCGGCTTCTTCTGGCAGAGATTGCCATCGGGTTAGATGTTCCTGGTAACATTGCGGCCTGACTTTTCCTCCGACTTCGATGTAGCATCCAACGATGTACACTAAAGGCTGGGATTACAAATGGATAGTTTGTAAATATGGCTACGAAAATTAAACAACTTTCAATCGTTATATTTTGGCTTTGTTATAAAGTTTCTGAATTCATTCGACAGCGTAAAGAAACCAAGTGGGTTTAACCAAACAAATCCCAATGGTTTTTGTTCTGTTTGTTATAGTCTTCCTAGTCATAATTTAAATATTTTTTTGGAAACGCGAAAGCTTTCTGCAGAGTACTTATCGTTTCCATGCATGCATTCGACAAATGGGTTTTTATGGTTCCAACTTGAGTCCTTGACATTAATCCGAATTTTGTAATTGCTCTGCCTATAATAATTATTTGTTGCCAAGTGAATTCAATTGCATTGTGTAATCCGCAGATTTTTATTTGAATTTTATTTTATTAAATGTATGCATGTGTGTATGTACATGCTTTCATAATTCATATTTATTATGTTTGCACTGTCCGTAAATTAAAACAAACACATGAGCGTTTATTAGTGTTTAATTAAACAGACACAACCAAAAAAAAAAAAAACTATATTTATGTGCGGGGTGTTACGTGTACCGGTCTGGCCGTATCGGGATCGATTCCCAGAGTCAGCATCAAATGCATCCACAATGATAATATTAAGGTAAATCTCAGTCAAAGAAAATTATTGCCATCGATTCTTTAACTTTGTTTTACACGCTTCATATTAATTATGTGGCTGGCATAGTATTTGCACGTTGCCCGATCTGCATATAATGCAAATTTGAGGGCCACAGCCTCTGCATTTCATTAACACGATTCGGGGAAATGCAGCAAGCAGAAGTAGGAGCAGTAGCAGCCGCAGCCGCAACCTTCCACTCCACCTCTTCACTCCTACACTCATCATGGATGGCCGTACATCAAGATGAAGGATGAGCGCACTCCGGAGGATATATGTGGCACATGTGCAAGTGTTACACCTGTGCTACACACACACACACACACACACACAGAAGTGTGGTCGTGCCTCCAAATGCTAACTGGTATGGCCTGTCAACCGGAGAGGCCACCGCTGAGGTTAACAAAAATGGCATCAACGGCATCATCCTGGCGACTGCGAAATTGCCTTGGATGCCAAATGAATGCAGTTGCATATTTCACTGTCGCCTCCTCACCCCATCATCCCATCATCTCATCATGTAGCATGTAGTCCACTCCACCTTCCCGGCTCTAACTCTTCTGCGGAGAGCAGTAACATTTACATTTACATTAACAGTGTCATATTCTGAAGAGGCAGACGGCTTTAACATTGCGACCCACTGCCTTAGTTCGAGTTGACTCGGCATAAATGTTACGGCAGGTCACTTACGTTCCACACTACGTTCCACATCCACAGCAGCTGTTGCTGCTGATGTTATCCGGCTGTTAGCCTCTCGTCCTGCCGTTATAAAGCGTTAGCACAGACTCTTGGCCGGGCTCATTCCGCTGACAGCCTCGTGAGGCAACGGTTACTGGCTCTGCTCTGCGCTACCGCGACCGCTAGCGACGCGCGGGATGTGAATGGGAAAAGGCGAATGCGAGATTCGGAGGAAACTGCAACTCTATCCGGGTGCTGCCAGCCATGACTTCCGGGGAGTGGGACCTGAGGGCGCTGAAGGCGCTCGAGGAGGAGGAGCAGCGTGAGTTCCTGGCCCTCAGCCAGAGGAATCTGTTCGAGCCGTCATCGGATGGCAGCGGTGCCAGTGCCGGTGGCGGTGGTGGCGCCAAGCCAGCCCTGACCTACGCCCAGCTGCATCCGCATCTGCTGAAGCTCCCCACCATCGACGAGTGCCAGTTGATTGCCGCCAAGCAGCAGTCCGCCGGGGGCTCCGGCATCGGACACGGCAGCCTGGCCGGACTGAGATTCACGCGCGCCCTCTCCCTTTCCGCCCACTCGCTATCGCCCAGGGGTGGTGGCGGGGGCGGTGGCGGAGGCTTTGGCAAGAAACTGAGGGCCCGCCTCGTGGGCGCCAAATCAAGCGGATCCCTGTCGCCCTCGCGCCACTCCCACAGCTACAGCGTCTCACCCGTCTACACCCCGCCACCCATGCGTCGCTGTGCCACGCTGCACCACACGCAGCCGGTGCGAAAGACTTTTAAGAACCTGCAACAGCTGCAAGAACGCAAACGACAGGCCAGCCAGAGTGCAGCGCCTCCTCTGTCGCTGCCGGGCCAGCTGCAGCGGATTACGGGCACTGGCAAGACCTACTGGAAGTACGGAGCCAACTCCACGGCCGCATCCATTATCGGGCAGCGCACTCGCCGCCAGCAACAGCACGGTACCGAGCCCACAGTCGAGTCAAACGCCACCGTCTCCGATCTCGATCTGGACTCGGAGCAGCTGGAGTCGGATTTGCTGGACAGTGCCACGGAGACGGGCTCCTGCAGCGTTCCGCTGCCAGCGACGGACTCCAATGAGATGCTGCGCCTGATGCTGAGTGCAGCCAGTTCGGCGGTGACGGTGACTCCCACGGCCGCAGCAGCAGCGGCGCAACTGGTGGCACAATATGGCCCAGGCCCAGGCCCAGGCGCAATGCCAGTAGCAGCTACGCTGAGGCGATACCAACCCATCGGCGACGTTGTGGAGGAAACTGTTGCTTACGAAGCTTTCCACAAGACCAAAAGCTTCGAGCGTGGCGCGCTCTTACGCGGTGGCAGCCTAACAGTGGAAGAGAGCAACAGCAACAGTCCCCGCAACAGCCCAGGCCGGGCAATGCAATCCACACTGGCAGGCGGTCCAAGGATATTCAAGTCCGCCTCCCTGGACTGGCCGGGGGAACCCCAAACCCAATCACAGCCGCAGCAACAGCAACAGACTAACGGCCTGACCACAAATCCGCTCGAGATTGTGGACCAGCAGACAATGGAGGCTCGTTACAAGCAGCGCGAGTGGGAACATCTACACCACCATCATCAGCACCAGCTCGAGGCATCTCTGGGCCTCGGTGTGGGTCCGGCGGGGGGTAACACCATAATGGACGATGAGCTGGAGCAGCACATCAAGCACTGTTCGTGCTCCTGCAATCACATGGGCTACGGCAACTCGATGGACTATCAGGTGAGTGGAGGCGAAGCCCAGAGCGTGGATTTAATAACTTCCAAAGAAACTCCCATCCAACTGACTACTGATGCGAATCGAACTCTACTGCGAATAATATACGATAATTGGGATATACTTGAACTGTGTTCACCTCCGAAGTTCCTTCCTCACCTTCCTGATGTGTTGCAGCTGCAGCCGCCACTCTTCACGTGCGCATTCACTGGCAAATGCTGCCGGCATGTAACTTTAATTGTGCTCCTTCATCCGAATGGCGTGTCCGGCTTTACAGCGCACACACCACCCACACTTCCTAATGCTTTCACATAAGTTGAAGCTAAACTGATTACCATCATGGCACTTTGTGGGGCATTCCAGTGCAGAGCAAGAGATCAACTTGGTGCTGCTGCTGCTGCAGGTTGCAGCTGCGTCAAGTGCCCCATTGTTGTGCTGGGGTGGCATCCACATTGGCGGGAAGTTTTTCAAGTAATTGAATACCCCCTCTGAGTCGAACAATGAGCCAGCAGGTATCTCCGTGCCTCCTTTGCTATTCAAAGTATACTTTTGGGCCATTCTTACACTCTTCATTGTCCGCCTTTTAGTTTTAAGGGCTGTCAAATGAGATACGACCCTTTCTTACTCGAAGATTCTGCACTAATAGAATCACTAGGTTCAAGCACAAAGAGCAATCCACTTGGTTGGTTATTCCAACATTATTAAAGATAGTACTTTGATTAGACTTTATAGGAAAATGTTTACAGCGTAAGTAAAACTACAATAAGAGTGGGCGTGGGATGTGCATTGGGGACTGCTAGAGTATAACTTTTAGATCTAATACGATTGAATATCCATTGGGAGGGGGTCATGCGTCTAAAGGCTGGCACTGTGCATCTGCGACAGTGCATCCCAATCACTGCAGCGTGCTCTGGGGCGGAGTCAGGGGCGTCCATGTATCGGCGCTGACCGCAGTGACCACCGAAGTGGGCACAGCCGTTGGAATCGCACCAGCACTGGCCACGGCTGCGCCCCTGTCCACAGAATGATGATCCAAGGCGGATGGGGATGACTCCAGCTTGATGTCGTTGTGCTGCACGCTGGTCTTCAGGCTGGAGCCGGCGCACTCCAGGGTGATCACCGAGCTGTGCTCCTCGCTCGGCTTGTACATCTCGGACTGCGGATCGTCCAGCGCCTTCGAAACGTCCACGGGCTCCAGGGGGTGTGAGGCGTAGCTGTAAGCAGAACGCGATTCGAGAGGGGAATCATTGATAGCTACTTTAGCGATAAGTGGATAAAGTTCCTAGTGGATAAAGCCCCCACACCTACCCGATCTCCAGCGGTATGTACTCCGGCTGGTAGTAGGCGGCCGCTGCTGCATTCTGATACAGTCCGTACTCGGCCCCGGACCCGTTGTGCCAGCCGCCCGTAGGGTAGCTGAGAGCCGACGGTGCATTCAGCACGTTCGTATACAGCTGGTGGGTGGGCGAGGTGGGCGTGGGATGGTAGACCTGGTGCGTGCCTCCGTACGCCGTCTGTGAGGAGCCCACGCCGGAACCACCCACTCCGTTGCCGTATATGTCCGTCTGTCCCATGTTGTACTGGTGGCCATGCGGCGTCAGATGGTGGATGGTGTAGCTGGGCGAGGGTGTCGTGTAGCTCGGGGATCCGTTCGTGGGCGATGGCGAGTTGTGTGTTGCTGCAGGGAGAGAGAGGGAGAACAGGAGTAAGGTGTAATGGTCACTCTGCTGGACAGGGACAGGGAGAGGGACAGGGACATGGAGTGCACTCACAGATGGTGCTGCGACTGCTGCTGCACACGTTCATGGGCATGGGCCCCGGCACACTCGTGGCATTCCAGTAGTTGCCATTGCTCTGCCAGCTGCCGGGATACGAGAACACCGAGGCCGTCGGACTGGCCTCCACTGGGACTGGCATGAAGCCCGATTGCGAGTAGGCGCTGCCGTAGCATCCAACTCCTGCTCCGCCTCCCGCTCCCGCTCCCGATCCGCTGCTGCTGCTCACACTGGTGCTCACCGAACCCGTCGCCGACGACTGCATACTGGTGGGTGTGTGCGGAGCCGACGGTGGCTGCGGCGATGAGGAGGAGGCATTGCCGGCGCTGCCATTCGATCCAGAGCCCGATCCGGAGACGACCCGTGGCCTGCTGTACGGCGTAGTGCGGGTGGTGGGGGCCACGCCGGGCCGGGATAGCGAGCGTCCGTAGCGATCGCAGTTGGATCCGGCAGTGGCTGCCGACGACACTGTGGTGGCCCCCACCAGGCTGTGGGTCTGACCAAGGGACAATGGTGGCGGGGCAGCCACTGCAGCGGCAGCAGCGGCGGCGGCATAGTGTGTGGGCGGAGGGATCAGCCAGCCGTAGTGGGTGTCGTGCGGATACAGCGTGTCCGGCCGTTCTTTGGCGTCGAGGAAGGCCTTGGCGAAGGGATTGTACTTGATCTTGAGCGAGGTGACCTCCTCGTTCTGGTATGCCGTCACCGCGATGAACTGCGTCTCCGGGAAGGGATAGGTCACCACGTGCCGTTGCTCGGAGCCCACCCGCACCAGATGCACCCTCGGCTCGTACTTGTGCAGGGAGTTTAGCATTATCTGGATAGATATACATATGTATGATTGATATTTAGCGTGGGTTCGCTATCGAGGAGCAGCAGTTTCCGATCACTCACCTGGCCGTTGCCATTGGTCTTGTTTGTCAGCTTGACCTTGGCAAAGGAGATGGGCTCCTTCATCCAGTGGGCCCCGAAATTGGGCGATTCGGGATGCACATAGATGGGATTCGAGGGAGGCACCTCCGCCTTGCCGCCGGGCACCTGGAAAATATAATGTGATGATTATTATGTTGATTGACATTGGTACACACACAGAGAAAGAGCACATACCCATTCGCCGTTGACGTACTTCCAGCGATGCGAGTCCACCTGCACGAACTCCAGCAGAACCGTGTACATGGCCGCTGGGTCCAGGCCTGAGGCGCTGATCTTCACCACCGGGAACATGCGTCTGCATTGGTAATGAAGAATGAAGCATCAATTAGTATTAGTACATACATGTACATATGTATGACAGTTATATAACAGTCGCAAGCTCGAAACGTTTAAACTTCAAACAGTCGCCCCTCTATGGTCACCCCAGTCTCTGGTGCGTGTTTGCAGAGTACAAGATCCGATCCGATCCGATGTATGGGGCTGCGAGTGCGACTGCGTCGCGGGCAAATATTGGAACGGCCATGCGCGGCGTCCATGCGCGCTCTGTTCCACAACAATTAGTACAAGATGGCGGCTGTTGCCGGGCCGTGCTAATTAGCACCTGACCAGGCCAGGCCACCCCAGGCCAGGCCAGGCATGCCTCCCGCCTCCCGTTCTAAGCGCACAGCCTCAGCGCCACAGAGCCACAGCGACTGTACGAGTATGTATATGTGTGTGTACTACGTTCGTAAATTGGTAAATATTTTTAAGCAGAGAAAAGTATGTACCCGTGCGAGTACATATGTATGTCCCCCCCTCCCCTCAGGCAGCAGCGAAACGTTAACGCTTCATTATGACCCCTCGCAAACAGCGCCAAAATGGAAAACCATTGCAGCAGGAAAATAAAAACAAAAACAAATAAAAAACACACACAAAAAAAACCAAAAACAAAAGCTCCAAAACCCATTGCCAATGCATTGAAAACCAGTTAACACATTTGCTGTGGGCAATTGGTTGGGGGAAGCGAAAGGGGTAGGGAAATGGCAGAACGGATCTGATGACTCACTTACCTGCCGTTCTTGGTGACGATCATCTCGTTGGTGAGATTCTGGAAGCGCAGCCAGAGCTCGCGATCGTCCAGTGAAACGCGCAAATTTCGATCCAGGTCGCTGGGACTGCCCGGAGCTGCTCTGCCACTGCCGCTGGGCCCAGAGGCAATCGACACGACGCCTCCTCCGTGTACCTGGCCGTGTCCGTGTCCGTGTCCATGTCCCTGGGCATGTCCATTATGATGGTGGGTCACATGCTGGCGATCCAGCCGCCGCCTGCAGCCACATTGCCATTGAGTCCGGTCGTTGGATCCACGGCGGATAAGATGTGCGATGTGGTCATGTCAGCTGTGGCCAGTGCAAGGAAAGGAAATTCAAAGGGAGAACACAGGTGTTAGCCAAATGACAAATAAAACTGTCCACACTATACTGAGATATTTCCTAGAGAATGTGCAAAGATCTGCGGATTTTTGGTTGACTCTTAAATATGTTTACATTATACTCCCATTTGTTTTTTGGCTATTCTGGATGACTGGGGCATGTGTACTGGCATGTGTGTACAATCAGCTCATGGTCAGTGTGCACTGGGCATTACATCAAAGCCATTTCACCCGCCTGGCCGACGAAGTGTCGGCTTTATGCCTTTACAGCACTATCCCAGGAGCATTAGAAGAATGCTCCTCCAGCTCTCTGTTGTCGGCTTTTAATTATATTGCACACTTTAGCCATGCCTGGGACTGGGTCTGGTACGGGTCTGGACTGAGAGTGGAACTGAGAGTGGGACTCAGAGCGGGATTGGGATTGAGACTCAGGCTCAGACTCCGACTGATGCTGGCTGGCTGGCTGGCTGGCCATAAACAACGGGCACCCTTTTTATTTATGGCCGCGGCAACAAACACCTCTGTTTGCGCCGGGCTCGGTCTCGGTCTCGCTCTCGGGGTAGGGGTTAGGGGCCAGGGTCATAGTTTTTACTCCCTGCGGAAGATTCCTTCTTTCGAATCTGGTCGGACGACTCCAGTGATGTCTAAATTCTGGCCGAAAGTGTTTCTCGCAATGTTTTGTAATCATAAATTAACAAAATGTATTAATTGTTTTGTGTTTGTGTTTTTATTGGACCGAACCGAAGATTGGATGCTGAATGCCGACGGCGGCCGGGGCCGGCTATTGTTCTTGCCTGGGATCCAAATTTGATTTATTGAAAAGTGTTTTGCCCATCTTCAATCATGCGTACATGTACGTAAATATATACGAGTATCGAACAAGGGGAAACAAACTGCTGCTGCTGCTGCTTTGTCAGACATTTAATTTGAAGGTGTCACCCGAACAGGTTGCCCTAGGGGCTTGATGGTGAGATACACACAAAATCAATTGTAAAAACAATCAGCCAAATCCCTGCTAAAAAAAAAGGCAAATCAATCAAAAGTGTGTCTTTAAAGCCTCCTTAAGCTGAAGCCTCTTATTCAGTTGCTCTTTTCTTTAAGTTGCAAAGATTAAATAACATTTAACTTTATTCGACTTATTGATTTATTTTCTTTTAATTCCTCTGCTGTGGTTGCTTATTTGCTTTATTTGAATGCTCTTTTCTCCTGAATGTATTCAATTAAAGTAATTTTATTTAGCAATCAAATTATTGGCATTTTCTGTTATCTATTTTGTCGGAATGCACTTTGCGGCTGCAGGTAGGCATTCGGATAATTTTCACCCAATTCGCTGGCTGTTTTCTCATGTGCCAGATAGAATGCCTCATAAAAATGAACTCTTCATGACAGCAGTATCGTTGTCGTCGTCGGTTGTTCCCTGCTCTGCCTTGTCCGGGTGCCACTGGGTCTTGTTCGCCGTACATACGAGTATTTGTGTTCCACATCGATCCGCACCATTCCACCATTTCCAGCGGCAGCTCCATCGCATCGCATCGCATCGCCAAGCTTAATGAAAAGCTGTTTTTGTGTGTTGTCTCCTCGTGTATCTGTGTGTGTTTGTCTATGCCTGTGTGGCGTGGCTATATACATCTATCTATACTTCGACTTTTGATGGCTGCCATGACGGGTTGAGTTGAGTTGAGTTGAGTTGAGGTTGAGGTTTGTATTGGACTCTTTCCCCATCCGCTTTGTTGTTGCTGGCTTTTGTTGATTTTGAATGATTTCGTGACTTTGATATTTACTCAGACTCTTTGAAAGTTTTTTTTTTCTCTTTTCTTCTTCTTTTTTTCTTTTTTTTGTTTCTTTTGGTCTTGCGTATGAAATATGCGCCGCTAGAAGAAATCGAACCGAACCTTTTGTACTATGGCAATGGCGTACCGTACCGTACCGTACCGTGCCTAGAGGCCGTACAGTACATCAAACGAATCTTATGACTGCTACACTGAGGGAAAATACCACACAGAAAGTTTCGATTCTAGTAAATCCACTAGGAATTATCTAGCAATCGAAAGCATGGAAACAAATAAATGTATACATACCAGTAGATTTGATCTACTTTGATTTATTACTGCTTACTACTATGCCATTTTTCCCTGAGCTGAGTCTACATAGGTTTTAGAACTCTTTTCTCTCTGTATTCAGAGGCAGTGCCATTAAATCAAGTGCCGCCTGCTTAAATCTTACAATCGCTATTCCATGCAAAACAATTTTCAAAGCCATCAGAAAAGACTTGCTTACATTGAGAGTGTTCATTTTAGCGGTAGGAGCTGTCATTAAGATTGTAACCGACCTGCTGCTAAATGGACTAAACCCTCGGTGCTGCGAAGCATTCGCAACGGAGAATACAGGGGCTCAGTTACAGCCGTTTCCGTTTTGATCAATCACTCCGATTTCCAATCTGCACAAGGATTACTGTTTGGGTGCTATTCACACCTGCTAAGGATCGAGGCGGGTGGCGACAAGTGTCATCGGCCGCTGGTAGCGTAGCTTATCAGGGGGGGGGGGGGGGGGGGGGGGGGGGGGGGGGGGGCGATTAAGTCAAATTTGCTAAATTTCACACACCACTTGACATGAAAATAAACCAAATTTAGACTTGGAACCCTAGAGTGGCTCTTGCCCCTGCCCCAGCGGCGTCCTGCTCCTGTCGTTCTTCTGTTGTGCTCCTGTTTCTGGACCAAAGGAACTCGAGGTGTCACTTTAGGCCAGCAGCTGTCTGGGGGCGTGTGTCGCACTTTTGATTTCTGCACACAGCCAGAGCCGGAAAGTGTGATGGCGCCGACGGACGGACGCACTTTATGAGAGGTGTACTAAAATTTTGTACAAACTGTAATTAATTAGTGAGCATTTGTCAAGTACTAAACGGGGCCTGGGGCCTCTTGTCGTCGCGCGGGGGCGCAGTGGGGCTGGCCTCCTTGGCTCGGTTTATGGGAATCTTTTTTTCGATTTGCATTTAATAGGATAATTTTCATATGCGTCGTAATTGACTGCTTGATCTAAAGCGCGCCGTATTCGACCATCGACGTGTGTGCCGGGCGGCTGAGTCTCTGTCTGGCCTGCGAATTCTTATGTCCCTACTAATTTGCGTGTGAATATCGGTTGTGCTGCTGTTTTATGTCATTAGAGATATTATTAGGATCGTTAAGAGATCGTTTTTGACGCTGGCCCGCGGCTTACGGGCACTTCTTCTTCGGCCAAGTGTCAAAAACTGTGTGATTTGTGATAACTTCGACGCTTTTGGGGCTTTGTTTAGATTTGGCATTTGATTTTCACACGTTCTTTTCAATAGACATGCAAATTCGCTAATCGAGTACATTTATGAGTGAATGCCACAAAGATAAATACATACGCACTTCCTGCGATCTCCGATCTCCGATCTTAGCTCTGATTTTCATTTAAATTTACAAATTTCAAGGCAACAGATTGGTAGTACAGTGAAACTTATTTCATTGCCACTTTTGGCTGTAGAAATGATACAAAAAAAAATCTTAAATATCTGTTTGTGCAATAATGGAATATCGCTGCACTAAGGACACTTTTGTAGGGGACTTTGTTATTCCATTCATTACGAATTAATTTTTGCGGTTCCCTGATAAAATATAAAAAATACCTCTAGCCGAAAATTTGAAATTTTTCTGGAATTTGTTTAGATAATTTTGGATATGAAAGAGATTTAGTGTAAGAGCTTTTGTCATAAGTTATCTTTCTTATATCATATAATAATAAATAGAATGAAATCATGAATTTATAAAGTTCTTAATAAGGTTTCGCATCAAAGTTAATAATCAATTTTTTAAATGATTTAAATTTCAATCAAGTTGGGAAATAATAAAGGTACAACAGTATATGGAAAACGCAGTTATAAATCATTCATTTGAATCGAAATGTTAATATGTTTTAATTTACATTAATTTAACTTATTTTTGATAATTCCCTATAATCTTGTAATCTTATAATCCCAATAATATCTGTGTAAAAATGTTCACCAAGGAACGCACTTCTGTGCAAGCTTTAACAAATAATTCTTTAACTCTTGAGAGCGATATTAGTTACCAAAAAAAAACGTATACGCTTTCCTATTGCTCAAGACTTTGGGATCCACTTACATATATACACGTAGAAGAGTGCACCCGCCTTTGTCCGGGGTGTCTGCTGTAATCCCGTGGAGGATTTCTCGTTTGAAGTTTGGCAAACTGTCAGATCGCGCACAAAGACACTTTCAAGTCACAATCACCAAGTCCTAGGGGGCTTGATATGGTTATATTTACGCGCAAAATATTCTGGTCAGATCTATCTCAGTATCGTTATCAGTATTGCTTGGATCGGTTCAGAGGAGGACAGGCAGCCGCGACAGTCGTGTATACAGCGTTTCTTGCTTTATTATTTTTGCTTTGCGTTTCGAGTCGCCGAGTTTTTCGCCGCCGAGCGTGTGTTTGCGTTGCCACCGTTCCCGAGCTAATGATCGACGATCGGTGCTAATTTTTTCCACCATCACAAGCCTCGCTCGCTGGCCTGGACTGGCCTGGCCTGGCCTGGCCGCTTCCTCTATTGCTCTGGGCCATGTTCGGCCGTGATTCTGTCTACTCTCTCTTCGACCATAGAGCCGTCCCGCTCTGGCCAGCGCTTTGGTCGAACCTCGTTCGGACCCCGTTCGCTAGGCCACACCTCTAACAACAGGTAAGCGCACAGCACGGTATCTGGCATCTCGCTCGGATCTGCGGCCATCGCTGGGGACCCTGGCAACAGGTAGGCTTCTAGCCATCAGGTTTTTGCCATATCATTCGGGGCGAGTTGCTGGCCCTGTGCACCGGCCTAGTCCTAGCTTGGATCCCCATCCCAAAGGAGTTACCTGGATCTGCGTTGCATGCGCCAATAATTAAGTGAAACGTGTTTCAAATGCGCCCTGAGAGCCAAAAAGAGAGAGAGAGAGCAGATCTTCATGGATGGAGTGGCCGCAAGTGCCCTCTGACGGGGCTAACTGGAGTTGCTGTCCGCCGCCGACTGGCTTTGATTTGTTTAGACGCCCGTTTTGTGTGTGTTTTGTTTGCGCAACCAATTAAAACTTTGTATTTTTTCCATGGGTGTCTGTTTGCTGTGGACCTGCGTCTCGGCGCGGGGTCCGTTCCGTCCGAAACGGGTTTAGCGGTCGTTCGGTGAGGAGAGTAGAGGTATTTCGTTAAATTTTCAGCTGAATTTCGAGTTGTAAACACTTGACCGCGTACGTCAGTTTGTGTATGTGGCCAAAATATATGAGAAGGGATGGCCAGGGGAGACGGGACCCGCACTGGGCATGGGGCGGAGTTGGAGGCTGTGGAGGCTGTGGGGCTGTGCGTGACCAGTCTCGGTTGAACGAGCTTTTTGCATCGGAATCGGAACGGTGTATGAGGCTGAAACTCAAGCAACTACATATGTATACTTAGTATATAGTAAAGGTAGAAAATAACGACTGTACTCTGCCAAATATCACTCAATTTATAGGATATATCGCAATATACGTAGTCTTAGATTAGTCTATATCCCTAGGCTGAGAACAATTTAAAAATAATTAAATTTGATTTGTTTTCATTGCCTCTAGGGATTTTTCTATTGCTATGATATGATTTCGTAGAACCCCTTATTGATCCGAGACCAGAAACTGGTTTGCAATATTATTCGATTTTTGGTTAAGATTTTAGCTATAGCTTCTGAAAATGATGCTCTGAATTTCCTTACCCCCACGTGATTTTCCCAAGACAATCAGAATAGGTTCACTTTTTCCCATGACTGCCTTGGGGGCAATCAGTCAAAACAGATATTTTAAAATACGTTTTATGCCTCTGCTCGTTTTTCGCTTAATTCGAGTGCTAATTGAACCCGATATTGCAGACAATATTTTGATGTCTCCGCGGACCGCGGATCGATGGAAAGAGAGCGGATCAAATTCGATTCGATATGAGGTATAACATTTAATAAATATTCATAGATATTTTCATTGCTTCAACTATGAGTATTTATAGCTTTTTCGTGGTTTCAGCGCATCACGCGCCTCTCCCAGTCACCTTTTGTGAGTAGTACACTCCACACCGGATTGTATTCCATTTTAAAGTTGGAATTAAAATGGTATGGGAATGGTACAAAGTTGAGCATGCTGTGGCGCTGAAAGACAAACAGCAGACATACATTTGTACATATGTACATGTAGCTATCGATTTTGGGTTGTTGTAGACAACCCGCGAGTAAATGGGAAAAATCAACAGACTCCGAAGTTCAATAAAAATACATGAAAATGGGGGAATGGGATGGGAAGTGTATCTGGCAGATACACAAGTGAATCGAATTGAATACACTCATCTCATGTAGTTGTCGCACCCGTGACGGCTACCTTTTTCAGCCAGCCATTCATTAAAGCGATCGCGGGTGCGTCGCGGCACTTTCATTAGGAGCCCCGTCCGTAGGATCGGCATTACGCGGAAATGCAGTTTCCACAGTTTCCACAGTCTCTCAACTTAACCCTTTCCGGGAGCGCGGCCTTGCCCTAAATACTCACCGCACGGGCATTGTAGCGGCGTTTTGTGCCGTCCTTTATGGCCCATCTTTACGTCCTTTCTGCGCGTGTTTGCAAACAATCCGATTTTATGGCCGCCTAAGCGAATTTCCCCGCCTCAATTAGGCCGTTGTAAACACATAAACGCAAATACGCGAGAGCAGAGCAGAGCCCGAATGGTCAACGGTCTAACGGTTTGCACAGGACACGCAAATATATCCTTTGCCGCGGAACAGGGCCATTAGCCGTCGGAAAATCCGAGTTCTGTGTCCAAGGCGATGCGAGTACAATTCACACATAGAGATAGAGTTCGTGTTTGAAGTCTTTCGTTAGGCTATCCTCTCCTCTCCTCTCCGCTCGCCCTCCCATCCATCCGATGGGCCCTCGCGCAGCCCTGGTCTCGGCCGGGGCCTGTCCGTCGCCGTCGCCGTCGCCGCCGCCGCCGCCGCTGCCGCTATGTTTGCCCCGCCTCGAAACCAGACCCAGACCCCAGACCCATTTGCATATGGCCTGGGCCAGAGCTCGCTTAAGTGTGTTTGCCAGGCCAGGCCTGTGTCCGATCTTGTTTGCTCTGGGCCATCGCCATCGCTATATTTACGGCCATCGAATGTGTGCTGGCGGTGTGGTGCGCATCTTCTTGCTGCAGGATTTCCATGGAAATGGCTAGCTTAAAGCTCATCGAACGCTTGCCTGGGGAATGGTGTTACTTGGCAAACAGCAGCTGGCAAAACAAAGTCAACTCTGAACAGAAACGAGTATTAAAATATGGAAAGGTGTACTTTGCATAATTGCTCGATTTGTGGAGACGGATAGGAAAGCATATCCAAATGTACCAGGCATACCCCACAGGGTAGAAAAAGGATTCCTACTTTTCCAATCAAACTCGCCTCGAACTTCACTTCGAAACAAAGCAGTTTTTTTATTCGCTAAACAATGCTTAGCCATTCCGTTGAGCTTTTGAAGATCTCCACTGCCAGACTCTGGGCCACAAACGTGCGTCGCCTTCATGCAACTGCAGCGAAGCGCGGCCGCCAGGGGGACTACGCCATAACCGATCACAAGTACGATGCCATCGTGATTGGAGCCGGCGGCGCAGGCATGCGTGCTGGATTCGGGCTGGCCGAGAAGGGCTTCAAGACGGCACTGATCTCGAAGCTGTTCCCCACACGCTCCCACACAGTGGCCGCCCAGGGTGGAGTGAATGCGGCGCTGAGCAACATGGACAAGGATGACTGGAAGTTCCACTTCTACGACACGGTCAAGGGCAGCGACTGGCTGGGCGACCAGAACGCCATCCACTACATGTGCCGCGAAGCGGAGAATGCCGTCTACGAGCTGGACCAGTTCGGGATGCCCTTCTCCCGCAAGCCGGACGGGAAGATCTACCAGCGCCCCTTCGGTGGCCAGACACTGGGCTATGGCAAGGGCGGTGTGGCGCGTCGCGCCTGCGCTGTGGCCGATCGCACGGGTCACTCCCTCATCCACACACTGTACGGGCAGACGCTCAAGTTTGCCGATCTGTGCCACTACTTCATCGACTACTTTGTGATGGACCTCATCATGGTGGAGGGACGCTGTGTGGGCTGTCTGGCCTGGAAATTGGAGGACGGCACCATGCACCGCTTCATTGCCAACAACACGGTGGTGGCGGCCGGCGGCTGTGGCCGTGTCTACTTCTCGACAACAGCGGGACACACCTGCACTGGCGATGGCAACGCCTGGATATCGCGCCAGAAGCTGCCTCTGCAGGACATGGAATTCGTGCAGTTCCATCCCACGGGCATGTACGGCGCCGGCTGCCTAATCACAGAGGGTGTGCGTGGCGAGGGAGGCTTCTTCTTGAACTCCAAGGGGGAGCGCTTCATGGAACGCTATGCGCCCACCGCAAAGGATCTCGCCTCCCGCGATGTGGTGGCCCGTGCCATGACCATGGAGGTGCTGGCCGGCAATGGCTGCGGCCCGCTGAAGGATCACGTTCATCTGCAGCTGCACCACATCGATCCCAAGATCATACGCGAGCGTCTGCCGGGCATTGTGGTCACGGCCAAGATATTCGCCAAGGTGGATGTGACCAAGGAGCCGGTGCCGGTGCTGCCCACAGTGCACTACAACATGGGCGGCATTCCCACGGACTTTATGGGCCGCGTGGTGACTCTCGACAATGAGTGCAAGGAGCAGCCCATTGAGGGTCTCTATGCCTGTGGCGAGACCTCGTGCGCCTCTGTCCACGGCGCCAACCGGCTGGGCGCCAACTCGCTGCTCGATCTGATCGTATTCGGGCGCTCGTGCGCCCTGGCCATCGCTGCCAACAGCTGTCCGGGCGAGACGCCACCGGACGTGGACGACAAGGCCACCGAGGAGACGCTGGACAACTTCAAGAAGCTTCGCTGTGCCGACGGCAAGATTACAACGGCCACGCTCCGTCTGGAGCTGCAGCGCACGATGACCAGACACGCGGCCGTCTTTCGCGAGGGGAAGCTGCTCAAGGAGGGGCTGCTGAAGGTGGCAGATCTGTGCCAGCAATTCAAGGAAGTGAAGGTGGTGGACCGCAGCATGGCGTGGAACACGGATCTGGTCGAGACTCTCGAGCTGCAGAATATGCTGGCCAATGCGGTGCACATCATCACCGCCATGGAGAACCGCAAGGAGTCGCGTGGCTCCCATGCCCGCGAGGATTTCAAGGTGCGCTTGGACGAGTTCGACTACGCCAAGCCCTTGGAGGGGCAGAAGAAGAAGAAGCTGGAGGACCACTGGCGCAAGCACACCCTTACCTTTGCCCAGGGCGACGAGGGATGCGCCACCATCAAGTACCGCGAGGTCATCGACAATACACTCGACGACACGGTGGCCTCGATACCGCCAGCTCCACGCACCTATTAATACGCCACAAACAAATAAACACACAAAAACTTTAAACATTTACCACATTTCTTCTCTTTCTTTGTTAAATTAAAAATATGTTGCATGTAATAAATCAAATAAATAGTTGTTACCCTGCAAGGCAGGCCAAAGGACATGTACGCCACATAAGGTTTGGGCCAGGTGCCGTCATAGTGTCCGAGAGATGGTGTCCATGTTTCATTCTAGTATTTTTTAAGCCCAGTTTTAGTTTGGGATTTTTGTTGCAAAAGATCTACAGATCTACTTACTAGTTCCGTGCCTCATCCGAGATGTGGCTCTAACAGACAATGGATTCTGTCGCCGACTGCTGCAGATGGCCGCAAGTAAATAATTACCCTCTGAAGGCGCCACGCCCAGTCCCTGGATGATGATTTCTGAATATCTATACAGCTGGGGGCAGAATAATATAATTTTAATACTTGCATTAATTGAAAGTTGAATTAAAGTATTAGGGCACACATTTTGTAAGATTTGTCCATTGAATAAAAGTTTTACTCATTCCAGTATTTTGTGATTTTTTGTTGTTGGACAATGAGACAATATTTTCCAACTATTTGGCATCCTTATGGGATAACATTTGTATCGAAATGTTTTGAAACATGTTTCAAATACCTTTTTAAAATGGCCAACTATTATTTTGACCACAACTGTACGAGTGTCTGTGAAGGAGGATCCTAGAACGGAAGGAAGGAGCAGGCGCAGGAGCAGAAGAACCCCCGTAATGACCACAATAAATTATATTCATTTAGGGGCATTTAGCATAGAGAAAAAGCCGAGTGCCAGTGCCATGTGTCTGGCCTGGTCTGGTAAAGAAATAATTTATGGCTGTTGAAAACTTAACATGTTCATTTGGCCACATGTGGGATGAATGTGGGATGAATGGGATGGTAGGGGGGAGGGGATGGGGATGGGGATGGGATGGGTGGCCCCAATAATAATGGCGCTTGTTACGGCTCATGTACGTGCGGCTGCGTGTGCGTGTGGGGACACCAAATGAAAGGACAGCAACAGAACAGGACCGCACAATCACCACCCGTATTGCTCGGCCTGGGTGAGCAACAAGAGGCTACAATCCCCATTAGGGGATCCCCATCCCCATCCTCCCAAGGACAGGCCTAAACTATTTCGTATGGCATGTGTGGGGCGGCGGGGGTAGGCGGTTCGTGTGTGTGTGTGTGTGTGTGTGTACACAATTGTTGCCATTTCATTTTGTTGCCATTGCCGCTGCCACGGACAGAAAGATTACAGTTGCATACAGGCAAATGTCTGTGTTAAATTGTCCCACAACCAATACAAAGTGACCTCTTCATTTATTTTTATGATATTCCCACCCCGCCTGCGCCATCAGCCCATCCGCACCCCCCATGGCCACATGGTGCACGTCCGTAAAAAATAGTTCGCCCGACTCAACCTTCGAGCGGGGCAACAA
The DNA here is from genome assembly GCA_035043285.1 of Drosophila subsilvestris. Classification (NCBI taxonomy): domain Eukaryota; kingdom Metazoa; phylum Arthropoda; class Insecta; order Diptera; family Drosophilidae; genus Drosophila; species Drosophila subsilvestris. The sequence continues at coordinate 4,516,713 of JAWNNB010001724.1, read as the reverse complement.
ATGTCGGCTGCAGAGGCCCAAAGAGGTTTACTCGGCTAAATGAATTTTTTTTTCTGGGATTTTGAATCTGTTTATTCCAAGCTGCCATTAATGGACGGGGAGCTGTGGAAGGCCAGAAAATATTCAACCTGCCAACAACTACTCCATAAAATATATGTACAATTCAGAGTTATTTTAGTGCCCTATATAATATTGGTATATATGTAGATAAAATTTCTCAAATTAAATGCTGAATATTTCCATTATTAGCTTTAAAAATGTGTCTTTTGTATGAAGAAAATGTGTAGGTATGTAGGTGCTCGACGTTTATAAATGTAGTCTTTAAATAAGTACCAAAAAGTATTCAGGGGTGAGAAAGCAACTTGAAGCTCTGCTCAAAACTTTGTGGATATCTCCCCGTATAATAAACTTTTCTTTTTGCTGGCTTCTGCTGGAGTTTTAGTTTCAAGTCGAGTGTCTCACATAGGTGCAGTCTTAAATTCAGCTTCAATTATACCTTAAAATGTTAAAATGTTGTGTTGCTGTAATTGCAAATATTATTTATAGTGTAAGTTTAAGACTAGTTCATTGACTAGCAATAGTTGGTTAGAAATCAAACCATTTCTATCCCTCTCGAGAGACAACAAACCGAAACGGAGGAAATCTAATCTCTCTTTGGATATTTTATTATCCAATTTCGAGTTTCTGCCGCAGGGACACAGACAGACAGTCGGACCATCGACAGAAACCAGCCAGCCACTATTGTAGATCCGCTGTGGCTCCTTCGTCTGCACATCACATCTCTCAGCTTTTGCTTTTGCTTTTGCTTTTCCTTTTCCCTTTCCCTTTTGCTTACATTCCACTTTTCCGCCATTGTTGCGGGTGCGGCAAGGAGCAAAGGGTCTCCGTCTCCACGTGCAGTAAGGAGTAAAGTTTACTGAAGCTCTCGAAGTTGTTTCTGCACTTCATTGCAAAACAAAATGTTTCAGCTTAAGCCCTTGTCCTGTCCTGCCCTGCCCTGCCCTGCCCTGCCCCTACCCAGTGCTGCCCCTGGAGGGGTATAAAATACCAGAACTGAATGTGTTCCGCATGGCATCTGAAGTAACATCGAGCTTCTGGTCCTGGGTCCTATGTTCAGGGAATGTCTGTTCGGTGGCCGGAGGCCTGTTGCGGGGTTCATCATTTATATGTTGCCTTTGACTCAATCAGTTACTCGTTTGGGCCTCCCCATTCATATCCGCATCCGCATCCACATCCACATCCACATTATAATTTCCATTAGAATCGCTCTGGGCCTAAACCGAGTCAAAGGCACTACCACTCTGAAAAAAATGCCTAAATTTTGTGCATATTTCTCTACGGTTTGACCACTTTTCCAACAAACTATTCCGACTATGCCAAACTGCAGTATTTTCATCCGTTCGTTACTGTTTGTTTGGCTTTCGGTATTGGTTTTCCCAGAGCAGGAACAGTAGCTGATGCTGGGACTGGGAATGGGAATGGGAATGGAAATGTGTTGGGGCTTCGTCTGACAATGCTTTCCAAAACTTTTGCTTGCATGAATTTGATTTATTAATAAATTATACACTCTACTCTACACAAAAATAAAATTCACCTCTATTTCCATTTTATTTACTTTCAGGTACGTACTGTTCGTGGGATTTCAATATGCAGCCAGTCGATTACGCAAAATTTAATACCCACTGTACATTTGTGTGAGTGTTTTTGTGTTTGATGGTACTTGCACATACATATGTACATACCATACATATGTATGTTTTCCCGTAAATTAATGCTCAAATCCAAAAACCGAATTTAGTGAATTTTTTTGTTTAGAATTTTTCCCTACAGACACAAATGCAAAATCAATTTCTTCCAAACTAGCCCGAAAGCATGCCTTCGAAATACAATTTATAAATATTTTCCATTTGAAAAGAATGATGCTTGAAAGTATGCAAAGACTATGCATAGAATACAAGTGCAAGGTGACGCAAGATGCAACAAAGTGAGTGAGATCTGAAATACGAGTATGCATGAGTGCGAGTTTTCGTTTCAGTACTCAAATGAACGTTCAATAATTGTATTTCCTTTGTTTCCTTTGATGAATCCCCAATTAGGTTGCACTTGTGATTAATTGTATAGGTATTGAGATTCGAATAGAGATTCTAAGTAGCGTTCTACTTAAATATGTAGGACAAAATCCTCAAAATAATTTTATGAAAGTCCTCAAAATTCAAGCTGTATTTTTCTATTTTACTGCAGCTCTATTTAAATTTAATATGAATACCACACAAAAAAGTTCAACACGTTATTCGACACCACGAAAAGTTTAAGAGGACAGGGCACTCGATATGAAGTTTTATTTTGAAACACTCCGAAAGGTGAAGGTAAAAATAAGTTTTTGAATTTCTGCTGCTTCGTCTGGGGAGATGGCTGCTGCGAGCTGTTGTTGCAGCAGCCAGGAAAGTCAGAAACTGAGAAATCGAACATGTCAAACCCCTGCTCGCCCTCTAGTGAAAGGCAAGGGGGCTTTAAGGTAAATTTGAATAGGCCGGGCGCCTCTCTGTTGTGTCGGACAACATTTGCCACTTGCCGGAAGGAGCTGAAGGGAAGGGTCGGGTCGGATCGGGGCGGGCGAGAGTCCTGATGATTGCACCCACACTTCCAGTTGACACTATTGGAAATGCATTGCGTTTGCCTTGCTCTCCTTGTAGTCAAATGAGTTTTGCATAAACAAGTCCCCCCGGGGAAAACTGCTTCCACATGCTACCTACCAGTTTCCTACCATACAATTTCTGGACTGCTGGCAGAAAAAAAACGTCTCTCAGTGCCCTGTCTGGGAATGCATAATTAAGAGCAAACACGAGAAATGAGCAAACGGTCCCAGACTATTCTTTCCGCATTGTGCTCGCACCCTGGCCCTGGCCCTCGTCCAAGTCTCATGTTCTGGCCTCGACTACTGCCCTGCACTGCGCTGCCCAGCATTGTCCTGTCCTGGGAGTGGCTGCTGCCGTTTTTCAAATTAAAATGCGTTTAGCTTAAAGTACACGTTCTCATTTATCATTTTATTATGGCCAAGCAGTGTTTTTCTTGAGCTTTGCCGTTTGCTTTGGCTCTCTGAACTTTCCGATCCTACGTGCTGGCCAACGGGGCGCATGAGTAATGTGAGCACTTTGTGGCACACGGACTTCGAGGTGCAGTTGAAGTCCGTTCAGACTCGAGCTAGAGCTACTTCCCATTGGCCTGTGTTTCGACCAGCTGCAGCTGCCTTATTACAGCTCCCATACACCCATAAACCCGTACAAACAGGCAAAACTTCCCACAGCAGATTTCCATTAATGGTCCTTTCTCTGAGCAGGAAAAACAGCAACCAATGATAGCTGCTACCAAAAGGCAGTAGCTGCAACATCAAGCAACGCAATTCTGTTGCAATTTCGTTCTTAGTTCGTGGGAGCGTTGTGCTGAATTCAGTTTGGAACCCAGGACCTGGTTTGTTTCCCCTTTATATTCATTTGTTTTTCGTTTTATTTACCCATCTCGCCCGGAACAACAGCACCAGCAAATGTTCGGGTATGCATGCCACATTTTTGTATAATTTCCCAGAGAACCGGGGGCGCAATTCTCACATTAGAAATGTGGGGGACCTCGACCAACATTAGCGTTACCAAGATAGAACCACAGCAACCCCCTAATTAATTGGCTATTTTCGGGGGTATTTAAAATTAGACAATTGAAATTCTGAATCTAAAAAGTGAGGCCTGATACATACCTCGCAATCAATTAGTGGAGCAGTTTCTGGCAACTTTCCCAATTATTTGTCTTCTTCATCTTCCAACGAACGAACAGTTTAATGGTCGCGTGTCCACTCCTGGCAGTGCGCTTCAATGAATGTCTGAAAGTACTTAATGCAACGTTGTTAATTATTTGACAATACTTTTAGATGGGAAACTTTCCAGAAAGCCCGTGATAGCTTCGCATCTGGCTCGGACAAGCGAGAGTATTGCTAATTGCCGTTTGGCCACGGGGAAGAAGCAACAAGCTGGACACCCACTACTTTACACGGGGTGGCTGGCCGCGGATGAGTCTTGGTTGGTTGCCGCCGTAATGTGGCCAAAGTAGTGCTGCCACTGGAGTGTCGTGTCGTGTCGTTTTAGCCACCGAGTGGACGAGGGAGGAGGAGGAGGAGCGGCATGGAGCAGCGGCTCCGGGGAAAAGTGCGCGCTTTGCCGTAAAAATGCTGTCGCTTTTCACAGCGTGAAGGCGACCGATGTGGCAAGGGCACCCGGATCCGGGGCAGGAAACTACTTTTAGTCCCTTTGAACCTGCGCCAGCTCCAGGCCCGAATACTTTTTGTGACATTTTTGCAGAAGGTTTTTTGCATTCGTGCAACTTTATGTTGGCACTGCGGTTTCTGGGGCAAACCAAACAGATATATAGGCGAAGGCAAGTGGCAAAAGAGGCAAGGGGCAAGGGGCTAAGGGGCGTCTCTTTAAGTTTGCTTGCTGCACGTTAATTTTGTTTGCTCGCGCGAAAAGTGTGAACATTTATACCCATCTCCCGCGCGAGCTCTAATTTTCGCGTTGCCAGAACCCAGGACTCAGGACCCAAGAGCCGTGCGTGCACGGCTCTCGTAAAAGTTTTCCTCGCAGCGGCGAAAAGTATGCAAATTATTGAGAAAGTTTTTCGCATTTTTCACAGAGCGACTGCTGGTGTGCTGCCTGCCACATTTGACAATCTCCAAATGCCCCGTTGCCACATCTTGCTGCAGGCACATCTTGCCCAAGTGCGTGCAGAAGTGGGGTAAGTTATGTATGCTCCTCGTTCCTCACCAGCCGGACCCAAAGCTGGACAGCAGCAAATGTAAGCATCCTTCTGCTCTGGCTCTAGCTCTGGCCTCGTACAATTTGATGCCCTGCACTTGACACTCGCCCGAAATCAGGACCCGTGCTCAGACCCAGCCTGCGCCTGCCCCTCCGACTTAGGTGTGTGGGGTGGGGTGCCGCTGCGTCAAGGCCCTGCCGCCCCAATGGGAGAGCAATTTGTCAGTCCCGTCCACTCCCCATCCGCCCGCCCCTTTTGCTGGGGAAATTATTATTTTGTTTAATGATTTGTGCTTGGTCTCGTAATTGAGCCAGGGCAGGGGCTGTGATGCCCTACCCCCACTGCTCTTGACCCACAATGACAGGATGGAAAAACGAAAAAGGAAAACTATCGCAACAAAGTTGCGATGGCATTTTGGCCCGTTGCTTTCCTTTGGCCCCAGATCTGGGGACACAAACCCATCCCAGCGTGAAGAGTGGAAAATGGAAAATTCTATTTATAAATTTCACTGGCATCGAGAATATTTCGCAACTGTCGCTCGAGCAGAAAGTTCATTGTCAATTGATTCGCCAATCGAGCGGGCATGGGCAGGAGCCCAAGGACGGTACCCCCACACTGACCATCTATCCATTATTAATCGAAAGTATTTCGTTTGTGCAATTTTGAGCTCGGCCCGGAATTTTCTGACAGGAATTTCTCCTGTCTGCTGCTCATATTTGGTTGGTGGGAAAACTAAAAGCAAACAGCAAGGAATGTCCAATGCCGTTGCGAGAATTTTCAAATTAATTTTCATAGACATTGAGGAGGGGACACACGTTTACTTATGAAAGGATATCCAGGCAAAGGATTTCAATTAATTTAATTCGCAATTTCTAATATAAAATGTCATCATCATTATGTGCCCTTTCATACACACAGAAATACAATGAGCGCAATACAAATACAAATTGCAGATCATCGATGCATTAAACCAAAGCCCAATATTGCGTATAATTCAATTAAAAATTAAATGCAGTCATAAACAAACGGAATGGGCATGGGCATGGGCATGAGCCTGAGTATGGGCTACTGTCTGCTTAACTGTGGTTAAGCCACAGCCATTAAACACAAAACTGAAACAAAAAACAAGAGACTCAATTTAAAATCGCTCGCTGCGTAATTATTTTGTGTGTGGGTGCATGCGACGAAATGAAATCCATTTATCAGCGAGATATTAAATGTGAAAATTCCATATTTCATATAACAATAACCAATTGCCAATAGCCAATGCATCTGTAACGTCAGCGCTACAACAAGAAGCAGGGAAATTAAATGCGGATTCCAATTAAAATAGGGAATGAACGTGACACACAATAGTCGGCTGCAGGCGCCACTGCAGCAGGTCCTTTGCTGCTACAGTGATGCACGCAAGGTCGATTGATAATGCTCTTTTCGACAAATGAGACAGGAAGGAAAGCAATTCGCCTGGAGCTCATTTATATGTATTCATACATATATATATATTGGGTTTCGAAAGCCTTTATCAATAGTGTTGCCATAGTATTTCAACGAGTATATACATAAGTCAGTGGTGCAGGTAACTGGCCAAATATGGACATGTATATGTTGAAACTATTTAATGATATATTTATGTATTTTAATACGGGATTAATCAGTGGAGCACTTCGGTACGACAAGCTAAAGGATTAAAAAACCTTTAAAAGGGTACATCTACATACATACATATATATACATAATTACGAGTATATGTATGAGGGTATTTTCTGATCAAACAATTCAATCCATGAAAGAGTGAGAGTGCGTTGACTGCATTTCTGCTGAATTGATTTATATTTAAATTACAGAAATCGATGAGCATCGATGAGTGTCGATGAATAATTAAATTTCCAAGAAACTCTTTATACAGAAAAAAGGGTTCTCTTCGGTTCTTTTGAACGCAGATTGGTATACGGTTTTTTTTATCAATTTAAGTTCTGGTTAAACCATCCAGTAATTGAATAGACTGCTCCTGGGCTATTTATGATTTGAATTTGCTTAAAAAATGTTTCTTGTGCGTGTATATGGCAGTTTCGGATTTTTCTGTAGCACAGGACTCCAAGTGCCTTCCACTTCATTAGGCAACGGCTCCAAGTACGAGTACGTGTGGCGGCAGCATCAGAATTTTTCACCATTTTGCTTACACATTCGCTCGAATGCAGTTTCAAAAGCCGTTCGTGTGTGCGGTGTGCCGTGGGGGCCTTGTGTCGAGTACGGGGTGGGCAGATGGAGTATTTTTGTTTGCATTGCATAAAGGGGTAAAAAGTAAAAATCCATTGCACAGTCACGGTCCCTGCCCCCTGCCCGGCTGTTGATCTTTGCATACACGTTTCTGTTTCAGCTTTTGCGGACAAACAGCCGTGGGGCAGGCTTCTCAATGGATGTGGCCAAATTAATTCAATTTGTGCTGATGCCGTAGTCGAAGCCGAGGACAAGGCTTGGTTGGGGTTGGGTTGAGGTTGGGTTGGGGTTGGGTTCTCCGTGCTCCGCATAGACGACGATGGGCGGTCATTTGGTGCTCGAATGGCTCGGAGTCACCGCAGGATAGTTGGCGTTTAGTAGGGAGGGACCGACTCAATGTTTACTCACTTAGGCAAAGAGGCGCCATCGCCTGATCTTCGTCTCCCACCCCTGCCACCGTTCCGCATAGTAAATGAAGCGGAAGAACTTCACGTGCCGCAATACAAATTGAAAATCAATGCTGGCAAATCTCAAGCCACACGACTGCGCGCGCCTCTGGGCTACTGATGCTGCTGCTGCTGCTGTTTCCCGACTACGAATCCTGACGCAGGGGCGGTTGGGAAACGGTATCGGTGTCCGTGGGCCTTTTAACCCATTCAAGTCGCTTGCCCCATAAATTGCCGCTCAAGTTCTCGAGTGGCCATTGAGGCGGCCGTTTTGCAGCCATGATGCAGGGTTCGATTTCAATGCTCCTACTGTTAACCAAAAACGAGGCGGTCTGGTCCGGCAGGATAATAAGAATGACTGTCCGAGCAAGAGACAGACGCAGCGCCGTACAATGAAGAGGGATATGGGAGAGTGGCTGCTCAATCACTGAATGGAATCTCTGACTCTCTCCATGGCCTGAAGTGAGGCGATGTGAAATATAAGTGCTATTTTGATAGCAATCAGGAGCAACATGTTATTGAATTGAATGAATGCGCTGTCGAGTGTTTCCCATTGAAATACTCGACATTTTCTCGTGTGTTCCACTAGGCTTGAGAGCGCTTTGTCCACTTGACCGTTATGAATTGACTTTTCCCATGGGAAAGTCCGGCTATCCCGCCATCCGCTGCTCAGTGAAGATAATAAAAATTTAAAGTTTACCCCTTTTCTGTTTCACTTTCTCTCTCCATCTTCTCTTCACATTCTCGCTCGCTGCTTTTACTCATTCGCATATTTATGAGGCGTAGCCATGGTACATTAAAACAAGGTGAGGTGCTGCCAAAGAGCGCTCTCAAAAGAGGGCACGGGCGCGGAGTGTGTGTGTGTGTGTGTGTGTGGTAAACCGAATATTCCTTCCACCTTGGGCATAGTTTTGCATAATAGTCTTAACAGTTGCTTTAAAGGCATTCCCAGGCTTACGACATCTTCGTGGGGGTGTAGGGTGGTAGCAGTAGAGGGGTGGAGGAACTGCATTCTACAGAGAACGTTTGTAGCCGGATTGATCCTGGCCCTGCGGCGGACCGTGTGTCCTTATTCTCTTTTTTTACCGTAATAATGTTTACTGCACTCACGTGTGTGTGTGTGTGGGTTGCTCTGTGTGGGTGTGTGCGTGTGTGTGCAGGTGTATTTACCGTAATTCAGCTTACAGCTTCAGCGCAGGTGAGTGTTGCATAAATTTGCAAATATTTTGCAAGTCAGCAAGGCGGGGCAGCTGTCGGCAAAGGGTGCGCGGGAGGGCAGCACTTGCCTCCTCCCCAGTCCCCCGTCTTGTGGGGAACATCATCATCATCATCATCAGACGGCAGCAGCAGAAGCAGCAGCAGCACTTGCAACGACAGTCCTTTGCGGAAAAGGGGCGTGTGTGCTGCAAACAACGTGAAAGGCGCCGGTTGCCGTGGAATTGATTTTCCTTTTTAACGATGTGCGACGCACACAGTCGCCAGTGTGCGTACCCCTCCCAGTCCCCAATCCCTATTACCACGCCCATGTCCGTCCACACCTTGCGCCCTCCCCCTTCCATTTCCCAGTTGCATGTTGCAACATCAACAGTTACAACAATGCAAAGAACAACTTTGCCTCGTGGCAGACATTGCAGCAAGTCATTTTCCCATTCCGCTTGGTGAACGCAGCGGGAACAACAGTGGTCCGTCCCACTGTGGGATGTTTCTGGATGGCACTGTATCCCATATTCGATTCGATTTAGTTGCTGCCTTGATTGACAACGAATCAGCTGTTGCATTTCCAAGTGATGGCTGTGCTGTCAGTCGAATGACAGAACTCAAGGGATCCATTTCCCTTTAAGAGTGAGAAAATCACGATAGTGAATCCAAATCGGAATCATCATTTTTATTGTATTGTATTTTACTCTCTACAAAATGGAACTTCATACCACTGTGCACGACAGACGATGGCGGTGGGAGGGGTGAATTGCATGCTGTCCTGTCACGGGTTTTCCGTACAAACTTGTTGTACGGAGTACTCGTACTCGTGCTCCTACCTGGTCTTTTACTTTCTGCACTCAACGTTTGCTGCCAGCGAATCGCAGAACTCGCAAACTTATTGAAAATATGATTTGAAATTCAATTGGGGGCCACGTGACTTCATTGCCGTTGCGGTGCGGTGCGGTGCGCTGCTGCAGTCAATAAAATTGGAAATCCATGTTAACCTGGTCGCAACATAAAAGCGAGGAGTCAGCCAACCAGCTATAACAGCTTACACAAATGTAAATACTCGTATGGACTCCCAGTGGCACGCTCACGACCCGCGCCAACGCCGCACCAGTGGGCTGTCCGTGGACAGGGCCCGGGGCCCCACCTCATCAATCATTGTGCTTCGGAGAGGGATTGCAGCTGCTGAATGTGCAGGACCCCACTTCTCCTCACAATTAGAACTCTTGAGATATTCCAAATGCTTTCGGGCTACAGCTCCGTGGTGCAGGGAGTGACCGGCCTGGAGGGGGTGCTGAAACAAAGTGTGCAAATTGATGTGAAAATGCAAGTGATTCGATTTTTCATGTCCAGACGGCAGACTGAGGGAACGGCACGCCCAGCACAGGCCCGGGGCTCGCTTTGATTGTCCTTCCTGACGTTGATTTGATGAATTATTGATTTGTTTGATTAATCGTGCCACTGAGCTGGCCGCCCCGATGGAGTCCGAAGGATCATCTCCCTTTCCCTGCAGTGCTCGCATGCCAATGAATTAAGGACGGACTCCTCTTAAAATGGTTGCCTGGCCAATCGACTGTTGAATGCAGTTTTATTTTCAGGAATTAAGGCTACACTCGACCCCAAAAGATTGAAGGCCTCCTGCTGCTGCTGCTACCGCCTCCGCCTATTAAAGTCCACATTTCCGGACTCTGACACGCCTTCAAAGATAAATGGGGAAATGAGAAATGGGAATTGGGGGAAAAACAGCGAAATGAGGCGAAAGAAGAAAAATGAAACGATGCCGAAAGTGCGAGGAATATGAAAAGACAACAGCGCTAGCAATTTGCCGCAAGGACAAGCGAGATCATGCCACAACAATGGCCGTGTTTGTCCACGAGAACGTGCGCGGGGAGGAACGGAACGGAACGGCTGCACGGGATGAAATGCCGAAGCGGAGGCCAAAAAAAGTGTCAAACATGGCCAAAGAGAAATACTCGACACAAAAGCGAAAAACGAAAAACGAAAAAGAGCGAAAATGAAGGCAAACATTTCCATAACCATTGACATTCAGTCCCCCCCAATCTGCATGCACCATCGGAGTAATCGCGGACCAGCGACGTCATCGCAGCCAGCTTCGCTTCGAGGACTTCTGCAGGACCTAACCCATCGCTGGTTCCATATTCCAAGGGAAAATTCAATCAAATTCTCTTTTGGGTACGATGGCAATTTCAAAGATAACCAAGGAACTCTTCCACGCTCATAAAATCAATGGTAGCCGGAATATTTTTTCGGTTTCTTCAATAGATTTCCTGGAACATTTAGCAGCTGCCTTCTCACTTCATTAACTTTTGTTGTCTTAAAGAGAAATGAGTGGCACTTCAACTTCAACTCCAACTCCAACTCCTTCTCATCTCCATCTGTCACCTCCATTTCGAAATGCTTGATGCCAAGTGACTCTTCATGATGTGAGGCATGAGTAAACGGAAAAGGTTGCAACAAAAAATTGAACGTCACACATTAAATGTACAAAAAAACATTAGCTACGACATTATGATTATGCTGATGGACAGGAACATTTGGCCGACTTCCGGCGAACATTAATCAAAATCATAAACGTGCCCAGGGCCCAAGGATGGAGCCTGAAAATAAACAGGATGGTAGCTGAGGCAGCGGCATGCATAATGTTCAATTTTTATTGCGAAACAGAATCGATTTCCTAATGTATGCGACCGCCCATCAGAGACAGACAGGGGCCCAACCCATTGGGGAACCACCTACGACTTGCGCAGGACAGCGATAACTCGAATGACATTTGCCATTCACAGCCATGGATGATTAGGCATCACGCACACCTACATACATACATACATACACATACATTATGTATGGGTCTAGGATCCCCTGCGTTTCCAATAGCAAAGAATTGTGCTCCCCCGTCCTGGGTACTGGGTCCTGGGCCGAAAGGTAAGTGGTCCAATTTTGCTGACTTGTCACTTCCGGTCAAATGGCTCTGAATGGCTCCCGAAGCCCAGCCCAGCCCAGCCCAGCCCAGACCAGCTCAGCCACAGAGGCAGCCATAAATCTCCCTGCGGTTGGATGGGGTGGATTGATGGGGAGGGACACATTGGGACACAATCTGTGAAATCTGCCGATGTTGTTGAATGCGCATCAAATTAATGAAATTAGGCGACGCCAATGAATTTTGCCGCTGTCAATAATTCTCGGTCGCATATTATTCATAACCGGGCAGCCGGCAGCCACACACCAGACACCCACCCCACCCAATTTCCCACCCATCGTATGGCCATGGCAAGGGGTCGATTTTCTCTGGAAATTTATGAATCCGAAAGTGATTTTTATGTGACTTTATCGCCATTGCAGCTGACATGTTCATGGACTTATAGTACATGTCCTAGTGCCGAGCGAGGAGCCATTGGAGCAACAGTGTTCGAATGATTTAAACTGAGATTTTCTCCTTACTCTGGCGTTGGTTTAAAGCTTACACATAGTCCTGTTTTTAACAGTGCCTGATAAATACTCGTAACATATTTGTTCTTGCTAGACATTTTCTGATTTCGGAGAATCGAATTGCCATTAAAAGTTCTCGCGAGGCACTTGAACCACTTGGATTTTATGTCTTGACACTTATTTGATTTTATGATCAATTGAAGTAATTCGAGCGTCAGATTTGTTAAACAGCAATCCAATTCATATTCCTAATGGCTCTGGAAGTTTTCTGTTTTCCTTTTTTGTTTCTGGGGAATTTACTTAGGAGACCCAGCTTGAGCCTGTGACCTGTATGACCGTTTTAGGCATTTAGGCTTACCAGTCAGAACCTTAAAGTCCCTTTAAATGCCTGCCCCCTGTCCGCTTGTCCACGGCCTGAAAGGCATTCGCGTCCGAACAAATGAACTCATTTGTTCTAATTTAATCTTATTACACGGAGATTTATTGCCATGCGCATGATGTGGCAACCCTTTGGCCGCTTGGCGAAAGTCCGAGTTGGAGGCGGCGTGGCCCGGAGTGCCTCTGACTTTTGTTCAGTTTGGATTCTGTGGAAGGCCTGTGGAAGGAAGGCAATTTAAAAAGCGATTCAAGTGAAAGTGCTCGAAAGTTAATTATGATTGATTGAGTGCCATTGAAAGTGACAGGGCGGGTGTGGCTGGGTGAATTGATTTTTGTGACTGCTCCTCCGACTCTTCCAACTGCGCGCGACTCGTACATTTGACAGCCCGTCTGTAATTGACAGCCGAACATTGCGCATACGCACTGTTGATCGTTCGCCTTTAAAGATTGGCGTGTAAATGGCTTTGCCAGGCATCTGGACGCCAAACTCGTAGCTAAACGGATAATTTAAATGGGTGGGCCAGCGCCCAACTCCCAAAGCTAACCCATACGAGTTAGAGGTTTATGTGTCCCCCAGGAGTTTGCAGAGCGAAATACTCGCACGGCCATATAAAAGCTAAATAATTAAAAATAGTAAAACTTTAATGTGAATTGGGTGCCATAAAAACAGATTACAAATGGAATTTCAAATGTTTCGCAGTTGTGGCAGAACGTGGGAAACGGCAAGGGCTGCAACAGCAACAGCACCACCTCCCCCACCCCCACCCCCACCCCCATCGACTGTTTTTCGTAATTTGGCGAGAGCCGTTTATCTTGATTCCTGATGAATTGGCCTCGCCGCAGGTGGTGTTGACTGACGAATGAGGCCTGCCTGCTGGCCAGATTGCATCCCCCAGCTGCGTAAATCAGAGCCACCTTGCGGATGTATTTGCATTGTGGTGCTTACCAGATTGTGGCAATTGAGCAGAGCTCTCATGTGTGCTGTGGGGGGCGTTGAGGCGGAGAGTGCATTTGTGGCAGGCAGGCAGACCATCTTGGCCACACAGTGGGCAGATTTTCGAGACTGATTCTGTCGTCTTGCAACAAAACGTTGCAGTTGCAGTCCCCCATTGATCCACAGAGCGTGTTTCGGCCCATTGTCCAGGCACATCTGTGCCCTCGGCCGACCCTTGTTGTCCTGTCCCTTTGTGATGGCATCGCTCTGTCTGTCCAGTCAATGTCCCATGTCCATGACCATGTCGACGTATGTGCTGTGCTGTGCTGTGCTGGGCCTGCGTTTGTCGCTCTGCCAGTCTATGGTAATTTATGTGCTGCAATCTAAACTCATTTAGGACGCAGCGAGGCGAATGTGTGGCCAGAGTTGTGGAGCTACAGGCGGAGCACCGTACCGCACACACTCCGACCTGACCTCGATGCCTGCGTGCCCTCAAAGTCCTCTGGCCCCACTGCAATAGGCCAAGTTAGTGCTGTTTGTTTGTCCTTAAATTGGCTTCGGCCTGTTGTGCATCCGCCTTCGTCCTCCATCCTCTCCGTCTGTAATGAAGTTATCGTGTTGACACTTGGCTTCGTTATATAAGCGCACCACAAGCGGCACCGCACATCTTTGTAGTTTGCTGGTTTTATGGGAGGGCTGATCCTCTTCGTCGCCGCTGCACTCCACCACCCAGCTGTTGCTCATTTCCTTCGACATCTGCATGCTAAAGCCACGAAGCACATACAACCTCACAACCGAGAGGCAAACACAGATAACCACACACACACACACCATACACACACACACACACACACACACACACCATACACACACACACACACACACACATAGCGAATTCATATTTGCTGAAGGCAGTCGCGGAAAGGGTGGGATGGGTGGTAGGGCTCTCCTTGGCGTGCTCGTGCTCGTGCTCGTCAGCGTCAACAAGCTTTTCATTTCAGTCTTAATTCCTTTTGAATAATATCTACCACTTAAACTTACAAAGCCCCGGGACCACACACACGAGCACACGCACACCAGGCGGCCCATGTATGTACTTATCATCAAGAGCCATTCAGGCCCGCGCTCCCATCCTAGGCACGGGCGGGACGTGCCACCAAAGGGGATTCACAGTGTGGATTCTCTGTCAGCTGTCCAAGTTGTTGCTCTGTCTTTAATACTCGAGTTTTCCAAATCAGGCAGTCTAGAATATAATTTATTTTTATTAATTTAATAAAAAATAAAATATTTACTTGATTCCGGGCTCTTATTAAAAAAATTAATACCAAAAATTAAAAATAAAATGCATTTAAATTTAGCAAAAATCCATTGACCACCAATTCAGATTAGCTGAAAGGTTTCTTTTGGGCATGTAAACTTTATAAAAAAAACTTTCAGATATTTTTTCTCTGAAGAAAAATTCATCAAGGGATGGAACCCATTTAAAAGTAATACACATATATGTATGTATGTGAAAATAGCACATCCACTCGAAAAACTATATACATATACATATGTACATATGTATGTATAGTATGTACCTAATGCGCATTGTCCCATCCCCCTTTGGAAGCACGCCTCATGCTCCATTTTCTACGTTTAATTGCGGACTTGTCAAAATATTTGAATATGTCTCTTTGTTTTCCCTCGTCTCTTTCTTATGTATGCATAAATATTTTAGACATAGAGCGGAAAGAGTGTAGAGAGTGCTTTCCAGATATTGGCGGTCTACACATTTGCTGTGCTGTGGCTTCCATCTCCACATTTGATGCCATCTTGGAAACATTTATGCCCCATCCAATGGGTCTCTAGGGAGACGCAGATTTTGTTTGTGTTTGCTGTCTGTCATTGGCTCAAAGTCAACAGCGAAGTTGCGGCGGCAGGCCCGAGGCCAAAAGTGTTTCACAAATTAATTACGCCTCTCACCGCAGCAAATTCGAGAGCAGTAGCACCACAGGCCGAGTAAATGGTAATTAATTAGTTAGTCGTCATGATTTGGGCACAGACACCTCCAGCATGTGATCCGTCTACTCTACTGACCTAACAACTACGAGCAACGATGAGCCTTGAATTACATTTTTCACTTATTTAATTTACGGACAATTACTGTTATAATTTGTTAAGAACTTTTGTACATTAAATGTGGACAATTTGTGCATTTTAGGCCAACAAACCTTGTTGATGTTGGGGAATGCAACACTGAAAATTTTGTTGTTGAATGCTGGACCGGACCTGACTGTACGCACACAGAAGTCGATGCAGCATGCCGCTGGAGTTTCGTTAGGTACTAAAAAGGAAAATTTGAATGAGATTCTTCCGAATAGAGTTGGAATGTGCTTCCTACCGTTTGCCAAAGTTTGCTTTAATTTCTGATACCAGAGATATCCTATTATATTTGAAATTATATATATCCAAATGAAGCTGTGGTATTTAACTTACCCTCTGATATTTTCTAATCATAGTCGTCGTCCTCATAGCTGCTAAAATCGCTCATATCAGAATCAGACTCACTCGCCTCGGACTCTGACTCTGACTCATCTGAGTCCGAGTCCGAGTCGAGATCCATAGCATCCCATTCCACGTCCTTGTCGTGAGTTGCGGCATAAAAATAGCCGCTGCACTTCTTAATGAAACCCGACTTGATGGCTGCTGACAAAGCGGCCTTAACATTCGCTCGAACGTTTTTGTACTGGTCGTCGGTAAGAATCGTATGGCAAATGATAGATACTAGAACGTCAAGATTTACGGGCTTGCTGAGGGAGCGTAAAACTTCCACCACATCAGATCCAGTATATTCGGTTTTGGCTTCCATTTCAATGTACAAATATTAGTTCAGGACCCTGCGGCGATTCAACGTTTGGATTGCGAGTCTCTACGATAATCTTGGATAACTTGATGCCTGGAAAAGAGTTTCGGCAATTAGCAACTGCTTTCAGAATCGATATTTCAGCTTTGCCCATACAGAATACAATATGATTCGAGAATACCATATGAAGGCATTTGAATTTCAGTTTGTGGATGATATGAATTATTGATCTGTATGTGCAAAACTGTCGGAAGTCATGACAGGTGTTGACGGTTGTTGTTGGATTTGCATCGAGCTAATCAATTTGTACATACCGTGAAGCTAAAGAACGTTTCACATTCACTATTCGTTTGTGTTTGCTCAACTTCTAACAAATTACGAAATTTTTTACAAATTCATCTAGGAAAAAAATATTAAAATTGAACTTCTAGTTTCACTATGTGTGTGTTGCCTATATGAAACTTGAACTAAACTTGAACTAAACGCAAACATTAAGGGAATCCCTGACACAACAAGAGGGCTGACTTTGATCAAACTAAATACGAATTTCCTTATATTTTTCAAAGAAAGAAATTTATATGTCTGCTTAAGAGAACTTTAACTGTAAATGTGTTAACTTTCCAAGACTGTCGATGGATATTCTGATGAGTCAAAGGGACCATTCCATTGCTGCATCCAAGGGAAGAACCATTTTCAATTTCCCCAACGTTTTTATCTTGAGGCAGCAGGCAGGCAGTCAGTCAGGCAGCTCTTTCAGGAGCAGATCACATGTCATGTCCGTTGCCAGCTTTCCAATGATTACTCCTGCTGAAAGGTAAACTGGCGTGCTCAACTGCAGCACTGCACTCCCCTACAACCTCCTAAGGGGTGGAAGTGGGATTCGTGGCGCAGCGCAGCGCAAACATGTTGCACGTGCCCCTACCGCCCCGTTGCACACGCACAATTGCTGGGAAGAGCCAAGGAACACACATTGGGCCCAAGGGCAGCAGCAGCAACAGCAGCCAGTTCGCGTGGGCTGTTGGAGGAATGATGTATCGCAGAGGATCTGCCATTGTAGCTTACCAAAAGCAGAATTCTTGCATGGCATTCCCTATTCCATTTCCCAGTACGTTCTTTACCACATAAATCTGAAGCATTCCCTACCAAGTATCCAAAATAGAATACATAAAAACTGCAAAGCATGGATTGCCTCTTCTTTGTTGTCATTTTATAAAAAATAACTTCTGGTGGCAAGGTGTAAATGTTCTCGGATTCTCGGGGTCGAGTTGAGGTTCCCAGGGTCGGGTAAGGTCTCTGGGAAAAGGCTCTGCCTACCCTCGGACTGGACTCTGCGTGTGCGGTGGACATGTGTGTCGTGTCCTGCGGCAAACTGGCTGTCAATGCGCATATTTCATATAGAAAACAACTTTGGCCCTGCGGCCAACATGTGGCACGCACGGAGACAGGCACACGAGGCACATCCCATTGTTTGGCCAGCCCTGTGCCAGCTCCGCCTTCCCCGCACCTCGCTTTAATTAACCACTGTCCACTAGTTGCTGTCCAGTGTGTCCGGTGTCCTGTTTCCCAAGTCCTAGGGACACGAGTACGTGCTAATGTAATCCCTGTCCTTTTAATTACCAAATTCCACAAGCCAGCAGCTCTGCTCTTCGGCACCGGCTGTATAACCATTGCCAGCAGCTCAGTCACAGGTCCTCGTGTCCTGGCTCTCATTTAATTCACTTTGCTACAAGACTCTCGAAATTAACGCCGACTACTTTTGGGTTCGCTTTGCATTCTTTGCCGTGCTGCTGCGCTCGCACGGAACCCCTCGCCACATCTCGCAATCAGTGACGAGTCCCACAGCCTCCAGTCGCACCATTCCGATTGACTCAGCGGGGATTTGGCATTTAAATTGGCGGCAGCTTCACCGCGGGATGAGCCTCTCACTGGTGCGGCGAAATGGAAATACACTTAATTATGCTCTTTAATTGCTCTGTCGGAGCCACCGCACTTTGGCCCAGGGCGTCGCATCAACCCACTACGATCGCCCCCTTTGGCGTTCAACTGGCTATTGACGAACCAAAAATAATTGAAATTCAAATTCACAATTGCGGACGCGTACTGGCCCGCATCATTGTTGGGACAAGTTTGAAAGTCTTCCTCTTACGGTCGTCGCCTTCATTCAGGGAATCTCATTCGCATTTGCATATATTGATGGGTGAATTGGTGGGGGTGGGGAACTCTTTAAGATGCAGGGCGAATAGGACATCTTTAAGTGGAACATTTCTTTTTTTTTGTGATGCTTTCGATGTGCAGGAAACTTTAATTTTGTCATCACTTTGGACAACCGACCACTTCATGTGTGTATACTCGTATACTATGTGCATATATCTTGATCGTTTCCATTAAATGTGTACTTTTGAGAGCTGCTTCCGCTGCTGAATTGTGAATGGGCAAACCTCATTTTATAAATTCCTGGCCCGGGGCCCATGCAAATTGCTCGACAATGCAAATTGCTCTTTAAACACTCGAGTCGCTTGCAAAATTACGCATACGCAGCGGCGTTGGGCCAACGATGATGGGAGATAAAAACGAAGCATAATGTGTGCAAAGCACTTGGTAAATACTTGCCAACTGACAAAGGCAAGCTTCAGCTTCAGCCTCAGCTTCTGCTCGATTATTCAATTTAAAGTTTGACTCGAGATCCGAGAACTTTCGGGGGAACGCAACTCTCTCCGAAACAATCCAGCTAATCGGCTCAAATTTGACTGTTGTGATGAGGCTACAACGTGCAGAAAGTTCGACACTTAATTAGGAGCTAAAATAACTCATAGTAGCTCCTTCTACGCATTCACTTTCGCGTTGCCATATGTTTTCGCACTCATTTGGAAACGGGGGGCTACAGCAGCAGGGGGAATTCCCCGGCGAGACACTCATTATCGGAAAATCGCAGAGTTAATTGGATAACCCGAAATACAAATTGAATTGCAATTCCATTGTATCATTTGCATTCCGGCACTGCCGTTACGACAATCGCATTACGAAAGGACCATTCATTATTTGATTCACGGATTCATGGGGGTTATCCGTTTCAAAGCGCTTTACACAAACATATTCGTATGTCCAGGCTACAGCAATTAAAGACCCCCCTCGTGCCACAGCTCGCCGGGGGACTGGCATATGGCAGCAACGCCAGGAGCAGCACAGTCGGGTCGGGGTGCAATTTTCGCAAATTAAAAGATATCACTTACAGCAAAATAATTTCCACAAACCGCTAAAAGTTAGACAGCGGGCAGGGCAGGGCAGACATGACACGCCCACGCCCACGCCCACGCCCATGCGATTTTCGTTCGCTGAAAATGCAGCTGACAATTTTTTTCCATCTCGTTGACAGCAAATTGAATTAGAAACGCATTTCCACGAACACAAAATGAGAATTGGACTCATGCGGGTGACCCGTTCTAAGGGATGGCGGTGGGAAGGTGGCTGGAGCGTACATGGAAGCCGGATGTGAACAATGACAAACCGCAAAAATTCAATTTAAAGTTTGTATTTCAATGCCGAACGAGGCAGCGCACCCAAAAACCCACTCAAACAACACTGGAAAAAGCTGGGAAAAGTCGAATGTGCGTGGCAGGATGGTTGGCTTGTCGATGGTGGGTGGGGTGGGGTGGGGTGGGGTGGGGTTTGGTGGAAAAAGAAGCCAAGTGCCAAGGGATACGTGCATGTAATTGGAAAATATTGAACTGTGAACAAGTTTCCCATCCAACGGCAAGGAATCCGAATTTATTATGCCACACAGCGAAGTATCGATGGAGCAACAACAGCAGCAGCCAGCCAGTCGGCCAGCCAGCCAGCCAGCCAGCCAGCCAGCCAGGAGATGCAAAATTCATAGTTTCATCAGATAGGACGCTGGCAATTGATATCCCAACATCAGTATCTGATCGGGAAGCCATTGTAGCTATGACAGCTTGATTTGTGCGATTGGCAGGCCTCAACGATGCCATATATCTCTTATTTTGTTTAAAACAATAGGCTTTAAGGCACCATGGCAGCCATCTCCAATAAAATATTAAGAATTGAAGCTATTCCTAACAGGAAGTATCCTTAATTAAAGGGAAAACGAGACCCGAGAACCTAAAACATCGCCAGAGGTGCTCCTGAACCTTGATTTAGTAGTTTGCTGTACATGGGGATTTGGCAAAGGATTTTTATGTTTATTTTGGGATTTAGCTCGGATCCGTGTGCGGAAACAGCCAAAGTACAAAATCAGGAATCCCCCAGCGACACACAGTGAGCCGCATATGTATTTGTATGTACATATAGTATGTGTACGCGCAGCGTGGCCACACATACATATGTGCAATATTTTAGCATTTGTCATAATTACTAAGCGACGCCCGTGGGAGGTCTTGCCGCAGAAGCGTAAACGAAGGCGAAGAGCAAAGCAGAGCAGGAGCCGAAACCCTAAAGAGAAAGCACATCAAATAAAGGAAAATGTGCGAATTTGAAAATTTCATCTCTTTGACGTTGGCAGTGTGTGGGTTTCAGGGCTGCCCACATTCGCATCCCCAGCCGCCACCCCGCCACCCGCCTTCGGTCGACAATTATTAACGTCTTACAGAACGGCGGCGCGGCGGCACATTTATGACTGCACTTTTCACATCCGTTTCCGCATCCGTCTGTCGACACACACACACACACACACACACACACACACACACACACACACACACACATTAATTTTTTCGGTGGGCGTAGAGCAAACAGGTCGGGGGCGTGGCCGCTGTTTGCCGCCAACAGAGAAAGCAATTTCACTTTACATTTGTTTTACGGCATTTGCTGCCACACTGGAACACATCTGTGCCCCCTGTGTGCCGTGGCAGACGGGAGCAAATGGGAGCCATGCCAAGCGACAATATGCTCCGTTCCTAGCCGACTCCTCCAGTGATAAGTATTTATTATTATGCCTCTTAATGGGCAAAATGTGCTTTGCTTTGCTTTGTGCTTTTACCCAAATGAGTTTCCCTCATTAGAGCACCGCCCGATGGCTTCCTCTACTGCGATATTTGATGATATTATTACAAGGCCACGATCAACCCGTATGCAGCGGTAAGCCATAATTCTGCAGTATATTCATGAGCATTCCCAACAGCTAATCTGATGCTGTTGCTGATTCTGGATGGCAAACGATAAATGATTTAAGGGTAATGGAATGCCGCTCCACTTTCGAGTATTTTACCCCTGAACATGTTGTACTCTTTGGTTGATGCTTCTTCACAATGCCAATGCCAATGCATTAGCTCTTAAACTTTTACAACTTTTATGTTTGACAAACTCGCATTAGCATTAAGGTAAAATGCAAGCCTTCGCATTGTTTGGTTAATGACTTCCGTAAACAGAAAACGGAAGCATTTGCATTCCTCGCAGTTGGGCACGGCGCCTGTTTTCCTCGCCGAATTTCGAGATAAGCCAATAAAGTTAATGCGGCCCATTAGCTGACGAATCTCTAATTACCCGTGGAGAGACAGAGAGGTGTGTAAATGTATCTGTATCTGCTGCTGCTTTGGGTTTTCGCGGGAAACAAACTTGGCTTGCATTTATGGTTTATCGTCTGACGAATAAAACATTTTGTTGCCGGCGGTGCAATAAACGCAACGGATTCAACGGATTCGTTTCATTTCACTCCGAATCCACGTTCCGGTTTTGGCAAGTGCCCGTAAAAGCGCAAGCTGGAGGACGTGGCAAGTTTTTCGCCTTTCGACACAGCCATTGAGCGTAAGGACTCGATTTTATCGAGACAGTCCCAGATGTGGGTTATTAAAAAACAACATTCCATCCTGGCCGGCCGGCCCTGCTATGAATAACTCAGGGATGGTAAGGTGGGGAGGGGGAGGCTTTTAAAATAAGAAATTAATACGTTGACCAAGGCAGCGCCGACGAAGGTCACAGGTCAGCGTGGAGCTTAATAAGGTCAAAGGTGTCCTGCGAGAGAGAAGAAATAATATTTCAGGATGTACAAAAAAATGTAAACTGATATTGGACTGACCAGAGACAGAGACCTTTGAAACTGAAAAAAGGTTTTGCTGCCATGACAGATATCAAATTGCACTCTAATTATTCTTAAGCGAAGCACAAATTAATTTAGGACCAACTACACAAGTACTTTGCCCTTAGACTTAATTAAAAATTCCCTTTTGGGGTAATTCAGAGTATGCCTAAATTTTATAAACAGTGGAAATTGGATTATAACGATATTTTGCCCCAATGGAAAACTGCTCCTATAGGAGCTACCCATATCTATGTAGTATGCGTTCCATAATGAAGTCATTATTCTCCAGCTAATTTGGGGGCTAATAAAACTCAACTAAGAAAACTGTTATTTGAGAGCGATTATCAAACACAAATTAATAAATCATGAAGAGGAAAAGTTTCCGCTTCAAAGAAAAATGTTGGCCCAAGTTTATCCAAATACTTGGAAGAGCGGCTAGGGTGTAGGGCGGGGTAGGGTGTCCAGTAACCCGATGCTGTTCCACCCACACCCACATCCACAGCCAAAATCCGCAACCAATTAAAAATTAAAACAATACTTTGGCCAAGGGTTCGTCACGTTGCGACACAGAGTGACCGTAAACCCGCATTATTAACAAGTTGTAAGCAAATGGATTTGTCAGAGCGACCCACGATGCCAGAGTGTGCTCCCTGCTCCCACTCGCTTCGCAATTTAGCCATTCCGGGCCATTCCTGGATCTCGGGTGTCGTCCGGGACAGAGCACGTAAACATAATTAGACGCACATTTAAAAGGTCGTTAGGGCGCCGCAAACAGCCACCCACCCACACAGCTGAAGCCACGCCGAAGACCCATCTCAGGGAGCCCTGTCCAAGGCCGGGTCGCAGTCAAAGTTGACCGAGGCGCCACTCACGCGTATTTGCATCCTTCCAAAGGGGCAGCCCCCGCATACGTGCGTGACTGGGGCAAAGATGCAGAGGACGTGGCCGGGAGCAGCAAGTACCCCAAAACAGGGGCACCAACATGCAAATACCATTAGCCTGGTCGGAATCTACTGCTCTTCGGCTCGGCCTCAGCCCCAGCATTGTGCAAAGGGTCTCTCAAAACGCTGTCAACGACTACGACTTGACACTGTTTCAAGAGCGCAAAAGTGTGAGACTCTGAGGCCGTGAATATCACAAGAAACGAGCGAAAATCTCAAGAGCAATGACAACATTTACACGGCTCCAAGATGCATTCTCCCAGCAAAGTCATTAGATGTCTGTGGATGAGGGACGCCACTCTGGTCCAATCATTGTCTTACGACACCTCATGGGAGAGACGACTCTTACTCGAAGTGTCGCCACACAAAGGCAACATGTGGCTTCTGGCAAAGTGCCACCCATCCCACATCGTTCGCATTTTCTAGTGCCGACACTGACTGCCCCAGGTCACATCGACATCGAGCCGAGGTGGTGCCCATCTGGAATGCGGAGCCTGCACCTACAATAATGTGGGCTCTTTGCAAGGGATCTGCAATAAAAATGCAGCGTTTACGGCCAGCCTGAGCACAATGTCGTGGACGATGGCCGCCCCGTGGCTCCTCTTCATTTGCCACTCGCCAAATGGTGCCAACTGCCAGCACACACACTAACACCCGCACGGGCGAGGCGACGCAAGACGAGGCGAGGCCAGTCGTGACCTCGGCGAGTGCCCATTAACGCTTTTTTATCTCTTCATAAATTTTAATTTTGCCAAAATACTCGCCAGTACGTGCAGCTCCTGCCACCACCCCAGCCGCAACATTCAACTTGAAAAGAAGCTCCCATAATTCTTCCTGTCTGCCTTCTGCTCCAGCGTTGGCTCTTCCCTTCTCCGTTTGTTTGGCGTTTTCATTTTGGCCAAAGAGAAATATGACTTGGTGGCTGCCTTTGCACTTTCTTTCTTGCTCTCCGGCAACATCCTTCCGCCAACGCCACCGCCTCAGCTCTCGGCCTCGCCGCCGCCTTCGACTTTGGTCCTGACGAGTGGAGAACTCGTAACCTTATTTCGCCAGCATCCTCGGAGCCTCCTCGACGCCAGCGGGCTTGTTTATCGTCCTTTGCATCTCATTGAGCCCGTTGCCGCTTATGAACCCGGCCGCCCCCACCATTCACCATTCACCATCCAACATCCAACATCCGCCAGCTCCTTGGGGGCTTGCCGGGGCCAAAGACGCTGCAGCCTTTTCCCTTTTGCCTGGCTCGGCACTTTTCCGTTTTCTTTGCATATTTGATCTAATTAAAATGAGTTATATGAGACAGGTGGAGAGAGCGTATTAATCCTTGACCTGCTGACTTTGCCGTGCTCTGGCCTCCATCCTCGTGTTGCCATGTCGCCAGCGGCCCAAGTGGCGGCGCCTCAAGACCAGTCGACACAGCAGGGAAATATCTCAGGTGGTTAAGTATCTCAGAATGTTGAAGCAATCAGAACATTAACTATGATGCTCCCTGAAGCGTAAAGGCTACATGGAAGTATAAGAAATGAGGCGTTATCTTGGGGCGTTATTCGATTTGGACCACTTACTACGAGTATATGCACCTCTCCTGACATCTGCTCTCTGCTGTTTCTTATCATTGCAGGTATGTTAATGGAGCCCCCCCCCATACTTTCAACAAGTGGAGCCCAGGTGGGGGTTTTGCCCGGGCAAGTGGCAAACAATGGCCAAGAGCTAGGAGCAACCTTATCTAATGAATTTATGTGCGTCCTCGGCCTGCAGGACCACAGTGCAAGGTGCCGGTGCCATGTCGTGCAAAGGCCGTAGCTAAAAGTACTAAAGCCCATAAAATATTCAAGCCGTGAACATGTGGGAAAAAACTACAAGGAGTACGTACGGCCTGGGAGGCGCACAAGAATCCGGCACGCAAACACAGGAAGCGAGGCTGGCAAGTGGATAGGAGGGGGACGATGGGATGTACAATTAGACGGACAGTCGACAGAGCAACGGAACGCAGACACCAACGGACAGAGACGAGCAGGGAAAGGCGGAGACGGACCCCACTGATTGAAAAGAAAATTACGGCCAAGTAGTTGGCCGGGTGGCCTGGATGGCATGGTGGCCGCCAGCTGGTCTCCACAGCGTTGACGGTCACGATGGTGATGAGCGCCATAACTACCGTGTGGCAGGAGGAAGCGGAAGCGGAAGCGTAACGGCGCCGCCTCTGGGACCCACTGTCCTTGAGCCCCGGAAGTGGTAAGAGCCCAGGGGCCAAAGTGGCCACCACCCCCACCCCCTACCCGTCCAGGCCATTTGCATTTAAGAGTACACATAGATGTCCCTGTCCCTCCCCGCCTCCTCACCCAGCATCCGATGATGGCAACTGTTTTTCTGCTCCAAGAAGCAGGCTTTTTTTTGCCGCACGGTGGGTTTAGCTGATGATTGCCACGAAAAATATATCAGAATAGAACAAAGCTTATAGTAATATTCATGCTTACTTTGCTGAATGTCCATGGGTCCGAGCAGTCTAGATTGTGAAGGTTGTGGGTCGCATTGAATTCCAATTCGAGACCGAGCATTCAATCACGTTCCAGTAGCTCTCACAGGGAACAACTAAGTATCCAATTTAAACCAAAATCACTTTAAGTCGCAGCGTAATAACAAAGCAGGCTAAGGGGCTGGATGGGTATCTGTATCCTTCCCATTGTACAGCCGTCTCCCGAGAAAGCAGCAAGGCGAAAGCGTAAGCGCACGTTGAGGATATTAAGCATGTCCTTAAGCATAAAATGTCAATAAGTGCACCCAATCGATGCTAAGCAGTTTACATTGCGACAAGCCACTGAGTGCCGTGCCATGCCATGCCATGCCATGCCATGCCGTCGCCGATGCTGCCTCCTGCCTTCTGTCTGCCCCCTGCTTGCCGGAATCGCGCGAACAATGCATAGGACACGGAAAAGCACAATCAGACACACACACACACACACACAGACACAGA
Source organism: Drosophila subsilvestris (assembly GCA_035043285.1). Classification (NCBI taxonomy): domain Eukaryota; kingdom Metazoa; phylum Arthropoda; class Insecta; order Diptera; family Drosophilidae; genus Drosophila; species Drosophila subsilvestris. Next base: position 4,490,500 of record JAWNNB010001724.1, on the reverse strand, counting down.
CACAGGCATATCTTTGTGCATGCATATCATATTTCCCGATATACTATATATGTACGTACTTGGATAAGCAAATTTCTGCCTGCATTATTGGGAGTCTCTCGATGTGTCTGGCTCTGACTGGCTCCTGGCCATGAGAGGATGCTGCGCGGGGAGTCCGCTCACAAAGTTGCGTCTACAAAACGCTTTGGCGAAGATACAAAAGTGCAGCATCTGCAGGAGATATCCTTTGTGCACGACTGTGTGTGTCTCTTACTTGCCGGCAAATTGGATGCTTGCCTGAGAATAAAAATACGAGCAGAAAGAGTGAAAAATAAACTAAATGCAGCACAACTTGTACAGTATTCTACATCCAGAATTAATATAAATATTAAATATCGCATTAGTGGTAGAATTTCTGCATTTAAACATATCAAATTATAAATTAACGGCTTCAATCAGTTTAGTTACGCTGTCATGGATTGTCCGATCAAAAAGAGGGCAGAATCTACAAAGATTTTTCAATGGACGATACTAAACAAAGGGTTCTCTCTACCTACCAATGTGTCTGGCCACGGCGGGCAACCAACCAACAGGACTGCATGTGTAGAGGACACAAACGGTTGTCCGCAGAACTATCCGTGCAACCAGATGAAAGATTATTCTTTACTGGCTGACCCAAAGAGCTGCCGGTCGTACCTCCTGTGCAAGAATGGATTGAGCACCAAGATCAAGTGTTCTTCTCGTCGATATTTCAGATGCCAGACCTCGCTCCCAGACGGATGCCAGAGCGAGGATGAGTTGGAAGCCCCAGTCATTCCGCCAGCCCTAGATTCCGGAGTGTGCCGCAGACACCACGACCTGGAGAGTAGCGTGCTGGACACGGCGTGTCGGGAGTACTCGGTCTGCCAGAATCAGCAGTCAGTGGGCTGGCTCCCTACTTCGACGAGACTTTGGCACAGTGCAGAAAATACTTTCCGAACTACAGGGTCTACAGCGCTACAGGGCTGGCTGAAGTCTTTTCCACTCACAAAAAACTTGACATTTCGACAATTATTTCTCATTAAAGTCCCTCCATTCGCTATAATGGATATCTATACATGAAGTTCACAGCTCACCCGTGTGCTCTGCTCTGCTCTGCTCTACTATCTTCTGCTTGGTGCAATCGATATACCATAATTAATTGTTTCACCATCAATTGTCTGTGGAAAAACAGACGAGTGCTTTCCTCCAAGGCCACTAGCCCTCCCGAGAAGCAGCAAAAAGAGCTTAACAGCACAAGGTTTTTGGGGGGGGGGCGAAAGTGAGTGTCGGAAACAAGATTTATGCTCAGCACATTTTTCCAATTTTCCATTCAAAAATTGTTGCCTCAGAGAAGAGGCTACAGTAGGAGGTTCTCTCCTCCACAGAGAACCCTATTTAGCTGGTGGGTTGGGTGGAGCTCCAGCTAGTTTCTGGCCAATGGAACAAATCACTGCGACGGTGATTCTTAGATCCTGAGTGGATTGTCTTTATATCTGTGGCTATATCTCCCTCGCGTTCATCAGATGTCTGCTGTTTGCACACTTGAATGGTCTTGAAACCTCCTGGGGATCGTCCGTGGGCAAAACTCAAATTAATCAAAGAATAATTTAAATTTAAATTCAAATATTCCGCGCCCATGCCAATGCCAGATATACGGCAAATGCTGTGGTCTAAATACGGGACCAGACCAAAGAGCAGTAAAACGGTCCTGGAGATGGCTGCAGGCAGTGAGAGCACGGAGCACGAGGCACGGGGCATTGTCCTCCGCGACCGATGGGAGCACAACAATGCGTCGAGTCATTGAATTATGATGATTGACTTTTATTACACTGAATCGCAATTTATTTTACTCAACAACAAGCCGGCAAACACGATGGGTACTCAGAGGGGGCGGGGGTCGCTCGAAAGTTGCGAAAATTTGAATGAAAAGTTGTAAAGAAATTACGTTATTTATCATTCGCTGAGCCCGAGCGATGGAGGCACTCGGGGGGCCCCCGCACACCGTTTCCGTTTCCGCTCATTTATTTGCGAGACTGTCACACACACACACACACTCGAGCCACACACACTGATGTCCTTTCGGTTGTCGCTGTGTGGTTTGATGCACAGTCAAAAAGTTTTCCATCGGCGGCAGCAGAAATTCAAATTTATTGTTTTGCGGTTGCCAGGCGCCACGCCACGCCACACCATGCCACGCCTCTCTTTAGTCAATGGGCTTAAAATTAGTTGCGTCTTGCGAATCGATGGGCGTTTGATTTACGGCTGATGCGAGATTGAACCGCTTAATTGCCTTAAAAGTGGGTGTGGCCGGAACCACAGCCCCGGGAGTGGGATTGGGTTCCCAGCAAGAATTAATGGCGGGATAAGACCCGGTCCGTGACTATCCAATTACGAGTACGAACACACCATGGAGGAGCCACGACTGGCGGCAGTAAGCTGTTTCGGTTTTGCCATCACTTACCTTTAATTGGAGCATTCCATATCCCCCCAAGGTTTGGTGGTTTTTGGCGTTGGCGAGGGGCTTACTCGGATTAGAGTTTAGTAATTGCTGAAGAGCACTTTTTGGCTTATTGCGAAATACAGCGAGTGCAAATGGAAAACAGAGACACTCGCGGGAAAGCCTTCTCCGATAAACGAAAACAACAGGCAAAGCCAAAGGAAGGAGGGCAAGGGATGGTATGTATACATATATTACCCATTATTCAGTCTATAGGTGGCCAAGTTTATTAGAAGGCAAGGGTGCTTGAAGCTTATGAATAGGGAATAGAGAGACAGTTGTGGAGAGCACTGCGCTTGGTGGGATCGGAGGCACCACCAGTGGGATGTTGCACATTATTTGTGGGAGTCTATTTTTGGAGAGAGAGAAATGAAGACTTAATGAAAAAAATAAGAAAAATGGAGAGAGAGAGAAAGCAAGCAAGAAGAAAGAGCGATGGCAAGAGAGAGAGAGTGTGAGAAAGAGACAGCATGCGAGAGAGAGACAGCATGCAAGAGAGAGAGAGATAGAGAGAGCATGCGAGAGAAGGAGAGAGCATGCGAGAGAGAGACAGCATGCAAGAGATAGAGAGCATGCGAGAGAGAGAGTGAGAGAGAGAGAAATAAAGCATGCAAGAGAGAGAGATAGAGAGAGAGAGCATGCAAGAGAGAAAGATAGAGAAAGAGAGCATGCGAGAGAGAGAGAGAGAGCATGCAAGAGAGACAGCATGCAAGAGAGACAGCATGCGAGCGAGAGATAGAGAGGTAGATAGAGGAGAGAAAGACAAAGGCAGAGAGAGAGCGAGGAAAGAAAGAACACAAAAGCAACACACACACAATAAACAAAACTGTTAACTAATGCCGAAAAACAGGCCTTCTTAGGTATAACTTATGAGAAGCGCATAGAACGGCGCTGTTAAAAAATTGTTAAAATTTGAATTGTATGTTTACTATGATGTTAATGTTAACAATTTATGTTAAATGTTAATTAAATGTTACCCATTAATATAGCTTCTGCCTAGCTGCTACTTATGAGAAGTGCATAGAAAGGCGCTGTTTAAATGGTTATTAATTATGGAATAACATTGAAAATAGCGCCACGCGACCAAATAAGAGAGCAACACTGACAGGAGCAGCACAAAAACAGGACACTTGGGAGAGCGAAAGTTAAGCAAAAATTCATTCGCATTCCTTTTAAGTTTAGTTTTTAAGCCATTTTCTTTATCCGCATTCCTGTTAAACCTCACCAATCCCCACTACCACTACCCTTACTATTTTAAATCAATTTCCATATAATCGCTTGGCCACTGCTGCTCTGTCATTTCCCATTTCAAAATATCATTCGTAAGCATTCATTTAACCGCTGCAATACACCCATTGTCCATCCAGTGCGTTTGCTGACAGTGACGGACAAAGAGCGAAGAGCCGTGAATGGAGAGACGTACCGTGGGAGAGCCGGAGTCGGGCATTCAATGCCGGATCAACCGCAGGCCGCGGCGTTCCAGGGCAGAGAGCACTTCTTTGGGTGGCAGTGCACCCAAAGCCCTCGACTTGGCCCGGCCACATTCAATGCAGTTGAAGCCACAGCTAAAACCATAACCAGAGCTAGGGCCAGGGCCAGGGCCAATGCCACTGCCAGTACTCTTCTCCTCCTTCTATATTTTCGCCCCCTCAGGCGTCCGGCTCTGCTTTTGTTTTTCTTGCCTCAACCTCAGACTTCTTGCGACTGAAGGAACTTTCAGTGGACCCTTACGGAGTACCATTCTCTTCAGAGTCCTCATTTCCATCCTCATCTTCCGTGGCACTGCCGAGTTGTTTGTATGCGTCTGCTGTGGTTCATGTCGTCGTTGTTGACATTTAGTTGACACACACCACACACAACACAACACAGATCCCCGTCTCCGTCTCCGTTTTCATCCTTGTCCTCGTCCATGCCATCTCTTGCCATCCCTTTCTCCACTTCCGGCAACGGGCCATGGCCATGGCAATGGATCATCGGGCATCTTTGTTTGCACATCGCCACTGAAGTTTACAGCTGCCTTGTCTCCGTCGCATCCTTTGGCTTCTCTGGCTCTGGCTCTGGGCTCTGGCTGTTCATCGTCAGCTGGTGCACTTTATTGTTGCTAACTAGAAAAGCCAGGACATCCATCCTGCTGGCTCCTTCTTCTGCTCCCTCCTGGCCCTATTGCCACTGGTGTAAACAATTTTTGAAAGGTTATTTCTCTTGCACCAGCCGCGGTCCGCACTTTGTTCCGTTTTGCACTTCATTTGCTGTCCTCCGCCTCGGGGCAGTAAATTCTGTTTACTCGTTTCGTTGTCGTTGACGGCATCCTTCTAGTAGTAGTAGAAGCAGTAGATGCATCCACCGAGGATAGGATGGCTATTTGTTATGTCATTTGACTGGGGCCGAGAACGGCAGCATTCATCTACGAGGAAAAGCATGTGACTCTGCGACGTGGTGCCTTCTCAGATATTAAATCGTCCCTCGGCGATGTATCTTTGTAGCTTTCTTTCTTCGCAGCTTGTGTTTTAAATTTTATCCCTGAATGGGCACTCACTTCATGGCATATCCGGAGGGGTCCACTTTCCGCATGTCAGATCGGTTATTGGTAATTCGGATACCAGCAGATTATGACAATTTATTTATACAAATGGCAGTTGCTCATCTAATCGTAGTACCCTTAATCTTAATATTATTCTTAAATTATTTGCGCCTAGCGCCTGGCGCGGGTCTGAACGGTTTCCGGCGGGACTTTGAGTCCACGATGAACACGGACTGGCGCTTGAGGAAGCTCCGCGAGGGCACTTCGGTGTCGTCATCTGTGGCGGCAACTGTGGAACACAAAGCTTGGATTCCAAACCATCTAAAAATAAATACAAGCAAAGTTCTTACCCGCTGCGGGTGCCTGCTCTGGTGAGGATGACGACGTGCCTGCGGCTCGTTGGGCGCGTCCAGCAAAGAGATTGTAGTAGCACAGGGGCATCGGCTGGGGCTTTTCGCCTTCCGGAGCTGATGGGGACTTTGCTGGCTCGCTCGTGTACAGCTCTTCTCCCTCGTCCTGCTCAGCGATGTCCAGCTTGGGTATCTCGAAGGCCGGCACATCCTCCGACTTGCTCAGCTCCTGGCAGCGCTTGATCTTCAGTTTCAGTATCTACGAGAAGAGCAGAGGATACTCTTAAATATTTAACCAAAGAGCCAATTGGATCCCGGTGTCCAAGTCTACCTCAATCAGTTCCTCATCCTGGGCGGTGTGGGTGAGAAAGTTTGGGAGTTCTGCGACGGTCACGTGGAGTCTGCGGCCGGGCAGCTCGATGTTGTTCTCATCCACTTCCTGCACCTTGAAGATCATCTCACAGATGCGCTCCTTGAGGTACTTCAGCACCCCCATGGACTTGTCGGCCGCATCGGTGTCCAGCTTGCGATCCTGTTCCTTTTCGGCAATACTATTCTTGATCTGTTCGATGATCTCCTGGTTCCTGTGGACAGATGATTAGTCAATGTATCCTACTAACTTCATATTCCACCTACACTTCGCTCTCCTTGACGTCCGAGAACTTGGAGGCTTCCAGCTCGCCGGTGAGTGCCTCCCGCTCCGACTCCAGATTGGCCTTCTCGGCCTCGGCCGCCTTGCGCAGATAGTTGAGGCGGGCGGCGGACTCCTTCTGAGCGCTAAACCGTTCGAATACCTCGAGGGGCGACGTGGCGCCAGAGGCCTCCATGAGCTGTTTGAACAGCGCCTCCATGTCGCTGGTCACACTCTTCAGCTGCAAGGCGGGCTCCTCCTCTCCGTTTTCGGCCTTGGCCGCCAGCGGATCGCCGGACGTGGAGCCCACGCTGTCCTGGTGCACAAGGGTCTTGGTTTCGGCGAACAGCTTCCGCCCGATCCTCTCCAGCTCCAGCTTGCGCGCCTCCACCTGCTTGCGAAAGTCGAGGGCCTGGCGCTCACGCGTCTTCTGGGAGAGATTGGCCTGCTGCTCCTGCCGCGTCAGCACCACCTTGGCCGCGTCCCGCATCTCGATGGCCTCGTTGTGCACCTGCTGCAGACGCTCGATCTCCGCCTTCTGGTCGCTCAGCGAGGCCTCTAGCTCGCGCAGACTGCGCTCGAACCGCTCCGCATCATTCATTAAAGACGCCTCAATGGAGCGGTACTTCTTGCGGATGTGCTCCGCCTCCATCCACTGCACATTGGTGCGATGTATCTCGTTCTCTAGCTGGCAGACGAGCTGTAATCTCATCCACTGGTTAGTACCTACTCCTTCTGGAGCTCATCGAGCCGTCACTCACCTTGCGATTGGCGTCCTCCTCCAGTGTTTCGGGTGGCTTCTCGCCCAAGTTCTGGCTCTGGGCCTCCTTGTTGGCCAGCAGCTCGCGATACTTCTCCACCAGCCTGCTGAAGTGCTGCTGGCGCGACTTGAACCGATGCCGCAGGAGGTCCATCTGCTTGCGGTTCTCGGTGATCTTTAGGTCGGTGAGAAAGAGGGCATCGTCGGCGTTTTTTGCCCCCACGGGATACGTGGCCTTGCCCACAATCATTGTGGGCGTGCAGCTATGGGCTCGCCTCGGCTCGCTGCTGGACTCCTTGATGACCACGGGACGCTGGAGGGGATTTCGCAGTCGACTGGCCTTCACCGTCAGCTCCTTGAGCTCCTTCTTCAGAGTGCCGATGGTGTCGCAGTTGATGCGATTCTGCTTCTGCCACTCGGCCGCATTGGCCGTCTTCTGGCCCTCTGATAAGGACAGACAATTGAATTACAGTCGAGAATGTCGTATCGGTCCCCTCCTACTCACCGGCCAGCAAAATCCGCTTTTTGATTTCATTAATTTGCCTGTTAAGCTCGTTCAACTTGTCGGATTCCATGGCGCTACCAACTCTGGCGACTGGCTCTCGAAAAACAACGCTTAATATTTGTGCTGGACGCCGCCGGGTGGCTTGTTGGATCGATGCTAAAGTTGTTGTAGCAACGCCAAGGTAAATTCGGTTGCCAACAGCCACCGGGGGATGATAATCTGGCTAGTCAATAGAAATGCAAGTGAAGATATCTTTTCGAGTCATGACAAAAATTTATTCACAGCTTGCACAATCTCAGAAATTGATTACAATTTGTACAAGGTGTGTGGATAATGCAGCCTAAACGAAACTCCACTAAAAGAAAACTGACAATATTCGAATTAACTCAGAATTATCTTCCAATACCAGCGGCACAAGTCTGAACCACATCCGTGAACTCTTGGAATTGGGAAAAGTGTAGTCGCTCTGCCATTGTCCACACAGCCGCATCTGAGTGGTTGGTTCGTTGGTCATCTTTTTTTCTTTGCTGATTCCATATCTCGATATGTATCCAGTCTGGGAAATACATATTGGAAAAACATTACAGCATCAGTCGTAGCTTAACCCTAACCTTCATACCCTTTTGTGGCCATCCAGTCATATGTTTGAAAAGCTGTAGCCTATTGATGGGCTTGTTCAAAAATCGGCGACCTGTGGCCTGAATGTCCCTTGGATCCGCAACGCCCTGTAGAAGTCTCAGGAAGTTGTGCTCGACTAACTTTTTAATAAAAATGGTAATTTCCAGAGAAGCCAGAGAAGACTGGTCTTCGGCTGTCGGATCTATCTCTATCATTTTGCTGAGTCTTGGAGTCTCTTGATTGGAATATATAGAATATAGAATATTGGAGAAGCCCTAAGACGACCACTTACCATTCGAAAACTCCCTCATCAATGTGACTACTCTGGACGAAAAGGAGATCTTTCTATGGAGAGACGACGCGAATGGCGAGCAAGAGTTCCCCAGTCTGGGTCCAAAGAGCCCCCTGTAGAATCTACCAGCACTAATTTCAGTGACTTTTTCATCTTTTGGGCTAATCCACAATGCCTCATCATCTGGCAAAATGTACGGATTTTCAATGGTTGCATTAATGATGCCAATACCACGACCAATCTTCAGTTTCAGCAGCGACTCGTCCATTTCTATTCCATTGCCTATTATCGTTCGTACATCCATGTTCGTGTGATTCAGGACAAATTCAATCCCAGCAATGGGCATGTTGATGTGCGGCGTAAAGGATTGCGCCGGGGCGAAGCCAATGGAATTCAAGAAATCGGAGAAATTTAAGCTGGAGCTTATCTCCATCTCAGCTCCCTCCAAATTGCTGTACCCATCCATCTTTATCAACTGAAAATCAAATGATAAAATGTAATTGAAATCCGAAAACTGTGACTACTAGTAGATCTGTTGAGTCGTGAGTGTTAAGTCAATGGCAGCGAGTCATACAAGAAAATCTCAAGTGATTGCGAACGTACATATGTTGTTGTGTATCATCTGTATAGAGAGCAAATGACATGGCGCCAGTCTCAGGCCACAGGTCTGTGTTTTCTTTTGTCCTGAATACTCGGCTGATTGTCTTCCATACTCGTACAAGAGGGGGACAGGGGGAACGTCTAATTACAATCTGCTTTCTGCCCAACAGAGCGTATGCGCAATCATAGTGGAGAGGGAATCAAATTATATTGACAACAACTTTTTTCCGTTAGCTTTTCAATGGACATTTCCCGACCGCACAGAAACAAAAAGCACCTGGGGGCCCCCAGGTCCAGACTCTGTGTGAATACCAACTGAATACTCGTACTCATACTCATACTCGTACTCGTTCTAGATGAATGTAGAGTAGATGAGAGCCCGCAGCTAAACAAATACTCATGGGGACCAGTCAAAGCAAATAGCGGGGGATAATATTTGGTTCTGAAATATGCATAAAATACGGGAAAGCGAATTCAAAGCGCTGCGAAATAAATAAATAGCGGAGGCAAACAGAATGGAACAAAAAAACGAGAACGAGAACGTGAACGAAACAAAAACGAAGGGAAACGAAACAACTTCCATCCTCAAAGTAAAACAATCAAAATTTGCGCTCCATTAAATTTTGTATTGTACTCGTTCCAGAAAAGTTCACTCTCCCTCCGACTTTCGGTCTCTGTTTTAACAATTTTTCCATTTTCCCTGCATGTACATATACGCGTTCCACATTGGCTTTCTGCACACTCTACACCTCTACCTCCGATTCTCCTGATTCTCCTGCTTTATTTTGACTGCAACCTATCCACCATACTCCAGCATACTCGTATGAGGTTTTTCCCTTGTTCCACGGAAGCTTCTTTAATCCCTGTAAATATTTTGTTGACACTTTTCTATTTGCGAAACCGATCAAAAGGAAAAGAAAGCACACCAATCCCGTTTATGATTGGATTTGATTTATGGCTTTGTTTTTGCCTTTTGCCAGTAAGCAGCCTTTGTGCTGTATCGAAACTGCTTAAATTTCATCAAATCTGATGCTTCGTTCTTATTTTCCTGCGCTGTGTCACAGTTACAATCTCACTCAAATTTAAGTTTTTAATTATTTATTCGCAAAGGGCTTTTTTTATGTTCAAACAGTGAAATGTTAATTCTTTCTAGTGTCATTTATTTACTGCCAAAACAAACCTAAATTCAAGCGCTTGTATCCACAATTATTTTTGTTTAATTAGTGTTTCTATGTATTTTTATTTTACAGAAAATTTTACAATTTTTTGGTTTCAATACAATTTTACTGGGTGTAGTTGCAACTTTTTAATCATTTATCCCATCCTGCTAATATTTATATTTAATCACATATTTAGTAGTCTGTTGATGCATGTCCTCTCAGCTATGATAATACTATAGACCCATTTAATCAAGCAAATGCACCAAAAGCTAAGAAACAGTCCGATGCATTAGATTTCAAAGGTTTTGGTGGTTGGCCACACACACACACAATCATCTTACAAGAGAGTATAAAGTAAATGTATCTATTTAATACAAAATCATACAGCTTTAAAGTGCATTTCTGTATTTCTCTGCTAGCCATCACAGAAATCCACCTGCAATTTGGTTACTTCTCCCATCTATTATTTGTCATGAATTTTCAAGGCTGTACAAGATTCCAAACCTATTACATTACGAGTACAAGCACTGTTACCACAGGTCAAGGTGGAAACCCGTCTAGGACAGACATGGGAAGGGAAACACACAACTCGAAATTGAGAATTAATTCATTTATTATTTGGATGAGCATCAATTTGTAGCTCTTTGGCAACTGCAGCATAATCATCCACTGTATGGAAAATGCATCATCAAAGGACGAACTGAAAGGGGATTTAGTCATTAGTAAAATGAGTGAGGTTACCCATGTATAAAAGGAAACTATGAAATTATGAAATTGTGATTTATAAATGCAATATTAAACTCGTAGCAAAGTAACATAAATAGTTCCTGGAAACAGCACAGTTTGCTGTTGGCAAGGACTCCAGAGCTTGGCTAGCAAAATGGGATTGGGGGGGGCAGCAGGCTTGTCCTCGCACCTGGCACTGGCGTAGCAACCTTCAGGTGCGCTAGGGACAGGGAAGCCGGCTGTTTCTAGGACAGCCGTCCTGGCTGGAAGCGCATTAAAACTAATTACTCATAATCATTTCGGCTACTCCTCGACTCCAGCCACACAGCGAGTGACAGACGCAGCTGCTACACACCCTTTGGAATTAATTAAAATAAAATGGAGCCGCCCCGCGAAGCTGCACATATGGCAGGCCCAAGGCTTAAGGCACTCAGGCTCAAGGCAGGCGCTTGTGCCTGATTCCAATAAAAACGACTCAACCGCAGATGATGGGGAAATTAGTGGAAGGGAAAAAGGCAGAGGAAAGAGCAAAGAGCGGCAAAGGAGCAAATCCAAAGGCACAAAGTCAAGTGCGCGTTGGGCGACCAATGAAAAATCTCTGCGGAATTAATTAAATTTGTGTAATTTAAAGCCAGAACCTCGGCACGGAAAGTGTGTCCTAAGCGTCCGTAGCGGAGTGTTCGTCTATGTGTGTGTGTGTGTGTGTGTGTGTGTGTGTGTGCTTGCGCCCTGCTTTTACCATGATTACGTCGTGACACTGCCCGCACCTTCCCCGCAGACACACAAACACAGTCTTCTCCTCACCTGGGTTCGGTGACCTTTCCTCTTGGCACCTGCTCGTCATGCACGACAGTGCAGACCAGGTCCATGTGCCATGTGGCCTCCCCCCTCCCCACACTCATACATACATAAAATGTTTGTTTTGTGTCCTGGGCCTTCTGGCAGCCACCTTCCGACAGATGGCGCTGCATTTGCAGTTCTGCCAAGCGCAACGCAGCGCAAAATTATTCTAATTACGACGCCCATCCCACCCCATGCCAAACCCCCCTTAAACAGTGCCTTTCAAAAGTTATTCAGCCCGAGGCAGTTCACCAGAAAGAGGCGGAGGTACGTACGTACATAGTGTATGTTACTAATTTGGCTTCTTGTGATGGCTTAAACATTTGAGTTAAGCAGCCAGCAGTCAGCCATTATCCTCTTTTCAAAGAGCTAATGCGAAGCACACAAGAGGTTTTTCCCCAACAAATTTACAGGATGAATAATCAATTACGTAGACATTTTTGTACCTGTTTATATATCTAATATTCATACAGGTTAAAAAAGATACAACAAGTGGAAAAAAGAACCCCTGCGTCTTGGTCTGCTTTTTAATTGTTTTAATTACGTTTTACAATCAGAAATTGTTCCCAATTGGATTTCAAAGGAAAACCCACATCCCAACGTCTTACATCTGTCCCCAATAATCTGTCACTTGAACAAGTCTCAGAGGTAGTTCTGACAAAATGAAATATCTATCCGAACGTGCTGGCGGCCAAAATTTATGTTGTAATATCACAGACCTGAAATGGGGCGTAGCCGTTCCCCGCTCCCCACAGGACAACAGACTTGTGTGCATGATTTATCTAGAGCCAGACAAACAGAGGCGAGCACTTCCTGGGCGGGAATGGGCATGGGCGCGGGCTCGGGCTCGGGCTCCCCCTCGTGTATCATTTACCGCAGCAATCATGACTGGCAGAAAGTGGGGATCTAGGGACTGTCGTGCAACGGCAACGGCAACGGCTCCTTGTGGCAGTGTGGCAGCATGTGCTTAATAGTTTAGCGCTTCGTGTGCCACTTAGCTCAGCGCGAATGCCTATCTGAAGAAGGTACTTCTCTCGTTGTCCCTGTGCCCATCCCCATTCCCATCCCCATCCTCGGTCATCAGCCAGCAGTTCACTTCGTTCCAGCACAACATGAAGATGATGATGATAAAAATGAGGAGGTGGATGTGGATAACGGCATGGGATGATGATGATGATGATGCGGAAAACCCCTATCCCATCCAAGAAGCACTCGTTTTTCGTATCAGGCGTTAGCAGATCCGTCTCTGTTACAAATCCGCGCTGTTGACGTTGTTTTCTGCATGCCTGGCGTTCCTCCGCTCCGCTCCGCTGCAACCCAATCTCGACCCAACCTCAATCCCATCTCGTTTCGCCACGTGGATGGCGACGTTTCTCCGATTCCGAGGACAGCGAACGTGCTGAAACACGGTACAACCTGCCGGCGCACTGTCGCATGATGTATGACATTTTGCGCCTCATAAACAGCTACCTCCCGTTCTTCCTCCGCGATAATCAGGTATCCCACCAGCGCCAGAGCCAGCGCCAGCACCAGTCCTGTACCTGTACCTGTCCACCTGTCCGCTTTACCATCAGCCACCTGCCAGCCCTCACAGTGGCATTTTGTTGCTCTTTTGTCTTTTTGCATCATCCAGGTAGAGGTAGCCAGCGGACGAGGGGAGCGGAGCACTGGGGGGAAATGTTTGGGCAGGGCTGAGTCGACACATGCTGGCAACAGGGTGGGGGGGGGGTGGCGTGGCTGCTCGCGTTGTTTGTTTGCTCAAACGAAATTGGCACGACTGGCAATGCCATGATGCCCGCCATGTTGACTATTTGCTCGTTACGCTTCGCGTTAACGTAACTGACTTACTTTTCCCTCTGGCACTATTCAAATGTGCCAGGAGTTGCATCACATCGAGCCCCTGTGTTGATTGCAAAAGTAGAGTCAATTGACCTTTGCCATTTACAGATCTCATCTCATCTCATTTGCGAATTCTATTTGTATCCCTGGGATCACTCTGGAGCTGTACGTCTGGACTAGAAGACAACCTGCAAGAATGTACATAATTCTTTTGAACGTTTTTCTCCCTTAGATCATTAATAGAGATCTTTGCTACTCCATTAAATTTTATTACCTTAATTCCTTTAGTTTATAATTATTTATGATTGCCATTTAACTAGCTCAGTAAATATCGGTTCTACCCGTATGATGAAATGCTTTAAATTTCTATATTATTCTTTATTCCCATACAAAAATGCCACACATTGGTAATTGTATGCATAATTTATTATTTATATGCAAATTGATTGCTGGCAAATATCGCATTTACGTAAACAGAGAGAGCAGGCCACAAAGATTTGAATATGAAACAAGCTGAATTTGCTAAAATATACGTTCAGGGCTGTTTTCTGAAATAATTTATGGTATTTTATCGTGCACCAACCTCGGCTTTCATATCCATGGAAAAACCATGGATAAGAGTTCATTTTTAGTGCCTTCCTATCGCGTTCAAGCAGTAGCGGACGATGGCAGGACGAGAGTTCAGAGCTTCCCTGCCACTAATTAAATAAGTTTGGTTTCCTGGAATAGATTTGAGTCTCTAATCGTAGATTTTGCTTCTGCAACCACTTTATACTTCCGTACTCAATGCTCCTAGCAGGCTAAACAAACTAAACGAAACTTTTTGACTGGCACACTCATTGCAAGCAGCAGCAGCACGTGTCCTCAATCGTTGCTCACCGTGTGGAAATCCCATTAAAATCACATTTTGATTTAATTTGCATAAACAGAAGTCGAAGTCGAACCGCTGGAAAATAAAGCCAGGACCGAACATGAACTAAAATGTCATTCAAAATCGATTCAAAATCAATTAGAGAGTGATTTGCAAAATATATTAGGCGGAACGCTGATCTGTGTTCAAGTAACAGAACCAATCCAATGAACTCCACTCCCCTCCCCTCCCTCTCATCCGTTGGCCTCACGAGTCCATGAGTTGTGCTTTTCAGTGTCCGCCTGTTCCAGGGTCGGCCAGCAGGCGATTATGACACTTTTTGCGGCTGGCTGGCCGCATATTCGGCTTTTGCTTTCATTGAGCGAAATGAAAAATTCAATTAAAATGCACACATGCTCCAAGCCCAAGCCCAAGCGCCAAACCATAACACATCCAACACACACAACCCTTCCAAAAACATTGGCACGGACACAGACCCAAACACTAGACCCACATCTACTTGGATCTAGTGGCAGGACAAAAATTGAGAGCGGAACGAACGAGACAGCGAAAAAAAGAACGAAGTGAGCAGAGCAGACAAAACGGATGGGAAACGAAAAATGTGAAAAATCAGCATAACAAAGTGGCAAAAACTATGAAAATTCACTCCTTCTCTTGCCCCTTTTTCTTTCCATTTTCGGCGGGTCTCTTCCGTCACGCTCTATGGCACTGGCGAGCATCCAGCGACGTACTCCCCGTACTTGTAGTCGTGTGTCCTGCCGCAGGACAGGCGACACAGTATATCTCTCCTGTGTGCCGAGTGCTGTTCCCTGGGGAGGTGGATGTGAATGAGAATGAGGACCGGATGAGGATGGAGTATGGAGTGCGAGTATGTAAATAGAAGACTCTTGTAAACAACATTTCATTTGCACAAAGATTTAGGCCTAGAGGGCTCTTCTGATGGAGGTTCCGAAATGCTGACCGAATCAGCATTCAATGTCGGAAAACCTTTTTTTTTTTTGGAAGGGAAAGCTATTCAAGTTCATGGTGATGAGTAGTGGTTGCTTTGAAATTCTTATGGGAGAAAAACAAAAGAAGAACCATTTTGAATATTCTATTTGCTTCGTTGGATATCTGAATCCATTCATCTGCATCTGGGAATCTGCATAAAAAAATAAACATTAATTATCGTCCGAATATATGAAGAATGGCTGTTTAGAGTGACAAATCTTTCTGATTGTATTACCTAAATAAATGTATTCCATGAGCAGCAATAATACTTAATTAAAAACCGAACAAATGTCCCATTTTCACGTGTTTTCTTAAATAATTTATCACGCACACATTGTACATCCACGGACTCTGACAAAGCATTAAATTTATACGAAAATCTGCCCAAATTAAAGTTGTTTTTCGTGTTTTCCATTTCATTATTGGATGATCTCGTGGCTGGACTTTTATGTACATATGTATGTTTCTATGACACTCGAATATTGTCCGCATTTGCATTCCAAAATCCGAATATTTAATGCTGGCAAATACTCGTAATGCATCGCATGACAATGGGGCCGTAGATTCGGCGGCGGATTCATCTGTCGAGCGCAGCCCGAGCTAATGAAACAGATGCCCCTGCCCTCTGTCCCACCCTATGGTGTGGCATTCTAACCCCCCTGTCAGAGCCAGAGTTGATACAGGGAAGCCGGGCAGCAAACAAGATGCAAAGCCGAATTTACGGTTCCCGCTTTTGAATTGACAACCGGAGGGGAGGGACGGCAGCCTTCCGATTCCGGAAACGGGCGATGGGCGATGGGCGATGGTCTATGGGCGTGGGTGTCACTGGCGTAGCCTTGTTTTATGGCGGATTTTCGACAAAATATAAAAATAAAATTGGATTTTAGCGTAGAATGTCGAAAGCCGTAAATATTTTTCAATTCATAGCCCCGTGCGTGAGGGGGTCATGGGGACAGAGGAAAGGGCTAACCGGGGGGGGGGGGGGGGGGGCTGCCGAGGTCCCGTCTCCATATGCATACACACATTGATTTCCCCACGGGGATGGGTCGGGTTGGGTCTGCGGTCGGGAATCGCGTGCGAATGATTTGGCAGCATTAACTCCCCCAACACCCAGCCGGTCGCTGGAGGCCTCGAACCCCAGGGATGGGGGGTGGAGGAGCAACAAATGTGTGGAGGAGCGTCCTTATTTGAATGCGGAGCGAAGCGATTTTTATGCGCAACCCTTTTTGATCCTTTCAACGGCAGTCTCTATCCCTGTCCCTATCCCTTGCCCAGGGCGCTTTGTACTTGTGTGTTCGCGCCTTTGTGTGTAGCATTCCGGATGGAACCTCAGCCAATCCCCCTCCCCAATGCCCAGTGGCTGACGTCAAATTGATTTCATTGCCTGTTTGTTCTTTGTTTTCCGACCGAAATGAGGACTCACCCCAATCCTGCAACACCTTTCTGACGTCTTTTCGGACACACAGTTTTGAGTTTGACTTTAACGAATGTTTTACTGGGCACTGCTGCTGGCATTTACATTATGATTTTGATTAAACGCTGAGCACCTGGATCATAATGCGAGAGAGATGATATGGTGCAAGTGTAGAATATGTATGTAGATGGGTAAAGTGAGTCAGGACACGACCACACGACAAAAAGTAGGCGCATCTTGGGCTGTTACATTATTTTTTTCAATTTTTTTTGTAAGCTCTGTTCGATGTCTAGCAGAATCGCCAACAAGTTGGGTCAATGTTCTATCGAACCCAGTGGAGGAGGGTGCTGCAGGGACTGAATCGTTTGCACAGCGTCGCCTTCAGCAAGAGGTACCTGCTCTACACAAACCTCGGCATCTCGGCCAGCCTCAGCATGGTGGGCGACACCATTGAGCAGTCGTACGAGCGCTATTTTGGGGAGATCGAGGGCTGGAACCGGACGCGCACTCTCCGCATGGGCATTGGCGGTTTCACGGTCGGCTTTGTCTGTCACTACTGGTACCAGTATCTGGACTATCGGTATCCGAATCGCAGCATCGGGATAGTGATACGCAAGATACTGCTGGACCAAATCATCTGTTCGCCCTTCTACATAACCGTCTTCTTCATCACCATGGCAGTGCTGGAGCGCCAGAGCTGGGAGGAGTTCCGGGCGGAGGTCATGGAGAAGGCAATCGTCCTTTACGTGGCCGATTGGACCGTTTGGCCGGCCGCCCAATTCATCAACTTCTTTCTCGTGAAGCCTCGATATCGTGTCATGTACGACAATTCCGTGAGCCTCGGCTACGATGTATACACCTCAAAGGTGAAGTACCGGAAAAAGCCTCCGCCCGAGAACACCGGCGCCTAGGCGACGGGGCAGTCGGCAGAGAGAGGGAGATTGTCTATGATTTGTAGTTCGACATTGTGGTAAATAAAATTCTGTCGTAACCGACATGTTGATTGCTAAGCTATAACAAGCAATGGTATCCATGAGGCTCTCATTTTGTGCTCGTTTAATGCTAGAAATGTTTCATTTAAATTTAAATCCTGAAAACCGAATCGATATTGTAATCCATGTACCTTGTACATTCTCTGTGTGTTTGGACAACACTTGGCCATAAATCATTTGCATTGTACAATCATTCCTTAGCGTGATATTTTTATTAGATGTTGAGCTCGCCAGAGCTGACGTCTTGTCCTTGGGTATCACTCACGGACGAGCCCAGGAAACTGATGGAAGGTGCGGGAAGATGACCCTCGCCTCGTGTACTTGTCAAATGCAGAAACTGGGGCTCCGACTCTGTCTCTGTCTCTGGCTGGGGGACTGCGAAAGAGCAGATAGAGTGAATGGCATCGAGGGCCGGAGAAACAGGCACTCGAGTTGTAAGCTCTCGACGAGGAATTGTGTCAAGCATACAGAATAAATAAAGGAAGAAGGGTCCCGGCACAAACAAACAAACAAAATGCAAAAGGAGGTGGAATCAAGTGACAAAATTGATGTCAAGATGAGCGAGTGGCGGGCCAGGGCCAGAGCCCCTGCCAGGACACAGAGGTGGCGATGGCTTCACGACCATAGTCTGCACAGGCTGACACTGACACCCGTGCACCGCACACAGACCCACTCACATGTCAACTAATCCAATTTAAATCTCTTAACATGATTTGCCGCTTTCTTTTCATTCAGCTGGATTTCATGCCATTATCCCTTTTGGGGCCCGAGCCCGAGACCGTCCACCGAATTGGCAAGCGCCACACAAGGCGGCTGCCATAGCCTCCTTCCCATCGCCATCGCCATCGCCATTGGCTTTCAGACTGACTTCCTGTCCCCACAGCTATCTCTGCTAAGGAGCAGTTCTCTTTTTCTTTTGCCTGCAAGACCCCAAGGACTGCGGCCAAAGGGTTTATTTATCTGGTTTAGCGGGCTGCGTGGGCTGCCCAAGTCGCTCTATCCTCATTTTGTGATTTAATTTAAAAGCTCACCGAGCGATGCCTCCCAACTCCTCCATGCTGGCGGACGGGCGGTCTGGCGGAGAGGAGAGCTTTACGGCACGTGGCCTGGCTCGTCGTCGTTTGGGGTCCTTGACGATTTGTTGTGTGGGGTTGAAGTATCCCGACTGGGGCTACGTGTTGATGACCAAGTTGGCGATGTTATCGCTGTCTTCCCAGAGTCAATGCCAGCGGCAGGACTCAACTCAGCCCGTTAAAGGTGCTGAGAGTCCTGAGAACCTAGCAAAATATACAATTATAAAACACATATATCTTGAATCATAAATCTTATGAGAGACATATCTTTAATTCCGCATAATTAATTTTGATTTCGGAACTTTTAGGCCCAAACAAAAAGGGATCACCACCTCTCTCTTTAGTGCTGATCCAACAGTAGTGGAATTCTCAGATAACTTCCCATGTATATGGGTTCAGAGGAGGGTCAGAGGACTGCTCTCTGTTTCAGGTGGGGAGCACGCGTCCCGTCCCAGTTAATTGGCACTCAGAAAACTTCAAACAGAAATCCCAATGATGTTTGTCTACGCAATTGCCCCAGCGGGCAGGTCGAACGAATCGTTATGTGACTGAATAAGTGCATGTGTGTGTGTGTGTGTGTGTGTGTGGTTGTGTGTGTATGTAAGGGGTGGTGGTGGTATCCCCCCCATAGTCCGTGACCCTGCCCAGAGCGCATTGTGGACACCCACACATGGCCGGCAGTTATAATTCCGTTTGCGATCATAAAAATGTATTACGTTGGTAAGCTGCTCGCAACAGGCCACTTAATTAACGAGGTATTCATGGGCAAGCCCGAGCGCTGTCGTGCTCGCTTTGTCTCGCTGGGCGTGCCCCGAGAGGAGCCACCCAGAAGGCTACCCGACAATGGGCGAGCGCATAACTACCTGCCTAGCGCGCGGCATATGTTGCTGATGGGACAACCAGATGCCCCGCTTGCAACTTATTGTGGCACGACGCGGAGAAGACATAATTAGCCATAAATTAGCCAGGATTCACGCGTTTTTAGCGACTTGTTTGCTCGGAAGCCAACAGGACGGAAAGAACTCTACTCTGTGTCCCATTATGATGCCACAAAGTCCATCTGTCAGCCGACTTGAATGAGTTAATTTATTTATCTTGTTGCAGCAGCCGCCAGTCCTAATGCCAGTTGATTTATCTAAAAGAGTTGCTCAAAACTTTCAGCCAGCCCCCAGTCGATTCCCCCCGGCCATTGCGGACAGCATTGATAAATGTGGGTGTAAACAAGCTGTCCGCCGGAGTGAAGATAAACTGGGGATTACGCTGCTCGTTTTCTACTCCAAAAAGATGGAAAACAATGGGAAAGAAGAGCAATCTACAGCGGAAATATCAAAGTTTCTTCATTGGGTTGCATGTAAAATGCAGCATGTCTTTCCGTTCATTAAAAATAATTTAAATGGAATGAAAACCAGTTACCAGGATATCAGTGTTTTCCTTCAGCCAGCAACTGTACAGCAACAACTTTAAAGTGGTCTGCATACGTACATATAAGCTATATACATACATACATATGTACATACATATATGCTAGACCTATTTCCGTTCAGTTAGGTACGGGGTCAAGCCATGATATTTCACAGCTGTTTGGATAGTAAATCAACCGAATAATAAAGGCATGGCATGTGTATGTACATCCAACCTCGCCTCCAATGGGGTATGGGCATGGGTATCCATAGCCACTGGGATTGCAGATAGTCGATGATTAAAACCCCTTAATTGCTGGCAAAACTGAATGAGCATTAAAGTGCGCATCCGATAAGGGATGAATGGTTCATGAATCACGGCCGGGCGATGCTCTCTGTGTGCCGCTGTTTCAATCCAGCGCCAATCTGGCTCTTGCACTAAATCGGCAACAGCGGCGCCAACAACAATCCGAGAACCGACAACAATCGGAACGGGAGAGAGCAACAAATTTGAACGAGCACCACAAACCCCAGCGCGCTGCTTTTTTAAGCCGCTTTCATTTACCCGGCCTCCATGGCTGTGTAATTACAGAAAAGCCGCGGGCCGAAGTCGCTAGCAGAACTTGACAAATGGCACAGACACGGCACTGGGGTGGGGTGGGGTGGGGGCACAGGGGATACGGTTGTGGGAACGGTACGGTTAACCGGGATAATAGGATGAAACAAATGTAAATGAAGGGTGGTGGTGGCGGAGGCGGAGGCGACAACAGTACTTTCAGTGCTCAAAAACACAACAAGAACAGAATGGCAGCACAACAAAGTAAAAAGGATATACGAGCTATAGTAGTAGTCCACCTAACGACTATACCTGATACCTGTCAATCGCAGTGAAGATGTTAGGGTAATAAATGCTACATTGCTCGAGACAAATCTTGGAAATCTCATAGCCTCGAATCTCTCTTCCACGAATACTTACTGTACACCCTCCATAGCGTAGCGCACGTGTAAAAGTCAAGTCAGAAATCTGCTCAAGACATTTCCAACTGAGTTTTGTTACACGAGGAGTACAAGTACCTCAGCGACCCAAATGGAACATCGCCGCAGGTTGCCCCTGTTCGCGGCGCGGCGCCCACTGTGCAGGGCGGGTAGTAGCTAGTGCAGAGCTCATTCTGTCAAGATTTCCATGCCCGATACTGCGGACTACCGACAAATGTTTTAAGCTCTATCTTGATGCTGCCTGAATTCACTTATTTAGTGCATAAATTTAAGGCCGGTTGTTTGTTAACCAGAGCATCAAACACTTTGTTGGTGTTCGTGTTGCTGTTGCTGTTGCTGTTCCACTCACACATTTGTCAAACTGCAGATAAAAAGTTCTGATACGAATGGGCAGCTCTCCAACAAATTCCAATGCCACTTTTTGTGTGTTTCAACTATTTTTAAAAGCACGCTGCCATGGCAAACATTTGATATTATTTTCCACTTTTCGATTACAATTTTATTTGATGGCAGCAGCAAAAAGTGGCTGGCCAGTGGCCACACACACAAACACACTATGTTAACATGGCATGGTGGTGCCCGGAGAAGGTGTCACTTACATGTGTCGTACATAGAGTTTATAGAACCCAAAAAGTCATGAATAAATCTGCCTTTTTTTTTTTGCCAACAAATACTGAGAAATTCCCTTCCTTCCCTCGTAAGCTTTTAATCCGCAGCGCTTACAGGAGCTAAATTGACCGTGTGCTCCGAGTACTTATATATTCATTACTTGGGAATTAAGACGAGTATGCAGCTGGGTTGTTGTCAGAGGAACAGACTTCTTTTCAGGGGATACTTTCACTTCAAAGAAAACGCGATGGAAGTATCGGTGCTGCTATGCGGCGTAGCGTATTCCAATTAGTGCTTTCCATCTATAAATTCAATCTATGCATTGAACCATTAAAAGCAATCATCGCACAGTTGGATTCCAGTGGGATGCATAGCATGAACAATGCTCTCCATTTAATATGCTCTTCAGTTTCGTTATATTTCGCTATTCGTAGCGGGAAAACTTCGACGGTGCAATCAGAAGCGATTCAGGCAGGTCTGTCCTTAGGTCATCAGCCGCTCATCAGCTCCATGGGGGGTGGGGCAACAGTTGGTTGCAGTGGTGGCACCAATACCTGGACATACTGCTGCTATTTCTAGTGCACTGCACCTCTCGGGAAGCGGCAATTAAAATCTTGTATTCGAGTTGGGCGGCTGCTAGGAAGCACTTTAATTTCCCACGACGGAGCAGAATCAACATGGCTCCAACGACGCAGGGTGGGAGCCCAGCGTCTCCACCACAGCCACCCTCACAACAACTCAACCTCAACAACTCCCACGAAACGGAATCAAAACAAAACCCGCCAAGCGACGGGGCTGCGACGACAGCGAAGAGCGGAGTAGACTCCAATCCGCGCATGCGTCTCCGCTGCACAGTCTGAGCGGCTGAGCGACTGAGCAACTGAGTGGCGGCGAATTGGAGGCGCAGAGGCCTCCAGAGATTGGCGGCAGCCTCAGTAGCTGCAGGACTGTCGCGGAATAAAGTCGACAAAGGATAAGAACGCACGGATCGCGGCACCATGTGAGAATCGACAGGAGAACGCGCGCGTAATCTTCTTTCCCAGTCCCCGAGCACTCGTCTGCCTCCGTGTTCGTGTTCGTGTTCGTGTTCGTGTACGTGCTCGTGTCTGTGAGAGCTTCTGCCGTGTGAGTGTGGTGGAGTGTCTGCCTCTCTCTGTGTGTGTGTGTGTGCTTTGTGTGTACAGGTGGAAGACTCAGACCCAACCAGGGAAAAAAAAGCCCGTAGATACAATAGATTGACTGAAATCAAAGCATTGTACGCGTATTGTGGCAAAAGTGAGAGGAAGTGACACGAACTGCCACGCCCAGGCACCATGGAGCACCTGCGTCCTCTGAGCTACGAGGAGATGTGCCAAATGGAGATGCTTCAGGCTGGTTCGGTTGGGGGCGGGGCAGTGGGCTCCGCACCGCCCGGCATGATGCCCATCATGGTGATACCAACCGCACTGCTGGCCCCCCCAGCTGCAACAGCCGGTGTCTCAGCGCCAGACGGAGGAGCAGGAGCAGGCGGCGGTGGTGCCGGAGCAGGGGCTGGCGCAGGAGGCGTCCTGGAGCACTACTATCAGCTGCAGCCCACGCAATTCCTGACAACGGACGGGGCGAATGGCGGCGAATTGGCGCTCCTGCAAGGCGGCGGCGGCGGCGGCAGCGAACAGCATCCACACACAATCCAGCTGCAACAGCATCCACAGCCCGTCAACATCCTCTGCACGGGCACGCTGGGACGGGTGCCCACCGTGCCGGCATCTGGTCCGCATCCACATCCACATCCGGCGGTAGCTGCGACACTGCCGCGCGGCTTCCAGCCGGCCGCCTTTGTGGCGGACGTGGAGAGTGACTTTGAGGGCAGCGAGTGCGGCGCCGGCGGAGCCACCACCACCTGCATTCCCCACTTCCGGTTCGGCGGCTGCGGCCTCCAATCGCTGCAGCACCACCATCAACAGCAGGACGCCGTCGTGGGCTGCGGCTCGCTAGCCTACATGATGGCCTCGGGCACCCTGGGCCGCGGCCGGCGTCTCAGCGGCCACAGCAAGCCCAAGCGCGTCTCCTTCAAGGGCGACAATCTGCCGCCACCCTCGCCGCCGCCCCCACCCGCCATGGAGCTGGACGAGAATGGCATGCCCATGCCGCTGCCCGGCGGCGGCTGCTCCTACATGCACTTCGACAACTACATGGACTACCAGGTGCGATAATCCCCACGATTGCTGTCGCTTCCCCAATTCACATTCACAGTCCACGCCCACACAAATAGCACCCCGAAATGTAGGCGTTGGGGCGACGGGGAGGCATTTACGATTATTGCCGGATCTTTGTGTGCGTGCCGCGATTTAGCTGACGACACTGACGTCTTAAAAGAATCTAACGACCCCGGGGTATAGCGGTATAGGGGATGTGGATGTGGATATGGATATGCCAAGCCATCTTGTTTTTATTCCATCCAGATAGGCATTCCGCTGTTTTTATGAAACCCGACGGCATTCCGATTTGCCATATCCGCATCCTCTCATTAAATGATACTCGCGCGGATGAGATCCGTCGGAATGGAGGTGCACATTTATCTGATAGGGAAAAAAAACCCAAAGCAGCGAAGCTAAAGACTGACTTAATCGAGTTTGCCTCAGAGTAGGACTCCGGAAATTAGATTCTAAAATCGCTCATCTAAATATAGCCCCCGGGCGGGCCCATCCTGCCCTGATAAGGTAGCTCTGATGCCTGATGCCTGGGAAATTGCATGTGGAAATATGCAAATTGGCTCTGTTGCAAATCTGTTGCGATTGCGTTGAGGTGCGGTGCAGTGCGGTGCAGTGAAGTGTGGTGTGGAGTCTAAAAGTTGCGTAAACCAATGCAAATGCGACTACACATGAATGTTGAACTACTTACTACACGCATACGAGTATTTGTGGTTGCATGAATATGTAGATTTACACGAAAAGAAATTGGTATCCTGCTGCCAGTTACAGCTGCTCCGCCTGTGGTTGGCAGACATCCAGTTTCCAGCTGGTATAAATCTTAAGAACCCCTCCAAAGCTCTTGGCCATAAATATTGATGTTTTAACACCTAAACTGGGATGCTGCAGGGAAAGAAACAACGAGTGCAAGAAATAAACTAGTATATGACTCATGGGAGCACTGAGAAGGGTGCATACATATAAGGGAGGGATTGCTGTAGTAGTACGTGGGTGTCTGATGTCAATATCTGACAGATGGCAGAGGCAACCCAGAGATAGGGACAATCCGTGACAAATGCCAGCGATTCCATTTACATTTGCCAGGACACACACACACACACACACACACACACACACAAGCAGACAAACGATTATTTGCATGTAACTCAATTTGTTTTTGGTTTGCGGACAACGGACCACGACGAACTGGAGACTGGAGACTGGATACTAGGGACTGGGGACTACGGACTGGGGCATATCAAGTTCATCGCTGGATTCCTATCAGAGAGCACAGCTTTGGCACGGACTAAAGCGACCAACAGCAAACTGGCAAACGCAAATTCGAGAACAGCGAAAGAACAACCCAAGAAGCCAGTCAACCCCATTCATAGATACAGCAGAGAAGACGGAAAAGATTACACTGGGAAAATAATGTAATTTATTTAAAGATTTCGGGCGGGCATCCTTTCACTTTATTGCATTTTGGCCCATTTTCTCGCAGTGTAGATGCATCCTTACGAGCTCGTGCAGAACCAAAGACAAAGTGCGCTGGAGCAATTGTCCTTAGCGGCCATTATTCACGGCTAGGACTGTCATCTTTGGACGCTGGCGCCATTTGTTCACATTTGAATAATAAATTAAATGATGCAAATTCCGGGCAGGCAAGGGCTACCCTTTGAAGCCTTGAAGCTGGCTGTCCTGCGTGCTTTATGCGTTTCACCAAAGCCATCAGAATCGTCGTTATGTCCACGCTGCCCCCCCCCCCCACACAATCCCCGTTTGAGCTACAGCAACCTTCGCTCCTTATCCATGTCACTGCCGCCGCTCGTCATAGAGTTTGCCAATAGTTTGCTCCGGGCGCCCATTGTCTTGCCACAGGCGCCACATCCCGATTCCTGGCGCGTTCGCATTTTCAGCTGTGGCTAAACTTTTCACTCTGCCCAGCATTTGCCGTGTTTCGTTTCGCTGGAGAATAGTTTTGGCCATGGACACGCTGCTGATGCGGGAACTGGTCTCTTCGAAGGGGTCCTGATTGATGGATGTGCCTGTGCGAGTACTCCTTCCCTTCCATGCCCCCACATCCATTGTTCGAGTGGTGCTGCGTGTGGCGTGCTCCCTTTGTGCCCATGGCGATTGCCTTCTGCTGTCGGGCTCCATAAATTCGGCGCTGGAATGATGGAAACACTCTGTTAGCGGGCACGTGACTTTCGCGCAACGTTTCCAATTTCCACCACCAAACAAGGAAGCGAGCCACCGACTTTGAGATATATACACACAACTTTTATTCGATTGTTGTGCGGCACAGGAAATTCCTTCATCATCAGTTAAACTTTCCTACCCGATGGCAGCCATTAGGCAGGCCAGAGGATGCGCTACGGGGCGAGGGAAACATTGAATTTGGATCCGATAATTCAGTGATTCCACAACCCCCGACCACCATCCATTGACCAAACTGTGGATAAGCCAATCGTCAACCTTAAACTGTTTAACAAACACTTAAAATGCTTCCAATCCGCTCGCGTAGTCACAGCCACAGCCTCATCCACAGATAAAGATATAAAGAGTCAGCAGTTCGATGGGCCAGGGGATGCGCCTGGTCATCGTGGGAGATCCCAGGGGGTCGTCAGAACAAACAAACGAAATGCGAAACACTAACGCAGGCAGGCAGCCATTGTGGCCGATGCCAGCGGCGGGCTCTGTTCTCTCTCGCTCCAAGTTCGGTTGCGGGTTCGGACCTTCTGTTGCCGCATTTGAATGGGTCTGGTGTTGGGGCAAGTCCAGCACGGAAGGGAGAACTTACGTGGCAGCCACAAGGCAATTTGTGGCCCCCTTCCAGGGAAGGGCAGGCAGACGGAGTGGGCGAGGCTGATGTCCATCAGCGTGAAATGGACAAATGATATTTGAAAAACTAAAAAGTTGCCAATGCTGACACGACAACAGAAGGCAACGATACCGCAGGACCGAGGACTGGATGCCCCGGACAACGACTACTTCGGCATCCCACAGCTAGCTCCCCAGGGACCACTCTCTCTCTCTCTCTCTCTCTTTCTGTCTCTCTCCCTCTGGGCCATACGGACAACGGTCCGCCGCGCCCGTACAATGGGAGAGAATTGATAAAAGTTGGCCGCAAATTCCTTGTACATTAGTTTTTCTTCATGAGCAAATCAATCATAATCAACACTCATGGCCACTCAATGAATTTGTGGCAAAGTTTATAGCAGTCTAGTCTAAGAAAGTTGCCACACAAAAGTTGCCTTGCCTTGCCTTGCCACATTCCCTTGCAACAAATAGCCGAGTAATCTGAAAACGACCAAACATGACACAAAACAAGAGAGAAAATTGCCCAAAAAGATAAATGAACTTCTTATGCTTACCCCCCCCGCAAGAGCACATAACTCAACAATTTTTACTTTTAATCTACAATGGGAATTTTGTATCCTTCGCAAACCTCTAGATACTCTCTGCCCCCCCACACCCCATTCGAAAGTATTGCCTTAGTCGAAGAAGTCCTTGATAAGGATAAATATTAAGCTAATGGAAAGAGAAGAAATTGGCAGAGGGCATTCTATGAGTATATTTCTGAGCTTAAGGTTCATGCCACTACATTTTAATTGAAGTCATTGCTCACGAGCCAAAATATTCGTGGCAATTCATTCGTAATTTTAGCAGTAGTTAATCTTCTTCACGAATCATTTAGGGTAATCTGGTGTTGGGTGAATAATAAATCAAAATCCCTGCGAATCCGTTTCGCTGAAACGTAACCAAAGTGGCACTCGTACCACCGATGGGTGCAGAAATGTACAATCCCTTTCCTCGCTCTACCCTTGGAGGTATTCGCTAGTGTTGCTCGCGAATATTTATGGAATGGATTTGCTTTGTTTCCCACGAGTGCCGCGAACAACATAACAACATGATGTATGTAGCGGGCATGAGATATGGCATGACAAATACTTTTCAGCACACACAAGAGTGCCCCACGGGTGCTGGCTGTTGTGTTCTGTTCTGTTCTGTCCTGTTCCCACCCCACAGCCGGTGTTGGTGCTGCTGCTGCTGCATATGCGGCACAGATTTTAGTTGTTTTTAGTCTCGGACTAAATTCTCGGAGCGTAAAGCAAAACACAAGCCAGAGTGCTGCTAAAAACTGCCGCTGCAAAAGGGAAAATAATGGCGGAAACTATAAAGCATTCCGTTACAGTTTTTCCTGCTCCTGGTCCTGCTCCTGTTTCTAGTTTTTTGTGCCGCTGCCTTCATTGCTATTGTCCTTGCTGACTATGGTCCTGGTGCCGCCTGCCCTTTTCTACAAACTGAATGGCTATGACTCTGACTCTTACTCTTACTCTGACTCTGACGTGGCACCATCCTATAGTTGTTGCTGGCGACGTGTTGCAGGTTGCTGCCATTGTTGCTGATGCTGCATCGTCTGCTCATTTTTATTTAAAACTCAATTGGACGAGTCCCCCGCTGCGGGCCATGGGAGGACACGGAGCAACAATGCAGCCAATTTGAGAGCTGTCCGGCAGACGCACAAGCACCATCACATCATTCATCTCCATCTCCGCCCACGCTTTCATTCAGAATATCTTCATTGCACTCGCTTTGTACTGTGAGAATGGATCAATGGTTATTTCGTACAAATATTATTTACCCAAGGCTAAACCTCATGGATACCATGTGAAAATTTACTCCCACTTAAGATTAGTGTAAACTCTCAGATGAACTGCCTTCCTGTTGTTAACTTCACAATCACTAGTTCCAAAATGCTAGCCTCATAATTAAGATTTGTTGTAGTTTTCCCATGATTTTCGGTCGCGTGTCACGGCACGACATGACCTCGACTAAACTAATTATAAAGTTGGCGGAACTATGGCAAACCTGTGGGACGAACGGACATCCATGTCCATGAATTTTTCGGGCAACTCTGCGGCTCTGTCGCCTGCCAAACGCGCACCAAAGCTGTGGAAAATGTGGCCAGATATGTATGCTTCCTGGCTTACAGCCGGAGCTCTTGCGTGTGACGCCGCGATGACGATGATGCGACCTCCGCCGACAAACAAACTTTTTCGCTGCTGTTGGTGTCACGCCCAGCTGTCCGTATCCCTGTCCCTGTCCCTGTCCCTGTCCCTATCCCAACCCGCGGGAGGACTCCCTCTCGGACGGAAAATGTGCATTGCCGTACAATGAAGCGCCTTTTAACCGTTGGCTTCGAAACTTTTTGCGAATTTTATTTAAACGCAGAATCTAGACAAAAAATAATGTCTGTATGGAATGCACTGCAGCAGCAACAGCGCAGGGTGGAGCGGCAGTGGCAGCACGTAAAATATTTGCATTTTTATTAAAAATTGAATAAATTTGAGATGAATTTTTGTACTGCCTCCCGTCCAAAAGTTTTCCCCAACGGACGACTTGCCAGCGTTTTTATTGCTTTGGGGGAGCCGCGCAAAAGTTTCCCCAGCATTTTATGAAGGGAAAGTCGGTTCATTTCCCGGCAATGGCAGAGGCAGCGGCAGTGGCAGTGGCCGTGGCAGCCGGCTGAATGCTGTTTGAAATTCATAATTAAAAATAGTTTGAAGTGAAATACGCACTTTCTGACGCGGTCATTGGACGCATCGGGTATCTCTTTGTGCCTGTTTCTCATTTAATTAAATTAATTCTGCACGCAGCAGACGGCGGCAGTCAGAGAAACACGCAACTCTCTTTCATCTGCACATTGCTCATACGCCGTGTGATGCCGATTTTCCAGCTAATTAGCCACACCCCAAGGGGCAAGCCATGAAGTGCTCAAATAAGAGAAACCTTTGCATCAAGAAACATAACATGAAACTGTAATGAAAAGCTTTGAAACGAAAATAAGTGAAATATTCCTTCCCCCCTGGCAAAATTCTTTGTGTAAAGAATTTGTTGATTCCTTGGCTATCTATGCATTCAAACCTGATTCACTATTCAATTATATTAGAGCCCTAATTACCAGAGTATTTCCATGAACAGCTTATATATTGTGATGCTTCTCCCAAATGGCAGAAATCTTTCTCTACATATAGACAAATTGTGTGCATGCATTTCTATTGCTGGATACATACTCGTAGCATATTCTGTGGTACAGCAACGTACTCTTACTCGAACTCTAACTCATATTCCTGGAATACACATTTCCATCTTTGTAATACCTAAGTTTTGTTCTGCCTGTGGCAATGTTTTAAGTTTGTTTCCAGTTTTGCTTCATGCACGGGGGACACATTCACGTCTAGCAGCTCCCTGGGTCCCCCCTGGTCTATGCGGAGCAATGCTCGTAGTTAGATTTGATTTGTACTTTGCACACAGTTTGGCATAATTCCTCAGGCAGTCGCCATATAAACAAATCATTGCCTGCCTCCAGCAAAACTTTGTGCCCGCCACAACAAGTTTCGCACGACAAAGTTTCCTTTTTGCAAGTCCTCTTCCCCCGCCACTCCGATCCAAGGATGCGGACACTGATGGCTGAGGGATTCGGACCTGGGGACACATGTGGCCAGGGCTTATGAATTATGACAGAGGCTTAATTATGTCCGACCCGGGATTAGCCCAGCAACTGAGATTCTTTCATCAGTCGTTGGGCCACACGGACACGGGGGTGCTTGGTTCGGGATGGGCCATTATATTGATTCTGATATGGTTATTCGGTTCATTAAAAAGTTTCGTGTTGATGTTTTATGCCAGTTATGAATATTGCAGAGCGCTTAAAGTTTCCATCTTCTGCTGCAGTTTTAATTAGGGCACAAAATCAACGGAGGAAACTTTGACGTACTTTTAATGAAGCAACTTTGCGACGAGCGCTGGATATGCACTCCTCCACCTCCACCTCCCCTCCCCTCACTGGCCAACATTGAAACATTGTTGAATGGAAGCCTAACCCTCTTTCACCCTCTCGCTCTCTCACTCTCTCTCTCTCGCTATATCTCTTGCAGACAACTGGCTTTGGTGGTCTCCCAGACGTCACCGAACACTCGAATATCCGCCGCACTCTTTCCCGCCAGAACTCGATCTCCAACAGCGACTCAGGCGGAGAGATAGCCAGCATACAGAAGTCCAAGGTGAACTTCGGCAGCGGTCTGGCGGGCGGCGTTGTTGTTGGCGGCGACATTGTGGGGCTGGATGCCAAGTCGCCCACATCGCTGAGCTCATCGGCAGGTGCGGCCGGCTCCGGCAAGGCCAAGGGTAAGGCCGCACGCAAGGCCAGCGACGGAGCGGATGAGGCCCACAAGGGTCGTCGCGGCTCGTGGCTGGTGGCCCTCACCCTGGTCAGTGCCATCTGTCTGCTGGCCATAGCGGCCACGCTCGCCTACCAGCACTTCTTCACGGCGCCCAGCCGCAACTCGCACGCCCAAAGACTGAGGATCGTTCGCCGCATCCTGCGTGAGGTGCCGCTCGTCGACGGCCACAACAACTATGCCTGGAATGTGCGCAAGTATGCTCACAGCAGCCTGGAGCTCCACCTCAGCCACGACCTGGACCACAAGTCCCTGTGGGCGCGGCCAGCCTGGGCACAGACCGACATGGAACGGCTCAAGCAGGGTCTGGTCAGCGTTCAAGTTTGGTGAGTAATCGTAAAAGCCCCGGATCCCCATTAAATATTCATTATATATAGATTATTAGGTATGCTCTCCTTTCGAGGGGCTCTGCCATTATTTTGTACGTACAATGTGCCGTGATTTAAATCATGCTGGAATGGGATGTAGTACACACACGTACACGTACTTGTAGCAGTACTCGTACTCGTACTCCGATAACCAAAACAAAATGGCCCTGTTCAATGGTGCGGATACGTAATGGAAATGAAGCTACCAGCCAAATCATGAAAATTGAAAAGTCACATAAAACGGCAATCAAGTCGATTCGATGGCGGCCTACGGCAGTTGCCAGAGGCCAGAGAGATCTGACCTGACCCGTGCACATGGGCCAAAACATCGATGCATACAACTGGCTGGCACGCCCCCAAAACAACAGCCGCCCACTCCCGGCCACCGCTGCCACCGCTGCTCCCTGCGCGGCAATAAAAAGCTGCCAACAATTTGACTGCAAAATAAAATTTGGCAGCCGGCCCTGGGCCTCGGGGCAAGCAGCCAACCTGTCTGCCCCGCCCACCCAGTATCCCGGCTCTGGCTCTGGCTCTGTCTCTGGCTCGGGATGTGGGCCTGGTTTGGTAGTTGTTCTGGCCAGACTTCTTGCAGGGAAAAACGATTTGACAGGCGGAAGACAGCTGCAGCTGGGGAAAAAACGCTGATGGGCAATCGACTTGAGTTCATTTTAAACTCTCTCTCTCCCTGCCACATGCCCCCAGACCACCAGATGACGCAAGCGTAACTTTCCGCCAATTCGGCGTTTCATTTCGATGCTCGACAATGTCGAACTTTGTTTGAAATTCGAATGCGGTCCACCACAGCCTGCCTCCGTGCAACGATTGCTTTTATGACTCGCTGCTCCCAGCAATTAACCTTTTGCACTTTTCAATTAGACAGTGTTCGGGTTGCCGGTTGCAGAAAATGCCACCAAAAACATTGGGTATTTGTTTTACGAGTATATTAGCCAAAACACTGCGAGAGAAAGGAACTCTGCCTTTCTGTCTTGCAAGAGAAATAAACCAAAAATGTAATCCCCTAAAAGTTGGAAAAGCTTTGCTGTTGGCACTTTAACCCCCACACACACAAAGTGGCCTACAAAAGTCAGATAACCTTTACCCTGTTTTCGTCACTTGCAGGTCGGCGTACGTGCCGTGCGAGGCACAGGGCTTGGACGCCGTCCAGCTGGCACTGGAGCAAATCGACATCGTGCGGCGCCTCTCGGACATGTACGCACGGGAAACGGTCCTGGCGACCTCCTCGCAGGACATTGTGGAGGCGCATCGACGCGGCCTGCTGGCCTCGCTGATCGGCGTCGAGGGGGGACACACGATTGGCTCCTCGCTGGGCGTGCTGCGCTCCTTCTACTCACTGGGCGCACGCTACCTGAGCCTGACGCATCGCTGCGACGTGTCCTGGGCCGGATCCAGTGCCTCACCCATGGAGCAGGGCCTCACGCCTTTTGGCAAGGCAATCGTGCGCGAAATGAACCGCCTGGGCATGATGATCGACCTCTCGCACAGCTCGGACGCCACGGCCAGGGACGTGCTGCAGGTGACACGGGCGCCCGTCATCTTCTCGCACTCCGCCGCCCGCCAGCTCTGCAATTCGACGCGCAACGTGCCCGACGATATCCTGCGCCTGGTGGCCGAGAACGGTGGCCTCATCATGCTCAGCTTCGACTCGGAGGATGTGGCCTGCGGCCGCCAGGCTCGACTCCAGGACGTCATCGAGCACATCAAGTATGTGCGCGCCATTGCCGGCATACAGCACATCGGCCTGGGGGCGGGCTATGACGGCATTGAGCTGCCACCCCTGGGACTGGAGGATGTCTCCAAGTACCCGGAACTGCTGGCCGCCCTGCTCGAGGATCACAACTGGAGCGAGGAGGACGTGGCCATGCTGGCCGGCCGCAATTTTCTCCGCATCATGGAGACCGTGGAGACGGTGCGCGACTACTGGAAGCGGGCCGCCATCCAGCCCATCGAGCAGACAGAGCCCCAGCCCAAGACGCAGTGCACGTACATGTCGTCGTGACCGCAGGCGCAGGCGCGGGCGGTAAGGACGCGACGCGACGATCCGCCGACAGAGCGGGTCAATCGCACCTCGGCGACGCTGTCGGGAATACAGCTCTGGCGGCAGGCAGAAGCCCCATCGAATCGCTCGGAGGCCACTACCACGGATCGTGTGATCCTCGCGGCCACGGCGACAACCTTCACAGTCAGCGGACTGCTGCAGTGAGCTCCGAATGGGGGCGGCATCTATGGGCTTGGGTTGCACAGCAGAATGAACAGATGGAAAAGTTTTGGTTGACCGTTCGAAGCGGCTGTTGCTCTTCCAGGAATATTTCGAATATTTGAGTAATACACGAGTGAATGCCCATGCGTGTCTCAATTGTCTCACTTGTCTCAATTCTGGAATCGTAGAACTGCCGTGGCAGCCCTCGTGCATAATTTAGTGTGTACTCGTAATTTACTTCCATAGGACGCATTGATAGGCGTATGAATAAATAATAATAATAAATGTACTAGTATTTAACCCATAATTGTTTGCAGCTCTTCTTATTGGTGTTGTTGCCTCTGCATAATTCATGCCACGGCCGTCGACCGGATGGATACTTATTGATGTTGCTGGGCCACGGGCCGTATGCGCGATACAGCTGCAAATCGAGAACCGCAAACCAAAATCTTTGTAGGCTTGTCTGCAACTGTATTCTATGAATGTAAATGCGTATGTACATAAGTATGTACATGTGTACTCGTATCTGCATCAATGATTAATGCTAATTATCGCAATTAAGCGCAAATATATTTAATCACCAATATCGAATGGACAGAGCCCAAGAATTAACTATAAATCACGATTCAATTGCAACAATTCCAACCACCCACACTTAGAGTTAAGCCCTGGGACACGACACGAAAAGGAATAGGAATCCACAGCCACGCGACTGGCCCTGCCATCCAGGGGCAATAGGAAAAGGCGATTAGTCATCCGGATCGCAATGAAATAATTCTTCTATATCTCTGTGTTAAGTTAGCGTAAAGCCAAAGGAAAAATCAAAACACAATGTCGTGCACGTTGGCACACACATTCGGATACACATAACACTACGTACATATATAATATATATACATATATATACTAAAATAAATATAACAATAAATATAAATATAAAGCAATGCGATTAATCGAATAGAGAGACACGACACGCATTTCCATAAAAATAAATCGAAAACAAAATCATCGAGTGCGGTCTTTCATATATGGGATATTGCGGGATTCTCGACTGTTGCCTCTGCACGCAACATAAATAAAATCAAATAAATGAACCGACATTTTGCATTCGAAAGTTTATAGTCTTTTCAATGCATTAGTTGAAGGCGAAATGCAAAATGCTGGATTCTTTATGCTGTATAGAAAAACATACTCTGGTTCTGTATGGGCATCAATACATACATAAATATATACATATGAGAAAAAGCAAATCAAATCGCTGAGTATACTGTTGTGAGGGCCCATAAAATACATTAAGTGGTCGTAAATCAAAAGTGTGCAGGAATGGGAAAGCTCACAAAGTTTTTCTCTTGCTTCATTCCGCTGCGAAAGAAGTCTCTTTCCTATTTGGTTCTATTCTCCGCAGTATCCGGGAATTTATTTTCGTAAAGAAAGTCCATAGAAAGGAGTCTATGTGGGGCCGGAAACCGGTGCGTGGGTCTTATTTGCTATTGATAGATTCTTCGTACAGTTCACTGAGTTTAGATTGAGTTTTAATGAAACTTAACGACAGCAGAATTCATTGACGATTCTAGATATCTCCTTGAAGGCCCCGGCGACAAAATTGGTATATATTTTGAGTATTATATTGAAATTAGCACAACTGTCACAAAGCTCGAGGATAGGCTGTTGCTTTGTCTGGTTCAATTTGGCGTGAAGGTCCAGGTTTCAGGGCTTGCGGACATCATCATAACTTAGTTTATGGCTACATTTGCCATTAAATGTAATTACCCATTTTCAGGGACACCTTAATGTTAACGGACACGACAATCTACCCGGAAAGGACAGCGGACAACGACCCTCCCCAGGCGAAAATTAAGAACTGGCCGTTAACGAGACGGCGGCCATGCCATCGCATTCTCATTAACACGCCAGTCCGGTTTCAATTTCCTGTTTAATTTCTCTTTTCATTATAAATGGCTGGCTCTCCGCATGGCAAACAACCACAGTGCTTCCTGCGCCCAACTCCGGACTCCGACTCCGACTCCAGCCCCAACTGGGAAAAGCCATAAACAATGCGACCGAGCAACTGCGACGAGTTGATGGACAAAATAATGCCTGATGACATTTATAATGAGCAGAATGCTGTTGGTCCTCATCTTCGCTGTTCCTGTGTGTGTGTATGCTCGTAGCTGTTGATAAGTTGAAGCTCGCTTCATGTGGCCGAAATTCGCGCTTCATAGCATCATAAATCTGTGCACTTCAGTTGCCCCACCCCATGAGGGCACTCTCCGCTTCAATCCCGACCATATTTCTTTAGCTCAGCTTTAAATAAATGCAGCATGCACATCATGCTACTGTAGATTAAACAGTAGCTAACTTCTGTGGGAGCTAAAAGCAAACACATAATTGATTATAGTTTAAAAACAATGGAGTGCAGCTGCCACTGCCACTGCTGAGTATTGTATTATTTGAGATTTCGAACATCGATTTTAGTTATAACAAAATATAGAAGGCATTTAAACCATAAACAAGTGCAAATGTGTTTGGATGTTTATTGTTCCATAGTATATGGTTTACTACTCAAAAGATTCGAGCGGTCCAACCCCCCCCCGACTTCATTTTCGTTTTCGCTTTCGTTATCATCCCAAGTAGTTAGGCTGAGGTTTTCGAACTTTTCCTTAAAATCCAACAAAGTTGATTTTCCAACCACTTTGCAGAACTGATCCTTGGTCATATTTGCGTAGTTAATATGTCCCAAAAGCGTGCGGACATATTTTGAATGTATAGCTGAAAGCTTAGTTTCGTTTTGGTCCCCTACACGGAGCTCGATAGTTTTCGTCTCAGTATTATCCACGGGTTTCACGTCGCACAGTTCCTTGGAACTGCCAGGCTTCTCGTCTTCAATCTCCTTAATACCAGAGTCTTCTACTTTATCGGTTTCAGCATCTCCAGAGCGCTCCGACGATCCAGCATCGTGTAACCCATTTACATTAACGTAAGCCTCAATCATTTTAAACCGTTCGACCTCATCCAGAGCGCCATCGGTGAGAATGAGGTATTGCTCGAAGACGTCTGATGTGAGCATAAGAGTATCGAAGCTATTCATGCGTTTTCCAAATCTTTCCTTGAGGTTCTGGAATTGAATAGGACTTAAGGCCAGTAGTCGCAAATTTAGCATATGGAATCGCTCACCTTATTGACCAGTTTGATCAGCGACTTGTTGTCTACATTGTGCGCAGCCTGAAATAGTTCAACGAGATCGCCTATCATCATCTCTTGAGCTCGCGTCATGAGGATCTTAACGCAATCTGATCGAATTGAGTTCACCAGCCACTTGGTTCCAAGCTCTAACAGGTCCATAAGAATTGTGCTGCTATGTTTCTTCAAGTTCTCCTTGTTATAAGTGTAAACGTACTGCAGGAAATGTCTGAACGTTTCCGGCTTAACATCGTTCAAAATAAATTGTCCCGATTTTGACTCGGTGAAATCCCCCAGAAACATGCGCTCAAAGAACTCGGATGCACTGGCTAAGATCACTTTGTGGCAATCAAATGCTTCAGGCCCCACAGAGATGCGGCAATCAGAAAACTTCTTGTTTTCCATCAGATCCGTAAACACTGGTTGCAGCCTAGAAAACGAATTGTCGATGCTCATTAACCAAACACGAGTACATAAATATGTATGTATGTATGTGCATGGATGCGGGCACATACATACATTTGTATGTAAACATACTCACCAAGTATCCATCGTAGCTTTGTTCGTGGGAATGTGACGAAGTTTCTGAAAGGAGAAAAAATTATCACCCAGCATTAGTGCCTGTATTTCTGCATTTGTATTTCTTATGTGTGTTGTGTGTGTGTGTGACTGCGTGTTCCTCCCAGCAACTTCGACGAAAAGTTTTTCTCTAAGAACTAAACTACGCTTTAAAGCGCTTCAATTCATACACAGTCCGGCGTTTAGCACAACTTTTCTCACCCGCAAGCTTTACAAACCTCGATCGATCGTGCAATGAATTGAAATGAATGCTGCCAGACCAAAATTGCGGTTCGTAGCCGACTCTAGCAGTGCTGCCATCTTAGCTTATTTCAGGCTAAATGTAGCATTTTTTCATTTTAAAAAAGCTTATGGTGTATAGCTGCTTGGCATTTTTATTGAAATAAATTCAGCTTGTTTTAGCTTTAAATGTAAATTGCATCTCTTCTGGGCTTTATCGGTATCGGGAATGCTCGCATGTTATAACGGATGTTAGTAAAGCGGTGGAGTGAGAGAGAATGCTCGAATGGAAGAACTGTAAACAAATAAGAACGCTGTGGTTGAGGCAGAGCGACAACAGTAATAAGCCGAAGTAAAGCTGCGAACATTTTTAGAGATTTGAGATTCAAAAAATGCAGCGACAGCAATAGGAACAGCGCAGAGCATAAATATGTATGTACATGTACATATGTGTATGAATATTTGTAGTCAAGTCGATCTGAAATCTCATTGGAATCATAATACATACATACGTAATCAAAATTTATCTCATTGCAAGCAATGCATTTGCAAGCAGATAAACCAATGTGTTTCCTATAAGGCTAATTGATAATTCCATAGTCAAACCATAGCCATACTCAACAACAAAATGACGATGGTAAATTACTACGAAATTATTAAGGACGAGTTGTCTTATAATTAACTTCTATTTGTCTTGCAAACAGAATCCATCCCATCCAGTCCCCAACTGGCTCAAGTGCTGGATGGGAGGCTTCGTTCGTTTTGTCTGTGTGCATAATATGGCAGCAGGGCCAACGGCAGACCTCATTTCAGAAAATGTTGGAAATTTCCTAATTGCTTTCGGCTTGGTGCGCTTTACTATACGTACATACATATGTATGTACGTACTATCTATGGATGTACGAGTATGCAAAGTTTGTCGTTGGGCATAGGTCTTACGCCCAATGTTTCTGTGCCGGGGCGAGACCACAAAATTTAGTTTGTCTTTTCCCATGCATTTGGAATTGATGGCTCTGACACACAATGAGTGTTGGACATCGAGTGGTCCACTGAAGTAAACAGATTTGTGATAATTTATATTTGTCCTCGCCAAACATTCGGCACTCGTCATGCATTTTCAGTTGGCATGTGTTTATCACTATCTGTGGGACTCTGCAAATGAAAATTTAAATGTGTTTTGTGTTTGTGAAGCTCCAGAAACGTTTTACACTCCACCTTAGACCTTATTATGTATTTAAATATAACATTTTTAATTCATAATAACTACTAATTTCAAGCTTCAAGCCTTAGTACAGCCTTAGTACATATGCCTGCAAAAAGTCAACTAGCAAGCATAGAAATAAAAGAGGAATTATTAGAATTAGAAAGACGGAAAGAATCCGAATAACTTTGAACAGAGTGGGCAGAGTTTGGTGTTATATGTATACTAACTTTTCAACAACAAATATTTAAATTATTCCCGAATCAAGTGAAGCAGGCGTTGGTGGGTGGGGTAACTTCCCGAGGTACGCGTACGCGTAGTTGTCGAGTCCGGGCTCAAGGCGCCTTTACATACCACATCCGTTGTTAAAGCATGCGTGTGCCTTAGTATTCGTACTACTTGCAATTGATTTACTCTCGCTGCCAGGCTATTTGGCACGCTCGTTTGGGCACAGGATGGCTTCCAGGGCTTGGAAAGTACACTCGTAATTAAGCGCCGGTGCGTCCCCGGAGTGTAGTTAATGCTGTGGGGTAATAAATTTCTCTTTTGTCCGTGTTCCGATGTGTTTGCTCGGATATTTACGACTGGATGCTGAATTTGTCAGGTGAGGAAAGAGCCCAAACAGCAACGATGTGTGCGGGCGGATTGGGAATTGAATTTGGCAAACGCTTTGCTTTCAAAGCTAAAGCACGAATTGGCTGCTACATGTCCTCGACGGGGAAACATATTACTCCTACTAAAATCTTTCCCTAACCGAAGATGATTCTTCAAAGTGATTTGATTTGAACAGCGAAACGGTGCGTATGAGCAGCATCCTTGATCACTTTCATGATTGGTGCTGTACACGATGGAGCAGACCCATTCACGTCGGGTGGGCTAGTTCTCGAGGCTTATTGTCGCAATAATTTGGGCTACCTTAAAGTGACAATACGACAACTTGCACTTAGCATACATTCACTTTGGTTGCGGGAACGGGAGCGCAAGAGGACGACCATCAACAAGTTCTTGTTGTTTTCCGCTCCAAAGTGCATTCGCAATGTTGAACGCCGCAAGAAGGAACGCCAAACGCCAGAGTGCGCCCTTAAAGGAGACGTTGCGCAACGGAAGATGCGACAAGAGCAGAGCAGCCAGTGGCACCAGGCAGGAGGCGGGCATCGACATGTGGGGTAAAGGATATGCATGTGCTCGTACACAGAGCTGTCTAGCTGTCGACTTGTCCATCTTCTCGGTCGTTATCCCGTGAAATATGACAATCTACGCCCAAGCCGACATGGAAGTCGAAATGAAAATGGAAGTGGAAGTGGAAGGAAGTCAAGCCGGAGCACTACCCACTCAGGTACGCTCGCTTATGGACAGCATAATGGCAGATTCGAATTGAGCGAAATAACGCCCTAAAGGGGAGTGATACTCGTGCACGGAGAGACAAGCTTATGCAAATATTCATGAGGAAAATATTAAAAATGAATTACCAACTCTGACGCACGGAACAAACGTAAGATTCCACAGGCACGTCAGTGCAGAGGGTTTTAGAGACCAGCCAAAGGTGGTGCCTCACAAATGTTTGTGTTTCTGCAGCACACACGAACACAGCTCCTCTGAGCACTCCACCCCCAACCCCACCTTCTGATGTTTGCAGCTAATTTTAGCAATCCGCCCAATGCCTCTGCTGTCCGCTGCATGACTGAAAGGAGTACGAAAACCACTTACAGAGCACTGCCAGATACCCTTCGGGTGTGGGGGCTTGGCATCTAATGACATGCTTCTTAATTGGCTGACATTTCACTGCAATTTATTCAATTACTGGAATGTCATTAAAGGCCAATTACGAGGACCAGTGGCAGAGAAAATAGCCTGGAAAACATTAGTCGAGTTCATTAATTTCAAAGCACCTAATCGGATCTCATTACATTGACTGAGCCTTCATTTTATCTCTGAGCAAGATGATCTCTCGCAGGTTAAGGCAGGTACCATGTCAGCCATGCTGACATTTATTCATCGATCAAAGCAGCCGTCAGCTCCAGACATCGCTACATTTACATCTAAATTGTTCGCATTCATTATTTAGACATATTACTTGCATTGTACGTGACAGAAATGCCAAAAGCTCCTAACGAATTGACATGTCTAAGCGTTTCTTGCAATTCCGAGGATATACAAATAAACGCCGAAAAATAAAGTATTATATATGTACATGCTTTTAGTATGATAACTATGTCGATTATCACTTTGCTGTAACTGTAACTCTGTACTTTGCGTGAAATATTGATAAAACAATACATAATATGTATGTATGTACATATCGCAGTTGGGGATCGATAACTTTCCTTTTGGGGGTTTCTGTTGTGCATAAAAGAAGGCGGAGAGAAGCCGTTAGGCGGTCCGGGAGAAAATTCGATGAATGCAAAGTATTTTTATGGCTGCCATTGAAACGAAATGGCTTCTTATTTATCGGCTAAATGCCTTGAATTTCAATTAGGCGAACATGAATGATTCCCCAAAAGACAATAGCTCGATGGAAGACCCTAGAGGCCGGATGGCCGGAGGGCCGGAGGTCCCTCTGGGGCGCCGCGGCCGAAACTGGCACAAATTCAAAAACTCATTCGCTTGAATTCAGTTAATTTGGCCATCTCCAAAGCGTGTTCGTGCACTCGCAGCGCATCCGGCGGAAACGCACACACACACACACACACACACACACAAACACTTGAGCAGTCGCGACTTGAGACAAGGCTGTGCCAGCCGCTTCCTAGCCGTTCCTTTATGCATGAGCACGCCATTGGTTTCGCTCCTCATTCGCTTTCGCTTACATTTCCGCTTCCTCCTTATGCGACGAGTCGATGTCGCCCTAGGGGGGTCCTTGGAGTCGGAAAAAGAAACATTTTCGATTCGATTCGAATTTTTGCCAATTGCCTGGGACCCTGTTCTGTCGGCGTATGACGAATATGTCGGCTACGTGCCACAGCCGCTGCTCATATGCACCATTGAAGCAGCGTCCCGTCCCCCAGTCCGCCAGATGAATATTTTTGTTGAACCGAATGGCGTAGGAGGCTCCCTGTGCGATATTTGTTTTTCGCTTTTGCATATTTTGCGGGTAATTTGGGTAAAAGGATTTCTTCGCTCTGCTGTGGCGCCTCGCTTTGTGGCTTTCTCTCCAAACCTAACCTAACCTATCCTCTCCTCTCCTCTCCTCTTCTTGCACACTCCACTCTGCTCTTCTCCTGCCACAAATGCCCTGCGCCGGCAAATCGCTCACGTAAAATATTCATGCGTTTCCTTGGCGGTTTTTGGCTCCCAAGTGCTTGCAATTCAATTACATTTCGATTGATTTTCGTGTTTTGGCCCGGACCGGAAAATATCCAAGTCGTGGATCTTGGTTACGATATGCAAGGAGCGCGTTTGAGCAAGCATTTGGCCCCAGGGAGTTTTATTTGGTGGCCACATTCCATCTTTCTCGTATTAGTGTTTGTTTGATTGCAGCATTTACTTTCGTAGCATGCAGCTCGTAGCTCTTCCATAAGCGGACGAATGATCAGTGCAAGAAATTACACCCAATTAAGGGTATAAATTTCTATTGAATATGTATACATACATACATACATATGTATGTATGTATTTCTGGAGATCCCTTTCTTTAAGTTGCCTGATGAAACTTAAATCTGATTCGATTATTTCTTCAGTTAAAGGATCAAATTACTTGGATTATTTCCACACTTTGATTTGTATATGTACATCTGTTCTTCGTCGCACAGAAAAATCATTACGTACAATCAGCAGTTTTATTGCCAGTGGAAATCGAATGATGAAATGAGAGATACACAAAGGCAGTTAAACGGCAAGTCACAAATATACATCTGTACATACATATGTAAGACTCCATGTGTATGCGTAGTTACTCGTACTTACAATGGCCTTTCCTTTCCCTTTGCCGATTGCTTCGTAGGAATAAAAAACCGGCAGGGCAGCACGCCGAAAACAAATAAAATTAGATGGGGGAAGAACGAAAATCCAAGATGCCCCCAAGAGTGGGGCCAAAGGCGAATCAGGACTAAATCAATACAAGTCACATGGAAAAAAAAAGGGAATTTTGTAGATCCGCCAACCGTGTGATGCTGGTTGGATATGGAAAGGTTTCTCCTACTCATCCCTCGGATCATTTCTGTTCGTCAAACTCCAATAATAATATGTATAGATTAATGCACCAAACACCTCTTTCTATGGCTATTGATATTTTTTTAATCAGTTTTACTTTTCTTCCGAGCGCAGTTAATTCCAATAGGAGAGATACATATATGTATATTCGAGTGA
The DNA here is from genome assembly GCA_035043285.1 of Drosophila subsilvestris. NCBI lineage: Eukaryota > Metazoa > Arthropoda > Insecta > Diptera > Drosophilidae > Drosophila > Drosophila subsilvestris. Next base: position 4,447,334 of record JAWNNB010001724.1, on the reverse strand, counting down.
ATGATGACTCAATTATCCAAATGACATCGGCACACGTTTAATGGTTCTTTGGCAATAAATATGCGAATGCGACTTCGTCGGCTTTCTCGCCCCCTGGCATGGGCCATTATCGACTAGACAAAATGTGAAACAAAGTACACGGGAATCAATTAAAATCTCCGAATCGCATCGCAAACACGCCCAAGGCAATGGGGTGGGGCAGGAGGTGTCGGCACACAAAATACTCCCACGAGACTCATTCGCCTTCAGAGTGGCCTAATATCAAACTCAAACATACTCTGGTGCCGCTGTAAATTGGAGAGTTGAGTGGTTTACCCATATACGTATACATATACATATGTAGATGTACGTGGGTTTCTTCTGTTACGACTATGTGGGGCTGGATGCCGTCTTTTGCGAAATTGAGAAGGAAGTTTGCATCTAGGACAGTCTCCAAGACAGCTAGTATGTGTATTGGTATTAAAACACTTTAAACAGTTTGCAGGATACTTAAAATCGATTCGTTAAATTCATTCTTTTTAATGAAGATAATGGCAGGACTGTAATGTAAAAGAGCAACCATCCAATAGAACGAATAAAAATGCATAGCTCCACAGACAACTGCTGCGTAAACAATTGAAAAGTATGTCTCTACTTATTTCTTTCTAAAATTTAATTTCAATTGAATTGTTAAATAAATATTCGAGTACCAGTGTCATCGCAGCTATGGCAAGTGCTTTTTTATTGCTTTTACTTTGCCATAACTTTGAAATGGGTATATAAACATTAAATTTAATTCTTGTCTTAAAAATCTGCCATCTTTTTACTAGAATTTGGTACTCAAAGATTACGCGTGTGTGTGTGTGTGTGTGTCTGTCTGGTTGGTTGCCTGGTTACAAGTAAAAGTAGTGTAGGACGCTCAAAACTCGGGGGAAAACTGTCGCTGAAAGTGAGCTGCGGTTGGCAGGCACAAAAAGGCTTCAAGGGGCAGATAAGCGGCTATAAGATTATTTTTACTGGCGACCCGTTGACCGTAAAAAGGAAGGCAAGGCCCATGGCAGCTCCTCTGCGGTCACTAACATTTACTCATGCGGACATCCTGCGCTGGAGCTGGAGCTGCAGCTGCCCGTCCTGCCACCAATTTGCTTTGTTGTCGCAGCCCGTCTGTCGCCTCGTGAACTCCGAACTCATCTTCCGTGCTGTGCCCTTTATGCTATTCCCTTTTATTTGTTCAGTTTTTTGGTTGCTGGAGCTACTAAGCCGCAGGTCGGCCCCTGCCGCTGATGATAAGAACGCGGCACCGCCCATAAAGTTTTACGCGCTGCTGAGGTTTCCTAAGAGTCCAATATTTTATTGAGCAGTGGAAATTAATGACTGATTGACACTTTCGAAGCACTGCAACGGCACAGAGGAAATGCCTAAAGTTTAACAGCTTATGGGGCCTTAAGTGATACTCCCACACTTTCACATGTAGTATACAAAGTCCCACCCATTTACATATGTTCTTACCCAAATGGAATTTTTATAACCAGCCGCAGAGAGTTCTTGGCACTTCCAAATATTAATGTCGAACCTAACTTATTTCTCTGCAGGTAGTGTACTCATATAACCCAATGCTTTGAACCTAATTCTCAATAGATTAAGATGAACAACAAAACACAACTAAGACTCGTTAAATAAACTCTGAGGTACATACATATGTAGATGCTGATTTATTATCAATTTTATAAGTTGTAGCTCAAAGTATTTAAAATCGAAGCAGTCAGAATTCGATTGATGCGATTACTTGTCAGCGGATAACAAGTTGGATCTCATTCGATCCAGACTTATACCTTCTAGACGGACATCAACGGGTGCGGGCTTGCTCGTCACATCCTCCCTCTCCTGCGGAGCAGCGACACATTTCATATCCATGGTGCCGCCACTCAACGGATCATCCGAGGACTTGGCAATGCTGCGCAATACAACGGCCACATCCCGTCTGCGTGTGGGCTTGGGTACATCTGGGATCGGATGGGGGGGGATTGGTGATTCAGCAGCAACTTGGCCTGTCATCTTTGAGTACTCTGCATAGATCTTGTACTCGGCCGACACAAAGGCTTTGCCGCGCTGCGTGTACTGCTTCAACGTCTGCGAACGCATTCTTTTGCGTGCCTTGGGATCTTTGGTAGTCGCCCCAATGGCAACCAAAGCTATGTGGCACTCACTGAGCTGCAAATGGAAGCCGTCCGTCTGGCAACTGCTGACCACAGCCCGAACCACATCCGCGACGTCCACCACACGCCGCCTGAGAGCACTCAAAGCAGTCGCAATCTTCGGAATATTTTGGGGCTCAAAGACGGCCCGAGAGAGCGGAGTCAGCAGAATCTTGTCCTGCCGATTGTGCTGCGCCGGCAGCAGGGCACACAGCTGGCTGGCGGCCAGCAGACCGGCCTGCTTGAGGGTCAGATAAAGCTTGCCGTCCTTGAGGCGGGGCTGGCTATTGATCGGCCGCATAAATGTGTAAGTGTGAACGTAAACGCTGGTGCCGCCACTGAAAACCAGGCGCCACATCTGGTCCTCGCCGCTCAGTTTCACATGCCGCATCTTGGGGCCCAGCACGAAGAGCACCTTGTTGGCAAAGTCCAGACTCTGCAGCTTCTCCGAGGACTGGCCCCGTCGAAAGTCAGGGCAAATGGCACTGAAGGTGTCACACAGCTTATTAAAATCTAAGCCGCTGACCCGTTCCTGGTGACCCTTAGCCATGATGCGATGTACTGAAAGAAGCCGAAAAATAAATTATCCAGCGGAAATTTCCATCGAAAAATAAAAATACATATATGCACACACAAATATGGCAAATAAACAAACCGAAATTTGATTCCTCGCAGCCACAGAGTGCGTTCTCTCGTCTATGCCGCCGTTTCGCTGTCTGAGCAATTCCGATCCGAACTGTGTGGTGTGGATGGGGTAGCTAGTTGGATTGTGATTTCTGCTACGAATATCGATAGAGATATCGCAATTAGTCGAAAATCGAACTCAAAACAAGCGATGATTTGACTGATCAGATTCAGGTGGACAGATAAACGGTTTACAATCCGAGCGAAGGAAGTTCCAAGGAAAGACACTCAAAGGAAGATTTCATTAGTAGATTTCATCAAGTGTGTCTTGGATACAAGAATATGTTCTTAAGATCATTCTCTGACAGGAAAACAGGGAAATACACGTAAACACACCATATTTCATACATAGAATATATGTATGTAGATGCATACATGCATTAACTTGCTGACAGGCAGTGTATTTAATGAGCTTCCATGGCACGTGATTATTGGGCAAAGACGAACATGCAGAATTCTGTAGCAAACTGTGACGACATCCTCTCGCGGCTGGTGGACAGGTGTGGTACCGCATCCGCATGTCCGCATGGGTGTCACGCCGTGAGCCACATCCATCCACACATTCAAACTTGTTTTTTTTCTCCTTTTTGCGACGCTGGCAAACTTTTAACTTTCCCCATGCTTACATCTTACCCACATGTTTCTGGTACTCGTATGCTGGAAATGGTTACACGGTTATGTACTTCCACGTACATATATGTGTATGTATTTATGTAAATTCATGCAGTCAGCTACCTTTTTAAAACTTAAAATATATACACAGAGGCCGTTGAGTCCTAGAACCAAACCCTACTTATGTATTTCTATATATTATATGTATTCTGTGTATTGTTATTGGAATTGTTAAATTAATTGATTTATTTGGAGATCATATTTTATGGCTGACGATTTTCTTGGCGCGATGCTCGTTACAAATGGCTTCCTCAAAATCCATTTGATCGCGCAGACATTTGAGCAGTGCCATGACTCCATCGACGATGTCGTCCACGGTGAGGGGGCGACACTCGGCTATCATCACTGCCAGGATGATGGGTATGTAGACGTCCCTCAGGCTCGACTCCATTCAATGTTCGTTTTCTTTCTAAACTGAGCTGCGAATTTCTTAGAAAATAAAACACGAGTGTTGTTGTTTTTGTTTTCGAGGTTAAGATAGACTGAAAGACTGATTCTAGTTCTAAAATCTAAGTGGAGATGACAAGCGACTCCATGCTCCATGCTCCTTTTTCTATTTGTGTTCCCCCTTCTCAAAATTAACCCATATATAGAAATATATTTCTTGTTGTCCTAAACCCTTATGTGGTGGATAGGATAGGATTGCATATGAAGAATAGGCAGTCTTAAATATGTACATTTAATTCTTCATACTCGTATTCGTATTGAATAGGAAAATTTTGTTCAAAAAATTGTTTATGGATCACTTTCTAATCACAGAGACATTACGGGCTCGATGGCAGTCACCAGTGGCACCCTCAAACTCCATTTGATCGCGCAAAGAGCTGAGCAGTTCCATGACTCTATCGACGATGTCATCCAAGGGCACGGGACGACTGTAGGCGACCATCACGGCCAGGACGATGGGTATGTAGACGTCTTTGCGGCTCGAGTCCATTGAACGTTCTCCTTCTGATTTTAACTAAAAATTTCTGAGAAAATATAACCGAACTCTACTTGTAATTTAGATGATACGAGAGACTCTGAAGTGCAACTCCTTGTTTTTTTGCTATGAATTTATGACGTTTCCAGTTGACAAACACCGCCAGGAGCACTTCAGTTGTGTGTTTCCAGTTTCAATTGGATGGGGACGGGGACGGGGCCCCGGCTATCGTGCACTGAAAAAATTCAATTTGAAAAACTGTCACTTGTCAGCTGGTGGTCACACCCGTCCCGACTTGCCTTCTATTGTGCCTCTGCCGTTGGTTCAGAGTGGATACAATACTCGCACTTCAAGTCACTTCTGCTCCTGTGTGGTGCATTTTCAGTATATCGATACGTCGCGTCGAAAGTTGATTGTGGGAGTGGCAGTATGGATGTGGTGGCGGGGATGATACATTACATATGCAAATTGCTCTCAACTCAGAGACGAGGCAAGACAATAACAAAAATATACCACACATATGCAAATAAGCCATCTCCACTGCCCCTCCAGGCAGAAAGAAAATGGAATCGCGTCCATAAAGCAGACAACATCAGAGTGGAGAGAGTTTTCAGTTTATTTCATTGCATAAACTGAATTGAACTACAAAACCTCAACCTTATACCCACCCGCCCACTTGGGGTTTTGCTATTCTTTGTGGATCTTAGACTTTTGTTGTTATTATCATTGTTACGATTCTACATACAGATATAATTACGATGCTCAAAAACTATTCTGAAAATCAATATACCTACATATACATAGACAGCGCAAAGCAGCTGAAACGCAGCAGCTTTTCAGCAAAGTCGACAGATCGCGAGCATTAAATTAACAGCTCTTATCGCTGTGTAAACACTCACACTCCGGCCCAGCACTGTGTGATGTGCATACACTGTATTCGTATTCATGTGCATTCCTCTGTATTGGATTTAGGGTTCGTTTGTTTATGAAAGACCGGGTAGAATCGCCTTCGGGTCTGCTCGACGTGCAGTTCATAATTCAGTTCTCTTGGAGTCGACGGATCGCAAGCATTAAAGTATCGGGTCTCTTATTGCTTTGTCAATCACTTACAGTGATTCATATACATATTTACGAGTATGTAAATAAATAAATACATATGTACATATACGCGCTGTCCCGCCCTCCGATCACGCTATTGATTTCCAACTTCCTTTGTCTTTTATCTAGTACTATGTAGGATTTATCTCAAATATGTGTGTTAATATGTATGTGCTTGATGTGAGAAAATGATACGTACATATTTGTGTGCATAAATAAGGGAGAGGAAACATTTAAAAGGCTAATTCTATAACGGCACGTACTGAGGTTTTAGTGGAAAACTATTAAAAAAAATAAATAACTTAAGACTTGGGACGCGTTCCACTGCAGAACAATTCTTCCTATGGCAGATACTACATACAAACATATGTACATATGTATGTGCATATCTATACATATGAAAGAAACAAGACCCCTTTTGTCTGAATACGCTGAGGATAGCAAAAAGATTTGTACTGCCCATGGGTACATACATACATACATATTTCGAGTTCACCACACATCCAATGCAGTTGCGTTTGTTTTTCTAGAAATCATGCCTTGAAACAACCCAAACATTCCAGAACTATGGCCGCAATTATTGGACCGAAATTCAATTTGGACTTTGAGAAGCTGAAGGAAGCATTTGCTGAGATATGCCCGGACTTTTCTGAGGAGCCGAGCTACGAGGAGGCCAGTGTGGCTCGCCGCTTTGCAGAGCAGGTGATATTCACCTACAGCAAGCAGGCCAAGGCAGCCAAGGCCGAGAAGAAGGACAAGACATGGACCCTCCGGCTGGACACAAAGAACCATGAAGGATTTGATGTACGCAATGAGGTGCACATACTGACGCACTTCCTCCGGGAACCGCTGCTTACCCAGCCGTTCGTGATGCGCAACCAGCTGCGGATCACATTTAAGCAGGCCAGCCTGCTGGCGGTGCACAAGTACTGCCAGCTGGTGCCGCATCTGGTGAAGCGCGGGGAGATGGTGCTCACGCCGCTGGCTGGAGCAGTGTTTGCCCAGGACGCCATGCCGAAGCTGGCAGAGACGCTGGGCGTGCCTCTCGCCGACCTGGTGATGGCTGTCATCAGCAGCTGCCAGACGGACGGCTACTACCTGGAGCACAGTCGCTGTCACATCGCCTTGGTGGCACTCGTAAAGACGGTCGCCGATGACAAGATGCGTGCCTCGATCGTTAAGAAAACCATCAAAATGTACAAGCGGCACGGTAAGCACTTCGACATCGAAAAGTTCAAGGTTTGGAGTACATTCCAGCGGCGTTCGGCTCCTGCCTCGAGGAAGAGCTCCACCGCCACAGACGGGGACGAGTATGATGAGCTGGCCGCGCAAGTTCTGGCCTTCGAACTGAGCAACAAGAAGGAGGGGGAGCCAAACCAGGTGAAAGGAAAACCCAAGCCACCTATGAAATGTGCAGCCAGATTTCAGTTTCCCAAAATCAACTACATGTGAAGATGCCAATAGCTCTGAACTGGAATCAAGCACCTACATACACGAGCATGGCAATGCTCCCACATATTACACACTGCGACAGCGAATTTGTATATTACATATATTTTTTTACTCAATAAAACTAAATATACTTCGGCTCAGTGTGAAGATAATTGGTCAGTATTTAAATCAATTTTGGAGGGGCCCCCTTGGGTGCTTGTGGTACAAAATAACGCAGAGATGTAGGGGTTTTTCATACTCCCATCTGATAATGATAACAATTCTCACATTTCTTTCTTACATATATTTCATATTAACATAGCTCTAAGTCATTCCTAAGCTTCCAGAGGCCGCACAGCAAGGAAATGGTTTCTAAACAGATCTTCAATGAATCAGAAGTACTCCGAGTACACAAATAAAATTAAACATAACTTTCCGAGTATTTTCGTCATTTAAAACTAAAACGTAATTCTATGCAACGATTTGTTTTGGAAACAAGCATTCGAATGGGGAACATCATTTGGTTTTATGTTCTCATTGCTTTTTTGGCGGCAATGAACAGCGTAGCGGTACCGGTACCGGTTTATTGACTTCTTGCGACAGCTTGATGCGTTGTCTCTCCATGTGGGTGATGAGTCCGACGGACTGCATGAATAGTTCCTTTGGGCGCTCCGCTTTGTCGACGCTCCTCTCGACCTGAGGGGTGCGGGTGCGGGCCAACGCTGCCTGTAGGTTGAGGCGGCTCTCCTTAATCACTGTGGTCGTGTAGGCGTGTAGCGGCAATTGTGGGGTAGACATTTCACTGATGGTGAAGTACTTCTGCATCAGTTCCTGCTCTGTTGGTCGCTCGCTGACAAAGTGCGGCGTGATCGACACTTTCTCAGACACCACGAGCGGCACGATGACCCCACTGACAATATCGTTTATCACTTGATCGTTGGGCTTCAGATCGTGCTCGCTAAAGGCCAAACAGAAGCGATCGATGTCATCCTGCATGCGCATCAGCATATACTGGCACTCGGCATTCAACTCGCACAGTATCTCCTCGATTTCGTGCAAGTAGCTGTTCTTGATGACGGGATCCTGAAAGAACAACAGTTATAAATCCACTGCCATTTGGTTTCTGGTGCGGTAAAAGGCGGCAACTGTGTACTTACGGCGTCCTCTTGCTCACTGAAAACGCGCACGATGGTCTGCAAAAGAAGATCAGGTGTCGATTAGCAAAAACGTTGTACTTTCTTTTTGTTGCAATTATCATACACACCTGGTGCATCACCAGATGCGTCTTCATGGCACGCTGACAGTAGGCAATATCGTTGACCACTTTGTCCGGCAGCTTGTAGAATTTCCGAAGGTAATGCTCAAAGAAGCGCTGGGCGCTTGGCATCGAGTTGGCTTTGCGCATTTTGATTAGGAATGCATTAATTATCTCATAGCGCTCCTTCGGCGTGAAGTCGTTGAAGTTAATCGTCTCCATGTTGATCGTATAATTTAGTTTTCTTTATTAAGTGCACGGAAATTTTCTTGTTTGTTTTGATGCCAGAAATTGCCGCTCTTTGGATCTGCAGAAATCCCCTGAAAAATACCAACTGCGTAGTGGCAGCGCTTTTATTGAAAAATATCGATAGCACATATTATCCCACATATTACACACTGCGACAGCGAATTTGTATATTACATATATTTTTTTACTCAATAAAACTAAATATACTTCGGCTCAGTGTGAAGATAATTGGTCAGTATTGAAATCAATTTTGGAGGGCCCCCTTGGGTGCTTGTGGTACAAAATAACGCAGAGATGTAGGGGTTTTTCATACTCCCATCTGATAATGATAACAATTCTCACATTTCTTTCTTACATATATTTCATATTAACATAGCTCTAAGTCATTCCTAAGCTTCCAGAGGCCGCACAGCAAGGAAATGGTTTCTAAACAGATCTTCAATGATCGATATTTCCAAAATCAAAGCTGATCGTTAAATTTGATTCCAAATTTAAATTAAAGCGAAGCACTATCAACGACATTGTCCACAGGAATCTTGCCTAATTAATGCAAGCCATTTACGACCAGAAGCACGCACAGCTGTCGTCCCGGCTCCAGTGTTATAATAGTAAACATGATTGATAGTATCGGCTGTGGCTGAGCTCTGCTACAGCGCGCCACGGACCTGCTTGCTGGCTCACCCATGTGTGTGAATAAATTAATTACTATTTAATTATTCACATTTCGATCAATTACTGCATGGACATTCTGTGTCGGTTTCAATTATGTCCCGGACACACTGTTGCAAAAATATAACGACAGTTAATTATTATGACTGATTTCCATTTCGATGAAACCATTGAAACTGTTCCCAGAACATGTTGACGCCATATACTGCAGAAATAAAACAAACATTTGCGTTTCAGTCCCTCGAAAATGGTTGTCCCTGTCTATACCAATTATCCCTAACAAAATTTTATCAGATTCTTACAGTCTCGCGAATTAGTGTGCACCGATTTTGAGGTATCTGGCAGACACTCAACTCAGCTCCTGTTTTTTCGTTGTCTGGCATATCCTCGGGTAACTTTAAGCCTTTGTGGTCCCAGTCAGAAAACTTTTGACCGCAAATGGTTCTGGGTCTGGGTCTGAGCCTGAGCCTGAGCATGGCGCTGGAGCAGCATAATCCACAAACGCCTTTTGCGTTGAAAAGGCAACAGAATACGCACAAATCTCGAGAGCAGGAAAGAAAAGCAAAGGCAAAAAAGGAAATGCAGCTGAAATCTCATCATAAGCCCTGTCACGGCTAAATCCCGAGTTCGTTTTCGTTTCGCCCAGATGGAGACTAAAGAACAAACAACCACTCGGACCCGGATTTATAGTGAGTGTTCTTAATTTCCTTGGGGCAGTGCAAGCCTACGAGTATTTAGTTGAATTCTGGGTTGAAATCCGTTCAGTACAGGAGCCAGTGCACATTCAGACAACTTTGGTTTGGTTACCCTAGAACTCGTGTGGCATGTGTAGGGATGGATATTTTTCAAACAAAGAAAAACAGCCATCAGAGTGTAAGATGTAATGGTACATTAATAAATTATCTTTTATGACGCTTTTTTAGTGCTGCAATGAATAATGGAAAAGGTCCCCCCTGCCAGCTAATAATAAAAGTAGTGTATAAAACAACATTCAACTTGGTTGTACTTCAATGGGGCAGAGTGTACCCAACATATAGTAGATAACTGATGGTTTCTGGATGCCGGGCAATATTCATTTCGGATCTTCAAAGGAAAAACTTGGGAACAATAGAAAGTGCAGGAGCAGCAATCCCTAGCAACGGTTAAGGAGGCACTTTTCTGCTGGCGGGGAAAAAAAGGACCAGAGAGGAAGAGCAGGGCAAAAAAGGACAATGGCACCTAATGGTCCGTTAGTGGTGCTGGAGTTGCTGGTGTTGCGTTGGTTCCGGCCGGAACAGTCGCACGTGGGGCGACGAGACGAGAGTGTCCCCTCATTTATCATTTACACACCAACGCACGTGAAAACAGTCCCAACACGGCAAGACGACGGCTCGGCTGAGAGGGTCGGTCGGTCGGTCGGTCGGTGCTACGGTTTCTATTTCATACCATACCCCTGGCAGAAATTCCATTAACGCCTGATGTAGGCCCAAGGGTTTCGGTTTTGGTCCCCATCATTTGCATTGATTAAATCACTCTGCGGTCGGCCCCAACAAATGGCTTAAAAATGCGAACCAACTTTCCGCTCAATTGTTCGTGCGTCCGTTTTTATGCACTCCCGTCTTTTATTTTTTTTTTTTTGTTGTTGCCCTGGGTATATACCGTATATACAGAGTATTCATGTTGCCGTACAAATTGCGATTGTTTTTATTTTTACTCCACATTTACCCATTTCCGAAAACCTAGCCAACCTTTGGCCGTGCTCCGGTCCAATATTTCCAATAAATTTCACTCTACAGCCTCTGGCTGTCAGCGTTGGGTTTCGGTTTTGAATTGCCACTGATGAGGGGAGAGCGAGAGCTGTGTGCGAGTACCCCCATTCCCAGGAGAGCAAAGAAAATTTGTAATGTTTGTGCAATCAATGTTGTTGGCGCAACAGCTACGCCCCCACCCGCCTTCACCACCCTACCCACAAATCGATTTTCGGTTAAATTTGCTTTTCTTGTTCGATATCGTTTCTATTCCAACTTTTTGCCTCTTCAGAGACGGTCCTCAAAGGGGTACAAAAAGCAGAAGTTATTTCCACTACTCTAACTATGATCCCAACCAGAAAATTCGGAAATACTACTCCTTTTATTGCTTTAGGTCAAGCATAACGAACTTAATCGGTTGTGTGAGTGCTCTGAATATTATTATTAAAATTAATCAATCAGTTCAGATGCGCAACCGAATGGGAAAAATGTCTGAAAATTGAATGCGACTCAAAAAGACCTGGGCGCATACAAGCCTAGAATTCATTCATTCCACTCCATTACCGTATTGACTGACTCCTCTTTTATTTGGTGAGTATTGCACTGTACCAACACGGTTAAAAAATTGTAAAACAGAAATAAATGAATCGTTGATGGTTTCATCACGCAATAAAAGTGGCAGCGGTAAATGTGTGTGCATACATAGGAGTACTTGTATGTATATAGCAGCAGTTGAGTGAAAACGAAAGGGAAATTGGATCAAATGTCAAGTGGATGGGATTAAAATATTCCGAATTTACTGAATTTGATGAAATAATTCTGCTGTAGATCGACGATGGGTATACCGTATACATTTCAAACACAACTGTCATCTTAGCGATAGTCGATAAAAACGTAACAATTATCTTGCGACACGTTGGCAGGGCCAAGCACGAAAATCAGCTGTTGCGCATATTTTTTTTTTTTTTGATTAAATCATCGCATGGATGATCCGATTTTGATCGCAGCTACATTGCCGCATTGATCAGGTACTTGTTTTTGATCGCAAGTGCAAGACTTGCTCTCGTGTTGATCTTATTGTATTTTTTGTTTTTTTTTATTTTTATTTTTATTTTTTTTTTTAATTTAATTTTTTTCGCAAAAAATTAAATTGGCTTACATTAAATGGCAGATTCTTTGACTCTGTTATCAGGTAGGTGGGTTATACATTGTTTGACTAGAGTTAATAAATATATTAGTCTTCGTTTGGTTTTAGTGGCTGCCAAGCAGCAAGTGGCAGAGCCCAAGAAAGACACAGACGAAGAGGTTCGCGCCTTCACAAGTCTCAGAAGCAACAGCTAGACGAAGAGGCTGAACATCTAAGATGAGTTGATCTATGAGTTGGTACACACACTGGTGCCCAGCTACTTCCTCGATCACATTAAGAGCACGTGGACAGCACCAGGATAAGAGCAGTAATGTTCATCTCGAGCCACTGATTCTGCAACGTCATTCCATCATAAAACTGCGGCACCGCAGTCTCGGGCAGCAGTTTGCTCACCCGCAACAGTCGTGGATGACTTGACAACAGCGCAGCACGGACACTGGACATTTCGATGCTACTAACCGCAATTAGCCACAGGTGTGGCTGGAGACGTAGAGACGATGCTACTATTGACGATCTATCTCATAGATCTATGCGGTATGTCAGTCAGTCATCATCTTACCCTCAATATTTGGCCACTTCACATTTATTTAAAGTTCAATTTGGTTCGTGGTCTGAAAACAACAAAAGTTCGTTTCGAAACAACTTTTCAAAAGTCACTGAGAGAACTAGGTTGAGTCGGTACATTAAAACTTAAATTAAAGAAGATCAGATTCCACTAATCAGGGGAGTAACGATTGTACATGCAATAAAGTTAGATTTCAAAAGTTAAAGGCGCTTCGCACAGGTAAATAAAAGCACAAAAGGGGCTGGGCGAAACTTTCAATTTGTTTTCCTTAGGTTTTTGCCCCAATAGTACCAGGGACTATCCCTGAGCTTGGGCACTGCCGTACGCCGTACGTGCACACAGGATGCTTACTTTTCAGCCTGATTTTCAAATGGCTAGAAGAGGGAGAGAGAGAGAGAGATAAAGAGTGAAAACGTAAGCCAGGAAAATGCCAGCATCTTTGATTAAACGTTAAGAGCTTTAACAGCAACTGCACACCGTTTGCTCATCGCTTGACGCCTTTACCCTGATTTGTTTGCTTATTAGAGGTTCCTGTTCATCCTGCCTGTTTGAACAGGCGTTTGAGAGAGGCCTCCTTGCCGGCCAAGGCCCTGCGTAAATATAAATTGGCTGGCGGTATTTTTAGCGCCACGGAATCACCGATAACAAAACATGACGATTTGCAAATGATGTCATAAATTTGCAAACAACACGGCCAAGCAGGTGTAGCTTGGTGGGTGGGTGGTTGGCTGCCTTGTTTATGATAAATGTCGCGGTACAACGGATATCACATTCCCGTCAACTGTCCTGCATTGTTAAAGCCGCATACCCATGAAGCCCATGAGGCCTGACTGTTGGCTGCTTGTGGGTGGCAAAAGCTCACTGTAGATTTCTCTTTCGCTGTTAGAACGACATCCACACTACTGTTAGCCAGCCGACCAATGTCTGGGGCGGGGGCCCTCTGTTAAGATTAGTAGTTTGCCCGCCCAAGCAATCGTTTCGCTCCATCCACATTAGCATCGTTAGCAGTTTATCTGATTTCGTAGACAAGTCAATTTTGATTTGAATTAATTAACAATCGTGAACATTAACGGATTAGAACACAATCAAATCACAAGGTAGTTGTAGAGTGAACCCGCACATCTGTGGATCTACAAGATAGGAGCCTAAACAGCTTCGCCTAATAACAGACAAACTGATTCGAGGATAGAATTATCACTTCAGCTGACAAGCATTCTTAGTGCCCCCAATCTATGTACTTACATTTAAGTACATATAGTGAGTATTTATTAGTGGGTGTCCGCACACTAGAGATTCCATTCCACTAGTAGTTACTGTAGTCCTTACCGCATCTATCTTTTTAAAAGTAGTTGCAGCTGAGTGTTGCAACCGTCTCCCACTTTAGGTCTTCGGTCCATCATCGGTTTTAGTTTAACTTTTGAGCATTGTTCAGAATTCAAGTGTCTAAGTCGTACAGCAGACGCAGCTGAAGGCAGGAGAGGACTCAAGGAGCTCGAAGGAAAGAAATACACCTGAGCGCTGCGGCAACTGGCTGCAGGGGACTCGATAAAAAAGCCATCAACGTTCTGTTTGCCCCAGAAACAGGACTGAAATTTGCTCTGAAAATAGCAAAAGTAGCTGCAGCTCCCTCCAATCTGCTCCCCCAAACAACTGCTGGACCCCAGCACAGCACCGTGCAGAGTCCAACGAAATGGCAGCTTGAAACTTTGGACAAATTATCAACTGAATGTAGCAGAAACAACAATAATCTCGGCGACAATTTCAAGAGGCAGACCAGCCCGCAAAAAAAAAATAACGATTCGGGACGGCAAGCACTAACCAACTTTTATTTGGAGCTCCTTTATTCTGGTTATTGCTATTATTATTATTATTTGCATGGCATAGAGCCAGGGGAGTGCCCCCTCGCCACCACAGTCAGCGTCCACCCATAACAATTTCACCCTTTGTGAGTGAGAGAGAGTGAGAGAGACAGAGTGAGAGAGTCCCGAAAAGTTGAGACCAACTTTGGGTTTTTCCTCGAACTCCACTCGGCCGGATTTCGACCCCGTTCAGAGTTGGACACTGGATAAATATGGCTTTCCTTCGGTATTGGGGGACACACTCTGGCTTCGTCTTTAAAAAACCCAAAGCTCCATATAATCCGTTCGTTTTGCTTTTAAGAAATACCCAGCAAGAAGCTCAAAGAAAATGAGAAGCCTCCCACCCCGGAAAACGCGCTCCGGGCGCACCGTTGTACCTCCACTGTCGAAGCCCTCGCCGCCACTTTGCGACCAAAGGGGAGACATTTTACGAATTTTCGCGGACTTTTCGTTGCCAAATATTTTCTTTGAGCGGGACAGCGGATGCTCCGCCTGATCTGTCCGTCCTTGGCAGGGGAGCAACGAAATGGAATTCTTTTTCTGTTTTTCCTGTCGCTTTCCAAGTTCCTTCTTTATGCTACCCAAGAAAATCCATCGATTCCCGCCAATACGATAATCCAGAGACGGCGTCCACTACAGTGGTTAAGACGGAAGTGGAAGATCGTAGATTTCTATCTTAGAGAAGAGTCATTGATAGATATTTATATCTGGAAGCGACGGACTAGAAAGGATTTATGTAGAGGCATCGTGAGACATCCTGAAACCGCTATTATTAAGCCTTCTTATATAAAATAAAAAAGCTACTCAAGTGTACGCCTGTGATGATATTTTCGGAAGCTGGCCCACTGCCTAGTCGACTGTGGTGCTTATTATCATTGGACGGACGACCACACCGCCCACCCACACCAATATCGATTGGATTGGTCTGGTCCCTGCCCCAACGCCGCGCTCCACTGAGATTAATTGAGCATAAATTTTCGATGCTATTCTGTGGCACTGCGTGAACTGCGAATAATTCCCAGGGTGCGCTGGTGGACTGTGCAGAAAGCGTCCTTGAGAAATGTTTAATAGACTTTTAAGTCGATTTTTCGTGGCCCTCTGCAAGGCCATGCTTGGACTCTGCCCGCAGCCACTGGCATCCATGAAGGACCCATGTCGCGAACGGCTGTCACCTGCCGGCAGTCGTAACCATTAATCATGATTACTTCGCACTGAAGTCGACAAACGGCCTACAGCCTGTTCACAATGGCCCGTAAATTCCGTTGCTATTACTCACATTAATAAGTAATTATTTGATTCGATGGCACGTACCCCAAGCACACACACAACAAACACTCCCCCGTCATCGGATATTACTCTCTGGTGTGGCAGGTGGATGGATGGATGGACTGTGCTAAATTCTGGCTCTGATGTGATTTGATTTGTGACTTCTAATGGTTGCATTTCACACATCGACACGCATCAGGTCCGGCTCATTGATTTCTGGGTGGTTTAACTCAAGACACGCCCACAAATTAATGCAGAATCCAATAAAGGCTTAGGAGAAGAGAAAGAGAGAGAGCTGTGTGGATAGTTCGATGATTCTGAGTGCACTTTATCTTTGTCTTTACTTTATGCAACTCAGCGACTCAGCGACTTGAAGTCTTTAAGTCACAGAATATATTCTTATCCACAAACTATCCATTATGAAGCGGTCTCTATCCACTAGAAATGGTCGGTCCATGGTTTAAGCAAACTGATTTGCTTGAGAAACAGAAACAAGTTAATCCCCATTAGATGGTCCAAGAGGAACGGAACCCCAGGAGGTCTGCAAAGTAACGAAAACGCCAGCACACCGATTAAAACTTTTTGCGGCAGCTTCCGCTCCTGCCCCATCACACAGACTTATCCCAGAGACCACTCACACACACACACACACAGACAGTTGGTCGAGAACGAGTCGAAACTTTCTGCTTTGCGGTTAATTCGTTTTTATTTTCAGTTGTGGCGATTGTTTAACCGAAAGCCTCAAAACCAACTGGCGCCAGACCCTCGGACTCTGCTTTTCGGAGCTGCCACAACAAGTGACATGTCAATCAATGGTCCAGACAGGACTACAGGACAACGGAGCGTGCTCTGTGTCGGATTGAGTGTGCGTCCGCCACCGCCCGCAGTCTGCCACCAGATGTGTCTACTTGCCCCGGAACAGGCCAATGGAATTGGCCCGGAGCCCAGACAGCTGACAACGGCCCGAAGCTCTCTCTCTCTCGGATGAAAGTTGTTGCTGGCCAGCGGCTATTCGGCTTCGATTCGATTGTATACCCGATACAAAGGGCGGATTGCTGGCTCTTTATTTAAGGTGCCACACAACACACACAACAAAGCCACAGAAAAGAAAGTATAAAAGTAAAAATTAAATAGAGTTGTACTCGCAGATAAAGCGGAAATATTTATTATCAACGGAAGCCATTGGGGAAATAGTTTCCACTCAAAAGTGCCCCTTTGGCTTGCGGGAAGATGGTCAGCAATTTCTGCACCGGAAACCATCTTTGCCAGCCAGAAAATGCTGCGGAAATGCGTAGACAAAAGGCGGGTGGGGATAAACGTTTTGTCCCGAAAAAGGAGAGTAAACACAGAACACGTATGCGCCACTCGTGGCCAGCATTCCGTGCGATTTGCTCAACCATTTCTTGCAGTGAGTCAACATAAGTGCGGACCGACCTCTAGGGTCCAGGTGGGGGACGATGGACTCGCAGTCATACATACAAATTGCACTTTGAGCGCACAGAGGACGGGCATGCAACTGGGTCAACGTACGCAGAACCCTCCTACCCCGTGTTCCATCCGCCTGCGGGCAAGGATAATGTCAGACACAGAAGTCCTGAGGCGCTTTGTGCTGTGTGCTGTGTGCGGTGCTCTGGTGATAAGCATCTGCAGCGTGCCACTGTCCGAGTGTCCTTCTTCCGGCGCTTCCATCCAGAAAAGGCGCTTAAATGCACGACTCCTCGGACACAGCACCACCTAATGGCCCGCAGTACGAGTAGGTGTGAGAAAAGGTCCTAAATTGCCAGAACTAACACCAAAATATCACTTTCTTTGGTCATTAATGAAAGGTGTGAAAGTTTGAGTGGCTGAGCTTTTGATATTCGCTTTCTTAGAGCTCTCAGTCTTAGATATATTTTTGCTTAGTCCGGCGGTGGCTGCTCTGCCACATAGAACTCAATTGAAACGCGCTCAAAGCCCAGCTCAGCGGGAATGAGTAGCGCTCAATTGGCGTCTAAATGATGGGGCATGGAGCGTGGGCGGGCGTGCCTCAATTGCCACGAAACGAGATACAAATGTACAGAATTTCGTATCGCTTTAATTCGGCGATGACTGCCGAGCCAACAGCACGAAAAATCTCTTCAAAGTCCAAACGTTTTCTAATTGAGTGTCAAGTTTAAAGATGATGAAAATAAAACTATTGCTGCTGCCTTTGCTGCCCTGCCTGCTGTTCATAGGTCCCCTCAGAGGTGAGTTGAAAACGAGGCCAAGAGACAGACTGTCATCCTCCCATATCCTCCCACAGCCAGCTGCCCCATCTATCTGACCATCTCGCTGTCCGGCAAGGCCTTGCACGACTCCTGTCTGGAGGTTAACTGGGGTCCCGACTGCGCTGGCCCACCCGAATGGATTGGGATCTATGGCCAGGATCCGACCATTTCCAGCTTCCAGCCGGAACTGCGCATCAATGGCATTACCAATCGGACGGGCAAACTGTCGACGCCCATAAAGCTGGGCAAGCTGCTGTTTCCGGGGGGCTGGAATCGTCTGGATAGCAACGAGGTGCCGGCCACACGGTATCCCAGGGGCAAGTGCCTGCCACATTATGTGGCCAGCTACAATGGCACGGAGCTGCTAACCGTCGAGTGTCTGAAGATACAACCGAATTGGATGGCCCAGATCAAGGATGGGGGCCAGATGCCGCTGAAGAGCCTCTTCCTGCCGGGCACCCATGCCTCGGGGGCCTTCATCGCCAGCTACAGCAAGACCAAGTCGCTGCTCGTCAAGGACTATCTGGTGGCGCAGCATTTCGATGTGTGGTCGCAGCTTGTCTTTGGCATACGCTATCTGGACTTTAGTGTGGGGTGAGTATTGGCTCGGAGTTTGTGAATCGATCAAAGAATAATGCCCTGCATCTCTACAGCTACAAGTACATGGACAGCGACAACGATGCCGACAATTTCTGGATAGCCAACGAGAACATGTTCATCTTACCCCTGGCGGGTGTGCTGCGCGACGTTCGTCACTTTGTGGAGCGCTCTGGGGAGTTGGTCATCCTGGACTTTAGCTCCTTTCCCATAGGATTCTACAAGCATCCGGAGACCTATAGCTCGCTCTTTCACCTGCTGCGTCAGGAGCTGGGCGAAGTGGCCTACCAGCGAAATGTGACCCTGGATGAGCATTGCGCCAACCGAAACTTTCGCCAGCTCCTTACACTGGGCATGCATGTGGTGCTGCTGTTTCCCACCCAAGAACTACCCTACCCGGAGAACGGTGAGCCTTGGTTAGAATACTTTTGATGACTGACCTGTCGATTTGTCTGCACACAGAATCGGGGCTCCTCTGCACGCCTTGGCAACGCTTCAGCACCAGCTACATGAACATCTCCCAGACACTGGACTATATGCGATTGCTGTTCAGCAAGAAGCCCGATGGACCTGTCCAAGACGATGGCTGGATATTCACCGCCGTCAAGAGCATGGAGCAGACCCTCAATACACACAAACTGCAGACGGCCAAGGAGCGGGCGGCAGTCATCAATCCCAAGGTAAATCAGTGGCTGAAGGGTCCCTGGGGCATGAATGCCAATGTCGTGGCCATGGATTACTTCAGCAACACGAATATTGTCGATTTGGCCATAGAAGTGAATGCACACAAAGCCTTTCTGCTGGCCAACAAGAACAAGTTAATTAATTTGGAAATATTTCGCTAAAAACGCGGTAAAATTATAATTATCGTAAATATATCGTATATCGAATGAACACAAGTTGGCAGCGCCAAAGGTCCAGACCTAGCAGGGACACAATCCTCTTAGTGTGTACAACAACCAACAAAAAAAGCTTCTCTAGTAAATGCAACAACCTAAGCCGCAAAGCTTGAGCGAATACACGAACACCCTGCTTAAGCAGTTTCCTATTTGAATTTGAGTTTGCACGTACAACTGCCGTTTGGCAAGTAGTTTTCTCACGATATTCGGTCGTAGTAGCGACCTTCATGCGGTGCCTGCTACGTAATTAAAATGTGCACGCAATTTAAGGTCAGCGCTTGACTTTTCAATCATTGAAAGTGGAATGTAGATCACCAATTTGCATAAACATTATCGGCTGTCAATTGCCATTTACGTTAGGATTTTAGTATGACGAATAGTCTTAATGCCAATTCCAAGCAATTGACAAATGTCGCAAGTGTCGAAACATTTAGCACTCGTTGCAGTTCCAGGAACGGATGACTCAGACAAATGTCATGCAGTTCATTCATTAACTTATTTCGTAATAAATACCCCCTAGAGAAGTGCCAGCCTGGTTCAGCTATCTGGCACGTGTGCAATCGGAATGATTGCATTTCCATTATCCATTATGCATATCGAGGTGATGTAACCGCCAAGACGCAAGAAGCCATGTGACAACCAGACCCTCTCATTCGCACTTACCCGCCTGCAATATATCTCACCTTGGCTAAGCCGCAACCGGATCTGTCAGAGATCAGAATGTTTCATGCCGCCAACAAACTAATTGAAATTAGCTGCAAATTCAGCCGATCATGTGGATAATGTGTGTGTTTTTGTGTGTTGCTCTCCACTACTCTCTGACTCTTAGTTTGACCTCCTCCTCGTGTCTGCAATTGCAGTTGAATGCACTTTGAGTGGGCGCTTGCGCGTTGATTACTTCCTGCCAATGTAAGCCAATGACTGATAAGACAATCTTTATTCGGCCGCTCGTCCAACAAAGCGTCTTGCCACTTGCCTTATTACCCTTTGTCTGTGGTCCTTTACGAGGGCAGCAGAAGCGTTTTTGCAATACCCTGCAAAGAGTTGGGAAATTCGTACCGAAATATTACTTCGATTGTCAGCGTAATAAGAGGTCGAAACTAGAACGTATCTCTCTTCGAAAATTATAAAGAATGCAAATTCTATAGGGGTTTTATTTGTATCTAGATAATGCAATTTAATCCCAATGATGTGCTGAAACCTCAACTCGTGAGCAAAATTCCCCCCGAACTGTGGGTTCACCCCTGGGCCGAAGGCTGCGTCATAGCCGATGATTTGTACATGGGCGTGTCAGCGGTGCCTTTGTAGTTGCTTTGTCAATCACTCAATCGCCCATTCAGCTGTAGTGTGTGGGTAAGTACAAAACAACAGGTTGCTTTTCCATAATATGTTAGTTTTATTATAAATAACACACGCTATATGCGCGTACATACATATGCGCATGGGTGCATACGTAGATATATTGGCTGCACTCTTATCTATTATTACATTCAGGGTTTTCATATCGGTTTCCCTCTGGGTTTCCATCTGACAGCTTTTCTGCAGTGGATTTAGCGGACCATTTCGAGCCCTAATCAAAATTGTATCTGTATCTGTATCTGTGGAGATGGCAACGGCCAGCTGAAGGATATACGACACATCGTGAGCACCTCCAGCTGGCCGTTGCAGCCGCTGAACGGATATTAATTTGTTACAATTTTGATTAATACTTGAGATCCGCCTAATGGTTATGGGGCTTATGTTAGGGTTTGTTCTTCTTAAGAAAAATATACACGCATCACATCGGTGAAGGGCTTCCGGCAGAGCGGGCACTTGGTCACGGACGAGGCGCACTTGGCGCATGCCACCACATGGCCGCAGGGTAAAAACGCCGTGTTGTATTCCGCGGCATAGCAGATCTTGCAGAGCTTCTCCTCGGGAATGACCGGCGAACCATTGGGCGCCGGTGATGCTCCTCCGGCCGTGCTGGGACTGGCCGTGGTGCTG
The DNA here is from genome assembly GCA_035043285.1 of Drosophila subsilvestris. Taxonomy (NCBI): domain Eukaryota; kingdom Metazoa; phylum Arthropoda; class Insecta; order Diptera; family Drosophilidae; genus Drosophila; species Drosophila subsilvestris. The sequence continues at coordinate 4,425,888 of JAWNNB010001724.1, read as the reverse complement.
CCCTCCTGGCTGGCGGCCGACACGATCTTCTCGTAGATGCGAGTGGCCGCCGATGGGGCCACATCGCCGGAAGGGGCCTCGACGGTCGCCGTCGCTGCTGTTGTTGTTGTTGTGGAGGAAGCTGCAGAGGGCGTCTCGGCTGCTCCTGTGGTGCTCTCTCCTTTCTCTGCGACTGGCTCCGGCTTGGCACCCACAGCGTCGATATAGAGCTGCCCCTTCATCAGCTTGACGAAGCGGCACTGGCTGAGCCACAGAGCGTGCTGCTCCCAGGGCTCGTCGTTGTCGTCCCAGTCCTTGAGACCGCCGCCGCAGCTGAAGCAGCGAACACGGTCGCCGACGCCCGTATAGAAGAATCCCGCCTCGGCGAGCTGTATTGGCTTTTGCTTCAGGTTGCGCGGCCATTCCTCGAAGGTGCGCAGGCGCGCCGACTCCACGGCGTATTCGGGATACTCGGGAAAATAATTGCCGCTGGCTACTTGCCGACACGTCTCCGGTTGGACATCCCCGTTGGCCTGGGTGGCCGCCGTCGAGGTGGCAATGGAGCCCATCAGCGACGAAGCGGCGGTATTCATGCCGATGGACTGGGTAATGTGCGACATGGGTATGCGACCTTCGGCATAGGCGCTCTCGCGCAGCTCCACCGTCGTATCGTTGGCGCCGCAAATGTCGTAGCTGATGGGGGGCAGGATGCGTTCGAGAGCCTCGCTGTTCAGCGGCATATTGTTGGTGGTGCGACGGCGCAGGAGCGGACAGTTGGGCGACCAGCGCAGATGCTCAGGTACAGGTTGATCGTCGAGATCCCAGCACCCGATCTCCACCTCGCAGAAATAGCACTTGACCTTATCGCCCTCGTTCGTATAGAACATGCCCGTTCGGGCCAACTGATTCTTGTCGAGCCACGCCAGGGGCCAATTGGCGAAGGTTTTCAGGCGCGCCTCCTCCCGATTGTACTCGTTCATGATATTATAGATGTTGTTCTTGAACAGCTGCGTCGCATTCGTATTGTTGTCCACCTGGTCGAGAGCCGCTGTCAGCTCGAGTGCAGCATTCGGTCCAAACGTGTACATCGGATTGCTTAATACATTTGCCATTTTGGTCTCTTTTTGCTGTTCCGCTTATCTACTCTGGATTTTTCTTGTTGTTGTAGGTGAAGCAGATCCTTTGTTTCTCCTTCAATTACTCTTCTCTGCTGTGCTCGAAACTGTAATGAAAGAGCGTACAAGAGTCACGGTAAGTAAATATTGCATTGTACGTGTGTTTACGGTTCACTTTTAACGGTTAAAGAAGATAGGCTATCAACTAGATAAGGATACCTGACTTGGCGATGCGACGCACTGCGCTGCGTGTGCGCCCATTCGGCGCCAACAATATATGTAATGTCTGCCCTGCCCAGTGACTGGTACTTTCTAGTTACTATTGTGGCAAGTACAAGGTGTATTATATTCTATAAAATAAATCACAAATGAAGGCTACATCTACGACCTATTATGACATTTATTTCGAAGCATTGCCGTACAATAACAAGCACTAAACGACGCAATTTCACAACATTCTCCTGCAAAACAAATATTTCATTTTTTGGCAACATTTTGTTATCGCTAGGTGCCAACGAAAACAATTTCCATATCGCGTAACCGATTTTTGTACAGCTCAAAAACCACTTTATCAAGCTTATCACTTGATTAATTAATACCTTTTTCCATTTAACAATCTCAATGAATTTTAATATATATTTTTGAGTATTTTTCCAGAAAGTTTTGTTTTTGCACACTCCGCAGACAAAAGAACTCTGGTGTGCGGGAGCCTGCCTTGTGTGTATGTGGAAAACTGAAAAACTGAAAGCTGAAACGCAGTTCAAGAAACTGGAGATGGATGCAGCATCAACGAACCTTAAGAGCCCTTAAGGGCCGACCAGACCCCAGACGACACAGTAATTGTCTCGCTCGCACACACGCCAACGTTTAGCGCCATCCGCAGGGTGGTTTTCCCTTTTTGGGTAGGAAAAATTGCGACAAAAAATACGTCAAAGCATGGAGTACGCAACATTACAACTGCCCGTGACAGCACTGCGCCGAAGCGATCCCCGTCGGACGGACTGAATGGGTGGGTGGGTGTATTAACAGGGTGGCAGTGGCGCCTACAAGCTGCGCGATAGCACGCGCAGGGGCTGACTCACTCGAACAAACTTCAATATAATATAACCACCCATATAATGGTTGAAGTTGAAAACAAGTTGTTTACAAAGGCGGCACGGCACACGGCGAACTGCTGCATAGGCGGATATGCTAATCGAGAGATAGCAGCCCACACAGAACACAGATACCGACCCAGTAGTGACTATCGTGGCAATTATAGTAATAACAGGAAGACTATAGTATCGCACATCTGCAAGCACATACAGCGATGTCTCTCTTGAGCGGACTAAAGTAATCTAATCGTATCCATAACTAAAACAATTCCATTGCGAATGGAAAAGTCGTAACCCCATACCATGGATCGATCAGTAACGGCAGCCGGAGGTCTGCTGCAAACTTCTTTAAACTGCAATGTTCGGTGGTCTTTAAAGAGATTGTAAAGCCGTTTTTCGACATTTACACTCAGTACACGACGCTCGGCTTGGGGCTTGGGGCATGGCACGAATGCGCTCCGTTCCAAAGTCCAAATTTCAGCCACAAACCAGCCAAACCCGCCAAACAATTGTGCCTCGTGGGGCACCCAGGGGGTGGTGGTGGTGGTGCTTGCTGGTGGTGCCATGCACTGCAGGCCTCTCTGACTGTGAGAAAGTTTTAATGGAATGCAGTCAAACCACTGTGGAGACGGCGCACTCTGCGGTAGAGTGGTGTAGAGTGGAGTGGATTTGGGCGGGGGGCTGGGCTGCATGGGGTTTGCCAGCATAAAGCGCAGCATAAGCCATGCAATGGCCATGCCAGAGAGTGCAAGCGAGACAGCACTGTGGTGTGCAGACGAAAGAAACCATCAATGGGAAAAACAACTAACAACGAGAAACAAACTCACACACAAATACACTAGAAGAGAGACGAGGATAGAAAGAGAGAGAGAGAGAGAGCGAGAGCTGAGGGCGCAAAAACAAATGCAATTGTAAATGTACGAATGCTGACTTCTTGGGATCTCTGAAGGGGAAATGGTGGAGCGGTGCAGCGAGCTGGAAGCTGGGGGCTACTGCGGGACTGACTGCCTGGTTGCTCTGTAGAGGATCCAGAGATTGCACACAGCATTGTTCAAGTGGAGCAACAAAAGATGGAGAGCTTGAGATGCATTTGCTGCTCTCTGTGTCTCTGTTCAATTACAAACAGAGTATTCGCCAGGCCTGGCAAAGTGCGGTACAAAGTGCAGATCTCTGTATTGCAATTACAGCTGCCTCTCGCCTCGCCTCGCTGTTATTTGTTATTGTGGAATGCCAGACCCCTGCCCCCCACCCATTAACAATTGTAATGTAAACGCGCTTTGGCATTTCTCGCTTCTCTTTTTGCTTTTTTTATTTTTCCAGGAAATTCAGGCAAAAGTTCAAATCAGTGCTGCCATATGCCAGGGAATTTGCATTCATTTAATATGTGCACAAACTTACCAGGGCAGGCGTGAAAATACAGGGCTGGAGCAACGGACTTTTGCAAACTGTTTTTTTATTTTTCCAAACGTTAAGAAACCAATCCAGACCGAACCAACTACTAATCAAGATCGATATACATAGACCCGTGGAGCGCCTTCTCCCAGCACCAACCGAATGCACACTGACACAAGGCCTGGCCTCCCTGAGGCATGAATGGCATGGGAACAGAAAATCCCAGCCAAGAAATACCAAAGTGGAAAGACACAACACAACAACATACATACATAGGAAAATCATAATCAAAGGCCAGGCCAGCCCAGGAGGCAAGGCAACAAACAGAGGAATAAACGAGCGCAAAAGACAAGACCCAGGAGGAGGAGGAGGAGGAGGAGGAGGAGAAGGAGGAGGAGAGACCCAAACCTACAACGAGGCGGCAGCCCCGCAATGGAATGGAATGCAGTCGGGCAACTTTTCTACAAACTCCGGCGCATAAAAACGCTAAAGTTGGAGCTGCTTTTCGAGTTTTCTGATTGGAATAAACCAAAGCCAGTCTCTGTCTCTACCTCCGTGTCTCAGTCCAAGCTCTGCTCTGGGCCTGGGCTTGGGCCTGGGTGATTGGAGTTTTTACTTGTTCTCGTTCTCCCTGCTGTTGTAAGTGAAGGTAACCGCAGAGGCTCAACCATGGAAAAGGTTGTGTGTTGTGTCTCACTGTGCATGTACCTTGGGAGCCCCTGAGCCAAAGCCGAGACTGTGGGAAACTATTATAAACACTTTACCATTCTTTTTGTTGTTGTCTTCGAGATTGGAATGCGGTGATACCAGATACGACAACAACATGAGACGGAACAGAGCAGGACAAATACACACATAGTCAGAGAGAAAGAGAGAAGATACCAGAGACCCATGCATGAGTCGTCATCGTGCTCAAATCTCATGGAGAGAGAGAGAGAAAAAAAGAGGAGGAAGGCCCTGCAGAAAAAAATAAATAAAGTAGAAGAAAGCTACCTTCAAGAGTCGACTCTCTAGATACTCTTCCAGATCCTTCGCTTGCATACAACTTCACTTTGTAAAGTTTCTTTTACCACCGACTATCCGATGTCTCAGCTTTCCTATATTGGTCAAACATCTTATCATAATCATAGTACCCTCTCGCAGGGTATCATAAAGCATCAACAAACAACACGCACACACAAAGAACATTCTTGCATGATCTCTCTCTCTCTCTCTCTCCCTCCACCTCATTCTCCTGCTTCTTTGCGAATGCGTGTGTGTTTGTATGTATGCTGTGGCCTTCCAAGAAATGCAGCACAAGAGGAGGAGGAGAACCGCACAAAACGACCGCCGACGTCGCCAACGCTGTCGATAAAATATGGGATGCTGGGCTCTGGACCCCAGGCCAGACTCAGGCTTCTCTTCTCTTTCCAACAAAGGGCAATATTGTAATCATAATAAATGCGCCTGAGCCGCTGGCTGCAGAATGCATTAAGAGCGGCCGCATGCCGTCCCTGTCTGTCTGACGGTCTAACCCTATTGAACATTGATCGATTGTCCAAAAACTAACGGCGGCTCAGTTCAAAGACCTCTCCGCCCACCACCGCCAGCGTTTTTATAGGAAAGAGGAAAAGCCAGCCAAAGAAAGAAAATTCTTCTCAAACCCAAAGTCAAGTCGTGCTCGCCTTTATCATGGCAGCATCCATCGCATCTCTTCCATTCCATCCAATCTATGAGACTTGGTATGTGGGTTCGCTCTCATGGAAATTCCCGAGAGCGCATTAAATGCGCCTCGTTAGTGGAAATAATGGTTGAAGGTCGTTTTTCACGCCGGACGAGACGAGAAGGGGCGAGGGAGACAAGGCGAGGCTCAAAGGTCGAAGAGATGATTCAGCTGGAGAGCTCAGAAAATTCCGGGAATTCCAGAATGTAATTTTCTTCATCTTATGCTGCTCCCTCCCTTTCGACCGTTCCCTTTCAAGGGCCGCCCTGGTCCATTCCCATTCATGCTGATTGCCGTCGCGTCTACTGGCGATAACAAATGAAAATAGGATGAAAGACAATACTTGTGTCCCATTGTGTTCTGTTCTATTTCGGGAAAAACTCAACTCCCACCATTTCCCGTACACGTGAGAGGCTGTTGATTAAGCACGTCGCATCTTTTTATTGGTGAAATGCGTGGAAAATCCACTCCATATTAGTTCTTTTTTCGATGCAGTGTGGGACTAAAAACTATAGGGACCACCACCAGCGTTGTGTAGGTGTATTGTGGATAAGGTGTGGGTGTAGGTGCGAGTGCGGGTGCGCCGACTGCAATGGAGACTGGCAATAATGGAAAAAGTTGCATCGCGACGTTGGCAGAGCAAAATATTGAGCTCGACTCGAGCAAAGCTCAAGCTGAGCGACTGACTTTCTCTTTGTTGTGTGCTGTTGCCTTCTCCGAAATGAACGCAAAAGTTCAAAGCAATGAAGCATAAAAGGCACAGCAAAAAGCATAGTGAACATTGGCAACAATGCACAACAATTTCTGAGCCGGGCTGGAACGGCACGGTCTTTGGCCATGGTTTATGGATGGACTAGGGCTGCTCTTCTGCTTCTGTTTCTGCAGAGCGGAGCACGCATGAGTGCACCACTTCCGTTCACAGCGGATGTGCCAGACAAAGAAGCTAATGCTTTGGTGGTGATTGACAGAGAAGGGAAGAGCGGATAAGAGTGGAGCGGCGCAGGGCTGGGCTCGGATTATGAGACATGAGTGTGTGTGTGTGTGTGTGTGTGTGTGCGTAAAAGGAAGTGCATTACACATAGTGTATCGTATATTGTAAAAAAAAAGTGTGTAGCCAGCAAGCGACGAGTCATTCTCCATTCAAACATATGTTCCTGGGTGTATGATGAGTAAACCATTAGAAACAAACAATTCCAATTAACTTGGAACGGAAACCGGAGAGGAGTTCTATGCGGAATCGTGTGTCATAGCGTGACCTTCTAGCCTGCTTAATTTTGGAGCAAACTGGTATATTTTGCATGGCATGGCTGTAGTCATCGTTTAATTATATAGACGAAACCGCGTATTGCGTATTCCAAAATTCGGATGAATACAAAATTGGTGGCATTGTGCCCACCCCTCCCTTCTCTCTTCCACTCGCATTCTCTCGTTTTGCCGAATTGAGAATGTTGTTTTTAAACGCAGACTGTAAAAGAGGGGTTGGGACGCAGCGGAGACGTCGTATGAAATCACTCAATGTAAAAAATAGGGTTACCATATGGTGGAAAGTTTCTTTTTCAACAGCCTAAAAAAGCCGCACCAATAGTTGTGTGTCATTGATATTTACATTTTCACAATCAGAAAAATCTGCCGAGCCTGACGGCAAACAAAAGTCGGTGATTTTGTAAACAAAATTCAGTGAAACAATATCGCAAGCATTTAGCAACTCTACGGTCGCCATCTTTTTATGAAACAGTCGCTCGCTGCGGTTGTGTCGAGTACGAGACGAACACAAAAACATATGCGGCCACCCGACAAAAATTAAACATACGCTTTCGACATCTTCTGTGACTTAAAATTTTACCAGATGTTTGTTTATTCATTTATACTGTTCTTTGACTTAGCACTAGCTGCATTTACATATTTGACCTTTTTTAAGCACACCAAATTACATTTGACAATTTTGTCATATGGACTACATTTTACGATAGCCGTTTGCTGGTGTGCGAGTGTGTGGTTTTTTCCTCGGGGGTGTGTGTGTGTGTGTGTGTGTGAACGTACAAGCAAATACACGATAATTTATTTTAGCTTTTGGGCATCTGATGTCACGTTTCGAGTGCATTTTTTTGGGGTTAAATTCGGTTAAAATACACTAAATATACACAACTGCAGCTCACCTTGACAATTTTTCTCTTTTTGTTGAAAAACTCAAGTTTCCCCTAGTGATTTCCCTTTTGCTGTGAGATTCGACGTCACAGAAAACAGCTACAGCGCCGTTTTCACAGTTATATTGATTTTCTCCTGAACTAAATGAACGGGAACACACAACGAACACTTTGACACGTACACGCTCTTTTCTTTTAGTTCCGTTTTTGTCAACAATTTCAATGCCAACTATCACAATGGAGTCCGTGAAATACTTTAGTTTTTGTACTTATTATTTGTTATTCTATGATTAAATGCATAAGTTTATATCAACGTCGAACGCGCTCAGAAATCCATGTTTTTCATTCGAGTGTTTCTTTCCGAATGAAAGCGAACGAGCCGAGCTGAACTGTTTTGTTTTATTTCGACGTGCAAGAACGAGACGACAACAGCTATGCACACATGGTATACTAATGACAAGGTATGGTCCTTATGTTGTGTGCCCAACAAGAGAAATTTATGCCACCAAGAGAGTATCATAACCATACCTTGTTGTTAGTGTGCCCTGTCTGCACTCATAAAGTGCGAGAAGGTTGGAGTGAGAGATTTTGAGTACGAGTGCATTTACTCTGTCTGCGCTTTGCAACAGCTGTAAATTGGAAAAAAACCTTCATAAAATAAACCCAAATTGTATGCCAGAAAATAATTAATCTATTAATGGACATTCGCTACGCAATCGATACATTCGTCAAAAGTACATATGAACATATGGAAACCTCTACTCCACCCCCGGATGGGACTGGACCGTGATGAACTGCATCCATCACCATGTTGGCGCAGGTTTGTACAACCCTCTACTACGGCTAGTATTAGTACGCAAGACGTACCGTACAACCGCCTGGACCAGCACTACGGCTATCCTTTTCCCACCAGCCCGAGCCCATTGGAGCCTCCAGGATCATTGATTTTTTGTAGCTCCTGCCAGGGCATGCGCCGGGCACGGCTGTTGGACGCGGCGCGTGTCAATGCACCATCGCTGCTTCATTCACCCGGCTCTGCCCACAAACAATTCCTCCGGTACCTTCCAGAGGCAGACGCCTGCTCCTCTGTCTGGGCGGGATGGAGAGGCGAATGCGTCGACAGCAGCTGCGGATTTTTGTGTATGTGCCTGTTTCACTCCGACCCTCACCTCACCTCTTCTCTGACTCTCTTTCTTTTTCTCTGCCTTGCTATCCCGCTTTAGCCTGTCTGGCCTTTCGTTGTTTTTATTCGACAGCTGAAAATTCAGGAAGTCTCTTATCACAACAGTACGTACATATCTAAAAGCCAGGCCTAAACTACAAATAGAAAAAAGAGTATTTACGTAATTGCTGCCAGGTGCAGGACTCGAGAAACATCGAATAATTAACTCTTTATTTTCTTTTGTTTCTTACGGTGTGAACACTTAATTCTCTTGATTAATATTCAAATAATCTGATCCCAAAACTGAAACAGATCACCGCTTATCACGAACATTCTGGGGCAAAGAAGTGTGAGATCGCTTTGAAACCGAGTTCAGATCTCAAAACTACAAGTATTTTCCATTACTGATACGCTTGGTTCTATTTTCCTGTCCTACCATAGTACATATTGAAAGATTAAAACAAACAATAATATTTACAAGCGAATAGGTTCCGCTGATATTGTAGGGTCTCGCCCCCCCTCATTGATCTTTGTTGCTATATTGCAGTACTGATAAAGGTATCGTCTGTTTGTGGGGACTATAAACTTCGAGGCAACATGGAATCCTATTGAATATACCCTGTAAAATGATCAAAGAAATCTTACTACATAAGTAAAGATAACCACCTAAAAGATAGTTTTTTAATCTTGAAAGTTTAATCGAAAACTGTTTACTACTAAAAAGGTTCGGCTATTGACTTGAAGAGCTTATCTTTTATTAATAATTTGTGAAATGTTTATGGCATTGTAATTTTGCTTTCTTTTACACACTTGTATATAGAAATTTTATCAGCTGATTTTCCTATCTATCTGAGAGTGCCCTTATAAAAACCGCAACACATGTGGTCTTAAATACTTGACGTTTCTTAAGATACGCGTAGCAAGGAATATCTATAATAGATTTACTACGGACTTTAATGATTGATCGATTTATATAGATAGGGCATTCTCTTTGTTCTAAAATTAAACGAAGTCAAACTTTCCCGTTGTGCATTCCTTGAATAATTTGATTGGACTGTAGACCAAACGTACTAAAAAGTGTGTTTAATCTGAGGTACCTACTACATATGTGTTATTTTTAATTAGAAATCCATGATATGGCACTGGGGCCATATCTGACAGGCTGACGGCATCGATCGTAGTTAGCAATTTCAAAGGAAATACCAGCACGTTCATCGATATACTTGGGACTGGCGGTGGTATAAAAAGATTGCCCGGTTGAATCATGTATGGAAATCAGACTGGTGACAGCACGCGACATTCGCATAGTGCGCCTACAAACCGCAGACACGATGAACTTTTATGATTTTATAAATAAATGCGGCTAAATTTACCAGGAAAATGTCGCGACGCATTTGAAAAATCTGCCTATAAATGCAGCAAAAGTCTAGACGACTTTGACAGGTCTCTTCTGGAAGAGATACCAAGTCGGAGGCGGAGTCCACAGTTCAACCGAAATCCGGCGTAGATGCAAATTCTATTTGTGGATAGAAATGGCAAAATGCAGTTTTTCTTGGCTGTTTATTTTTTTCAGTTCCAAAAGATCATTTTGCTGACCACACACACACAGTTCAGAGTCTTGAGACCCCCCCAGCGAATGCAGGTTGTTGGACAAGTTTCAGCTGTAAATCCCTGGCTCAAGCCAAACGGCCTTGCAAGGCCTTTTAAAGTTGTTGCACTCGCCTTGTTCTTGTTGCTGCTATTTATTGTAAAAGATTACTCACCCATACACACCCAAGCAGATCTCTCAGACATACATATGTATGTATGTACATATTAAATTACCGATGCAGAGGGTACTATAACTATGATAAAACATTGTGTAATGCATTGAAAACAATACCTGAATTATTATACCCAAGGATCTGATGGATACTGATACTATTACTACGTATACATATCTCAGCAGTCTCAAACACAGGGAAAGATATAACAATAACTTTAGCAATGGAGATATCCCCTCCACGGGCAAAGGGTGTAAAAACTTCGGCATTCGATTTGCCTCTCAGTAGTCACTATTTATATATAATTGTCTCGGTTGTTTGTTGCTAAGTTTGTGGCTTTTAATTGACAGCCAAATGCAGAGAGCCGTAACCGGTTTGGTTTTGCTATATTTTTGCATTCTACTCTTTTTCGCAGCGATCGGCAATTGGCAAAAAGGTGTCATAACAACAAGTTGGGCACGACTCCGATTCTCGATTAGATTGCCTATTACAACATCTGCGCTACCCCTGCTCCCTCTGCACCGCTGAATGCCTGAGTGCACATATGTACATACCTGCCTCAATCAGGGCTTAGAAGTGAATAGGATAGGGAATTGCCGACGTGTGCCGGCAGCTGCAAGCCAATACAATCCGATCTGATGCCCGAAAAAGGAGCTAACATCTGCACAGACCGGCAGCCCCTTGTCTGTGTCCTTATTGTGTCTGCTTTCTGTGAAAGGATCTCGCGGCACATGACGTTGCCAGCTGGCAGCTGCCACTGCCAGTGCTCGGGACAGGGGATCCTTTGTAGACTTGAGGCCACCGACAGGCTACGAGGGTTGCATTAAACACGTCCCAATAGGACAGTGACTGCACCAAGGTATCCTGTGGATCTGCCTGGAGCACTCATCTAGTGATCTGTTCTGCCAACAGATAAAGAATAAAATCTTTTCGAGAGGCAATTTGAGTGATATTTTGAGTGATCCAAGCCAAAATGGAGAATATCTAACTATCCCGGCTTCCGTACTGTCTTTTTCTCCCAGTGTAACTTTGCAGTTAGGGCCTAAGAAATTATATTCTTTCCTATATTGTTGATAGCAATCATTTCAACCCTTTGAGTGGTCTGATAATAGCTTGTGAGTTGATAATGCATCATATATTTTATGAATTTAATTGTAGCACTACCTTGTGGGTATTTGATATAGAAACAGCTGTCATAGGGCATTCATAATGAAGGCTATTTATTTTTTTAATAAAACATGAAGTGTTTTTTAAGATTATGACTGAAACAAGTCAAATAATAATGAGGTATGATCAGGCAAGCTTTGCTATTTATCAAGATACGCTTCAGGAAATATATGCATGTACATATGTATCTATAGATCATCTTTCCTTCTTTCTTTGAGGGTTGTCCCCAAATCAATGTCCACCATAGAAAAGTTTTATTGTATGCCCTATGCGCAAGAACATACATTTATTACTAGACTCGGCCATTCATTGATTAAACTTATCAAAAGCCAAGTGTCGGAAGTGCCTTTCTATACATGACAAATTCGTAGTAAAACTGAATGACACATTTATTTAGTTACGTACGTATGGTACATACATACATACATACTGACAGCAGCACAAGTGTTTTCAGCTGTTTCTCGTGTTCTGTAAATAGTTCTTATCTTTTATTTTTTTTTAATTTTAGAGCCGGCGCCAACTGGCAATGTTACCCAAACGGAAGGTGTTCTTTTATTTTTTTTTGCAAGTGTTTACGAAATGATTGCTTGCAATCCAGAAATGTCTTAAAACACTTGATGCACTTGCCGCAACGTTCATTAACGACAAGATAATGCAGATAAGACGATCCAACTGCTGCAATTTTTGCTTTAAGATTGGAACTAAAAAACCTTGGAGATATGTATACCTTTCCTAGAAATATACCCTGCATTGCAGTTCCACAAAAGTGGGTTTATTTAGTTGTTCAAACTAAACTAGGAATGAGGTAAGCAGCTGATTATATAGTCGAAAAGCAATCAATCTTTGAAACCTACGCATCAGGCTGTAAATGGAAATGGCATTGAGCGGTAATTAAAAATAGGAATATTCTAGTGAGGCAAGTTCTAGGCGTTGGTGTGGGTGGAATAGGTGGAATGGGGCGTTTTCTGGTTGGTTTCGTCATGAATGAAATGCGCTGCAACGTCAGCATCATGGGGTAAATATAAAAGCACGGAAAAACAATCTAAAATGTGTGATAGTCTCCCTAGGAGCAGATGCGTCAGAGCGGGATGGCTGTATATACTGCATCCATAGGGGAGTGAAGGGATTGTGAGGTTGAGCTGGGTCTGCGTCTAGGGGGTGGGTGAGAGCATTCGAGATTGCACACGATTTCGAAACGCCTGGAAAATGCTAGTGGGAAAATGAGTGGAGTATGCATGAATGAAGAGACTCGTTGAAAGTCCTTTGGAAAACCCTTACATCGGGGACCCCATCTATGGGAAGCATCAGCAAAAATTCTGTGTGAATGACCCGCACGCCGCCCCCAGAAATTGCAACAGTCTCTTCCTATAGATTATAATTTCTTACATTTATTCGAATTTAAGACTCACCAAAGACATTTTCAACGAATAATCCTAACAAAATATCATTGGAAGTAATTTGGCAAGCCGCTTGCACCCTGAATTTTCGATTATTTTTTAAGAAAAATAATAGAGAGGTGTGATAGAGAGACTCTACACTTTTGCAACAGATCAGATAAGATAATTTGCACTGCACTTAAAAATGTTTGTTTTTTGATAGAAATTTGTGTCGAAACGGAACGTTTACTACGACCGACCGGTAGGTTCGCTTGTCACGCTGCGACTATGGCAAAACTATTCTATAGCCCCGTCTAACCCACTTTCCCACTTCCCATAGGTATGTATGCACATATTTGTTATTTTTTTCATTTGTTTTTTGTTTTGCTTTGCTTTCTAGCGTGGCGCTGCTCAGGGCAGCGGTGCGGAACTCGTAAAATAGTGTTGCGCGCCAAAGCACTGCGCAATTTTTTTCGGGGGGTGGGTTTTACGTATGAGAGTGCTCTCTCACAACACGCCTCTATCTCTCTCACATCATCTCTATAAACTATGGGTAAGGTGGTTCTACATTTTTTTGGCTGTAAAAAAAAACGAATTCCATTTCACGGGGATTTGGATTTCGATTTCGGCAAAATCAAGGAGTCAAGGAAAATTCAATGTTTGAAAACGAAAAACGGTTACAAAACGTATCAAATATATTCCTTCAGCCCTGGCAAAAGAGCTGCCAGATGTTATAAGCTGAATCTTGTTTAGTATTTTTCGTATTGTGTGGCCACCCTGACTCATAATTGCGTTTCGCCATTCAAAATGTTTACCGATGCCATCACACCCAAACGATAATAATTACACCCAGTTTCGACATGCCTCTGACCAGATTTGGATGTAATTCGGTATATTGAGTCGAAATTTACATAAGGTATTTTTACGGTATATCGGTATATAGTATAGTATATTTGATCAGGTTTTTGTTATATTACGGTATATTTAAGAGGGTCAGACCGGGTATATTTTTTTAATAAATCCGGTCACACTGCGAAGAGCTTCGTGCGGACGAATTTTTGAGCGAAAATATGCAAAATAAAGTGAAATACTTGTGCACCGCACAAATGAAGCGCGCAAGCATAGCGTCCGCTAGCCAATAAGCCCGATCGACCATATTAACGCCCAAAAAGTGACCCGCTGCAAACAGGGGAAAGGTGCGTGCCCTGCGTTTCTCGTTTTTTGGTGTGTGAAAAGTTTCTACTGCAATCCATTTTTCTCTACGTGCGTACATGTGTGTGTGTGAGTGAGTGAGTGCTGCTGTGCGGTGGAGTGGGGGAGCTGTAAAAATGCCTTTACATAATTACACGCAAAACGAAGAGTGTTTTTGTGTGCAGTGCAACTAAAAGTTATATAAATTCTCAAGAAAAATTTGCGTGCGTGAAAAAAAGAGCGGCTTCCATCTTTCGTTCTATTTACCCGCGACGTCAGCGTCGCGGCTGTTGAATTTATGTCAAATTGGTAACACACTCACACAGCCATGCTGAAAATACGGCAGTGTTGCATGCAGGCCCTATCCATGTGCATGTGTGTGTAGTTGAGCGAGTGTGTGAGCGGGAGAGAGCGTCCGCGAATGATAAACAAAGTGAAAAAAGGAGGCAAAACGGTTGTTCATTTGTGTTTATATTCATTCCATTCTTACTCTCTTCTTGTATGTCTTTCGCAGCATTAGAATGGCAAGAAAGTGTGTTTTAAAGCAAATTCCACAAAAAGGTGCGTGATAAATGCAACAAACTGTAAGCCAGAGCGAGCGAGCAGGCAACTACACCAACTGCATGTGTTGTGTCGTCGTGTGTGTGAGAGAACGCGCGTGAGTGTGCGATAGAGTGAGAGAGAGAGAGAGAGAGAGCGAGTGTGTGTGCAGTGGAGTGGGAAGGAAAGAAGCACGATAAAAAGAAACGCCAAGAAGTTTGCCATCATCTCTCTCTTCATTCGCTGATAAATCAGAGAGCAAATACACGCACACACACACAGTGATACACGAATCGAGTGGAAAATATAAAAACAATAATCAGCAAAAGAAAAGCGTGAGGAGCGGAAAGAAACGGTTAAGTGTAAAGATCGAAAATCGAAAGTGTGAAGCATTTTGTCTATAAATAGAGCACAAAAAAACACCCAAATTGCCAGTGAAAAAAAGTACT
Organism: Drosophila subsilvestris; assembly: GCA_035043285.1. Classification (NCBI taxonomy): domain Eukaryota; kingdom Metazoa; phylum Arthropoda; class Insecta; order Diptera; family Drosophilidae; genus Drosophila; species Drosophila subsilvestris. The sequence goes on along the minus strand of JAWNNB010001724.1, from coordinate 4,410,814 downwards.
ACAAAAACCGCAAATAATCATCAATACGCCGAATAATCCCTATTGGAACACGTCTCGGAGTCCGCCCAATACAGCCACCCAGCCCACAGCCGCATCATGTCCACCCTGGACGCGCGCAACAACTCGGCCATGATGAAGCGGGCCGAGCAGCTGAAGCGCTGGGAGGAATCGGACACCAACCAGGCTGCGCCCACGCCCCGCCACGAGCACGGGCGTCGCATTAAATTCAGCTCTGGCTGTGTCTTCCTTGCGGCCTGCCTCTCCGGCGACAAGGATGAGGTGATCCAGCTGCTCGACCAGGGCGCCGACATTAATACTGCCAATGTGGATGGCCTCACGGCCTTGCATCAGGTGCGTCTTTAGCTCCAATCGAATCCCTGAATTACATCAGACGCCTGCAAAACGCCTACATCACGCGATCACCACCCGATGGGGGTGTGTGGGGTGTGGCTGCAGGGTGCGGGTATTTCGAAACTCTTGCATCCAACTGCGCCTCTGACGTTGCACAGTGGGTGGTAAGGCCTTTCCCAGTGGTCAAATTGTTGAAATCAATTCCCCCATTAATGCATATACCATTGCTCGATTTATAGACGATCAACTTGAGCGTAATTTCTGGAATCTCAAGAAGACTGCCAAGAAATCTTTCCAAGGTCAAAACTCATTGAATTTTAAGCGGTTCCCATAAAGCTTTGCCACAGTGTGCAGTGCCATTCTCTAGTTGTAGTTATTGTTGCGTATTTCGTGCTCTCTCTATGGTTTCAACACCGCCAAACAGCCGCCGCAACAAGCAATAAAAATTAACCAATACAACAAATACATAAATTCCTAATGCAAGCCGACGATTTACAAGTCGAACGAATACCCAAAAACCCCAACAGCAAAAACGAACAGCAAACGGCACGAGCAAACGGGCATTAAATAAGAAAATACTCAAAATTTTCTATTTTTAAATCTCAAGAAAATATACAATACCTCTCTCTGGCATTGCCTCGGATCGCAGAACACACATGAAAGCGAGTTTAAATATTGAAAGGAAAAACAAAAACGATTTTTCGCAAAATCATTTTCACATTTTTTGCTCATTTGTCTCGCGATTTATTCTTGGGCAGAAAATACATACTAAAGATAATGAATTTATACGGGAAACCTTTGATATTTCATTCGATCGAGTGTTTGTTCCTTTGAATTTAAGGGGAATTAAGGAGAACATAAAGTCTGTTTTGTATAATCTGTTATACTTTTTCTCTTAATAGTTGGTTTAAACATCAAAACTAGGATGTAGTCAGTTAATTCAGAAGCAAACTTTAAGGAACTACTGATAACATTATTTACTTTCTATCTATTTACTTATTATCCCATTTTCCAAAGAAATACCCTCATTAAAAGCTTAACCAAAGCTCTGTGTCTTTTTATCTATCTATCTCGCGATCTGCTGTTTGTCATCTTGCATGATTATCCCGCTTTACCGCTTGTCCGTCCACTCACATTTAGCACTCACTGTCTGCTCCAATTCTGTGGATAATTGATTTTAATTATGCTGCGCCACCAAGTGCCCGTGCCTGTGGCAGTGCCTGTTTCCCGCGAGAGTCAGTCGTAGATTTTCACCGTTTAACCGCGACGGCGCACTTGTTAACCAGATGCTAATTTCCACACACAACGGGGATCATTATTCGTGGGGTTCGTTGGGGGAGGGGTACACTGTAATTACAACTAAAAAATTATAATAATAGCAATTGAAGTAGGAGGAGGAAGGAGGGAGGTTAGAACAGTGCAGCGTTTTGAATTACCTGCTCCGGCTTCTCCACTTGTGGGTTTTGCTAACCGCAAAACAGAAACAGAATTTCACGGCCATGCAATTTTTACATTCATATGTGTGTGTGTGCTTTTGGGCCTACATTCATTCATAAGCTTTGACAGGCAACAAACCAGGCAACAGGCAAACAGCCACCACCTCCGAAAGCACCACACACCTGGCACCTGCACCACATTTTCAATGGCAGGCGCCCGTCGACACGAGCTGCAGTTGGAGCAGCAGAGGAGTGAGGCACAGTGGTTTCATGTCAGTAATAAATGGCATTTACACTTTTTGGGCAGTTATAATGAATCTCGATGCTCATTTATCCAGTTTAATGATACGCTTTGATTGTCCTTTTGTTTTCATCATTTAATTAAGAATACTGTTTCTTAAAAAAAACCCGTGGCTGTTATGTGCACTCTCCTAGGAATTTATTGTTTCCTGAATTGAGTCCTATTTGTAATCCAACGAAATTAATTTAAACTCAGCTATATTCAAAAGAAAATTCAAGGAAACATTGAAGTTCCTCAACTAGGATGTGTGCAGAGGTGAAGATTATTATTGACTTTAACCGAAACATATCAAAAACATATGCTAATTGACAAGAGGCTAACATTAAATAGGAATTCGAAAAGAAAGTACAATCTAACATAATTATTTGTAGAGTTATTTACTAGTAGATGTCCATTAAAAGTGCGCTCCAAGTATTTTCTTTATGTGCCATATAAGTATATGCAGATTTGAGGGGAAATGGGTAACACTGTGCACTGTCTTGCACCTTGGACCATGTCTAAATGATGATGACTGATGGAATGAAAGATATAGGCAGTGGAGGAGAGGGTAGGGGATTGATGGCGAGCAGTGACCATCAGCCGTGTTTTTGGTTGACTTTGATTTTCATTTTGGTCTACAAAATGCCGCTACGCTACAAAAAGAAATGGCCATAAAATTACACATGTTTAGATATATCTGTTGTATATAAGGATAGTTCAAGGATAATGCAAGGTTTCTTTTGCATGAATTTTTCTTAATTTTCATGGTCTAAAATTACAATTAGAAATTTATTTCGGAAATACGTGGGTGCACCGCCAACAACATATTTTATTGAGAACATCAGTGTAGAACCCAGTCCAGGAATAGTTTAATGAATAATGAAAAACACATTTCCAGCTGGGGAACATTCTTTCAAAATCACCTTAAGGTTTTCCCACTGTTACCAACATCGCCTTGAGCTTGCCATATGAAATATGTTTAATTATCGTACTTTTCAGCCAATTAGCAATTGATTCAACAGAGAATGGTCAGTAAGGTGAGGAAGAAAGAGAGGGGAATGTGACCAGTGCATAAATTAAGAAATTATTCTGTCAAGATTCCTCTCAAATTGAGCCATAGATTTCAGCAGCTAAATGAATGCATAATAATCATAACAATCGTTGATCCGTTGACATGACGATCGTGATCTATGAATCGATGACCAGATCGAGATCTGGAGATCCTGTGGTGGGTAGAGGGGGAGCAAAAGCTGCGTGAGTTTTCCTAAAAAAAAAATAATATATATATTTCAAAGATAGATGTTTGAGGTTTTTGGTTTGGGGTTGATTTTTATGCGGTTTATTGTGTCTGTCGGCGGCTAACGCGCTTTATTGACGTGTTTTCTAACCTTGGCCCGGTTCTCGGACAGACAGACACACAGATGGACGGACGCTTCTGATGGGACAGACAGCTGTGGAAACGCACTGTTCAAACGGAGATAGCTACAGATACAGATACACATGAAATATCCTCTCAAGAATTAACAGCGCGTGTGTATATAGAGTGGAAGATGATAGTTTTAGTTTTGTATTTCTGTATTTCTATTTCTCTCTGTATCTGTATCTTATGGATTTGTATATAAATGGTTGTAGCGGTCGGTCGGTCGGTCGGCTACACTTGATTTGATTTATTTCTCGTTTCGTGTTTTACACCCAAAAAATAACAAACAATTTTCGTCGAATGCCTGCCTGAATGCCTGGCTGGCTAAAAATCTTTGCGAATGATCAAAAATGATACAAAAAAGATACAATTTTGTGATGTGATGTCCGCAGTGGCAGTGCCTGCTCTCGGGGATTGCCGCCTGTACATCTTTGTGTATCTTATACTGTTTGGATTGCATAATACCATTTCAAGCAATAGAACAGCAGCAGCCACAAGCCACAGAATGTATGCCATTTCTGTGTTACAAAACCCAACAAAAGTTCTCTCCCTCTCTCTCCCTCCCTCTCTCTCTCTCTCCCTCTCTCTCTCTCTCTCTCTCTCTCTCTCTCTCTCTCTCTATATTCCGATTATTAGATATTTTCTGCTACAGATACAAATACAAATACACGAACGCATAAACAAATGTAAATAAAATGAAAACTATAGGAAAATACTATTATTTTTGCCAAAAATCATGACGACATGCGCCCAGAAATAGTTTTTATTATTGACCAGAAGGCGGCTGGACCGATGAATTTCAATGTTTTCCCATTTAGTTAAAAATGAAATGAAAATTTTGTTTTATTTTTTAATCCCTTTTCCACTTGTTTGAATGACGTAGATTCTTAGTAGAAATTTTCCCTAAGCGCAGGGATTCATTATTCAGTACGAATGACACACCATGAATGATGTGGGATTTACTTTACGATAAATGAAAGAACAAATAAAAGAATACAGTATAATTCTTGTCCAAATGCCAATAATTCAGAATCTTAAATAAATATTTGCTAGACGTAACAGAAAACTGCATTAGGGAAAGTGTATACTGTACAGGGGGATTATCAGTTTAAAGTTTTCACACTTGAGGCTGCAATCTTGGGTAAAAAATAAACATTGGACGAGATAAGATACATACATACATACATATATAGCTAACGAGAACTTCGTATAGAAACAAATAACTCATGCCCCAGATAATAAAAACCAATTGCATTTTGTCCAAAAGTCTAAGAAGTTCTCGTCTACCAATCTATAAACAAATATTGAATATTGAATAGCTAAAAATGTGATAATGAGACACTTATTGACGGTGATCCGTAGATTCGATCAATAGGAAATTTTCGAGGCTTATTTAATGGGACGTTGCACCACTAAGTGGCCCAAACGACACCAAACTGAAGCAGGCTTATTGCCCCCTCTACCCTAAAGGAACAAGGAATCGATGTCATCCTAGTGCTAGTATTCTGAAAGAGCTTTTTCCTCATCAAAAAACCAAATAAAAAAGAATCCAAAAATTAAATACAATTGAAGAATCCGAAATTAGGAAATCGATTTGATATTTGTTTCTTTTGTGTGTGTGTGTGTGTGCTTTCCCATCAATTGTTTATTCGACATTTTGTAATCGCTTGTGTTTCATTATTTTTCACAACTTTTCCATGCCATGCCAGATGTTTTCTGCGTCTCTCCACCTGGCGGCCTTTAACAGAAAAGAAGGAAATGATTCAACTGACCAGAATCTGAAAATCCCAAATAGGCCATTGAGGCCATTGAGGCAGGCAGAAGTCGTTGTACAACGATTTGGCAAAAACTATCCCACTGACGATATATGAGAACTTTTCGTACAACAAGTAAAGTCAAAAGAAAAATGTATCTGAAGGCTTTTTCAGCACAGAGACAGACAGAGAGAGAACGAGCAAATGCCTCAAGATATATAGACTCTGATATTCTATAGATACGTTTATACATGTGTATGTTTATGTATGTATATTCTTTGGTTGTATATTCATATGGTTTATGTAGATTGTTTTTTTTTTTTTTTTTTTTTTGCAATTTTATCTCTTGTGGCGTGGCGCTAATTCAAATTTGTAATTTATTGAACTCAAGCGGCTGGTCGTTTCGTCTATTTTAGAGCGTGTTACGATTGTATTATGCACACATTTTTTGGTTGAATATGCCACAATACGGAGGGATAGGATAGGTCAATGTGTGCTAAAGAATGTCTTTGAATATATTCATTTTTTATGGGCTATAGCAAGAGAATCTTATTTTCATTTGTGGGATAATCAATTGTACGATCGCTTCTTTTTAAATGCTTTGGGAATTAGTAGCTATTAAAAGTGACTTTGATTCAAGGAATATTCCAAATAAAGCATCAAATCCATTTAAAAATATTAAGATTGAAATTTGAAGGACTATTAATATTTTTAGCTATTTCCAAAAAAGTTTATGGTGTTTATTTGTGCAACAGCTTTCGTTTCATTCTATTTAAGCTGTAAATAACTTTCCCATGCTCCTAATCTTTCCGTAATCCCCTTCATATTTCCCCCTTCATTCCATTCAAGGAATTGGTCCCACCATTAAGTTGTAAGCCAGGCTTGTGTGCAGGCCACTCTGTCTGTGGCAGAGACATAGACAAATGGTGCATGGCGCTTAGCAAACCGCCTGCATAATGAGCTGCGCTAAGCTGTTGGCTGATGACTGCTGCGGTCTAAAAGTCGTCTCAACAAGTCACTGTTGCGCCTCGGCTTTGGCCTACGCTGCGTATACGTAATGTTGCGGCGAGGTGAATAACATTTGGCGGCAGCAACGGCAACGTCAGTGGCAGCGTCAGTGGCAGTGGCTGCCGCTGAAAATGCCGCTCAATGGCGTGCCAAAACAAAAGGCTAAACTTAGCATGCAATTTTCGAGTACCCTGTGCGCGTAGAGAGCATAGGGTATGCTGTGTTATTAGTGCCACATGCTACAGCAGATATGATCTGATACAAATCATTTCAATATGGTGACTACTTCTAGAATTTGTTTTGTTCTTATACTTTGGATCTGTTTTCTCCGTTAAAGGGTATCCCACCCATAGTTATCGTACTGATTTCTACCGCTGCTACTTATTGTTTTAGTGGTTGGTTTTTTTTCGTTGGTTGCTAGGCCTCTCTGGGCCTCCTAGCTGAAAATGTGATTTTGCCTTCAATGCAAAATGGAAATAGCCCAGAATTTTTGTTGTTGCTCCTCTGACATTAAGGTCCAACGAGGAGCAGGGCGGGAGTGGGGGAAGCAAAGAGGGGGGACAGCAGCTACAGCGCCGTGAGTAAATGTCTCTGATGGAATAATAGCTCGTGTCAAAAAAATATTTTGCATACCAAAAGTCATTGGACATTGGTTGTCCATGGACGGATGGGATGGTATGGTCACGCGTGGGCGATGACAATTCTCTCTTCCCCTTCCCCGCATTTTACTTCTTTACCCCTCTTCCCCCGTCGACAATCAGCAGCGATGTTGGTCCGTCATTTCGGTTTATCAAAATTGTTCATAATTAATTAATTGGCTGAGTTCCAGATTTACAAATTGTTTGGTCGTCGTCGGCCCACCCGCTGTCTCCTTGTGTTTCTCCCTCTTTCTAGCAATTCTTCGCTCTAGCTCTTTCCCTCTCCCGCCTGCCTGCTACTTCTAGCTCTTTCTTTTCCTCTTTCTTTTTTTGTTGTTATTTTTTAATGCGTTTTACTGCGAAATGGAAATTGCTTTTAAACGACGGCCAAAAAGTCACTTTGAAGCTCACCCAAATGAAGAATGTGAATTACCATATGCCCGGCGCAACAGACACAGAATGAGGCAGAGAGGAAGAGAGAAGTAGAAGTCGAAGAAAGAAGAAGCTCGAAATGTAGGCTCTTATCAGAAAGCCAGCAGGCGGTGGGTAGGTTTACAGAGGAGAGGAATAGAGTTGGCGCTCTTTTTCTTTTCGTGTCGTTTCTTTTACTTTCTTTTCTGCTTTAAAGAATGCTTATCGGTATTCGTCGGGGCATTGTTATGGGTCTGTGGTGGTCTGTGGACTGGAAGGGATTGGTAGGGGGGTGAGAGAGGATGATAGCGGCGGCCCCAAAGAAGCAACAATGCCGGCGGAGTTGCCGCCGCCACACCAAACGATGATATCATCGTTGTTGTGTCGCTGTCGTTGTCGTCGAAGATGTCTAGGCGGAGGCTTCAACGGAAATCCGCATAAACACCCAAGAAACATTCTGGAGCGTCTGTGGGTGTCCCACCCCGTTCGTCCATTCCATATGTTTACATTAACGTTTTATCAACAGATAAAGATAAACAAGGGAATGTAAAACATTTCACTAGATACACAATTTATACAAAGAAAATCACTGCGAAAAATCACTGCGGAAAACTCTAGAGTGTGCCATCCAATGTTGATTCAACTTTTAATGCATACAATTTATACGGTTCGGAAGAAAATCTCGTTAAGAAAATTTCGAAATTAAATTGTTTGGAAAGCTGGGAAAAAATGTAAATAAATTTCACCAAACTCATTGACTAATGGCCATGTTGTTGACCTTTTTTTTTTTTTAAATAAAAGTTAATTGGGCTACTGGCAGACAGCTCTCGTAGAGAGGAAAATGGAAAGACCTTTTGCGGTCACTTGGACATCTTCTTCGAAAGAATTGGCCTATCTTTTGACAAAATGTTCTTTCAATTACTAATTCCATTCGAGGAGTTCGGGGAATTATTCAAGTGCCGTCGTTCAAACTCTGATTCAGCGATGATTTCATTACACATTCATTTCTCTTACTCAATCGATTGTAACTGACAAATGGATTTTCTTATCCGTTTACAGGCCTGCATCGATGACAATCTGGACATGGTTGAGTTTCTCGTGGAGCGTGGTGCCGACATCAATCGTCAGGATAACGAGGGCTGGACGCCGCTGCATGCCACAGCCTCCTGCGGGTGAGTAGCCACACCCAATTCATTCATGTTTGATATTTCGAATCCTTTGCATTGTTAGATTTGTGAGCATAGCACGTTATCTGGTGGAGAACGGTGCCGATGTGGCCGCCGTGAACAGCGACGGGGACTTGGCCCTGGATCTGGCCATTGATGTGCAGCACATGGCCATGATCGACTACATGGAGAAGATCGTCCGAGAGCTGAACATCGATGTGGAGCAGGCGCGCAAGGCCGAAGAGCAGGCGATGCTAAGCGACGCCAAGAAATGGCTGCGCAGCGATGCCGCCGAGGTGGACAGGCCGCATCTGAAGACAGGGGCCACGGCGTTGCATGTGGCCGCCGCCAAGGGCTATACGAAAGTGTTGAGCCTGCTGCTGGCGGGACGCGGTAATGTGGATCGTCAGGACAACGATGGCTGGACGCCGCTGCATGCCGCCTCGCACTGGGGCCAGCGGGAGACATCCGAAATGCTGGTCGAATCAATGGCCGACATGGATATACGCAACTATGCGGGACAGTCCTGCATCGATGTGGCCGACCGTAAAATAGTCAAATTTCTGGAAGAACTGCGGGCCAACAAGCGCAACAAGCGGCGTCCATCTAGTCAAATCAGGTTGGTCCCTTTGATTATATTTCCGAATTGTGATTGAATAATCAATGAAAAAATTTATTTTACTTGCAGCAGAATCTCAGATGCGATTGAAAATCATGTCGATAAGACACCCACCAAACTGGTGCGCGTTGAAGTGAGAACTGATGCCACAAAGGATGGTGCGTACACATACTTTCCCCACCCCCCAGAGAACTGTCCCTCAGCTGAATGGAGATTTGCCTAATAATCGAAAAGCTTTCTTTGATTTCTCGCACAACACACAACAAACCACAACAAACAAAACACCTTGCGTCCTGTATTTTGTCCTTTGTTTAGGTTCTCATGCGCGCTAAAACAAAAAAAAACATTGTTCTGTTTTGTCGGAGCATTTATTGTAATCGTAAAACATTTGCCACTGCCTCTCCGTCTTTGTATAATTTGCAAATCATTTTGCATTCAAGCATTTTACGAACATCTTCAGATCAGATCATCTTTCATCCATATAAATCCATAAAAATCCATAGAAATCCCCAATCTCTCACTCTCTCAGTATGTCTGTATGTTCTCTCTTTCTCTACTTTATCTCTCTCTCTCTGTGTATTTTGTGTCTATTGTCTTTTGCTCGTAATTCACGCACACTGCAGCTGCCAGCAGCTCGAACTGCGCCTCCAGTAGTGAAGCTTCGCTCCCAATCGATGATGATAATGATGATGATGCTGTGGCCCACGAAAGCGATGCGGAAGAGCTGAGCGATTCCACGGAATCCTCACACACCACAAGTCTATCTGACGAGAGCGAAGGTAGTCGGCATTTGTTTTGCGTCTCGATTCAGGAATTAATCACAAAAACTTCCCCTCTCTGCCCGCTTATGAACCACTAATCCAACTCCATGTCTCTACCTTTTTGTGTGTCTGTTTGTATTCAATATTTCCGAGCTAAAAAATATTTCCATTGCATCTTTTAGCCGAGAATGTGAAGCCCAATCAACAGCAGATCCATGCCGTCGAGCATCCAGTCGAGGAGGAGGCACCCTGGCGACGCAAGATGCCACGCGTACCCAACGACAGTCCCACTAATAATCGTAAGTACTTGTTGGAAGACAGTGCGTTTCAAAGCAGGAGCAAATACTGATCTGTTCCTATCTGATAACTAATCTCCTCTCTCTTGCAGAAGTTCCTGATAGAGAGCTTAGCAGCAATAGCTCGGAGAGCGCCAACGATGTCATATTGCGACGCACCCAAAGCTTTGAGAATGATCAAAAGTGAGTTGTGAATAAAAGAACCCTAAGCTTTTGACAGAACTGCGTGCCACACACACACACACATCCCAAATACCACAAATAACAGATTAACCTACATATATATACTTATATAGCTATATATATTCATTAATCTGCCAAAAGTTTCGATTAATTGGTGGATTTTCTTGCAGTTTTTGTTTCACATTTGCTGATTGCATTTATCGCTTATCATTGTGCCCCCCTCTAACACACTCACACACACACACACACACAAACACACGCAAATTGCAAAACACTCATTCACTTGTGTTCGTATGTTGATACGAATATCAAAATCAAAGCGTTAACAGATAACGAAACCAAATACTAAATGATATGCGAATTTTTCGGGTACGGTAAATGCTTAAATATACCGCAATGCTCTCATGCGCTCTCAATTTGGGGGGAAAAAAAACGTGAACACGGTCCCAGTCATGCTCTTTCTCCGAAGAAACAGTACCCGTTACTGAAATCTCTCTCTCACTGCAGAAAGCAGTAAGCCACTCGCTGCCCTCTCTATGCAGAAAATAGTCTACCACTCACGGGTCTATCTCTCTATGATTCATATGCTCTTATCAGGGGGGAGGGCTTTTGTCCAGTTTTATGCCCATGAATCCAGTGCACTCCGGCAAAGTGAAGCAGAAACAGCAAAAAGATCCCAAAATAAAAATCAAACACCAAATGCCACACACAAACAAGAGAGAAAAAAAGTTTTGTTTTTAGTTTTAAAATTTTGTTTTTGTTCTGTTTTTTTTCTTTCTTTTTCTCCGCTCATTTATCGATGAACTAATTGAATAAACCGATCAAAATCGATAACAAACTCACCAACGCACCGCCAAAAACCAACAACAACAACTCATCATAAAAAACCGCTTATCCAAAATCTAACCTGCCCGCTGCCCGCCCGCCTGCCACCGCCACCACCACCACACGCCTGCCACCGCCCGCACCAACGTCTAACGTCCAACGTACAATCTGCCGCTGCTGCTTGCCACAGATTCTATCAAAAGTACAATGAGCTGCGAGCCCGCATAAAGGCAAACTCCTGTCCCATTCTGCCAGCGACTGCGGCGTCACAGGCGGCTGCCGCCGCTGCCGCTGCTGCTGCGAATAATTCCAATTCCAATAACAACAATAATCTAAGTAGCAATAACAACAACAAATTTAACAACAATAACAACAACAAAAGCTCTCTGCTGCTGGGATCAACAACAAGAACAACAAACAGCACAAATAACACTGCAACAACAACATCCAGTACTTTCAACAACACGCACAACAACACAACAACAAGCACACCACAAACAGCAGCAGCAGCAGCAGCCGCAACAGCATCCACTGCTGCAACAACAAATTCATATTATAGCGTACAAAGATCGGCCTCACTCAAAGATAACTCAATGTATTACAGGTTTGTTTCGCACCGTACACATACACACACACACAGCTGTCCACCTCAAAAACTAGATCAGATATTCCATATTCTGTAGATCACTTTGTCGAGATATAAGGGACAGATTTTATCTAGAAAATACAGATATATGTACATATAGAGAAGTTGAAAGATGTAAAAAGATTATAGGAATATTTCACTGGCAACATACATACATAGTACTAAGATGCGTAACGAGGAATACGAAAAAGCTACAATGAAGCTGAATCTGCGTTTTTTGTTTGGTTCTCCGTATATTTAAGCTATTTCTGATGAATATAAAGTTGGAAAATGTAGTACATATTCTTATTAATTCGATATGAACTGATCTAGTTTATGGTGGACAGCTACTAATACTACTACAACTATCACGCCTACTCATATATAACTGTTAACATAATGTGTCGTAACTCCGTAACTGAACCTGTGCTTTCGCTTAGCTTCTTCGTTTTTTCTTTTTCCTCTAACCCAAGAACCGAATACCATTTTGCACCAAAACTGTGTTTAACAATCTCTTATATTCAGCCACGCACCAATGTCGTCTACCTATACTCTTGATTGTGTTCTCTCTTATGCTCTGTACAGCACTCTCTCTTATATGACATGGTCTCCTTTCTTTTGTCTCTTTTTGTGGCAGGAAACCGACCGTTACAGTTGCCGCGCCCACAAGCACAGCAGCCACAGCAACGACAACGCTCCTCAGTTCACCATCGACGAATGTACTGACCCCACCAATACGCAGGTTGGTACTCTTATACAATATTCCACACTCGTAATACAACTTTTAAACTATTTATGCGATTCTCGTCGAACGATTAGCCAAGTTACAGCGAAAACCACTGCCCAGAGCAATAATGGCAGCTCTTCTACGGCCAGTGCCAGCGATGCGGAGAGCGCCAAGCCACCGCCCAAGCAATCCACGGGCAATATAATCAAGAATTTCTTCAAGTAATACGAGAAACCGCAAAGAATAACTGTTTTGTGTTTCGTTTAGTTGAGCTTAACCTCAAAAAATAGTCTTGCAGCTAAGCTGATCGTTTTGCTAACCTCCAAAATAGCTGTCTCTTTCGTTAAGAGATGTCTAACCTCAAAATATTGCCTTGCTGCTAAGAAAGATAGCTTTCTTTTTCGTTAAGTGAATCATTGCCTCAAATGAAAGCTCTGCTGACCTTAAAAATATCTTTTACTGTCCTTAATTGACGTCTAACCTCAAAACCAGCGCTGCTAACACTTTTTTCGCTCCCAAATACCTTGATTTTTCTAGCATGATTCTTCTTTTCGTGTTCTTTCAGCTAGGATACGTTCTATAATTTATTACTTAAGGAATTTCAAATTAATATGCATCTATCTCTCTCTCCTAACATTAGATCCTTTGTACCGCCCGTGCGTGACGAAGAGAGCGAAACACAGCGCAAAGCGCATGCCAAGAGAGTCCGTGAGACGCGTCGGTCCACCCAGGGTGTTACCCTGGACGAGATCAAGAGTGCCGAAGAGTTGGTCAAGAAGAAGAACATGGGCATGGCCAACAACAACAATAATAACAACAATAACATCAGCAGCAGCGGCAGCGTAAGTACTCCCGGGTCCCAAGACCAAGACACCACCACCACCACCACCACCACCCAATCGATAGCCAATGTCATTCACAAATCAGAACAAAAATCAAACATCTACAAACATCCACACTCGTCAACGCCAGAGAGAAGTAGCAGTAGCAACTTTCTCTATCTCCATGGAATCACATACATTATCCCATTATCTGTAGGGAGTACAGAGCATCCACACACACACACGATGTCCACATGCAGTCCACAACCCCCAAATCAATAAATCAAATGTCCAAAAACACACCAAAAACTAATAGAAAAAAGAGTACAAAAACTGCTTATGGTTATGGTGTACCCTTGCCTCCCCTTGTTCTCTTTGTGTATCCTTTGCATCGTTTTATGTGTGTTTCGGTGTATGTTCATTCATATATGGCACAAATACACACTCTGGCAATCGATCAATCAATCCAAATAATGAATCCTGGTTTACTTGTGCATCTTTGGATGAACATATACTAGTATGTATACTAAAATAGTTATTGTAGCTTATCAAAAATCATCCTGCAAACCCGAATGCAACAGTTTCCTCCTGGTCGCTAGAAAGTATGCTATGAAGAATAGGAGAACAAAATATACACCTAAAACTCTAATTCCTAAAGAGAGTTTTGGGGAGAAAATTAATCTACCTAAAGAGAACCTCTGTTCTTTGTTTCTTACTTCCTATAACTTGGTACTAAACATAAAGAATTATGGAAACAAGGCAAAATAACCTGCGTAATGATGTCAAATGATCTATTAATTGGTTGTCCGCATATATATTTAAAAAAAAACTACTACTTCGAGAGCTCATTCTTGGGATTCTCTTTTCGCTTGTGCAATTAGAGCTCTTCTAAATCAAACATTTTTGTTGATTTTCCGCGAGTTTTGAATAGCCTTTAACAATGATAATGAGTAAATAATCAGAACAGAAGGTATATCCGTAAAATGAGTTATAGATGTGCAAATGCGACATAAATACATTGAGTGGCTAAACGGGTTGTGAACACCTCTCTGCGAACCCTTAAGGGCTTCGCACACTGCCACACATTGGAATCTGTTGCATTCTGTTTTTGTTGCTGTTATCTCACCCCCTCCCCAGCATACCCCATACATACGTAGGCTAGTTGTCATCACTTTACAATCAGATCAATCATCGATCAATCAGTGCTCATTTAGCGTACGTTGCCACCCATTCGATTAACCACCAATCAAGTTGAGTTCTTTCTGCGTTTGTGCCTCTGCCACGCCCCGTTACGCCTCGCCCGCAGTTTTTGCCCCTCCGCCCGCCTCAGCGTCAATCAAGTGCAGCCTCTCATCAATGTTGAGTATTCTTTTATAGCGTAGCATATTACTTTATGATTTCCCCCGCCCCAAACAACCATCATCAGCATTGCCAGCATCCAGCGCAGATGAGTGAACCATAGCCGCCGCCGGGAATTGCCATTCCTGTTCGTATTTTCGTTATCGTTTACCAATTTTAAGTTATTTTCTAATATGATTATGGGCCATCCCACATAGAGATCTGGTACGCGCGATCTCTATAGTATTATCCTATGTATAGAATATGTTTTGTATGTCTATGGACTATGTTGATGATTTTTCATTTTGCATGCCCCATCCGCATGCATCCGTAGAGTATTCTCAATTCGGGCCACACTCTACGTATCCGTATCCGTATCCGTAATCGTATGTTATGTATATATCTATTTATTACCGATTTAGTAGCTATCCTCTCCCGCCCCCAGAGATATTTTGATTTTTGTTTTCGAGCAAAAAAACTCGCCTCAGGACCACTGTTTTTTATTTGTTCCAAAACTAATATTATTAACAGAACGAAACAAGCGAAACATCGGCAGCCACAGCAGAAACATCATCCATCAGCGATGAAAGCCAGCAAGAGCCGCAACCGCCACCACCGCCCACAACGCCACCGCCAGCCATAATACCCACCAGCGACGAGACGGACATCGAGACGATTCTGGCCCCCAGTCCAGTGCAAAGTGCAAACGACACCACGGCCAGTTTCACCCTCTCCGCACCGTCCAGACGCTCTCTGGTGGTCGAAGACGACGACGGCGACGATGGCGATGCCGGGGGCGATGTCGATGATCCGGAGACAGTGGTCAGTGCCAGCTACACGATTGTCTCGCGGCGGGACAAGATCCCCGACAGTGCTGAGAGTGAGCAAGAGCAGGTGGAATCCAATAAACAAAAGACTGACGAGCAGCAGGCGGAGAGCGAGGAGCAGAAGGCGAGACCCACAGATCTGCAACTAAGTGCGGCCCCCACTGAGGCCATCAAGTTATCCTCCTCGACCACGCCCGGTTCGCTCGAGAGTCCAGTGCGCTTGCGGGACAAGCGTGGCCTGTCCGGCAGCAGCCAGGAGACGGATACCAAGTCCGATACCGCCTCGCCCGTTTTAGCGCATCCGGACTTTAATGCCCGCGACTCTCTGCTCAGTTTGTATGCGCGACGCACAACGGACGGCAGTGGAGGATCAGCAGCAACATCAGGGGGTGCTGGTACTGGCGCTGGTGGTGCGGGTGGGAGCTCCACTTCAACATCGGCTGCAGAACGGCGTCCATCTTGGCGCCTGAAACTCGATGCCGGCTCCAAGGTATGCCCCAAACTACCCAACCGAACCCTCTAACCGAAACCCAGAGTCCTACTTATATATTATACAAGATATATATGTATGTATGCCACAAAAGACTATCTCGATCGGTTGTCTATAATATTTTTGTTATGCTCTAAGTGTAGCATGGATTTAGTATTGTAATAATTATGGTTTACTAAAGAACGGAAATACCCTTGTTAGAGAATGGTTAAACCAAAGAAAATATTATAATAATAAGATGTGTAACGAGCAACATCAAAATGCTACAATTAAATCAATAATGCAATTGGAATTTTTCCTTAAACTAAATTAAATCTAATCACATATGGAAACCAGATCGCAAGGGTATTATATATAATCATTTTGGAGTAAACCTCTTGATCCGCTTAGACGTTCTGTTTTATTTTGTTGTAGGTCTTTACACACTCGAAATGTTTGTTCTTAAGTACGTTTTCCCTTTCTCTTTAGTTTTACTTTACGCATTTTGTATTTTTATATCCATTTATGTTTTCATTTTGCCCATAATTTCATAATTTATGCTTGCATCTAAATACTCTACAGCTGCAACAGCAACTACTTACGTATATTACTTATTTATGTATTATTCTGTAGTCTCCATGAACTTTTCGTCAACATTGCAGCAATATGAAGGGCTTACATTTTTGGCTGATTTCTGCTTGCTATGTTTGTGGGTTTTTCTTAACGATTTATATTTATATTTTGCATGCTATTCAATAATTATAGTCCAAATGTTGGTTCAAGGGGAGAATACATAAGCTGATTTAGCTAAGGTTTAATAATGGTTAAGGGCGCTCTCTAACTGATGGAAATGGGGCTTGCACCCAAAATGCATATGGTGTCTGGATTAATTGTTGAATTATTGACTATTACTAAATGTATATTAAAGACTAACTGCCGCTGCACACAAACCACAAAACAAGAACCCAAAGAAACATTCTCCAGCATAGCTTTTCTGTAAGACAAACCACACACATTTTGCACACAAAACAACAAACAAACAAAACAAACCAAACCAATATATTTAGAGAAAAACATTTCAAAACATAATACTTTAGATTTTTTGTGACCACAGACTTTGTAAAGCATAAGAATGTACTTCCCATAATAATACGAGAATATTTACCTGCAGTTCAAGCTGGAGGACAGCACCAGCGGCGGTACATATCCGCCCAACAACAGCACTATTATACCCAGCGCACCGGCGGTAATGGCCGCAGCCAATCTGTCGACCACAACTGGTATCCAGCGACGCATCAGCAGTGGTCCCAATGCCCGTAAGTACTTGATATCCTCTTATTCCTCAATGCTCATTCATATGGTTCTTATTTTGGTTACAGTCAACGCTTCCAATCAGTCACTGAACTCTGTGGGTCGCCCCATATCTGCGCCCAGCGAGAGCACCAACAACAGCAGCGCATATGCCGCGCCAGCAGTGCGCAAATATGAAACGACTTCCACAGGAACGGGAGGAGCAGCTACCACAACAGCCACCGCAACCTCCAATTCAGTGTCTGCAACCAGTGCCAATCATGCAGCAGGAACAGGGGCAACAACCAATGCCACATCCAGCCATGACGATAAGGGTAAGCGGACAGCATTCAAGATTAAAGATGATGCAAGAATGAATGGAAAAACAGAATGTAAAGCTTCGCGTTGAGCATGGGAATATCAAGAGCAGCTGTGAAACTATCAAAAATTAAATGGAAAATTAATGGCAGTTGTTTTTATTTATTTAAGTCGAAAAAAAAGACTGAACTGGAAACCTACATCTTTGAGCTTATAGCAAGAATTTTACATAATTATAATTTTTAACGTGAACAGGAAACCACCTCAAGGAAGCCAGGGCACATATCAAGGCTTTGGTAGTTGGTATTTGTATGTGTGGATTCACTAGTCGAATATTCTCCATCCATCTTTTTGTTGATTCCCGGCATAAGCTTTTCCATCTCTTGCTGGCGTACCTCGTTCAAGTCTTGAGGCATTTTCTTATTATAGACAATCTCAAATAAGCCAAGAGAACGCCTGTAATTCATTGAATCCTCCTTGGATGGAGATATTTAATCTAGTAGAATATTTTGCAATAATCGGTATTAATACTGGAGTTCCTTAATATATTAATATCATCAGTAGTTCATATAACGAATAGAGTGAAAAACTGTTGAAAATATTTTTCGCGCTTTTGCCAGACAGAATTTAATTCGCTTTACGAACTTGTGCGAACTCCTTGCCATTCAAGTCCATACAAGAATGTTGCAGACACAATAGTAATTTAGGATCTATGTATTTATGCTCCAGCTATAACACTCCTAGATTTTAATCTCCTTTATTACCTTCGAAGTTCAAAACTAATTAAATGCTCTCCTACCAACAGAAAACGACAAGGAGAACGACAATCGCACACAGACCGTTATACAGAGACGCCGCAAGCCGAAACGCAGATCGACCGGTGTGGTGCACATTGATATGGATGTAAGTATTGTTCAGATCAGATCACAGATCGTACTTGTACGTGGCGTATCTGTACGCGTATTTCTGTACGTAATTGTCAGGCCATTTGTCAGACCAAATGAGCCGGAGAGCAGCGTGCCAACTATTTTTAGTGCAAATGCTAATTAGTCAAAAGATTAGGCGCATACTAAATAAGAAAATATCTCTTTTGTTTTTGCTGCTGCAGGAACTGGATCCCGAGCGTCAGAACGAGTCGTCCAACAATGACAATGAGGAGAAGGAGAAGGACAAGGAGGTGAGTGTTTTCTCTCTATCGTGTATTTCTATCTTTAAAACTTTGCAACAACAACAACAGCAGAAACTGGTTGAAAAGCAATTGAATTCTCACACCTTGCCAAGTAATTAAAATGTGTGTCAGGTGCTTGTTTCCGTGCTGTGTGCACCTGACACTCTTTTTTGTTCTTTGTCCTCTAATGTGTTCCCACAAATATATTTTGGCTGGCCGGCTGCTGGCCATTCCGTGACACCTTGTCACATTTTATATCGTTACCCCGTTGGCCGAATTTTTCCTTCAAAGTAGCTCTGTACCCCCTTCTCACCCATCATTGCGCTGTCTGTTCCAATTAGCAGACGACCCAAAAACGAAATTATGATTTGCCATTAGAAAACGGTGCACGTGGCATTGTGGATGTGGATGCTGTTGCTGCTGCTGCTGCGGCTGCTTTGGATGTGTCTGTGGAATTGGATCTGAATACAGTCGGTGCACTCGTAAGTGCAAGGCTACTGCGAAAATCCTTTCATGGCCGAGGCCAGAACTATTAGTGCGCGTCCAATTTGTGGCTAAAAATGCTGCAGCAGCAGCAAAACCTGTTAACAATTTATCTGAGGCAAGTGTCAGAGCCGCCGTTTGTCGCCTATTATTCAATTCTCAGACAATTTTCGAGTGCATTTTGTCATTTATGAAAAATATATGAGTGTTTAAGTTTGCTTATTCTCTAACTAAATTATTGTTAATTAGTGCACAATTGTTTACATTTTTTCATAGAATTTTCCATATGTTTTTACGAATATAGAAAGATTTTAGATTACTTATTAAGTGGTTAGGTCTGTGATTTCAGAAACCAGAACTTAGGGCTGTTTATTTTTTTGAAAAAAAAAGAAAAAAATTCGGAGAACATCTTTTTAATTAATTAATACTCTTAACTAGAGTTGTCAAAAAAACTTTAAAAATAAGATAAACAATATCTTTAAAATTCATTCTTAGATTCTTTTACGATCACAGGCTCTTAGTTCATTAATTTCGAAAATACGAACTCAGACTGGAACTAAAACTTTTCCATTTTCCGTACTTTTGGATGGTCTCCCTCTGTTATACTATTCGAAAAACCATCCGTCTAGCCATCGGTGGCAGCCTCTCTGACGCTGATGCATGCTGCCTGTGTGTCACTTGTAGCTGATTGACGATGTCAAGTGTTTGCATTATCTAATATTCTTCTGTACGTTTTGTCTGACAAGAGTGCATCCTGGGGGAGAAAAACACTTTCACAATAGTCGCTCGCCGACATTTTTACATTCTATGACAAATTGGGCAATTATCGAAGCACGACCCAAATGAAAGCCCAAACAAGAGGAAAACCACAAAAAAGAATTGCTATAATAATGAGAAATAAAGCAGACATCCAACAAATCGCTGACACACGTACATTGAACTTTGTTTTTGGCCAAAAGCGCAACGCCGAGAGAGGGCGCAGGAGAGGTGGAAGAGAGAGACAGATGTTCCAATATAACATGCGGTGCATTTGTGTGCTAAATTTATAACAGTTTGCTTTTCGTACCGTGTACTCGCAGAGCATATGGAGGGTATGCTGAGTCAGAGGAGAGAAATGCAGAGAAATGGAAAGATCAAAAAATTATGACTGATCTACATCCTCAGTGGCTATAATTATCCTCAGTAAGACTTCTCTTATTTCCGCTTAACGGATATCTTCTAGTCGTAACAATTGACTCTTACGCTCCTACTTGCTTGCATTTTCCGCCGTTGGCAGGCATTTGCTTCCTCATTCCCTCCTGGGGGAACCAGGGAACCGAGGCGATCGTCATTTGCTGTTTATAGAACGAAATGCATTCAACGAAAGTGTAAACCGCTGGACTGCAGCAGATCGGGGCATGGGCATGGGCATGCTTCTGTCCTAGTTATGATGGGGCAAGAGCTCTCCCCCAAATACTCCCCAATGGGATACGCACTGCACTCTACCTCTAAATATAGAGATAGACCGAAATAGGCTTTCCCTCTCTCTCTCTCTCGCTCTCTATCTCTCTGCTGGTGCATCTGTCATGTGTCAATGACTGTGGCTCGCCTTTTGGCCCAGTTCTTGGGGCTGTTCCGCCGGTTCCCTCACCTTCCCCCTGTTGGCTGCTGCTGAGGCTCTGACCCCAGCATAGTTAACACTTTTACGTCTCGGACATTGGGCCAAATACGTGTGCGATTTACTAAATTTAGACCAGGTGAAAACTCGCACATTTTCCCCCACACACACAAACACACGGGAAAACGCTGTGTGCGCAATTTCAAGTGAAAATCTCCTGCTCCTACGTCTCTTTGCCTTCCCTAAAAACTCTTTGTGGTGGCTTTTAAAATTTGTTGTTTTCATATTTGAAATTATTATAGTATTCTAATTATCCCCGTGTTGTTCTTTCCGGCTTTTCATCTCTCTTAGAGGCATCTCTTTGCCGCATTGACTGCCTCTCTTTCGAATAGATTTGATTCTCTTTGGGGTTTATTTCTGATCGTGCGGCAAGTTCTCATTCGAATAAAACATTTCAAATCTCTTGTGAGCAGCACAGTTGAATTTTGTGCGGCCAGCACAGCGGATCATCAATCAGTTCAGCATCAAAATCAGCATCTAATACCGTCTCTAAACAAACCAGTCTAAACTTTAATGTAAACCCCAATTAAACTAAATACAAGAATTTAATACGTCAAGTGCATCGAGCGAGACAAAAAATAACCACAAAAGCTGTCATCGAACGTGTCAAAGAAAAATCAATTGCAATACGCTTAGATTGTCTTACCCCTGGAATCAGAGCCGAACAAATCAGTGGGGGATCGGCAGACGGCAGAGACAGAGACAGAGTCAGAGTTGATTTGACTGTCGCCAGCCGCAAACAAAATGTTGGCATTTCCATTTTTGGGTGACTACTGCGCATAATTTTTGGACATTTCAAGTTGAAGCTACTGCCAATATGGGCAGCTATTTTGATACGTTCTTAATTTGATTTGGTGATTTTTGTTGTTTCTGTAAATGTTAAAGTTTAACATGCGATAAGTCACAAAGATCGTAGTGGAAAGTTGAAAAAAAAATTTCTCTAAAGCAGGATCAGTATTAGCGTGCTATAGGATGATCCCTTTAAATTCCCTAAGAATTTTCAGGAAATATCTAAAGTAGGTTTGTTTTGGATTTCGTAACCATTTTTAGGGATTTACATTACCCTTCAGTATCTACAGCATATTCATAAAAACTCTAAGGAACATCTCTCGACAGATCGACAAAAAAGCACAAAGCAAAACAATAGAATAGTAGAAAACTAAAGAAAAGAAAATTATTCATTGCCAATATAGTAAAAATAGTAATTAAAAAACTAACAATAATAGATCTAATTTGATTTATTTATGAGTATTTCCACATCGTAATCCTCTAAATGTGCTGCCCCGAACCCCCGATCATTTTTCTTAGTCATGACACCACAGATATTTAATGAACATTTTCCAAAAGATTCCGCTTTTTATGCTATATTAGCCACGTTAAATGTTTGAATTAACACGAAAAAGCAGCAGCAGCACCACCACCACATTCAACAGAGGGAAATTATTTCAAAAGGCCAAACATTTAAGCTCTCGGGGTAAATTGCTTGGGGAAAAGCCGCTTCATTCATGGCCTGCCGTCCTATAGATAGACCATAGACCACCGGTGTGTATATATACATATATAGAGGTATATGGCATGGATATACTAGGAAACAGACACAGATCATCGTAAATTATATGCATTGGAAAATTGCTTGAAAAGAAAAACGTTTTTCTGGTCAGTTCGTTTTCATGTTTGTTGTTTTGTATCGCGTGGGTGTGGGGAGGATGAGGAGCATCAACTTAGAGAAACAAATAAATAGCAGGCAGCACACTGACTATCCCCCATAGATCATGGCATGTATGTGTTTTCGATACAACTAAGAGAAACCCCACAGAAAGACCCCGTACAGATTTCCCGTACAGGAAAATTGTCAAAATTTATGTCTTGACGTCACGTAATGGTTAGTTAGTGCAGCACAAGTACCAGCACCAGCCCCAGCACCAGCCCCAGGAGAAACGATCTGTGGACGCACGGAGAAAACCACATGTCAATATTGCGTTCTCCATATCGAGAGATCGGATACGAATGCGAGTATATACGCAGAGATATACATACATATGTACATATATCTTGATCTGTACATGTGTAAATACACACAAAAGTTGTTTGTTTTTCCTCCTCCTTTTGTTTATACCAAATTCAAGAACATTTTGTGCTCGCTTTGATTATAATCGTAATTGCCTTTTGTGCGCGAGGTCTAAAAATGGAACAAAGATCAATCGTAATCGAATTTTGAATGCTCTTAAATTGGGGGAATTTCTTCAAGGGATTTAGTTCTGGAAGTTTTAAGTAGTTTCTTTATTGAGCTTTGGGGGTATACCTTTGAAATATCAAATACAAATGAAGCATCCCATAATCCCTACAGTGTAGGAAATAGGATATACACCCTCTGTTAGGGTATTCCGGTCATGTGCCTCTGGGCGGACTGTTTAAGTGTAATTGCAATTGAATGCCGACGATTGATATACGAACCGGGGTGGGAGATGTACTAATGGGGCCTGTGCTTTCTTCTAGTGTCCGTCAGCGACATGTCCTTTCGCTCAAGATCGCGCGCACAGGCGCCTCTGTCTAGTCACCGGCGCTCGCTCTCTTCCTCGAGAGTGGGATCCTCCGGGGCGAGTGGTGTGGGCTCCGGGTCAAGCGCGTACAACTATAATGGCAGCAGCTACGGCAGCGGCAGCACTAGCCGGCCCCTGAGCACGGGCTACTTCCCCAGCAGCAGCGCCAGTGGCAGCTACCAGAGCCCCTACGCCAGTGTGTACAACTCCCGGGAGAGCCTGTACGGAGGCGGGGCCGGACGCAGCTCCTCCGGCGGCTATTCGAACTATGGGAACGGTAATCGATACGAATACAGTGGTGGAGGCTCCGCCTCAGCAGCCAAGTATCTTCACCATCAGCACCACAATCACTACCAGCATCAGGCTAACCATCACCAGCTTCCGCATCCGACAGTCGCCGGCAGTGGGCCATCAGCTGCAGCTGCATCCCCATCCGCCTCTTCCTCCACATGCCACGCCACCACTTCCATAGCCTCCACGCCCACTGCCAAGCCTCACAGCAGCCGCTACTGCTATCTGCCGTCGCCATCAGCTTCTGCAGCTTCTTCGGGCAGCCACTACCACATTGTCGTGAGCAAGCACAGCAACAGCTACGGTCAATCTAAAACCTCTGCTCTCTCCTCCTCTCTCTCCACCACCTCCTCCTCGGCGTCGTCCTCGAACGGTACAGCCGGCGGCGGGGGCTACGACAGCTCACGGTACGGGTCCAGCGCCTACTCGTCTGGCGCGGGCTCCTCCGCGTACTCAAGCGACCGCTATGTCAGCCCCTACTCGAGCAGTTACGACAACGGCGTGACCACGGCCTCGCTCAGCTTCAAGTCCCCCGGGCTGAGTGCATCAAACTCGTTCAAGGGCTCCCGCCTGATGAAGACCAAGTCCCTGTCCACTTCCAACAGCAGCCTCACCGCCTCCCCGTACAGCAGCAGCACCACCCCGACGACCAGCAACAGCGTGAGCCCCGCCGCCACAGTGGCAGCCATAGCGGCCACTCGCAGCAACTCTCTGCGGGAACAGGAGCGCAAGTCGCGCAATCGCACACGCTCCCGGAGCGCCGCTCAACGATCCATTAGCGCCTCCTCCGAGAAGAGCGAGGGCTATGAAGTAAGCAAGGGATTCCAGATTCAAGGTGTGCTCATACAAGGTGAGCGATTATCGCTCATCGGACCCCATTGAGAGGGCTGTCTGGAAATACTCACCTTGTGTCAATACGCCTTGGCTTTTGGTTAAAGAACTTTCTCTCCTGTTGTTGTTGTTGTTGTTGATAGAATTATCTCAAAGAGAACACAATTCCATGTTAATCCGATTCTAATCCCGTTTACGTTTCTCCATCACCTGCAGAGCGGCAGCGAACGGACGTCCCGCTCTCGACTGGGCAGCACAACGAGCACCGCCGCAACAAGCACGACCAGCAGCGAGTCGAAGAGCAGCGGCGACAAGGCGGAGAACGGCGATGGCATTGACTACAAGGCGCTCTGGGAAGCGGCCAAGTGAGTATATTGTAACTGTCTTTCTCTGGCAACCATCATTGCTCACTGCTGCGTCCCCCCACTTTCTCACACAGATTGGAGAACGATAAGCTGAAGCAAGTGCTCAAGCAGAAGGATGACGAGGTTGTGCAGACGCGCGCGACACTCGAGAGATTCGCCAATGCCGTAAGTAGACACTGCCCTAACCTGCCACGCCCACACCAGCCCACTACTACTACTACTCCTCTGACTCGAAACTCTCTCCAAAAGAAAAGAAACGAAAGTCAAAGTCAAAAGCAAAAGCAAAGCAAAGCAAAATCATACTCCCAGCAGTAACCAACAAAAACAACAAACACACAAAAAAAACAACAGAAAGCTCTCTCTCACTCTCTGTACCTCAGCTCTGACTCTGCTCCTCTTCTGTCCCCGGGAGAGAGTAGTGCTCTCTCTCAGATCTATACATACATTCACTCAATAACCAACTCACTCCTACAAAATCATTCATGCACAAGGTGTACTTACATATATAAATTGAGATAATCCCGTCGGATTACCTCACCTTGTACCTGAGTACACCTTGCTCATGCACTAGAAATTTAGCGACACTCTCTCTATATCTTTGCCTCGCTCTGCCTCGTCTCATGTCAAGCTTTTTGCTCGCGTTCTGTCTCTCTGCATCGCATCTCTCCTCCTCTGCGAACTCTGTCCAACCAAGAACAACACCACAACTGAACAAAAACTACAACAGTTATACACAGTTATATCAACACCAAAAACAAAAATTAGCATATGCAAAAAAAGAAAAGAAAAGAAAAAACAAAACAAAACAAAATCTTGTTTCATTTCACATTCGCAGACCACTAAAAACTCACTCTCTGAGATTGAGAAACGTGAACGAAGAGCTATGGAACGCAAGCTCTCCGAGTTGGAGGAAGAGCTCAAGGTAATTACAAACGAGTCCTTTGCTATCCGTAAGCCCTAGCGGCTGACACTGCTGCTGCCACTATTGTTGCTGTTTGAAATTGAAATTGTGTTCTGAGAACAGGAGTCGAAATTGATTGCCTTCCCTCCATTGTTCTTTATTTCCCTTTCTTTCTGTTTCTGATTTGACTGTTTTTTGATTATCTTTTTTTATTTTGGCCAAAAGTTTTGATTTTTGCTTTTTCTTATCGATATAACACAGAGCTGCATGCAACCGGCGATCCAATCTTATTCAGTTTTTATACCCTTGCAGATATTACGATTGTCCCAGAATGTCTGTCCGTCTTTTTTCAAACTTTTACCTCACACATCCCTCATTTTACAGTACGTGGGATTGAAAGAAAAATTATCGCTAACTGAAATAGGTGACATGGTGACACCTATCGATCTGCAAGTGTATCTACGCTTCGGTTGCCGAAGCTAATTCTTCCTTTTTCCTAGTGATTTATTTTTTTCCCTTATTAACCCATTATTTTTTTAAGAAATTTGATTAAAGTTCTTATGATCAGAATCCGTAATTTTGGCTGATTCCTCCTATTCCTGATTATTTCTGCTACACCACCCCGCACCCCTCGTTGAAGCAATACATATTTTCATTGAAATACCTTTCGTTTCTTGCTTTTACCTTTTGGCCAGTTCTGCTATTTATACCACAGAACACCAAGTTACCTAGCCTAGTCCTCTCTGTGGCACTGTTTTATCTGAATTCGATTTACAATGTCTTATATCTGCTGTACATTGAAGCGATTGTTTTTGATTTCTATTACCATTTGTTTTGACCCACCCAACTCCTCCACCGAAAATTTGTTTATTTGTTTGGTTCCCAAATATAAATTGCAATTACATCAAATATCAGACATGCCTCGAGATCTCATTCACATCAGATACTACTCTTCTCCATTATGTTTCTCTATCTCATCATCATCATTGTCATTGTCATTGGCATTGTCAGACTTTCTCTCTCATTCTATTGATCATCATTGTCATCCTTTTATGATTTTTGGTCACTGTTTTCCCCACATGCGTTACATGTTATCCGTTATCTCGCACTCTCTTAACCGTTACAAAGCAATGCGCTTTATCTCATTCAAAAACAGAAGCTCACTCAAATTTGTTTTTCTTTTCTCTCTCTCTTCCCACGCGCCTCATCGATCGATCGATTGTCTTTATATTTTCTTGTGTCGCCGCTGTTCTTGTATGATTTCGTTCTGATTTTTTTGATTGGTGATTTTTAGCTGTTGCAGAAGCTAAAGACTGAGAACGACCGCCTGCGCGCCGAGAACCGTGCCCTCACGCGGGTCGTCTCAAAGCTGACCACATCGGCCCAGAGCCAGCTGGCCAAGGCCAAATAGAGCCATATCGAAACGCATTTCAATCGCCTAAGCACACGCCCCCACCCAAATCACACACACCCACAAACAAACAAAAAGCAAACAATCTCACAAATGCGCGAATACCGTTATCGTTTCTATATATTGAATACTATATTAAACACATTTTGATGTCGTTTTGAATACTCGAATGATAAATAAGTATAATCCGAATATATCAGCACTTGTAACAATAATTAAGTGGAATTAGGTTACCCCAGAGCTCATTATGGGGCTTGAGGACGTCTCACTGGTAATACATACAGATAGAAGCATCTGCGTATCTATAATCCAAAGCTTTGATGAACTCTATGGGTAGCAAAAATCTTTTATATACATATATAGTACAATCTTGTTCCCACGGCTTGTTTTTCTCTAGATCAAAAAAATGTTTGCGAATTTATTATGTGTAATCAATATCAATATATCATATGTACTTATGGGAACCACAAAAAACTTGAACTGTAACCGCACTGATTAAGTAACGTAAATCAAAACCATACTCACACACGAATCAAAGTAAAGCTCATTAAACTACCAACGAAGCACAAAAACGCTCAATTGCCCCAATGTGCCCCCACCATTAGCATCAAACACACAGCATCAGCACCAGGCAAACGGTCAAAGGATCTGCTCTCTGTTCAGCCGCACATCAGAGGGGACAACGGAAAGGTACAGCAGTGGTCTAGTGGATGCTGGAAGCTTTACGGTAAATCAGACCCACCACCAGACTCTGACATGTGACATTTCTATGAACCACCTGCGCCCAAATACTATTATCAGCTGGCTGTTGTTGTTTTGTTGTTACACACATACCACCCACAATAATAAATATACCTAATAAAAATATATTTTCTATCTATAACTGTATTATCGAATGTTTCAAAAACGTTTATCTCATTGGATATTAGAGCCTGAGTTTTATTTGTTAAAAGATTTAATTTCGAAAGCTTAAGTTGGATTGTCACCTAACCTAGAGAGGAATCTGAAATATGAAATAAAGAAAAGATAGTTTGATTTTCCTTTATTTCCACTTTGTTTTGCAACGGTGTACGTGTGAGTGGTTTATGAATACTTCACGTATATATGTAGGTGCTCGAATATCTATATAAGATACATATTTTCTTCCTTTGGACTTAGACACATGAACTACTAAAGAGATTTAAATAGCCAATAAAACATCAATTATTTAAATTAAAGAATGGTCTAGTTACATCATTTGCGATCCAACTTAAGCTTAAATCATTTATCTGGATTAAAACTCAGTTTAAATTGTTAAATTTTCAATTGAAAACAATTTGAAGCATTCTGAATGTATATACATTTGCAATAAAACTTTACTTAATAATCGTACTTTATACATACATATATGTATACACACACCATACTTAGTGTCTATTCTAACTATTCTATGGAGTTTTTCCTCTTGTTGTTGATATTGTTACAAGTTTTATATGCCAATTTGTTTATCCCTTTGTGTGTGTTCTCGAACCCAACACCAACACCCATCGAACGATCCTGAGTTATGAAATAAACGAAACCTTTGTCCACTGTCGTTCTTATTCAACCTAATGCTGTTTATTGTTTTCCATTACGTTCCCATGCCATGGGACGGCATTATCCACCATATCTCCAGAATATCAGGCATCCGCATCAGGTATTCATGTGATTCATACGACATTATATGACCAACCGATCGTCTATAGCTTATCATGGCACACGAAACGCGTCATGAAGTCATGAAGAGCACACGAATCATTGAACAGATTTCATAGATACTCGTACTGCTCGTATTATCGGAATTTTCTATATAGTTTGTGGTTGCATGCATGTTAGTTATCTCTGGTTCTCTCCTCATCAGGGCGTCCAAATATGTTGATGTTTTTACGAGTAGGTAATTACTAATCGTTTGTTTGTTGTTTCTGTTTCTGTTGTTTTTGTTGCTGTTGCTGCTGCTGCTGCTGCAGCATTCCTCAAACTAACGAAGCATGCCCCACGCACAATCACTCCCAGAAAATGTGCCTCCCCTCTGTGCTCTGTGCTGTATCCATATCTTGTGCATACATATGTATACCCCTCCTAAATCGCGTTTACTAATTTCATTCCACTTTTATCCACAGCAACTCGATGTCTACAAGTCGGATAATCATCGCCTGAAGGAGGAGAACGCGGCGCTGATTAGAGTAATTAGCAAATTAAGTAAATGAAATGATGTCTCCACGGAATCGCTGTATGAATCGAGGATCATCATCATCATCATCTGTATCATTGAGAAACAACCATTTTTACGTTATTCACCAGCTGGAAACGGGCTAAGAAGAGAAAATAATTGAGGAGAAGAAAAGAGAAAAGAAAAGAAGAAGGAAAGGTGCAAAATTCGCCAGAAGGGGGAAACATTTCAAAATTTTGTTTATTAATTGTGTTAGATATATTTAAGTATAAGGTGAAACCATGTTTCCACAATATCGTTGAGAATTGTTTCGTTCGTTTTATATAAAGATAAATCAGATGTATTTGGTCAAATTTTATCTACAAAATAGTGAAAATTATTAATTAATAAAATTGCACAGATCAAGCCTAACTATATGCAATGTAAATCAATTGTAAGGATCGAGAGGAAAGCAGAAAAGCAAACAAAAATGCAAAAAAAACCTTTACATACAAAACTGAGAACATATTCATCAAATGAGCCCTAGTTACAGATTAGTTTAACTACGTAATACATACATATACATACATGCATACATACATACATTTATACATACATACATAAATATATACATAAACATATATATTTTTTCATATATATAAATTATATATATACACATTGCATATTATATATATATTTAGAGCAACAGAATCATAAGTTCGACATTTGAATGTGTAATATCATCGAGTAACCACGAGAGAACCGAAGAAGAGGAGTTGTTTTCGAAACCAGCCCACGCGTCAACGTACTAAGTGTAATCATTATCATCCGTATCATTCGTAATTGTGTTTAGTGTACCCTATCCCCATTTATATACCCACCACCACACCCCCATAATCTGAGGAGCGTACCGAATACAAGCTCAATGGCGCTCTTCTACAATATACGTACATACATATATGTATGTAGTTACAGATGCATACGAGCGAGCATATGCACGATTACATCTACTATTCGATTACGTTAATTATCAATTAGCAGACACCCCTAGTTTCTCCCTCACTTTGAATCGTATTATATCGTAATATATTTTACCTTCGCTTATAACGAAACAAATGATCATACGCCTATGCATATTTCTGTTATTTATTAAATTCGCCTAAGAGATTTTTGTGTTACTCGTAAATGGAAACGATAAGCAAATGCATAAACAAACATACAACAAACAACAACAACAAAAATATTATATAATATAAACCGTGAATTGTGTAATATGTAAAATTGTGTGAGAAAATATTTAAGAAAAATTTGATTCAAATACGAAACTTAATAAATGTGATCGCAAGCAAACTAAATATCCTATTGAATGGGTGGAGCAGGTGCTTTATGATGTTGATTTTGCATACCCCGAAACGTTTTGTTTCTGAGCAGATAACAAGGTGTCGATTTCGTGAGAAATTCTCCATATCTGTCACTCAAGGTTTACAATTTCTTTGATAACATTTATGGTAATAATTTAAATATTTGCTGATAAAACACTGTCTGAAATGATCCTCTGAAAAATCTGTTTGCAGCGAAATTATTGGAAGACATACTACAACTTTTTTGGGTTATATCAACTTTATCGTAAATTAACATCCCATAAGAAGGAATGAAGACATAATTAGAACCACCCAACAGAGTGACATATTTCTATCAGATGTACTAGTCTAGCAACAAAGGGAAGAAGAATATTTAAAAATAAATGTTGTATTCTTTTCAAAAGTTAAGTTTGCTACAGTCTACATAATCCTCCCAATTGAGTTCCAAATCGGGATATCATATACAGAATTCAATCAAAGCCTCATCTCTTATACAAGATCTGAATACGAAATTAAAAAAAAAAGGGTATAAAGATAGGAAGCGAAGGATAGGGTTCTTCCTAATATACCGATTTATTCACTCTGCCACAATCAGGTATAAAAAAAGACTACTGCGTTATATAGATTTTTATATATATACAAATACAACATACAAACATAAGCTACGAATCTTGGATATAAATTTGCATTCCACGAGTCAAATACAGCACCGTACAGCACCGCAGCCTTGGTTAATTATATCGTGAAATGTAAATCCAGATACTCAAAATGCTCGTTGTTTTTTTGTTACTGATATTTGGAACCACACCACACGTCAAAAAAAAGCTTCAATATTACTTTATGATATTAGATTTACGGCTGGGACACAAGCCAAGCCACATCTGGTAAACAGCATTATCACATGAAGGACCCATAAACGGTTGAAGGTTGATGCTGATCGTGAATTCCGCGAAGCTTCGGTCTCGCAGCTAATATATAAGGCACAGCGGTTGGAGGCACCAAATCAGTTTAAATCTAACGTTGAGCAACCCAACTCCATCACATCCTATAACCGGAAAGAAAATGCAAAAGAACTTCGCATTTTTAGCCATTGCTGCCCTGCTTCTGGCTTCCGTGGCGGCACAGGAGTGTAACGAGTGCCAGAGCAGCAACGATGCCAAATGTACGAGCCAGACCCAATACCAAAATTGCATGAGTAAGTCCCATATGAGGATTTTCGGATTTCGAGGAAATAGCTAACTACGTTTTCACCCAGACAATGTGGCCATTGGTGCACCGGCATCATGCCCCACTGGTACCGTTTGCAGCAACACTGCCGATGTCTGCGTGAAGAGTGACACTGTGGATGGGGTTAATATTCTGGACGTATGTGGCTCAAGCAGTGGGTCCAGTGGAGGCGCCGGAAACGGTGAAAACTGTACTGTCTGCATTGGTAGCAACAAGTTCGCTTGCGTCAGCAAGACCCAGTATGCTCGATGTGTTGACCAAAAGGTTTCCACAACACCCTTCTCATGCGGTACGGCTGAGACTTGTGTGGCAGAGGCCCTCGCCCCTTATGGAAACCTCTGTGTGCCTAGCTGTGCGCTCACTTATATGGGAGTAGGTATACGGTGCTACCGTGTTTTTAGCTATACTAAATCTTTGCTTTATTTACAGTTGGCTGCGGATACTAGCACATGCACCAACGAAGCTTATACGCCGCCGCCCGTAGCCACTGTTCCTACTCAAGATGAATTGAAGGCAGCCTGTGCTACTTCTACAAAGGCAACCGCAAATCCATTCTTCGATGAAGATAATGCCGCCGACGTGACATGCAGTAGCTATATTTACTGCGAGAAGCTTACAGATTCGACTTGGCTTGCTATATTATACAGTTGCAAGTCGCCCACTCCATACTACAGCGCGGCAGCGACTAAATGCACCGCAACTAAACCGACCAGGTGTGCTACATAGGTCCAACCTTAGTGTAGTCGCTTCTGCCAGCTCCGCTCTGCCACAGGACATTGCTTATTATGTTATACAATTACACACACAGATGTTCCCAAACGATACGAAATAAACACCCGTACCGCATCCAATGTCTGCAAAAGTAACGCAGAAATATATAATTTTGATTTTTAATACACTTTTAATGATTCATAATTGACATTTGGCATAGACTATTGGGTAGATTGTTCTTAAGAATAAAATTAAGTGTGTTTTGCCTAAACCTCTAGGACATATGGTGCAGTAGTTAACGTCAGCGAAAGGAACTCTATGATTTTTTATGTAAAATATATATGTAAGCTATTGAAGTAATTAGAAGCCTCGAGATGTAAGGCAATATCTGCCTGGAAATACCATAACACATTACGACCAAGCTATAAACGGACAAAACATTAAAAACTAGAAGAACGAGTGTGTTTTGAACAGCACGCGTCATAATTAGACGTGTAAATGTGTACATCAAAATCGGTAAAGTGAAAGTAAAAGCATTTTCAAACTAAATTTGTATTCATGTTGGGGACGAATCAAAGATACTAGACCTTGATATTATGTAGACATATTATAGTTTAGATGTCGTTGAAATTAATGGGTTAAGTTCTGTACATTGATGGCCGTAAACACTTGGACATAAACATTTGCACACATATGTATGTATGTGTACGTCAGCGGGTCTAAATATACATACGGATACAAACATACGAATTTGATATTCCCACTCGCATGCCGCCTGCTTGCCTGCCTGCCTGATTTATCTGGCGCACAGTTGCGTTCAACGAGGGGAAATTTCAAATTTCAATATTCGAAAACTTTTTTCATTGCGCACACACACACACACACACGTACGCCTCAGCATCTGCTCACACAGATACGACTTACAACCTACGAAAATATAGGTACAATGAAAAGTTTTTTCTTAATTATTCTTAATATTTCATAGAGACAAAGGCAAAGCTCTTGCTGCTGCTGATTGTGGTGCTGTTGCATTGGCAGCGATTGTCGCGGCAATTAAACATTAAATCAAATGAATTGCAGATTCCCCCAGAGCTGACACTGAACGGCGGGCAGGATGGTATGGGGCGGGGCCGGCAGACACTGCGGCTGGCCAGCCCCATCTAAATGCGCAAATGGAAATTATGGCCATTGACGACGCATGATCGACCCGGGACGCTGTATGTGGGCAGTGGCGAGTGTACAAACTGCAAAGTAGAAACACACACAAACACGCACACTCGTACGGAATTAGAAAATGATGGATAGTGGCTGCCTGCACTGGCTGGCATACAAACCTTTGGCACTTTCTGCGTTGTCGCCATGTAGCCAACGCAAAACGATTGCGTCGTATGGCTCCACATCACCTCGCCGCTGCTCTGCTTCGGATAGTAGAGCAATGTCAAGGCGCCGGCATACAGATCCTGTTGCTGCGGCAGCAGCGGAGAGTCGAGAAACTTTTGCGTGAACGTCTTGTGCAGACTCGTCACAGCACAGTCGCTGGTGAAGGCTCCGTTGCATATCTCTCTGGCCAGCAGCGTCTTCATCAGATACTCCCCGTTGCCGGTCGTGCATGTCGCTATCGCCAGATCGTCTGTGTCGGTGGCCCAACAGCCAGCCCCATAGGTTGCCGCCTGGCCCACCCGCCCTGGCACTTTTAGCAGTATGCCACCGGAACTGCAGCCCGCTGCAGTGTTTCCGGAGCCATCGACGCACACGGCCCCCACGGTGTCCAGCGATGCTGCGAGTTCCACTTCGTTGCTCGCGTCGGGCACGGGAACGGGCTCCTCGGAGGCGGCTTTGTTGTTTCTGCTTCCCACAACCAGATCGTATTTATTCTTGTAATGATTGAACTGGAATTTCGCCTTCGATGAGATCATTAAGCTACTATCTAAATGGAAGTTCAAAAATTAATTAAATTAATACAGAGAAAATTCCAGTCGTTAGCATATCTAGACGGAATGTGGACTATATTGGATACAAACCATCCACCATTGAACATCCCACTTCGTCGGCATAGCGCTCCGCTCCACTTCCAGCTAATACCATGGGCGGTATGCGTTCCAGCAGCTGGGGATTCGACTGTGCCTCACAAATCTGGCGAGCCAGCTGAATGGGATTCTTCACCCGGCTGACATTTGTGCACGCTCCGAAGTTCAGGGTGGATCCGTTCATTATAGCGGCATCACACTGCACAGAACCGTCCATACAGAGATTCGAGCCGTAGCCGGCATTCGTGTAGCCACAGTTCTCCAGGCGAATTATGGCCGCCTCGCAAGCGTCCACGGCTGATCCACCATTTCGCAGAATGTCCGTGGCCCGGATACACGCCTCTTTAATCACCCGTTGGTATTTGGTCTCATCGATGCAGTTTCCAGCCCCTGAAACAATATGCGCCCATCAATCTTCTAGCTGTCTGCCAGCAGCCACAGCCGCCAAAATTAGAAAAATACGAACCTGTGTGCACCGCTACGAAACCGGCCATTATCGCAATGTTGTGTTTTTGATGCGCCACACTCGGGCGTAAACAATTTGAAATAGGGATGGGATGCAAGAATATATTGATATCAATATATCTATGTTTATATATCTTGTATACCAATATTTCATCAATATTTTTGTGCGATATATATTTCGGTGTATCGATATACGACATTCGTGGTATATTTCGAATATGGGAAAGTATTTTTGGTACATTTCTGAGGATCAGACGGGTATATTTTATTGATAAATTCGCAGTCACACTGATTTGCAAAAAAAAAACACATAGTTTTGAACCACTGTAATGTATACTATATAAAGGAATAAATACAAGTTTTGAGCAACTAAATGCCCTTGCAATCGAATGTACAGCCGAGCCACAAGTGAAATGTGAAAAGAAAGTGATTTGTTAGTCGAATAATTGCTTGTGTGTGTTGTATTGTGTGACGTGCGCTTGCTGCGCTGCCACTCTGCTGTTACTGCGCTGCATCACTGCAACGCAAAATACGCGACGAAGATAGGAAAACCCGATACTATTATTCGCACAACGGGCTAAAGTAATGGAAAAGTTTCCCCTGAAGGGCAGCAGGGAGGCTGCGGCAGAGGGGAACAGCTACATAACCGCCTACCAAACGGTCATGAAAAAGGTAAGCCCACGCATCAGGGAATGGAGTGGAATGATAAGCCTGGTAGATTTCCCAATCAGCTACGTGAACACGTATATATGTATGTACATAAACACTTACATATTCATACGGTAGTTGCGACGCACACAAATTTCGCGTAAAGGGGCGGAAATGCTGCTGTTTTTGTGTCCACGGCTGTAGTTTGTGCCTCTGTGTGTGTGAGGGCAGCAACAGTGACTGCTGTTGGAAGCTCCCTCCCACGCTGGGTCGAACGACTATCTTAATCTTATCAATATCTGAGCGTAAACAAAGAACCCGTATACCTTATAAATTCCGAAATTGAAGCTTTGCATTTGTGGGTTCTTTCAGTCAAACGGTCACACGAGCGGAGCCGGTGCTGAGGGCGACGGCGATGCCAATTATCACGATCATCCGTTAGCGCCTCACTCGAAACTAACCACATCACTCACAGCGCCGGCCACAGACGACGAAGACATGATCGACATTACGCCGCGCTCCAGTCCAGGCGATGTGATCGGCGGCGGAGGCGGCAGCAGCAGCGGTGGCTACCATCGCGAGACTGCCACAGAGTCGGACACTGAGCGAGATTTCGCGCACGCAGGCAATCATCACAATCAGCGGACAATGCACCATCACCACCACCAGCATGTGCCAACTCACAGTGCCTTCGGCGACCCCATGGACGGTGAGTAGCCAGACGACATTTGCTTATCCGAGCAAAGCATTAACTTGTCATTGCGTAAAGCACCGTGTGACACCAATCGCTCCGCAGAGTAAAGTGCGGAGTGTTAATCAAGATCATGATCATGATCATATGAGTACAGCAGACGGCCGGTCCGGCGACGTCACCTCAATTCTGATGCCGTGGCACAGCTGTACCCGCTTGACTGCCTCTAAGTGCTGATCGGTCGTGTGGTTGTGTTCTTTGGTGGGGAATTCAATTAATACATGTGATGATTAGCATACAGACATGTGCATCGTTGTGGGGCCAATGTCGCGGTAGCCGCTGTGAATGTTTCTCCAGCTGTCTGCCACCTATTGGCAGTTATTTATTTCGATGAAATTTAAAATGCTAATTTATGCAAATATATCAATTTACCTACACAGACGTATGAATTATGATGTTATCACGGCGCTAATAAGATCATTTCGTTATAACAAACTCCAATTGGCGTCAAGTAAAGAAATTCAAAACAGCACCCCTCCACCCCCCACTCAAGTGTTTACAGTATCAACTTTTCCAAGGGGGAAATCAATCAAATTCATTCCCATTGATATTCTGATGAAAAATAACTAAACATGAGGAATCGAATCCGCAAGCCATTCAGTACCAAAATGTCTAGGCACCCCACTAGAGTGTTTATAGAGTAAATTCAAAATGTGTTTCAAGAAGTCGAAACATATATATTGATTATGTCCACTGCTTTAGGCGCACTTTCGTTCTATGGCTCGTCGGATGTGCAAGATGATATACCTGGGATCGGGCAGTATGAGGATTTTCACACCATCGACTGGCAGAGGGACATTGCACGAGACCGTATGCGACATCGCTACATAGTCAAGAAGCGACAGGACTCTGTGTGGGATCTCATCAAGGTGAGGGCTATCTATCACCGGCACCATGTCTAAATAAATCAAGTTTCCATCTTCAACAGGGCTCCATTGATGCCGGCTCTGGGTGGCTGTGCGTTCTGCTCGTTGGCATTGCGGCCGGCTGCGTGGCGGGGATGGTGGACATAGGCGCCAGCTGGATGTCGGATCTGAAGCATGGCATTTGTCCGCCCGCCTTTTGGTTCAATCGCGAACAGTGCTGCTATCCGGCCAAACAATCGGTGTTCGAGGAGGGCAACTGTTCCACGGTGAGTGCTAGTAGTTGTCGCATCCCAATTGAATTCCTCAAAACAGTCTTCCCTTTCAGTGGAAAACCTGGCCGGAGATCTTTGGCCTGAGCCGAAATGGCACGGGGCCGTATATAATCTCGTACATCTGGTACGTGCTGTGGGCGTTGCTGTTTGCCTCGCTCAGCGCTTCGCTGGTGCGAATGTTTGCCCCGTACGCCTGCGGTTCGGGTATTCCGGAGATAAAAACCATCCTTTCGGGCTTCATCATACGCGGCTATCTGGGCAAGTGGACCCTACTGATCAAATCGGTGGGCCTGATGCTGTCGGTGTCCGCTGGCCTGACCCTGGGCAAGGAGGGCCCCATGGTTCACATCGCTAGTTGCATCGGTAACATATTCTCGCATCTGTTCCCCAAGTACGGTCGAAACGAGGCCAAAAAGCGCGAGATACTTTCGGCAGCAGCGGCGGCAGGGGTCTCTGTAGCTTTTGGGGCACCGATTGGAGGAGTTCTGTTCTCGCTGGAGGAGGTGTCCTACTACTTCCCTCTGAAGACGCTGTGGCGTTCCTTCTTCTGTGCGCTGATTGCCGCCTTCGTACTGCGTTCGCTAACTCCTTTCGGCAACGAGCACTCAGTGCTCTTCTTTGTGGAGTACAACAAGCCGTGGATCTTCTTCGAACTAATTCCCTTTGTGTTTCTGGGAATCATGGGAGTATGCAATGTCTGGGTACCACATTAATCGTCCTTACTAATCTGGTTTTACTTCTAGGGAGTGATTGGAACGTTCTTTATCAAGGCCAATTTGTGGTGGTGCCGCTACAGGAAGTTCAGCAAGCTAGGCCAATATCCCGTCATGGAAGTGCTGTTTGTCACCCTGGTCACCGGCATCATCTGCTATCCGAATCCCTTCACCCGCATGAACATGAACGAGTTGATCTTTCTGTTGGTTAGCAAATGCTCACCCGGTGATGTCACTAATCCCTTGTGGTGGGTACATCAAATGAATATTTCTACATGCAAATGATTTCTCTTTTATGTTTCCCTTACAGCGACTACAAGCGAATGAACATTACAATGGGTAACAGTGTCATTGAGGTCACAGAGCCCGGCCCCGGCATCTATAGCTCCATTTGGCTGCTTATGCTCACCTTTATACTTAAACTGGCTCTGACCATCTTTACGTTCGGCATGAAAGTGC
This sequence comes from Drosophila subsilvestris, assembly GCA_035043285.1. Classification (NCBI taxonomy): domain Eukaryota; kingdom Metazoa; phylum Arthropoda; class Insecta; order Diptera; family Drosophilidae; genus Drosophila; species Drosophila subsilvestris. The sequence continues at coordinate 4,371,937 of JAWNNB010001724.1, read as the reverse complement.
CGGCTGGTCTCTTTATACCGTCCTTGCTACTGGGCGCCATCATGGGCCGCATTGTGGGCATCGGCGTGGAGCAGTTTGCGTACAGTTATCCCAACATTTGGTTCTTCACGGGAGAGTGCGCGGACAGCAATCTCATCACACCCGGCCTGTATGCGGTAGTGGGCGCTGCAGCCGTGTTGGGCGGCGTCACACGCATGACTGTCTCCTTGGTGGTCATCATGTTCGAGTTGACGGGCGGCGTGCGGTACATTGTTCCGCTGATGGCCGCTGCCATGGCCTCCAAGTGGGTGGGCGATGCTTTGGGCAGACAAGGCATCTACGATGCGCACATTGCGCTCAACGGTTATCCGTTCCTGGACAGCAAGGAGGAGTTTGCGCATACCACGCTGGCCGCAGATGTAATGCAGCCCAAGTGAGTAATTCCCAAATGCTGGAATTTTTGCAATCAAATTAACGCAACTTTATTTTTAGACGCAATGAAACACTCAATGTCATCACACAAGACTCCATGACGGTGGACGATGTGGAGAACCTGCTGAAGGAGACCGAACACAATGGCTATCCAGTGGTGGTGTCCACAGAGAATCAATATTTGGTTGGCTTTGTTTTGCGCAGGGATCTCAACTTGGCCATCGGTGATTGCTGCTCTACTATGCTTGTATTACCCCCATATTCATATTCATATTCGTGTATTTTTCTAGGAAATGCCAAGCGTCTGATCGAGGGCATCAGCAGCAGTTCCATAGTATTATTCACCTCGACCACGCCAACCCAAAATCTGGGACCCCAACCTCTCAAGCTAAAAAAGATACTCGATATGGCGCCCATCACGGTGACAGATCAAACTCCGATGGAAACGGTTGTGGATATGTTCCGAAAACTCGGACTGCGGCAAACCTTAGTCACACACAATGGGTGAGTGCTCGGATTCTGTGATAAAAACAAATAGTTCATGCTAACCACATTCCATTGCAGTCGCCTGCTCGGAGTGATTACCAAAAAGGATGTGTTGCGTCATGTGAAACAAATGGATAACGAAGACCCCAATACGGTTCTCTTCAATTGAATTTATCAGCCAATCGGAAGCTGGGCGACCGCCGTCAACGCCGCTTCTAGTTATTACTATCGCAAACCCACAATATTTTATATGAGCAAAGTGCAGATTGCAAACCTAAGCTTAAGTGAAAAGTTGAACGTGTGGATATGGAGTGGATAGTGGAGTATGGAGTTGAAGTCGACTGGATTAGTAAATTGCATGGATCTGCGTAGTAGAGTTATGGTAGAGTCATCAGACGTTCGAAAGTGAGAGATTTAGCTAAATTGTGTGCAGCTCTATTATATATTTATATGTATAGCCCCCGTATATCTCGTTAATTGTATGTTATAATTTATTCTACGCTAGGGCAAGTGTTTCAATACAAGCAAAAGTATTCATCTATTGCCATTTTGTAATTATGTCATTGTCCTCTGTGGCACGTCTGTGTCTGTGCGTCTGCCAACCAATACTTTTCTCTTTTTGCACTATACCTTACTTTTTTTATATGTATGTATGTATGTATGTATACAAAATGTATTTACCACAAGCCTGATAAAAAGTGTACACTATTGAATGTTTGGTAATGTAGTTCGTGTTGAGAATGTTTTACTTTGTGAATTTTATGAGAAATGGCGCAGTTTTAACGCAGTTTACCCCTCGAGATACCCGAAATAGGTCAATCAAACGCAATAGTACCAAAATGGCTATATTTTTGTTGCATTTTGTTCGAAATTCTAAGCAGAGAAACTCTTGTTTATACAAAACAAAAATACATAGTATATACATATATCTACACACATGGTATTTGTTAGAGATCTGAAAAATTTTAAAATAAACTCGTGTAAATAGCAACCCCGCCCCCCTATGAGGAGATTAACCGTACACTAACTTAAGCAGTCATGCAAATACAAGCGATTATATCAAGACCGACACAATCATCTTTCAATGCTCCACGTAGAATATCTGGAACTCGTCGCCATAGAGGCCCGTGATCAACCAGCAGCTGTAAGAGAGTTTCGGATACACTCAAAATGCGCTCGTGGAGATCAAAGAATACTGTAACCAACCCATTGTCGCTGCTGCGGATAAGGCTGCCTTTGCCGCGCAAGGCTCCCTTGACATACGCATGCGCACCATCGCTGACCCTGTAGTATTCCAGGGCCCCGTCGCTGGCGGGGCAGTAGATGATGTTCCCGTCCCGGCTGCAGGCGACGACGTTCTTGAAAGGCAATGGTATCTGCACAATCAGCTGAGCCATATCCTGCCAGAATTAAGAGATTTATAACAGGAGAATGAGATGGATCTGAGAGGATATAACCACCTCGTCCGCGTGTCGCATGTCATGGTAAAAGGCCTGTCCGCTGAGGTCGCAGCTGAGAACGAATTGCTGGCCTGCCATTTTCGTCTTGAGCAGCGTGGAGACCATAAATCGATGTCGACGCAAAGCCAGCAACTGCAGCTGCTTTTTTGTGGTTACAGCCTGGCGACCAGTGCTCCAGCAGCGGTAGATGCCGCCATCGTTGGTGCCCACAACAAAGTCATCTAGTCCCAGAGCCACCATGGCCGTCAGCTCCGAGGTAACAGTGGCGGGAAGAGAGTACCTGCAGACAGGAATATAGCTAAATGCAGCCACCTAAAGCTCTCATTATTACTCACTCCCAGTCCAGGACCATCTGCTTGCTGAGGTCCCACTGGCTGACGGATCCGTTGGCATAGCAGGCGAGCAGAAGCGTTTCCGACACCCAGTCTAAGGCGACGGCTGCACCCTGCGTGGAGGATACGCTGTACATCTGTTGGATGTCCACATTGGCGTCACCGCTGCCACCACGAGACTGCTCGTACAGCCAGACAAACAGTTCCCCATCCATGGTGGATCCCGCGAACATGTTCTTATTGAAGGGATTCGTACACAGGCTGCGCAGGCAGGACTTCAGCGGCAGCGTCTTGACCTCCGTGTAGATCACAAAGTTGCCATGGGACATTCGCTGGGGCACAAAAAGCTTCAGCTGCTGGTCCACATGCTCGCACCAGTCGTCGTGGGAAGCGACTGTTGTGACTACCAGCACGGGAGCATTGTTTGTGTGGACACAGAGCCAAACAGCCAAACATCCACACAGCCCCTGCGAGTTCTCCATGCCGCCCATGGCGATTTTCTGGTAGGTGTACACCTTCTGCTCTTCCTCCAGCGCTGCCTGGCTCATCGTCTGCTCATCCATCAGAGGCGTCGGGTGCATCAGTTCCTGCTCCACCATTGGGCATATCTGGCGCAACCACTTGGCCAGTGCCCGCTCGTCGTATGCAACGCATTCGCTGCTCGCTGCGACGCGTTGCTCTGTTTGGGTGGCCGCATGCTGCTTCTCCTGTGTCGCGGTGCACGCATCTGCACTTGGTGGCGGCGGATCCGTGCCCGTGCAGTTGTCCACCAGTGCGTGCTGCTTTTCCAGAGGCTGTGTGGCCACAAACTCGACCACGGGCGAACTATAGTGCGAGAGTACATCCATTTCTGCTAATCTTCAAAGTTCGTTTGTTGTGGCTGCAACGCCGTGCAGCACCGTAGCCATGGTGAATCGCGACTCCTGGACGCGACTCCTTTTATACCCGTACTCAGTCAGTATATAAATTTGTGAGAATTTAAAAATATTTTACATTTTACATTTTTTTACTACATTTGTTATCTACATCTACAATGTCGATTATACATCTAAAATGTATATTCTACATTGTGTATTTAATGCAGGTTCTACATCTTCTCCACAAAGGTCGCGCATTGCACAGGGCAGAGTATGTGCGAGCGATAAAGAGAATAGGTAACGTCAGCAGCTCTGACGATGTCCATTAAGGCGATCAATCTATGTGAATGCAAATGCCTGAGGTTGTCCAACCGTCTTCTTCATTTGAATTCCACCAAATCGTCTTCTAATTCGGAGATTTTAATCGGAATATTAGATTGAAACGTTTCCACTTTATTTTTGATGTACCTCAGTAGGCTTTGCTTTGAGCCCAATAGGTATGTGGCATTGGGAATTTTCATTTCATTCAAAAATTTGCTAGGCTAGCAGGAACTCTTCCGAAAATAAGAAAATAACAATTAATTGAGTGAAAATATGTTTGTGTCTTGGATGCGACTGGCCACAGGTAAGAAATTTTTTAATACGTACATAAATGTTGGCGGTTCTGATTTGGCAAAACCCCCTGGGCAGTGGGTGCACGAATCGGCCTAAAAATTGGCCAGCAGAATGGAGCGCTGGTGCAGAGCCAGCCGAATGGAATTGTGAAGTATCCACTGCAGTTGCGTTGTCTTCATGCCGCTCGCACGCTCGCCTGCAAGGGCAGCGACAAAGATGGCAAGGGCAAGAATGATGAATGCGATGATCCGTGCGAAGTGGAAAATGACAAGGCAGGAGATTCCTGCGAGGAAACTCCACCCAAATTGGGGGATCCTTGCGAGTATGCTATGAAGGCGCCCATCGGCAAGGATTCGGAAGAAACTTGCGAGTCAGGTGACTCATCGGTACAGGTGACAGGTCAGGAGAAAGGAAAGGGCTCGGGTATAAAACTGGATCACAAGGGTCGCGAGGGCTACATTCACGCTGTCATTGGACCCGTCATCGATGTATACTTTCCCGATGAGATTCCTGAGGTACTCAACGCCATGGAAGTGGTGGATGCACCCATTGGACGTCTGGTCCTGGAGGTAAGCCCTTGCTTTTTCCATTTTCCTCACATATTCTCAATAGGATCCTCTTCTTGTCTAGGTCTTCCACCACCTGGGCAACAACATCGTACGCTGCGTGGCCATGGACGCCACAGAGGGTCTAAAGCGGGGCCAGAAAGTCATCGACACGGGCTATCCCATTCGCGTGGCGGTGGGCAAGGCCGTCCTGGGGCGCATCCTCAATGTGGTGGGCGATCCCATTGACGAGCGCGGCGAAATCAAGAGCGAATTTCACGCATTCATCCACAACGAGGCGCCACTGCTTACGGAGCTGAGCGTGAAGCCAGAGATTCTGGTGACCGGCATCAAGGTGATCGATCTCCTGGCCCCCTACGTCAAGGGCGGCAAGATTGGTCTGTTCGGTGGGGCCGGAGTGGGCAAGACTGTGCTCATCATGGAGCTGATCAACAACATTGCCAAGTCGCACGGCGGCTACTCCGTGTTTGTGGGTGCCGGGGAGCGTACTCGCGAGGGCAACGATCTTTACCACGAGATGATCGAGTCCAAGGTCATTTCCCTCGAGGACGACACCTCCAAGGTGGTCCTCGTCTTTGGCCAGATGAACGAGCCACCCGGCGCTCGCTCCCGTGTGGTGCTGACTGGCCTCACCATCGCCGAGTATTTCCGGGACATCGACGGGCAGGACGTGCTGCTCTTCATTGACAATATCTTTCGCTTCACTCAGGCCGGGTCCGAGGTGTCTGCCCTGTTGGGGCGCATCCCATCTGCCGTGGGTTACCAGCCGACGCTCGGCACCGACATGGGCACCATGCAGGAGCGCATCACCAGCACCCGCAATGGATCCATTACCTCGGTGCAGGCCGTCTATGTGCCCGCCGACGATCTGAGTGATCCTGCGCCGGCGGCCACCTTCTCCCACTTGGACGCCACCACAGTGCTTTCGCGTCCCATCGCCGAGCTGGGTATATATCCTGCTGTGGATCCTCTAGACTCGTCCTCCCGTATCCTCGATCCGGATGTGGTTGGGGAGGAGCACTACAACGTGGCCAGAGCCGTGCAGAAGACACTGCAGGGGTACAAGTCGCTGCAGGACATCATCGCCATTCTCGGTATGGACGAACTCTCCGAGGAGGACAAGATTACCGTTTCCCGGGCACGCAAGATCCAGCGCTTCCTCTCGCAGCCGTTCCAGGTGGCCGAGGTGTTCACCGGCTCGCCGGGCAAACTGGTGCCCATCGAGAAGTGCGTGGATGGATTCAAGCGTTTGCTTAACGGCGAGTACGATGACATTCCGGAGATTGCTTTCTATATGGTTGGCGATGCGGATGAGGTGTTGGCGAAGGCGAATAAATTGGCCACCAGCATGGCAGGAGATGAAAATCCGCCGCCGCCACCAAAGGCAGCCAAGAAGGAAGAGGCCAAAAAGGACCCCAAGAAAGATGAAAAGTCAGAGGCTGCACCCAAGGCAGAGGCCAAAAAGGGCGATGCTCCAAAATCCAAAGATCCTCCTCCAAAGGGTGATGCACCAAAGGAAAAGGGGGATTCTCCCAAGGAAAAGAAGTAATCTTCCAAAACAACCAAATAATTTAATAGTTTTAAAAATAAACGTAATTGAACGTTATTATTGTTGGTATATTTCATCATTGTTGTGGTATATGTTATCGATAGCTTACAGCTGTTTCTGCCGGCGTCTTTCAATAAAAAATGTTGCGTGTTTTCAATTTTCGAGTTGGAATTCGCCTATATTCTGTGAAAGCATACAAAAAAGATGCCAAAAAGTATACAGACACGATAAATTTACCAAAGACAAAGTTCCCCAGCCGCCTCAGTGCAGCCAAACGCGAGGAACAGGAACAACAAGCGCTGGCGGCAAGTCTCTTCAAGATTTCAATATGAAGGGCCTTCTATAACATGTAATATTGTTTCCACAGAACAAGATAGCGGTGGCCTATGAATATCAGGAGCAACGACAACTAGGTGAGGAGAGAAAACCCACATTTGTGCTGCACGATGGACCACCCTATGCGAACGGGCAGCTGCACATGGGCCACGCCGTCAACAAGATCCTGAAAGACATCACTCTACGCCAGCGAGTGGCCCATGGGCAGGATGTCAGCTACATTCCCGGCTGGGACTGCCACGGTCTGCCCATTGAGCTGAAAGCGACAACTGCAGCAGAGGGACAGAATGCTGCTGAAATACGACAGAAATGTATGCAAGATATGCAAGGAGGCCTGGCACTTGGAGAACTTTTAACCAAGAGATTTATTGTTACAGCACGTGCCTTTGCCCTGGAGGCCATTCAGTCACAGAAGGAGGAGTTCAGCAGCTGGGGGATACTGGCCAACTGGCAGAGGGACAACATCTACACGACCTTCCATCCAGAATTCATTGCCAATCAGCTGCAAATGTTCCATAATCTGTATGAACGCGGCCTTGTCTATCGCGATTTAAAGCCGGTGTACTGGTCCCCGTCATCCAGGTAAGTGCAAATCCCCCTAGTGTCTTCACGAGTGGCTTATTTATGATTTTTCTTAGAACAGCACTGGCGGAGGCCGAGCTGGAGTACGATGCCAATCACATAAGCCCTTCAGTATATGTGCGCTTCGCCCTGAATCCTAATGGACTGGAGGTTGAGACCAAAGGGTCACAAATCTATGCACTGGTATGGACCACAACGCCCTGGACTCTGCCCAGCAATCAAGCGATTTGCTTCAATGCCTCCCTAGAGTACGTTTTGGTCAGATTGTTGGACCGCAGCCCAAGTGAGCTCTATCTCATGGCCTCCGTTCTCCTGCCAGCCTTTGAGGCCTCCACTCAGCTCAAATGCGAGGTGGTCCAGACGTTGCCCGGAAGCTCATTGAGCTCGCTTACGTATAACCATCCTATTGACAATGCACAGACGAGTCTGCCCTTCTTCGATGCCAGCCATGTACAGGACAGCAAGGGCACGGGCTTGGTTCACACCGCACCTGCGCACGGACCAGAGGACTTTCTGGTTAGCCTGGCGAAGAAAATACCCGTCAAGTGCATGGTGAATGAGGCAGGCGTTTACACGAAGGAGGCGCCTAGCTTTCTGCACGGTCAATCAGTGCTGGACCAGGGGAATCCTCTCGTGCTACAGCACATAGCAGAGGATGTTATACACTCTGCACAGCTGGAACATTCCTATCCCATTGACTGGCGCACCAAGCAACCAGTGATCATCCGGGCCAGTGAGCAGTGGTTCATCAATACGGATCGGCTGAAATCTCGTGCTGCTGCAGCGCTGGAACAAGTAGAAATCTATCCACGTACCAATGCCGAGGCGAGCAAAAGGGCGATGCTTACCCAGCTACAGAAGCGGCCCTACTGGTGCATATCGAGGCAACGCGCTTGGGGCGTGCCCATTCCTGTGCTCTACAGTCGGAAGAGTGGACAAGTGGTACTCAACGCCGCACTGATAGAACACCTCAGCAGTCTGCTGCGCAGCCAAGGCTCCATGGATTTCTGGTGGTCCAGGCCATTGGAGGAGCTACTGCCTGCACAACTCGCAGCCGAGCTCGGCTACGAAGTGAAGGATCTGGTCAAGGGCAGTGACATATTCGACATTTGGTTCGACTCGGGCAGCACCTGGTCTGCCGTGCTGCAAAACGAACAGGTGGCGGATCTGTATCTGGAGGGCTATGATCAGTTCACAGGCTGGTTTCAATCCTCGCTGCTGACGAGCATCGCTGCTCGCGACTGCGCTCCTTACAAGTGAGTGGAAAAGGAGCATAATGTGGAGAGAAAATTTCATTCTTTGATATCTCTTAAAGGGCGCTCTTCGTGCATGGCTTCACAGTGGATGAGAAGGGCCACAAGATGTCCAAGTCGCTGGGCAATGTAATTGCCCCAAAGCAGATTACCAAGAAGTACGGCACAGACGCTCTGCGCTGGTGGGTTGCCTCCCATGGAACCCAGCACATGTCCATTACGGTCAGTGACAAGTTGCTGCTGCAGGCGGCTGAGAACCTCAGCAAGATGCGTGGAACACTGCGTTATCTAAAGGGTGTGATCGGTGAGAAGCAACCAGGTCGGGAGGAGCACGAGGAGCCAATTCTTGATGCCAGCTATTTAAACAAGTATCTGCTGAGCAATTTAGTTGACTTTGAATCAGAGGTAAGCCCAGATGATGCCTCCCATGGAACCCAGCACATGTCCTCAACGATGCTAGACCTAAACCGAATTAACCGAATTTCTCTGCTTAGATTGAAAAGCTGTACAACGCGTATGAGTACAATCGCGTGGTGGCCTGCACTCAGAACTTCGTTGCCAACCAGGTGTCTTCCATTTATGTGCATCTAATCAAGGATCGCCTATACTGCGGCGACGATCGCGAGCTGCTCGCCATTCGCCAGACGCTGACCCATTGCTATAGGCAGCTGTGCAAGAGCTTGTGGCCAATAGCTCCCTTTTTGGTTGAGGAAAGCTGGAGTTTCTATGATCCATCGGGCAGTGCCTTCCACGAGCAGCTGGTGCAGGCACAAAGCGAATGGCATGACCCCAGGGCCATTGAAGTCCTGAACGCAGCGCTCGATGTTAAGCGTCTGATCAACCAGCAGGCTGGAGAAGTCAACAGCTGGCACCTGGCTGTTACCATCAAGAGTGGCAGCCAGCTGGAGCTGCTCCGTGAGTTGCAGCCCACTTTCGGTGAGCCTGTGCGCAGCTCCGAGCTGTGTGAGATACTACAGGTGGGCAGCGTGACAGTCGTTCCAACCGATCTGGACAAAGACCAGGAAATTTCCTTGACAACACTTGACACACCGCTTTGTCCGCGGTGTCGTCGCTACAGTCTTGAGGAAGATGCTGAAGCAGAGACGTGCAAGCGTTGCTCCCAGGTAATGGAACTGAAAAACTAGTGGTTCAATCTTGTTGTTCAAATTGTTGGAAGAGTAGGAGAGTATATTTATGTGGTTAAAAACTTTGTAAGCATTTCATGATGGTGTCGCGCAGCTTGAGACGCGTCGTTGGCCTTCCTCCGCAGATAATGTGAGTTTCGTTGTCCTCAAACTTGATGATAGTGTCCTCGTTGACAAGTTGTATGCTTAGAGCGCCGTCTGTGCGATCCAGTTTGAGGTTGGTGAAGCCATCCTGCGTCAGACGCTTCATCACAGCCTCCACATCGATGCTGCCGTACTCGTACTTCACTTTCTGTAGCACATCCTCTTTAGTTGGGGCGGCAGACGCCGCACACCCACTGCTGCTGGGCTCCTCCTTTATGATGTCCGCACATGGCTGTATGCAGTGAACTTTGTCCTTGACTTGCAGCACGCCCGTTAGCGTGGAGAACGTCACTCCGGCGGCCACCTCACGTGGCAATATCTTCTGGGCCACCTCCGAGGTGAGGTAGATGCGGTCAAGCTTCCGTTTCAGTGGCAGCCTTAAGATCTCGCCACATTTGAAGGTTATAATTTTCTTGTCCGGCTGTTCGATGAACAAATTCGGCGCCGAAGGATGCGGCTTGGTGTAGGCCTCTGGAATGACCAGGACATTCGGTTTCAACTCCTTGATCAACTTGTTGGCCTGCTGGTAGTTGAGGGAGGTGTCGATGGGGCAGTAGAAGGCCTTCATGGCCAAGGGCTGGAACGGCGCTAATACTTGCAGATAGGGAAGTCGGGCTCCGTGAATATAATCGAGTTATTGGGATTGTTGCCCCACATTTCGATGAAGTGCACGGCATCGCCAAAACGCAGGCTCGGATGTCCACAGAAGACCACGCAGGGCTGTGGAATGATCAATCATTATAAAATCAGTCTATAACTTATCTAATCTCTACTTTCACCTGTCTAAAGTCCTTGCTAAACCCCTCGGAGAACACGTGATTATAGTGCTTCAACTTGTTGTTGCGGAGGTAGAATGCGTGTGGAAAGGGATCATCAGGCAGATAGACCTTATTCTGCTTGGCAGAGCTGAGCCACTCGGCCAGGATGTTCGAATAGGCCAGGGAGCTGTCCGCCACAGGGGATATGAAGAACATGGGCACATTGTTTAGCCCAGCGTTCTCCAGATTCTGGGTGAGGCACTCAAACAGATCATACACCACGCCCGATGGATAGCAGGGTATCAGGGCGGAGCCATTGTTTCTTATCGTCAGCGCAACGTTCATGCAAAGTTCGCCCAGTTTGGTGTCCGGATTGACTGTGGGTGCCTGCGTCAGTCCCGTCATAATCAGAACATCGGCATGCTTCAGCGCCGACTGATTGATTGGTCGCGGATGCGTCGTCAAGGTTGAGGATCCGCTAACGTAGCATATTTTCTCATGAGCCGTGCTCAGTACCCAGTTGCTGGAGCCCAGACAGTACCCGGAGCTGACGGGCGTGGCTATAAAGGCGCCCAGTATATCCAGCTTCTCGTCATAGCCCATTATGGTTACTTTCAAGAGACTGCCCTGAACGTCTTTCAGGCTAAAAATTGTGCGCCATTTCTTTGCCCGGAATGCCTCGCACAGAGGGCTCGGCAGCAGATGCAGCTTCTCCTTCCAAAGGCGTGCCGTGCACGCCTTGGGCGATACTTCGATGTAGTCGACCAGTTCCTCGAGAAAAAATCGTCCGATCTGTAGCGTTGGCTCGGTGGCGTAGACTTTGCCCTTGAACCCAGTGTTCTCCGTGATGTACGGTAGAGCGAGCATATTTAGATAGTTTGAGATAAGTATTACGTCCACCTCGCTGAAATCAAGCATTTTGTCCATGGGCAGGTTGAACTCGGGTGTGGAGTCCACGAACACGCGGCCACAGCATTCCTTCAGCTCGCCATCCAACTGTGGATCATGGTCCCGGCCGGGAATGAAGTTGGAAAGGCTGGACCACTTCTGGCTCTGTACAAATGGCAGGGGCAGGAAGTTTAGCACGGTCTGCTCGGTCAGGCCGCAGTCCAGCATTATTCGAAGTCCCTTGAAGGTGATGATGTAGCATGGCTTGGCCAGGTCACCGCTCAGGCAATACTGCAAAACAAAGAGTCACTTCCGCAGATAATGTTGATATTCTCGATGACTTACCAAACGCATAGTTAAATAGCGCTAGAATCCGATTAGACGGTGAATCTATATTGTTTATACTTTTTGCCAGGGATGGGGTAGCAATTTAAATTTTGACGACTGGTTCTAATGGTTGCAAAACGTTGGTTCATTGTTGTTTCTAGTCCAAAATCTGTATTTAGATAACATAGATAATAAAACAATAAAAGGGGATTTTTAAATTAAACATATAATTACATAAGAAATCAAATTAATTCGCTAGTTCGTCGATTGCTATTTTGCATCCCTGCGAATTCTGCTTTGCGGCGCTGCCAGACTTTAGGAAAAGTTCTTTTGATTTGACGCGCTCTATTTTATTTTTGAAAAAGCAATATTTACACCAGTTAATTATAAAAATATCTTAATTTTAATAGGACTGCACTAAATTGTGACATCATAGCAAATGGTACTGTAGATTTGGTGACGTCGTAAAAGATGTGCTGAAGATATTCCGAGGGTAAGTTAAATAATTTTGGAATATATCTTTGTAGCCGAAGCTACATTCCGCTTACATAAAACACTGGTGGAGGAGAGTTATAGTATTTGATCATTATATGGTTTATTAAAATTTGTTTCGATTTTCTATATTATATTTGAAACATATGTGTGTGTGGACCGATACGTGTCCACTTCCAAATTGAATATTGCATTCACACGCCTAAGTCTAGAAAAAATACAATTTGTATGCTCGGTAGATATTGTAAGTTGAGTTGGGGAGTTGGGGATGGGCGCTACTTCTATGGGGAATCTCTAATTGCCAATTGGGCAGCATGTTGGACATGTTTAACTCCTGCCCAATAACGATGAGCCGCAATTGGTGTGAATACTCGTGGAGAGATAGAGTTAGTTTATAGTTAGGTGGCGCTATACGCGCGATTAAATTGAGAAAAAGTGTTATATTAGTAGCCGTCTACGTATAAATCCTAATGCCGCCGCTTAAGCGGGCGAGCTACTGGCGCCGGCGCCATCCTTCTTGGGCACCTTCTCATCGGAGCCGGTCTCTTCGATTTCAGCAGCTTCGGCATCGGTGCCAGAGGCGCCTGCCTTGCCCGATGAGCGGCGGCGCTTGCGGTTGATGCGCCAAGGGCGCACGGGGAACTTCATAGCTGGCAGCTGGTCCATGCCGAGCACTTTGAAGATCTGCCGGAAGGCGATGAAGCGCAGGAATTGCTGTGCCGACACAGTAAGATCCTCGCGTTCCTGCTTGCTGAGAACCACCAGCCCATCGGTCGGATCCTTCTCGCAGGGATCCAACAGTCCCGGACCGTTAATCAGAAAGCCGGAAGACAATGCCTCCATAATGCGACGCATGCAGTCGCCGGGAGAGATGGGGAAGGCAGCCGATGAGATTACCTTCTCCACGAGCAGTTCCAAAGACCACTGCGGCAGTGCCTGCCACGAGGGCACGCGCTGGCAGAGATCCCGCAAAATGCGAATGACCATGACGCACGATTGCAGGCCAGTGGCTCGGGCCTGGAACCATTTGGCGTGCCGCAAGTCAGCCAGTGCCTGCGGAAAACATAAAAACAATGTCAGTACCGATGGAGGATTTCTGCTCCATTTCTACTTACGCGCAGACAAGGCTCGCGGGGTAGAAGATTAGCATCGCCAGTGGTTGCCGGTTCACCTTCCTCCTGCTTGACCGTTACCTCGGGCGGATTACCTTCCCGCAGCAAGGGCGATGTCAGCGTAATCTTCACAGAGACAGCCTCATCAAGCACAATTACGGCAGCGTCGTCGGCATTTACCTCAACGCGATAGGTGATCTGCGTGTCGCCTGGAATTGAGAGCAAGGGGAGAGAATGTCAGCAAGGCGGCGGCATGGGCGGGGAGCAATGTTCTAGATTCGGCTTGGAAAAAGAGACAAACATTGTGGGTGAAGGCAAAAGTTCCATGTGTGGGCCCGCAATATACACAACAATGACAGATCTATAGATCGGAGTAGTTTAAATGGACGTGACGTGACGCATATGTAAAGCACGAATAATGTTTGTTTCTTCCCACGGTCCACACATCCGCTCTGTTCCCAGCAAACAGACGTGACGTTACGTTTCGTTTTCAATTCGTTCGTTTTTGACGTTCGTTTGACTTGCGTGCTGGGATAGGGATCCATTTTTTTAAGGGTTTGGTCGGGTCGAGTCTCGTAAACGGAATTGCAGAATCGACTCGAATGCATCCAATCCACTCGCTGCAATTCCACTTAGAGCGCGATCAGTTCAATTGTAAATTGAATTGAATTTTGATTTGAAATTATTTTTGGGGTTAGTTGGCAAATAATATTGAGCGAAATTTTTCAGTTGGTTGCTGGTTTTGCGGGGAAACGTTGACCCAGCCAGCCGCTATCTTAGAGGAAGGAGTCAGCATTCTCCATTCACCACCGTACGCAACACAAATTTCGGTCGCAATTTTTGTCTTTTCATTCACAATCAGTCTTGATACACACAAATCGGCTGCTTGGATACAGATATGATAATAGTTTACAAATATGTACATATTTTACAGATACATTTGCTTGGTTTCGAGTGAGATGAGGCGGCAATTTTGGGCTCAAGCATTTTGCAAATCTCAAAGCGCCTTTATGCTCAAATCTGTGTGTGGATCAATCGCATTGCTTCTTGGCTTCGTGTTGGGTTCTGTTCAACATTTTGGTTGTTGGACAGCCAGCAAAGGACTTTATTTACACAAAGTTTGTTTCTTTCACATCCTCTGGCATCTGGTGAGAGGAGGGTAGGAGAGGGGAGCAGCAGCAGCCCGAAAGAGCGCCTAAACTTTGTATAAATATACTCCTTTGGTATTGTTTTCGTTTCATTTGATTTTTAGTTATGTTTGATTGGGATTGATCCTCAATCAACGCCTCACAATAACTCATCATCCGCGAGTACTCTGCGTACTCTGTGTACTGCTTGTTACCGTAACGATCCGTTTCTTGACTTTCCGGCTTGACTTTCTAATCCACCACCAGCAGCAGCAGTAGCAGTAGTAGCCATATTCAGTAGTAGCAGGAGGAGCAGGACAGCAAACGAGCAGAGCGACACACTGGGGGGCAGAGCTGAGCGGAGAAGCTACAGACGGCTACAGAACTGAACGACAGTGAGTGACAGTCTCTAGGCTAAGCTTCTAGGCTAAGGCTCGGCTCGGAACTCTTATCCTGCAGAGAGAGAAGCTGAAAACGGCAAATACGTTTGGTTTTTATTGTGTTGCTAAATGGTTCGCTGGATCGTTGGGCACCGTTTGGAGCGTGGTCGGGCGGTCGGTCCATCCATCGCACGCACCGCAACAGGGCTCAACACTAGAAGTGGTAGTAGTAGTACTAGTAGTATTGTAGTTGTCCTAGTACATATTTTTTTGAAACAATTTTTACATTTCGCGTCGACTTTTTCCACACAAATTGCCCGTCGAACGTAACGAATAGCGAGTGTGAGAGTTAGAACGGATTTCATTGCCCCACTGCCATTTGGAGTGTGCATTCATTACTATTGGCTGGCATGTCTTTAGCGCTTCCGCGTCAGCTTCATTATTTTTATATTTCCATTGGCCATTCCATTTGGCCAAATTCACCGCAGTGAAATTGGCCAAGCTATAAACGGAATTAGCCTTCGTTCACGGTTTTGCTTTTTGCTGCTTTCATCACTCAAGCCATTTCTCTGGAAAAAGTTCTCTTCGCCTCAGAATAGGACAACCATTTTGAAATATAGCTCGTACATCCGTTAACATACTGCAGAAGGACGACTGTCGGACACTACCATTCGGCACTTACCTGCCACATCCTTGAGTTTGTCTGGTAGCTTGGTGGCCACCCGCTGAAGGAGGCCCATCGTTGGCTTCTCCGCACAAAGTACGACCAGCTCGACGGCATTGTCGCCATGGAGCAGCAGGCCCTTGGCCAAGTAGCCCACCCGCATGACGCCCTTTAGAATGCGCACCACATTGCCACCGCTGTCGGCGTCCTTGTGGAACGAAAATATCTGATTGTCGCGTCCGTCCTTCTCCGAAGGTTTGTCTGGCTTATCCTTCTTGGCAGCAGCGGCAGCTGGATCGTTAGGCTGATCAGTCAACGCATCCGAGACGAGCTTGAGCGCACGCTCCGTGTGGGAGACGATGCGCTGGATTGTCTGCAGCTCCTCCTCTTTGGGATAGATCTCGGCATGGCGCGCAATGGCATGTCGGTCGTCTGTGCTCTCGGGACGACGCATATTGCCGCCGGGCATCATGCCAAAGTGCGGTGGTGGCCCGTTGCCGATGCGCCCAAAGCGCTGGGCGCCTGCAAATAAAATTAAAATTTCAAAAACTCTCTGAAGGCAGGGACTGGGCCATGGACTCACCTCCAAAGCTGCGCGACATCCAATTGTTGTAGTCGTACTCCTCGTTATACTGGCGATTGCGCTGTTCCTCCCAGTAGTTGCCGCTTCCCTCATGCTCGTCACCACCGCCACCGCCACGATGCGAGGACATGAGAGCCCGCTGTGCCCTGGCCTCAGCCAGTCGACGCTGGCGAGGCGTCGGCTTAAAGTCCACAACCAGATCGGGCTGCACCTTGCGCTTGTACTGCAAACGATGGCGGCGCCCCTTCATGTGCATCTCTTTGGCATTGGGGTCGTTGAACTTGCAGTCGCAGAGTTTGCAATTGAAGCTGAGTATCTTCTGGTCTTCGTCCTTGACCTCCTCGATGTATTCGCCGCCCACGGGCTTTATATTGTCTGTGTTCTCGCCGCAAGAGTCGTCCTGATTATCATCCAAGTTGTCAGCAGCGGCCGCTTCAGCCGCCGCCTCGCTCTCGCTGGCCCCTTCAGTCTTTACTGGGGTTGCCGCTGCAGCGGCAGCTCCACTTCCAGCCGCAGCAACAGCTGCGCCTCCAGCAGCCGCCGGGACAAAGTTAATCTTACCCAACTTCTTTGGCTCCTCGGAGGGTATGGGCTTGCCCAGCTTCTGGTGCAACTTCACCACCTTCTGGTGCTTCGATCCCCTCACATGGGCCGCATAGGCATCTGTGCCCGTGCACGTTACGTCGCACAGCTCGCAGTGATAGTTATTGCCACGGTTCTGGGTGGTGCTCGTGGCACTGGCGGACATTTTGAGCGATGCCTCTCGCTTCTTGTGCTTCTGCCCCTCCAGATGCTCGCGATACGTCTGCGGGCCGGCACAGGAGATCTTGCACACTTCGCAATAGTGCAGCTGCTGGGGGCGTGGCGGGGCCTTTGGTCGCAGGCCACGCAGTGCCGGTGGTCCCGGGATGGTGGGCCCCATCTTGCGCGGATACCAGTTGTTGCCGCCATTTGGCTTGTTCGGAGGACCGCCCTGGTGCTGCTGGTTTGCATACATGCTAGCTGCATTGTAGACGGCCGAATCGTAGCCACTGTAATTGTTACCTGGTCCACCGGGAGGAGCGGAGTTCGGGGGTTTGGGTCCACCGTTGGATTTGTCCATTTTGCCACCCTTGGCGTTATTCTTGACGGGCGGGGCCGAGTAGTGCGTCTTGCTGCCTGCTGCTGCTGGCCCGGACGCGTTGTAGCTGGCCGGAGACTGCTGGTAGAATGTCTTGCTGCCGTCGTAGGACGTGGGGTTGCGGTATTCGCCATAGCCACCGTAGTTGCCGCCACCCCCAGACCCAGAGCCAGACCCGGTTGCTGCATAGCCGCTGCCCTGGCCAGCAGCCGCAGCAGCGTTTTGGTAGGCCGCCGCATTTGCATAAGTGGCGTTAGTTACCGCCGGGTACGATACCTGTCCCGAATTGTACTGGGTGCCGCCATAGTTGAACCCGGCGTAGTTGTTGTTCGCCATTGTCAAACAGTTGCTGCCTTCTGCTGCTCTGCTCCTGCAATTACAGAAATCGAATTTGTTGCCAGTCTCGTTTGTGCCTCCGCCCACACACACACACACACACACACACGCCTCCACGCCGATGGGGGGGTTGTGCTAGTTCCATTTATTTGCTACTTACTTGACTATTTGACTGTCGATATTTATGCGGATTGATTTATTCGGGAATTTAGATGTGCTTCCGAATAATAGCCTGTTTATAGCTGGAAAAAGCAAAGTGTTCTTAGTCACGTCATGTCAACCAACCCCCACCATTTTTTCGCAATGGCTATCGATTTTTCGTGCAGCTTTAACGCACTTTGCGCGTGTGTAATTGACATGCAAGCGTCCACACATGTGGAGTGGATGTGAAACTGTTCAGCTAGCACATTTTCCACACGATTTAAACAAAATATTTGTCGTTTTAATTACCTCAAATTCGTTTTGTGAAAAAATTCGTCTCGCCGGTAGAGATGTGAGTGTGACCGCTGACTTACCGATCAAATATACCGTTTGGCCCTCAGAAATATACCGAAATATACCTTTTTATTCTCAAAATATACCGTAAATATACTGACGGACACAACAAGATGCGTTGATATTTCATGATTTTTATATTCGGTTTAATATTACTAGAATGTTATTGCTCTCAGCCCTAAACAAATAATTTTATCCGATTCATCAATAAATTTTGTACAAGATTGGCTAGATCTCAGAACTCCTTTTAATTGGATTGCTTACATAACAAGGTTCAAACAAAAACGGCCAAAGCAAAATACCAAGACTATGCACAAGGAACTCTGGTATTTTTTTCAGGGTATGGATTTTGTATGCGTAACACTACAAAATACCAAGTCTATGCACATGAAACTGGTATTTTTTTTGGGCTCTAACATAGCGCATAAGGTTTTAAAATAGCGCATAAGGTTTTAAAATAGCGCATAAGTTCTAACATAGCACATAAGTTCTAACATAGCACATAAGTTCTAACATAGCACATTTTTTTACCGGAATGTGACGTCATTGTTGCTGGTAAATCAACTTTCTGCATGAGTATGGACATTTGTACACCCTATTTCCTTTAATTAGTGTTACATTTGTTTTTCCAAGCTGCCATGAAACATTAATAATGAATTTGTATTAGATTGAAATGTTATCTACCCATTAATGCATATAATTGGTTGTTTTTATATACTTCTATCCCGGTCCCGATACCTATTGTTGGTATGCATTAGCTGCAGAATATTGTTAATAACTTTAAAACAGAGATTGAGTAGTTTCTGCTTCAATTGGAGCCTGAAATTACAAACATTACCTCAATTCTATAATATTCCTTCTCTCAAGGGTAGCAGACTTGTTGCGCATTCCGTGCCAAAGTTGCAGAACAATGCTGCTAACTCATTTCCCTATGTTGCCGAAAATTTTCCCATACGAATCAAATGTATTTAACGGGAATATTCTGTGCGCCAAATGGAGTTTGGCGGTCATTTTGAAAAGTTAATATATTAAAAAATATATTGATGAAATTGTTTAAATTTACGTTTATATACCGGTATACCGTAAATATACCGACGAAAAACATATTCAGCCATTTTGATGTTCGATTTAATATTACTAGCTAGCTAGAACTCTCGGCACTGAAAATATAATTTCTTCCAACTTATGAATCAATTTTTTACAAGATAGGCAAGTTTTAAGAACTCTTTTTTATTGAATTGTTTTGCTTCAAGCAAAAAAAATCATTGTTGCTCACCCTCAGAAACATATCGACATATACCTTCTCATTTTCAAAATTTTTCATCAGGTTAACTAAACGGCGGAAAATATTACTGTTTTAATTCTTCTTGTAGATCTTGTAAGATTCTTCGCGAGATTAAAATATTAAATGCCTTTATTTATTAAGATTAGCACTTTACAGAGCATACACTTTTACATAGTCAATTGATAGATTTGCGTCATCCAACCAATGGTCAAGCATCGGCTTCTGGTGCCTCCAGAAGTCCGTCATGGCCCGAGGCTCCCGCTCATGCCACGGCTTCTGCGTATCGTAAAAGTACTCGTTAAATCCTCCCACGGCCAAGCCAAAGGTTATATAAAACTCCTGATCGAAGGGCGCCAGGCCAGTGCCCTCTTCTAGTTTCTGGGAATTCGGCAGTCGCAACCCATTCACAGTCGTCTCGCTGAAAGCTCCGCTTTCGCTGCGCTGGCAGCAAATCTCTTTGCCATCGACCAGCCACTTGAGCTCCCGCGGCGTCCACTCCAAGGTGTAGTTGTGGAAGCTATCGCTCCAGTCATCTGAGCTCCCACTGACGCCCACTCTGTGACAGACTTTGGCCGAGCGCAGTGGCTCCTCGGCATTGAGGAGCGCCCCCGTGTACAGATCCAATTTTCCGTTGGCTGGTCGGGTGTAGGCAATGCGAATCTGTCCCGACTGATAGTCCTCTCCATACTCAGGCGTCTTGGGCTGCAGCCAGAGCTGGGGCGTCAGCCACTCGGCTCGCGGCATCTTGGCGCGCACATCCACTCGTCCGTACTTGAATGAGAAACTCTGCCGGGTTGAGAACTGAGCCGTCACCATAGGCGGCAGGCGATCGTTACGCTGCCTGCCATCACGAACACAATCCGCCGTATTGGCGTCACCCGTGCAGCTGCTACCCAGATCCAGCTTGGCCTCCAAATTCTTGTGGAACTGTCGCTTCGTCGATGTGGTCGCCAGCACCGCGTGGCCGTTGCGAAGGCGCAGCGTGTTGGGGGTGTCGTCAACGTAGACATTAAACTCATAGTCGGGCGATCGGGAGAAACGGCGCTCGGCCAGCCACTTGGAGGTGTCCAATTTTCCGGCATTGAACTCGTCCACAAACAGCAACTGTCCCGCGCAGCGGGACGGTCCACCGTTCACCTGAGTTTTGGGTTGCGTGCAACCAACTCGAATGTCAATATCCGGGTCCGATGGCCAGATCCAGGGAGTGGTGGATTCGGTTGCGACCGGCGTTCTGAGTGTAGTCGCTGGAACTGTGCCATTTCCGCTGTAAGCATCGACAACAAAAGTGCCATCATCTTCGCGATAACCCAGGCCATTGTAGATAACGTATGTCCAGTAGTAGAGCGTGTCGCCTGGCTTGAGCATCGCCAAGCGGTCTCTGAAGGTCCAGCGGCCGTTCTTCATCTTGACAATATCCCGCGCCCAGGTGCCCGCCTCCAGGCCTTCCATCTCCTCGTTTAGCTTGCCGTGGAATGCGAACAGTGTGATGCCCTCCTCGTGTGGAATGGAAACCTCAAATCCCTTGGGATAGAACACCTCAATCTTGGCCTTTGGCACCTCATAGCCATGCACTTGCACACCAAGGAGGAGGAGCGTGAGAAGACAGCAGCTCCACACAATAAAGCGAGATGCATCCGCCATTCTAGCACCCATAATCGTGACTGAGATGAGCAATCGTCAGACAAGTCAGACTTATCAAGAAACCGGTCTATTCTGCCTTTGTTTGTTTTAAGTACTACGTATAGATGTGTGTGGGGAAGAGAGTAAGTGCTGCTGCCAGAGAGACGAATATAGCGAGTGAGAGAGAGCTCGATAGAGTGATCTTAGGAATAACCCAACCCAATCATAATCTTTATCAAATGTGCCCATCGGCTTTGTTCGCAGACAATAGGAGCAAATTTTGCAAAGCAAATATTTACCTAAAGCTATTTTGAAAGACGCGCGCTGTCCAGCAATCGAAATCTTTGCTGTCAGTTGGATCAGCTGTGCCACTTATCGAACCAGTTCTAAGTCATGGTAGAGTATGGCAGGCTACATAAATAAAAGCATTGGGCATGACGAAATTGTGCTTTTTAAACGTGTAATTGAAAAAGAATTTTCGGCTAAATTAATACAAAGAAAAGCCACACAAACGCTGACATTTCACCCAACCAAGTTATTGTTAAACTTCTGCACGCGGTACATGGCTAATCGGAAAAGGGTATTCAAGGTTCGATAGAAAAACCTACACCTGTTTGTTTTGTGGAGCAGCAAGCTACGTCGCAACGTTTAGAATTTGTCCTGTTCTCGTTCTCGCACAATTAAAAATGTACAAATTATTGTTAAATCTATAACAAAAACCACACGTCGGGAATACTTTGGGTGCGCGTATATTTTGTGGGTGCGCTTTTTCTAATAAAAAAAAACAAACCAAAGAATTCGTCAAAATATAATAACAAATAGCAAGCAGCAGTTTTTCGCAGCGCGAGTGTGTGTGTGGAGCTGGTGACAAAAAATAGCTGCTGGTGTCTGATATAAACAAAAGTACCATTAAACAATTGCGGAACGGAGCTGAGCTGCATTGTTGATATTGTGAGTAGTTCAGTTTTATATAATTCAATTCGCTTGTCTTGTGTTTTGGTATGCGTGTATTTATTTTTCTGTTGCTGCAGCGGAAATCAGCTGTGGGGTTGCCAGATATCCGAGTAATTTATGCAAGATTATACCGATGCAATTGCAAAGAAAACATTGTTTTATTTGCTATTGTTGCTATTAATTAGCTTTTTTTTATTGCCCTTGGCGGATGTATCGATGTATCGATTGTTGTAATGCAGCAGTTCACTTACATGGCAGCACTGCGCCGTCGCCACTGCAGCGTTCAGAGCAGCTGTCTGCTTGTTGTTGTTGGAAAAGCTCGAAACAACAACAAGCAAAACAACTGAAAATGATTGATTTTTCTCGTGCGTGTCGGTCGGAAAAGTAGGCGACGACGACGTCGACGACAACACAAACCATTTGACGGCAGGCAGCAGTGAAAATCTTTCAATATCACAGTCGTCTCGCTGGCGAGCGGACGGAGCAGCAGCTCGGAAAAAAAAATTAAAATTGGAAGTTTTTCTTAAAATTCTAGTGTAAATAGTTAAAAAATTTTAACAAATTAACAGTGCTTTTCCAAATTTTTCCGCAAAACTTGTGTGTGTCTCGTGTGTGAAAATTCGTTTGCAGTGTATCGAAAAGTAAGTGGTGAAAAGTGGGATAATATCCTGCGCATTAAAAGAAAAAAATTTTCATTACGAAAAACGCCATCGTATCGCATAATAGTTAAGGAGATTTCCCAATGCAGGGGAATTTTCGCTGCTGTGCAAAAAAAGAGAAAAAAAGGGATAATAGCGGAGAGAAGAAAACACACATTGTAGTTCCATCTACGTCACAGATTCGCGAGTGTTTGCTGGTGTGAGTGAGAGCACCCCCGGAAATGTAAAACACACACACTAACGCGAAAAGAAAACTTGCACCTGAAAGTTTCGGTCGTCGTCGTCGTTTCGTTCGCCTTCGTGTGTCGCCTGCCTCTCGTGCTGTGCATCGGTTGCAGCAACGTAAGAAAAAAACAATACGAAAAAAAACAAAAGGTTAGTTTATTAGTGCGGAATTTTTGGTGCGGTGCGTAGCTCTTGCACCTGTCAAAATCATATTTTAAATTCGGACTTATTTGGCCTACTGTTGCCTCGGACTCGCGCAGCTCCCAACCAGGGTTGCTTTCATCTCTCAGAGATATCATAGAGCGCGCGTGTGTGTGTGTATGTGTACGTACGTAACCAATTGAAATTGGGGCAACTGGCAAAACGGCAACGAATCTGTTGAGCAAAGCAAAGACCGCAATAAACCCCTAAAAAATCTCCCTAGACCCCAACCACCATCCCAAGTTCTCTTTCCTTGCCAAGGGTGGGCGCGTGGAAATCTGGATAAAAGCTGCAACTTGGCCCAGTTACTTAAGTCTAATTGCAGACGTGATAATAGAACTGCACACACACACACACACACACAAAAAACAGTGGAGGCAGGCAGCAAACAAACTTCATTTGCTAAGAGTTTTTCAACCGAATTTGTTTGCGCTCACACAAACACAGACGGACAGAATTACTGCATCGCGTAATGAAAGCGCAGCTAGAGATGGTCGATTGTTTGTTTCCTTAGTTTTCTGCTCCCAAAGCTAAAAGTTAATATTAGGACTCATTATTATTGATTAGGTTTGTGGAAGTGTGTACTAGTACTTGTATACCTTTTTTTTTACGATACGATTGAATCGTTTTCTAGTGAATAATAACTTGTCATTTTATGCGATAGATTATTCGTGAATGTGACAGTCCTAACATCTCACGTCTCTCGCAGATTGTATCTGTTTTTAATACAATAGGACTTTTTATAGTTTGTTTCCAATTAAATCGTGACATTGACAGCCCCCTTACCACCCATCACTAGCTTAGCGTGCGCTCTCTTGAAGCTGAGCCAAGCAGTCTGTGCTTTTGGCGGCACAATACACTTGTTTACTTTTCAAGTGTGTGTGTGTGTGTGTGTGTGTGTGTTATGGGGGCGTTACTGTCATTGTTGTTATTGCTGTGCGACAACGTCGTCGTTTCGTCTTCGGTTTTTTTGGGCTCTCTTCTCGTTTGTAGGGCAAAATTATGTATTGATTATGCCTGTTTTTCTTATTTTGGGGCATTTTGTTTTTCTCAGTGGGTGGTTGGGCGGTTGGGCGATTGGGTTTGGCAGTAGGGGGTGCGGTGGCACCTTCGGTCAGTTTTTCATGCCTGACTGAGCAATTTCATTGGCACAACAATTTTGTTGTCTCTCTGCATTTAACTAATTAAACCCCCCACTGACCACCCCATCCCCATCCCTTTTCGAACAATAGACGTTTTCCGGTCGCGCAAACCAGAATGAAGTGCGTGTATACAAACGGAAAGGGGACGGGACCGGACCAGACCAGACCGAAGCTCGGGAAATTGGATATTGTATGCAAAATGGGCTGAGCTGAGCATGGAGCATACATATTTGACCGACATCTGGAGCCCCACTAAAAACGCTTGCCCTCGGGGGTGGCTTTT
Source organism: Drosophila subsilvestris (assembly GCA_035043285.1). Taxonomy (NCBI): domain Eukaryota; kingdom Metazoa; phylum Arthropoda; class Insecta; order Diptera; family Drosophilidae; genus Drosophila; species Drosophila subsilvestris. The sequence continues at coordinate 4,347,550 of JAWNNB010001724.1, read as the reverse complement.
CTAATTGGAAAAGCGATCAATTGTAATCCCCCGCTGCCATCGTTGGTCCGGTATTTCTGGTTCCCTTGAATTGCGCTACAATTTTAGACGGCTAGCCCCATTATCTGGTCATATCTCCATACATGTGTATGCATGTACATATGTACATTTATTAGTCATAAAACTGAAAATACGAGAAAATTTTAGACAAAAAAAAAAAATAACACTGCTTATCAATAATTGATTGATGGTTGTTGTGGTTGCCGCCTGCCTCTTGCGCCGTACGCATTGCACATTTAATGGCTAATTTTATCGTCGCATTTTCGTCGTTCCCGATATAAGGTGGAACGTGAACTGATAGTAAATTTTTCTGTATGTCCGTAGAAATTAGAAACAAACAAAGAGCTGGTCCGTCACATGAAACAAACTGCCAGTTCCGCAATGATGAATCAGATAAAATATAACTTTGGGGTTGCCCATAAATCGGACAAGAAAATATGTACATACCTGATTGTACATACTTGGATATAAAGTTCCATTAAAAGTTCAGTTAAGGTGCGATTATCTTGTCTATTATTAGCATATCTTTGCAGTACTACTCTATTCTACTCTATATAATAAATGATATTTTCAATGTGTGTTTGGCAACAGAGAGGAGGCGCGACCAGAAAGAAACATCAACGGCCAAACGGTCAGCGGTAAAATACTTATATTAAGGGTTTTAAAAATAGGAAAATAAAAATTAATGTCAAATAGCTTTTGCTTTTGTTGTGGCTGGCTGTGTGTTTGTGTGGCGGCTGCTGCTTCCCTCTCCGCATGCCTTATTTATTTTTAAACGCAATTACGTTCAGTTTGGGTTGGGGTGGAGGCTTGAGGGATGCGGTTGACGTGTTGACATTTCGAAGAACCGATTGTACAGAGCAGAAATATGATTAACTTATCTAACAATTCCTCTCTCTCTCTCTCTCTCTCTCTCTTTCTCGCCATTTCTCTTTTCATTTGCCGACATATTCTGGCGACTGATTGATGTTTTTTGAATGGATATACATATGCTTACCAATTCCAATCCGAATTCCAACGTGCGCTGCTCTGCTCCACTTTCTATGTAGGCTAAGGCAACAGCTGAAGTGACGCGCAGCCCCCGGGGCAGCTCAAGTGCAGCCGTATAACACCCACATTGGTGCGGGCACCATGGACTCGCTCAAGTTACCAAAGGGTAAGGGAAGCCAGAAAGTGTGACGGATGACAAACAGCTAACAACAGACCTGTTTTCTCATCCCATCCCCTTCTCCTCACAGCCAGTAGTGCCACAAGCAGTGCCAGTGGCAGCAATAGCAACCTGTCCGGATCGACATCCGCGTCAGCATCCGCAGCCACATCGCCCACATCCTCGAACACAGCGTGTGGCGGCATGACGACAGCATCATCATCCAAGTCGCCGCCCGGCCTGAGCAACAGCAGCACGCCGATCACAGTGCGCTTTAATGCCAACGAGGAGTCGCTGGAAGACATCCTGCAGTCCTTCCACCAGAACAAGCTCAGTTCCAGCGGTGGGGCGAGTGGAGGTGGCGATGCCTCACCCACGCTTATGGGCATGAAGAACAACGGAATGGGTCTCAGTGCCGCCGGAATGACGTGCGACTCCCTCTCCAGCAGCCCCTCGCACCAACAGATGCAAGCGGCACTCTTTAGCGTGAGTATCAATACAAATTATCGCAGCAATCGAAAAGCTGTAACGCAGAGTGTAAAGTCTTTCTGCCAAAACTCGCCCCCGGCTATTCACAGATCCCTCTTATTACTAAAAATATATCATATAGTAGTACCGACGGAACTGAAAGATCCTTTTACCCAAAGTTGTTTCTGGTACATCTCTCTAAATAATTAGGAAAAACGTAGTGCAAAAGACAGGGTATCTAAACCGTCGACACCCAGAAAATATACTTTCATTCTTGTTTACGTTTTCCGTTTCGTCGTTTGTTATCAACAAATCCAAAGCCTCAAATTATGATTCATTTCGTTTCGTTTGTCGTTGAACCGATTTATCGCAATTAAACATAAATTATACAGAATAGAACGCGCAGCCACAATCTTTCAGTGGTCTGTGTCGGTGCGGCAGTTGCCAATTAGCATTTGCTTGCCCAAATTAGTAGTACATACACTTATTCTCTGATTTCCCTGTGCCACTGCCATGCCACTGCCATGCCACTGTAATGGTTTCACTTTTTAAAGAGAAGAAAACAGAAAAATTAGGTTTTTTTAGTTGCTTTTGTTGTTGCCAGAGAGCGGTGAGCGGTGCGCGCGCGTGTGTTTGTCTATTTTTGCGGGAACGGGTCCGCAAAAATATTTGACCGCTGCAAACGTTGGGCGAACCGAACGTTGCCAAAAACTTGCAACAGATGTGCTCGTTGCAACATCAATTGGCAATATTACTCATTGTTGCAAAATTTTCTTTTCTTTTCATTCCCTTTGAACGCTTCCCTGTTGCCGCATTGGATCCGATCAGAACGAAGAAGTAAATCTGCGCAATAACTACATGCAAGGCGGTGGCTTCTTCAATCGCAAAAGGTGAGTGCTTCCCCACATGACAAGCTTACATTTTAAAACACTCTCCTTTTTTTCTGGAGGGTTGGGGAACGGACCTAAATGTACACTAACCAACAAACAAACAAACAAAACTAGTTGAAAACGCCCTAACATAATCGTTGTTGTTTGTTGTTGCCACACATACACATTTATAGAAATTGCATGCATACATACATACATACTCGTACTCGTAATCGTACATACATACAGCATACACACATAATAGTGGTATTCCAGTCATTGCTGCTGATGTTATTCCTGCTGCTAAATGCAGATACATCTCTCAAATCTAAACGGAATCACCATCTATAAAAATGTATATCAAAAGCATTTGCTGGAATGCCTCTAACTTGAATTTGTTGAAGCTCCTGGCCTTGGGGTACCTTTAACTCTTCCACATACATACTTTGTACTATGTAAATCTGTAGTATTTTTTATATTTCCCCGAAGTTCGTTGACCGTTGGGTTGTTGGACATAAAAAATGACTTTGCTGCAGTTTTGTGACTTTGATTTTTTTTTTTTTTTGAGTCCTGCACCACTTGTGCATTTTTAATGCATCCTTGGCGGCGTTGCCTCGACTGCCAATGGCCGTAAACTTGCCTGCCTTGCAGCCTGGTCGTGGTTCTGGCTCTGGCTCTGGCTTTGGCTCTGGTCCTGGTCCTGGACTGCTTTTGTTGCTTTGTCACCAACAACTGCATTTGTAGTTGTGTTCTACGTGGAGCATCTGTGGAGTGCAGGCTAGGCTGCTTTGTTTATGCTGCCTACAAACATGCAACATTTGCTCCTCCCCCATTCCCAAGTCCGTCTGAAACTTTCAGCTGAAGTGCCTTCCCGTCTGGCCGTGTGGGTGGTGGCTGGGGGAGAGTTCTTGCTCTGTCCCCTCAACGTCACGTCACGTGCCCGTCGTCTCGCCAAAGTTTTGTTTCTGTGAGTGTTTGTGTGTGTTCTCCCCATTTCCATTTTCATTTGTGTGCTTCTTGCCATTTCTCATTTTAAATATTAAAAAATAACAGCAAGTCTAGCTCTGTTTGATTTCTGGTTCTGCTGCTACTACCTGAGCTGCCTGCCTCCTCCCATCGTTAGACGTCATTGCGCCTGATTCGCTTTATTGATTTTCGTGTGTACGGTAGATACGAGTACAAGTACGAATATGCTTCGAGTATATGTATGTGTTCTTAAATACTACGTGCTGTCGGATTTTCAATTTCTCGTGTCAATCAGATCTAACTATTTTTTCTTTTCTTTTATTTCTGTATTTTTGTATATGCTCCAACCCCTAAGCTCTTGTGGCAGTTGTCATGTTCGTTTTTTTTTTTAGTTTGTTTTCATTTCCTCTTCTCCCTCTTTGGATTCATTTCCGTTGCCTTTTTAATTAAGTTTCGAGAGCTAATTGCATTCTATAATTGCATTTTTCAACACTGTCGACAGTTGCCACTGTCGTTATCGCCAGCCTCTTGTCAGGGTTGTTACTGTTGCTGTTGTTGCTCTTGTTACCTGAGGGGGCGACACTCTTATCAAAAGCGTAGCAGACGACACCACACCAGCACCAGCCAACAGCCACCACCATCGGTGGGTACCGTACCATTGGTGCCATCACTACCATTGCTACAACCACCAGAGCAGCTTCATCCCTTTTCCCTCTCTCTGTTGGTGGTTTTTTTTCTTATCTATTTACACTTGTACACGTTCCAACATGTTTGTTACACACACATTTCAACATCAACATCATCATGAACATCAGTGGAAGCAACCAGCAGCAGTTAAAAACCCTTGCCTTGCCTTGCCTTGCCGCCCCCATCAATCCCATCATCTGCCTCACATGGTAACGTGTTTGTAATATTTAAAATGAAAAGTTTCCATGCAATTTCATGTCTAGCGTCTTGCCGACCTCACAGTTTGACATGCAGTGCGTTTTTTTGTTGTTGTTGTTCAATCCATTAGCATGATAGTGCCAATACAGCAACAAATAGACCCACAAAATTACACCAACAGCAGCAACAGCAACAACATAACGATTTGAACTAGTTTAGTTTTCTATTATCATACAGATTTACATACGTATGTATGTATGTATATGATATGTATTAACGCCTTGCCGCCCACTGTGCCTCTCCACCAATTTACGCGTCGGTATATGATTTCTTTTGTTGTCTCTCTCTCTCTCTCTCTCTATCTATCTATCTATCTATCTATCTCTTTCTCTTTATGTTTCGGTTTTGTTTGTTATTCTGGGCCGTTTCGTTTCCTTCGAGAACTAACCATTAAACCAGTGTCAGTGCAGAAGCAGCTAAGAAAGTGTTGAATCAAAAGTTGTTTTCCATCGCGAGCACAGTGCCAACCAAAAACTAACAATCAAAAAAAAAAAACCAACCACAAATCCAAAAGAAAAACCCCATAACGATCTGCCTTCTAAATCGCCAAATATACCAGCGTAAATATTGCCAGCGTAATTAAAATTTTCATTTTGATTGGATCTTTAGCAAACAAACCAAGTCACCACCACCAAACAAAAAACCAGAAATTAAAACAATACCACCACCACTGCCACTGCCACCCACCGCCACCAAAAACCACCACCCACATCATTTACCACAGCAACAGCAATCCTACACCACAACCGCCAACAACAACAACAACAGATCTGAGAGATATCTATAACAATATAGTACATAATAAATGTACGAGTAAAGAATATATAAAGAAATACTAAAAAAAAAGGAGCAATTCAAGATTTGAATGAGGATTATGTACAAAATCTAGTTGCAACAGAAAGAAGATTCGCATAGGTATAATTAGTATAACTTTATTGTTTCAACAGCAAAAATTCATTTAGAAATTTGTATTAGTTGGCTATAATTTAGTTTTGAGTAGTTTTAGCAATCCGAATATAACATTTCAAAATACTTTTCTGGCAAAGCTTTCAGAAATAAACCCCAAAGAATAATGCAAATATTCATAGTTTTGTGAATGTGTGTGTGTGTGAATGTGAAAATATCTGCGCGTATCTGCACTAGTATACATTTGTATGTAGCCTTCCAAGAAGACCAAGCCCAACCAAATACCCTAAAACGAGATATGTATCTTATCAGTTGATCAAATGAAATGTTTCTTTCAAATATTTGTGCTTTAATTTGTTTAAACGCTGGGCGGCAATGGGTTAAGCATACACCACACCCCCACCACACACACACACACACAAATGCATTATTATTTTTGTACATTTTAGTATTTAACCGAAGCAAATCTTTGACCAATTGCTCCTTTTTATAATGCGAAAAACATAGTAGTATACAGGATATATCCAAATCGGAATCCGAATCACAGACAATCAATCCACAATCATCATCCATTCAAATTGCCAATGTTGTAAAAGCCTCTCTTCATCTTTGTTGTCCTTCCCTGCAGTTGCAGCGGCCTACCGCCCAATCTTAATCTCAGCAAGCCGCCGCCACAGCAACAGCAACAACAGCAGCAGCAGCAGCACCTCCATCAGCAGCAACAGCAGCAAGTGCATCAGCAGCAGCTATCCCCGAATCTGAGTGCACTGCATCATCATCATCAGCAGCAACAGCAGCAGCAACTGCGGGATGGAGGAGCCCACAGTCCCTCGTCACCAGGTGGTGGCAACGGCGGTGGCGGCGGTGGATCTCCGTACAATGGCTCACAAGCGGGTTGCAGCAGCGGTGGAATCTCGCCCATTCCGCTCCAGATGTCGGGCGTGTCGCCCAAGTACAGACGCAGCATATCCTTCCCCATCAAGGGCACCTCGCCAACGGCCATATATGGAGGATCCGGAGGATCGCATATGGTGGACGGTGGCATGTCCGGCGGTGGGCACATGAACATACCGACTCTGTCCATTGGCAATGGTGGTGTCGGTGGAAATGGTAGCGGTGGCATGCCCACAGCCGGTGCTGCTGGTGGCGGAGATGCACCCTACATGGGAAACAGCTACGGCAACATGATGCCTGCAAATGGACAGATGCACCATGGCGGCGGTGGCGGTGGCATGGACAACTCGCTGACCGAGTACATGCGCAACATGTCGCTGGGAAACAACGGAGATAACAATCTGGCCCTGCTGCAAGACAGGATGCGGGTGCTGGGTGGACCCAAGCACCTGAGCGAGGCAGATGCCATGGCCATAGCGGCCAACTCCAATGATCCGTCGGCATATCTGAATGCCCTCAAGATGGGCTCACCGTCGCGCCACTCTCCACACTCGCCCCACTCTCCCATACAGGGTGGCAACGGGGGCCAGGGGGCCGGCGATAGCACGGCCCGCTTCTCGCGGAAGGTATTCGTGGGTGGCCTGCCCCCAGACATTGATGAGGATGAGATTACCACGTCGTTCCGTCGTTTCGGTCCGCTGGTCGTCGACTGGCCGCACAAGGCCGAGTCCAAGTCGTACTTTCCACCCAAGGGCTACGCCTTTCTGCTCTTCCAGGACGAGAGCAGTGTGCAGCAGCTGATCGACTCGTGCATCACGGACGAGGACAAGCTCTACTTGTGCGTCTCCTCGCCCACCATCAAGGACAAGGCCGTGCAGATCCGCCCATGGCGCCTGGCCGACGCAGACTACGTGCTGGATGCTACCATGTCGCTGGATCCTCGCAAGACGGTGTTTGTCGGCGGAGTGCCACGTCCCCTGAAGGCCTTCGAGCTGGCCATGATCATGGACCGTCTTTACGGAGGCGTGTGTTACGCCGGAATCGACACCGATCCCGAGCTAAAGTACCCCAAGGGTGCTGGGCGCGTGGCGTTCTCCAATCAACAGAGCTACATAGCCGCCATATCGGCGCGTTTCGTTCAGCTACAGCACGGCGACATCGACAAGCGGGTGGAGGTCAAACCCTATGTCCTCGACGACCAAATGTGCGACGAGTGCGAGGGCCAGCGCTGCGGTGGCAAGTTCGCGCCCTTCTTTTGCGCCAACGTGACCTGCTTGCAGTACTACTGCGAGCACTGCTGGGCCGTGATCCACTCGCGTCCAGGAAGGGAGTATCACAAGCCCCTGGTCAAGGAGGGCGCCGACCGGCCCCGTGCCGTGCCCTTTCGCTGGTGTTAACGGCGGCGCTGGTAGGCCGCGCTGCACGACGAGAGACGCCAACAGAGAGAGCAGAGACACCGCCTGTTGGACGCAGCGCTGGCAGTGCCCAGACCCATAACGAAAACAAGAACAGCAACACTAGAGCAGGAGTCAGGAGCAGCATCCACATCAGCATACGCCTACGCCATGGCATCTTCAGCTCCAGCACCAGTGGAGTCGATGCACAAGCAGGAGCAATGGCTGGAGAAATTCGTAAATTAGCATATAAGACACGAAACACGAGACACGAGACACAGACACGTGGATACACACTCCCACAAGAAAAAGACATTTGTCAGTCGCGACGACGAGACGACGACTGGACTGTGAATTCTAGACAAAAACAGAAATGAGAAAGCAACCACTAGGCTAGGGATGGTGCTAGCAGGTGAAGGAGACGCAATGCTGCAACTGCGACAGCCGCCAGAGTCTAGAAACACTCGCCTACATAGCTTTAGTTTTTATTTATTTAGCAATCGGATATTTTTTTTGTTTGTCTTCAACTCTCTCTTTTTATAGTATCTGTATGGAATCTTAGTTTTTCATTTTGATAGACGCCTACACAGTATTTTTTGTACATTATTTTTTACTATCGGTGAATCCATCAGAGTTTGCCATTTTATCTCACAAAGGACCACCAAAAATCAAAGAATGCAAAGGGTATGTTCAAGATACTTCCTTTAGTCAGCCAAAAATCCTCGCATCAGGCATATGATATGATACGATATATGTATACCCCTCGTAGATAATGTTATCCTAAACCACCACCTTAGAGGCCATCTTCTGTATGCCAATCGAGGCTAGTCCTAAAATGATAAGTGAGCATGGTTGGGTCAAAGAACCCGCCTTGAAGTTCCTAAATTGTGAAAAAAGTATGAGCAAATGAAAAGCTAACCAACACACTAGAACGCTGTAATTAGGGGTTTCTTCCTTTCCCCTAATTATACGTAAATTCATGAACACATGATCACTCAAAAGACACTCATAGTTGCACACATCTATGCAAAACGAGATTTTGTTTATTTTGAAACGTCCCACACAACTGAATATCCACGATATAACTTATGCGCTATCGGTTATATCTTCTGCCTTATACCCTACACCAATCTTACACTTTTGAATATCCTTGATATTTCTCCAACATGTGAAATCGATTATATACTTACACTATTCTACACTCATACTCACACACTCATGAATATTCATGAATTCATCTTCTCGATTTTGTTATCGACTGCGCTAACGATTGTATTTGGGATTCGGTAACCGAACAACCGAATGCGGACTCCAGCTTGATTATAGAGCACAACACATATACACTATCAATATCCTTAATATTTCTCCAACATGGGAAATCGATTATATACACTTTTCCTACACTATATCATACACTCATGAATATTCATTAATTCATGCTTTCGATTGCGCTAACGATTGTATCCCGAATTCGGTAAGAGGGCAACCGAAAATGGACCCCAGCCTGGTTATAGAACACATAAATCATTTGACTTCTTCACACTTCTTCCTCCACTTCAAGTTGACCTTGTTGTTGATTTTGTGGCAATAATGGAAGGGAAACCGTATGCATGTTGTACGATTTCTATAACTCCCATTTATAATCTTCTTGGGATGCGAAAATCGTACGAAGAATACACAAAAACACCACTCCCGGAAAACGAGAGACTCTAAGTCAGCTGCTGCCAGATGGGCAGTGCACACTACGATTTTCGCACTATCCTTAATGCTGGAAACACTTATTTTTTTCATAACTGCGCGAAAAGGATGACGAACGACCCTGTCATGTAGGGTAGGCTCATTTATAATTTTACACTAGTCGACTTCCCTGACAAAACACTAAACAAATTTTACACTGAAAATTGTTTGCATTTTTGCCATTTGGCATTATACGAAATAATAATAATAAATAAAATTATAATAATAATTATTAGCTAGCTAGATAGAGAGAGAGAGAGAGAGAGTAAAATTGCTTGTGTTCAGTATTATGATTTATTTATGATTTGTTGTATTGTTTAATGTCACACTTGGCCTTATTTATTCACAAATTGTTTTGTTGTTATAAGTTATAAGTACGTATACACGTACACCCTTCGATTGTTTGCTGGGCGTGTTGCAGAGAGAGCGCGAGAGAGGAGGGACAAGCACGTGCAAGAATAACTAGAAGATATTTCTAGAAACGAGATATATACATATATATCTGTAATTTGTAATGTATGAAACCATTTTGATATATGACATACATATATTATTAACAACCCTATGAATACTTGTATTAGACAAACTTTTTATATAGAAACTTTTTGTATACACTTTTTTTATTACTCTTATTGTTATTCGAGAACTTAGTTTAGTCCAAATCTGTAGCTGAAGGCGAGAATTAATGATGATGTTGAAGTTGATGACGGTGAAGAGGAAACCAAATATGAAAATGAAATTAAAATTAAAAAACTGCGACGTAGAGAAATAAATGCTAAGAACGTCTTAAGGAAATCTAAAAATATAAACAACTTATGTGCAATACTATCTCATAAACAACAATTCAAACGTATTATACGCAACTATATATATATATATATATGATATGTGCAATCGTATAACCGAAGTAGTTAAATATTAACGATCCCAAAGCTAAAACTGTACTTCTACTGCAGCTATTGGTTTGTCTGCGCTCTTTTGTACAATACTTACTTACATACATGTTCTGGAGAAGTTCTCTCTACCCTTAAACGGTATCCTAGACGTGAAATCAAATGAAATATCTAGACTAAGTGCAATACTTGTGGATAATTATCAAAAATGAAAATGAGGGGAAAACAGGCAAACTTATTTTGTAATTTATACGAGTTGTTGAACGGAACGGAATGGAGAAGAGAAAGGGAGAAACAATACGAAATACGATATTTTTTCTATACTACCAACAAAAAGTACTACGAAACTAAATAATTCGAAATTCGAGACAAACCAAGAACCCAGATGGTAGGACGGATGGAAGAAAGAAAGGCCAAGCTGCTTTGGACTTTTAAACGTGCATATTCGCATATGTGTATCTGATATATCTGATAAATACACATACATACATATATATTATTATATGATAGTCAAATCTATTAGCAAAATTTTTGCTCGCGCTTTCTTTACAAAACAAAAAACCAACAAAAATGAAAACCAAATAAAATTCAAGTCATGTAAAAGTTTAAACTCAAGTTGAAGGCGTGATAAGCGTCGGCGGTACTTTGAAAAGGAAAACTAAATTAAACAACAACAAATTAATAGCAATTTTTCTAGAATTTTTATATTACAATTAAACTACGACATGTGTATGTATCATATATGTATAATATATATACTATATATATGTATATATTTTTTAAACTACATAATTAGAGGACTTGAGCGTTCGTTTGTTTTAATTTGTATTTTTTTGTAATAACTACCAAATAATGTGTATTAAAAAAGCAAAAGAATCTACACCAAAAAAAGAAAAAAAAAAAAAGAAAAATCGAAGGTAAACCAATTAAATATTATCAAATACGAGTATAACAGCAGGCGCCTGCTCTATGTAGTGTAATACATTTTGTGCAAATATTTAAACAAATGCGTTGTTCTAAAACTTTCAAAGTAATGAAATGCTAGTCTCTAAAAAGGCAAAATCTGTTACAAAGCGGAAGCGGAAACTGAAACGGTTACGGTAATCGGTAAAGAAACAAAAAACAAAAACTGCGTGTAATGATGATGTTTTTAAATGTAGTCAAATTCAATATTTTATAGATTTTTATACTTTTATATAAACATATACCTTATACTTTAACTGTTTAAAATGTTACAAAAAACGAAAGAAACCAAAAACCGATTTAAATATTCTATCAGAGCTGTAACTTATCAAACAAATATTTTACTGTATACCAAAACGAAAGTTGAGAGATACACAGAGAGAGAGAGAGAGGAACCCCGCTCAATGTTTTTCGCTGCTTATGGGAATGGATATCTGGAATCTGAAATCTTGTATAGCGTGCTATACACTATAGTACTACATACATATAAATATAGAGTTAAGAATCGGTTCAGTGTTGTTTTGTATTGGGTTTCAGCTTTGATCTGCTGCTCTGTTGATCTGTTCCCTCGGACGAATTCCAAGAAGCGCAGATGATTAGTCAAAGACATTTAGTTTATCCCATTTCCGAGCTTTTAGTTCGATAGAGAATCTTGTTATAGATCAATGTTTATGTTGTTTTTGATATGGATCCTAGTGTTATGCCATCATATATGGCATCCTATATACATACGAGTATATGAATATTTTGTATGCCTAATTCTTAATATATATTTTTGTATGTTTTGTAGTTGCTAGTAGAGTTTCCTGGTAGATTTAACGTTGAGACATTTTTATACTTTGTTTAACTCTTTTTTATACATTTACATATTATGAATAAAGTATAACAAAAAAACAAGAATTAAATAAAAAATATTTGATATATACAATTTATACAAAAAATAAGACAAAAAAAAAACAAAACAAAAAAAAACGTTTTTGCAATTAATAAACAGACATAACGTAAATTGTGTTTTATTTATTTTTATATATATATCTTGTATGGACTTTTTTGATATAAAAATGTAAATAAAATACTTTTAACTTAGCTGAAACACAAAAAATATAAAAACAAAATTAAAAAAAACTGTTAGTAAATATATTGAAATACTTAAACGATACGAAAGACTCTGAAAAAGGAAACGTATTGAATTCGAACTTATTAAAAACTTAAATACGATTACTGAACATCTAAACAAAAACAAGAAATTGGTCAATATGTGTTTTTTATACGAAAAATACCAAAGTTAAAACTTAAAAAAACTAAAACTAACTAATAATTATATGAAATTTACATGTAGTACAATTGATGAAATTTAAGGAAACGTAAGCAGTGAATATTTTTGAAAGAAACAAAATGAGAAAACATGAAAAATTGCTTCAAAGAAACGCTAAAAATAACTAAATAAAATATAGAGAACACACACACACTTGATAGATCCAGCCCTGCGTAGTGCATTATCCAATCCTTAGCCGCATTTAAGGAAACTCTTCGAAAGGAAGTTGGAAATACTCTTCATTTCGGATTGATTGACGTATGTACGATCGTTTGATTGTGAACAGAAGAATAAAGAGAAAATAGAGAGAGAGAGAGCGATAAATTTGATTATTTTTTGAGTATTTTCATAGCACAATTTTTGTACAGTGTATGGTTTGTAGTTAGCGAAACAAAGAATGTAAACCAAACGCGTTTTAAATAGTAAATTTTTTAGCATCAGCCCCCGCCCGAGTCCCCCTAAAAGAGAAATGAATTCGATTTCCATTTTACGCTAATTGGATTAAAACTTAGGTCGCCGTAAAAAATAGTATAAACAAAAAACAAATTGCAAAAGACAAGGTTATTTAAGAATATTAAACACACACAACATTTGGTACCTTTTAAACATAATTAAACAATTTTATGAATCATTAAATTGAGAAATTGTAGCCTGTAAGCGGGTGTCATGTTGTATCGGCATCCGTACTTCCATTTTAATTTGTCTTTTTCGCCTGTGCCGCGGAATGGCAAACATACGAACGTATATTGTATAGATCTATATATGTCCATACATATGTACATGTACAATATTTAAGGTTTAGTACTTCAAATAAACTGAAATTAAGCGCCCTTACTAATGAATTCCTTCTAGCAAAATATTCAGAAAAGAAACATAAAATGAATCCAAGCAAAGGCATATAATTTTTTAGCATTATACAAGTAAAAAAAACTAAAAAATCCGACAAAAAAAACCATATACATACATACATACATAAATAGTAAACGGAAAACAAAAACAAGTTGGCAGATATGAAAACAATATAGTAAATAAAATATATGTAAAGACACGTAATCTGTTTGAAGCGTATGAAAAGAAAACCAGAAACTAGCGAAATATTCCATATTTTATAGTAATTTTCAATAAACGTAATTTTTTAATTTTTACAATATTAAAATTGAAAACAAATTAAGAGGGAAACAAAAAACATTTGTAGTTTTCTAACGACCCAACAAAAGTATGGATTAAAGTGAAGAAATCCTATAAACCATTTCGATTTCCATGTGTGTTTTGGCTCCAGACGTTTTTCAATTTAAATAACAGAAAATGTGTTGAGAGAAATGTTATAAACCCCCTTCCTCCCCCCACATAACAGACGATAGATAAAACATGCATACATATGTATGTACTAACGTAAAATAAATAGAGGGAAAAATCAATGAACGAATTACCAAAATGAATATATATATATATTAAACATATATGCAAAGAAGCTCTCTCCCAGGACCCCCCCCCCCCTCATTAAGAAAATCTCTAAAGAAAAATCGAATCTGTAATAGAAAACTATAATATCAGCAGAACTTCAATGCAAATACTTCAAAGAAACAGAAAACATTGAAAATAATGAGACATAAAAACCAAATATGAAATAATTTAATTACAAAAAGAACGAGTGCGTAAAACCGTTAAGAAGGAAATATACATATACGATTATACTATATACAAAGAATATATTCAATGCAAAATCATTTTCAAAGGCGCCCTCCCCAACACACACAGAAAAAACATTCAAAAATCGGCGTTTGTACTCAAATAAAATAGATATGAAGAAAAACCTACACTCTGACACACACCCTGATAATGAGGATATGATGAAATTATGGAACAAGTAAAATAAAACCAACAACAAAATGGCAAACAAACATATATCTTCATTCGAATAAATAAAAAAACATACTTTTTCTGGAATAATAAAACAAGCAAGATATATTTTATTTAGGGAATAGCAGGGAGCATATGGAGCATATGCGATGCTGGATGGCTTCCTTGGTCTTTCGGCAGCATGGGATTTACATTTTGAATCACCTGCAACGTTTAAGCAATAAAGAGACGAATGTTTTGTGGTGGATTTATGCATGAATCTAGTACGGGCCTCAATCTCACGTAGATAATAATAAACTTTCAATCCTCTCTTACCCATAGCACACTTTTCAGGGCCATTGTTTGTTCCCTTATCAAGAGCCACTTCCATAGCCCAAACATTATTTGAAAAGTAGATGACATCAAATCAAACTGTTTACAAACAAAAAATATATTTTAAATTTTAGATCTGGCAGCATTGAAGGCGTCTCACCCACCTCCAGTGGCCCCAATCTGATAGCCGCTCTAACCGCAGCCGGCATCAGCAGTGGAGGCGGAGGATCGGCGGTGGACACCAGCGGGGGAGTGGGCACCTGGAAGCTGATCAAGGGAAAGGTCACACAAACCCTCGAGGAGATCAAGTCGTCCAAGCAGCCGTCGCACCATTCAACAGCCGCGATACCGATCATTGTGGCCGACCCACCGTCCATTGGCTGGAGCCCCACCGAGCCCGACTCGGACACCGAGTGCATCCCATCTCTCAGCGAAGATCTGCCGGTGGACCCGGATCTTAAGCAGCACCATCCGCAGAACTCCGATTCGGATGCGGAGACCGAGCAGTTGCAGCACGACAGCAGCAGCCTGGGCAGCGGCGACGTTGGAGCTGCCGCAGCCGTACCCGTAGCGGGTGCAGAACGTTCCCGCCTGCGGCGAGGCTTGGCCCACATCAAGTCCAAGGTGAAGGCCAAGCATCAGGCAGCAGCCATGAGCAAGAAGGACATCCACCCCAGTCCCATTGTGACGTCCGGCTCGTTGCGAAGCGGCTTCCTGCGCAGGCGCAACGTAGTCGAGCCGGGCAGCGAGCCATCGACCAGCCAGCAAGCAGCCGAGGCCAAAAAGAGCGCCCCGGAATCGGCCACGGAGATTCCCATTGCCAGTGGAAAGGTGAAGAAACGGGGCATCCTGCTGGCTCGCAAGGATGTGGAGATTGAATCTGGAGTCGAGGTGCTGGAGGATATGATACCCACTGCGAGCCAAGCAGCGGTTTCGCCAGAGCCTACTGACGATGGGGATGGTGCCGATCCACGTGCAAGTTTGACCCTACCTTTTGATGGTCCTGAACCCGCAGTGTCCTTTGATGAACTTCCTCTCGCTAGGCCGCAATCAACGTCGCGGTTCAGCTTCTTGTCCAGAGGAAGCTTTATCAGCATCAGCGGGTGGCGTAGCCATCGCGGAACAGTCGCCACCATTGCCACGCCCATTGTGCTGGGGGCATCCATGGTGGTGCTGATGATCCTGCCGATGCAGGAGTTCTTGCGCGGCGTCTTCGCCACCATACTGTTCATCGCTCTGATGGACTCCTGCGGAAAACACCTGCGCCGGCTCTTTGAACACTTTATGCTCTCCACGCATCCGGAAAGGGTGATGTTCAGGATACCCAACTACGATGACATGCCCATCTGCGAGATCCCCTCTGCGGAGGAGCACAAGACGATCAAGACCTACTCGGGCTGGATGAACGAGATAGACAGCTACGACCCGCACACCTTCTCCTTCCACTTGACGCGGTCCATCTATGTGCGGCTGGATGGCTGCATTCTGAAGATGTCCGGCACCCAAGCGAGGATACCCAAGCGCTGCATGTGGAACGAGCATCCGATCGATCGCAAGAAGGTCCTCTTCACCGATCATCGCTCCTACGATCTGAGGGACTGCCGCATTGAGCTGTTGCCACTGGGCCTGGCCAAGAAGCGGTGAGTAGTTAACACTTTGAAAGGACCTGGACACTCTTATTGCATTGTCTTCTGTTGCAGCTACTTCAATCGCAAGTATCCCATCCAGCTGATCATCAAGAACAACTGTGATTCACACACGGCTCGTCCCTCAACTGAATCTCTGTCGGAGACAACGCTCAAGCTGGAGTCCAAGGAGGCCCGTACATCACTAACAATAGTTCCTGACTCGACGCCACCCCACGAGGATCAGGATAAACAGGATTTCGCAGCTACTGTGATGCAATCAGACGTAAGGGTCAATCTATTTAACATGAACTGTAAGGATCGCGGATGTAACTTCTATTTACTCCATGCAGCTGCAGCAACTACGGAATAATGCTAATCCGGACACGGAGCTAAACGACATCACTATGCCCTGTGGCGATGAGGTTCGCCTGCTGCTCTTCACGCGCTGTGACCGAGAGAAGGAGGACTGGTATCGCCGCTTCCAGGCCGCCAGCAAGGGGAGCGTCCATGAGCAGGATCTGCAGGTGCCGATGGCACGTTTTGTGGAGGACACCGATCTGCAGATGGCTGCCGCTAGGCAGGCAGTGCGCATGGTCACTGCGATGGGTGGACTCAAGGTGAGTAAGCAGCTACTTCGATCCCTCAGTCGTTTATTATATATGTATATATATGTATTCTTCACTACCAATAGGTGCGCCCCAAGGATAATCAGGGTGATGATCGGAGCTTGGGCGATGTGTCGTTTGCCACAAATGACGGTCAGCAGACGCCCGATGTAGAGTTTGAGGAGATAACTGTGGATGACTTACTTCCCGATACGCCAAAGGAGGAGCCCTTCGAGGGAATGATCATGAGCTCCGATGTGGCTAGGAATCCTGCCGACTATGTCCGTTTCATGACCGTCTACCAGGTTCGCCTCTCTCTCTCTCTCTCCCTTCAGTTTTTCTGTTGTAGTTTTCTTTCTCTTTTAGTTTTTATGATTTGCATTTTAATTTGTATCTGGTTCGCTTCGATCCATGTAGAAAGCTTGCCGTCAAACCCAGATACCAGTGACCAAAATTGCGCGCCTCGAGAATGGCTCTGATAAAAAGAAAGTATGTTTTTTTTATAGTTTAATTTTCTTTATATTTACAATTGAATGTGCGAAGAGCTTTGGAGACTAAATAATAAGCGACATTTCTACACAGAACCGCCGCGCCAAGCGCCAGGAAGATGAGCTATGGAAGGGCGTTGACCAGTCCTTGTTTCTGGGCCCCTCCGGCAGCATTGTCTGGGCCAATGTCCTCATGGGACGCTGTCTCTTCAGCATGCTCCATGACGCGTCACTCCAAGAGAGGATAAAGGAATTTATGCAGAAGAAACTCAACTCCATTAAGGCAAGTGAAATAAGTCAAAGAATCAACTGTCGAATTGTAGAACTGTAGAACTGATGGCTATGAGTTCTCCCCACAGTTGCCCAGCTTCATGGAGGAGGTGGTCATAACGAACATTTATATGGGCGATTCTCCCATGTTGTGCCATCGGGTCTCCCAGCCAATGCTGGACGAGCGCGGTGTGTGGGTGGATGCAGACCTCACCTACGAGGGACTGGCCCATATCACAGTGACCACCAAGCTCAATTTGCTGCGAATCCGCGCCAAGACCAAGGCGTCGCCAATGGGAGCCGAAAGCGGTCCCAGCACGGCGTCGACAGATCCACCTCAGGATCGGCGCAATCAGGGTGACGATGACACAATAGACAGCAGGAGTGCCATCTACGACAGCGATGGCGAGAGCACTGGTGGCTCGTCCTCTGAAAGTGAAAGCACACCACCGGCCGCCGCCACTGAGAATGCGTCCGGGGCTACTGAGTAAGGTCCTCCTGGTTAATGCTGGCTGAATTTCTGCTCAAATATGCCCCTTGCGATTGTTTCAGATTCTTTCAGCACTCGCCGGGGAACGCGCGACGCATCTTCAAGATCGTCGACCGCATAGCCGCCTCAAATCTGTTCCAATATGCCACCGAGCTGCCGTACGTGCAGCGAGCCATGGAGAACATGAATGCCAACATCACACTGCGCGTAGATCTCAAAGGTATGGTAGCCCGCGGGACAATCAACATACCGCCTCCGCCCTCAGATCGGGTGTGGGTGTGCTTCCGGGGGCCACCACGCCTGTGGATATCCACCAAGCCCCAAGTGGGCGACAAGTCTGTCGACTGGACCATTGTTACCAACGTCATTGAGAGCAAGCTGTGCGAGGCTGTTAACAAGTTTTTGGTCTACCCGAATATGGTGGACTTTACCATACCCTTCCTGGCCAAACCCAGCTACGAGGACGAGACGCCGGCATCGCCCAACTAAATACCAAAAAAGGAGATTATCATTTTTTACATCAGCTGAATTTAACACAAAGTGTGTGCAACATTTTCCACATTATATCTTAGTTCCGAGATTAAGTCAAAGCTTAGCTTCGATCCGAGATCTCTCTGGCACCCACCACGTGTATTTAGCCGTTAAGAGCAAATGACAAGTTAAGAAACGCTTAAACGCTTATTTCGATCACACTCCAGAAAATTTCCAAATCCAAATCCATAGTACTAGTACACATATTTTAAGAAGCTTAGGTTTGTACATCTGTACAACTAATCGTACAATAATTTACAATAATATCAGACAAGTCGAAGGCTTATGACTTGCATTTCAACAGCCGCTCTGTGACGTCAACAGGACAAGTATTCCAATAGCGTAATGCAGGCATATACTAACTCTCTTACTAACTAAACTACGTACATATGTACATACATATATATATATAAATATATTGTATTTCAACTAAATTGCTAAGAATGCGTGTGAATCGTATATAAGAATCGATTTTATTTCCGGTGTGTGGTCTTATTTCTCATCAATCATTATACATACATATGTACATATGTACTTAAAGCGTTTTAGCTAAAATAAGCATACATATTACCCGTAAGCAGAAAAAGAACGAATCCGTACTTCCGTTTGCCAAATGAGAAACAAAATTCTTTGCAAGAGTTCCCTTGAAAAACTATGAAATATCATTTACAGACTTATGTGAAAAGAATCAAACAAAATAAATAATTTTGGTAAACACTTAAATATATGTAAATACATATGTACTTATGTACATATGTACGTGGATATCTTTTACATAAATAAACGAAAGCAAATGGCTTATATTCAAAATTTATTAAGCATTTAAGGTGGATAGGTCAGGTTAGGATGATTTTTTTGACTAGGGAAAAGTTCTTGCTCCTTGATAATAACTCTTTTAAATCACAGGAAGCCATAGGATGCCCAGATCGGCCCACAAGTAAAGGAGTAAACAAGAAAACGGGCTTGTTTTTTTTAGTTGTTGAGCAACAAAAGCTATATTGCTCTTACCACCTTGAAATCCGAGATTGTGCGTTTTTCATAACAGAAATCAGCAGAAAGCAACTTAAGCTAATTAGGAAAAACTTTTGCTGCATACTTTTAGTGGCAGTCGAATTAAAAAGTTTCATAGCGGCCACCCTTTGACACAATGAAATATATGTATCTTGTTTTCTCCGTTATTTTTCGTCCTCATTTAAAGTAATATTCAAATTGGAATCACAGATATTACATTGGTAGTAGAGACAGTCTATTGACACACTTACCATTTTCCGGATCATGGAGGGGATCCTGCATCCTTCCAGGCTCGACGTTACAGGGCCTGTAAATGTAAATCAATAAAAAGTATTTAAATTAGAAAGAAATATATAATGCAATATAATTTCAGTTTATTCGGAACGCCTTACTTTTCCAGGAGAAAGGAAAATATCAGTAGTTTTAATTAATAGCATAGCCAAAAGTTCGTGACGCTGTTGATTACTGTTGATTATTTTATTCTCTCATAGCGGCTCTAAAATAATTCTGGATATTGATTTAAATGTTAACTGAACTTAACTTGGGAAATTTTGAAAGGGTTTTTTCACGTTCAAACAAACAAAATCGAGTTTGGTGGCTGCAAATTTATATATTTAATTGACTGGCGAAAGGGATTGGCGAAAAAAGGGGACGTGCGCTCGACTAGGTTGATATATGTATACGATCTCTTTTCTTTTTCCCGTTATAATTTCTTCTTAAGCCTAACTTATCTAGGGCGGCGAAGCGGGGCGAATTCGCCAAGAGCGAGAGAGAGCTTTATTGCGCTCCCGCTTCGCCCTAAACTATCTTATTATAGACTTCAAAAGTTAACAAAAAGAGAAAAGTTATCGCCGTGATGCGACAGATGGGACACCATCATTGATATCCTTGCGGAAAGAGTTTTGTGCTTACAGAGCACTGATAATGCCAAAAATCTTTATAAGTTTTCTTTTTCAATATACCGTCCTTGCTGTTATTCTTACCTTGAGCCATTAACACAATTTTAATCAGAGTTTGGGTAATTTTTGAGCGTCCCTTGTGGTGCAACCAATCAATTCTAAGGCTCGATATCCTTATCTGAAATGATCTGCTTGCGGCCGAGATGAAAGGCGGGCTTACAATAGTCCAAAGTGTCCTCGTACATCAGAGGGATGTCGATGCCCGCCGAAGACACGCTTCACTATGGATTTAATTGCTTTAAAATACGCCACACCCACAGAGCCCCGAAAATCCATCTTGCACGCACATTACGCCAGCGTCGAACCGTCGATTGACCGACCGTTAGGCAAGTGACTGGACTGACTGACTGACTGACTGACTGACTGACTGAGAGAGCGAACGTGCGGGCGGTCGGCGACGCGACTTTGATGTGCAGGATCAGAGAGCAATGGAGGGGCACGCTTGTCAATTGTGGTTGTGGCTTCAAAAGCGGCTTAGCCACGCTGCCGCAAGTGAACCGAACCCAAGTCCCCATCCCCCATCCACCATCCACCATCCTCGTACCGGACAAATGAAGTGTGTAATTTGAAATTAGCCCAGGCTCAGCGGCACCTTTGTCGGTGTATACGTGTGTGTATGTAGGTGCAGTAGTGCACCTGCTGACAGTGTCAGAGAGTCAGTGTCTGGACCCTGTCCCTCTCCCTCTCCCTCTCCCTCTGCCAGTCCTCTTCTGTTCTGTCCTGTGGCGGCTACTCAGTTACGCAGTCGTCCATTGTACATTGTACATTTATAATGTGACTAATTTGCGATCTCTTGATTTTCGAATTCCCCCCCGGTCCACGGCCCAGTCATCCATTTCACTCCACTCCACTCGATTCCAATCTTGATTTCAATCTTCCATTCGAATACCAATAGCAATTCCAATTCCAAATCCAATTCCGCCTGCAGTGGTAGTGGCAGTGGCAGTGGGGCGCTAGCTAATCAGGTTTCTGGCCCCAAATTGATTTCATTTTCATATTTCAATTTCGAAAGACGGTAGCCGCAGCTCTGTCGAAAATGCAAAATCAGTAAGACCAGTAGTCGCGACATGATATAAATTAACTGTTTTGACTTTGTGAAATGAAATGCGGCCTCTTTGAAATTCCAATTCCAGCTTAGAGTCTGAATCTCCGGAGTCGGAAAACCAAATCGATTTCTTACACAAAATTCGAACGAACAAAATGCCATTCAAAGTGGCTTCGTCTCTCAAGTTGTTTATACTTGCGACTCGTACGAGCATCGTTAGAGTTAGAGTTGCCTGCCGCCCGCCGATTTCTTTTCGGCTTAAATGGTTTATGTGCGTTTGCAACCAGTTTTATGGACATCGCCTCCGCAGGCTGGCCCGGCCTGATTATATATTGTATTGTGATGCTAGCAAGCCGGTGATGAAGATGCTGATGCTAAATGCTGATGCTAAATGCCGCCAGACCAAGTCTAATGCCGAATGCCGGGCTATACCCGGCACTCTTGGTGTACAATAAGTGTAAATATTCTTGACCCTCATGAAGTATGTATCTTTCGATGCTCAACCCTTTTAGTATTTGTTACATATTTAATTACTATTTAAATCAGTTAAATTATCTGAATAGCGGGTATCCTATAGTCGAAACTCTCCTACTTGTTTCGTATTCAATTTGAACATTTAGGTGGGCCGTGGCCGGCGTCTTTGAAGCAACCATCTCGTTTACCACGTGCCGCGGCTGTGGCAGGGACAGGGGCAGGGGCACCGACACCAGCAACACCGCCAGGGGAACGGGAAAGGCTCCACACAAGGAGTTCCCTGGACCGGGACCGTTACAAAACAAGCCGCAGTATCGCTTAGAGCATCGTCACTGATTCGATCGATCCCCCTGATCCCATGATCCCATGATCCAATCAATTCAAGTCCCCATTTGAATTAATAAACACAAAAATGTTCATAAATAAATACGAATATACATATATTTTATATATGTTTATTTATATCGTTTAGTATTCTCGCCGCGTCTAACAACGATTCCGCAGCCAGCCAGCCAGCCAGCCAGCCAGCCAGTTTTCAAGTCGAGTAGCGATTTGAACGATTTTAATGATGTGCTCAACGTCTTATGATTTAATTATGCCGTTTTTGTCTTGTGATTATCGTTTATTTTGTTTGGTTTTTCGTCTCAGTCGCAGTTATTAATATATGCCCCATATTGAAGTTGTCGCGGCTATTTATTGAGCCTTAATTATGTGCGATTTAAATTCTTAATGAATGCCGCTTTTGGCCTGTAAGCGTAAGCCAGCCAATTCAGACAAACCCAGCCAGTCCCAGTCCCAGTCCTGCCCCTGTGTAGGCGCACATGTGCCGATAATTTAAATGATAACGCCGTTGTTGAAGTTTCTGCTGCAGAGGGCGGACAGGCTGAAACAAATCATTCAGTACAGGCCGCTGGCGCCATAGCTAGTCGCCCTACATCTCAAGGTACTGCTGCCATGGGCTTTCAACAGGAGCAGGTAATGGCTACCGCAGGATAGGAAGGGTAGGGAAAGGCTGGGGCGGACATCCAGCTGATGAGATTAGCATCAGCATCCTCAGTGTTAGCAAAGCGGCTACCAGTCTTATGTTTATCCAGAACTATTAACCTAGATAAATTTATACTTTCGCGCGCCATGTTTCTATGGGGTTAGCCGCAACAAGTGCACATACATACATTTATCACCTCATTTATCACCAGCTAGATGAATGAATATTAAAGCGTACAACAACGGCGCAAAGAGAAAAAGGCAAAAATATAAATCGAAAAAAACACGCAAGGGTGCCACAGATACATAT
Organism: Drosophila subsilvestris; assembly: GCA_035043285.1. Taxonomy (NCBI): domain Eukaryota; kingdom Metazoa; phylum Arthropoda; class Insecta; order Diptera; family Drosophilidae; genus Drosophila; species Drosophila subsilvestris. The sequence goes on along the minus strand of JAWNNB010001724.1, from coordinate 4,324,047 downwards.
CTCTATAGATTTTTGCCTCTAGAGATTTGTCAAATCAACCGAAAAATCCGGATCGGGATCTGTACAGATTTCATTTTTCTATTTCATTGTTTTTCATTAGAGATCTGAAATGGCTTTGGTTCATAATTTGTGAGCAATTTCAAATGGGATACATTGGGAACAGGAACAGCAACGATTACGGTTATGGTTGGGAAGTGACACAGAGGGGAGACAGCAAATATTGCCCATTGGCTAAGGAGCCAGTTAATGCTGTCGAAGAATAAAATTGAAAACAATTAGAATCAATACCCGTCAATACCCTACTGAGCGGAAGTCATGGAAATATATCTGAGTGCTTCCATCCGAACAGATGTACATATATTTCCGCATAAGAAAAATGTATGTATGTAAATATGAAAAAAGGAAGCGAATAGGAAGTGGACCGGGTGGGGCGGGGATATGAGAAGATAGGTTTCGTTTTGTGGCTTAGAATCCAGGTCGGATCAGCGCAAATCTCTGTGATCTTTGGCGGTGTCTGCCTCTGCCTCTCTGCTCTCTCTCTCTCTCTCTTTTACTTCTTTTGCTGCTGCGCTGCTGCTGGTGGCTGCCGCTGCGGCCTCTGTCGTTGCTGCTGCTGTCGGTTGAACACTTTGATGTCCTAATTGGTTTATTACTTTGTCGGCATCTTTATGCCGTTGCCTGTTTTATTTATTTCTTTATTTCTCTGGGTTTTCATGCTGCAGCCACATTGGGCTCGTTCGTGGTCGGTCCCCAACTGCAACTTCGGCGGGAGGCTACTCCATCTCCATCTCGAGCCCGACTCCGACTCCGATCCCGAACCCAAAACCAAGCCCAAACTCGAGCACGCGCACAGAACGTCATGCGGCAAGCGGCAAGCGGCCCGCGGGCACCACACACACACAGCCAGAACTGAGAACTGGAAAGCGATCTTCCCAACTCCCTTCACAGTCCCACCTACCTCCTCCCTCCTTCCTCCTTCCTCCTTTGTTAACAATGTTGCCGCGTGTGCGCTCAATCAACATGTTACGATATCAGCGCAATTTGTCATCTTATAAACAACAGAGCATCTTGCCCGCTAAAACTGAAGCTGGAGGCTGCTGCCATCCCATGCACAAGCTGCCCTTTCCCATTCCTATTCCCATTCCCTTCCCATCATTATCATGATCTTAATCATCAGTAGGGAGTAGGGAGAGAGGCAGCAACTCCAGCGGCATCATCACAATGGGCAACTTACCAGGAAAGGAAACCAAACGTTTTCCAAAATCTTCCATCTCTCGTACAGGATCTCCAGGTCTCGAGGTCTCCCATCCATCCATCCCATCCGCTCGGTGGTCCTGTGTGAAGTTTGCCGTATTCAAAGCACAAGAAAACTCAATCAAGGGCCTCGTAAATCTTGGCACAATTTGATGAGTGCACAGTGGGAGACGGAACAACAGGCATGGGCGACGACTGCAACCCACGCACAGTGGGATGGAACGTATTGGATGTGGGTCGACAAAAGTTGATGTAAAGTATAAAGGAATTGTATTCATCTCCCCTGTTAATCACCCATTTTTGAGCCCGTTTTTGTATGCCCAACACCCACTGTCGAGTGTGCTGTAAGTGGTTCTTACATTTCTCGGCTTATTGATTATGGCCGCCGCATCGGAGAATCCATTTCCGATTCGTCATCATGCAGCAAGCACCCAGCACCCCCAGCTGTGAATGTGAATGCGACTGGGAGTCAGACTGGAAATGACCCACACAGACCAGACAGACCAAGACCAGGCCTAGAGTGAGGTCTCAATCGGCTATCTGGCTGGCTGTCTGGGCAGAGTGTTCTGCTCCGAATTATGATGGTTCGCCGTGTGTGGCGTGTGTTTTGACAGTTCCACATTTGAGGGGTCGTCAGCAGTGGCCGGGGGCTAGGAATACAGCATCCAGAATTCAGTGTTCTGATGCCAGTTTCCACCTAAATTCAGGGCCCGGAGAAAACATCAAAAGTGAGCGCTGCCCATCGGCTGAGCAGCGCTGAGCCAGGCATTATTGATCGTCCGTGTCCCGCTGTTGTGATCCAGGCGCAGCATGCGGCCCTTACAAGATAGGGCCGGCGAGAGGGGTGGATAACAATGGCAGGGCTGAGCTGATCTGTTGTGTCGCTGTTGTCGTCCCATAATCTACACCATCGGTTGAGCGCGGTGCCTTTTGAAGGTCCTTTTGGCCAAAGTTTTCCCCCTAAAGACGGACACACACGCTGCCGCCAACATACATACATATGTATGTATGCAAAAACACAATGAAGTTCTTTGAAGCGCGTCGTGGTCGTGGTCCAGGTCCAGGTCCAGTTCCAGTTCCAGGCAGTGCCTGCTACGCAGTGCCAACAGGCAGTCAGCCAGGTAAGCGACAATTATTTATCTTACAAATTTACCTGAAATTAAATACTTTCGTTTGACGGCAGAGGCAGAGGCAGGGGCAGGGCTATGGCTATGGCTATGGCTATGCAACTGCCACAAAAGGCGACAAATTCCCCCTTTTTTTCCATGTGTCTTTTGCTGTGTTGTTGTTGTTGTCTTTAATCAGCGGCGCGGCTGTTGCTTTGATCAACATCTGTGCCCATCCCATCTGAACAAGGTGCTGATGCTGCTGCTGCCGCGTTCGGGTCTCATCCCTCCCTTCCACCCTACCTCCCTACCTCCCTACCTGAGCGGAGGCCAAGGCAAGGTGTGACAAGTCAGCGGATTTGCGTGTTTCTTCTTGCGAAATATTTAAAATGCAAGATTATCGACCAAACAACAACAACAAAAAAAGGCTGCACTTAATCCTGCTGCTGCAGGATTCCCTGTATCCTATCCTTCCCTCATCCAAACGGATATCTACCTTTATTTGATCTTGCCGTGCGCTCGACTAATTAGCAGGGAGGGGGAAAGAGACAGACAGAGAGAGAGAGAGACGCGAGACGCGAGAGAATCGAAAACAATTTCGATTAAAGCAAAATTCACCGACAACTTATTTCAATCCAAGCCAATCATAATCGCGCAATCATAATTACAACAATCTTCCAAATGAAGCATCCCCGAGAGCGAGACCTAACGGACGCAAACAAAGCCTGGAACAGACATTGAGCGAGCGACCGACCCGGGTACTGACTTCTATTGCTGCTGCCTCTTCTGCATCTGCCACAGCAGCAGCAACAGCAACAGCAGCAGCAGCAGCAGCTCAGCAGCACAGCAGCAACAGCACTAACAATGTCGACAACAGGTTGCCGCTGCCTGAAGTGCTTTGTGGCCCAGACAAACGTTAAGATTGTAATAACCATGTTAAAAGCAATTTACGTTTAAAGTGCTACCGTGATACGCCGCCGATGCGTTTCTTGATTAAGAACTGGCGAGGACTGGCTGGCAGTGGCCAGGAGACAGGAGTGTAGCATCCATAGCAGAAGTTGAAGCTGGGAGCTGGGAGCTGGGAGCTGGCATCTCGCATTTATTTGGCGGCAAAAGCGGTTCTGTTCTCTCCGTTCCGTCTTTGGGAACAAACTTTCCTTTCATATTCACAGTCCACTTAACACGCGCGTCGCACAATGTGCCTCAAACACACAAATGAGCATCAGAGAGGAAGAGAAGAAGAGCCTCTGCGCATGCGTTGCTGCCGCCTCTGCTGTTGTTGCTGCTGAAGCTGATGCTGCTGCTGCTGCTGCTGCCCCAACGGTGGCGACGGGTAACCTCAGAAAATGTATGCTGTCGGCCCGCTTTGATGTTGGGAATGGCGTGTGCCCCAATGCAGAGATTTTCGCTTTGTTGTTTCGCCGACGCCGACTTTGACTTCGACTCCGACAACAACATCATCGCCATGCAACAGCAATTTGCCGCCAAGTGAACCGCAAAAGCAGCAACAGCCAGAGCAAGAGCAGCGTGGAGCGTGCGGCGTGAGAGAGTGCCGTGCCGCCAGAAAGTTGTTGCCCCGTGGCCAGTCGCTGCCGACGAGAGGCTGCTGCTGGCCGAGTGAAGAAAATGTTCCATCCAGCCATCCAGCCATCTCTTGCGGTAGTTGAGAGGAAACCAGGTCTAAAAATGTAGCTACGTAATGGGAACTGAAACATCAACAACAAAATATGGCAAGGGTATTACAATTACCCGTATTACACTAAAATGCACACAAAATAAGTCTCCATAAATAAACAAATAAATGGAAAAAAGGAATTTACAGCAAAATAACGGATATTCCCGATCAATACAACAGAAACTGAGTTATCTAATATTTATGAAATTTAGTTTATTCTTTCGAGTTTTCGAATGCATAAAACTTCCCTGCAGTTATTTAGCAGATCTTCCTGAGATTTCCCCTCCCATAACTATGGATCTGCCTGCCCGACATCACTGACCTCCATCAATCGAGAGAGCAATGCAATTATGATCAATCGGTTCCCGGTGAAATTAGAGATGCCCGCGGTATGTCTGCTGCTGCTGCTGCTGCTGCTGCTGCTGCTGCTGCTGCTGCGGGCTGGTTGGGCTGGATGATTGGCATTCGTTGATTGGCGATTGCTGCGTGATGCTGTTGGCTCTGGCTCTGGCTCTGGCTGCGTCTGCTGTCTGCAGAAGCACCTGTTGCACATTTCCCACAGTGCTGCTGCTCCCCGTTCCGTCCCCTGCACGCAGCTCCTATTTCTTGCGGTTGCTTTTTGCAGCGAATGGTGGCAACAGTTGCGTTAAGCGGCGTATCCTTGGGTCGCAGGATCAAAGGACGTGCCCGGTGACGGCGGCGGTGACGGAGATGAGCAGATAATAAAGTTGTGCATTAAATGAAATTTTAATTGCTTATCGGCGGCGAGTGATCCAGGAGCAGCCTGGAGCAGCAGCAGCCCATCTGTTGGGATTAGAGCGGTGGCCGTGGCCGTGGCCGCCGCCTCGATTGATGTCAAGCGATGTGTCGGCGCTTTGAAGATTATGCCCAAAGTTATGAGGCTGGCTCCGTTTTTCCAGGTGCTCCGATCCGATTCGAGCCTAGTTGCTGCCTGCCGCTGACGCTGCCGCAGCGCAAGCGAAATTATATGGCTCGGTGGCAGAGAGCAAGAGAGCGAGAGAGCGAGAGAGAGCCTCTGACAGAGGCAGCTTTAACTACGCAGTGGCTGTGCTGTCGCTTCTTCCTCATCATGATCAACATCCCATCATCTGATCATCATCATCATCTTTTTCAGGCTCATCATCATCGGCAGGCAGAGCCATCAGCTGGCGCTGCTGCTTGCTTGCTGCTTCTGCTTGCTATGTGGCTGTGGCTGCATGCGGCAAAAGATGAAACGCGGCGGCAACACTTTGATGCGGCCAAGATCAAAGCTGCCGATTGTTTACATAATAGTGGCCTTTGAAACGGAACAATAGAATGCCAGGATCAAAAGAGACACCGACCCGTTTGCCCGGTTAGTGCGCTTAAGCGAAATGAATGTCCATGTCCGTCCTCCCATGATCTGTTTTTCTGGCTATACATACATATATCCCCGGACCCGATCCCAGCCACAGCCCCATCTCCATTTCCAGTAAAAGTAGCACTCGATCGTCGTGGCAAGATCATCATCATCATCAGCATCATTATGCTGCAGTTGAAGGAGAATTTCTTCTAGTGATTCCGCTCCTGCTTCAGCTTTTGCTCCTCCTGTTGATTGCGCGTCAAATGTTTATGGCATTCATCGCGTGCTGGCGGCGTTTTAATTGCCACCAACGGCACCAGCGCCTAGGCCAGCCTGGCCACACTGCGTATGAGCAATGTCGAACATCAATAATCTCCAGAGGGAGAGAAAGAGAGACAGAGACAGAGAGAAGGAAAGAGAGGTCCAACCTGGCCGTTGTCGCATAATAATTGCGTGTACTTAATGCATAAATATGGCACTGAAACGGAGTCGGAGTCGGAGTCGGAACCGGAGTCGGCTCCTTTCTATTTGCCACTTTCATGTGTGCCGCCACCAAGCTGGCGCAGTCGCTCGCCGGGCATCATTTGTTGCTTTGCCTCCTCCTTTAGGCCTACAATTTCTATTGAGGGAAGGTAGGGGCAGGGGGCTGGGGCTGGGGCTACTGCTAAAATCAATTTGGTCAGTGATAAAATTTTTGCAAAAGCGAATCAATTTTATGCCTTTGCCGTCTGAGGACCGATTTCGGGGCCAAACGGCAAATATCAAAAGCCCAAAAAGAATCTTTAATGATCTGTCATTAATTGAGTTTCGTATTTAGAAATGGAAATGAAAAAGCGTGGCAAGGGCCCACACCCATACCCATACCCCTACACCCATACCCCTACACCCATACACCCATACACAGAAACTCGCAAAAGGAAGAAGCTAAATGATTTCTCTTGTGAATCGCTTTTTTGTCTCCTCGGCAAAAACCGTTGGAGTATTTTTATTTTAGATTTACAATTAGATAAAAGTCGTTGGCTGCTGTCTGCTGGCAGGCTGGTAGCCACTTTATTGAGATTTTATGTCTTTAAGCCGCTCCACATCTACAATCCACAATCCACAGCATATCAGAGATTCCCAGGGCCATATCAAAAATTGCTTCGTTTCCCAGAAATGCCGACAACCATAAAACACAGAATGAGGCAGCATAAAAAACAAAAACAATCCACAATAAAAGTACAGTAAATATCGAGATTATAAGACCCAAACAGGCCCAGCATATGCAAATAAATTCTATAATTTATTTATTTTCTCAGTATTACAAAGACTTTCCCACCAAACATTAATCGCTTTGGTCTAATGCGGAATTAACTATGGAATACTTGATCGATATTTGAAAATAAATGCGATTTTTAGCTTGAAACATAAATGCCTCATAGCTTATATCTACTGTACTGTATGGTGCCTACAAATCTCGAGGGCGATTCATGGCGATGAGCGAATTATGAGAGCATAAAACGAGTGTGTGCATTCGTTCCCGATTGCAATTACACTAAATTAGCATTAACATAAGGGGAAAACCGCCAAAAAATGCAAAAAAAACAAAAGACTTAGGACATGAACTCTCCGCAGGCAGACACAAGGACAGGCAGAAGGAGGAGGATCAGCGAGAGAGAAAGAGAGAGACGGGGTAAGAGCGAAAGAGGATCAGATGGAGAGAGGAAGAGTAAAGACCAGAAGCGCATTCCATTTCGGCTTTCGATTAAGCAGATCAAAGGGGACGGTACGGGCCGGGATGGTTAATACGGTTATTAACAAGTAGCCGCAGTCGACGTCGTCGTCGTCGTCGTCGTCGACTTCAAAGCGCTGCTTCTGCTGATTCTCCTGTTCCACGACGCTCTTCTCTGCTGCTGCTGCTGCTGCTTCTGCTCTTCTCATTATTCTCTCAAATCGCTCTACCTCTACCTCTCTCTCTATCCCTCTCTCTCCCTCTCTCTCTCTCTCTCGCTTTCTGGCAGTGAGCAACACAGAGGGAAGATAGAGAAAGAGAGTGAGCGCGCCGCGCCGCTTCTCTGCTCTGCTTGCGCGCTGCTCGCACGCGCTCTTACCATGCAGCGACGACTGCGCAAGGTAAGAGCCAACTCCGAGCACGATCCATTTTTGAATTGAATTTTTGACTTCGAGCCGAGCGGACGTTCTGAGCGCGTGTGTCGTGGCCGATCGAAGTTCTACTATACGCACCCCATCCACAAATCAAAGCAAATAATACATTTTTTGTTTCAACAATAACGAAATTAAAAATCAATCAATTTACAACAAGTTTTCAAGTGCAAAACAACAACAACAACAACAACAAAACAAAACAAATTAAATAATAAATAATAAATAACAAATAATGTCCGTAAATACAACCGAAAACCATGCAGCGACCCAAAAAGTGCTCTAAACTGTGCTGAAAAGCGACAAGCAACAACAAATACGAGTAATATTTACCGCAAAAAAAATATCATAAATCCTATGTGAAATCGTATCGAGAAATGGCAGCCGAACAAATTGCTAAAATGGCTAATTCAAATACTTTGAAAGCTACCAATAAATGGAATAAACCCAACCAGAATAGCACAGAACCCCAGCAGGTGAGTTATACCCCGCCAAAAACAACAAAATTGTGGAGTGGCAAAGAAAAAAAACAGAAGCCTAGAAATTAAATATTAAGAGGAATCTGAATCTCAAACCCAATGCCTATACCCGTTCTTGTGGAATATCAAAAGCAGCCGCTAAAACCGAAAAACCCCCCGCCCGAAAAATACAGTAGCACGTCAATTAAAATTAATAGCTTCCGACTTAGGTCTTTGGGTCTTCTTGGGGTCGTGAGGCCAGAATTGAATTGAAAACGAAAACGAAATCGAAATCGAAATCGAAAACCCACTCCTCTACAGCTTTATTTGGGACATTAGCATATATTCGGATGAAATCAATTTGAAAATCCTTTGCAAGGGCATTAAAAAACAAGCTTAAAAATTTGCCTGAGTGCGAAAAAAGAGAAAAAAAACAAAACAAAACAAAAAACAGAGCGCACCGCAAAAGCAGAAAAAGGAAAAATAACAGAGGGAAGAAAAACAAAAAGACCGACAAAAAATGAGCGGGGAATGGGTCTTTAAGTGTAGCTAACCGAAAACCCTCATCAGCAACAACAACAGCAGCAACAACAAAGTGCAGGCCGCTTTCGTGCGCCCCACTTCGCTTGAAGTTGGGGCAGAGAGGAGTCTGAATACGAGTCCAGATCCCCAACCGCATCCACATCCACATCCAACCACTCCACTCCACTCCAATCCAATCCACAACCGTAGTAGCTACTGTTTTCAAAGTTAAGATCAATGAGTGCGACGATGCCTTGGGTTTTTGTAGTTGGCCCAAACCCGAACCCCGAACCCCAAACCGAACCCGAACCCGAACTGGTACTGGCCCGATCTTGGTCGATCCGAACTGCTTTGCAACATGCCGCAAACACACACGAGAGTCGGCAAGTCGGAGCGGCAAAGTACAAAGCCAAAAACGGCACGGGCTTAGCGCGCTCGGAGTAAAAAGCGATCAGCAGCCAGCAGCCAGCGGCCAGCGGCAGACGTGCGCACATCCACACAGATGCGGGCCAACAAACGCACACAGGTAAAGATACAGATACAGATACAGCTACAGAGATCAGGCCCGGTCTAATAATGCTGCCTCTTCTGCTGTTGCTGCTGCTGTTGTTGCTGCTGCTGCTGCGGCACTGGCTATACGTTTTGGCGGCTTCGCTTTTGTTGTTGCCGCCGTTGGCTAGCGGCTTCATTTGAGGCTGCTTCCGAATTACCAGCTCTTCTGCCTCTGCCTCTGCCACTGCCATTCCAGCAATGCAGTAGCAGCAGCCGACAAAAGCAACAGCCACAGCCGCAGTAGTAGCTGCCACTACGTTATTTCCCTACCATAAAAAGTATTAAATTGCTGCAAACAGGTGTATTTTAATGCCCCGGAGGCAGTACGATGCAGCAGACAGGAGACAGGGCGAGCGGTGCGAAGCATTGGGATTGGGGCTGGGGTTTCGGGAACTGCAATTATACGCGGCTAGGTAGGCCAGAGTTTTGCTTGCCTTAATGTTTTCTAAAGCTTCGCCGCAGGCCATTCGATAATGCTCGATTCAGGTCAATTCTGTGAAACATATCAACATATCTTTTGCTAGGAAATAATGCGAGAAGAACTTCCTACTACGATATACATTTACATTTACATGTACGCGTATGCACCAGGATAATTTGTTTGCTGTTCACAAAAATAAACCACAATTATTTCTAGGAAAGGAACTTTACATATTTCTTCTTCGCCCTAAAACAACAAAAACGTTGGGCTTAACTTCTACTTAAATTTGAAATAGGTGACACAATCTGTACGAGGAATTATCTTCGACTCGTATTACCATAATAATAAAATGTATAGTAAACATAAGAATCAAATTCATAATGCCTGAGCATCTTCTGCTCCTGCTCCTGCTCCTGCTACATCTTGATCAATTTTCCCATAGCTCTTTTTGTTTTTTTTTTTGTTTTTTTTTTTGGTATTCGATCTGTTTGATGTTGCTGTAGATAATTATTATTTTGTTTTTGTTTTGAGGATCGCATTCTCTGTCATAATAATTCTGGAATGTCAAGCGCGCAACCCGAAGCCCAAAGCCGAAAGCCGAATGCCGGCAAACAACAGAGAACGGGCCAAGCCAACCAATGCCGACGCAAGCAAATCAAACAATCAGTCAACAATAACAATTCCGACTCAAACAACAAAAACAACAACAACAACAACTACACGTGCAACGAGAGCAACAATAACGACAACGGAAGTTTATTTATGCCCTGGTCCGATATTTATTTAAGCGTATTCCGATAAGCCCTCCACGGGAGAGTGTAACCATATCGTTTTCCTTTTATACATGGGTGTTGGTGTTTTTGTTATTGTTGCAAGTTTAGAGCCACGCCGGCACGGGTTTTCTTTGATTTTAGACAAGGTCATTATTGATTGGGCTGTGATTTTAATTTAATACTGATTTATGTGAGGATTTATCCCGAGAAAGTACTCTACCAAAAATAGAATATTAAAGTAGCCCTCTTAGACGCCATCTACTCTACGGACACATTTGATCTATTTTCAACCCAAATCCACCCACAGCCACTCACTCATTCTCAAACTCGATCCAAATTGCATTTTAATTAGTGGCACACACACAGGACACACACACACAGACAGCAACACACTTAAGTGCTGCCGCCGCAATCAAATGGAATCAAATCAAATCAAATCAATTCCAGTCGCAACGGGCTGTATGGCTTTGCTTGATTTTTAATAAATGACTAACGAGGGGAAAAAACGAGTGAAAAAATAAAGAACGCTTAGCGCCACCGTGTCGCTACGACTGCTACGGACTGCGACCGCGACCGCGGCTGCGGCTGCGGCTGCGACTATGTATTTGCAGCAATTAATAAAAACTGACAATATAATCGGCGCGACAAGTAGTTGGCTGCCAGCCAGCCCCCAGACAGTTCGGGCCGAGAGACCAGAGAGAGAGCGAGCGAGCGAGCGAGCTCCTCCTTTGTCGGCATCGCTGCAGCAGCAGCAGAAGCAGCAGCAGCAGCAGCAGGAGGAGGAGCGACAGAATGGAGAGAGAGGTGGAAAGGGTTGGACAGGGTACAAGCCAAAAGCAAAATATTAATAAGCAGTGCCCCGCAATTAATAGCGCAACTTAAGACTCTATATAGGGTAATTAAGCGGCGCTTGTGAACATTTTTTCCTTTGGCTACGCCGCCGCCTTGCCGCTTGCTGCCGCCGGTTTTTGTTTTTGTTGTTTTTTTTCTTTTCTCAACAGGTAAACAGCAAGTGCAACGTACGAGTATCTGTATCTGTATCTATGTATGTCTCTCTTGAGCGTGCGTGCGTGTGTCTGTCTGTCTGCCTGGCTTCGAGTGTGTTTACTCAAACGTAAATCCGCGCACGCACACGTGAAATCTTTTTATTTGTATCTCCATCTTTTTCGTTTTGGTTTTAGTTTTGCTTTGGGTTTTGGTGGTTCATTGTGGCACTCGTAGTGTAGTCAGTCAGTCGTTGGCGCAGTTGAACTAATCAACAATGGAAACTACTCATCTAATGTCGGAGAGCGGCAGCGGGGCCCGGGCTCTTGTCAATTCTCGTTGTTTGGCGGCAAACATCACACGGGGCGACGGCCCACAAAACGGAGACGGACGGACGCGGCCGGGCAGAAGACATTTAAACCTGTTGTAAGAATGGAAGAGAAAGAGAGAGAGAGATACTCATATTTAGGGAAGATACAACACGAGGCTTCAATGCAGAGAAGGAGAGGAAAAATAAGTTCTTTAACATCCAGAAAGAAATGCTAGTTTATTGAAAGCCAAAGCTCCAAATACATACGCAGGCAGAGCCATTCCATAAGTAATTAATGTCATACGGCATATCCTATGGGATATATGTTTATATATAATTGTAATTCGATGACTAAAATGATTAAAATGCTTTGATTATAGCAAAGTAAAAGTGCCCCTACCTTGCATCAAGATTATGCAGAAATAACCAAACCAATCCAATCCAATCCAATCCAATTGAATCCTTAATTATGATGTTCATAGTCAAATCGAAATGAAATTAATTGAAATATCAAATACAATATTCCAATCAGAGCATTATCATATTGCTACTACCATATGCATATTTAAAATATATAACTTTAATATAATCCAGATTTATGTGATCTTCGGATTCGAATCTCGGGACGTGAACCCGCTTGACGGGTCTAAATATAGAAATCCAAAATCCCCCAGAGCTGGGCGAATATTTTACGGTCTGCAATGGGCTGGGCTGCCGTTATGCGACTTCTTGGGTTACTTGGCTACTTTGTAGGCCTCTAAACTCTCCCCTCTTCCCACTATCCAATTCGTTCGTCAGTGTATGTGTGTGTGTGTGTATGTCATTTGCATTTTCGTCTGCAAATTGTCGCTGCTTGCGGCAGCAGAGGGCGGCGAAACATCAAAAGGCCTATATAAACATTGATTGAAGATTTCTTTACGATTTCTGAATGGTTATTTATGCGGAGGCAAGACCGTAGACAGACCATACCCAGACCCAGACCAAAACCAAACCAAATTGACAGACTGACACACTGAGACACTAAAATTGTTGCTGTTGCTGTTGCCGTTGCCGTTTGTTGTTGCCATTTGTTTCTGCTGTCGGCAAAATGCTGTTTGTTGTTGTATTATTAACAAATTGCTGGAAAATAGCTAAACGGAAAACAAAAGGGGTAACGGGCTGAGGGTAACCAGAATGGGCGAAAACAAAAAAACAAAACAAATCGCCGGATAGACCGTTTGATTGATGTGTGTATGTATGTATCTGTATGCTTGTGTGTGCGTGTGCGTGTATGTGCTGTGCCTGTCCCCCGGCCAAAGCGACCAAAAAGCGACCTTAAGTTCAAAGCCAAGAACAGTCTGACGTTGACGTCGCTGCTAACGCTGGCGCAGACGCAGACGCAAACGCAGACGCAGACGCTGGCGTTGCAGTCGCTGGTGATTACCACGCGTCAGCGGCCATGACAATGTGAAAATGAAATTTGTTTGACTGGCACTGGCACTGGCACTGGCCCACGGGGCGTATGATTAACAGCAATTTCTTGCCATGTTTGACTAAATACTTTGCCGTGCTTGGGGTTTTTGTTGTTGTTGGTAATAGTACCTGGCAATTGTAGAAACCCAAGGGGTATGCTCGCCTCGTGGTCATGTTTGGCACCCCTTACCCTTAGCAGCCACTGCAAATGTTTTTTAAATTACGAATTAATGGATCTGTCCAGCCCTATTTTAGGATTGAATTTAAATACGTTATTTTCCTACTTTTTTTTGTGTTGGAAATCCTATCATTGAAATATGTTTAGCGGGTATTGGCATAGTCGGCCATATCCATTATAACGTTCTTTCTCAACGAAGCCAACAACAAACAAGACACAGAGGGGGGTTAGTGGTGAATTGGTGAATGGGGGGGGGGGGGGGTGAAGAAATAACACAACGAAACGGAACGACAACGAAACGAAATGCGGCAAAAATTTCTTTGATCTTTATCGCAAAGCTTCTTGCTCGCATTTTGATCAAAGCAAGTTTTTCCGCCAAAAACAACAGAGGCAAAGAGAGAGGCAGCGAAAGAGAAAGATGTGTGTGTGTGTGTCTGTGTGTCTGTGTGTATGTGTGGTGTTAGTTATCAACTTAAATCTAACCGTTTATTTCCTCTCTCGACCGCTCTCTTCCAGAAAACAGCAACACCGAATGGGCATCTCTCGCTTCTGCTTCTGCTGGTGGCGCTCTGTCCGCTGCCAGTCGCCAATGCCAATGCCAGCAACGACAGCGGTGGCAGCCTGGAAACCTTTGCCGTGGCCAGCTCCAGCCCGGACAAGGATCACGAGCCGGCAGTGCGCCAGAGAACACGCCCAGCCATGGAGACCAGCATGAACATGATCCAGCGCAACTACATGGTGATGCACCCAGCGAGTGGCAGCCACCCCACAGCGGATCACAGCCGCTCCCTCAAGCGGGCCGCCCTCACCAACTCGAGCATCACCTGCAACGATGGCACCCATGCGGGCTTCTACCTGCGCAAGCAGCCCAGCTCCAAGAAGTGGATCGTCTTCCTCGAGGGCGGCTGGCATTGCTTCGATGTGAGGTCGTGCCGTGCCCGTTGGCTGAGACTGCGCCACCTCATGACCTCCTCCCAGTGGCCAGAGACGAGAGATGGTGAGTCCAGAGGAAGAGAGAATGAAACCCACAGCAGCTCTAATCCCATTCCTTGCATCCTTGCATCCTTCCCTTCTTTCAGTTGGTGGCATTCTGTCGCCCCATGCCGAGGAGAATCCCTACTGGCACAATGCCAACCACGTGCTCATTCCGTACTGCAGCAGCGACTCCTGGTCGGGCACACGAATGGAGCCGGACACCAGCGACAGGGAGAACAGCTGGCGCTTCATGGGTGCCCTGTTCCTGCGCCAAGTCATTGCCGACCTCATCCCACTGGGCCTGGGCCGTGTGCCGGGCGGAGAGCTGCTTCTGGTTGGCTCCTCCGCTGGCGGCCTGGGGGTGATGCTGAATCTGGACCGCATTCGGGACTTTCTGGTCAATGAGCGTCAGCTGCAGGTCACGGTGCGGGGAGTGAGCGATTCGGGATGGTTTCTCGACCGCGAGCCCTACACACCAGCGGCGGTGGCCTCCAGCGAGTCCGTGCGTCAAGGCTGGAAGTTGTGGCAAGGCCTCCTGCCCGAGGACTGCACCAAGGCACATCCCACGGAGCCCTGGCGCTGCTACTTTGGCTACCGGCTGTATCCCACCCTAAAGAGTAAGTCACCCGTGCATCCCCCATCCAGAGAGTCCTTCTAACCCCATTTGTCTCTCTCCCACAGCTCCACTCTTCGTCTTCCAGTGGCTCTTCGACGAGGCACAGATGCGGGCGGACAACGTGGGGGCTCCGGTGACGCCCCAGCAGTGGAACTACATCCACGAGATGGGCGGCGCCCTGCGCTCCTCCCTGGACAACGTCAGTGCAGTGTTCGCACCGAGCTGCATCGGCCACGCGGTGCTCTCGAAGAGGGATTGGGTCAACATTAAGATCGACGACATCTCTCTGCCCTCCGCCCTGCGCTGCTGGGAACACTCGACGCGGCGCAAGAACAACGAAAAGCTGAAACGCTCCACGGAGGCCTCTACGGTCGTCGGCCAGAATCCGCATCCCAACAACCAAAGACACCAGCGTCACCGTCAACGCCAGCAGCGGCAGAAGCAGAACAATGTCGCGCAGGCGACGCAGCAGCAGCCCCGGAAGCACAATCACCTCAGCAAGGAGCAGAGGGAGGAGCGCAAGCGACTGCGCCAAGAGCAGCGACAGAGGCGCAAGCAACGCCGCCGGCAGCAACACAAAAAACAGGCCCAAGCTCAGGCAACCGCTGCCGCAGGGGGCAGGGAGTCAGCAGCAGAGAGCAGGAACAACAAAAACAACAAGCCGAAGAGCAACGCCAGCGATACGCACAAGCAGCGACGCCGCCAACCCCCACTGACGCCGGAACAGCGCCAGGAGCAACGCCAGCGACGCCGCAAGGCCCAGCAGCAGCAGCAGATGCAGATGCAACACGAGCAGCCTGCCGCAGGGGGAACCGCAAACGGGGCAGATGCATTGGGAGAGCCCCAGAAGCGGCGATCCTCGAACAACGCCTCCTCCTCCGGCACCAAGTCGAAGAAGCGTCAAAGGGTTCCCCGGGTGCCCGAAAAGTGTGGCCTCCGGCTGCTGGAGCGCTGCTCCTGGCCGCAGTGCAACCATTCCTGCCCCACACTGACCAATCCGCTGACGGGCGAGGAGATGCGCTTCCTGGAGCTACTCACCTCATTCGGCCTGGACATTGAGGCGGTGGCAGCGGCCCTCGGCGTCGATATGCACACCCTCAATAACATGGAGCGGACGGAGCTGGTCAATCTGCTTACCCAGCAGGTGAGCTGAGCGAAGCGTCGCGAATGGGAAGCAAATATGTCCCTGTAAATAGTAGTAGGTCTGTACATATACATATTGTAGATATATATATATAGGTAGAGCCGCTTTGTACATAACATACCATATGGTACCATACCATACCATACCATACCATACCATACCGTACCATACAACAACAAAACATCCAAAAAACAAAACAAAAACCATCCCTAAACCACATTTAAGCGGAGCTAAACTCCAATTCCTAGAACACACCAAGAAACTAAGAAAAAGACATGCGCAAGTGCCCAGTAATTAAGCAGAAGTTATTTATACATATATACTAGTACATATGTATGTACATATGTACTACTCCCCCTCGAACTGCAAACTCTACTCGTACACTCACATTTTCACCCACACAACACTCATATTTATTCATTCGCATTCACACAACCCACGAGCACGAGCCGAAGCAAAATGAAGGAAAATCTGCGTAACGAGAAACTAAACACAAAATGCAACCACAAGACTGTTTTATGTTTTTTTTTTTTTTATATATAATATATATAGCCATTAATACAGATACTATACATAATATATGTATGTATGTAGGGTTACACATACATATGCTAAGGGATAATTCATTGTTTATGTAATTTATTTGATAATTTTATTGCCTGCCGCCTGCCGCCTGCCTGCCCTAGAGGATGGTACTTTATTTTTGTGTGTGCGTCGACTGTCCAGACTGTGTTTCAGTTTGTTTTTGTTTTTTTTTTTCTTATTATTTTTTTTGTTTTGCATCAGTTTTCACCTACCTCAGGATCAGTAAGAATGAAATTGAATTGATACGACAGCTGCCTTTAAAGTTTAAACGTTTAAACATAAATAAATACACAAATATATGAATCATTGCGTACCTGTGCAACGACAAATCAAATCAAATACAAATAAATACTACCTACGAGTAAAATACCTTACTTACTTAATAATGCCCGCATTCCGTTCAAAATAATTGTTACTTAAACTTACTTTAAATTAAAAATACATACACATACATACATATACACATACGAAAAATAGCTAGAGAACAAGCGAAGCGAAGCGAAGTGAACAAATCGAATATATAAAAATAAAATTAATTTTAACAATGTTTGTAAAGAATTTATAGATTTACATAAACGTAAACGAAAAAAAAAACACCACAAAAATAAACACTAAAACCTTAATATTAATACCTCCTCCCCCCTCCCCCCTTAGTTATATAAGCTCCCCCCTCTGTACAGAACTGGTTGAAGTTTAGCCTTAAGAATTGTTGTACTTAAACATTTTGATAATTTTATACTATGCCTAAAGCGAATTAGTGTCCGAAGCGCTAATTGATTTGTTACAACATTAGAGCTCTTGTTCACAATGTTCAAATGAACTGAACTGATCACTTGTCCATCAAGATGGAAACACTTGAGGAGGATAATCATTTAAACGACAGCCACAATAAACAAGCGAAATAATTGTATCCATAAATTGTTTAATCTTTGGGCTATTTGTTAAAGTGAAAACAGAATGGATTAAATCGATATGCAACTTTATTCACACTTTCTCTGTTACCAATCCCCCAGTCCCGTTGTGCCACAGACAGATACATTTTTACACTCACTTGACTCGAGGATACTTTGAATCCCGTGGAAAGTTTAGTTTTAAAGGAATCAAATATTTACGCAATTAACAGCAGCACCTCCGACAAGATTCACCTTCGACATCCTGTCTCACATGCCTGCTTGTTGCACCACCGGTTCGCATTACCCCCACACCCCTTATAATCCATTTGGGTGCACGTCTTGTTAAGTCCATTATAGTGCCACATGGCGCCATTGGCCTGCTTTTTGCACTTCCGTTTGCTGTTGTTTCCATGATCCTTCACTCCATCGCATTTTGGGGTAGCTAAACACACACAAGATAAATGAAATATGTAAGTCTGAGGAGCCATCAAGAGAAGATCCATCCACCTACGAGGCTTTCCGAGGCACCTTTGGGCGCCACCCAGAACCACCACCAAACACATCACCAGTAAAAGGCTCACGATGATCAGCGTGGAAGTGCGCATAGTCGGAGGAATCGAGAGCTCTGGTGTATAAATATTTCGATTATGGAATAAAGGGTCAATGCTTCTGCTGTGTGTCTTTATAAAGCTCAGTGCCAATAAATCAGGCATTGTTCTGAGCGACTCTGTTCATGCTAAAAATCTGTTTTAAGATCCACCTTTCAGTTCAGCGCACACCTGTTTCGATATAGCTCGGGGACAGCATTCTTTTGGACATTGTATCTAAAAATAGGTAGAATAAATGTAGGCTCCAAAGAGAAGAAGGCTCGTGCGTGTGCTTCTTTTATGCGTTCAGACAGGAAATGCCCATTGTCAGTGCACAGAAACCCAGCAGAAAATGAATTCAGGACTTGCCTGAGAGATGTAACCTATTTACGTAGTACATCCATAGATAAAGTATTACCCTAAATGTGGTGCAACTATTTGTTTTGTTGATATGTAGAACACGGTACAGTACAATAGAATTATTCAGACTGTTGTGTCTGCTTTAATCGGCGGCGAATTAGTCCTATATAAGCCCCGAAAACTGATCGATCCAACAGTTCAAATCGAACATTCGACCCAATCTTTTGAGAATGAAGTTAATTTTGGTTTTGGCTTGTCTGGCCCTTTATGTGGCCCGAACCGCTGCCCAGGACAACTGTATTGGACGTCCCGGTAAGTGAAAATCATTTAATTTTCAAACAAAAAATCATTTTAATGTTTGTTTTTTAGTGTTCCAGGTATGCAATGGCGGCAGGGATGAAGGCAACAACCGCCATTGGTCGTGTCCACCAAGATTCATGCCTGAAATGTGGTGGTACAACGAGCGCGCCAGGGACTGCCAAAAAATGAGGTATTTGGGCTGTGGCGGCAACAACAATCGCTACTGCTCCCTCGACAGTTGTCGCAGGAAGTGTCGCCGCTAAAAGTCTCATCTGATGCTGTTTCTCAAGAACGATTTTGTTAATAAATGAATATAAACTCGTAAACGCCACTGTTTGCACATTAATGTCAATACAGAAAGAGCAGCTTTCCCATTATATTAATTGCTTTTAAGTAAACATAGCGATACGTTGGGTAAAAAAAAAGTAGAACAAAGCAAGCAATGGATTTCGAAGACCAGTCATCCACAGAGGCTGCTGATTACTTTCGTTGAATCTTCGTTAACAAAGGACCTCGCAGAAAAGTAGACCAATTAATGGGTAGATATTTCAGTTTTCTTGCCTCCGAAACACTGAAAGACTCCCTAAATTCCCTGGGACTATTTTTGCCGCTGCTTTTGCTTCGTGTTTATGACATATGTAAATGTATGTCGTGTTGTTAATATCAAGAACCATTTACCCTATTGTATTGCATTATTCAGATTGTTCTGGAGATGTTTTTTTTAGCTACCGAAAATCTATAATAAGCTGCGCCTTGTTCCTATATATAAAGCCTGCATCGCATTCCATTAAGCAGTTCAAATCGAATACCATCAGATATGATTCCGTTGAGGGTAAAATTACTTTGTATTTTCGCTGGCATGGCCCTTTTTTTGGCCCACACAACTAATTCCCAGACTTACTGCGCTGGGCGTCCCGGTATGTAGAAATGATGTTTTATCTTAAACGCTCATAGGACATTATATTGGTTGCGTAGGCATACAGCTATGCAAAGGCGCCATCGATGAAGGCAACAACAATCGACCGACGTGTCATGAGAGAGCCATGGGAGAAATGTGGTGGTACAACGTTCGCATCAACGACTGCCAAAAGATGAGGTTTCTGGGCTGTAATGGCAATAACAATCGCTACTGTTCCCTCGGCAGCTGTCGCAGTAGGTGCAAACGGCCCTAGAAGTGTGGGCCATTTGCATTTGAATATGTAACGTATTTTCGATGAAATGTATGTATACAAAAAATATACCAAAAAAATATACCATTAAATCAGGTATTTCTGGCAAAAAAAACAAAACAAATCGGTTTTTTACAGCACTGGCACTATTAACAAATACACGTAACTTTTGGCAAACAATTTAAGAAATTTTTAATAAAATGATAATACTGAATAGATGCTCACCCATCAGGCAGATCCTACGGCGCTGTCACAGCGAAGGTGCGTAATGCGTCAATGTTTTTGACTGGAATCAATCAATAGTAGCGCGAGCGTTTGCTTTTAGTGGCTGTATGCAGCAAGGTCAAAAGCCCCTTGACTGCATTCTTTGGGAAGTGGCCGGAATTGGAGCAGCAGGAGTTTGTGCAACACATGCGCATCATCACGGACTTTATCAGCGAATCGGAGGAGCAACAGCTCCATGAAGAGGTTGAGCCGTACATGAACCGGCTGCGCTATGAGTTCGACCACTGGGACGACGTGAGCTCACCCAAAACACACCAGCAGTGCGGATCGCAGCTTAATTATTTCTATATTGCAGGCCATACACGGGTTCAGGGAGACGGAGCGCAAGAAGTGGTATCCACATAACCGCGATGTCCTGGAGCGTGTGCGCCAGGTGGCCTTTGACGGGGCCATAATGCCTTATGTCCATGTTCTGGATCTTGCTGCTGACGGTGTCATCAAGCCGCATGTAGACAGCACCAGGGTAAGTTTCAGCAATGTTCATGCCGAGCCACTGCCCAAGCAAGTCCAACGTCATTCGAATTTTCAGTACTGCGGCACCACCATCTCGGGCATCAGCTTGCTCAGCGACTGCGTCATGCGTCTCGTGCGCACAGATGCCCAGAAGTACCAGCAGCCCATCACGGAGACTCCGCCGGAGGCTAAAAGCCCAGACTCCGATGCAGTATATGGCCATCGGCGTTTTCCAGAGGCATTTCTCGAAAATGGATTCTACGCAGATCTGCTACTCCCAAGGCGCTCGCTCTACATAATGTGCCACACGGCTCGCTACAATTTCACCCATGAGATACTGGCGAAGGAGCACTCTGAGTTCCTCGGCACACCCATACCAAAGGCACGTCGGATATCTATCATTTGCCGCAACGATCCATGATGAGGACCGCCCTGCATGAATACTGTATGCGGAAACGCTTCCCTTCCTATTTATATTGAAGCGTTCAGATACATATATCCATCTATCTATCCGTTGAGGTCTCTATATGGAAATAATTTCGTTTTTCTTCAGGAGCCTAGTCTAGTCGCTTCTAATGTTAGTTGTACATATGATTATTCCCCATTATCGTTAGTGATTATGACATGAAAGTTACAATCGACCGTGTGTATATAGAAAATATAAGTTGATTTCAAATAGCCTGTTTACACCGAGGCGCATCATTGGATTTTTCCGTTAAATGGAACATGCGACAATGATGCCCATAAGAGCCCTGTGGATAGAAGAAGACAATCATGCGGCCGCATCTTTAATCATGCGGAGCATCATTGGCTAGTGTTGCCGTATTCTGTCCAGTATTTTTACAAAATACTGAAATTATTCAGGGTATCGACAGAAAACAGCTGTGAATTAGTGAATTATATTTAAAAATTAAATATGAGCACTGAAAAACAAAAGAAAAAGAAGTGGACAGAGGGGGCGGAAAATTTGTTAATAGACTTGTGGGCGGAAAATATTGAGGATTTGCGTGGGTTGCGCAAGAACACCCACATTTACGAGGAGATGGGAGAGGAATTTGAACAGCAATTTTATGAATTCTCTCCAGTAGAAATTAAAGCAAAGTTGGAGAATCTTTGGGATCTTTTGGGATGCACTGATTCAAACTTAAAAAGTGCCACCTTAAAATTTAACTCGGCAGTACGCAATTTTTGTTCGGTGAAGCCAACGATAGCTACACTTGCTGTGGTGTCCTCCTGAACAAGCTCAATAAACAAATTGGTGCTCGTACTACTACGTAGTATACGTAGTACTTAAAACAAATAAAGCCAGAATAGACCGGTTTCTTGATAAGTCTGACTTGTCTGACGATTGCTCATCTCAGTCACGATTATGGCGATGCTCAAGCCAGGCGACACGCTCTACTACTGGACATACGCCTGGCGCCCTTCGATCAGGAGTTTTATATAACCTTTGGCTTGGCCGTGGAGGATTTAACGAGTACTTTTACGATACGCAGAAGCCGTGGCATGAGCGGGAGCCTCGGGCCATGACGGACTTCTGGAGGCACCAGAAGCCGATGCTTGACCATTGGTTGGATGACGCAAATCTATCAATTGACTATGTAAAAGTGTATGCTCTGTAAATCTTAATAAATAAAGGCATTTAATATTTTAAATCTCGCGAAGAATCTTAGAAGATCTACAAGAAGAATTAAAACAGTAATATTTTCCGCCGTTTAGTTAACCTGATGAAAAATTTTGAAAATGAGAAGGTATATGTCGATATGTTTCTGAGGGTGAGCAACAATGATTTTTTTGCTTGAAGCAAAACAATTCAATAAAAAAGAGTTCTTAAAACTTGCCTATCTTGTAGAAAATTGATTCATAAGTTGGAAGAAATTATATTTTCAGTGCCGAGAGTTCTAGCTAGCTAGTAATATTAAATCGAACATCAAAATGGCTGAATATGTTTTTCGTCGGTATATTTACGGTATACCGGTATATAAACGTAAATTTAAACAATTTCATCAATATATTTTTTAATATATTAACTTTTCAAAATGACCGCCAAACTCCATTTAGCGCACAGAAAATTCCCGTTAAATACATTTGATTCGTATGGGAAAATTTTTGGCAACATGGGGAAATGAGTTAGCAGCATTGTTCTACAACTTTGGCACGGAATGCGCAACAAGTCTGCTACCCTTGAGAGAAGGGATATTATAGAATTGAGGTAATGTTTGTAATTTCAGGCTCCAATTGAAGCAGAAACTACTCAATCTCTGTTTTAAAGTTATTAACAATATTCTGCAGCTAATGCATAAATAAATAAATAAATAAATATAAAGAAAACACCAATTTTATGCATTAATGATTAAATAACATGTCAATATAATACAAATTCATTATTAATGTTTCAAGGCAGCTTGGAACAACAAATTTAACATTAATTGAAGGAAGTAAGGTATACAAATGGCCATACGCATGCAAAAACTTGGTTGACCAGCAACAATGACCAAGTGTGACCGGGGTTCACACTTTCGTTTAATGCTTTGGCCGTTTTTTTTTGCACCTTATTATGTAAACAATGCAATGAAAAGGAAGTCTGAAAACTAGCCAATCTTGTACAAAATTTATTGATGAATCGGAAAAACATGCTAGTAATATTAAACCGAATATCAAAATCATGGAATATCAACGCATCTGATAAGGTAATTTTCGCTATTTTTCTGATGGTTGGTATATTTTTTCGATAAATTTGCGGTCACACTGTTGCTCACATAACCTACTCGCACCAAAAATTCGACCAAAAAAAACACAAGTAAATTGAAAACTAATCGTTATTTTTGGACCTGGTTACTTAAACATTCACTACTCCTGCACAGACATAACCACAATGCAGATCACACGTCTCGCCCTGCGTCAAATCACCCGCCACATTCAACTGCAGCGTATGTACAGTGCAGCGGCCCCGGCAACGGCTGTATCTGGTGCTGAAAAACTGGTGCCGCCTACTCCAGAGGGAACTGTCAAGCCACCCAATCCCAAGCTGGACAGCATTGTCACCAATATTGCTGCTCTGAATCTGCTGGAGGTTGCCGAGCTGAGCAGCCTGTTGAAACAGAAACTGAACCTGCCAGAGACAGCCTTTGCCCTACAGTTTGCGGCAGGACCGGCACGTGCGTCCGCCGACGACGAGGAGGAAGCGGCGCCGAAGAAGGTGCAGACCTCCTTTACCGTAAAGCTGGTCAAGTTCGATGACAAGCAGAAGGTGGCGCTCATTAAGGAGGTGAAAAATCTGCTGGAGGGCATGAACCTGGTGCAGGCCAAGAAGTTTGTGGAAAGCGCTCCCACCGTTGTAAAGCAGGACATACCCAAGGAAGAGGCCGAGAAGCTGAAGGAGGCGCTGTCCAAGGCTGGTGCCATTATTGAAATTGAGTAGGCCAAGGGGGGGCATTTTGCATTTTCTATTGTGCGTTTAGCTGCTAGTTATTGTTTTAATAAAAGCCCCAACAGGCAAGGCAACATTTGCTGTAAACTTAACAGAGCGTTAACATGCTTAGAAGTCTCGCCAGCTTTCTACGCTTCGCTTCGGTCTGGAAACAATCAAAGTGTCAATCCACTTTTACCTTCCTCTTCAGATTAAACATTAATTAGCTGCCGGATAGAGTCTGTGATTAGTGAGAATCTGCTAATTTATGTCGTGCGTGCCGCGTTCTAGTAAATGCATCAGCAGACAGCCATTCAAGAGAGCTTACACGCGCCCACAGCATTGCCAAAACACAGTTGAATTGTACCGTTACATCATCTGCAACCGATTTGTCGATCGCATCGCATCGGACTATTCAAGAAATGAAATCAAATCGAGCGGAATGAAATGGCTCTAGACATGCGTTTACACAAGGGCAGGGGGTTGAGTGGTTAAAAAGCAAGCACTTTCTATTACCAGGCTCGAGGAATGGTAGGTATCATGCGGCGCAACACGCGTGCCGACTACGCGAAAATTATAGCTCGGCCAGGCGTTTCTATCACTTTCCTCGCCCAGTTATTTGTTATTTGTTTGCTGTCGTTAAAATAATACGCGTAAAATCGAATAAGAAATAATATCAACATACCGAAGAATGGATGGTCGCTGGTCGATGGACTTCCTATGCGTCAGTGCTCCACATTCTCAACTATTCCAACGAAATAGACTTCACACGATCTTCGGTCAGGAGCGGCCCACCAGACTCTGCGGGTAAAAATAACATTCTGCTTATAAATTTTTAGGATGGAAACCTTAAAATTTTACCAGTTTTAAATTCCGATGAAAGAGCATGGCCAGGCCCACGACCGTCCCTGGAGAAAATGCTCGGCATTAGCATGAATCGCCGCTGCCTCGTCGGGTTCTCTCAATTAGCACCTGGATCTGCGCCACCGTATGCCCCCAAAACTTTAGACTGCCTCAGTTCAGTCTACGTTGTAACACAAGCGCGTTCGGACGTGCCATTGATCGGTCTATACCATTCATTCCGCTTCCCTTCCAGATCTGCGAGCGATCTACGAGCGAAAAACCGAAAGTGAATTTAGTATCCATCTACCTAGTCATGTCTGCTGCTGCCATAAACTCCTCGCGCCTCCTAGCCATCGTGGCGATCTTCTTTAACAGCTATATTCTGGGCATCTACAGTGCGGCACGTGCCAGCAGCCAGCAGGTGCAGCAGCTGGAACCTACGCTAGCCAGCCAAAATTACAGCTTGGACCTGCAGGCAGACACAAACTCCAGTCTGGCACGCAGTGACTCACGACATCCTCGCTGTAAGTGCTGATTGATCGATCTCTCCCTCTGCCAAAGTGTTTTAGCTCTCCCCAGGCCTGATGGAGTGCTGGTGGTTTGTTTTGTCGTAGTCGTGGTCTCCGTATGTGGGTCAAGCCTCAATTATCACCTGAGTCCGGGATTCTTTAGTCTTAGCTATGCCCTCCAACCATCATTGGGTCCGCCCGGTAACGTTTCCGCTTCCAATGCACCTTCAGTTCGATCTACAATAACAATATTCAGATTGTCTTTAAGAGTGTTTTGCATTGCCATTATCTTTCATGTCATCCTTACCCTTTTCCTTTTCAGGGTTTCCCTTTTACACAATCGGTCGCTTCTCCAACGACATTTGCGTGGGCAACAATCTGCTGCTGGGCACATGCGTGATTGATGGCGAGTGCTCGGACAATAGTGGAGTGGCCGCCGGCAGTTGCTCCTCCATCACCGCCCAGGCCATCTGTTGTATTTGTAAGTATTTGGATCCCAGTAATCCTGCCCTTCCATTTTCTCTACAATATCCGAATGCTTTTGATAGATCAAAGGACATGCGGAGCGAGCACCACGTACAACAATACATACTTCTACAGCAGCAACTACCCGTCGCCGTATGCCGGAGGCGGACGCTGCTCCATTGTGGTGACACCACCGGATGCATCGATCTGCCAGTTGCGCGTGGACTTTCTGGCTCTGTCGCTGGCTCCGCCCACGGGCGATGGATGGTGCAGCACCGATGCGTTTACCATTACGGGCGGGGCCTCGCAGGTGCCCAGCATTTGCGGCGAGAACTCCGGCCAGCATGTCTATGTGGACTTCAATGGCGTTAACCCCATTACCATATCGGTGGCCACTTCGGCGGGCTACACATTCAATCGCCAATGGCAGTTCCAGATACGAATGCTTGGCTGCAAGTCGGACTCGCTGGCGCCGGCCGGTTGCCTGCAGTACTATATGCCCACCAGTGGCACCTTCTCCAGCTTCAATTACGTGTCCGCTGCCTCCTCCGCCCTCAACTCGATTGGGGTGCAGGGCACGCGTCAGCTGGCGAACACCAGATACGGCATCTGCATACGCAAGGCGTCTGGCGTCTGCTCCATCAGCTACAGCCAGGTCAGCTCCGACACGTACTCGTTTACGCTGACCAACGATGTGGGCGCTGTGGATCCCACCCTGCTGGCCACGTCCTCCGTTCAGAGTCAGGAGTGCACAACCGACTTTATTGTCATACCCGCACCCACGCAGAACGGCGCTGCGTTGGCCAGCGATCGATTCTGCGGCCTGGGCCTGGTCGCCACCACAACTGCGGCGAAGCCTTTTGTCGTCTACACGGTAACCGATGGCAATGAGGATATGGATATATCGAATCGCGGCTTCTACTTATCCTATTCGCAAAATCCATGTCCGATTCTATAGCTACCTTGACTAATATATAAATACAAAAAAAAAAACAAAAAAGACTCGATGCTAGGGGCAGTTAGGAGGACCATCATCTTCTCTCATTGAAAGAAATTCAATCTACATTTTGTATAGTTAGTTTACTAATAACTTAATGGATTATCAAACATTAACAAAGGCACTGCGCACTGGGCACTGGCACTATCTATATACATTCTTTGGCTATTGAGATCACGCTGTTTCCTGCATTATTGTCTCAATTTCCGCCTCCAGTTCCTTGACCTGCAAATAGACAATCGGATTTAAGTTACAGCTACTATCGTGGGGCATAATCTTGGGCAAACGAACCCTTTTTTCGAAATGTGTCCGCGTTTTCTTGTCGGCCATTAGCTGGAAGGCTTCATTATCCAGGCGCATGCGATACTTTTGCAGCTCAGTCATCAGCCGCTTCAGCCTCGTGATGTTGCTCCGAACCATCGTCTCACGCTGCTCCAAAGTCATGCCAAAGTCATCGTTCATGCTCAGGCCGAACGAGCAGAGTGTGCCAGCCGTGGAGAAGAGGTTCAAATTCTTTGACTGCTTCGAATTCTCGTCCAGCATATCCAGATCCACGCGCTCGCAGCGCGCCAGCAGCTGGATCTGCTGCAGATGACGGCCCAGAATCTCCTCGGACTCCGCATTCGTGGCAAACAATGTGAGTTTGGGTGCGTGACGTTTGCTAACCTTGTGCTTGCTCTTCAGCTGACGAATGCTCTGGCAAATGCCGACTATGTCGTTGATCTCCGCCACCAGCTTGCTGTCCGCGTACTGCGACAGCTTCACCTCCATATTGAGTGGCACGTGCTGCAGCAGCTCTGAGGCCACAAATGGTGTAAACGGTGCCATGGCCTGCAGTCCCCAGCTGAGGCAGGCTGTCAGGGTGCCCACATGGATGTAGCCGGTGGGTGTACGATGGTTAATTTCAGTCTTGGTGGTTTCCTGTGGGTTAAATGGGTCAGAGCGTCAAGGCACACAAGTGGGACAAATTATGATCGCCATTGTCGTACCAAGTAAGTATCACAGAGATTCTGATAGAAGAAATGCTTAAGAGACGCCGTGGCCATGTGGAAATTGTAGTTGTTATAGCTGTCCGAGCAGATGGCCAGTGTATCCGCCAGACGGCCTAAGATCCAGCGATCCCAAGTGCCCAAATTCACTCCGTCCAGTGTCTCGAATTGGCGCAGCGAGACGTTCAGACGCTCCGCGGCGCCCTGTGTGAAACGCATGGCCTGCCAGATCTTATTGATGAACAGCTTGTTGGTGTGGCAGGTGCTCACATCGAAGTTGATGAAGTGATTTTTAATGTTGTGGCTGAGGAGAGTGAAACGCAACGCGTCCGTGCCGCACTCCTGTATGCCCTTGGGGAACATTTTGCTCATGCACCTGTACGAAATCTCCAACTCACCCTCATCGATGACACCCGCCGCAAGGGATTGCTCCAGCCCATCGATGATGCTCTGCAAGGATTGGCATTCAGCATTCATCATATGGGTGAGAGAAGAAAAGGATGTGAAGAGGTACTGATACTTACATCCATGCTGGCGCCTTGCACCACCTGCTGTGGGGCCACAATGTTGCCCAGGCTCTTGGACATTTTTCTGCCATGGGCATCGCAGACGATGCCATTGAGCAGCACCTTGTTGAAGGGCGCCTCGCCGGTCAGCTTCAGGCCCATCATCATCATGCGGGCCACCCAGAAGAAGAGTATGTCGTGTCCCGTCTGCATTATATCCAGTGGATACTTCTCCTTGTACGACTCCTTGGGCCAGCCGGCTGCGGAGAAGGGCAGCAGTGCCGAGGAGAACCAAGTGTCCAGCACATCCGGGTCACGGACCAGGCTGAGCTCCTCCTGCTTGACGCCCAACACGTCAAGGGCCTTGCGCCTGGCCTCCTGCTCGCTGGCAGCAGCCACCCAGTGGGCGTTGCCCTGGGCATCGGTGAACTGGTAGGCGGGCACCTGATGGCCCCACCACAGCTGCCGGGAGATGCACCAGTCGCGACCCTCCTCCAGCCAGCGCTCCCACTCCACCTCAAAGTTGGACGGAACGATCTGCAGTCGGCCGCTGTGCAGCTCGGAGAGTGCATTCTGGGCCATGTCTTTGCAGTTCAGAAACCACTGCGGCCAGATCATGTACTCGATGACATCCTTGGAGCGCGAGCAGATGGGCAGCTGCATGGCATGGGGCCGAACCTGGCGTAGCAGTCCCATCTTCTCGAGACGATTGATAATTTGGTCGCGAGCCTCGAAGCGCAGCTTGCCTCCGAACTCTGCAAAGCTATCCAGAATGAGTCCACCCTTGGTGAAGACCTGGCGAGGCTCCAGCTTGTGTCGGGCTGCCAGCTCAAAATCGAACTTGTCGTGGGCCGGCGTGATCTTGACAGCCCCCGTGCCAACGTCTCTGTCCACGGCGAGATCGAAGACGAGGGGAATCGTGTCGTTGCGAAAGGGATGCTTCAGTTGAACTGCATCCTTGTTGCGATACTTGCTGTAACGGGGATCGAGTGGGTGCACGGCCACGGCCACGTCGCCCAGCAATGTCTCTGGCCTGGTGGTGGACACCACAATCTCCTCGGCAGAGCCATCCGGCTGAGTTTCGCCATCCACGACTGTGTAGGCAATGTCGAAAATTCTGCCAAAGAGGACGCTCTGCTGGTAGCCTGGAACACGCACAACGGTGGGCTCCTTAATGTCCATCACTTCCACCTCGATGTCCGAGATGGCCGATTGCAGTGTGGTGGACCAATTGACGATGGAATTGCGCCGCTGTATGAGGCCCTCATCGAAGAGTCGCTCGAAGGCCACATTGACGGCATTAGCTTGCTGTTCATCCATGGTGAAGTACTCGCGCGACCAGTTGAGGCTGCAGCCCAACAGGCGCAGGTCCTCCACGATGCCAGAACCCTTGCCGCCTTCCACTTCCATACCTCTCCCAGAAAGGCATCCCGTCCGATGTCGTGGCGCGTCTTGCCCCGGCGGTTGTGAGTGTGCGTTCCACCACCACCTGAGTGGCTATGCCGGCATGGTCGGTTCCTGGCACCCAGTCCACCTCGTAGCCAAGCTGCCGCCGCTGGCGCGCTATCACATCCTGCACGGTGGCCATCAGAGCGTGTCCCAGGTGCAGATTCCCAGTCACGTTTGGCGGTGGCAGCAGCATGCGGTAGGGTCCACGCTTGCAGCGATTGCCCGCCTGGGGCAGATTCGCCTGCTCCTTGTCACGCTCCCAATAGGCCTGTTCCACCTGTTTGGGCTGGTAGCCCGCCGCCAAGTGCACTTTTGTGTCGGCATCTACAATGTACAAAGCGGAGCACCTTCAGCCGGCGGACGATTATTCAATGAAAGTGGCCATGGCTTACCCTTTGCTGTGCTGTAGTATAGTGTGGATAGCCGTGGCTGGTACAGGTACCGCCGCTGAAGAACTTTACGAGTTAAGGTCTGAATATATTTCATGATTTTAGTTGTTTGTTATGTCAAAAAATAAAAAACGGCTGAACGGCCAGTGCTGTCAAGTGAAATTAGTCGCCAAACAGCTGTTCTGTTCGATTCGAATGGAATTCAACCCTGCGCCTGCGTTGGCAAGAAGAAGATAATTGACGTGTCACAATTTGTACACTTTGGTTGGTGTTTTTCTTGAAATTTATAGTTGAGCGGAGCCTACGTGGTGCATAAACTGATTAATGTTGGAACAGATGTGCTAATACTTGTATATTTTGATACAGGAGAGTGGCCAGAACTTGATTGAAGCGTGAAACGAAAGCCGACACGGGAGCAACACAAATCGAGAACAAGTATCTCTCACTGTGACGTGACACAGTAAAAACTGCCAACATGTTGACCAATTTCGAGTCAAAGTCGGCGCGAGTGAAGGGACTCTCGTTTCATCCAAAACGTCCCTGGATTCTGACCAGTTTGCACAGCGGCGTCATCCAGCTGTGGGACTACCGCATGCACACGCTTCTGGAGAAGTTTGACGAGCACGATGGCCCTGTGCGCAGCGTGGCCTTCCACCAGCAGATGCCCCTCTTCGTCTCCGGCGGCGATGACTACAAGATCAAGGTGTGGAACTACAAGCAGCGTCGCTGCATTTTCACTTTGCTGGCGCATTTGGATTACGTGCGAACTGTGGCCTTCCACCATGAATATCCGTGGATACTTAGCGCCTCCGATGATCAGACCATTCGCATCTGGAACTGGCAGTCGCGCAACTGCATCTGTGTGCTGACCGGCCACAACCACTATGTAATGTGTGCCCAGTTCCATTCCACGGAAGATCAGATAGTCTCCGCTTCGCTGGATCAGACGGTGCGCGTCTGGGACATTTCGGGACTGCGCAAGAAAAATGTGGCTCCCGGTCCGGGCGGATTGGATGATCATCTGAAGGGTAACCCCGGAGCCACCGATCTGTTCGGTCAGGCCGATGCCGTGGTCAAGCATGTGCTCGAGGGACACGATCGCGGCGTCAATTGGGCCAGTTTCCATCCCACTCTGCCACTGATTGTGTCGGGCGCCGACGATCGTCTGGTGAAGCTCTGGCGCATGAACGAGTACAAGGCCTGGGAGGTGGATACGTGCCGTGGCCACTACAACAACGTGTCCAGCGTGCTGTTCCATCCCCGACAGGATTTGATCATCTCGAACGGCGAGGATCGCAGCATTCGCGTATGGGACATGACCAAGCGTCAGTGTCTCTTCACATTCCGGCGGGACAACGAGCGCTTCTGGATTCTGACAGCTCATCCTACACTCAATCTATTTGCAGCCGGTCACGACGGCGGTAAGAGACTTTTTTCTCTCCTCTATATAGATCAAGAATTTATCCCCTTTGGTATTCGTTTCAGGCATGGTTGTCTTCAAACTGGAGCGTGAGCGTCCCGCCTACGCTGTGCATGGCAACATGCTCTACTACGTGAAGGATCGCTACCTGCGCAAACTGGACTTCACCACCACCAAGGACGCTGTGGTGATGCAGCTGCGTCCGGGCAAGTCGCCCGTATACAGCATGTCATACAATCCGGCCCTCAATGCGGTGCTCATCTGCACGCGCACCAATAACTTGGAGAACAGCACCTACGACCTGTGCCAGATACCCAAGGATACCGAGAGCCAGAACGAGTCCGACAGCAAGCGCAGCTCGGGCATCACGGCCATTTGGGTGGCACGCAACCGCTTTGCCGTGTTGGATCGCAACCAGCAGCTGGTGATCAAGAACTTCAAGAACGAGGTGACCAAGAAGATACCCACCTTCTGCGAGGAGATCTTCTACGCCGGCACGGGAATGCTGCTCATTCGGGATCCCGAGTTTGTCACCCTCTACGAGGTGCAGCGTCTCGTCTCTGTCGGCAGCATCAAGCTGGCCAAGTGCCGCTACGTTGTGTGGTCGCCAGACATGTCCCTGGTGGCGCTGCTCTGCAAGCACTCGGTCACCATCTGCGACCGCCGGCTGCAATATCTGTGCACCGTGCAGGAGAACTGTCGCGTCAAGTCCGGTGCATGGGACGAGTCCGGCGTGTTCATCTACACCACGAGCAACCACATCAAGTATGCCATCACCAACGGAGATCACGGCATCATTCGCACCCTCGACCTGCCCATCTATCTGACGCGCGTCAAGGGCAATCAGGTGTTCTGCCTGGATCGCGAGTGCCGCACCCGCGTCCTCACCATCGATCCCACGGAATACAAGTTCAAGCTGGCGCTCATCCAGCGCAAATACGACGAGGTCCTGCACATGGTGCGCAACGCTCGCCTTGTTGGGCAGAGCATCATTGCCTATCTGCAGCAGAAGGGCTATCCGGAGGTGGCGCTGCACTTTGTCAAGGACGAGAAGACGCGCTTCGGCCTGGCCCTGGAGTGCGGCAACATTGAGATTGCCCTGGAGGCAGCGAAGGCCCTGGACGACAAGGATTGCTGGAATCGCCTCGGCCAGAGTGCCCTGCTGCAGGGCAACCACCAGGTGGTTGAGATGTGCTACCAGCGCACCAAGAACTTTGACAAGCTCAGCTTCCTCTACCTGATCACCGGCAATCTGGAGAAGCTCAAGAAGATGATTAAGATCGCCGAGATCCGCAAGGATATCTCGGCCCAGTACCAGGGCGCCCTCGTCCTTGGCGACTTCAAGGAGCGGGTGAGCATTCTCAAGAACTGCGGCCTCACCTCCATGGCCTATCTGACGGCAGCCACCCATGGCCTCGATGAGCTCTCCGAGTCGCTGGCCGAGACCATCACCTCCCAGGGCGACACTCTGCCCGAGGTAAATCCCAATGCCACGCTGCTGAAGCCGCCGGTGCCCATCCAGCAGCTGGAGACCAACTGGCCGCTCCTGTCCGTGTCCAAGGGCTTCTTCGAGGGCGCCATGGTGACGCGGGCAGGCAACAGCGCCACTGCGCGCCAGGCACTCAACATCAATGCCGATGCAGCGGTGCTGGAGGAGCATAATGGTGGCGGCGATGGCTGGGGAGCAGATGCCGATCTGGGACTGGACGATGACGGCGATGATGAGATGCACGATGCCCTCAGCGGTGACGAGCTGCCCGGAGGTGCTGGCGGCGAGGATGGAGCCGGCTGGGATGTGGGCGATGACGATCTGGTCGTTCCCGAGGAGCTGGCCTCCAAGATAAAAGCTTCGGCGCTGGACAGCAACTATTATGCGGCCCCCAATAAGGGATTGTCTCCAGCTCAGCAGTGGGCCAACAACTCGCCACTCGTGCTGGATCACGTCAAGGCCGGGGCCTTCGAGAGCGCCTTCCGCCTGCTCAACGATCAGCTGGGAGTGGTCAACTTCAAGCCCTTCAAGACCCTCTTCCTGCAGAACTACGCCTGCTCGCGCACCAGCTACACGGCCAATCCCAATCTACAATCCCTGAGCGGCTATCCGCTGCGCAACTTCTCCGAGACGAATGCGAAGCTGCAGCGTCCGGCGATGGGCATAAAGCTGAACGATCTGGTGTCCCGCCTGCAGGCTGGCTACCAGATGACCACATCCGGAAAGTTCACCGAGGCCATCGAGAAGTTCCATTCCATTCTTATCAGTATTCCGCTGCTGGTGGTGGAGACCAAGCTGGACACGGCCGAGGCCCAGCAGCTGCTGAAGATCTGCTCCGAGTACATTGTCGGCCTCAAGATGGAAACGGAACGCAAGGGCATGCCGAAATCGACGCTCGATGAGCAGAAGCGCCTCTGCGAGATGGCCGCCTACTTCACCCACTGCAAGCTGCAGCCGGTGCATCAGATCCTCACCCTTCGCACCGCCCTCAATATGTACTTCAAGCTGAAGAACTACAAGACGGCGGCCTCGTTTGCCCGCCGACTGCTAGAGCTGGCCCCCCGGCCGGATGTGGCCCAACAGGTGCGCAAGATACTGCAGGCGTGCGAAATAAATCCCGTGGACGAGCATCAGCTGCAGTACGAAGAGTTCAATCCATTCAACATATGCGGCATCAGCTGGAAGCCGCTGTATCGCGGCAAACCTGAGGTGACCTGCCCCTTCTGTGGCTCCTCATACGATCCCCAATACAAGGGTAATCTCTGCAACGTGTGCGAGGTCAGCCAGATAGGCAAGGATAGCATCGGACTGCGCATTTCCAATCTGCAGTTCCGCTAGGGCGAGCGAGCGACTGACTCCATCGCTGCTTTTTATTGCCCACTTGATTTGTGCTTTCCCCTACGCCTAGCGAGACCACTTACATACCCGTTTAATAATCCTCTTAGCCTAGTGTTACACGATACACGCATATGCATATATATCAAGTGTCATTAATTATTGTATATTATATAATGGTATTCAAAACAAAACAAAACAAAAGATGTCTTTCGTTTTCCCTTCGTCTACAACTACACGAGCATTAATCAGGTGGTGGATCTTGATTATGGGTTATGTGGGTTATATTTTTAGTTGTAAGAGTAGCTACACATACGACACTAAATTCACATTAAATTGTAATGTTTAATACCATAGAAGCCATACGATACGTAAAGTAAGCATTAATTAGAGCTAAAACTAATCTAGGGTGCATATATGTATGCATATGTATTGGAGCGTGCCTATCCCATCCCACATAGTCGTATCCAGTAGAGAGGAAGGCGGAGCATTTTGTCCATTCAGTTGTCCATAAAATATTGAGTATTTGAAAATTGAGTCTCTTGCTGCTGATGCTGCTGCTGTTCGTGGTCGTAATCGTGTTGCAGGGACGGCGCTGGTGCCGTCCACAGGTCCAACTAACGTCGCCACATGCTGGCGCCCACACCAATGCCGCCGGAGGCAACGCCCCGGCGCACAGCCTCCATCTCGTCCTGCCGGTTGTCGCGATAGGCACGCTTGGTGTCCTCGAATTCACGTAGCCGCTGGTTGTAGCGATCGATCTGGTCGCGCAAAATCGCATCCTCGTGCATGGCACGGCGTTCGTCGTACTCCAGGCAGCCCACGCCATCGAGACGCTCCAGATCCAGCCAGCCACGGAAGCGCACACACACGCCGTTCATTATGAAGTAGGACTTGATGTGCACTTTGCCGTGCTCCTTGTCAAAGTCGCACTCCTTGTCGTGCAGATAGGGATTCTGGTTGGCGTTGAACACCAGCTGCAGGTTTGTGCCCGAGGCCACAAAACTCGACTCCGTGTGTCCCTCGCGACAGCCGTTCATGAAGCGCACCTGGCGCTCCTCGATGCTTCGCTCGCGGTAGCCCGTGTACCGGATCTCGCTCTCGCGGCTGAGCCGTCGAAACAGCTCGTCGCTCTCGAACTTGGACTTCTGGTCGGGCACCACGCGTGGCATCTTGAAGATGAAACGGGGCTTCGGCTGCTCGTAGAGTCCAATTGTGTCGTACGGAATCATGTTGGCCAGGGCTGCCTCGTTCATCATTTTGAAGGCGTTTCACTTGGCGTTCGTTCACTTAACAGCGTACAGAATAATCGCGTTACCTTCGCAGGTTCCCAATAATTTCGCGCTACAATGCGTTAATTTGTTAAACTATTTCGTTGGGGGCTGGGGGAGCAGAAAACAACGTTTGGTTTGCGGTTTTGATATACCAACTGCTACAGCGCTGCCACTCATGTGCAATAAATACCATAGTACTACAAAAATACTAAATTTATTCTGACTTTTTTCGACTATTTGGCATCCTTTCTCAACATATGATTTTACTTTTACTTTATCGATAACTTTCATTCCAAAAAGATCCGTGCGAGCCTGTCGCTGTTCGAGCTGTTCGAAACCGGCAACAACAAAGCCATGCTGCCGAAGGCGCCAATGTCTGGGCTCTCTCCTGCCCCAGCCAGCAGCAAGAGGCGCTCACGTAAGCCACGACTAACGGCAGGCGTCCCGTCCAGCGAACTTGACCCTAGTAATTGACACTCTTGTAATTTCAGCGCCAATTATTGACGAGGAGTCGAAACGCGCTCGCAAATAAAATTCAGAGCGCCTCTATCCTGCACTCTCCGACCTCGACTCCAGTGGGGACAACTGCTGTGCGACGGAAACGGCCACGGACACCAACGACATTGGAGTCCTCGAGGAGTCGAAGAGTGAGTGCGCCTTCTATCATATGGTACACCTAGCTTCTATTAATTCTTTTTGTTTTCCCCATAGCCCATGCTTCTACTCCTGTCAAATCGGCCGACAAGGTGACAATTATCTCGTGCGAGGTGATACACCCCGCAGATCAAGAGGACAGTTGTTCCCGAAACTCTTTGGATGCCTGGAACAGCCTATTCTTTCGAAAGACGGAAAACGCTCGATTCGGCAAGCAGCGCCAGACCATGCTAGAGGCCAAAGAGTTGAAGAAAACGATTCCACTCGACAAGCATTATATGTGTAAGCCAGA
This sequence comes from Drosophila subsilvestris, assembly GCA_035043285.1. Taxonomy (NCBI): domain Eukaryota; kingdom Metazoa; phylum Arthropoda; class Insecta; order Diptera; family Drosophilidae; genus Drosophila; species Drosophila subsilvestris. The sequence continues at coordinate 4,287,491 of JAWNNB010001724.1, read as the reverse complement.
CAAGGCTGCCTGGCAATCCAAAATTTATAAATGGTTAGGAAAACCCCCTACCCCACCTAAAGTATTAAGGCCTCTAATCCGTACGAGGGACTACAGCGCTGAAACGAATAGCAGTATCGTCCAATCAAAGCGGCCCCCATCCCCAGGATTGACGGATTATTGCACCACCTCAAATTAATAATAAAGTTATAGCTAAAAATTATATTTTACTTGTATTTTATTTTCAACTATTTAGTATATTTATATTATTCATTTGCTATACATATAAAAATAATATAAATATAATAAATATATAATATATATATATTTATATATAAAATATATAAATAAATTTAAATATAATATATACATATATATATATATATATATATAAAATATAAACATAAAAATATATAAATAATATAAAATTGTAAGCAATTAATATTCTTTTCTATTTTGTTCGAAACAAACGTACAGTACATTTCTGACATATACATATATGCACATGCACATACATATATCTATCCAACGTATAAATGTATGAGTGAGAGCGGAAAATAAAGTAGAAAAGGAATGTGAAAAATCCTTTTTCTGAATTTCTAAATTTTGTAATCGAAACAAAAAATCGGCCTGAATCAGCTGACAATAAAAAAAAAATTATTTTCATCGATACTTTCATTAATTATCGATACTTTCATTAAATTTTTAATGAAACAATTTCGTAACTGCCAGCTTTTGACCTGATACCCGCGCGGTGCTGCCGAGTCAGCTTTTTTTATAAAGAGTTGGCAGCACTAACCACAACGCGGCTTTTGCCTTGTTTACCTTCGACTTACTGCATAACATGAGCGATAATTCCACTGCTGATGAGTGTGAGAAGCGCCCTCAGTTCGGCACACGTCTGCTCAAGGACAGCGACGACGTCTTTAAGCACAATGCTTGGTAAATATGCGTGGCAAGGTGTACGGCGTTTCGCCAGAAAAACTTGGGAACACACGCGCCAGCGCAAGAAGCCAGCAGGTGCTGGCGGTCGCATACTAAGAGACGCGCGCGAGGTGTTCGAGTTTAATGCATGGTAGACAATGCCAGTACAAATACTCTAAAATGCGATCTAAAATGTGCTCTACAGGGACCACGTGCAATGGGACGAGGAGCAGGAGCTGGCCGCACAGGAGGCAGTGGCCAAGAACTCGTCCAGCAAGCTGAACGACGATGAGCGGGAGCGCTTTCAGTCGGATGCGCCCAAGTTCTGGGACTCCTTCTATGGCATACACGACAATCGGTTCTTCAAGGACCGTCACTGGCTGTTCACCGAGTTTCCCGAGCTGGCGCCCCTGGATGCCAGTGAGCAGCAGTCGCGGAGCGTATTCGAGATTGGCTGTGGCGTCGGCAACACCATCTTACCTCTGCTGCAGTACAGCGTGGAGCCGAAGCTAAAAGTTTTTGGGTGTGACTTCTCCGCCAGGGCCATCGATATACTTCGCAGTCAGCCGCAGTTCGATGGAAAACGCTGCGAAGTGTTCGTAATGGATGCCACGGATGAGCAGTGGCAGGTTCCATTCGAGGAGAACTCGCAGGATATCATTGTGATGATATTTGTGCTGTCCGCTTGCCAGCCAAAGAAAATGCAGCAGATACTGGACAATTGCAATCGCTACCTCCGACCCGGTGGTCTGCTCCTCTTCAGGGACTACGGACGCTACGACCTGGCCCAGCTGCGCTTCAAGAGTGGCAAGTGCCTGGAGGACAATTTCTATGTGCGCGGCGACGGCACCTTGGTGTATTTCTTTACAGAGCCAGAGCTACGTGGCATGTTGACCAAAGCGGGCCTGCAGGAGGAGCAGGTGATTGTGGACCGAAGGCTTCAGGTGAATCGAAGTCGCGGCCTCAAGATGTATCGCGTTTGGATACAGGCAAAGTTCAAAAAGCCTCTGGCTGCAAGTTCAAATTCGTAGCTTTTTAATCGTTATCGTTCCTGCTCTCGACATGTACAATTAGCGACTATGTTGAATTTGCAGCTGAGCTTTTGGGGGCTGTTAACTTTGCAGGATTTGCAGAAGCATACACATAACATAACAGTTAGGAAAGCTGCAAGTTTTCGCAGTTGGCTAAAAACGTCGTAAGTGAAAATTTTCCCTGTGCTACGTAAAATAATTTTAAGTTAAATAATTAAGGCATAATTTCCTGTAAACTTGTGCTGCCAGGGCAAAGTAAAAGTGCTTGCCACCCAAAGTGCTAGAATTCGTAATCGAGAAACGTAAAGAATGCGACTAAAAAGCCTTTCGAATGAAAGCCAAAACCATTACCGTGTAGAATTTCATTGATTTTTTTCCCCCAAGCCAAGCCAAGTGCCAAGTTGGGAACTTGCGAATATTTGTAGGGTCCGTCCTCCACACGCGAATATATATTTTGTATGCAGAAATATTTCCAGACTGCCCCAGGGGGTATGCAACAGAAAGGTGCACCAAGTGCACCTACGCACACATCTGCATCCACACAGAGAGAGAGAGTCCAACCGTGGGCGTGTTGCTCTACTACTTATCCCTTACTCATAGAAATACTCAATTCGTAATCCAAATACAAGACTAAAAATAGTTGCAACTATTTTTACACTCTTCCCACCCCACAGTTTCAGTCTCGCCGAGCCAGAAGATCCCTCTGAGGCGCTGTCGTGGCAAGCAAGTGTTACCCACACACTCAACATACACACACAAACACACGCATCTAACTAATACCCCCGCAACCGCTGAGGCGAGCCCGAGAGGAGTGAAAATTCATTGACGATTGGGGGCGACAAAAGCTCAGTCAAAAGAGAGAGACAGAGAGCGAGCTAGTGAGCGAGAGAAAGAGCGCGAGAGAAACCTCGACAACAAAAACAACGAAACAGAGTTCTGCTGCACCCAACGCACCACCACCCACCATCAGCACATCTGCGCTGCCACTACCGACACCCGCAAAACGACCCTCCCCGACCTCGCTCGACACTCCCAAACGTGAAAGTCGTTGGCCAAGTGCATACAAATCCACGGGAGCCACAATCAGTCGCAGTTACAGTCAAACCGAATTTTGTTAATACATCAGCGTCTGCAACAGCAACAACACCAACAACAACCACAGAGCAATGTAAGTGGATGGACACATTATTGATTTTTTGGGGTATTTGGGGGAGATCCTACGCGTACTCGTTTCGTTTTTCGCACTTGGGAATTGCTCATTTTTTGCCCACACATTAAGTATACGCAGCATGGGCCCAGCATATCATTTGTCCATTTCGATGGACTCCTTGAAATGGCTCCAGCAGCTGCACCAGCCATGAATCACTCTCATTGGAGAGAGAGAGAGTGAGAGCTGCTTTGGTCTGGCAATAGGCGATGACGCTGCCGCATCACATGGCATTCACACGCCGTAAAATCAATAAATTTGACTACGTTTCGCCTGAGCCGTGAGTCAGGGGCTCCATGCTAAGTAAATGAATTGTCCAAAAGGGAACGCAAATAATGCCGGGTGTTCCGGCCATCGATTGTTTTTGCCTTCTTCGCACTACGAACATTATCAATTCTCCACTCGCAATGTAGTTTTAGTTCATTAAACTGGCGGAATAGCCTAGTTTCATTTCCAACCGAATATTTAACTATGTATTTCCTTAACTTTGGCCCTCAACAGAAAACCAGAGACCGCAGTTGAGTTCTCTCAGTTTTTTTGGGGGGTCTGCGATGGGCAAGAAAGACAAGAACAAGGAACCGTAAGTGCTGATCTCTGCACTCTTCCGAGTAGCCGGCTAGATATACTCTCCAGCACTCTCTTTGTGAATAGCACACACGTATCTGTCGAGATATATTTTAAAGAAACGCTAGAAATTGTAGTGCCATAGCAATAGCCAAACCCCTACTTCTACCCTAGTGTCCTGTATTTAATTTGAGCGCCCCGTTGGGAGTTGATTATTCTTTGGTATTTTCCCTCTTTATGCGCTCGTTGGTGACTAATGATGGTTCCCTGCAGGGCGGACGCTGCACCAGCTGGCGATGCACCACCTGCTGGACCTCCAGCAGGCGAGGGAGGCGATGGCGAGATTGTGGGCGGACCACACAATCCGCAGCAGATTGCGGCACAGAAGCGTCTCCAGCAGACGCAGGCGCAGGTCGATGAGGTAAGTGAATTGCAAATTAAACAATATTCTGAAGAACTAGTTACAAGGGAGACTTCTGTTCTTCTTCTCTCGTACCCTTTTAGGTCGTCGACATTATGCGCACAAACGTCGAGAAGGTGCTGGAGCGCGATAGCAAGCTGTCGGAGTTGGACGATCGTGCCGATGCATTGCAGCAGGGTGCCTCGCAGTTCGAGCAGCAGGCGGGCAAGCTCAAGAGGAAATTCTGGCTCCAGAACTTGAAGGTCCTTGAACTTCCTTAAAGCGGCCACGTTTGCAGTACTAACCAATTGTTTTGCTTCCCTTTTTAGATGATGATCATAATGGGCGTGATTGGCCTGGTTGTCGTGGGCATCATTGCAAGTAAGTTAATCGTGCGGAAATCCCTAGATCAGGCTGTTCTTCTTACTCACAACATGGGACACACAAAACCCCTCCTAGAGATACAATGCCAACCGACACCCACAACACACCTCAGCCACACACAGAACCTGAGAAACTTTCACCTTCTATTTTATTTATAATTCTTGTTTGATTTACGCAATTATTTAGCGCTGACTGCGATTGCATTCATTTCAATTGATTGATATACGCACACACAGAGAGACTAAATTTAAAATTTGTTTGTTTTTAATTCCGCCACCTTTTTTTTTCTCTAGGTAACTTTATGTAGATTGCTAACTATCAAATCCATAAGATAAAACTAGTTACTTAGCTGCGCAAAGCATCATCCGCAAATGCAAATCCAAAACGCAAAAATGCAAATCAATCAATCAATCAATCAACCCAATATGATCCGAAACCGATACCAAATTCAATCCCATTTATCAACTGCCATGAGTAGAGCTAAAACTCACAGTCCAACTGTTGTACGTTTGATGATCTGATCGCTCGCTCGCTCGCTCGCTCAACCGATTCGAATTTGATGGCTTGCGAAATTTCCACAAAAAACCACAAAATAACAAAACCAAAGATCGATCGATCAGTCAATTGCATCCATATCATGTGCTTCAACAACCACTAAAAACAGTAACTACATATAAATATATAGGTAGTAAATATATTTACGTATCTGATCTGTGTGTATATCCAAAGTCCAACATCATCTGGTTCCATATGACCAACATACGCACCAGGTTCGGTAATGATAATTAATGATTTGATTTGATGCCAACTGAAAGTCGTGTCGTACGTTGTTATTTGTCTGTTCTTTTCCTTTCCTATCCTGTAATAGTTTTGTGCTCACATACACATTGATATCGTATCGCCAGTACCAGTCACCCATGTGCATTGCTCTTGATGTTTGCCCAGCAATATACTCAAGTGGCGGTTGCATAGGTCTTGACATTGGCCGATTCGATATTCAATGTGTACCCGTCGTTAGCGTTATCCGTAGGACCTTAAGTTCTGTGTGTTCGACTAGCTAGCGTTAAAACCCGTAAGCCGTAATCATTTCTGTGTTTCGTTTGGAGTTTACAGTCTTTTCGTTTCGTTTCGTTTTGTTCTGTTCTGTTCGGATATTGGCGCTCCACAAACTCTTCAGCGGCACATGCACTGTGCCATTGTCCTGTGTAAAATATACTTGTAGCCAGCCATTACTTAAACCCAAAGTAAATGTAGATCGCTCTCAAAGAAAACAAACGCAAAGGCCATCCAATCGAATAGTGATTAATCCACCTACCCCCCCCCCCCACTTGTGCTTGTGCATAAAGTACTGCAATCTTCTATGAGTTCCTAATATGATTTAAAAAGTGTTTTCTAATTTCCACAACACACACACACACACCTTGGACACCTGACCTGATATACATATGTACACATATGTACATACATACGATGCCACTGATACACAAAAATATTTTTGAAACAATTACAGAGAAAGACGAGAAAGAGTAATACAATACACTGACAACATTAGCCTTTGTACACTTTTGTTAACCATATAAGAAATACAAATATTCAAAAGAGTTTTCAAAAACAAAACAAAAATAACACATTAGCTGTGAGGTAAAAACAAAAGCAAAAATCTTTCCGTTACTCATCCGCAAATCTTATTGCTAGGTGCACCCGCCATTTCTCTCTCTCTCTCTCTTTGTGTCCTTTGACCTGTGTATCCCTCCTCTTCGTTTCACAAACTATTTAAAACTGAGACTTTTTGTTTTGATTTGATTCCGTTTTGTCCACTAATTGTATCGCTTGTATAGAAATAGAAAAGAAAAAAAAAACAAATGCAATTCACGTACAAAAATTTTTCGTAGAACCGTACATGTCGGATGATGCTGCTGCTCCGGCACCTCCTGCTTTGCAGCAGCAGGTGGTTCCGGCACCAGCATCCGCACCAGCATCTGCACCAGAATCAGCACTACCACCACAACAACAACAACAACAACTACAACAACACCATACACAAAAATCTGAACCACCAACACTCGAGAAACCATTGGCTGAGAAATTGACCGACAACCCACAGAGTCCGTCGGATGAAGTGGCGACTGGACAATAGGACGATCTATCTCAAAACCAACATAAAAACAAAAACAACAACAAAAATAGTCAACCAATCAACCCATCGATTAACCAACAAAAACTACATTAATAGAAAACATAATCAAAATTAGCTGAAAAGAAACAAAAATGCAAAAATTTAAAAATTATCTCACCACCACCTTCTTTGTAACATTTTCGAACACTGTAAGCAAACAACAACAACTGCAAAAGCAACAACTTTAATCTGTGCTTCTTCTAACACCCCTTTTCTGTTTTCGTTTCCGTTTCCGCTGTCCTGTCTTCTTTTACCGATGCCCCCCAGTTGACGTTTTTTTTTATAATTTTAGCTGCATGTTCGTGCGTTTGTTTCGATGTCTACGTGTGCTTAGAACGAGTATCCTTATGGTTCTATAATTTGGTTCTTTTTCGATGTTGTTGATTAAGAGTCTGTGTACAAATCTGTTTGTACATATGTATGTATGTAAATGTATTTTTTGTGCACAAAAATCTAAGCGGAAGCTAGGGGGCTATGGGGAATATGGCCAAGAGTCCTGTCCTGTCAGCTGTGGGGGACTGGTTATGGCTTTCTGTGATAACCCATCCGCCTTGAATGTATATACTCGTATATCCGTCGGATGCGATTCCTCACCTGGGCGTTGCATTTGCCCATCCCCCACCCCACCCCACCCTTATCCATATGCTACTACTACTCGTATATTCCCCCTCATAATTGAGCTTTTAACCATTGAAGTGTAATATGTTTTGGCGTACTATATCCGTGTATCGGTGTAATTGTCATTCAATTGAGATTGATAAGAGCTCAAGCACCCACCCTCCTGTTTGGGCCAACCAACTAACTCTCAACTATTTTCTTCTATTACCCCGACCTGCCCACAGATAAACTAGGACTCATAGGCGGAGAGCAGCCACCGCAGTATCCTCAGTATCCACAGTACATGCCGCCACCGCCGCCACAGCAGCAGCAGCCAGCCGCCGCCGGAGGACAATCGGCGCTGGTCGATGGAGGACACGGCACCGGGGCCGGTGCCGGGGCCAATCCGGAGCATGGCGGCGCATAAGTAATTCTGGACGGCATTTACCTGTAAAGCCAAGCAAAAGACAAAAGAACGTTTCTTGATTACACAAAAATATAATCTGCAAGACCCCGAAACCCTTAAAAAAAACCCAAAGGAAAAACTCAGTTATACTAGAAAAATCTCGAGAATTGCAAAAAAGTCAATAACAATTTCCACTTCAAAGACGAAGAACACGAACATGGAATGGTTTTAAGTAAATGCAGTCATAATATTAACACTAAATCTAAAAGACGCTCCGGACAAAATTGAAGTTGTTGCTAATTTGTTTATGGTTACATTATTTCATGCATAAAATGGTATATATATATAAATATAAATAAATACAAATATACGGTACTTGAATATTAACGAGTAAATCTAAAAACCAAAAAACAACAACAACAACAAAAACTAGTAAACTATGCTACATACATTATATACATATGTATAAATATGTACGACTATATTGTGCTTAATATCTCGGGAGCTGGCTGCTGGGGCTGGCAACAAGGAGCGCCAGCTCGAGGACCGATGATAGCAGCTCCTTGAACTCAGTTTCCTTAGCAAATCTATGTACTAGTATCGCAACATTTTTCGGAACAAGGCCCATAACTCCCGAGAAAGCGTTGTAAAACCAGAACGAAACCAAATCTAAGCTTTTGTTCCTAAGTAAAAGTTACGCAAAATATAAATATTTGAAGTATATAATCCAAACAAAAAAGAAGAAGAGTCGAAATGCCAGATACAGATAAACAACAACCAAGCTGGACGAATCGACAGACAACTTATATACTCGTATATATATATAAACAATTGACAATTGATTAATGTATTGTATTCATAAAAAAGAAACTTACTGTGCAACAAACAAAAATTATTGAAAAGCAAATGGTAGCAGAAAATGAACAAAAACCAAAGAAAACAAAACAAAACAAAACAAAAAAAGAAAGGGATATGAAATGATACTAGTGAAAATATACAAAAAAAAAAAAAACAAAAGAATTGATTAGTTTGCAGTTACATATATGTTTTCGTTTAGTTATTGTTGTGTTTGAAATAAAAAGAGACAAGATCGAGGATCGATAGGGATTCGGTTGAAAAATGAAACCAGACAGTTCAACGATTAAATTAAGCGCTAGAAACACAATATGTTCGTTATGATCAGTTTTATTTTGACAAGCAGCAGTCAAGACAGACAGAAGCATATGTATGTATATTTCAAGGTTATAAGTAATAAAAAAACGAGAGGATACATAGAGCCTATATAAATAGGTACATATATATGTGTGTATGTGTAACGTGTAACGATATATGATATTTAGATCTCACAAACTTCCACTCCACTCCACCACACCACACCCCACCCCAAAAGCAACCTCAGACTCCATTCCGATCGAGTAGTAGTAACCAACTTTGAGACAACATTCTTAGCACATATTGTACTTACCTTGTTCTAAAAATACAAACGTATATTAACAATTAATGTATTAACTAATTAATTGATTTAACAAGCGCCTGCCCAAAGTGCTTTGCCTACTAACAAAAATGAGGCACAAACAAAATCGAAAAAAAAACTACTAAAAGAATTAAACAAAAACGAGAAAACTAAAAGAAAAACAAAAAAACTACAAAAAAAAGAAAAAATGGGAAAAAACGGGAAAAAAGCAAATCTAAGACCGAAGTGCAGGTATTTTTAGCAATATTCGTAGCGTGTACAATATGTCGCCCTTAAAGCTTAATCAAATCTCGTTCAATGTGTCCATTACTGCAATAAAATTTCACCCAAAACAAACACCAATACCAACACACACACTCATAAACACACACACACCTTTCACATGCATATAACCATTACCAACTACGGAATCAATATAATAATCAATGACACAAATGTTTAGAAAGCGTTTTGGTTTTTGTTTGGATTTTAACCAGAAAAGCAAATGAACACACACACACACCCACAATCACCTTGACAGACAGAATGAAGAGAACGGGCAGAGTTTCGGGTATACCCCGTACTGCCCCCAATTGAGTGGCACAACAGAGCAATCAGAATGTGAGATGAGATGGATAGAGATGACAAGCGAAACATACTACAAACAAAGAGAAAAGAAAAACCCAACCAAACCACAGATGGAAAATGAGTAAATATATATATATATATATATGAACCGTATATAAACAATAATATTACTAATTAATTTAATGATTAATTGCACCCCGAAAATACATAATTATTTAAATAAATAAATAAAACCAAGCCAACAGCTCTTTTATACTGCTAGTTTTAAGGGGAAAGGAAGGGCTTTGATGTCGGAAAAGTCTGATTAACTAATTCTGTTCCTTAAGGATCCTCAAGATCTAGTTTCACTAATAGAATGAACCCTTTGAGAGACGAATTATTGATGTTTTGATGTAACAACCTAACATCTGCTATGATGTCTTCGAAATTGATTGGATAAGAGAGGGCTTTAAATCAAATGTATACAGAAGGACCATCCATGTCTATTAAACTTATGTTTTAATAGCTATTAAGATATTCCTAATATTAAAATTAGAATGTGCTTTCTTCTTCTGGGAATTACACAGGGTAAAAATAGAATTTGGCAAAAAGAATAGCATATTTTTAAGCGCTAGAATGGCAGCCAGTTGCGCACTTGACAGCAGAATAGAAGGATAGGAAGGATACGTCTCGGTAGTCGGGCACACGTGGGTGCATACATAAATAACAATTGGAACAAAGACATAAGAGACGCACAAACGAGGTGGCTAGAAATTATGGATAATGGAAATAAACCCGAGTCTGTGGTGCGACGCATAGATTTAAATCAGCCAAGAAGGGGCATACGTATATTGGTGGGGGAATGGAGTGGAAGGGAAGGGTAGGGAAAGAAAGGGAAGAAGGAGTCTGAGGCGCCTGTTTATTATGCTTGCCACACCTGATTAAAATCTATTGACAATGCAGTCGACGACAAAATTGGAGCAGCACTAACAAGGGCCTCCCCCACAAAGGAAGCGGAAATGTTGGGCACCTTGCCGGCCGTACCCGCCACGACCTCCCCACCTACTTTCATGTCCTGTCCCAGTTGCCCCACCGGCACTTAATGAAACCCAATTACCGTCGGCGTCCGTTAGCCAAATCCTGGAGGCGGATGGCAAACAAAAACAGCTGCAGAGAGTCGTCAAGTCGAAGGCCCAGCTGCTGGGGCTGCTCCACCTGTAAACGTTATTTGCATTTTTTCTGCGATTTCAATACCCAGTAAAATGGGGGTAGATATGTATATATTTTAGGTGTAGGATACATATATGCCAACCAATTACCGAAGGCTGGAAGCTGAAATACAAATTTGTGGAATAGTTTCCAGTTGACATTTTGCTCTAGCGTTTTCCTGGGTATCTTCCAATCGAGACAAACGAAATGGGCTGATCCACTTGTTTATTATTATTAACTTCGTTGCCATTTCCTGGCAAGGACATGCGCAAACACCCCGCACTGCCAACCGCCCCCGCAGCCACCCACACGAATATCATCCCCCATCTACGACTGCACTGAGAGGGATACGACCACGACGGCCCGTATCTCTGTCCGTGTATAAATAAGGAGCAACCTTCGCGCACAGCCTCAGTTGGTGGACCGTGTTGCTCCGTGTGTCCCTTTTCCCAGTTGCTCAGAGGCGTAAAGCGATAGTGTGCCCGTTGCAGCTGCCCAACTGTTGCAAGGCGTAGGAGTAGGAGTGCCTCTACTTGATTTTAAAGTTCAAGAAACTAATCTATAGATCACATCCCGGAAAGTAGATGTGCCACCCGAAGTGAGGATTGCAGTGGTTTCTGCTATAGAAAGGATCTGCATCTCTAGAACAACCAATTATTTCAAGGTGAGTTTACAATTTCTGATTATTGAAACTCAAACTATTTGTTTATAAGCTAAAAGACCGTTAAAAAATCTTCGGAACTTTTTTTAATTAAAAAATAATTTATACAACAATACTTATTAACACTGAATACTCCCACGCGTCGTGCAGAGCAGCCCTAATTGAATTATAAACAGGGTTGCCATGGCGCATTGTGTGCAAGTGCATTGTTGTTATTTTCCCTGCACCCGAGACAGAGAGAGAGAGAGAGACTAGACTGGGTGCCAACAAACAATCATATGGCAAAAATAGCGGTTAAAAGCCACCCCCCAGAAACACGTTGGCCAGGCAGAGCATCCATTCGAAAGGTAAGGCAGACCCACTGCTCTCTGGTAATGGTAACCGCCAGTTGGTTTGCCAATATTTCGCTTCTCGGAGAGCAAACACCGTTACTGTACCCTGACCTGCTACGCCAACCAGGCAGCTTTCACTTGGGGGTTGTTGCTGGTTGTCGCTTCAAGTCGATTCTGTCCAGTCATTCTGCAAACTTCGGAGCGTACGGTTCTCGAGTTCTTTTGTCGGTCGCGTTTCTTTTTTCCCCTCTCGATTTCAGCAATCTTCTCACACACACACACACACACCTCACTGTCACTGATTGCCCCGATTGCCAGTGCAGGGGTCAGAAAGAGCCAGAGACAGAGACAGAGGCAGAAAAGAAAAGCAAAACCAACCTCGGACTTTCGCTCATATAATTCGCAGTGTTCTTGTTATTGTTGTTGCTGCTGTTGTTGGTTTTCCCCTGCTGTTGTGTGTATAACAGTGTATTTACCGCTGTTCCTGTCTCGCTTCCGTGCGCTGCGCCTGCCTGCCTGCCTGACTGCCAGCCTGCCTGCCTGCTTCTTGTGTGTGTGTGTTTTTCTCGACATATTCTCTCTTCCCGCCCCGTCTGCGTCTGGCCCACACACGTCACGTCAGTCACGTCTATTCCCGAGATTGAGCTTGCACAGAACCAGAACCAGAAGCAGAACCAGAGCCCAAATCGAAGTCGTAAAGGTAACGCAATGGCCGAAAACTGCCCCAAGTGCAAGAAATCAATCAACGGGAAGGAGGCCGGGTTCATAATCTGCAACTCGGATGACTGCCGCAAAAAGTTCCACCGCACGTGCGTGAACATTGACGATGCTGTTTACGACGTCATACAGAAGAACCCGAACGTTTCGTTCAACTGTGACGAGTGCAAAAATCAATCGCCACGGGCGCTCTCGTCGAAGCTGCACACCATCGAGGAGAAGGTGAACAAGGTGTGCAATGGCATCAACCAGATCCAGGGGAGGATGTACCAGCAGTACTTCCAGTTCGGCAACCAGCCACCCATGCAGCAGGCCAGCGCTCTGGACACCACCAAGAAGCATCCGCAGCAGAACAATCTCATTGTGGTCGGCAACAACTGCAATTCGGATCGATTGCAGGTCGTCTGCGACTACGGCCGTTGGGTGCAGGTGGGAAAATTCGCGACGAACACCAGCGAGGAGGATGTCATCGACCACCTGGCCGAGGAGCTGAAGATCAACAAGAATCTGGTCAAGTGCACCAAGCTGGTGAAGAACGATGCCAATCTTTCGCAGCTATCCTACTGCAAGTTCAAGATCTCCATTCCCGACTATCGCTTCAACGAGCTCTTCAATGAGGCGATCTGGCCCAGTGGCGTTATGGTCAGTCCCTTCACTCCACGCTCCCAGCTGAATCAGAATCGTCTATAGAGGGAGGGGTACGGCGGCCGGGAGAGTGGTGGTGGTGGTGGTGGTGACACAAGGGTTAGGGTGAAGCCTCCGCCGCCGCCGCCGAGTGAGAAGTGAGAGAGACCGCCGCCGTATCAGGAAGACAGAGAGAGAGAGAGAGAGAGAACCGAAAGAGAGCGAGAGTCGGCGCACGGAACTGCATTGAGGCGGCCTGAAAACCCGCAAGGGTTGATTTCCGGTCAGCGATAACAACAACTGCAACCCGTCGTGTCGGGTCGGAGTGGGGGATTGGGGTTGTTGCCCCCATTGTATGCAAATTTTTGTCTAAATCTTTAAAAGCTTACCGAAACCTATCTAAAAACAAAAAAGGAAAATGAAAACCAAAAGCAAATTTATTCAATTAACTTTGGAAATGCATTTTAAAATGTTTTAGCGTTGCGTAAATATCGAAAATGAGATAGAAAAACCAAAACCAAAAAAGTATTTTAATGGCAACTCTCACAGTAAAATAGAATGTGAAGCAAAATATTAGTCATTTATGCATAACTGTCGTACTTAAATTAACGTAAACTCCCACTTCCCTTCCCCTATCAAAACTAAGCGATTTAAATTGAGAATTGAGAACCAGACCAGACCAGACCCCTCCCTTTTCATTATTACAAATTATTTCCTATAAATTATTGTACTACTTCAGAATACGAATATGTATCACATAGTACATATGTATTTCCAAATTGGAATTCCCTACGTACATAATATAGTTTCCACAAGAAAAATCGATAGCAAGTCCTATTCCTATATTGCATGTGTACGGCATCTCTAACCAATTAAGTACTTAACCAAGTAAACAAAAACAAAGTAACCAAAAGTATATTCAAGCAGTCGACGCGATGGCTTATATTGTATTGTATTCATATATGTATGGTATGGTAGTTTGAGGCATTTTCAAAGCTTGTTCCCCAACAACAGTTTGGAAATTTTGCGAACCAATGCACAGGACACTGGCAAATTGTACAACCCCCTATTTAAATTCAGAACAGAAATATATGTATTTGTGTATTCGAAGGTATACTATACTCGTATATGTATAAGCAGAAACCGAAATGGAATAGAAAACAAAATACAATAACTTATTCCACACCAGGGGGCTCGCTCGACTCATCAATGTTTGCTGCGTTCAATAAAAATAAACAGAATTCGATACGAAGCTGGGCAAATTTGTTGCAATATTTACTCAAGATTTCAAGAGTGAAGAATGAGTGTAATTGATATATTTTTTTACGCGAACCCGTTTCGCTCCAAAACAGCAATATTTTCAATGGCCAACGCTCGCGTCATGCCCATCCAATCTACCATCTTCCATCTCCCATCTGATGTGGAAATGGGAAATGGTAGAACGAGGGGGCAGACGTGCAGCCGTGCTGTGGTCCACACCCAATAAAGTTCAGAACAAACCGTAGATAATTATGCAAAAATCAGCAAACGAAATGTAAACACACACACACACACATATATTATATATTTAGTATACAACCAATATGCATGCATGTATTTATGTCAACTTTTTCAAATAAATTCTAAAGAAAAAACACCTTAAAACCAGCAGAATGTTTGCAATTGTGGGATACCCTCTACCTGTTTTATGCTCTATCTAATAATCTAAGCCCCGTGTTTTCAGGATAAACCATGGCCAACTCCAAGCGAAAGCTACCCACAAAATCCAGTGCACCGGATATCACCCCCACAGCACAGGAAAAGCCTCCTACCAGAGAGATCCTCACCATAGAGGATTTAAATCAGAGCTCATTCATGAGCAACTTCTTCAGGGAATGCCTTGGCTATGAGCCGAGTAACTTTAGCAGTCTTACCAACTTCACCACGTGGCTGCAGCGACCTGTGGATGGTGCCGCCTTGGGCGTCTTCCGGCTGCTCTTTGGAGCGGCTATGCTGGTGGACATTGCCGAGGAGCGGGGCGGTGGCCAGCTGGATGTGCGCTTTGGCGAGCCCCATCACTGTCACTTTCCGCTCTTCACTGGCATGCGGGCCCTGGCCTACCCACTCATGGGATGCGTCTATCTGTGCATGTGGCTGGGCGCGTGGGGCATCCTGCTGGGCTATCGGTTTCGTTCCAGCTGCCTGGCGTTCATAGTGCCCTACTGGTACATCTTTCTGCTGGACAAGCCCACTTGGAATAACCACAGCTATCTGTTCGGGCTGGTGGGCACGCTGCTGCTGTTTACCCAGGCCGATAGCTACTGGTCTGCATTAGAGCTTAAAAATATATCCATTTCGATCTTTAGTTTAACTTGAATTTCAACTTACAGTTCGCTGGAGAGTTGGTTGAACCCTGGAAGGAGTCGAAGTCGTACCGTTCCCTACTGGAACTACTTTCTGATCAAGTTTCAGTTCTTCATTCTGTACATGTACGCCGGTCTGAAGAAGATCTCGGCTGAGTGGCTCTCCGGCTATGCCATGAGCAATCTCAGTCAGCACTGGGTGTTTGCTCCCTTCCGCCAGATGCTGGATCCGGAGCTGATCGATCTGCTGATTGTGCATTGGTTTACGGCCTTCTTTGATGTCTCCATTGCCTTCTTCATGACCAACGAGAAGACGCGCCTGCTGGTCACTCCATTCATGCTCAGTTTCCATCTGATGAACTCCCGCCTGTTCATCATAGGTAAGACAACTATAAGAATGAATAATTGTGAATCGTGAAATTACCTCCAATTCCAGGCATGTTCCCCTGGGTATGCCTGGCCGAAGTTCCTCTCTTTTTCGGCTTCGACTGGCCGAGAAGAATACGTGGCACGGCAAAGACTGCCCCATCCGAAGAGGAAGCCCCATCCACATACAAGCCATCACTGCTGGCCAGGCTCCGGACTTGCCTTATACTCGGCTACTGTGGGCTGCAGCTCTTCCTGCCGTACTCACATTTCATCACAAAGGGATACAACAACTGGACGAATGGCCTGTACGGCTACTCCTGGGACATGATGGTGCACTCGTACGATACCTTGCAAACCTCCATCCAGGTCGTGGACAACGACAATAAGCAGGTGCACAATCTGAATCCGTTTGCCTTCACCGAGTACGAACGCTGGACCAAGTATGCTGACATGGCGGTGCAGTATGCCAAGTGCATTGAGGAGAACATACAGAACAGGCAGGTCAGGGGGCGTCCGTCGATTGGCAGCAACATTTCCATTTACTTTGACATTTGGTGCTCCATGAACGGCCGGTTCCAGCAGCGTTCCTTTGATCCACGCGTGGACCTGCTGAAGGCGCCGTGGTCGCCCTTTGAGTCCACATCGTGGTCGCTGCCGCTTCTCAACGAGCTGAACCATATGCGTCCCAAGTTGCGGACGATTGAGAACGAGGTCTTGGCCTGGAATAACTACTCCGATGTTATATTTGTGGCCGACTTTCCGGGCTTGACGCTGATCAACTTCATATCACCGGATCTGATCAACTGCACGCTGACGATCCTCGAGGGCAATGTACGCTACAAGAGCGACATCGAGCGGGAGTCGTATTTCCTTACAGCCGGCAAGAGCATTGGCCTGGCGAGCAACATCACCCACTTTGTTCCGTACTGCCGCTGTGGAGGGAGTTCGAGCAGCGTGTGACCAACTACCAGCAGTTCCTCGGACACATTGGTAACTGTGTGCTGTATCTGCTCTACGATGTGCCCATACCGCTGGCCGTGCGGGAGAGAGATTAAGATTGAAGATTGAAGCCAGCCGCAATGCTCGACTATATTCCTATCCCTAAGTGTGACTAATTGTATGGGTGATAAAACTGATAATAAATGTTCAATATTATACTAACACAGATGCACAGAAGCATTCTCTTCTCTTCTCTTATCTACAACTGTATTTACAAATGTCACACACAATATTACTTTCAGCCTAATAATAACGAATCTCTGCCAGAGATGACTAAACACGATACATTTTGGGTGGGGATTGGGGTAGGGCCAAATCTCACACAGACACACACAAGCATTGTCCAAGCATCGTTGTGGCTTTATCTGTAACTACACTACGCCCCGCGCCTTCACGGTCACTTCTTGGGTGTCTTCGGAGTCGCGACTGGGGTCGAACTGCTGCGTCTGCGTCTCCCACAGACGGGCATACAGGCCGTTCTGCTTCAGCAGCTGGGAGTGGGTGCCACGCTCACACACGCCGCCGTTCTCGAGCACTAAAATCTCATCGACATCTTTGACTGTCGACAGGCGGTGGGCAATGCAAATGCTGGTGCGACCAGAGGTAGCGCGGCTCAAAGCCTGAAGGATGTTCTGTGGGTAAACGAATTGCAAGGATTAGCTGATGCAGTCAGGAAATACTCCAGATAGCTACTCACATGCTCCGTAATGGAGTCCAGACTGCTGGTCGCCTCATCGAAGATCAGAATGGGCGTGTTCTTGAGAATGGCGCGAGCAATGGCCACGCGCTGCTTCTCGCCGCCGGACAACTTCAGTCCGCGCTCCCCCACCTGGGTGTTGTACTTCGCGGGCCAGCTCATGATGGAGTCGTGCAGATCGGCCATACGTGCCGCATTCTGCACCTCCTCGTGCGACTTGGTCAGGTTGCCATAGTGGATGTTGTGCTCGATGGTGTTGTGGAACAGCACCGAGTCCTGGGGCACCACGGCAATCGTCTTACGCAGGCTGTCCAAGTCCACAGAGCTAATGTCCTGGCCGCCAATCAGAACCTTGCCGGAGTTGGGCTCAAAGAAACGGAACAACAGGCGCACCATCGATGACTTGCCGGAGCCCGAGCCACCCACAAAAGCCACATTCTTTCCCGCGGGTATCGTGAAGGACAGATCTCTGAAGATTGGCTTTCCGGGCTCATACTCAAAGTTCACATTGCGGAACTCAATCGACGAGTTGCTGTTGTCGATGAACAAGGGCTGGGCATTGGCCGCCGTCTGGATGCGACTGTCCACATTCATCAGCGTGAACATGGACTGCATGTCGAGCAGCGCTTGCCGCACCTCCCGATAAACACTGCCCAGGAAGCCCAGCGGAATCGACAGCTGAAACAGCAGGGCATTGACCATAACCAGATCTCCCACGGTCATGTTGCCTTGGGCGATTTCCCTGGCGGCCAGCACCATGATCAAACTGAGGGCGCTGCTGAAGATCGCGTTTTGGCCAAAGTTGAGCAGCGCCAGACTGGAGCTGGTCTTCAAGCTGGCCGCCTCGTACTTTTTCAGCACCTCGTTGTAGCAGCCCGCCTCGTACTTCTCATTGTTGAAGTACTTGACCGTCTCGTAGTTGATCAGCGAGTCCACAGCCTTGTTGCCAGCCTCGTTCTCCGCCTGATTCATGTAGACGCGAAAGCGTGTGCGCCACTGGGTGACGCTCAGTGTGTAGAGGGCATAGATGCCCACGCAGCCCATACTAACCCCGGCAAAGGCCAGGCCACACTTGATCCCCAAGATGCTGGACACCAGAGCCAGCTCGAAGATCGTTGGTACAATGTTGAAGACCATGGCGGAGAGCACAAAGTTGATTCCGCGCGAGCCACGATCGATGGTCTTTGACAGGGCTCCCGTCTGCTTGTTCAGGTGGAAGGCCAGATCCAGGTTGTGCAGATGAAGGAACACGTTGCTGGCAATCTTCCGTATGGAATGGTGGGCCACCTTCGCGAACACAGCATTGCGAAGTTCATTAAAGCCAGCGGCACTGGCCCTAGCAATGCCATCTAATCAAGAAGAAGAATTAGTAATAGCTACATATATAGGGGAATAATCCGATTTCTTACATCCCAAGAGCAGGGCAGTGGCTGTGGATAGCACCGCATCGGGTGCTGTGTCCATATTCAAAGTGGTCATGGTGTCCACAGCGCCCTTGAACATAAACGGTACGCACACAGTCAGCAGTTTGGAACCGGCCAGCAGACCCAGGGATATGCCCACGCTACAAAGACAGAAGATATGCATAAATTATTGTCAATGGTAGATGGAAGTTCCTTTAGAGCTCACCGCTTGCGCACAAGGGGATCCTCCTTGGGCCAAATGTATGCCATCATGGCTCGCATCATATCCTTGGAGGTAACCTCCGGTGCATCCAGCTTCCCCAGGCCAGATCCGCCATCGCTGCTGCCCCCTATATGAACGTGACATTGTCGAGATTGTTGTACTTGAAGTCGTTGCCGATGTTGTAGCGTTGTTGTCGCTGCTGTGGCTGTGGCTGCTGCCGTTGCTGCTGTGGCTGGGGCTGCACCTGCATTGAATTTACTTGAATGCAGCAAAATCCAAACAGACGCTCAACACAACAAGCGAACAAACAAACGAAACAAGCATTGGGCCGACTCTTGGTTGCTTACAACAAAAAACTCACACAAAACAAGACGGGAATTTTGGTTAGTAGGCAAACGGAAAAAATGGATACAAAGCTACCGTAAAACAAGTGTTATCCACAGCAAGGCTGGGTTCGGGTGCGACTCCCGTTAGAACCTACCTTTGGCCTTCTTGCCAAACACTCCACCCAGAAGCTTGCTGTCGGGCGTGGGCGTAAAGGGCGTAATCTTTTTCGTTTTGCATTATCAGCATCGTCAGCACTGGCCAGCGACGAGTAAAGCTGCAAGAAAGACGTCACAATATTAGCCACAGTCGTTTAGAAAATTACAAAACATCTTTGTACTTTATTCGATTCTTAGCATAGGCTAGGTTTTGATGGAGGCACAATGCACCGCCTCAAATTCGTTTAGATATCGGATGCACTCCAGCAGATAGGACCGGGCCACTGCGCCGCTCTCTGTCAGCTGGGGCAGCTTGTCCAGTTCCCCCACAAATAACTGATACTCGATGATCTTGTGGGCCACCAAATAGCCCAGTTCCGGCTGCACATCCTCGAATTGTTGGACATCGCCAAAGGCAATCTGATTGAGCACATTTGGGAAGTAGGCCTGCTGCTTGAAGATCAAATGGAGGACCACTCGCAGGTTGTGCGAGCATCCGTCATCGACGTGCACAAACATTTGATCGCTCAGATTGTGTTCCCTGATGAACTTGAAAATGTTGCGATGGTAGGTCTGCGTGGCCAGCGTTTTATTGTGCTTGATCATGTGCTCAATGTCCAGCAATGATACTTCAAAGTAGTCGTGGGCATTGCCTTTCAGCCAAAAGCCGTACTCGGTCAACAGCTTAAGGTTAGTCAGAGCGCCATAGCTGATGTACAACTGCTCGTAGGGCTTGATCTTGGCTGTGGGTAGGCGATTTAGTGTTAGCACAAAGTCCTCTCCCTGGATCTCGGCAGTTGTCTGCACTGCATCCGAATGGTTTAACAGGTCCAGAAACGGAGCCAATGCTAGGTTTGCATTCCCGCTCAGGAGGGGCTGGAAGTGACTCTTGCTTGACTGCAGTTGCAGCAGACGGGCATTGATGTAGACGCTGCGAGTGTTTACGGCAAAGTAGGCTACTCGATACTCCGACATACTCCATATCTCCTGGAAGTATCTCTGGCCGCAGCACTCACAGCACTGGGATCCCACCAGGGTCTTGAGTATTTCGTAGTAGTCGCGTATCTGTCGGTTCTGGGCCACGGTGCGCTCGAGCAATGACTCTGGCAGGCATTGCAGCTCGGGTATGGTGCAGAAATAGGGCGTGGTGTAGCTTCTGGGCAGAGTATCCAGATAATTACCAATATCAGAGGTTTGTGAACAATCGTGAAAGTGTTGCTCATGCATCAAGTAGCAGGCAATCAGGGCCTGAAACGAAATGCGTGCATCCTTGTCGAATATATCCTTATTGAAGAGCCCTTTGAACGCCTCGTCCTCCTCCAGGGTGGCTATGCTAATGAGACAGTAAACGGGCAGGCGTATCAACTCGTCCCCAGCCACAAACGACCGACGTTTTGACCAGAGCCCGCGCCCAGTCTGGACAAAGCAGTGGCCTGATAATTGCGTAGAGTTCTCCCAGCTCCGGGAAAGCAGCTGAACGTAGAGATGCTGTAGGCTGTTTGACTTGTTCTTGTCGGAGTCAACAGTTGGCGATTCGGTGGCTTGGCGGCGACGACGACGGCGCTGTGTGCGACCCATTGCTATTCCTTTTAGTCTGGTCTGCGTGTGTGCTGTTTTGGCCGTGCTACTCGTACTCGTACTATGTGTATGTATGTATGTATGCTATGTATGTATATGCTTACTGCAACGAAAGAAGCAAGTGCGTAGTACATTAATTCATGGAAATCTACATATCTCTAAAAGGGCCAAAACAACACACACGCATACTGTTGCCTGACCACTTTTTCGTTTTGTTTTGTTTTGCTGCCTGTTGCTGTTTTAATTGTTGGAATATTCCACTACAATAGTAACGCGATCTACGCATAATTACGAAATCGTAATCTAGTCATAGGGGGACTTTATCTAGCCGAGTGGCCTTGAGACACGGCCACGGGCGTAGATGTGTGTGCGCCGCCGGTTGACACTTACCACTCTCGCTTGCACGTGGCGGGTTCCCTTAGCAAGTCTGTAACATGTCGCGCGGCAACTGGGTGAGGGGAGGTTCTTGCTGCACAGTTTCGTCAGGTGTAGAAGTCCAGCCATTACTTTGCCAAACACAAAATACAATCCGACCTATGTTTATGTGACCAGTGGGGCTGCAAAACCAGCGTTTTACAACCCAGCCATGACGAGAATCTAAGCAGTGTTGCCTAACGCTGCAGCAACAGCTGGCACAGATATGAGCATTTTGGTTCCGTTCTGGGTACAAGTTCCGTCCTTATATACTGGCTGCGTATATAAATATGTATATACAGTTTTTGTTTAACTCAAAATTCGGATTAAACCACACTTTCCATACTTATTTTTGTCAATGCAAGATGGAGGCTCCTGACATTCCTGGAAGTTTAACATTAATTTTCATTTGGAACTAGTTAATTTCAATCGGTTCACACAAGCGGCTTCTTCTCAGCATTTGTTGTTTATTCTCGAAAATTCCGCCCAACGATTGAAAATGTTTGGTTTGATTATTACGGGACGGCTGCCACAAACGGATTTTGAGCCCGTGGGTGAAAACAAGTTGCTCATAAATGTGCCGGACATCGAGGCTGTCAACTACATAGTCGTCTTCCTGACGGGCATCACACCGTTACCAATTGGCGCTTCGGCGGCCATCTATTTCAGCTGGCCAGACGCATGTGCGGCACCAACCTGGCAGTACTTGGGTCACATCGGCAACAACAAACCCTCGGCGATATTCAAGATAGCACAACTGAAGAAGGGCAACGAGCTGGGTACGCAGGCAAATGGCATGGTCTTTGGCACCCAGGAGATCTCACGATTAGCACAGATCGGCATCAGCATAGAGCCGGAGCTGACGGTGGCGCAGCAGACTCCTGCAGTGGTAAGTTCTGATTGATTGTAAACTGTACAACTAACTTCATTATTAACCATTGCAGTCGAATGCCAACGACAATAAGCAGTTTGGACAGCGCATGCTGGAAAACTTCTTCAACTACGCTTCCAGTTTTTGCATCTCGCCACAAGACATCCCACCTGCCGCGACCGAGTCCTTTGTGCCCTTCTCTGTGGTGCTAAATTGGTACGCCAACTTTCAACGTCGCATGGATCAGAACCCCAACTTCTGGAAGTACTAACACAGCACTACCAACTACCGTTAAGTGGCCAATCCCATGCCCCTCTTATTTTATAAATATTGCAAATACATTTGTATATATTCTTTCAGTATTTTGATAAATCGTTCAAAAAAAGGATTTGAATTTGTATACCAAATGTTTGGCAAGAGGCTCTGGGACAAGCAAGGACGGCGCCTCACTTTTTCTTCGGTTCCTGAGGCGACTTTCCATCTGCACCACCTTTCGGTGGAGCAGCATCCTTCGATGGTGCACCCTTCTTTGGTGTTGCCCCCTTTTCCGCAGAAGCGCCCGCCTTCGTAGCTTTGCTCTTCTCTTTTAATGAGTGTTCGGATCTCTTTTTGGCAGCATCCAATGCTTCATTGCCCGCTTTGGCGGCTGCCTTGGCCTTCGCTTGCTGAGCCTTGACAATGCTCTCGAGACGTTGCTTGTTGGCTTCAGTCATCTCGCCAAAGACGTCGGTTATAAACGCCTTGTACTCTGTTTGGAACTGCACCTTGTTGCCCGTGGCCGGTGCCGAGTTGGGTAGTCGTCCAACATAGGATATGCAACGGCTGCAACGATTAAAACCAAACAAAATGAATACTTTAATAAGACACCCATTATGTATCAAGTGTTGTGCTCTCTCTATGTAATTTATGTTTCGCTCGCCCCACAACAGCCGGCACGGGGCACACAATTTGGCAAGGGAATGTCACAAAGCGAACACCCGAATATATGTACCTACCCAATACCCAAAGTCTGCTATGTGGTCTAGGTCTAGTATAGGGGAGGTATGTGGGTCTATTTAAACAATAGCATTGGCGCTGGGCGGCCACGCTAGCTGATTTTTATTCCTCCTCTCTCCTAGCCAGCCCCCTCCTATCTATCGTTGTGTTCTTTTTTGTGGCCTGCAAAAAAAGCAAGCCATTTGGCAAAGTCGACACATTTATTTAGTCTATATAAAATCGCTGTGTATATATGTACATATGTAGTATAGAAGAATACCATGAGCAAGTATATAATGTGTATGTCTGTCTGTGTGGCATCTGAAAACACGCGCAACCTCTGTTGACCATCCTGCAGTTGTTGTATTGTTCTTAAACGATTTATAAACATTGCACCATACCCTGCAGTTGCAGTTGAGCGATGGAATTTTAATGAATCAAGCGGCGGCACTTATCCCAGAAATTATGCTCAGAATTGAGTAAAGTATAGGGAACTCGCTTCCCATAAGCAGATCTTTTAATTTTAGTTAATTAAACAGCATCTATGCTTCGAATAAGAGGCATGTGCGACAGAATTTGCTTGCAATTAAATACTTTTGCAGTTTGCTGCCTGTTCTGATCATTGATTTGGCGAGCAATGCAAAGCAGCAACAATTGCAATCGGAATCGAGTCTCTTGGCTGCTCTTTGGGGATGTTGAAAGATTGCATTGGCGAGACAGTTTCGCTTGCAACGTGTTGAGTGCCGCATATCGATTTGAATTGACCGCGTTGCGCGTGTTGCACGAGACCTGACCGCCCGACCACGCGAAAATAGGTCAAAAGGAGAGCAAAAGCCGCCACACAAGCCGCGACCACAGTCAGGCAGCGATGTCATTGAGCAGCCGCCGTGGGGAAAAAGAGGGAGAGACGCAAACCGCAATGCCACAAACAGAGGCAGTAGCAGCAGCAGCTGCTACTAATAATTTTCCGAGGCTTGTTGTTGATGGCATCATAAATCAAAAGCCTGAGTCATCCATGCTGCCAATGGGTCCGCCGGAAATGCCGAGCGCTGGGCTGCAGTTTCCGCTATGCCTCGGCCGTTGGGTCACGCGTTCGCGATTCCCACCGAATCAGTCAGAGCAGCGTCTGTGTTTGTGCCATCAAATTGACAAGAGGAACACGCCACTAAAAGGAATATACAAACAATATGTGTACCAAGCAAATGGCCAAAGGTTTCCCATGCACAGAAGTGTTTACCTTGACCAGGCGAAGCCGCAACGCTTTCCCCTGCATCCATCCCAAGGAACTCTGCAGCTGAGGGCAGTTCCCGCTCCCGCCACCCCCAACAGAGAGCACAATTCAAACATAATCCAGAGATTTCCGTTAAAATCTCATCAGGCACATGGTCCCTCGTCAATCATTTGCACCTTTCCCGAACTGGGCCAAATGCCCCTGAGGAATTTCAATTCTGCAATACGCGAAACGATGACTCGACGGGGGCAGGTGCCGTCGTTGCCACCCGCGTCGAAGGCGCCCAAGGAATTTCCCATAATTAAAAAACGATTTGTTAGCTTTCCCGATCATCATCAACATCATCATCGAACGATGGCCAATGATGGCGCACAGCATGGAGGAGATCCAAGCGGTGGGATGAAGGTGTGGTCAACGGATGTGGTGCCCACACCACCACCACCAACAACAACAACAATGACGCAGATGAGCCGCGACACGATCCCCAAAATAGACACGGATCCGCAGTGGACAGGCGGAGAAGAAGAAGGTGTTGCCGTCTCCGTGAACGCCCTGAATGATTGTCATAATGATGATGATGATGTACATAAGGTGTTTGATAATGAACTCGAAGCTCATGGGCGGCGGCAGCGTTGGAGGCAGGGTACAGCAGCAGCATTAAACTTGAACGTGTCCGATGCCGAAGGTGTTGGCGAGCAGAAGGAAATTGAGCATCAACAGGCGGAAAATTTTAATGACGCCTTCTTCGGCCAGCGACACGACCACAACGACAACGACAACGACAATGACAACGATAGCGACTACGCCATGGATGTGGATGGGGCCAAAAATAAACACGAAATATGCGAGCAAAGCAAATTAGAGAAGGTCTTTGGTGTGGCGGAGATGGAGCATGGACGGGCCAAAGATCATAATGAGCTAAATATGACTAAAGAGGGGAGCAAACATTTCGCAAATCAAGAGCAGAAGAGGCAGCAGCAGCAGCAGCAGCAGTCAATATGCTTAGTTGGGGAGCAAACAATAGATGGGGCAGTGGCGGCCAGCAACCACCAGCAGCACCAGCAGCAGCAGCAGCTGCCCGTCGATCTCTCAGACGCGCGCGAAACGTCGCCAGAGCAAGTGGACGATCCGAAACAGATTCCGACTAATATTCGCATAAGCGACGGCGCCAGCAGTCACGTTCAGCAATCGGAATACGGATCATTGGGCAGTCGCAGTGCCAGTGCCAGTGCCAGTCCCAGTCCCACTGCCAGTGTCGGGCAACACAAAGTAACGCGTCCAAATTTAGAATTACTGAAGAGTTGCGTTCGCGCGTTCCTAGACGAGGGTGCCGTCGCCTCCCGATCGCCACCGCAGCTCGACTTTGAGCTGATTGAACTGCTGACCGAAGCAATCGAATTCCTTTGCGAACTCCCCGCAATCACGGGAAACCTTTGGAGCGAGCGTGGGGCAGAGGCAGAGGCAGAAGCGGGTGCGGGTGCTGAGCGAGAGGCCAGTGTGCAGTGTGCGGACATGACTGTGAGCAAAGTGAGTGAGGATCGGGAAAGTGAAACAATCGTCGTTTATCCCGACCAAATCGAACCGCCCACTGAGGTGGATGACAACAACAACAACAGCAACAACAGCAGCAACGTTAGCAGCGGTAGCCCTGTCCATGCCAGCAGCGAGATGAAGTACGAACGGAAGACTGCAGCCACAACACTGCCAAGCAGACGTCTCCCCATAAGCAGCAGCCCCATCACAGCCACTCCAATCCCAGCAGCTGTTCCCACATTGGCAGCTCCGCCCACAAGTCGCTTCAGTGCCACCAGTCGTATACGCAAT
Source organism: Drosophila subsilvestris (assembly GCA_035043285.1). NCBI lineage: Eukaryota > Metazoa > Arthropoda > Insecta > Diptera > Drosophilidae > Drosophila > Drosophila subsilvestris. Next base: position 4,260,852 of record JAWNNB010001724.1, on the reverse strand, counting down.
GTGGATGTAGTACCGCCTCCTCCCATCACACCCCTCCTGCTGGGTGAACAACCAAAACGGAACTCCATGTCCAGCCGCGATGACATCTCCATAGATACCGACTCGGTGCTGCCAGAGCGAACGCGTCTGCGCCGACAGCGACGCATGCGCTCCCAGGATTCGGTGGAGGAGAAGCCCGAGGATGTGATCGAGCGGCTGAACAAGCTGAAGGCCCGCATATCGGGAGCGCTCAGTGAGGTCAAGGGTGTGCTCAAGCAGTACAGCACCGAAGGCGAGGCGGAGGCCGCCGGTGAGAAGTGGCAGGGACCGCCATCAGCGTCACCCAAACCAGCTGAGGCTGAGAGAGCAGCAGCAGCAGATCCTCCTCCTCCGGTGACATTCCGTTTTGTGAACAAAGTGCGACGACGCCGCAGCTACTTTGACGAGGCGGAGGAGGAGAAGGAGCAGGGCAACGCCAGAGAGAGTGCAGAAACCGAAGACACTAAAGAAGGCAAAGATGAATCAATCAGAGAGAACCATGTGCCGCAATCTGCCAGCGATCTCAAGGATAAAAAGGAAAAGCCAGAAACATCTGAAAATCAGGAAAATTCATGCGATAACAAGCCACAGATAAATGATTCAACAGAGACTATAAAGAACCTCGAGACTACCCAAGAAACTCACAGGGAGGAAGGGCCTGCAATAAAACTCCAAGAAGATGGAGCAGCAGCCTGCCCAGCGCCACTGCCAGTCAATGGAGGAGAGCCACCCAAGGCTGCAGAACAAGTAAAATTACTAGAGAAGAGCAAAGCCCAGGCCAAAATAGACTTCCTGGCCAAGGTGCAAATGGAACTCAAGGCAAAGTCCGTGAAAGATGCTCAAGATTCACACAAAGCAGAAACCACAGAAAAAAAGAAGCAGAACAACCAACGCCAACCACAAACGCACTGCCAAATGAGTCAGACATGAAACCAGCGGCCAATTTGGATGCGCCAGCGACCGTCAAGAGTGTCAAAAAGAAAGTTGTCGTGGCAAAGTCAAAGGTGAATAATCCCCGACGCGCCTCAATCGCTGCGGTGGAGCCATCCAAGATCAAGATCGAGCCGTCCGTCGGTCAGATCGATGCACTCATCACACAAAGGCGACCCTCCGATTCGGAGGCGATTGTCAAGCGCAAAAAGAAGCAGAAATTAATGAGTATCAATGTAGCACCATTTACTTCCGGCAATCAGAAGGAGGCGGAGACGACGACGACGACGACGGACTCTATAGCCGAGGAGGCGTTGATGGGTACAGCGGTCAAGTCGAAACCTCCTGCTGAACAATTGGCAACGACAGAGGTCAATGCGGTGGCAGCCAAACGCGAAACGAAGTCGCCTGCCAAAAGCCACGAAGGAGATGAAGCAGCAGCGGCGACACCAGCGACACCAGCGACCATTGCAACAGAAGCTACAAAGGCCCAGCCAAAACGATTGCAAATCGATGAGGCCAATCAAGCGCCAGCCAGCGAACGAGGCAGACGCGCAAGCCTGAAACTAGCGGAGTTGGTGGGCGAAACGGTGCTGGTGGTGCCGGCATCGAGATCGAGTGCAGCCGCAGCAGTAGTCACAGCAGAGACAGTGCCTGCAATTATCAGCTCATTAAGCGAGTCCAAAGAACCCATTAATCAGTCGGCAGTTGTTCCGGAGATTGCCATTCCTATCGAGTCGCAGGTGGGAAAAGCAACGCCCCAACAGGTGGCCATCGGTGCTGACATTGAAGGCGCCGCCAGTGCCTCCGTCTCCGTGTCCGAGTCCGTTGTCGAACAGTCAGAGCCACAAATAGCAGCGACATTGAGCGAAGTGCCACACGAAGAGTCATCGTTACAACAACCAGAGGCAGGGGCAGAGGCAGAGGCACAGCCACAGCAGAGCCAAGCAGCCGGGGAAGCTACAAAAGACAACGCACAGGCGCATACTAGCGACAGTCTTGCCACCATGCCGGAGCTGAAAGTACTTGCGGGCCCGGTGCAGCCCGTTAAGATCGAAACTGTTGAGCAGCCGCACGATGCGGACAAAGCGGATCATCTATCCGTTATCAAGAAGAAGTCGACGCATCTCAAGAAGTTGGTGCGCAAGAATTCCATAGACAAAGCGAGGGAGAAGGAGGAGGAGAGCAGGCTAAGCAACATACTGCGGGACAAGAACAAGATCAGCGAACTATCCTCGAGAATCAATAAGCTAACACCGCCCAAGAAGCAGGCGAAGGCAAGCCAAAAGGAGCCGCCACAGCAAGTGCAGCAAGTGAAATCCGAAGGAGATGCAACACCGGGAGAAGCTCCAAGTGAGGAGATCAACGAAATCGAACCTGAGCCAGAGCCTGAGCCAGGGTCAGAGCTTGAGGCAGTGCCTACTCCCGCGCCCAAGAAGCCGCGCAAGATCAAAAAGAAGGTGATCATCAAGCGACAGAAGCGACGCCTCTCCATCAGCGACACATTCTTCATCCAGCCAGAGCCGGAGGAGCCGAAGGAGCCCGAAATCGAGACCATTGAGAAGGCCATTGCCTATGTGACTGACGATGAAGGTGAGGAGGACGACAAGCAGCAGCAGGCGGAGCAGTTGGGGCCAGTGGAGCCGGTGAAGCCTCTAAAGTCCTGCCTGCATGTGCGCGAATACAAGATCGGAGATCTGGTGCTCTATGGGGAGCGGTACCGCAAGACACAAGTGCGCTGGAAGCGCGGACGGGTGCTCGAGAGGATTACCAGCATTTCGTACAAGCTGGAGATCGAGGGCAAGGAGGTGGCCGCCCATGTCAGCTACATCAAGAAGTACACGGGTCGCAAGGTGCAATTCGGCAACAAGGAGTACCTGGAGATTGACTACGAGCAGGTGGCCGAGGAGGAGCGACGAGCGGCCAGCTACAGCATATGGAATATGGTATAGGAGGAGGTGCCTAGCCTAGCCTAGCCTAGTGTGTACCTAGTGTGAGTGTTCCCTGTGCTGTGTCACCCCTCGACACACCCCGATTGATGCGTCGCCCCCATCTTTAGCCATTGAGTAGAATTAAAAAATTGTTTTCATTCAAGGAAGAATTTTTTAAGGATCTCAACTCGACATTCAGTTATGTTATAGTCTTTCGTCTCTAGTTAGCCAGCTAGTCTCTCTCGTATGTGTAATCTTTCTGTAAATACTCGTAGCTTAGCGTTTAGTTTATCCTAAAACTAGTCACAGACATTTGTTAGTGGGAAAGGCCAACAAATTTGAATGTAAATTATTCCAGAATCAGTTGAGTATCGATTTCGATGTGTGTTCCCTTTAGTGGAGTGTCTACATTTTAAGTATGTGTAAAATAAACCAAATTTAATGTTAAATAAAGCGGAAAATATTTCAGAAATTCGCATTGCAAACTCTTTACATCATCATCCGTCGCCTTGGCCTCGCTATTTCCATCATCATCATCATCATCATGAAAAACAATAACAATAACAATAACAACAACAACAACAACTATTTCCAAATCCAATTACTCATAACATTTTTATGAATCTGTTTATTTCAAATGTTCCCCATTTGGCGATTGCTGCTTCCCCTTGGCCCTCGCCACGCAAATATCCATCCATTCCATTCACTGTTGTTGTTTTTCCGGACTATTTATAGATCTCGATTGGAGGAAATATCGCAATGAATGAAAAAAAAGAAAACAGAGCAACCCGAAGGCGCTACCAAACATTTCCTTTCCCCTGCTCTACTCGTACTAAGCGGTGACTCTTTCCCCATTCCTTATGGCCAGTGGTCAGGGGGGCAATAAATTCCATATACTCGTACATATCTCAATCCGCAAAAAAAGAAATTATCACTGACATCTATTATGGGCTTTGCCACCCACTCTAAAATATAATACATATACATATACCTACCCCGATACGAGTTATGTATACCTCGGGGTTGGGGAACAACATAAAGATCTTTCGATGCGTGCCATTAATAAAACTTTGGCGGGATTCTGACAGGGCGGAGGAACACCCGCAAAAGGGAAATCTAAAAGGAACAGACTAAATCTTCTCTGCCTCTCGGCCAGCTCGGACATTTCTCATAATTGATTGTCAAGGCGTTTGGCGCTTTCGGAATTTCTCGCCATTTTTTTTGGTTTGCCACCAAAGAGAAAATAAAATCTCCCATAATTATTGCCTCCCCCGCCCTGGCTGTTTGTACAAGAGATTTTAATTTACGTTGACAAAAACAACAAAAAAAATTCACAAAACATGCCAGCCAGATGCCAGCCAGCCAGCCAGCTTATAGCATACGAGTATCTCTGTACAATGTACATTCATATATGTAAGTATAGGGATGAGGATGAGGCATAGAACGTGTATATAATGTATACAAAAACCAGCAAATATGCTACATTCCTGAGGCCTTTTCTGTGCGCCAGTCTGTGCGCCCCCAACAAGATATTTCATTCAATTTTTCGTGCTGGCAACCAAGTACAAACATTAATATGAAAGAAATAAAACAAAACACATTTCACACTCGTGTACTCTTTCGTATGTATGGCGTTTTTGAGCGATAGGATAGCTGGGTGGAACATTCACATGAAAAACCAAAACATTCTAGACATCAAAGATTTCAAGTGCAGAGAATAGTACTTGCTGCTCGCACGGGGATAGGATACGAGTACTTAAACATAAAATCATACGAGTACGACGAGTATGTATATTCCACATGTTTATTTTGAAATGTTCGGGGGGGAGCAGAGTTTAGTATTATTTTCCATAAATCAGAGCAGAAATCTAGCGAGCCAGGGATCAGTGCGCGGACTAGGGACTCGGGACTCGGAATTTTACTACTTATATGTATGTATGTCGCCACATTAAGTTTTATGTGGATTGTGCGAGCAGAGGCGCACAACACTCGCAGATCTCGCATAAGAAATGCCAATCGTTAATTCAACAGACAAACGCCAGCAACAACTACACAAGTACATACGTATGTACATATGTACGATACATTTAAATATCTGCGGACAGGGACAGGGGCAGTGCACGGGGACGTGGACTGCTTTCAGCTTTTTTGTGTTTTAGTATCAAACGCCGCCGTCGCGCAAAAACTGTGCCAAGTTCCTTGCGCTAGTTTTATACAATGCGAAATCCAACATCGACATGGGGCTATTCGCGATTTGTTCAAAGTGCAAAATCTGGCAACAAGGCCGGACGGACCGGACCGGGCCAATTACTAACAACGCAAAAACCGAATTGAAACAAATTATTGGAGCCTTCGGTTGACAGGCAGGGAGGGCGTGCTGCTGCTGCTGCTGCAAAATTAATCGTATCAGAGAAGACAGACACCGTTTCTGAACCGAACCGACATTTTTGATTGCTTACTAAGCCCACATGGAAGTCAAGGCAGAAGTTGTGGGTGCGATCTCTGAACTCTAGCGAGGTCATACCACTCATTCAGATGAACGTAAATATACGGCAAAATATGCTCTAAAATTTACAAGATCAGGCCTCACACCTATAAATCTTTAGGGCAGAACCAAACAACCTTCAGGAATTTGCTTGGCACACGTTTAGTTCAAACGAAAAAAAAAGAAGAAAAACAAAAATAAATACAACAATAGGGAAAATCGGATTTCATGGGTCGACTACAAAATTACCCTAGCAGGCGGGACCAAAGAAGACTTTTGTGAAATATATGCAGCTATTAGTCTGATGTTAATATTAATAATTGAATTGAACAAACTAATAGAAAACTTTACCTAGATATAGAAGGACATAGCCTAGGACATACTGCTGATCTATGCAGATTATATATACAAATATATTCCCTACAGATTATGAGATGATATTCTGTATAAACAAAATACGCACTGCCCACTGCCAGAAACAGAAACAAAGAGAAGAGAGACCGAAACGATTAAGTGAGAAACCATCAAATTGTTGCTGTTGGCATGCGCCAGTGCCAGTGCCAGCGCCAGAGCTACCAAGGAGCTGTGAGCTATAGCGGCGGCATAGATGGCGTCACACTGCGACGACCCATCGCCATTTTGAAAGTGTCAAGTCAATCGATTGGATCGTATTGTATCGTATCGTATGGGGGGATCTGTGGGTGGTTGCGTGCGAGAGAGAAATCGTCACAGTCGACGCAAGCATTTCGACTTTCGCATTCGCATTCGATTGACACTTTGAAGGCGCGTCAACGATAATCGCACCTGAATTAAATCATTAGGCGGTGGGGCTACGGCTACGCTACACAGCAGTAGCCCAAGGCCCGACATTGCACCTTGGCATTTCAAAAGAGAGCGAGAGAGAGGGTGCTATGTGTCTGTGTGTAACTTAGGTAGGGTCTGTGTTATATTCTCATCAACCCCAGGACTCACGTTTCGTTCTCATTTTTGATCAGGGCCGTGTCAAAACGGGGCTGTACATAGGACCAGCATCCCTGGTTCTTGTGCTCCTCCTGAACCCACAGCAGCTCCGCTGACTTGTACAGCTCCAGCTCCTTCATGATCAGATCATACGGAAAGGGACAGACCTAAATAAAGGATCGATATTAATAATTACCCCATAAATTCGAGAGTTCTAGATTACCTGTTCTATTCGAACGAGTGCCACCGTTTCATCCTGCTCATGATCCTCCCGCTCCTTTAACAGATCGTAGTAGACTTTGCCCGAGCAGAAGATCAGCTTGGTGACGCAGTCGGGCTTGTTGGCCGTCTTGTCGTCGGGAATGAGGCGCTTGAACTCGCTGCACTCGTTAAAGTCGCGGAACGAGCTGCGGGCCAGCGGATGGCGCAGCAGGGACTTTGGGGAGAAGTTGATGAGCGGCTTGCGAAAGCCCATGGCCACCTGGCGGCGCAGGGCGTGGAAGAGATTGGCCGGTGTGGAGAGATTCGTCACTATCCAGTTGATTTCCATCAGCTGGCGGGCCACAAAGTCACAGTCGCAGGTGTCCGGAAAGACATCGGGATCGTCGTCGCTCATCTGCAGGAAACGCTCGATGCGCCCGGAGGAGTGCTCCGGGCCCATGCCCTCCAGGCTGTGCGGCAGCAGCATCACTATACCGGACTGGCGCACCCACTTGGTCTCCCCGCTGGCGATGAACGTGTCGATGATGCACTGGGCGGTGTTGCAAAAGTCCCCGAACTGCCCCTCCCAGATCACCAACGAGTTGGGATCGGCCATGGAGTAGCCGTGCTCGAAGCCCAGCACCGCGCACTCTGACAGCGAACTGTTGCTCACATTGTACTCCGCCTGGTCGGGATACAGGTGCTCTATGGAGTTGTATCGCACCTTGTCACGGGCCTGGTGGTGCAGCACATGATGGCGATGCGAGAACGTGCCACGCTCCACATCTTGCCCGGACAGCCGCACGTGTACGCCATCCTTAACCAGCGTGCCAAAGGCGAATGCCTCGCCCAGCGACCAGTCGGCCAGCTTGGATTCGACCATTTTTCTCCTCAGCGCCAGAATGCGCATAATACCTCTGGGAAGAGATCGATCGAAATGAGTGAAGGTGAAGCGAGATCCGGTAACAGGCTGTGGGCAATCGAGCAATCCAGACTTACTTGTGAACCTGGAACTTGTGCTCCTTGGGTGGCGGACTCGAATAGATCTTGCCAATATTCTTGAGGACGTCCAAACTGACGCCCGTGGGGCACATTTTCAGTCTGTCGCGGCCCTGAAAGAAGGCCGTCCAGGGCGAGTCAATCCACGAGGAATACTGCAATGGAAAAGGGAAAAGTAGCTGTGGTTAGGCCGGAAAATTCTGTGCCGGAGACTCCAATCAAACCTTAAAGGTGGACAACTTCTTGGACTCCTCCCACGCATCTTCGCATATTTTTTCGTACTTGACTATCATGGCCTTGTAGTCGGCCGCCGTTATCACACCCTCCTTGATCAGCTTCTCCGAGTAGAGGGCCATGCAGGGCTTCAGCTTCCTGATGCGCTGATACATCAGCGGCTGGGTGAACATGGGCTCGTCCGCCTCGTTGTGGCCGTTGCGACGGTAGCCCACAATGTCAATGACCACATCCTTGTGGAATTTGGCACGGTAATCGGTGCTGACGCGCGCACAATGGATGCACGCCTCGGGATCATCAGAGTTGACATGGAAGATGGGGGCATTCACGACGCGGGCCACGTCCGTGCAGTAGCGGGAGGAGCGCGAGAAGCGCGGATCTGTGGTGAAGCCCACCTGGTTGTTGCTCACCACGTGTATGGTGCCGTAAGTCGTGTAGTTGGGCAAATCCGACAAATGCAAGGACTCGTAGACAACGCCCTGGCCACAGAAGGAGGCGTCGCCGTGGATGATAATGGGCAGCACCTTACAGCCAGTGATATCACCGCGCTGGAACATCTCGGCCCGTGCCTTGCCCAGCACCACCGGATTCACGTGCTCCAAATGCGAGGGATTGGCCACGACGGTGATGCGCACATTCTTGTTGGTCAGCCGGTTCAAGCGCTCCATGTACAGGCCCAGATGGTACTTGACATCGCCCGAACCCGAATCGCTGGCCTTGAGGCCATGGAACTGTCCCAGAATGTCGGCAATGGGCTTGCGGCAAATGTTGGCCAGCACATTGAGTCGCCCCCGATGGGCCATTCCTGCGTAGGTATCAGTGTGAGTGTGGGTGAGGATGATTGGGGGACTGGAGGATAGAGTTACCTATCATTACAGACTCGACGCCGAGACTGGTGGAGCGATCGATGATCTCCTTGAGGATGGGTATCATAATGTCGCATCCCTCGAGACCAAAACGCTTCTCCGAGGAGAACTTTTTGGCCAGAAAGTTCTCAAAGCCCGTGGAGCGTGTCAGGCGCTCCAGTATTAGTTTTTTCTCTTTGGGACTGAACTCGATGGCGGCAGGCTTCTCGAAGCGCTCTCGTATCCAATTGGTCTTGTTCAGCGATGTGATCTGCATGTACTCCACACCAATGGAGCCGCAGTAAATGCGCTCCAAGCGATCCAGAATCTCTCTATTTTCGGGAAGAATACAATACCAGGATGAGGATACGATACGTGGAGGAGTTTGCTGATGTGGGAAACCTACTTGAGGGGCAGGAACTGCTCACTGCCGCCAATCAGCGTCGACGAGGGCAGCTTAAAAGTGGCATTAAGATCGTCTGCAGGCGAAAGGCGATCTTTGGGAAAGACTGGACTGTTATTTGTGCATCATCTTACTTACTGAACACATAGGAATAGTGCTGCCGGAGCACTGATTCGGTGGCATTCCGCTTGGCGCCGTCTACGGAGGTCGTACCATGCGGCTGGACAATGCCCAGCGGATCAAGATCGGCGGCCAAATGGCCGCGCGTCTGATAGGCCCTTATGATGGCCTGCACCGTCAGATGGTCATCGATGTACTTCCAATCCATTGCTGGAGGAGCCGCCGCCGCTGCGGACGTGGTCGGGTTCGTGGTCGATATATTCCGTGCCGGGAGCTCCGATCGAGATTGAACTCTCGCTGGCGACGGTGCTATGGGCGGACGCCGAAACTTTTGCTTATCAGATCCCTTCGTTGACACGCTGCGCGGCTTGCCGCTAAAATAGGCATCCCACGACTGTAAATAATCAAACCATTTAGTTAAGCCAACGAGCCAACTGTCTGCACCCACTTACTGGATCCACGGACTTGGGATTGACCTTCCACTTGCTGTACAGTCCCTCAATGTAAATGGCATTGCTGCCATTGAGCATACTGTCGGCATCTTTGCTTTTAGCGGGTGATTTTGGTGCTTTGCTAGTGGAATCGGTTTTCAGCTGCCGATGGTTTAACGTTAACTGAAACGCCGGACTGTTGGTTCTCATCCATTTCAGTGCCGGATGGGCCCTGAATGGAATTTTTAACAGCATCGTATTCTGGAGCCGGCATTGGTTCATGGTCTTTTGGCGAAAACTATCCGAGTACCGAGAGAATTTTAAATTTTGTGAATACGAATTTAGATCTAAAAAAATTGTTGACACATACTCGTAGTCTGACGCTCCATAGGTGTTTGCCCCAACTGCCAGTTTCAATTCCATCGCAGGCTACTCATCTGGATTCGTTCTATCATCACCGAAATAATCTTCCGGGGCTCTCTTTCGCTTGGCATCCCTTTGAGTGCCCTTCCTTACCTCAGACTTGCTTTTGAATGTGCTCTCATCTGTCTGCTTGTTCTTCAGACTGTTTTTATTCAGATTAAAGGAACTATTGTCAGAGGCTGGGGAAAGTTTGTACCTCCTACTCATCCGTATCGCTAGATTGTCCTTTTCTGTCTTTGGATTATCCTCCGGCGATTTGTCTTCCGAGTCTCGTCTCTTTTCGATTGAATCAGAATCAGTTCCCATTTTTTGAGTTGGTATCGATTTTATAGTGTCGACAGATTTTGGTTTGGTTTTCTTTGACTTTTTCCAATATATGAGTGTATTTTCGTCGGTTTCGGGCCAATGGTAGTCCACAGACTCAGTTCCTCTTGTCTCAGATGTATTTAATCTGATAGGATTTGGAGTACGAGTATTTTCCGATTTGGAATCGTTCATTTTATGGCGAAATTTTTGTTTCGTTGTCCTTTGTCGATATTTCACGCTTGGCCCATGTTTAAAAACGCGTTTGTGGCTCGCTTTATAGCCACGGGATTTCTTCTCGGATGAAGCCGATTCGGTCTTATCATTATCTACCATTTTATACACAGATTTTTGTATTGATATTGAAGTTTTTGCATTTTTGGGAAAGTTTCCTTTCTTTTCACTATCGGCCGACTTCCGTTGCTTTTTCGAAGACTTATCATCGGATTCGGGCAACAGGAAGGCCACAGAATCTGGCTCGATTGTATCATCTTGTGTCGAAGGACTTACCCTCATTGGAGTTGCATTTTTATCAGATTTAGAAGATTCGATTTTATTTTTTTCGGTAGACATTTCCATGGTCTCGTTCTGGTTGAGGATATTTGATTCCGGAAATTTGGCATCAGTCGTCTTTGAATTCTTTTTCTTTTTGTACAATCGAGTGCCGTATTTTTTTGGCACATCCTTTTTACCGGGCAACGCAGTCTTCTCTTTGGCACAGTATTGGGTTTTATTTTTCAGGGACCGACGGTCTGGTATTGGCCTGAAATAATCCACTGATCCACTGGATCCCACTTTATACAGAAAAATCGTATTTTTATTATTTACGGAATTATTTTGAAGACTCTTTTCCTGCGTTGCTGCATCTTTTTTGTCATCGGCAACCAGCGTCTTTACTATTTTAAACTGTCTCTTTGATTTCTGCGTCTTTAACATTTTCGGGCTCTTATTGGGTAGCGTTTTGGGTAGCCTCTGCGACTTTGTCATAATTTTCTTTGCTTTTTCCTTGACATTTTTCGATATATTGCCCAATAGTTCTCTCGTGGTAGTCTTTGGTGGTGTAGTTTTATCATCCTTACTTGAGCTGGATTGCACAAAAGGACTCAGAATGGTTGGGCCTATTACAATATCACTTTGGGGGTCAATTGTATCGAAGTAGGAGTTGGGTGCGTGACCATCTCCGTCCAATTTCTTTTGAGACCCTGGCACTTCAATCGAGCGTGGGGCCTTTGTCTTGTCCAGCTTCGAGAAAAGATCTACATACTCCATTGGCGTAGTTGTTGGTGCGTCCAACTTGTTCTTTGTGTGATCCTTTTCAGTCATGAAAGGCACTACAGGATTATCCGGATCAGTTGCAATTGGTTGGCCTGTTTGTTGTTTAGTTGATGTGGAATTTTTTGCAGTAGAAATTGGGAAATCCAAATGTTTTGTATAAGGCTGCTTTGCACTTTCTGGATCTGTTATTTCCTTTTTCATATCTTTGACAGCTCCTGGGAAGACACCACTGTCAGGTTTCAAGGGCACTTCGTCCTCAGCGTTGTCCTTAACCATTTCCCGAAAGTATTTTTGCCACGACTAAAGGAAGAAGAGAAGCTAATTGGTGAAAAAGTTGGAATGTTATTGGCAGCAATTACCTCATGAATGGAGGACTCGTCTTTTAGCCATTTTGCGAACAAGTGCTCCATGTACTTTGCATTGGTGGGACCGACATCATCGATATTTACATCCCTTTGATCAAATTTCGATGTGCCATCCTCATCGTCTTTTCGCCCGCTGCCACCGACTTTCTTGCCGCCCGTGCTGAAGCGCTGAAATCTTTGCAAGCTGACAAAGGACCGCAAACTGCTGAGCGCCATATTGTTACCTCGAACCAATACTGGCAATTTCTAAATATAAGGCCTAAACTCTAATTTAAATTGATTCTAATATCAATGAATGATATTATTTGACTTTGGAAAAAACCCAACGAAACTGACAATTTCAATAAGTATGTTTATGGTAATGATCGGCAATGCATCTAATACTACAAATTACAATACTACAATACAATTGTCTGCACACAAAATTCGGTGCACTACTTCTTCCGGAAGTAATACTGTTTTTATTTGCGCGCTGCTGCCACGCACAAGGAGCATGCGAGTTAATACTTGCGATTCTTAGCTGAAGCCTAGGAGATAATTTACACCGCCGGCCGCCATTCAATTCAAAAGTTGCTATAATTAATAATTATCACTTGATTCGCTTTTTGGCGATCGGCTGGACAAGGACTTGATTTATATTATCGATGTATCGATATGGAACATACAGTGCTGTATAAGGTCGCAGAGCCTTGTGGGGTTTTGACTCTAGCAGCCTGCGGCCACACTAAAATAGCCTCAGTAAAATAAAAAAATTATCGTAATTTTTGTAAAAATCCTGCTATCCAGCTACAATGAATCAATTGAACCAATTCCACGCGCCCTCGTTCGGAGATGATATGTTCGACATGCCAACGGAGCCCACCAACCATGCTGTAAGTGCTGCTGGAGCAGGCAACACGGACGGGAATAGAGAGAGAGTAGACAGCAAAGCGCCGCCCAGGTCCCAGAACGAACTAATAGCTGACAGACAGGGTTTTTACAGCTGAGTACTTCCACTAATTGATGAGCATCGATGGAAGTCATTAATGGTTTTATAATGAACTGAATGAAGCGCAGAGATCGAAATCTCTTACATTGGGGTCGCGCTGCCACCGTACTCGTACCCCACCACACCACACCACTCCCACCCGCAACCGCACGTCTGGCCGTGCGCTTCGATCATTATCGTGTGTGGTTTTTGGGGTACCAGCTGGACGACTCGACTCCTCCAGCAGACACACACACCAATGCACGCGCATAGCCCCCTTCCCGACCAGCCGAGCGGTTATCGATACAAAGCAGCGTAGCAGCAGCGGCAACGACGCGTCAGCTTCTTATCAACAAACAGCACGCACACACAACACCACACAGCCACACACAATCAGCAGGGCAGGTCGACGCAACGACATCGTTACCACATACTCCTCCGCTTCTCCTCCCGCTGTGGGTGCACAAGCACATGTAGCTGGGCTTGGCGGCGTCGGCGGACAAGCGAATCATACATTAGTTTAGTTGTTCAGTCTGTGATTGGATTATAAATTCAGCCCCTCTGCTCCTCAGATGAAGAAGTTCCTAGTGAGAGAGTCGCCTTAGGGTTGAGTGTTAATAAAAAATGACTTACCCAACGCCCAATGCTTTTGTTTTCGTTGCAGTCGCAGAGAATGCTTAGTCTGGATCATTCCACGTTCAATGATGACGACGAGGAGGATGGCGACAACACGTATGGGCGTAGCGGCGGCGGGCACAGCATGATGACGCAGCAGCACGAGCCAGAGAATCCTCAGAAGATCCTGCCACAGCTGCCCCCAGCTCCACAGCAGCAGCAGCAGGGTCTGGCACAAGCTCCGTCCAAGCCTCTGGCCCCGTTTGCTCTGTTCTTTCGCGACACTGTGACGGCCATCAAGCAGCAGAATCCCGCATGCTCCCTCGAACAAATATCGGTCATTGTCCAGACCATGTGGGACTCTCTGGACGAGACGCAGAAGAATGTGTACAGCCAGAGGAACGAGCAGGAGAAGCGCGACTATGTGCGCCACATGCGCGACTACCGCCAGCAGCTGTCGGAAACGGAAATCACTTCTCCGGAGGCTAACAGCAGCATCCCAGATGCTTCTGTGCCAGCGATTCAAACGACGGATCTGATTACGCCAAACATTGAATTGAGCGACGAACAAACGCCAGCTTTGGCGGCCGCCACACCCACACCCACCGAAGCTCCGCCCGAGCAAATCCAACTGCTCACCGAGGCGGCCCAGGCGCCAAAATGCACGCGAGAGCAGTGCAACAAGCCGGCGATCATCAATCCGGACTGGGAGGATGAGTACTGCAGCAACGAGTGCGTGGTCATCCACTGCCGCAATGTTTTCAACGATTGGGCTCTCACACTGGAGAACTCTCCCACCTAGGGGGCACGGCACCCCGACTGAAGCACCAAACTAAGATTAGTCTTCGAGTTTAGTTCAAATTTACCGAAATGCGTTGCTCGGCTTCCCTCCTCCCATAGGCGCGGGCAATCAGCTGTTACACGTCTGGGGCGTTGCCAGCCTCGAGAGAAACCAATTGTCGTGCGCCGTTAAAGGGGTGTTTACAATATACAAAAATTGTGATGCAATGTACGATACGAATACGAATACGATTATTACATATTTAAATATATGACGTAGTCAACGGACTGGAGCTGTATGCACACCTAGAATCTGAGTGGAATGAAAGATATGGCAGGATATATTTTAACTTTTAATAAATACACACATTTATTACTCCTTGCACTTCATTATCAATATATCAATGTATCAATGCGCCGTTTCGTTACACAATGCTTACAAAAATCATCCTTCGTTTCCCCTTTTGTATGCATATTATTTTAAGTATATCAAATAATTAAAATGTATAAATTATTATTATGAATTCAAATAATATATGTATGTAGGAGTAGGTATGTATAAAAGACGTTTCCTTGGTTGCCTCGCCTTGAAGTAATGCGCCATTTAGTATTTACGAGTACGACTTTAAATAAACAACAGTATAAAAAACAAGGAATTCCAAACTTAAATTATTATAGAGTAGAGACATGGTTTCTTTTTAGTTTTCTCTCTTTTCTTTTTTATGATATACTATTACTTTGGGGCGGGGATAAAGCAGGAGAGTAAAAGACTTTAAATGCGCATACAGCATAGAGCATAGCGGGGGGTCGATATCCTTCATTAGTTGAGGGGGATGGGGAGGGGGGGCTAGATCATACTTTAAGTAGACTATTTTAAGATTTTGGGGTGTAATATAAGCACTTTTCGATTAGCATTTAACATAAACATACGAGTTAAAGCGCACTCTAAATAATATCACCAAATATTTGTTATTCCATTTTGTTGTTTCTTTGCCATTGCCTTGGCCTGTTGCAATCCTTTGCTGGTCTCATCCAGGCCTCGCCGCTGCTCGTTTCCATATTCGTAATAAGCTAATACAATACAATATTCCTTGGAGTAGTTGTGGGTGGAAGTGGGTGTGGGGTATAACTTTTTGTTTCTGCTCTAGGTAGCATAACACGTGGTGTTTAATTGTATTTGCGGCTATCCGTAATTAGTTGCCGCCATTTGATTCACACGTTTTTTTTCGCTTCTTTTTGTGGTAGGTAGTTAACATTTTCATCTTGTTTAATATTTATTATTGTATTTATTGTTATGGTTAAATGGTTTCATGCTCTCCAACTGCAACTGCAACGGCAGCCGCATGCTAGATTATTGACTAGTGTTGCCTTATGGGACGTGTACGGTTCTGCGGGGGGACTGGGTGTCTGGGGCCATATTTGATACGACCTGGAAACCAATAAGTATACGGATTAGTAGTGGTCTTTCCTTTCCCTTCCTTCTGTTTTCATTGTGCATTCCTCACCTCATTCTGTTGCTGCTGCTGCTGCTGATGCTGCTCCTCTGCTCTATTCCACAATTTGTAGTTCGCTAATATCCAGATCAGCACTATCCTTGCAGAAGGTGCTGGAACGTTCGAGCTTCGACTCAACGCGCTCCATGGGCATGTGCGCCCCCTCCATCTGGGCATCTATAAGCAGATTCAGCTTCTGCTTGACCGCCTGGGCCGCTTTGTACGAGCCATTGATGCCGTTGGTGGTCACCTTGGTGGCCATACCATTTGAGACAGCGGTGGTCTTCTTCAGCTGCAGCGTGTTGGGTCGTCGTGTGGGTATATTGGAGGGCAGACTGTTGCGCAGATTGTGCTGCTGCAGCATGCTGGCCACAGCGGAATGTGAGGAGGAGCGCAGGGGGCCCGCAGAGGAGCGCAGATGATGCGAACCGCGCTCATCCCCCAAACTTTCGACAGCTGACGCCGACTGCTTCTGTTGCTGTTGCTGCTGCTGCTGCTGCTGCTGGAGCTTGTTCTTTTCGGCGCGCTTGGCTAGGATCTCGCGCGACTTGGCCGACAGAAAGCTGTGGCGTCCCTTGTTGCCTGGTGCCGCCTCTGTGCCGCCTGCTGGCACCGAAATGGAACGCTGCTTAAACAGCTCGCGGGTAGAGAGTGTACTGCTGACGGAGGACAGGCGACTGGTGGCCGACTTGGTCGTGTGCACCGAACTGGGACTCGATCCATTCGAGGCCACTCCATTATGCTGCTGTTTTAGCTGACGCGTCGACTTGTTGCCCACCGTGGAGCCACGCTGCAGGGGCTTCGCCTTGCCACCAGCTGCTGACGATTGCTTGGCCCCCGCCGAGTGGCCATTCAGTTGCTGGATTCGGGCCAGCTTCGAGCTGCCCGATAGGGATTCGTGTGAGATCGTTTTGTTGGTAATGACGGAGCTCTTCATGCTCTCCGCCAGCGAGTCTACATTCTGATCGGATGAGTATCTGTCGTTGGTGGGGCCCCGTGAGCTGCTCTTGGCTCGTCTGGCCGGTGAGGAGAGGCTGTCCATGGACAGATTGCTGGATTTGTTGCCCAGCCGTACAGTGTTTCCATTCTGCACACGCCGCGTGGCCGCTGGACTCGAGTTCCTCGAACTGTCGCTGGAGGAGATGTGCAGATTCTTGGCCGGCGCCTTCCGTGCCCCTCCACTGGCGGGTATGCCCGAACTGGTGGCACTGCGCACGGGTCCACTGGGTCCCAACGTTGCCCTTGTCTTGCGCGGCTCCAAGTAGCGGGGTCGTATCTCGCCCAGTCGTGGGGCTGCTGTTGGTTTTGCCTTGGTCTCGGCTGCGGGTGGAACGGCTACTGCTCCAGTCTTCTTGTGATGCGTCACTGGCGGCGCCTCGGACTGAGTGCGTCGATGCAGATTGATGCTGTTCCGCTCGGAGGCGACCTGGGAGGCGGCACGATGCGGCACATGGGCACGCGAGTTCGACTTGAGCAGTTTGCCTGAAAAGGGAAAATGGAAAAGCAGCATGAGATTTCAGATTCTTCCGCTCAGCTGCCGAGAGAGTGAAATGAGGGACGAGACTTACTGCTGCCCAGCTCCCGGCTTTCGTGATTGGCCTGCACTCCACGGTCCGCTGTCTGGACATGATTGGAGGCTGCTCCTGCGTCCTGCGTCTGTGTGGCCTTGTACGTGTGCGTCTCCTGGGCGTGGGCCCGTTTCGATTGGGCTTGAATGGCCAGCTTTATCTGCACCAGATCCTGGCTGCGTGTGCTGCCGCCAAAGGAGAATGCCTTGCCCACCGCCTTGCCGCCCTGCCGCTTCATGTCCAGCGGTTCCGTGAGCCGGGCCATGCCCTGGATCTTCTTGCGCAGCTCCAGGTCCATGCGCTGCCAGGCAGTGACGCGCATAGCTCGCGAACACTGCCGGATCAGGCACTGCTCGACGGTGTAGACCAAAGCACAGACCAGACGCACATAGTCCGGCTTCCAGTCGAGCTGCTCCTCCTCCTGCAGCCCATGCAGCTCCTGCACCAGCTCGCTCAGATTACCCGGCACATTGTGCAGCTTCGCACGCAGCACCGCGTTCAGTCGCGTCACGCGCTGATAGCTGCGGCACGCCTGCTCCGGCGTCAGCTCAGAGGCGGCCTGCCGCAGCAGCGCCTCCAGATGGGGAATGTGGCGACTCCGGTCGTGGCCCAGCGACAGGAAGGCGTCGCTGGCAATGAGGCTGGCAAAGTGATCGCCCACATAGGCGTGGGCCGCATCCAGTATGTCCCGCACCAGCTGCTCGCAGACGTGTCCCCAGCGGTAGGCCGAAAGCTGCGCCAGCAGATGCTCACAATCGAGCACCGTGTCCAGCACCGTCTCCGAGGTCTGTCAAGGGACATGAGAGATTAATCTGATAGTAACCAGTTATGTGGGTGGGGGAGTCTTACCATGTAGGCAATGATCTGCTGACGGCAACGTCCCAGTATGTCTGGCGGCAGTTGGGCAAACTGACGCGTGGGCCACACCTTGAGGTAGTGGCGACAGGTCCAGCGCAGGCACTTGCGATATAGGTCGTCCAGCGCATGGTTGAGGGCCACGGGCAGCACCTGCAGGATGCCATCGATGCAGCCGGAGCAGGGCTTGTGGAAGTTGTGGCAGTAGTTCGTTTTGAGCGCATGCGAGGTGACCTCCTTGAGTCCCTCCAGGCCCAGCAGATCGGCGAGGGCGGCCAGCTCCATGAGGCTGATGCCGTCCGGTGGATGCGAGGCACCCGAATAGATGTGGCAAAGGGCAAAGTGTACGGCCGCATAGGAGTAGCCCTGCAGGGAGACAACGCTCTGGGATCCATGGCCAGCCAGCATGGCCGCAAAGTACTGGCATCGGGAGCGCAGGATGCACTTGTGCGCACGGATGCGACGGCCATGCACCTCGACCAGCATATCGGTGGCAATCTCCTGCAGGAACATCTTGAGCAGATCCTCGCCCAGGCGTCGTGGCTGCCGGCAGCTAATGGAAGACTCGTCCATGCCCGATCTGCTGAAGCTCGAAGCCAGACTCGAGTCGGCACTGAGATCGGTCTGTATGTAGTCCACCTGCTGCTGCTGCTGCTGTTGAGCCTGCGCGTGCTCCAGGGTCATGTCGTTGGGCAGCGAGTTGGAGAACTCCTTGGAGAAGTTGGGGAAGAGCCGCGAAAGGCTGCGGATGTTGTCCACCGAATTCGTAAAGTTCTGCAAACTGTTGCCCGTGGACCGGGTCATGGCCCACGAGTGGGGACGCCCCTTGTTCTCATCGCGGTACAGTCGCTGGCCCAGCTGGGAGCTGTGGCTGTTGCGGTGGTTGTTGCCCACGCTCTTGCTCATGGAATCCGGTGACTGGAGATCGTGCTTCACGGGCTTGTCCATGTCCGAGAGCTTCACAAATGAGGAGGCAGCCGGTGCCGCCTGCTTCGGCGGCTGCTCGCCGTGCTCGTTGACCGTCTCCAGGAGCTGCTTCTGCTTCTCGATGGTGGCGTGCAGTGACTCCATGGTGTGGCCATTGGTGAGCGAGGACGAGACCGTGACCGTCTTCTTGGGCGAGGCCGTCTCCTTGGCCTCGATGATCGTCTCCATGACGCTGGTGCGATTCGAGATGCTGCTCAGCTGCACCGGAATCAGCTGCTGTTGCTCTTGTGCCTGTGCCTGTTGCTGTGCCAGCTGCTCGTCCTGCTGGAAGGTGAGATCGTCCGTGTCCGTGTTGGAAGCTGGCGACATGTCCTTGGACAGCACTCCCTCCGTCACGGAGGCCATGCTGCTCTTGTCGTACGTCTCGTTCAGCTGTGCATCGCATCGCCGCTTCTTGAGGCGCCCCCCCACCAGCTGCTGCTGTTGCTGCTCCTCGTCGGAGCAACTGCTCAGCCCGCCCGCATTGGAGCCGCCGCTGTAGTCGTCGTAGGGCGACAGAGAACTGTCCACCGACAGGGAGGAGGCCTTCGAAATGATCGGCAGCTTGTCAATGATGCTCATCAGGCCCGCACCGTTTACTCCGTTGGTCGTCAGACTGATGGAACGCTTGCAGTCGTTGCCCGTTCCACCGTGCTCCGGATTTCCATTGCTGCCCCAGCTGTGCCGCTTCGTGGGATCGCTCTGCTGCTGTCGCTGCTGCTGAGAGATGCGACGCAGTGCGGCCACTGTCAAGGGTGGATCCAGATTGCATCTGTAGTCCAGGGATTTGCTTTCTCCTGCTCCTGCTCCCGCTGCAGCCGCCAGAATCTCCTTCTGTGTGGCACTCTTGGCCATCAGGGTCTCTGTGGAGCTGGCACTGGACTTCATCACCTCGCCGACCACCTCACCGCGTCGCTGAACAGCGGCGGAGGAGGCGCTCAATGAGCTGGACAGACGCTGGGCCAAACTGAGGGGCTCCTTGCGTCCGTTGGGGGGTCCGCGTGGTGTCTTCTGCTCGCCGCCAATGTCAATGAACATGCTGAAGATGTTCTTCTGCTCCGACTGCTGCTGCCGCTGCTTCTCCTCTGCTGGCTTCGGCTGCACCTCCTGCTCCGCCTCGTTCTGCGCGAGATTCACAAAGAAGCCAGCGGACTTGGGTGCCGTGTAGGATTTGCTTAGCTGCGATGGTGGCTGGACCTTAGGCTGTGCCTGTGCCTGTGGCTGCGGCTCCGGCGGCTTCCGATCCATGTCATCCAGGGAAACGTAGAAGCCGCAGCCGCTCTTGTGCGAGCTGTTCGAATCGGAGCGCTCGCGAAAGCTGGAGGTGGTGCTGCTGGTGCTGCGACGACGCTCCGGCCGACAGTCGCTCATGTCCACCACCCAGGAGGCTATGCCGGTCACCGGTTTCCTCTGAACTCCCGCACCCGCACCCGACTTTACGCGCAGCTCCACACCGGAAATCTCCGCATCATCGGCATCGTCATCATCCTCGTCGTCGTCCTGCAGGGGGCGCGTGGGTGCAAAGTCCAGCGAGACAAAGCCACCGGACACAATGGGGCAGGTGTCGGTGCGCCGCTTGATGCTGGGACTCTCGCACTGCTTTTGCCGAAAGTCCTCGATGGAGGCCCCGCCCGACACTATGGGATTGGCCTCGTCAAACTTGGAGCTGCGCTTGGGGGTGCGTGGCAGGGGCAGCGGCGAGTCCGTGGCATCGCTGCAGTAGGCACCCGAGTCGCGGTGATGCGACAGGGACGAGGACAAGGTGTAATCTCTGTGGATGGAGCTGTTGTTGCTGCCCGATGCCGGCTCTATGTGCACCATCGAGTTGTGTGGCGTCGATGCCGAGACGGAGGCCGAGGCGGAAGAGTGCGGCGCATGCGTGGCTCTGCTGTGCTCCGACCAGACCAAACTGGGAGCCGGGCTGCTGGACGAGTAGTCCGTGGTGTAGCTGAGATCGGGCTGTCCATTGTTGTGGTTCTGGTGGCTGTGGCTGTGGTGGTGTTGGTGGGTCGCAAACTTGGGGCTGCTCCCCAATGGATGCACACTAAAATGATGCGCATTGTGCTGGAAGCTGTACGGCCCCCCGCCGACGCCGCCGCCGCCCATGGAAACCATTGGGCGCTCCTGTTCCTCCTGCTCTCGTCGCATCTTGACACTGAGCGAGGAGTCGGAGGAGTCGGCGTCGTTGGAGCTGCTGCGGCCGTGGCTCATGCTCGAACCTTTGCACCTGGCAAAGGCCTTGTGGAACTGCTCCAGCTGCTGGGTGGGCGAAGCTTCCTGTGTTTCCTGCTCTTGATCTTCGGCTCCTGCTTCGTGTTCGTGCTCCTCCCCGTGCTCGAGCTCGTGCTCGTTCTCCTCTTCCTGGGCATGTCCGTCGAGGCTGGGAAAGGACAGCACCTCATCTTCGTCGCGCAGCGAGGAGGCGTCTATGAAGCAGGCACTCGTCCCGGATGTGGACAACGGCTGATCCCGCTTCTCCAGATCGCGCAGCAGACAACTGGCGCTGATCCCCTTGAAAACGGAGCTCGATTCCGCTTCCGTGCCCATTGTCTCCCCATCTTCTTCCGGCGCTGACGGTTCTGGTGGTGGTGGCTCTACGGCCACTGGATACATCGACTCCCAGGAGCCCGTCTCTGTGGACACGGTGGAGGTCTCCATGCACACAATTTCCTCGTTCTGACGCTGTTTCTCCTCTTTGGAGGCGGGTTTCGTCTTGCTGCTGCCGCTGCCGCTGCCTCCTTCGAAGATCTTGTTGTCCAGGCCCGGTTCGCTGCCAGAGGCAATAACCTCTGCGCCCAGAGCAGAGGCTGCCCCGTTGCAGTCCGGACTGGACACTGGCGAGAAGGTGTCGCGCTCCTCCTCGCCCACATCCACCTCGCAGGTCTTGCCCGCCGACGATGAGCCTGTGCCCGTCGATCCGCTGTGACTCTGACTCTGATTCAGATTCAGATTCTGAGTTGTATTTGGGGTCTGATTATGACGCACAGCAGCGGCTGCTGCTCGTAAATCCTCGCTGTATTGGGGCGCCGACGAGGATGAGGATGTGGTGGAGGGGCTGCAGACACTGCTCCCACTTGGGCTGCTGCCGCTGTTGTTGGTGAGATTCGAATAGTTCGAGTGATTGGGCGAGGCGTCCACCTGCTGGTCCAATGACCTGCCCGATACCAGAGCAGGAGCTGCCGCAGGGGATGTGGGCGATGCGTCCATTGTAGCCAGTGGACGACGGTGGAGTGGGACGGGGTACCAGTTCCAGTTCCAGCTTTCAAAGCACCAGCAAGGGTACAGCTAGAGGAGGAGACGGTGGAAAAGGTGGGGTGATGAGGATGAGAGAGGTTGGGAGGCCTCAACTCATCGACGCTTTTCCGGTCTGCCTGGTTATGGTTCGTTGCTGCTGCTGCTGTTGCCTGCTGCTGCCTGAATGCCAAGTGGCTGTCAAGTGGCTAGGGCTTGGGCTTGGGATTGGGCTACGCTCTTTTCCCCTCTTTTTTTTGTTGCAGTTTTCTGTTGTTGTTGCTGTTGCTGTTGTCAGTGTCTAGGGCTGCCTACATGGCCACATGCTGCATTCCCCTGCTGGCCTGCAGCTGCCTGTCAACAATCTGCCTAGGACTGGGGGCTGCCAAAGTATCTCCAGATACTGGAGGATACTACTAAAAATAGTCTCCAGAATAGCGAAATCGATATGCAGTGTCCTGCTGCTATTCCTCTTCGGCTCTCTGCTTCGTTGTTCGTTTTTGTTTTGTTTTTTTTTTGTTTGGTTCGTCTTCGTTTTCCCTTTTTTGTATGCCGCTGCAGTTTGCTGTTCGTTTCCTTTGTCTTGTTGCTTTTTCTTTGTTTTTCTGCAGCGTCTGCTGAAGTTCACACCGTTATTTCTCCTTCTTCTTCTTTGCTGTCAGCGTTGCGTTTTGATGACGATGTCCGCTGCTGTTGCTGCTGCTGCTGCTGCTGCTGCTCGCTGATTTATCGCCAATTGTGCCAATTGTTGGGTATTTTTTCTGCTGCTGCTTTTGTTGTTTTCCTTGTTGTTGTTGCACAATTAAACTGCATAAAAAGAGTAAAGGGAAAAGGTGATAAATATGTATGTATATGTAAGTAATCCCATAAGAGGTGTAAGAGGGCAGAAATTACTTCATTCGAATACAAAATCTCAGGCATATAAAAATGTACTTGTATTTGTTTAAGGTTTTTTTTTTTTTTATTTAACGGAAGCCTTAAATGCATTTATTTCTCAGGCAATTATTTAAAGTTTAAGTTTTATTAAGCTTATGAAGCACTTTTAATTTTTCAGGAAATGACAAAATTCACTGTAGAGCAGAGCTGCAAGCAAATCGTAGTCAAACATCGAGTTTTTGATTTTGTTTGTTTTACTGATTACTAGTTGGAAAAGCTTTCAATATTCATTCAATAAAAATAAAATGGATCTCAAAAATCAAACATTGTGCCAATTTTATATATTGCAATATCCAAATATTTTTTATTAATGAAAATGCAGATTTTATCCTGCATTGTTTACTATTTGATGTCTGTGTCAATCGATTATTCGAAGTAACGGATTACTGAGTGAAGGTAAATATTGAATTAATTTAGCGAAATAAATGTGAAAAATTCAACCTGAATTCCTAAGCATTCACACAAACCAACTACCACATTTGTCTATGCCTATGTCTGATTAAACAATTGATGTTCATTTAAATACGAGTCTATGGGTTGACGTCAATGCAACGCCAACACCCACCACCCGCCCATCAGCTCATCATTAGCCCCACCCAAGCAGAGCACCCACCACCACAGCATAGCACAGCACAGCACAGCCCAGCCACCCACCAGAGAAACCGCAGCAGCAGACAATAGCAAAAGTCAGGCAGCGCTTGACCCTCGCTGCCTGCTTCCTTTACCAATGCTGTGCCGCCACCCCCCAAAGGCAAACACAAACATATAGAATTTCAATTCCAATTTGTAATATCTCGGAAGCAAGCGCATGCTCTTGGGGAACAAAACTGCTGGCTGAGCTGGGCTGGCTGGCGCTTCAATCTATTTGAAATTGAATACCGGGGAAGTAAGAATATGCTGGAGGGCATAGCCACAGGCCGAAGAGACAGAGAGAGAGAGAGAGAGAGGGAGAGAGAGACAGACATAAAGAAAACAAAAGGAACCTTATGGAGACGTCTCTGTTTGCACAGTTTGATAGAGCGCGGGAAGTTTCGACTGGAGCTGAAATTTCAGCGAATTTACGCGTAAATAATAAACATTTTTATAAGGTATGGCATTAGTGTTTACACTGGACAAATATTGGCTCAGTTCACTGAGAGTTGAGAAGGTTTTTCGACATGTTGATGATGTGGGGGGAAACACCAATTGACACATTCGTAAGTTGATTAAAAGGAAAGATCTTAAGCAATCACAAAAGTGCTTATTGGTCGTATAATATCTATACTATATTATTTATACATATCTCCTGCTATATATTATGTTGATTATTTTTCATTATTGTAATATTATTATTCAATTGAATTTGCATACAAAGGCGAGACGTAAAGCCAATGGCACAACAAATCGCTGAACATGAAAAATTAATAAGTTCTACAAGCCATATATACTACATATAGAGATTTTCCAAGTGGTTGATCATGCAAATCGTGTCAATCTGTATATCTGTCTGTCTGTCTCAGAGACAAAGAAATAAACCTGGTAACATGCAGATGTATAAATAAGCAAATAAGCGTACAAAGCGGACAAAGATCGATCGCCTGGCATGTTAGATGATATCTGATACCATTTTCTTAGCGTAAGATATCTCTTCGACAAAGACATTATCTTCGTTTGTGCCACAGGTCGCAAGGGAGGGGAGAGGGTGGTTCGTTCGTTCGTTCGTTCGTTCAACCTCAACAACTGAAACACAAAGGCCAGAGATCACACCCGATACGATATCGTTGTAAAAACACACAGTTGGTTGGCAATACATATATGTATGTACGACTATGTACATATATTCAGCAGATAAACCGTACGGCAATTATGTAATTTATGGCTTTTTACACACGATATGCAAGTAAAGAGAACAGCATAGCCGGCAGGCAGTGCTAACAACATAAACAAAAACAAGAAACCACTACCATAATCAGCGGCCAAGACAAGAAAAGGAAAAAACAAAACAAAAACAAATTCATTTGTAACTCGATAATTGCACGTTCTATCAGATACATACATACATAAGTACGTGCAACGGAATTGCACTACCAGTTTTTGTTTTAATTCCTTTTGCCCCACCAGTACGATTCAGTTTGGATGAGTTATAGACCCGTCTATAGCTTCTATATATGGCAGCAAATGTTGATCCATTCAACAGACTCACACGAAATTTACTTAATTGTAAATTAATAAACGTATTTCGTGGGTAAACGTTAAAATTATTAGCTCTCAAATGGGATATTGGATAGGATATATGTACATACATATGTACAGATGTATATGTATGTACATAGGTTTTATTGCAGCTATTTAGAATATTCTGCCAGCATTTCACATATTCAACGATTGTTTACGATGGTTTTTATTGGCAAGAAATCCGCATAATAAAATGCTCTATGACTACCATTTCCATCCATAATATTTGTATTTTGAAGGTTTTTTTAATGATTTTTGTAATCCATAAAAGAAACCTCCTTTTATCAGCACTTGTGAATATCCAAAGTAATAATCTGAAAATGTGAAAGCTTTTCACGCTTTAAAGTCACAAAAATAAAACTCACTAAAAAAAACAAACAGCATTTATTGATGTGCTAGCGACTATCCCATACCTTATAATTTTTTTAATTTATTCAATCACATATTGTAAATCAATGAGAATCCGCCCACATCACGCTCAATTTAGTCGACATTATTTAACACGTAAAATAGTCATATTTCTATATATGTTTTTCCTATAAAAACCTCCCCATTTATCGTAAGCAAATAAAAGCTGATTGCCAAACAAAGGTCGTGCCATCGGGCGTATGAGTAATGCCACCGCCTTGCCTAATGTCTAATGCCTCTAGATAGAACAACGGCACCAGCCACTAGATAGACACAGAGACAGACTGCTTGGACGGCAAGACCAGGTCCAAACAAGATATAAATACTGATTGTCGATAAAATGATCAAGAGACTGACACACAGACAGACAGACAGACAGACAGATAGACGGCACGGCCATTTGTTCGGTCATTTGAATCTGTTGCCAAATATGGGCGCAACAAGTTGACGATTACGATGACGTGGATAACGTGGATGACGACTCAAGAAGCAGTTGGAAACACACAACTTGTAGGCAAAGCATGTAAATTTATGGTTCGTATAAGACATGTCAATGGAAATTGTATGCCTCTGGGCATAAGGAAGTGTGGGCAGAGCACTTTTTCAAGTTTAAAATCAAAGCACACGCCACAAAAACTGCTGTCAGATGACATACTGATAAAACTTCTTATACTATGCAGGGACACACACACACACACAATCATTCTGCCAAGGGGAAAGGTGAGAAAGAGCAAAGGAATTTGTTGAACGGATAACAGATCTGAGAGTTATCCATAAACAAATGAATTTATGCCATCACAGATTAAGTAATTCCTTTATAATACTTTTTTATTTTGTTGAGACAGAGCTTGGAAAGTGTGCTATGAATGTCAATGGCTCCCCCAAACCAGTCGACAGTCGCCAATCGCCAGTCAAGTGGATGGATGGTTGGAGAGGAGAGGTCTGCTTATATGAGGCGAAGGAGATAATAGATACCAACAGACAGATAGAGAGAGTGAGAGAGAAGTGACAAACGACTACATTGTTGGCAACAAAAACTTTTTGATAGAAAAAATATTATATGAATAAAAAACAATAAACACAACAACAACAAAATAATAACAAAAAAAATAATCATAATAGCCTGTGTTTATAGCAAAAAAAAAAATGAAAATAATAAATATCGCTTTGTTGGGCGGGTTTCTGCTGTGTGGGTGGGGCGGGTCTGAAAAGAGAGGGGTTCGACGATCTCGCCATGAGGTTGCAAATTGGTTGGAGCTAGCTCTCCATCCATCCATCTATCCAACATCTTGAATTCCCTAAACACAAGGCAAACACAGACACAAATTGCTGAACAAATTGTTGGGTTAAATGACGATGATGCCGCTGCCCGCAGGCATGTGAGATCCATCTAGAGATGGTCGAACAATAATCGTTTATTTTCGATACAAAATAGGATATGCTGGCAGACAAATCGAAGTGAAATATTCATCAATAAGGAATTCGTTGAGAAAAACACGAATTACATAGATGAGTATGAAAGTAATTGTTAGGCTGAAAAGATAAGCCGTAGAAGGAAACTTATGACCAAGTCTAAAATATATAAACAAAACTCGTGCTAGAAATAATTCTTAGTTTTCTTCACTTCAGTGCATAAATTCGCGGTGCTATCATACAATCAATAAATTTTTCCTCACTTTGACCATCCCTTAATTAACCCATCGTAAACCTTGACTTAAAATGCCCCTTAAGCTTAAGGAGAAACCTTGACAGGATTACCAGCAGTCACGCTACCATCACTAGCTACAACACTTCAGCCAATAAAATGTGTGTGTCGGTCGATTCGGTGTTGGCTGGCGGGCAATTATGTGCGATGGTATGCAATACGAGTATAAAGACAACAAGGCGGATGGGAATGAGAATGCGAATGAGGATGAGGATGAGTAGAATTTGACGAGCTGCACCTTCAAGCACCCGCGAAAATAAAAAATCAAATAAAAAGCCAAACAAAACACAAATTTCAGCCAAGAGGAAACTACATAGAATTCACTTTCTGTCTGTGGCCCAGAAACCAACAAACCGACAAAACCAAATGGACGAACGCGTTGTCCGACCCGACCAGTGGACGACACCCAAGTGCCCCCGCTCCCACCAAGTGGGTGGCACAGCAACTGGAAACGACTACAAACGCTGGCGGCGCCTCGTGCCGTGTATGTGTGGTGTTGCTTGTGGCAATGTGGGTCTTCATTTAACGACTTACTGCACTTAGTGCACACTGCAAAAGCAGTTACGAGGTCAGTAACGGCAGGCAGTCAGTGATTTTAAACCCCCCCAGGCACTGTTTTGTGGGCGGACTCAAGGACCTTGCCACGCCATTGCATTGCAGTTGCAGATAGAGATCAGGCGCCGCCACTACACACAACATGCAAGTAGTTTTCTTCTAGACCAAACAGAAAAGCAAAACTCATTAGAGGTAAAGTTTGGTGTTAGAGGAGCAGCACAGCACACATGACCCTGGCAGCAAAAAAGAGACTGCAGCCAGAAGCAGAATCGTGATAATAAATCAAAATTTAAATTAGCAGGCAGCTTAAGTGTCAGCGATGAGGACGGGAGGTTGATGTTGATGATGTTTCGTTGTCTAACAGCCGGAACAAGAATGCAGTCTGAATGGTAATTAAAAAACAAATACAAATACAAATAAAAAGACCGCATAAAAGTAAAGCTTATGGATGGCACTAACCCTCAAGAAATATAGATTTATGTACAGATATAGCATCCGAAAATTAAAGCCAATTTACGTATTTATATGCCAATGAAAAATGTTTGGCCTATCCCTTGCCCTTAATCCCTTGCCAGAACTCGAAAGATAGACAGATTGTACTTACATACAAGAAGTTCTCTTTCCAAATCAACAAATAATTTTGTACATATACAATTAATAAATATTTTCAAAAGATTGTAAGCGCAGAGTTTGCTTGTTTTTCCAACAGAAAATCCAAAAGTACAGAGATACAAATTAGCATCTCTGAGGGTCTGAGAGAGCGGGTCTTGATTGATGCAATCACAATGCCGATACAACTGGTACACAAGACGAGATGGAGAGAGACTGAATGGTAATTAAAATTAAAATAAAATTCAATTAAAATGTACATTTAGTGGCGCCTCAGCGTTAATTAGTCAAGTGTACATACTATACAATGTACATATGTAATACTCTCTTACAGACTTGGCCTGGCATTGACTTTAGGTTGACCTTTCCCCCCGCACAAAGCAGGCCATGAAGCAACGAACCAAGTAAATGGAAATCAACGACATGCAAATGTTTTCGTATGTACGATATTCGTACGTATGATTAATAATTGTGAGAGAGTTGTGGACACAAACTGCGCTTGATTCATAATTAAAGATCACGCAGAGTGCAAAGAGGCCGTCAATCGAAGTTTGTAATCACAGATGGGAGAGGGTCGATCGACAAGTATTCCCAATCGTTTCCGTAGCTAATTTGCATGTACTTCGAGTACGGCTGAGACAGCCCGCTGAAAGGGTCTAAAAAAACGTTGATTTATGACTACTACTGGGATGGGATAGGTGGGGGGTTGCCGTTGCCTTTTGTAACTCAATCAGGCGTCAAAACGCGGAGGCCCTTGAAATCAAATGAGACGAGACCGAGACCAAGACCAAAATCGAGACCAGTCTCAGGTCTCAGTCTATAGATTCACAAGCTACGCCAGAAACAAAGCCAAAGACAAAGCAAAACCCAAGCCGAAGCTCGGGCCAGGCCGTGCCGTTTAAAGAGGCAGGCCAAAGCAAAAACAATCCAACTGTGAAAACAGCAAGCAGCACAGCTGTTCGTATAGGTGTTCGGTGAGTGTGTGTGTGCGGAA
This sequence comes from Drosophila subsilvestris, assembly GCA_035043285.1. Taxonomy (NCBI): domain Eukaryota; kingdom Metazoa; phylum Arthropoda; class Insecta; order Diptera; family Drosophilidae; genus Drosophila; species Drosophila subsilvestris. Next base: position 4,231,033 of record JAWNNB010001724.1, on the reverse strand, counting down.
TATGCTGATGTTTTAAGCCTCTATGACACTAAATTCTACTTTTAAATGTTGAAACTTTGGAAGAAATATGGATTATCGCAATGTAGTTTGGGTAAAAATCAAACTTTATTCTGAAATATTAGTCTTATTAACATTATTGAGTCTCTGAGTAGGGGATTCTATACTTTCAACAATTGTTTATCCAATTCTGTGGCTTCAGAGTTCAGTCTTTAGCTAAGCAAAATTGTACTTTCTGTATAAAATTGTAACAATTGAAGCAACGTTAAAAGGAAAAGTTGACAGATCAAAGAATAATGATTAAAGATAATGTTTCTATGGTAGAAATCCTTTTTATATTTATATATGATTGTTTCCCCAAAATACCTTCTATGTCTACATAACAGTTGTGGTAGGATAACCCATATCAGCCCCTCTATATAAGATTAACCCACTGCCAATACGGCAGCCCTACTCTATATTATGAAATCCCTAAATCCATGGCCACACTGGTAAAATACCAGAGATACGGCCTCTTAATAAAGGAAGGAGACCGTCGCGGATTCATTCGTTAAGAGGCATGAAATAAAGAAGGCCGTAGTCGGCGGAATAGCAAAAACAAAACATCGTTTCACTCTCACAATCTCAGAAGTGGGCCTTACTCACAATGTGCGACATCGAACTAAAACAATTCTCGGTAGTGCAACTCAAGAAGTGGTTGGCTGGACTCGGGCTACCAACCCAAGGCTCCAAAGCCGAACTAATCGCACGCGTAAGCGCAATTTCACCAAACGCACGCGGCGTGCCGCCAGAAGAGCTGATCGACCAAGTGGGACAGCAGCAGGCGGCAGGAGAAGCACCAAACTTAGCGTCATCGGTCGAGGAAGAGGCAGCACCATCCACACGAGGTATGCAAGAAGAGAAGATTCCAAGCTCGGTGAAAACCGAATACGAAGTTCTGATAAAATTGCGAGCAGAAATTGAACAAGGAAAAAACATGTTGCGGCAAATTCATGACGAAATAAACAGAAACGATCACGTCGGCCAATCCAATGACGTCATCAAAGAAGGAAACGAAGACATCGGCTCGGTTAACAGCGACATTGATAGCAGTTCCGCAGTTAAGCCTAGTACTGAGACGCGCTAAATTTTCGGTCGACCGAAAGTGCTGTATATTCCGCTCGGTGCCTAGAGTGACCAAAGTGGGCAAACTGCATGCTCTACGGTTACACTGTTTTGTGTTTGTTTGAAAACAGAAATCTGTTGAAATTTCAAATGTTGTATTAAAGCAAGCAGAAATGTCTTATTTGTGGGCGCTGTGGAGCTGGAGGACGATAATGCACACTGCAATATTGTATAAATCCGATCCTGCAGGACAGATATGCAATCAACATTGTTTTTATTTCCTTTGGATTGATTAAATTGAGTACCGGTTATAAAATTAATAAATAATAATATCCACACAATCTGTATTCATTCGACTGCCCTAATTAGATTACATTTTTCTTCATTATTTCCCTTTTGTAACTGGCTTTCCATTTCTAGAGTGTGTGTGTGCGTGTATGTGTGTCATTTGGACGACGTAAATGGAAATATTTCACATTTCCGATCGAGATGGGAAAATACCATCGGTTACTTTTCTAGTATGTATCGAATAGCATTTAGTAGGGAACTGAGTACCGGTCTGCGAAACGCCTTCTGCGAAATTTTCGGTTGACCGAAAAACAGGGATGATTTCTTATCGGTTTCATACGAATATCATCCCTGATTTCGGTCGACGGAAAATTTAGCGCGTCTCAGTACTAGGCTTTAACAGCAGCGTTTGCGTTAACAGCAACAATGTCGATAGCAACCCTGACAGCAGTAATGGAAGTGTTGCAAAACGTCAAGATACAGATGTATACAACATATGGGCATCTCCAGCAGCATCGCTTACATTAGCAAAAGAAGTAACCATGGAATACGACGGGACACAATGCGCCAAAAACTGGGTCACACAGATGGAGAACATTGCCCAAATCTACAAACTAGACAACATTACCAAACGAATGCTGATAATTGCCAAGCTCAAAGGAAATGCTCAGCGCTGGCTACATGCAGATTCCTCGCGCATCTTGGAATCAGCTGATCTCCTGTGCGAGCAATTAATGGTGGCATTCGGGGCAAACATCACCAAAGGAGAACTCAGAGACAGGTTCCATAAGCGCCAATGGCTTCATGGAGAAAACTTTGCCACATACTTCGAAGATAAAATGATGTTGGCTAGGAACATCAACATAGACATAGAAGAGTTGAAAGAGAAGATAATCGAGGGAATTCCGGCATCCGGCTTGCGAGATCAAGCTCGCATTCAGTGCTTCTCCGATCCGAAGCAGATCTTGCGTGCTTTTTCGGAGATTCGCCTTCCGGAGCGTATGCAGCATGCCATATCTCCACAGGGCATGGCAAATTCCTCAGCCAACAAGGACTTACGTTGCGCCAACTGCAACTCGCGAGGTCATTTCGCAAAAAACTGCCTCAAACCAAAAAGGGAGCCTGGATCCTGCTACGCCTGTGGGAAATTTGGACACCTGGTCGGACAATGCCCGGAGAGAAAGAGCGTAACCAACAACAACTATGTAAGATACTGTAAGATTTTCTTTTGCAACAATGTCGTAACACCATTAATTTCAGAATGCCTCATAGACTCGGGGAGTCCAATATCGTTCATCAAAAAAAGTTTAATTGATAAAGGAATTTGTTTGGAACCAGTTTTGGAACTATATTTTGGGCTAAATAAAAGCCAATTAAAAACATTTGGAAAAATTTTATGTTATGTTTTGAAAGGAAGAATAAAATGTTATTTTGATCTTAACGTAGTGTCGAACGAGTCTATGAGTCATGATGTGGTTCTTGGCAGAAATTTTATGAACGCATGCGAGTTAAATTTGGACTTAAGTACATTAAAGATGGTTACGTTGGACGCGGTGAATGCTGGAAAAAATTCCACAGTGCAGATGAAAAATGATAAAATGGAAATTAAAACGTTGGGAAAACATACTAATATAATAAGCAGTGAAAACATTGGAGAAAATTTAGATAAAACAGTAAGAGCTGAGGAAGTTAACGAAATTGTTAGTGATACCGTTAGTAAAAATGTTAGTGAAATTGTTAATGACACTACTAGTAAAGAGGTAAACGAAATTGTTAATGAAACCATTAGTAACATTGTTAGAGAAATTGTAACTAGAGTAGTTAATGACGTATTTGAAGAAGATTTGAAAGATTTTACTAGGTCCAAAAATTTTAAAAAGAAAACGGTTATAAATAACGATGCGATAGTTATGAATGAAATTCTTAGCAGCAAAGCTGATGACACAAATAATAAGACTATTGTTCCAGACATCTTTAATATTAATTATATGGAAGATGAAAAAATTGATTTCATCTGCGGAGAGAACATAAGTCATAGTCTAAAGTGCCAACTAAGGCAAACAATCGAAAATTATTATATAAAGACGGTAAATCCAAAAGAGCCCTTAGTCAAATGCGAGATAAAACTGAACTTAGAGAAATCAAAACCTTTTAGTTGTGCTCCAAGACGCCTGTCATATACCGAGAAAGATAAACTGCAACAATTGTTAGATGAATATTTAGAAAAGGGAATAATACGACCTAGCGACTCTGAATACGCTTCACCTATAGTATTAGTTAAAAAGAAAACTGGGGACCTAAGGTTATGTATAGACTTTAGAAAACTAAACAAGACTCTGATTAAGGACAACTATCCTATACCCCTCATCGATGATCTGCTGGACAAATTAGCAAACAAAAGAGTCTTTACGAAACTTGATCTCAAAAATGGTTATTTCCATGTATTTGTTAATGAGGAATCAATTAGATATACATCGTTCGTGACACCTTTAGGGCAATACGAATTCCTTCGAATGCCACAAGGCCTGAAAACGGCATCAGCAGTGTTTCAACGATTTGTTAATAAAATATTCGAAGATTTGATTAGGGATGAAAAAGTGATTGTATATATGGACGACATCATGGTAGCCAGCAAAGACACACAGGAACACTTAGAAACGATAAAAGAAGTCTTTATTAGACTAGCTCAAAACAAATTAGAATTGCGTTTAGACAAATGTGAGTTTTTACAATCTAATATCAAATATCTGGGGTTCACAATCAACGGACAAGGTATAAAAGCAGATGAAAAAGGATTAGAAGCAATCAAAAACTTTCCAATTCCAGACAAAGTACAGGTTGTGCAAAGTTTTCTCGGCTTATGCTCCTATTTCAGAAGATTTATAAAGGACTTCTCAACTGTTGCCAAACCTCTTTACGATCTTCTGAGGAAAGATACAGAGTTTAAATTTGGTGAAAACGAATTAAATTGCTTCTCATTGCTTAAGGAAATGCTAATGCAAGCACCAATTTTAGCACTGTACAATCATAAAGACGAGATAGATGCATTGTGATGCAAGCGCGCTTGGTTTCGGAGCAGTGCTATTGCAGAAGAAAGACGACGGAAAACTGCATCCAATTTTTTATTTTTCTAAGCGTACGACTGCAGCGGAATCAAAATATCACAGCTTTGAACTGGAGACAATGGCAATTATTTACGCATTACGCAGGTTTCGTATATATCTATATGGAAAACGATTCAAGATTGTTACCGACTGTAATTCCCTTACGCTAACGCTCAACAAAATTGAACTCAACCCGCGTATTGCTAGATGGGCTTTAGAGCTGCAAAATTATGATTATGAGTTGAGCCATAGAGAAGGCAGCAGGATGCAACACGTAGATGCGTTAAGTAGATGCACAAACATTCTCATTGTAGAAACGAACACCTTTGAAGACAACTTAGTTATTTGCCAAGCCAAGGACCAAATAATAAAGAATATCAAGCAACAATTAGAAGAAAATGAACACAAACTTTTCGAAATGAGAAATGGTATAGTCTATAGGAAAAGTAATGACGGAAGATTGTTATTCTATGTCCCAACAGAAATGGAAGACCACGTGTTATACAAATATCATGACGAAATAGGGCACGTAGGCAGAGACAAAATGACGAACATAATAGGCAAAAGCTATTGGTTTCCAAACTTAAAGGAAAAATGCTCCGGCCATATTGAAAACTGTCTGAAATGCGTAGCGTTTTCGCCTAAAACAGGAAAAGAAGGATTTTTACATTCCATTCCAAAAGGAAATAAGCCATTTGAACTCGTACACATCGATCATTACGGACCGGTTGATTCCGGAAGATCAAAGAAGCACATCTTAGTAGTCATTGATGCTTTTACAAAGTTTGTGCGCTTATATACAACAAAGACAACGAATACACGGGAGGTCATCATTTCGTTAAAAGACTATTGTAGAGCATACAGCAAACCCAAATGCATAATTTCAGATCGAGGAAGTTGTTTCACATCAAGCGAGTTCAATGATTTCTTGACAGAGTCTGACATTAAACACATTAAAATCGCAACAGGATCGCCCCAAGCGAATGGTCAGGTGGAAAGAGTCAACAGAAGCATTGGACCAATGATAGCGAAATTAGTAGAACCAGAAAAGGGTATATATTGGGATACAGTGATAGACAAAGTAGAACATGCATTAAATAACACGCAGCATCGGAGCACAAAACAACTTCCGTGCAAACTACTATTCGGAATAGAACAGAGAGGAAAAGTAGTAGACGAATTAAAGGAAAAACTAGAAGAGTTAAATGATTTACAAGAAAGAAACGATATCACAGAGCTAAGAGAGGAAGCGGCGAAAAATATAGAGCTAGCCCAAGCGTACAACAAAAAGCAATATGACAAGGGCTTAAATAAACCGAAAGAATATAAAGAAGGCGACTATGTGATGGTAAAAAACTTTGACTGCACAGTAGGAGCATCGAAGAAATTAATTCCCAAAAACAAAGGGCCCTACGTAATTGATAAAGTTTTAAGAAATGACAGGTTTTTGTTAAAAGACGTAGAAGGTTTTCAAGTATCCCGTAACCCGTATCAAGGGATTTGGAGCATTCAAAACATAAAACACTGGATAGGCAACCAAAACAAATGTTAATATATAAGTAAAACTGTAATATACTAAGTACAAGAAAGAACTGTAAACCATTGTAAAATTCCCGTATATGTAAGTGAATCAGGTGATCCAACAGTCAGGATGGCCGAGTTGTGGTAGGATAACCCATATCAGCCCCTCTATATAAGATTAACCCACTGCCAATACGGCAGCCCTACTCTATATTATGAAATCCCTAAATCCATGGCCACACTGGTAAAATACCAGAGATACGGCCTCTTAATAAAGGAAGGAGACCGTCGCGGATTCATTCGTTAAGAGGCATGAAATAAAGAAGGCCGTAGTCGGCGGAATAGCAAAAACAAAACATCGTTTCACTCTCACACAGTTTTAATATCAAGTAATTTGGGCACAGTCCTTGGTTATTTTAATTTAAAACACACACAGAATGGAGCAGAATCACTCGCACCTTTAATAAATATAAAATTAAAAGCGAATGTCATACAGTCTTTATAGATCCAACTGGAATTTGTTCACACGATTTTGTATATCTTATACGCTCCCTGCCCACGCTTCTCCACCAACTTACATTTACGTGTGTTTGTGTGTGTTTCGTTTTATTACAGATTTATTGATTATTTTATAATTTTTGTTGTTTTTTGTTGTTGTTGTTTAGATGCTGCCGTAAAAGGGAGTAAGCGGAAGTTTTATTTTGTATATGTGTATGCCTGTACGTGTTTGAGGGCCTTGAATTTTTTGCCCAATTATTGGGAACACCGAACTGTATTGCTGATTAAATGCCAGCACGTCCAAACCACCAAAAAAATATACAATATTGATAGCTGCTAATCAAATTTGCTGTCGACCGTGTTTCGAAATTTTGTTGTCTCTGCTTTCAGACGAAATTTTGGTGAAATTAAGAGATTTATAAGTATATTTGTATGGGTAGACACATGTGTATGTTTTTATAGATACTAACAAACAGATAGAGATAGAGATAGAGAGAGGGAGCAACAAAGCGTGGCATAGAAATCATCAACGGAAAGGTTTTAGCACTTATTTACGGTTTATTTTATACACAGAAAAACCGACAGGCGATGACGTGAACGCGCGCCAACGTTGACCGCGCGCAACCGAATCAAAAAGCAGACTGTGGCGCTCAGCCCCCAAGCTCCCAGACTGGGCCAGCCAGCAGCACCCCAGGCGGAAAGAGATAGCGCCCCGCGGGCGACAAAGAGTGGGAGAGGCAGGGCCCCCCATCAATGATAGTGAACAAGTGCTTGAGAGAGAGAGAGAGAGAGAGAGAGAGAGACTAAGCTAGAAGAAGGTGTAGCAGCAATTGCAATGCAATGAAAAGAGTATGGTATGGGAAAACGAGCGCAAGGCTAGCCAAAGATAGCGAGAGAGTGCAGAATTGAGGGAGAGAGCGAGCGCCAATCTATACAATGATAATGACTGTGGGAGAGAGAGTACGTACCCACACAACACGAGGTGTGGAAGAGGGAATTTCTCACCTTTTATCAATGCCCCTTGGGAGAGAGTACGGCCACAGCAAGTGCATGCAATGTACATATATGCAGATAGCAAAACAATGATAATGAGTGTGGGAGAGAGAGTGCATGCAGTGGAGAGCAGTGACGTGCGTGTGTGAGCATTTTTTGTCTGTGTGTGGGGGCCGGGGGCCGGCGTGTGAAACTTTATGCAAATTAGTATTTTTTTTACAATTGCGGAAAAACAAAAAGTTAAATTAGCTGCCAGAGCCCCAGAGAGTCTCTCGGGACAAATGACAAACAAAAGACCGCTGATACGCCGAGACCCTGATATGAAAGGCAAATTTGAACCTGCCTCAATTTGGGTGCCTGCATGAACGGGTGGGGAGAGCCAGGGGGTGAGATGTGAAAAAGTTCAATGCACGTTGATGGGAGGAAAGAGCAGGCCAGCAGCAGCAATAGCAGGGGAACAGCAGCGGAAGCGGCAGCGGCAGCGGGTTCTACTTTTTGTTTGGTTTGTTTTAAGCATAAATCACACTTTTATAGCATTTTCACGTTATAGCCCCGCGTTTGTGGTGGAACGTGCTTTTCATTCTGGCCGCAATTACCCGTTAAAATATCAAATGAGGGCAAAATAAAGTTACGCAAGTTGCGTGGCTGGAGCAGCTTTTGGTGAGGCATAGAGCGCTCCTAGGTTAGTTCCATATTATATTTCAGTGCAAGCAAACACACAGATCGCAAGAGAGAGGGGAGGGGTGTGTGCAACAAAAAAGACAACTCCCTTAGCATCTGATGTCATTCGCTGCTGCTGCAGGGGCAGCAGCCATCTTCCTCAGTACACTCTTACACATATGTCGCGCAGTGTCATGTCAGTGTCAGAGTAGAAGAAATTCGCGTTGCCATTAAAAACAAAACAAAAACACATACATTTTTTTGATATGCAAATTTTAGCCCCAGCCAACGAAAAGAAAACAAAAACCGCAAAAACCAAAGGCAAAGGCAAAGGCAAAGGCCAGGCCAGTAGACAGACAGACAGACAGACAAAAAGTTTGTATTTTTGCAAAAGTAAATTTTTATTTTAAAATGAAAACGAAATATTTATGACCTCGAAGAGGCGACAAAGCCAAGTCGCAGCGGGCATCCCCCTCCCAAAAAATAACAACAACAAAAGCAAAAGCGATGCACAGAGAAGTGCAGCCAGGCACTGGGCTGTCGTCTCTGTGTGTGTAGAGTACACACTTTTGGGTGTTCGGCTATGACGACTTTGTTCGGAGGTTTGCAATGCAATCAAGTAAACATCTTAAGAAATGAGTTTAGCTTAAATAAAATATGTTAGCTAAGTCCTAAAGGTTTTACTTCTTTGAAATACAAATTTTTTTATTTTAGTTCACTGGCCAGTGCAGAGTATTTAAATTTCTTTAGTACTTTAACTCTATAGTCGCTCTTTGCATTTTTTTTGTACACTTTCGTGCTGCCTGCCATCTTTTCTGACATTGTTGGCTGCAACAAAATTGTTAATGTCAGGATCGACGACAAATGAGAAGTTTTATGGGTGTGTAGTGCAAGTGTAATGGCTCTGCAGACTTTGTCTGCCGCAAGATGTGTGCGTGCCAAAACAAAAATAATATTTGGGGTACGAGGAAAGTGCGTGCCACAGAGCGTATAATTTACACGAAAAGCAAGTGAATGCATTTTGAAATGGCGGTCTACCGAAATGTATATTGCCTTTATAACATACATACATATGTACATACACATGTACTCGTAGCAGCTACTATCTTCAAGGTCAGCTAACGATTTCGATCATTTCTAGAAACACTTTTGGCAGGCAGGCGAAAACGAGAGAGGAGAGCCAAAGCAAAAAAGATTAATTAAACCAGATAAAGACCGCGGCAGTGCGCGTCTCATAATGTCCAAAACAGCGGGCTACGAAAAAAGTAATTATTATAAATAATTATTAGAGCGCAGTGGCAGTTATACACAGACGTTGAATAAGCTTTTGTTATAGTGTGATATTGTTATACACAAAGAAACAGTTCTGTTCGTTGCTGCTTCTGCTGCTGCTGTTTGTATACCCTTGCAGAGAGGAGTATTATTATTTACATATGTATGTACATATGTCACATGTCTGTCTATATTTCCGAGTCTGCCTGCTCACCGATTGAAACGTTCCACAGACAGATCTTTTTGCAACACACATCTGATTAGCTAATATAGAAACGATCAGACAACACAAGCAAACTGTTGTTTAAATCATGCATTCAGCGTTCAGAGGAACAATGGATCTCTAAGGGTATTGAAAGCTTCGCATACCGTTCATTCCGTTCTTTCTTGTTGCCTTTTCTGCTGCGCTACTGCTGCCGTTTGCTTTTCGAGAGCATAGGCCTGAACGCTTTTAGCACATTGATAGATAGGCCATCGTACTCTCTCTCTCTCTCTCCCTCTCTCTGTTTCTCTCGCTCCCTTTCTGCTCCAACTTTCCATATTGTAAATTTTCCATTGTTCGCGATTAGACTAAACCTAAAACTTTTTTGTAAAATAACGAAACAAAAAATTAAAGCTGAAGCCATGTACTTACATATGTAGATGCAAAATCGTAGATAAGCCCTGCCTCATTAGGAATTTCTTTTTTCATTTTACTTTTCTTTTTCTTTAATTGATGTTTTTGCACTTTGCACACAGAGAATCCATCCGTATGGCAACCGCCTAAAAACGTACATATGTACCAGGAAACGTACATAATTTTCTTTTGGCTAAATTGCAACTGACAGTGGGCGTGGCCCAGCGGGGATTTGCATACAGTAAAAAAAACCAAACCAAACCAAACCGAACCCGGCATCTCCGCGGCCGCTCATTTGTTAATCTTTGCCCACTTTTTCTTTGTGCGCCTTCATTATTCAACACTGAATGCTCAAGTACCGTTACGCTGTACAGCCAGGCCAAGCCAGCCCCAACTCTTGCGGTCGTCGTCGTGTCTACCGTTTGCTGCTGCCTCAAATTGTTGTTTTTGTTGCTAGGCAAATGTGCAAAATGTTAATAAACTTTTATTGCGCAAAGGTAAGAAATCATAAAAGGAAAAAAAGAAGCGAAAAAAAACTGCCACTACATTTATGATAATTGCGCAAAACGCTCTTTGATAGACGAGTGTGTATTGTATGCGTGTGCCTGTACCTGCAGACAATTTCCATACTCGGCTTAAACGGAGTTTTCCATCAAACGAAACTTGCCATAATTATAATTATGACTGATGTTTCTTATGGCGGAGAACCGCTGTGCTGAATCATCTATATTGTAGGGAGGCAAGGCAGCGCATCTTTCGATAACCCAAAGACAGCAAAAAAAAAAAACTGAGGGTGAGTTCACGCTGGTTCCAAAAGGTGATTCACTCTATAAGAATATAAAATAAATATAATATATTTAAATATTTGTACAGAAACACAGCTCCTATTAATACAGAAAATCTCTATTGGTGCTAAATAGGATTTCAATTCTGCTAATGGACTAAAAACGATAACGATTCGATGATCTCTTTCAAAAATTATATCAGGTCCACTCTATGCGCAGGGTTGAAGGAAATACAAAGAGTTCTTTACTTATCTCTCCTCTTTGTATTTAATCAATATTTACAGAATGCTTACAGTGTTTTTCATAAAATATCAACTCAGACAGCAAAAGCAATCAATGAGTAGAGTTACCTATAAAAATATATACAAAGGTTAATCAGTTAGTTTTAATCCATAATCTAAATAGCTTTCAGGTTCTGTCAGTCTGCGGCTATAAAACAATCGACAATTGCGCTATTGCACAGCTGCATATTTCGTTACCTGCGCATCCACAGTTCTCTACAACTTTCATAGGGCAGCCACTCAGCCATGCCACCCACATACTGAAAATTACCCTGAATGCTTAAGAATAAATTACAAGTAATGCATAATTACACAGTCCAATTAAGTAAAACACGTAAATAACACACAGAACACAAAAGGCCGCCCCACAAAGCAAAGCGCCGTAGCCCACGCAGTGACGACATCGACAGAGATCACTTTACGAGCTGTGACAATGGGGGGGGACATGGGGTTTTTATAGTTTCAAATGATTCTAGTGCCAGAAATAAACCCAACAGGAGAGAGTGTGGAGAGAACACAGCATTTGCCCCGGAGGCAGCAAAAGACCCCATAAGCAATATGCCACAGTTAAAAACAAAAAGAGGAAAAGTCAATGAACTCCTCGCGAATGGCCAATTTTTTTTATTGCTACAAAACTGGATATATACTTTTCAATTTTCTGTAATTGTTGCTAGTTCATGCCATTGTTGTTGTTGGTATTGTTATTGTTGCTATTGTTGTTGCCGCTAGCAAGCTTTCAATTTACTTCAGTTAAACGAAGCGTTGAATTGAAAGCGAGCAGCAGTCGCTGTCCACAGTCCGCAGTCGGCAGTCCCCAGTCCATGTCCATAATTTGCTAATCACATTTGGCAAATTATGTTGTAAGCCCCACAATTGTACAATAAAGTATCGCCTCGGGGCGACACACCATACAGACAGGCACACGAGATCGCAAATATAGCGCAATCAACGCCACAAAGTTGACAAATTTCCATGCCCAAATGATATTCCATGAGCGAGCGAGACTGAAAGAAAGTCAGGCCAGCGGCAACACCCAAAACAGAGATATCCAATGCCACAGATGACCAACAAATTAAAAAGAAAAAAATAAAACCAAAGAAATGGACAAAAGCTAGCTCTTTCAGGGAAGCTTAAGATACCCCGTGTAGATCGGTAGCTTATATACTAAAATCTATTGAAAACCCTTCCTCATTCCTTTCACAACGTATACGATCACAATCAGGCATCAAGACTATTCAAGTTTCGTCCAAGATATGTAGCTTTTCAATTGAAAACGTTCTAACTGAGAAGTCAAGAATTTATTACATACTATGAACACTCGGAAGTGCTGCTTTTATTTTCTGTGGAAATCTAGAGTACCCCCGTAAGAAAGTGAGAGTGAAAGTGGGGAGGAGACGCGATTGCTGAGGAAGCCACAACAGTTAAGACACCGCAGTCAGGCGACACGCAAAAGAAAAGTCGCATGAATCATATGCAAAGTGACACAAAAAACTTGACGCTCGACACGTTTATTATGTGGCCCAGGCCAATGCCAAGACACGCCTCTCAATCCACCCCAGCACCTAGAAAAAACTTTTGCCATTAAACAATTTATCTTGATTCGTTGTGGTGCAGGAGGCCGGGGTTTAGGTTTTTAGGGGCAGGTCTCACGCAGCGCCGAAAGGTAAATGACCAAAAGCCATCGAACAGACTTAACAATCAGTTTTGTCGTGCCGCCAGCCAGACAGCCAGAAGTGAGGCAGAGCGAAAATGTATTAATCGAGGGAGTTTTTTTTCTAGTTTTATTTTTATTTCTATTGATGATCAAAACATCATTTGGAGGACATTGCCATGTTAAAACTGGCTTTTATATGATTTTTACATGGGATTATATTTAGTAATGTTCTCTGCTTACGTTGTGGGAAGTGATTTAACATGAGAGATTAACTAAAATAACCTAAATCAATTAGTTTGTGGTATGACTTATGGATTATTTTTGATTTGAAATGGGTAGGAGAGATGGAAACATTTTTACAAATCCACAATAATTATCGTTAGAAAAGGTACAACGAATGCTCTTAGTACACAGCTCAAATGAGCTAAAGAAGTATTCAAGTATGGTGCATAGCAAATAAGACCAAAGTTTTCTATTGAATTTCTGAAGTTAAAAGACTGCAAACATAAAGAACTTACATCAGCATAAAAGTATACAAAACTTACCAAAAAAGGAGCTCTGATAATATTGCAACACAATAAAGCTTGGCCATGCGAAACGTTTTCACTCTTAATGCCTCTGGCATTTTCCCCCTTCAAACAAACAAAAACTTAAATGTATAGTAAACTGTTCGCTGCAGAATCTTTAATAGTACCTACATTTTCAAAAGAAATAATCAATAAGCGCTACGTCATTTGCCTTTTGAAATGGCGCTCTCTGGTAAGCGCATCTGAAGGGTGCTCGCTCTTGGGGGTCTCTTCTTTGCATAATGTATTAAGTGGTATTTGGTTGCCAATTTTCGTTTTTTTTCCCCATTGTTTTTTAGCACTGCAAGAAGCAGCTCTTCCCGCTGTTGATTTGTCTAATTTGCATAATTTTTGCACGCGAAAAACACTCGAAAATTATATTGTATTTTTTGTGTGTTTTTTTTTGTTTTGCATGCAAATTGAAAATTGATTTTCGTGCTTTTTATTGCGCAAAAAATATCAAAGGTGTCGAAGGTTATTGCTTGAGGGGGGTGGGGGTTTTTTAGCTTGATGGGGAATTGCATTTTAGTTTTCGGTTTGCCTGATTGCTTCATAAATCATATTTTATGGCCATAAACATGGTAACATGGTTGAATTTATTGAATTTAGGCACATTGAGAATCTCATTTTGATTGGCTTAATTGGTTGTGTCTTTGGGCTTGATTGATTTATGAACTGTTTGATGAATGGCCGCCACCGTTGCATAATGTTGTGTGGCTTCCAATTGAGGATAGGCCGAGGATAGAGATAGAGAGAGAGAGAGAGAGACTTGAGAGAATTTTCCCATGCCATTAGCTTGACCTTAGTTCCTCCCACCACGCGACATTTTAACGCCGTACAACTTGCTCGATTTGGAGAAATGTGCCAAATATTGTATATATTGTATTTATGTATAGAATGGGATCTATGATGAGCCTACGCCCACTCGGAATGCCATAGGCCAAACGTAAACAAAGCGTGCCCAAAAATAGCTCATCCGCCAGCCCGGTGGCGATTAGCATCACAGTTCGGTTTTGGATGGTGTCCGTCCGCTAGCCAGTGGAACGTGATGAGTCTCTCCGTATGAACGTACCCTCCCCCCCACTAAAAGCTGTGCCCAGGTTGCGTGACACTTTTGCCAAGCGGCTGGTCTCGACGACGCATTCGTTCCCTGGCTAATTGTTCACACCCAACACTCGGGTGCCACACCCAGCGCTGCTGCTCCTTCCTCTCGCTCTCTCTCTCTCGTGTTGAAACTAATCTGTAAACAATTAAGGCGGAGGTGGATGGAATGGGACTGCAATGCCATACAATATTTCAAATTAATTTGCCACATGTGTGCCATTCGGGTAATTAGGTTTGCCCCGCGAATGAATTTTAAAAATAAAGCCCCAATAGATTCGGTGGCATGGAGCAACAAATTCGTTGCAGAGTGAAGCAGCAATAAATTCAATAATTAAATCGGCTGCAGCTCCGCATTTAATTGTTGAATGGAAAAGTACGCCACAAAACACAGCAAACACACAAGACTGGAACTGGCACTGGGAGCTCACTCTGCTGATAAGACAGAAGGCACTACAAAAAAAAAACATTAAAACTAATGGACGGGCAAGGGAGGGGGAGAGACTTGTATGAAAGCATATATATTCCACGAGACTCACTTTCACACAAACAAACGAAAAGGCAACAAACAAAAGCAAACAAAACACACACGGGTTCGTTCAAGGGAACGGTGGAAATTCAACAAACACAAACATATTTGTGTCATGTGGGCGATAGAGGGGGGACAGTAAAACCGTACAGTAACACCTCGCTGTGAAAGACCAATCTTGAGGTTGCACCAGATAACTTTATTTGTGTATCTTTGGGGCACATTGCTGTGGCCTGCATGAAACGCAATATTATTGAATTGGGTAAATTCCATTCTAAGAAGTTCGACTGTAGCCAAACAGATTATAAGGGCGCATTTTCCGATATCTTTTGAGCTGGGTATTTCAGAAATGCTGATATGACAGAGTCCCAGAACAGACCCACACTCACGCAGCGCATTCCCACAATCACACCCACACGCACGCACACAGCTGGAAGGAAAGTGTCTTCCAGTATTCCAGTGATTAAACTAATTGAAAATATGTTTTGCATTTGTTGTTTGCTGCTGCTGCTGCTGCTTCTGTGCTCCGTCCCCACAAAGTTTTCTTTCCTAATTGAAATTGGAAAAAAGTTACTGCACCAGAAGCAGTACACATTTACATTAACATATGTACATTTACATATGTATGAATGTATGTACATATGCACGGGGGGGTCTGTCACCCTAACGGTAAAACATGTGTAAATGCAATTTGCTTTTGCGGCTGCCGGGCAGTGTCAAGTGTCAGCTGTTCTCACTCTTCCTCTCTCTTACTCTTTATCTCTTGCTCTTTCGACCACTGACACGCAATATGGCGTCATGTCTTTGGCATCTAAAGCGCACACATACATACATTACATACGCGCGTAACTATAACCACATACGAGTGTGTACATATCTGTGTGTACCGAAATGGTCAAAATGTATGCCACAATTAAAATAAGTAAACTCTAGTATATCTGTATGACATTTACTGAGAATTCTAATGACCGAATGGGTCAAAATGGTGCCAGAAAAACTACTGCAGGTTCAATGGTGCCAGCGGCATAAAGAACAATTCTTGTGGATTTTAAATCAGCTGTTTATCTACATTTAAATCTTATGGTGCTAAAAGACATCTTATGGGTTCACTCTTTAAATGTATATCCTACCAAGTCTTGTAAGTAAATGTCATACAGGCTTTTAGTGACTTGACAACTAGCAATTTCATAAATTTTAGTGTGTGTAAGAAGAGTGGGGAAAGAGCACATTTTTAGGTCAGTTCTAAGTAGGGATGAGCTCATGTGTAATAAATATTACTAATATTAGTAGCTTTCCCACTGTGTAGTAGTTTCCCACTTGACAGCACCTCAACAAAAACTTGCTCCAGTTCCAATTAACATCACAATGTTAATGCTCTGTTGAACAGCAGCCCCTACTATATAGTGTAGTGTATAGTATGTGTTTTCTGTATCCTATACTCGTAGCTTGTGGAAAGTTGGTCCCATTTTATTTTTCCCATACATATCAGTTTAATCATTCAATCTCCCGTTGCAAGACAGGTTTTATCTATCGTTTAGTGGCGCCTTGATAAGTGCCTCAAAAACAAATATCGCATGCAACAAAATCCCTTTGATCGATTGGCAGAAACCTCCAATCAGCGAAATGATAAAAATAGACACATTTTTCACACACAATTTCCCCGAAATAAATGGCAAAAACTACGGAAGTGGGCGTAAGAATGGGTTGCAAGAATTCTACTGAAACAATCAACGAATCAACTATGATATCATATGGTCGATCGAATGAAAATTTCAATAATTTTACTGCTTTTCTTATCTTGAGAGTGTTCGTGGGAGTAAATCTCTCTTCGAGCATGGCCTGGTCTAGTTTTTGGTGCTGTTTTAGCTGCTGGGCCAAAGTAGCTGCCAAGATAAGGTTAAGACTTTAGTTGCAATGGAATTATGACGCATGCCCGTCCCCTCCACTTGACTGTTGGCCAAAACGAAATGCCCAAAGGGGTACGGGTGACTGAGTCCAAGCGAGATTCCCACTACGGCGAGTGCCAGAGCGTTCAAAGTATAGCAAATCATTTAAATATAAACATTTTGATTCATACAGCTGGCCAGCGTTGGGATTAATTCTTTTCGTATTTGGCAAAGTGGCTCTGACTCATTTTGCATGATTATACGCGGCACGGCACAAGCAGAGAATATTGGATTTAGGCAGAGAGGTCTTAATGCAGCCGATATAAATAATCTGTATAACTCTGAGTTCTTAAATATATCTTAAAAGAAGCTAAAGCAATCCTCATTGGATTTAGTATCACATTTTTTTTATAATCTTCCTTCCACTACAGAACCCACCAATTTGTGTTTTCTTTTTTGCATGCCTTTTCGTTGAATTATTTAATTTATTTATACTGTAGTCGGCTTATTTCAACCTGTTTTTTTCGTAGAATTTAGTGGGATTTGATTGATTAGCTAGTATCCAGTAATGCCCCGACGCTCTCTCTCTGTTTCTCGCACGCTCGCTCGCTGGAGAAATGCTCTCACACATGCAAATTGGGTTAATAACATATTTCCATGTTTGCTTTTGGCGTTAGGATGACTCTTGCTTTCGCCTCATGCTATTTTCCCAGCTTTATATTGATTTTTCTTATTTGCATTTCGGGGGAAAATGCAGCATTGCGCTGGAAAGCTCTCAGGGGGTTGTCCGCCAAACAAAAAATACGTTTTATTGTGAGCGGCTTAGTTGTAGTATGCGGCTCACACACACAAACAAGCTTCTGCCTGCGTAGAGAGAGAGAGAGTGAGAAAGAGAGAGCCTGCTTCCTACCCCAATTCCGCCTGGCTGGTGGCTTGTGGCGGCGGTGGCTCCACAAACAACCCACGCATACACACAGGCCACATGCACGAAGGGAATTCCAGCTGCAGCGGCGCTGATTTATTGATTTTTCACTCACGAAAATCCTTTTTGGTCAACGCTGAGATTTTCGGCAATTACATAAAAAAAACAGCGCTATAAAATGTTCAATTGGACGAATAAAATTAGCACAGGCCAAAAATAGCAAGGAAAATGTCACCCACCCCCTGGGCAGACGGTGGGCACATCCGTCCCCACACTGTATTTCCGATGTGGGTCGGCTGTCTGTGTCTTCTTATTTTTCTTTGCGCTATAATTTCTAGCTGCCCTTGAGTCTTATTTACTATTTCTTTTTTACCTGCCTTTCGTGCGAAACACACACGCACACACACACGCATGCAGACACACAGATGCAGAGGCGGTTGCAAAAGGAGACAGCGGGATAGGATGGCAACGAAGAAGATGCCAAAACCCACACGAAAACTGCACTTTCATATACACATATGTACATACATATATGTATTATATTGTCCCGTGTGTATACTTGGCTTGTACTTACGTTTAAGTTGGCAAGATATTCGCAGAAAATCGGCTTTAACTTTAACCAAAAACGGGGCCTGGTCCGGCCAAGCTGGGGATGGCTGCTCTTGTGGCTGCCACCAAATCAACAATTAGCGCTTAAAACTCCACTTTGGGGCGCATTTCACGACACTTTCATTAACATTTTTCATACATTTTTCAACTTTTTGGCTCCACAAAAAGGAAACACTGCGCGAACTTGGAGCGAATACATAACTGGTTTTCTTTTACGGTTTGGTTTACAGTTTACTCGGCGCGGTTCGTACTTATTTTTCGCATGCGTTTCGCTTCTTTTTTTCAAATTACTCGATTTGATTTGCACTCTCTCTGTTATTTTGTTCAGCGCTGCAACAGATTTTTGTTAACAATTTTGTTTAAAAAATCGGCACAGTACGCTTGTGTTGTTGTTCGGCGGTCTTAGAGTGACTGTGTATTTATCTGGAAAATACACCGTGGGACCCTCAGCAATATACCGAAATATACCTTGTCATTATCAAAATATACCGTAAAAATACTGACTGACACGACAAGACGCGTTCATATTCCTCGATTTTGGTATTCGGTTTAATATTTCTAGCCAATTAGCGCTTTCAACCCTAAACAAATAATTTTAACCGATTCATTAATAAATTTTGTACAGGATTGGCTAGTTTTCAGAACTGCTTTTCATTGGATTGTTTACATAATAGAGTTTAAACAAAAACGGCCAAAGCATTAAACGAAAGTGTGTACCGGAATGTGACGTCATTGTTGCTGGTAAATCAACTTTCTGCATGAGTATGGACATTTGTACACCCTATGTCCTTTAATTAGTGTTACATTTGTTTTTCCAAGCTGCCATGAAACATTAATAATGAATTTTGATTAGATTGACATGTTATTTACCCATTAATGCATATCATTGGTTGTTTTTATATACTTCTATCCCGGTCCCGATACCTATTGTTGGTATGCATTAGCTGCAGAATATTGTTAATAACTTTAAAACAGAGATTGAGTAGTTTCTGCTTCAATTGGAGCCTGAAATTACAAACATTACCTCAATTCTATAATATCCCTTCTCTCAGGGGTAGCAGACTTGTTGCGCATTCTGTGCCAAAGTTGCAGAGCAATGCTGCTCTGCTCTCCCATGTTGCCGAAAATTTTCCCATACGAATCAAATGTATCTTACGGGATCGCGTTCCCGTTAGATGCATGCTGGTCACACCACGAAAAAGAGGGAACTCACCACGAATTACGCTCTCTTCACTACGAAATTTTCTTTCTTCACCACAAAAAAGAGAGAACATTTTGAAAACCCACCACGATTTGAGAGCGAAAAATGTCGGTATTTTCTGTGCGCTAAATGGAGTTTGGCGGTCATTTTGAAAAGTACTTTAATATACTACAAAAATATACCGTAAATATACTGACAGACACGACAAGATGCGTTGATATTCCTCGATTTTGATATTCGGTTTAATAATTCTAGCCAATTAGCCCTTTCAACCCTAAACAGATAATTTGAACCAGTTCATCAATACATTTTTTACAAGATTGGCTAGTTTTTAGAACTTCTTTTCATTGGATTGTTTACATAAATAGGGTTCAAACAAAAACGGCCAAAGCATAAAACGTATGAATATGGACATTTGTATACCTTATTTCCTTTTATTAATGATATATTTGTTGTTTCAAGCTGCTTTGAAACATTAATATTGAATTTTTCTTAGATTGACAAATTTTGTACCTATTATTGCATTTTTTGTGTTTTTGTATGTGTTATATTCCGATCACGCAACAATGGCCACTTAACCCCCCTCTATTTAAACAATGAAAAACATTCAATTAAACCGCGAACAAAATACTTTCTGTAAACTCTCCTTGTAGATAATTAGTTACAAAAAAAATATATATCGTTTTATATTTTATTTTTTTGCATTATATGGCAGCACAGCTTTTGAAATTGATTACAGTTATTGTCAGTGTTGCAAAAAACGCGAAATGCCGATGACGGGTAAACAATATATCGATAGATCAGTCGAAGAAACTGTTACACTTTTGAATTTAAATTAAGAATCAATTGGCAATTTTAGCATTTATCTAAAATAGAAAAAATAATACAAAAATACATTCAATAAATCTCTTAAGGTAAGTAGTAGGTTATTGATCCACAGCTTCACATGCTATAAATATGCTGTGAGTATAAACATGAAGAGGAGAGGTGTTTTTGTGTATGTATTCTACTACCATTCTTGATCTTGATCGCAACCGGTTTGTGCCATATTTTCAAGAACCAGCACGCGAACAACAGCCAGCCATCAGCTTCAGGCCTGTTTTTCTGCGAAAGTCCTCAAACTTGGCAATACACTTTCTACTTGTCCCCCGCCTGATGACTAATTTTCAAGGGGTGCGAACGAACTGAAAATATTCCCTGGGACATTTTCCTTCTAGCTTAATTGGGCGTTTTCCAAGAACCCACGTACATTTCACACAGTAGCAAAAAATTAATCTATATTAGTTCTAGGTTATCGAGCTGAATGCACTGACGTATAGACGAGTTTTGAATGCATTTTTAATGCGAACGAGGAAATGGCGTGCCAAAGTACGGAAACATTCAATCCAAAGAGAGCGAGCAAGAGAGAGAAAGCCTGCAGAGAAAGGAGAGAGAGAGAGAGAGAACGCGCTATAAACAGCTTTGTCATACATGCGAGAGAAGTTTTTTACTCCATTTACCAGCACCACACATGGTTAACCACCACTAGCAGCAACAGCAAACTTGTTTGTAACTTTAGAGGCGATTGAGAACGTGAAATACCCAGAGCTGATTGTTTGGGAAAATGCCGACGATGAGATGTGACGCTGGCCGGCCAAACAAGTGGACCCCCCATGCCCGACAGCCGAGAGCAGAGCAAGTCTGGCCGCGCAATTTTTATTTCAATATACTCGCAGTCGGTCGGTCGGCTGGTCAGTTCTGCCACAAATAGCGTGCTGAGCGGTCGAATACGCGCACGAATTTTTCAACAACTGCTAAGAAAAAAGAATACTAGAGTGGAGATTCCGATTCCACCCAAAAGATATATCGCCGCAGCATACTTATAGCGGATAAAAACAGACAAAGAAATTCATTGAGACGTTCGCATTGGAATTCTCGAGTGTGTGCACTTTGCTGTTAATTAAAATCGTTTAATTAAAGCCCAAGAATGAGTGACCTAGAGCAAGTGACACTGCAAATGGATAAGCTGCCGCAGTCCGATGATAAAACGTTGGGCAGAAATCAAGTGAGTTAGACAGCCATTAATCTCGGGGAAGCTAAACAAATCTCTAGACCGCAAAAAGCGTATATAAATTTTGTTTGCTCTGTTGCCCAGACCCCAGACCTTTTGAAAATCTAATATAGCATGTACATACATATAGGTAGGTAGATGATCAGCAAAGGCTGATAATTGACATGCAAACAGTGGAGAGGAGAAGAGTAGCTTCCCAGGGAGCTCTAGGCTCTAAAGTTTATGAAAGTGACTGGCGAAGCGGAAAAAACCCCCCGGGCTTAGTCATTGTAATAGATCCCCTGCATAAAATGATTCGGATTTCGGGAATTTGGATTTGTATGTGCAATCAAAAACAGTTTTCTGCTCTGGAATTAATATTTATGAAATATTTGGGTTGAACGCTGAACAATCCAAAACTGAGATTCTTTGTTCATAAGGATGAGAATGTAAAAGAAAGTTTTAATTTAAATTAAATTATTAAATTAAAATGTAAAGAAAATTTTCCCTCCGACACCCACACGACACCCACAACATTTGTTTGTTCTCCAAAAGTTTATCTCCCTTTTCGTCATCTTTTTGTTTCTTTTAACTAAAAAAGGCAAAATAAACACGTACAGTTTGTCCCTCTGGCTTATCTCCCTTCCCGATTCTTAGTGTTATATGTACATATATGTAATAATTGTATATGTACATACATATAGTACTTTTCACGAACATGTCTGATTGGTAGATTTATCAGTCTGAGAGCAGAAGCTTTACTGCATAATAAAACTGCTTTGCATTTGTAAACAATGGGCATATAGAATGAGAAATTTTAATACTCGTATTCAGGAAACACTCTAATCTGTCTATACTCGTAGGAAAGCATAAACAATCACGGCAGCCAGAACGATGGACGCAACAATCGCATACTCCGAGCAGGTTTGTATTTCCACCTCCGTCACTCGTCTTGATCTTTAAATGTAAATGTAAATGTAAATTCTATGTACAAAATATACATATATTCTCTGATGCCTATGTGTAAATCTTGTCTTGTGACTAATGCCGCCTTTAAACCGCAATCTATAAAATAACTTTAAATCGCTTAATGTGTAAGTAGAATTAATAAATTTGAAGCCAGATCAACATTAAAGGTTTCTTTCCGTCTTACCTTTTGGCACAGTACCCGAAACGGATGATGATGACGACGATCGTCCCTTTGTTAAAGATGGCAATGGCAATCCAGGCGTTGATGATGGGCTCCTCGGAAATGGTGGCGGTGGTGTCACTGTGCTCGTGCCCAATGGCGGACGACGTCCGAGCTACATGTTTCCTGGTTACAGTGGACCCGAATTCGTGAACATCAATGGCGTGGAGACGCCCATACCCGATATAAATGCCTACCAGCACAAGAAGACCCTGGCCCAGGGCATGATGGATTTAGCACTGCTCTCGGCGAATGCCAATCAGCTGCGTTACGTGCTGGAAATGAACCAGCAGCATCCATACTTTTATCCCAGTCTTTTGTTCATCTCAGTGAGCATTATATTCCAGGTATTTATTGCACATTATTTGCATATTTTTCGCGTATATTTTTTGAGACAAAATTCTCTTTTTGGACTGTCTCACATTGCAGATCGCTGTTGGCGTTGGCCTTATTTGGAATGGCAGATACAACATCAAGAATGAGCAAGAGATTTGCCGGGCGAACAAAATCAATAATTACACAGTCATCGGCATATTCATTGTAACGGTTGTCAACGTATTAATATCAGCCTTTGGCGCCGTCGAGCGTGCACCAGTTGCTGTAAACACTACATAGCTTGGCACTAGCTCTATGTATAATATCTATAAGAGAAGTAGAAGATTTCATAGAAGATTTCATAACAAACATTGTTAGATAAAACCTCACCGACACGACGAACAATATTTGTTAAAATATTCATTTTGATATATTTACTATAAACAAAATTGTGATAAATAAATCGAGTCCCAACCCCGAACAGAACACAAGTTTTGAATCTCTTCAAAGCGCGTGCAAAGCAAAGCGATAACTATTGTCGTGTCCGTCAGTATATTTACGGTGTATTTTGAACATGAGAAGGTATATTATTGAGGGTCAGACGGTATATTTTTTCGATAAATGCGCGGCCACACTGGTATCTTACAAATTGTGCAGAAATTTATCAAAATATTTTTGTTTGTCGCTTACTAAAACATGGCCAGAATTATCAAGGCGGTAAGTAGCTTGAACCGCCGTCGGCTGGAATCACTAAGAGTTACGGAAAGTGCTGTGAAGGCAGGCCAGCCACTCTATGGAATCCTGGTGTTTTGTCCCAGTTATGTCATCGCTTTCTACAGTCCACAGGTCTGACCGGCCTGGCCGTGTCCACCAATCCCCACCACACGCTGTGCGCGCTCTATAGCAAGATTCTGCGTGCAGTGGGCAAGATGCCACAGGAAGCCAGCTACCGCAAGTACACGGAGCAGCTGGTCAAGCAGCGCGCCGATGCTGTGGCCAATGTAAGTTTCATTTGTGAATAACGATGTCCTGCCTTAGTTTCACTGACCAATGGGTATTGCAGAATAAGGACATTGTCGCTCTGGAGAAGGCTGTCGGATGCGGTCAGGTGGAGGAGTTGATTGTGCAGGCCGAGAACGAACTGGTGCTGGCCCGGAAAATGCTCGGCTGGAAGCCCTGGGAGAAGCTGTCCCAGGCTGCACCCGCCAAGCAGTGGGACTGGCCACCAGCCCAGATCCTGGAGCCCAAAGTTTAGGCTGCCTCTATACCATTATATAGTAATAATTATTCTAGTTGGGAGTGCCGCTAGCAATGACATCGTTCGAAGCCTTGTTGACAGCAAAATGAATTGTAAACCGAAATAAATATGTGTTGATTGTGGATGTGTCTGATAAGCCAGCCAGCCAGCCAGCCAGTCACATATTTCAACCAAAACATCTTTGAGCTTCGATTGAGAGTACATCCCAATCGGCGGAGCTCGGCTCTCAGTTTGCTTTCAGTATGCGTGCACTTCACTACCTTCTGCTGCTGCTCATCGTTTTCACTGGGCTGGTGGCGGCGGCTCCCGCTCCACGCCAGAGACGTCAGATCGACTTGACGGTGTCGGCGGATCATGATGACAAGGACGACGAGACGGAGCTGGCCTTGGAGGCGATAGCTGGACTCTGGAGCAGTGCCGACAGCCGCACCAAGGTCGATGGATCCGCAAGGGTGGTGCACCGTCACAATGCAATGCAATCTGGTACGGGTAAAACGAGCTACACGGCACGTGTCCATCTGCATCATGACTATAAAACCAATGCGTATCCCTCGTAATCCATGTACATGTCTGTGTCCTGTGCCAAGGTTCGGAGCAAGATTGGCGTTTGGGTGTGCGTGTCGTCTTCACTTAGACTGTCCAGACGGCGCAAGCCACCTTGTGGAATGACCAGTTGGCGTGCTCTCCCTCCGTTCAATGGGCAATCAACTGAACTGTTCGTGGAAGACTGCTGATAACTCTTTGACCTTCCACGATGCTCACCCCGGCTCCGTTTTGGCTCTGTTGTACGCGTAGACTAATAAATAGAACGTTCGTGTGAATACAAAACCAAAAGCTGTTTGCTTTATTGATTCTGTTTTAATTGGCTCCAAGTGCCCTGAGCGTGAAGCACCGCAACAACTTTCAGCTTAAAAAATACAACAACTAATTGCACAACAAAGCAGTGTGGTGTGTGTGTGGGGTACACGAGGATAATAAATAAGATTGGACGCTTAAGTAGAAATGCCATGAGTAAATGTCCGGTAATATCTTTGCACCCGAGGGACAAGTCAAGTCAGTTAATTGAGGCTTATGCTGATGCCATCGTCCTCCTGCTGCTTCAGCTCCTGGACAACGAAATCGCGAAACTCCCTGTAGGCCACTTCAATGTCCACATTGTTGATGATCTTGTGGAAGTTTCCTGGCGTCAGGCCGTAGCTGATCTCCATCTCGGCGGCGTTGACTCGCTTGCGCAACGTCTCCTCAGTCTCGGAGCCACGTAGACGCAGTCGACGCTCCAGCTCTTGGATGGTTGGGGGATTATTGAAGATCAGTATGGGATTTAGATCGGTTTTCCGAATCTGCTCCACTCCCTTCTGCTCGATGTCCAGTATGCAGACGCGTCCCCGCTTCTGGATCTCGCGTACGGCCGCCTTGCTGGTCCCATACAGATTTCCAGTGAACTCGGCCGTCTCAATGAACTCATCACTGGCGATGGCCTGCTCCATGTCGGCTCTCTCCACGAAATAATAGTGCACACCATCCTCCTCGCCCTCACGCGGCCTGCGCGTGGTGTGGGACACGCTGAAGCCAAATGTGTTTGGAAACTCGGCAAACAACAGTTTCAGCAGCGTGCTTTTCCCAGATCCGGACGGTCCGCAGAGCACAAGTGGGCGTGGGCCCGCGTAAAGACCGCGGCTTTGCGACATTTTGCGGCTGCTGCTGCTAAGTGCGCGATTTAGAATGAACAGAAAGCTAATCATGTTGTCGTCTTTTATTGGCAGCAATACTAATGCACGAAAATAGGCCCAAAAAAGCTGTTTTTTTGGCTAAAATTAACAATTAACGGAAGAAGAAGCAGCAGCAGCAGCGTAAAGTGTGTGATAACGCGTGTGTATGTATTGTATGTCAGTGTGACTGAACCTCATAAATATACCGAAATATACCTTCTAACTTTGAAAATATACCGTAAACATACCGAGCAAAATCATATTCCTCAATTTTGATATTCGATCTAATATTACAAGCTAGTTAGGACTCACACCACTGAACAGATAATTCTTTCCGATTAATGAACTAATTTTCTACAGTCTAGCTTATTTTAAGGACTTCTTTAATTCGACTGCTTCTAAAAAAAAGGTTAAAACAAAGGAGGTGGGAAAAATGTCCTTTTTTACATGGTAACAATCTATAGTGTATGGACCCTATCTACACCCAATTTCACGGGATAGCCCACCAAGTGTATGCAGGGTACGAGATGGACTTCGTCCATAGTCCTTTTCGCGTCAGGAATAGCTTTTTTCAATGTGAAATAGCGGCGAATAAAATAGTGAACAAAATCGTACAAACCGTTTTTGGTTTAAAAACTGTTATATTTTCTTATACTGTTTTACATTTTTAGCATAGAATTTCAAACACACATACACACTGAATCGACTAAATGACAATGCCTTGTTTAGTTTTTAGTTTTGCTTAAAATAATTACGAATTTTAATTGATTAATTTTGTTTTTGTTGTTGCTTTGCTTTTTGTTGTTTTTTTGTTTCTGTTGTAATTTTATATTTTTGATCACATTTTGATTTCGCATGCCCAAAGTGAGTTTTGGTTTGTGTTTCCGAATGGTTCGCCTGAATGAAAACCTCCTCTACAAACTGATCCGTTCCCAGTTCTTCTGTTCGACAAATCAAAAATATATATACCTATATATATGTATGTATGTATGTATATCGTATCTATAGAGATTTATGTATGCGCAAGCCTCTGCTTCTGTCTAGATTCCTACAGTACAGTGTATATGTATATGCTAATATTCAGTCGGTATTATAATCATGTTTACTTTCCCTTCCCATTGGAGAGGGGAAGAGGTGTTCTTATGAAATCGTTCTGTTCTGTTTTGTTCTTGTCTAATGGGAAGAGTATATAAATTTCGGTTTACCGAAGATATTTCATGTGTTCATATATTTACAATATTATAAGGATTAGCTTTTAGTTTTCGATGTATTTTGAAGTAGAAAGAGCTTTCCTAAGAGTGTTCTGAAGTTATCAGGGGCGGTCTGGGTTCGGGTTCGGTTTTGGTATCGGGTTCGGGGTCTGCTTGAATTAAATAACAGTACTAACTTCAAACTGGAGCTGTAACATGATTAAGGCATGGTATAAGGACTTAGTCGGAGCTGATTATGGTATATGATTGATTGATGTAGATGTTGGTAGACTGGCAATGCAAGAGTTGGTGTAATTTGTTTTCTGTAATTTATTATACCCTAAAAAATTTGTTTACAACTAATTACTAGTCATACGCTTAAAATTGATTAAAAAATATAATTTATATATTCATAGATTTAGTCACGATGGTAAAAACTAAAGAAATTGTACGGCAAAATTGTTGATCATCTCTATCTCTCTACCAAATCGGTTTCTGGGACCCCATCACTGCGGGCTTTAACAATTACAAAATCTTTTGTTGGGGGGGGGGGATCGGGCATGGTTGTGGATGGTGTGCCCCTAGAAAACGGGGCAATCGTCTTACGGCTAGCATTCATTATTTATTATTTAATATATATTCAATTACTAGAGCTTAAAGGTTGTGTTTTGCATTCATCATTCATTTATCGTTTGCTACATTCACTCGTGGCTTATCGTTTGCGCTCTGCTCTGTATTGTAATATCAATGACAAAAAGTGCTAACAAATGAAGGAAACTACTAACAATTGGGCTTAGATCGGTTTTGTTGCTTGTTCTGCTTTGTATAATTGTTTATAATTATATATAATTATTGTTTACAAATAGCATAATTAATAGTTACGTGTATATTTAATTTTTTCTTATTAGTTTTTCTGCATCTGTTTTGTTTCTCCTTCTTTCTGTTTAAATTATAAAATTTCCTAATCAAGAAAACCATAAGAATAGTTGTTGTTTGCTGGGTGTTTTTTTTTTTTTTTGTTTGGCAGGCCTTAGGCCTTCCAGTTGTTCTGGCGACTGCCGCTGGCTCCGCTCTGCTGCTGTGGCGGTATCATCTCCAACAGATACTGACGCTGGAGCTCCGCCGCCCGCTGTACGTCCGCCATGCTGTTGGCATTACTCGAGTTCTTGGACGAGCCCGATGACGAGCTGCTCTTTTTGTTGTTGTTGTTGAAAGCTACCCGAAAATGAGAATCATTTAGTAAGGGTCATTATGCGTGGTAGGGGTTTGGGACTTACCTGCCACTTGGGCCGCCTGCGCCATGGCCACCTGATAGGAATACAAAAGCGGTGCAAACTGCATCATATGCTGTGGATTGCCACCCAGACCCTGGCCCAATGCTGCAGAAGAAAATCATGAATGAGACTATTAATTTAGGCAATCAGGCTAGTATCCTACCTCTGAAGAGCTGCTGTTGGAAAGCCTGCATGGCTGCCGCTGTGGCCGCAGGCGAGGAGTTCCCCATTGCCGCCGCTTGATTGCTGGAGGCTGACGATGACGCACCAAAGTTGCCCAGTCCGCCGAGAGCGGCCAGATTGCCCAGCTGGCTGAGATTACCCAGATTGCTGAGGTTGCCTAGACTGGCCAGACTGTTGATGTTCAGGCCGCCCATGGCACTGAGATGAGCTGCCGCCGCCAGCGTGGCTGCCGAGTATTTGTCATAGCTCTGGGCCTGCTGTTGCTGCTGATCGCGCTGCTGTTGTTGTTGTTGTTGTTGTTGCTGCTGCTGTTGTTGTTGTTGCTGCTGTTGCTGGTGGTGGTGATGGTCGTGGCGATCGTTGCGTGATGAGCGCGACGAGGATGCCGGCTCGTGGTGGTGCGCTGCTGTGGGTCCTGGACTGAGGATACCCGCCTGCTGGGCAGCTATGGCCGCCGCTGCGGCTGTGGCGGCGGCACGTGACGAACGCGGTGTGCTGGGCGGTGGTGTGGGCTGGTTTTGTGGTGGCGGCGGCGTTGGTCTAGGCGCTGGCGTTGGCGTCTGACACTTGGTCGGTATAACCGTGACAGAGGGTGGCAGATTGACCAGTGCCGCCGCTGCCGACGCATGCGACGCCTGAAGTTGCTCACGCTCTCGCTCGCGTTGCAGGGCCTGCTGGTGTTGATGCGAATGCGACGAGGAGTTGTTGGCGGCGGACACGGATAGCGAGGCGCTGACATTGTTCAAGGCATGCGTATCCACGGGCGATGGACTGCTCTGGCTGGCCAAACGCTGCTCGATCTCCTGCTCCTGCTGCAGTGCCTTGACAAACGCTTGTTTCAGTCGATTGGTGTGCTCCGCCTTCAAAGCCTTCTTCACGTTAGAGGTGACGCACTGCTCGCAAATCACCTTAGGATCCTTGTTGGCTATAGAAAAATCTTCGGGTTAGTTTTACTTTCATTTGGGGTTTCCGTTTCGATATGCTTACTCTGTTTCTCCCACTTCCACACGGGTGTAAAGTCAATCTTGCACTGGGCACAGCGGAAGGGTGCTGCCACAGCATTGGCCTTCTTGTTGACAGTCAAAAAGTCAACGACAGTCTCCAGTCCAAGCAGATAGACAAAGTCCGTGTTGCTGGGGTTGGGTATAAAGTGCATCTCTGGTGGTGGTGGCTTTGGTGGGGGAATCTATGGGATGGATAGTAACATATGTATGTTTTAGTTACAATTATAGCCCAATTCTCTTATTGTTGTTGTCCTAGCCCTCTCTTTCACCTGTAGCAAAGTCTTTTCCAGCTGCTTGCGCAGTGCCATTTTAGCTGCCGCCTGACGCTGGGCAGGCGTCTGTGCATCCTCGCGTTGCGCGGAGCGATCATTCTGCAATAAATCATTATACATCCAACCACCGAGTTGAATATTCTCATTTTCCTACTCACCTTTAGATCGTTCAGTTGATTCTGATGCGTTTGCGATAGCGGCGGCGCCGGAGTGATGGAAACAGAATTGCTTATGGTTCCAGGTACCTTCGAATTATCCGAAATATTAGGCTGCATGTTTTCAACGATTTGGTTTTGTTTTTGTTTTTGTTTAAATATATATGAATGTAGAGCAATTTAGAGCGTTTAATAGTTGAGCGTTAGTCGAGATCAAATAAATACGTAGAAAGTTAAGTTAAATTTTTCGTGTCACTTTTGCACGAGCCTATGTGAGAAGTGATTCGGGTGATGTGACGTTTTAGTAATAGTAGTAGTAGTATTAGTAGTGTTGGAAAATTGGAAACCAGTGTTGCACAGCAAGAAATATGCAATGATGAAAATCGAAAGCATTTTATCCCATTTTGTGGTATCAGAATAAACCTATCTTTTGTTACTATAATATTTTAGTTCCTATTTTATATGTAATACTGCCTCAGTCATACTATCCTATTCTCGATCCTTATGTCTCATCAAAAATTAAATATTGAATATTCAATACCATTTGTTGGGTTGATGCGTTTTTTCTTGCTAGAGCTTGTTCGTTAGCTTGTTCTTGAGCTCTGCGTTGAGCCACTAGTTTTATTGCTGCATTTCTTGCCCTTTGTTGAGCCAATAGTTGGATTGATGCTTTTTTCTAGCTTCAGATTGTTCTTGAGGTCTATGTTGAGCTACTATTTGTTTGATTGATTCATTTCTTCTTGCTTGAGCTTGTTCTTCGGTTTTTTTTTTAGCCAATAGTTGGATTGCTGCGTTTTTGTTTGCTTGAGCTTGTTGTTCAGCTTGCTTTTTAGCTTGTTCTTGAGCTCTACGTTGAGCTTTTGATGCTTTTATTTTTTCTTCTGCTTGTTTATGAGCTCTACGTCGTTCTTGATAATATCTGCGTGTTTCATTGGCTTCCTTTCTTTGCGCTTGTGTCCAAGAAGCACGACGGCTGGCCGCTCTAACGCGGTTCTCTTCTCGTCGGATTGCTCGTTCTTCTTCAGTGGATTGATTCCTATATTTCCGAGTGTTTAATGCAGCACGGGTTTTTCTAGAAATATCCGGTTTTCTGCATCGCATTTTCAATAATAGCTGCACAAAAACCCTTCTGGTGGATATGGTAGCTGATATTCAACTATCTTTTGTCATTTACATTTCTAGTGGAAAGGCCTACTTTTGAAAATATATTCAACCACCAAAAAAAAATCTAAAATAACGAATATCCGAGCCACGGTCGCGTTCCGATTTATCATGAAAGTCGGTTATTTTTAGCGTAATGCTTTAGTGTAACTTTAATTAAAAAACGAGATGGCCAGGAGAGGCGCAAATTCTTTGCGTCACCACTCAAAATTCCACTTTTTGACATAGTTCTTGCTGTTAATGTTGTTAGTGTTTAGTGCATAGTGCAGTGTGCAGTGTTGGTAAGCGTGAGTTTTTCTTGTTGTTGTTTATTGTGTGTTTTTGTTGTTTTCTTGTAAATTTTTTTTTTCTGTTTTTTGTGATTGGTGTTTTCTGAACAAAAATGTGAGTGGGGGAAGAGGAAAAAACTCGGCGCTTACGGCAACGATGACATTACAATAACTCACATTGCGTGCTTTCAGACTGGAAGGCGGCGCTGACGTCGGCGTGATGGTCACCGAGGGCGTGATGGTGAGATTCGGCAGATTGGTGCGCGGCGGCAGTGCGCTCGACCGGTGCGAAGAGGAGGTGGCAGGCGTGATGGTGGTGCCGGCGGCCAATGTGGCGCCTGGCGGTAGTGAGGCTCTGGGTGGCGGGAGGATCGAGTTGCTGCTGAGGCTGCCGCGCTGCGATCCGCTCAGGGCTGCCGCTGCTGCTGCAATGGCCGAGGCAGCCACTGCCGCTGAGCTGCCCGTCCGGTTGTTGGTGGCGCTACGATGGGGCGCGAAACACACAAACATTAATAAGGATCTTGGATCGCGATTCAAGCCACTCACCTGATACTGACAGCAGCTGCACTGCCGCCCAGACTGCTGCGTCCTTTGCTGTGCGCCGGCTGCGGCATCGCCGACGTGGGCGTAACACTCAGCGACCCCTTGGAGGTGAGAGCGGCTGGTATGGCGGACAGCGGATTATTGGGCGACACGCTGGTCGGCGTCACCACCAGATTCTCCTTCATCACTTGCTGCGACTGCTTCAGCTTCTTGAGCAGCATCAGCTTGGTCTCCTCGTTGCGCAGGTCTTGCCGCAGCCTGCGGAGGCTCTTCTCGCGCTCCTTCAGCTCGGCGTGGGACAGCTCCTTAATGGGTACATACGGCGGCATCTCCTCGTCGTCCGTCTCCGAGTCAATGTTTCCGTTCTGCTGTCGTCCATTGGTGCGGGCGGGCAGCAGCACAATGTCGGGGGCCTCGGCGTATGACTTGGGCTCTGTGCGGGGCCGTAGCACCCGCCTCTGGACCTTGTTCTCATCCACACCGCCACTACCGCCGCCACCTCCAGCAGTGAGTACTCCTCCATCTGCATTGCCGCTGGAGCTATTGTTTGTTGTGTTGTTGATGCTGGGAGTGGCGGCATTGCTGCCGCTATTCGTGGAGCTGCTGTTGGTGGGACTGCTGCCGGCAGTGCCGTTCCCAGTGCTACTGTTGTTGTTGTTGTTGCTGGTGCTGGTGTTGCTACTGGCGGGAATGGTGGCAGCGCCTGCTGTGGGGGCTGGTGCTGGCGACGGCGTTATGGTGAGACCAGAATTATTGGCCGTCAGTGCCCGCAGATCCCGATTGCTGAGCGCTGTTGAGGGGGGCGCCGGCGTTATGGTTAACGCCGGATCCCGGCCAGAGCTCAGACTCAAGTCGACCACATCGTCGACCTCCATTTTGGCCATTTTCGCACGTCGCGTCGTCGTGATTTTGTATCTTGGGCAACTGGAAACGTAAGAAACAAAACGAAAAAAGAGGGAGAGATATTCAGATTACTAGGCATCCAATGGAAAGGCAAAAGCAAAGCATAGCATGGGGTCGGAGGTCGTTTGGTTTTCATTAAGGGTTGAATTCGGGCTTCCTTTGCTCTCGTGTTTTTGTTGCTTTTTGTCCGCTGCTTTTTCTGTCATACCACTTTCAAGGCGGATGTCAGCCACTAACCCCTAACGGTTTATTGTATGTTGTTTTTTTTTCACACTGTAAAGGTCTCATTTAATGCTTGGCTGCTCCCTTTTCCGCATTGGGACATATATAATAAAGATATCCTGATTTCAATTTACTGAGACGATGACGACGACCTTGTTGAGACAACTGATAGCCCGCCCGGCCAAGGCCCCCCCCCCCTCCCCGCGCCACATGCGATCTCAAGAGAAAAAGCTTGAGCGAAAAAAAGGAAAGCTGCGCCAAATCGCAATTCAACTCTCCGATTCGATTGCACAGATGTATGTATGGAGGTGTACATAAATAGTCTGTCTGTCTGCAGGTATGCATGTACGAGGAGCCAAAACATTTCTTCCATTTCCATTCGGACTTTGGATATCTTCCGCAAACCAGTCACGTTTTCGATTTAACAAATTTTCGCATACAAAGGCCGCTCTGGGGCTGCTGAGTAGCAAGAAACATTTAAATGAAAATAAAGTGAGGAAGTTGGTGGGGGAAGGAGCACAATGGTGGGTAAATAGGGGAAGTAGTGGTAGTGGTAGTAGTTCCAGAACTAGCAGAGACACAAACTACATGGCAAACACACACACACAGACGTATACCGTAGCGACACATGAGAGTGAAAGGTGAATAAACTTTTCAAACAACTCGAAACGGGAGGCAACAAAAGCAACAATTCACCTGCTTATACTGATTTACAGCTGCAAAAAATAACAAACAAAACTGAACAGCAAATATTCAGAAATTCCGTCTACAAAAAATAAAACATTGCACAAACAATAGGGATTTAAAATTGGTTTTTGAAACAGTTGAAAGAATTTTCTACAAGTTCATGCATAAAAAGAAGCATTTTTTATTTTGGGATATAATATAAACTTGCAAAAATCTAGACATCAGACTATCAAAATTCGCCTGTCAGTATATGTAGTCCAGGACCCGCAGCAGCAAAAACTACAACAACACCAGCTCCAACAGACACCGGGTCAATTTTATCCAGCACGACCTTCACAGTGCTATAAAAATCTATAACAACGAAATTAAAACTTGTCGGGTAGAGTTTTCATCGGAATTTTGATAGCAAACTGAATCAGAGTATAATGTGTTTTGTAACGAAATGAAATCTGTACAAATTCAAACAATTTTAACTACTGGAAACACTGGACAAGTTGAAGGTTCGAGCAATGACAGCAGAGGCTAGTTTTGCCAACGGCCTCAAGAAGATGTTGGCAAAAGAAAAGCGAATCGAATGGCATAATTATAAGGACAGCAGCAACAACATCCCCATTTCCCATGGCTGCCTGTCCCAATGTGCCATAAATTAACTCGCTTTGAAAGTTGGCACTCACACAGAGGCAAGCACGCAAACACAATCACACACCTACATGTCTACGTATAAGCACGATTACTCGTTCGTTTCTTTTTTCCTTCCTTCTTTTGCGCTCTTTCTTGTCCCCCGCAAGCGGCAGTCTACGTAGTCTCGTTACTTTCCACACTTGTGTCGTCATCAGATTGTGCGCCACTCGAAACAGCGTAGCCGTCGTCGCCCGCGTTCGCGATTACTAACAGCTCTCTGCACCGTGGAATTCAGTAGGCAAATGTGTGATTGTTTTGATATACAATTAAATATTGCTGCTTGACTTCTACAGTGGTCGAAACCTATGGTACAATTTTGGAAATTGTTTCTTTTAAATTAAAAATGTAAGGGATTACTTAGCCCACTTTCTGTCCTGTTGGACATTTGCTCATTTTTGAAATCTTTGCTATATCATTTTATTAATCTTACTTTACAAATTTAAATTTGTATTTGAATGCTAAATAAACATTGCTGATATTGTTTATAAAATAAATATATGTTTCCGCATCGACAACTTAATTGCCCTTAGTTTCTGAGAATCCGAGGTCTAAGCTCTAAATATTTATAATGTTTTCAACTTACAACTTTGCGAGGATTATCATCTTTGATCGCTTTTTGGTACCCAATATCAGTTGATTTAATTTCTAATGCTAGTGGACTCTGTACCACCGTGCCTTGTGTAAATGTGTGCGTGTGCTTTTGTATGCTTTGACGACTGTCAGCTATTTTTTCTCTTTTTATTAAATTAATACAGTTTCAAATTTGTATAGATGCTTTTTAATGTACATACACACACACACACATTACAAATATACATTTGTAGAACGAGGCGAGACTATATGCGTGCTTATAGCACCCTTTTGCCGGAATATGGAAGAGATTTAGTGAAACAAAAAACTTTATCGATTTGTGCGACATTTCCATTACGATTGGGCAGTATTATTTTCCTGACCATAATTGTGTTTAATAGAGCGCTAAATAGGCTTCAATTAGCGCCCCAGGGCTTTGGGTTTACAGTGGGTCAATGATGGCACAAGCCACACTGTGGTATATGCACGCAGGCATGCAAGTTCAAGTTTATCCCCGCGTCTAACGGTCGTTGGCACCTGTCCCAGAAAGGGGAGAGGCGACGTGTAAGACTGGAGCCCGATAACTGACCAGAAGATAAGGACAGCCAGCCAGGCAACCGGCGGGGGAGGGGGGATAGACTTCACAGTCATCACAGGCGAGCGCAACTTAGAAGCCGATGACGACAACGACAACGACAACGCAAAAAAAAGCAAAGAAATAAGGTTAAATCAAAAGTACAGTTGTGTACATAGCTCGGCGAGCAGCAGCAGCAGCAGCAGCAGCAGAAGGCAGCACCAACAACAAAAGCAAAGAGCAGCCGCAGCAACAGCAAAATGTGTTTGAGTGTGCGGTGTACGGATGAGAGCGGGAGAACGGAAGAGCGGGCATGAGAGAGAGCAAGAGCAAGATGGAAGAAGAGAGCGCACGTCGCACATACGCGACGACAACGATGAGGAGAGCGCGGCGGTGGCTGTGGTTGTCAGACGGTGGCTATTGGGATACCCAAGTTTGGGGTCGACACTGTCTGTCTGGCCACCCACAATGGCACCCACAATCCCCACCCCCACCCCCTCTCCAACTCCCACTCCATCTGCCGCTAACCCGAACCCGAACCTAACCTAAAATCGATTTGCATATTATTTGGGGGCTATCCCACTCATCAACAGTGTCTCAAGAATACCTCGATTACAATATTACAATGCTGCATTCAATAAGTTAAAGAAATATTGTCAAAACAAGTGGCAGCTTAGCAAAAAGAATAAAAAATAAACATGAATAGTACTTCTCGGTTTGGCATTATAAGAAATGCGCATATCTTATGGCTGGCCTGCCTGTCCCATTGTACATAAGCAAGTCAGGGAGAAGATTGAAGTGGAGTGGTAGCGGGAGAGGTGGGCTGCTGCTGCTGCTTCGTGAGAGAGCAAGCAAGCAGGCGAGCGAGTGAGAGCGCACGACTTGTTGTATATGATGGGTGGGTAGGGGCAGGGGTAGGGGTAGGGGTAGGGGTAGGGGAGACCAACCAACCGACCTTCCTCGTCGTACATACATACATATTTACTCATCCATGCCTGGGATCTGGGAGGTTCGGTTTTGGCAGGCTCGGGGTGGTGGTAGTGGCAGGGACCGCCGGGATGATGATGATGATGCAATGGGTGCAACTAGAACCCGACTCGAACCTAACCTACGATTGTCCAGTTCCAGTTTCAAGCTGCAGCTCAATGGAAAACTATCTTTAATTTACATGGAAATGTGACATCGCCGAACCCAAAAGTCATTCTCTATATATGTATGCATGCATACACACATATATACTTACATATCTACATATACATATACATAAGTATGCCGCTATGCCCTCAGGCCTTATCTTGTGAGTGTCACTATAATTATGCAGCCCACTGTGGTGTATTGCTTTTTCCTTGCTGCGTTTATTTATAGCCAGGCGATAAGCATTGGTTGGGGGGAAAACGCAAACAAACAAAAAGAACCAAAAAGTTCTAAATGGGTTAACTATACACAACATTAACAGCAAATTAATGACGCACGCTGTAAGAAAGACCAACCGACCAATGACCACTACAAACAGATTTGACACAACAAAACAAATTAGAGCAAAATAAAGTACCCATTGAAAACAAACTTCCATTCAAATGCAATCCAAAACCAAATACAAAGTGTACGAATGATTTCTGTACGTAAAAAAGTTAATGGTTAATGTTTTTTTTGCCAAACAAAGAAAGGAATTTCATCACAATTCTTTCTATAAATTCTATTTACGCTCCAAATAGAAATACAAAAAAAACATACCTTTTGATTTGTATCTTTTATATTTTATATTATGTTCAAAAGGAATGTTGTATTTGAAGTTGAAAAATAATTTGTGGCGCAACTGCACGAAAAGTTATTGACTTGGTTGTTGGGCATTTCAATTATTTATTATATTATGGATTTGTTTTCCTTATCACATCAAAGTAAATGCACAAACAAATACTCATGTACTGTCTTTTATGGCTCTGCTGAGTAATTGGCAAGTGGCAATGTTGACTAGGGGAGGGGGTGCAGGGTAGGGTTCCGTTCCGTTCCTTCCCACATGCTAGTGCACAGCTGTTTTGTGTCCTCTCTTTTCTTTTTGCGTGCTCTTGACCAGCGTTGCCAGCTAAATAAACAGTAAAAATACATAAGCCGCAATAGCAACAATGCAAAGACAAGCTAAAAATTAATGACTTTCAAAACTGGTTTTGTTTGTCCAAGTTGCTGTTGTTGTTGTTGCTAGTGGCAGCAGAAAACTAAGAAGCAGAGATGATGCTGCTGCCAAAGCATCATTTAATGCTACGCTTGAAGAACATTTTGATACACTTGCAGAGAGGGGTATATATGATTCAGTGACAGATGTTTGAAACGCAGAGAAAATGATTTCACACCATTAGGCTGTCATGTATTCGTAGTATACATACACATATACGATTATATGTACATATGTATGTGGAACTATGTCATTAGATAACTCACCAACTCGTATTACTGAATAATCGTTGTGTAAAGCTGGAAGAGTATCAAAAGCTTCGGCCGCCTTTCTTAATCTTTGTTTCAGTAAGGGGCAGCAATTAAGGGAAATAGGGGAAGCCGACGCGTCTGGTAATTTGTCTGATTAAGTGGAATTTTTCCACAGCAACGAAGTGCAGGAAACAAACGTAATGTACTTCTCTTTTAAATGTGCCAAATATTGAGTAAATTGCAATAAATAGATTTGTTGCCTTTTTGCGCGGTGCCATAAAACACACACGCATTCACACACACACACACTCACGGAGGTAGAGAGGCGTACGGTTGGATAGACAAAAGCAGAGACGACGACGACGCAGCAGAGCACTGGCAGAGACAGAGGCAGCTTTCGGTCGGTCGTTTGGTTTATGTACAACTTGAACCCATTGCCTATGTATGCTTGTATGTATGTATGTATGTATGTACCGTGCCCGAGTGTGAGTGAGAGCCACAGACACAGCGTCAGGCATCAGCATGTACAAAAAGCAAGAGAAACAACAAAAGCAAAGATGGGGAGCAAGTAGATGGTGGAAGTGGAAGGGGGAAAGAGGAGGAGGTGGAGAATGCAATTTTGCCCATGTAC
This sequence comes from Drosophila subsilvestris, assembly GCA_035043285.1. NCBI lineage: Eukaryota > Metazoa > Arthropoda > Insecta > Diptera > Drosophilidae > Drosophila > Drosophila subsilvestris. The sequence continues at coordinate 4,192,206 of JAWNNB010001724.1, read as the reverse complement.
ATACATATGTAAACAGTATATAAATAGCGCGCACACACACTCACACACACTTATATAAGAACAACCTGCGCAAATGTGAGAATTTGTCCATTGACAATATGTGAAATTGTTAAAGTTTTTGAGCCAAAAATACACAAATTAAGAGCCTCCGTTAGATTACAACATTAACTGTAACTGTAACTCTCTCCATTCACATTCTCAGTTTCCCCTATCTGGCAACTCCCCCATGGGAAGGCAGCCAGCCACTGCAATGTCTCTTATCGCGAGAGAATAAAAAGTTTTGTAATAACAAGGAGAAAGGCCAGATTCGGATGACGAAGCTCTTTATACCCTGGATGATCCATAGGCATCCAATTTTTATACAATTTTATTAACGTAAATGCATGCAGGAATACAAAGGGTCTGGGATTCAGTCTAAAATAAAAAAGTTTTATATAAAGAAGCCGGCAACTTACTCGAATGTTGCTGCTGTACGTCCGGACTTTACAAACTCGAACATGCTACCCTTCTTCAGAATACCTTCTCTGATAAGAGGGTATCAAAAATGAGAAGCTCGCACGCGTTAAGAATAACCCCAAAAAGAAACACGTAAATGGTATGCCGGCAGCGCTGTCGCTGCCTCTGTTCTGCTCGACAGCGGCGCCCGAAAGAAATAACAGAAAACCAGTTAGCCGATACTTTACACACACACACAAACGCAAATACAGAAAAGCACACACAGTTACACGCATTTGACATTCATATTACGATACGATAAGTGCAAAAATACTCGTACAACCATTTCATTCAATTCTTTTGAGCGAGAGATTTCAGTTTCGTTTTCCATTAGTATAATTAAATGAATATCGAACTATGAGAGCCCCTTTCTCCTTATCGAAACTGAAGGTACAGTCATTATCGGTTATTAATAATGCTAGAGAGGGGGTCCATGTACATTAGGTCTCTTACACCCATAAATGTCAGTTATGTAAACTCGAAACATTCGAGCGTATTATACAATAATTTAATTGTTGTTTATGCAAATCGTTTACCAGAAAAACATATGGAGTCATTTCAAGATTTGTATACAAACTATAATCACTATAGTTAGTGCAAGAATTGCCTCACCGCGGTCCCATATATTCATATGTATGTTTGTATGTCATATGTATGTACTTGGGCCTTAAACTAGCCACGAGCGAGAACATATGTACCCGTATCATTATATATGTATTATGTAGATAAACCAATGTTTATAGTCTGTAAATATGCAAATATATACATATGTACATATGCATATATTCATAAAAACATACCTACATATACATATTTACACAGGCCACCATGTAATTTAATTGTATCTTCGCACGCTCAGACTTTCGCATAATACTAGTGAGGGTAGTCATGTAGTACATACACACGTACATATATGTTCATACATACATATGTATGTACGTAAGTATGTATTTTATATATATATATATATACATATATAGGTGATCGCTAATTACAATGTAAAATCTTTTAGAACCAATATATAAATTTAACATATTTCATATTTTAAAACAGAAACTTCCAGAAATGTGCTGTTGTCTGCATACAGTAGCGAAGATAAACTCGTATGTATGTATGTATGTATGCATGTACATATTGGCTTTAGCAAGCAGTTCAACTTTTGGACATAATTTTTATAAGCGATCGCTGCACAGACATGTACATACATACATACATATGCACATTTCCTGTATGCATAGGCATATTTGTTTGGTTTGGCAATTCCCTGATAAGTACATTTCCCCCACCTTTCAATATTGGATATTTCACATATCGAACACTTGGATTAGAATTTGGGGACATACGTACATATGTATAAATAAATATATGTATGTACATACTTATTTATATACTTAAGGTATTGTTAATTTTCCTGTGCATATGCATAGTGTATAAAAATAAATGTCGCGCAAAAAAAATCAAAAAAAAAAAAAAAAAAAGAGAAAACATTTTTTCTAGCTCTCTTTTGCTGATAAGCGGGGCGACACTTACAATATAGACACACATGCATATGTACATCCCATTCACACAGTCTCAGCTAGAGAGTAGTATATAAGCAGCAATGCTCTGGTCATGCATATACATATGTACCTAACCGGACGGGGCATTGAGTACTACTTTCAGTTTACTGTTGTTAAGGCTGAATCACAACTTTTCTCGAGAAGATCAGCGATAACTGTTAATCTTCCAAATAAAAACATACAAGCATATGTACATAGATGTAAATGAAATAGTGTGTGCTAAAGCGTATAGTTAAAAAACCTACATCGCGAGATTAAATTCCACATTTAAAGTTTTCCCACCATATTCAACAACAGAGTTTGCTATTGTAAAAAGGCTCTACTCATTAGCCTTAGAATTTCTTGTAGATAAAGTTTGGGATTAGGTCTCTGAACTTGCACAACAGGGGAAATCTGGACGATGGATGGATGGATAGATGGATGCACTAACGGTACCACAGCAACTGATGCTGCAACAAAGATTCATACAACAACTAATACTTTTATTTCCTCTATCTCTATGTACGGTACAATTTTTTATGCGCTTGTTCTTATTTTTTTTTTGCACTTAATGACGTGTAACGAGCCCGCGCGCGTGTTTTGCAGTTGTCTTAGTATGCGCGCTCTTTTTCTCCTCTCTTTCACTCTCTTGATCCCCTTCTTTCTCTCTACCCTCCCTTTCTTTCTTTGGTGTGCCAGCAGCATACATACATACGTATACATATGTACTAGCGATTGGCGGACTATGCGCGTGCGAGCGAGATGCCACACATTGAAAATAAACAGGTAAAAAGGTAAGCCAAAAGAAAACAACACCAACAAAAAAGCAGCTTTGCCACTTTTGATACTCTTCTCTTGCAGAATAGGGTGCAATGATTCTGCACTGTAGTTTGAAATGGAGAAAAAAAGTCTTTCCATCTGTCCCTCAATATTCACCCAGTTGTAAAGATGTTTGTAACATTTCTTTATAGATTAGGTTAAAACGTACGCTACACAACTGTTACTTACATATATCTTACATTGAACTAATTGACCAATCGACCAGCAAGGGTATTTGTTTGTCGGCTTCCCGAGTCTAGCATTTCTCTCTTTATTATTTGCTGGTGCTGCTATGCCCGTGTTTTAGTCAGGGGTGGAGGGGGTTGGCAGCTTTTTCTGTATTATTTGAGTGAAATGATCGTCAGCAAACACAGCCCAAGTGGCTCGGCAGTTTCTGTTTTTGTTGTTGTTGGTCAATAATTATCAAGCATACATAAATAATTAGTCAGCAAGAGCTGACCATGAAAATCAGCAGAAAAAAGATGGGGAAATCAATATAATGAAAAGTGTTCACAGCAGCGTTTTAGTTTACTCTAGAAGGTACATAAGGCAGAGGGTGCATGGTAAATATGTATTTACAAGTAAATAATGAATAACGAACTCTAAAGTACAGAGAACTTATTTATACAGGTCCTGCCACTTGTGGAGACTAAATTTAGCTGTACATATGCCCATTGTGAAATGAGGGGTTACAGGAAAGGTAGGGGCACCCCAGCAAGGAAGCAACTTTCTGCCATTCAACTCTTTCTCTTCTTCTAAGCAACCCTTGTTCGAAATTCGAGGATCAGCGGCTGCTGGCATAAGAAAAATTTCGAACAACGATCGAAAAGAGCGACACGGCGAGGGGCAGCGCAGCAGCAGCGATGGCGACAGCGAGTCATTTAAACGGTCAATTGCCTCAGGCTCAGAAGCAAATGTCCGAATGAGAGAGAGCTACAACAGCCACAAAACAACAACAACAACAACAAAACTAAACGAATTGTAGAGTGGCACTGCAAACGGGAGAGAGGAAGAGGGACAACAGCTGACAGCTGAAAAGTGCAGGCCAAATGCCGAAAAAAAAATTAAGCAAATGTTTTTCATATTTCATTTCTCACTTAAAAAGAAATGTTGCCATAACCATAAATACACATGTGCATACACATACAGCGTGTACACATAAATTATTGAATTGTGTTTTAAAGAGTTGGCTATAAAAAAATGTTGGAGCACCTTCAATGTGCATAAATTAGCCAAGCGCAGCAGCCAGCCCCAGAGAAGAAGCTAAGGAGAAGGCGGAATGGAGGAGAAACAGACAGACACAGAGAGACAGAAAGAGAGCAGCACACAGAGCTCTCTCTTTCTCTGTCTCTCTCTATTTAGATGGGCATGGCTGCCTGACTGTGTGTGGGTTCTACTTTTCGGATGTTAGTGTGTGTTTGTGCGGTCTTCGGTCAGTTAATCAGATAATTAAAGAGCCACAAAAGAGCAAAAAAAAAAAAAAAAGCGAAGCAATAAACGCAAAAAGAAGACAATAGACGAACAAAACAGAAAATCAAAACTTTCAATACCCTTGCAGATACATCAATTAGTTGCTTCATTCTCTGCGCTAAAAACATCTGATTAAAATCATAATGCTCTCTGCGAGGGTAGAGAAGAACTTAAAAATCAAAATGTTTTCAATAAACAAAGTAAATATATTGCAAATGTATTAACTGAAAGTTTTGCAACGATTATGCAATAGACAATGTAAACGAAAATTTCTTTCTTTCTTCTTATATTTTCTATAATAAGTATTACTTAATTAACAAACAACAACAACAGAAATTGGCCAAACTTTTCTGAAACCGAAGTGTTCTTTCACTTCGGATCGGAAGTAAATCTGTTTTTACCAATTTGCGGGCTGCTTGTCATAAGCAGGCGGAATGATGATGGTATTCCTCCCTCACTGCAGCACCACCCCCTCCACCAGTGTGGCCCACGCACTTTTCCCCAAAAACTTTTCCACCACCGAAAAACAAGTCGAGAAACAACAAGAACAACAATATGACAGAGAGATTCGACAAGTTACTTCACTTAGTGTGGGTGGGGGGTTGAGGTACATATGTACATATGTACACACGTAGGCAGTGGAAAACTTTAGTAGAAGCTTTAAAGTTGCCCTTTAAAGTGGGTGGCAGTGGGGTTTGGTTTTGCTCCTCCCCAAGGAATGACTGTGAGAAGGGAAGGGAGAAAAGAGCGGTTGTGGATACCGCAGTCTTTTCGTCTGGTCTCATTCATCCTCACCACCCCCAGGGCCCACAGAGCTGCCGACATAGCAACACAAACCCAACCGCCCCACCCCCTCAAACGTCCCTTCGCTGTCTGTGTGTTGGGTAACTGTTTTTTTTTTCTTCCTTTCCTCTGCTTCTTTCTTTTGCTTTTGCCGTAACAAAAATGTGTATCTAGAAATATTTTATGCAGGCAACTCTTCAGCGGGCTGTGGGGGTGGGGTGCCGTGTCGTAGAATCGTGGAAGGGGTGGAGGGAGAGAGCAAGGTTGCTTTTTAGAGGGGGTGTGGAGGTGGAGTCGCAGCTGCTACTACTGCGGTTGTTGTTGCTCCTGTTTTCCCACTGTTTGGGGGGCTTAGGGCGTGTTCTGTGTGGTTCCCAAGCTAAACTATGGCCTTAGAGGTTGGGGTGGGGTCGTGGGATCGGGGAGATTCTACCTCTACACCTCTCTAAAAACATATAGAGGCTACATATGCGTATTGGAATGTTTGTATGTATGTATGTATGTATGTATGTGTGTGTGTCCTGGAGGCATCAAGACACATGTCCACATAATTGCCAAACGCGCAAAATCGAAGTTGGCGACCTCCTCCGACCCCAACATCAGTCCACCATCATCCCACTGCCACCGCCACTATACCAACCGAAAACACCCAACCCCTAGAACCAGCCAGCCCACTGCCACCATTCAAATTCAACCAAACATGGCGCTCAGCTTAGGATTACTCACCATTTTGCATTTCAGGTACAGTTGCGCCTGCAATTTATAGTTTGGACATGCACAGAACCTGAGTCTGAGGCTATGCTCTTTCGTAAATAATAGCCATGGGACACGGGACATGGGCCGTATATTGAATTTGCAAGTGGCATTCCCCCCCACCCTCTCTTTACCCCACGCTAATTGCCATTTTCATTAAAATTGCGTAATATTAATGGTTGATTGAGCCACGATGCAGGCAGGCAGAGGCAGCAGTAGAAGCGTTGTTGGATAGGTGTTGCGGCTAAAACTAATTTCCTGCTAAAGGTTACCCACCAGCTACTACTACTACTACCACATATATCATCATCATACATATGTTTGCTCCCCAGACGTCCTACATGTGTCCTGGCCATCAACAAATTCGAATTTTCGGATTTACAATTTGGGGGAAATTTGCATTTCGAGTGTGGTGTGGTTACACCACCCAACCCCACACTACCCGAAACCACATTCGTTTTGACCAGCAGGAAGTCGTCTGTTTAGTGATATACAATGGGTTCAGAACCAAATCAACGCATAGATTACGCAACTAACTATCCACCCACCCACTTGCAGATAGACAGAGAGAGAAAGAGGACAACCCGAAATAGGTAGGAAATCCACACAGAATGGACCTTAACCCCACTTCTATAGGCCTTGGTTGGTGCGAGAGTTGGGGAATGCGAGGAGCTGCCCGGATATTATATGCATACTTGAGCTATGCGGGGTTCAGGGGTGTAGTGGTGGTGGTGCTCTGAACTTCCTTCCGACCAGACCCGACCCGACCCGGACCTGACCGAGACCATACTGGAGGGAGGAGGGTCTCCGTCTCTTCCCCCCCTCCTTCCACACGTTGCCTGTTTTGTATATGTATCTGTTTTTGCATGCTCTGCTCTTCACTCCACTCCACTCTACTCCTCTCTCTCTCTTAGGACTCTCTCTCTTTCTCTTTCTGTGTGTGTGTGTGTTTATGTACACATGCATACACAGCTGTACCGGGTTTTGGGGCATTTTACAGCCACAGAGCCGCCGCTGCCACAGCACGCCCTACCACCCCCCATCCTTTCTGCTTTCCAAACCTTTCTGCTTCTCCATCTCTCCCATTTCCTCTTCCACCCACAAACAACAATGCAAAACGTCTGCATTTCCACTAACGGCACCCAATACACAAACAACACAAGCAGCAAGGCAGCCAGCCCTTTCTCTCATCCCATTCGCTCTCTCGCTAGGCAGCAGCAGCCGCCTCCCTAGCACTCCCTCTCCTACTTCTACTTCTACTCCCACTCCAACTGCAGCAGCCGCCATCTCATATTGTTGTTGCTTTCTTGCTACCGAAAAACTTTTATACATAAGCGGAAGCCCTACCATTCTACACCCACACCACCCCCCACCACTAACTCCTACTTAACAGAAAAAGCAGGGCTGGCCAGAGAGCAAGAGAAAGAGGATGAGGGAAAAAGCGTAGCTCATTACAAAATCAATAAGTCAATTTTAGTTTTTCATTATATTTCCCTTAATTTCATGATAGTTTCACCCCACTCTTTTTGGCCATATTTAATCAATAAACGAAAGGGTGGGGTTTCGGGTTGTCATCTGCTTTAAATTTAAGTTACCTCAGAACTCTGATCCCCCCCACCCTGGCTCATAATCGATTTTTTCAGCACACGCAAAGCTAAAGCTCTTCCCCAACCTCCCTGCCTCCCCCTCACCCAAAAGTAAGAAAGTGTCCCTCTCCCTTTCGCACACTCCCAAGCAGAGCAAAGCACAAAAGGGAATCATAAAAATATATATGTATTAAACAAAAGCAAAAACAGCTAGAGCAAAAAAAACAAGAAGACATGGAAGAAGGGGGGAAGAAGAAGCCAATGGTAAGGAGTGGTAAGTGTGGGGAGGATAGAAGAGAAGCCAAAGCAAGAGGAGAAGTCAAAGGAGGGACGAGGAAAAGCCAAAGTTATGTAGAACAAGATTGAGGTGGGTGGAACGAAGCCTGGGGGTAAACGAATTAGAGTGTCTTTTCCCCACTTTACGATTTCAAAACACTAATAATTCGATCATTATCGACGATCGTACTGCTGCCAAACCACTTGCAAATTTTGATTCCTTGTTAACGCTGGCTTCTGGCTCTGGCCTCTTGTTTTAGTTGTCAACAGAGACCAACCAGAGTTTCGTTGCATCCGCATTCAATGCAAAAGCTTAGGCTTAGGTATAGCCGTGACACCACCCTTGCGCCCCCGTCACCCAATCACTTCTCGCTCTCTCTCTCACACACTCTATCTTTCAACAATGCTGCTGGCATGGACGCTGCTGCATGCAACTATTGAAGCATGAACATGCAATTTATGTACAAACACATACATACATACATACCAACTAACATACATATGTATGTACACCCAACTATGAAATACAGCAACAACAGCGATAGGCGACTGTACTTTTCATATAAAATCCACTCTCCATTCCATACATAGGAATTCACACACAAACACACACATACCGGGCAGGGGAAACATATATAGAGAAATCACCCCACCCCCAAAACCCCATCCCCCTTTAGAGACACCCACTTGGAGAGCTCTGTTTAGTTTTAGTTGCGCTTTAAACTGCATTTCGGCTTGCTGTTTTGTTGTTGTAAGCTCTGTACATAGAGGAGCATGGCACGAGAGAGTGTCGTGTGTACAAGAGCAGGAGGGGGTGGAGTGAACGGATGGTACGGGGGTAAGGTGGGGACTACATGGGAGTGTGTGTGTGTCTGTGTGTGTGTGTGGTGTTCCAACAATTCGCATTTCTGTTGCAGCAAACGAAATAGAAAACAACTGCAATATGTGATGATGGAATGGAGTGGAGTGGATCGAGTATGCAATATGCCACCTCCCTCTCAGACCCCTAACCCACACACTATCAATAAGACTCCCATATACAATCTTTTATGCACTTTGCATTGACCCTGGCCGACTGCCATTAGCTTGTGACTGTAAAAGAAACCCTAACCTAAATAAAAAGAAATCTTGGTATCTGCACCCGAGTGGGAGGGGAAACAGCGCATTGGCTGGCGCTGCTTACGCATGCAGTCGTCGCCGCAGAGCGTCGATGTCGAGTTCTGCTCCACTTGCACCAACAACACCAGCACCATGCTGGAAAAGACGAAAATTTCGGATATCGGTGTTCTCTCACACCTATGCATGCGCAGGTACAAGCACAAGCACAGGTATATGTATATGTATGGGTATGGATGTTGTATGTAGGTGTGTATACGTATACCCAATGCAAAGCTGATACAGAATGCTCTGATTATACTACACAATATTTCGATAGAGCAAAGAATTTATAACTTATAAACTATAGTTTTAACAAGCAGCCAACCACCTTTGAAGAGCTTTATCATATTATTACATCTGCTGACCGATTGAAACTAGTACATAAATCTGGAATAGCGCTTTTCAGAAATTCTTCCTGGTAGTCTCTTTCTCTGGATCTCTGTCAGTTTCCTATGGGATTAACCTATATTAAACATTTTCATCAAGTTCAAGCCCATAAAATGTTTCCCATCCATTTTCAGAAACTCTAAGCCATCTGTGGGGGCATGCGGTGAAGATTATCTGATTTAGGTAATGCCGACGACCTGCTCCACTGCGAACTAGTTCCCCGACTTGAATAGTTCTCAGACTCCTGCCACAACGGTGCTGCGCTGTCGCCAGCTGGAAATGCGGGTCTGGGTCGCCATCGAGACGGCACGGTACTACGGTGCGAGACGAGACGAAAGGAGGGACGTAGTGAATGCAGTAGCACATAAAGAATGCCAAAATAAGTTTAAAACTAACGACGTGCTGCGTGTGAGTGGGAACAGCATAACAAGTGCTGCTGACAGAGAGAGATAGTGGAGGAGAGAGCGAGAGCAAGGTGGTTATGTCTGCATGTTCGTGTGTGTGTGTGTGTGTATTTTGGAGCATGCAACTTTTCGTGCTGTTTGCCAAAATGCGTTCGTTACCCGGCTACGGCCTGGCGGCACGGCACGCATTCCCGAAACATAGCCACGAAGAGGGGGCCAGTGAGAGCAGGGGAAAACAGAAAGAGGGAGCTCGAGAGAAAGAGAGAGGTAGGTAGGCAGGCAGGCATTGAGAGAGAGCCATGTTGCCGAACAAGTGCAGGCTGGGGTACTACGTGTGTGTGTGTGTGTGTGTGTGTGTGTGCGTGGGGTCATTCTCGAAAACGTTCAAGTGTTGCAAAGCGCCCAAAAGTGCGTGCGGGTAATTAGCCAAGTTTGCAATCGTACCGTACCGTACCCAAGAAAAGTTCATTAACACACTTAATATGCAAGAGCAAAGGACCGCTCATTCATGGCAGCTGCAGATACATTTCAGGGCACCGCAAATGTGTGTAGATAACGGAACGACAAGACTACTACCCCTCGCGACCAGTCAGGCAGCGCAGCGGCAGATACAATAGAAAACAACAAAAAAAAACACACACAATCGCCTAAGCCATGGCATGGCGTCACGGCGACGACGCTGGCACCGACAGCGGCAGACAGACGAACGCCAAAAGCTGTAAAAATTGTCAATATAGAGGAGGAGGTGGAGGTGGAAAAAGTTGGAGCTTTGGCGAAATAATGCGCGAGAGTTAAAGAAGAACGCCGACTGAGGCAGAGCATTTTTAACGAGCACACACAAACACATACACACACATGCATGCACACGGGGAGACGCCGACGCCAGCCGCAGCAGCAGCAGCAGACCGGTTGAGGTTAAATTGGATAGTTGAAGCCAAGGGAGAGAGAGAGCAAGCAAGAGAGTGAAGATGGAGTAGAGTGTGGGGCGCGCTGCTTGCTCTCGCATACATATTGAATTTTTTTCCTTTCGGCGTAATGAAAATTTTAGCAAAAGGCGTTGGGGATGGGGTGAATCTTACCCGCGTGGAGAGCAAAAATCCGTTACTGCTGTGGGTGCTACCGCGGCCGATGGTGCTGCTGCTACCTCTGCGTCCAGCCTAGGAGTTGATATTAATTTTCCACTTGCACACACAAAACAATCACCTTATGCAAAGAACTGATATTTTCCTCGAAATTTATGGAAGAAAATTTCACTTTTTTTGTGTTGCGCTAATTTCTTCTTATTTACTTGCGGGTGTGTATGTACATACGTATGTACGTCAGATGCACTCACACAGACAAGAGGGGCGGCGCGCTTATTCTGGCATATACGTGTGTATATATGTATATCGAACGGCCGTGTTAAACACCAATACACTTGCACCACGCACTGCTGACGTCGCTGCTGTTGTTGCGGCTCCCTCCAAACACAAATATTTTATCGGCAACAAACGCGTTTTATTTAAATATTTATGTTGTATATTGATATACTCGACTTTTTTCACAATTTGTTTACGATTTTAGAGAGCGAGAGAGACCGACAAACGCGCACTTGTAGAACTCATTTTGTTGACAAACAAGAAAACAATTTAATTATACTTTGTTTGATTTATTGTTTTCGCGGCATGCCCAGAGTGGGAGGAAATAGACAGTTATTCCACGCGCGTTTGGAAAATATCGGAAAATTCTTGTTGTTTCATGTTCCGCGGCGAAAACAAAATTGCTAGACCGTCAGTGGGCCGCGGATTAATCGACAAAATATACCCGCCTGACCCTCAGAAATATACCGAAATATACCTTGACACTATCAAAATATACCGTAAATATACTGACGGTCACGACAAGATGCGTTGATGTTCCTCTATTTTGATATTCGGTTTAATATTGCTAGCTAGCTAGCGCTTTCAGCCCTAGACAAATCATTTTATCTTCTGGATCAATAAATTTTGTACAAGATTGGCTAGTTTTCAGAGCTTCTCTTCATTGGATTGTTTACATAATAGGGTTCAAACAAAAACGGCCAATGCATAAAACGCAAGTGTAAACTCTGGTCACACTCCGTCATTGTTGCTGGTCAACCAAGTATCTGTATGGACATTTGTATACCTTATTTCCGTAAATATATGTAAAAATATGTGGTTCCAAGCTGCCTTGACACATTAATAACTAATTTTTCTTAGATTGTACATCGTGTATCCCTGTCCCGATACCTGTTATCGGTACCCATAAGCTGCAACATTTCGTAAACATCTTTTAAACCGAGACTGATTAGTTTCGGCATTAATTGGAGCCTGAAATTACAAACAATATCTCAGCTCTATAATATCCATTTTCCCAAGGTATGCAGACTTGTTGCGCATTCTGTGCCAAAGTTGCAGAGCAATGCTGCTAATTCCTCTCCCATGTTGCTGAAAATTTTCCCATACAAATAAAATGTATCTAACGGGAACGCGCGTTCCCGTTAAATACATGTGGCTCACACCAGTGGGGAAGTCACCACGAAAACGCTCTCTTCAACTCGGAAAAGAGAGAAAATTTTGAAAAACCACCATGATTTGAGAACGAAAAATGTCGGTACTTTCTGTGCGCTAAATTGAGTTTGGCGGTCATTTTGAAAAGTACTTTAATATACTACCAAAATATAACGTAAATATACTGACGGTCACGACAAGATGTGTTGATATTCCTCGATTTTGATAATCGGTTTAATATCACTAGCTAACTAGCCCTCTCAGCCTGAAACAAATAATTTTATCCAATTCATCAATAAATTTTGTACAAGATTGGGTAGTCTTCAGACGTCAAAATATCCGGTAAACGGTCAGCTTGAAATATGCCGATAAAAAAACGAACTTAGCCCACTTAACACCACATAAATTATCTTGAGTTAAACCGAGGAATATAATTATGTTTGTGTTTGTGAATGACTTTACTTATTGATTACTAGCTAACTAAGATCCTCAGCGCTGAACATAGAAGCAAGCATATTTATGTAATTGAACACCTGTTGCTTGACAACAGGTGGCATGGACATTTGTATACCCTATATTACAATTAAGACGACAAACATTTTCTCAATTCTATAAAATTTGTTTCCCACGGGTATTCCATGTTGGTGGCATGACTAAAAAACAAATTAGATACCCTGACCACGTATGTACATATGTACATACCGATGGCGGATTAATATTTATACAAATTTGAAAATACACTCATGCAATATATACAAAATGCTGCTCCTAGACCTGGTTTAATTGCACAAAGTTCTCGGCTTGATGCTTCAGGTAGGACTTGCGGCAATCCAAATCATCTGCGGGACGATTATGCGGCGTCCAGATGGGTTCTCCAACAAAATAGCGACGGGCTTTGATAAAGTTCTATAGGGGGATGACGAGATTGAGGATTAGAAAATAATAGGTTGGCCAAAAGAAACTCCATTTACATTGGAGTCCAATGTGAAGCGATGATAGATGCCCGCCGGAATTATAATCAAATCTCCCTTGACCACCTGGATCCTCAGCCACTGCTCCTCGTTGCTTAAACGAAAGAATATTTCCGACTAGAGGAAGTCCCAGATAAAAATTTTCTAGATAACCTACTCGCGGACATCAAAGTAGCCCGATCCATCCAACACCAAACGTATCTCCTCGTCCGTATGCAAGTGCTCCGTAAAGAAGTTCTTCAGTTTGTTGGCATAATCCGGCAGGCACTTCTCCGAGCAGGTGATCTGCAACGAAGAGAGGATTAATAGGTGCGCTCTAAGAGGGAGCTAGGATCTTGCCTCATCATCGTAGGTGTAGCCACGCTGGGCACGCAGCTCCCCTAAAATTGCGTCGTTCTGGTAATCGTCAGCGTTGATCTGCAACGCAACGATACGATCGTTTTTAAGATAAGCTTAAGCTTGAAGGTCAATTTCACACATGCCTTGAAATACTCCACGCCCGTCTTCTGGTACAGTTCAGGCAGCTCCAGATAGGCCGGGGGACTGCGATGATGCTCCAATCGCTGATCGGTCTCCTGTTCGTTGTCCATAAACCACACCTTCACCATGATTTTAATAATAAATATTTATTTCTATGATTCTGTCTATGAGCAGTGTTGGCAAGCGGAGAAACCCGTATAGTTCTGACACTCTGCGCGATAGGCTGTTTGGGAGGAGTAAACAAACACCGTGACACGAGATTTGTGTATAGTAAATATATATTTCCATAAAAAAGAAACACTTGGCATGGCGATTACGCCGACAGCTTGGACAGCTCCTCCTGCAGCTCTGAGGTATCAATGGGACCCTTCGACTGCACCTGGGCCATGGCTCCAGCCAGGGAGGCGGCCAAGAGGCGGGCACAGTTCTTCTTGTGCATGAACCAGTGCAGACGCTGGCACTCCCGATCGCAATACTGCACCGCCTTGCACTTGGAGCACTTCTTGTCAGGCTTCTCCTGTCCGCAGGTGCTGCAGTAGCTCGTTTCGTCCTGCAAAATGCTGATAGATTGGTATGCTTTTCAATGAGAATTACGGTTGAGACCCACCACAAAGCCGCGCATTCCGTTGATGGCATTGCGCAGGATAACCAGGGCCGGCGGGGCATCCTTGCCTCCAAATTGCGTGGCTATCTGCCTGAAGATGGTGCACTCCCGCACGGGAAACTCTCGCGCACACTCCCGTGACGTGTACTCCACGTAGTCCAGCTGGCCCTGTTTGTTCTCCTTGAGCACCCTCTTCACGAACATCTCGATAAAGTCGTTCTTGTTGACCTCCGGCTCGCCGCCGCCGGTCTTCTCCTTGTGCTGCGCCTTAAACTGCTCCTCACAGCGGATCAGCTCGGCCACGATCCAGCCCTGGTAGTGGAACTTGAAGGCCAGAAGCTCGTTCATGTCGTGCGTCTTCTGCATCTCCTTCTCGCACATCAGTGCCAGGGCCTTGCGCAGCTTGGTCAGTATTCTGAGCAGTCCCAAGGACTGGGCGTTCAGGGCGATTCTCACGGGATGCAGATTGATTTCGATGACAAATGTGTGGAAGGCCGAGAGCAGTGCGGGCGGTATCAACGGCTCCGTTTGCTGGCCGTGCGCCTGTGTGTAGTACTCCAGTCCAGATCGAGTCACATAGTTGTTGATTGTCTCCACGCAGGCATGGTTTCCCACGAAGGCGGCCATCTGTGAGGCGGTGCGCGAGACGCTGTTGATGCTGCCGGGATTGATGCCGGCATCCAGTAGCTGGCGGCACACGTGAGTGCTGCCGGACAGGGCGGCAAAGTGCAGGGGTGTATAGTCGGCACCGTGCTGATTCAAGTTGATGTCGGCACCCTGATAGAGGAAAAAGATTGTCATTCCGCTACAGCGTTGTGGCTCCCACTCACCATGTCCAGCAGTATTTGCACCGCCTCTTTGTTGCCTTTGAAGCTCGCATGCGCCAGAAGCGACATGCCCGTGTCGTCCACAAAGTTAACGCCGCCACCCTTCAGCTGTCCGAGCAGCTGTGCGAATCCACTCGTGTCGTTCTTGGCTATACGCTCTAGCAACAATTGCTGTATGTCGTCCAGTTGGGAGCTCTTGCTGTCCGCCGCCATATCGAGTGGATTCTATTTCCTATTTACAACGATTTAAGTCAGTAAAATGAAAAATTGAAGAAAAATCCACGGTTTGCAGCGTGCGGTTGAAATAGCGATGGGATGGGATGGGATGGGATGGAGAGGTGCGATAGTTGAGCGTCTTGCAACACTGCTCCAGCATCGGTATATTGAAAATGAGAAGGTATATTGGGGTATATTTCTGTGGTTAAGGCGGGTATATTTTATTGATAAATTCACGGTCACACTGCTCACAAATGTTTTGGTCGCCGCGAAGAAGTGCTGAATTTTTTTCTGAATCAGAAAATCCGTTGAATTGTTTGCTGCGCGCGTTCGTCCAAGGATTAATAAATAAGTGCAATAAATGTTCGTTGGATAACACGGAATAGGAAGTTTAAATTGTTTAATCCAGTGTGTGATTGTCGTGTCGCGTCTTTGGCGCCGTCTTGTGTATCGTGTGCGTCTTTTTATATATTTTTTAATCAAAACATAAATTTTGTGAAAACATTGTAAATTCAACCATGCTATAGGCGCCGCTGCGCTCAAGTCTATCAACACAGATTACGCGAAAAGGTGGTGCAAAAAGGTGATAAGCCAAAAAAAATTCCAATGCAGAAAGAAACCCTCTCGGCATTGGGAAGTATAAATAAAAAAGAGTACAGATAAGCGCGCAAATAGCAGAAAATTAAAAGAGAAATGACAGGCAACCAGTACACCCTCCCCTGACCGTTTGCCAGATAAGGCCAGCAGATAAACAAAAGCAGTGCACACACACACACACACAAAAAGGAACAGTTTAATAACAAGAAACTTGCTCTTTTGTTGTTGTTTTATTTTCGCAATTAAAGTGTGAAGAGGGGTGTATGTATGTGTGTGTGGAAAATGTTTACTTGTTCTGCGTGTGAAGGAAAATGGCCTTTTCCTACTCAGCATTATGTGTGAAAAGTGTTGCTGTTGTTTACGCGTTTCCTGCGAACCCACACACACACACACATGACAGCATGCTGGAGGCAGAGAGAGACAGAGCGATATGGCAAACACATGGCCATGCTCAAGGTGTATTTATATAAAGGTCGCCAGAAAGGGCTCACAAGTAGCTTATATATGTAGCTGTAGTTATTGTCAAAAAATATGTGGGAAAACAAGAAAATAGTCAGCTCTCGAGATAACAGAAATACTGCACCTTATATAAATACACCCTGGATGCTCTGCTCTCTGCACCTCCCGCAGAGAATTTTCTGCTGCTGTGCTGTAGTCAAAAGAGAAGTTTCCCATTCCGAAGGGGCCGGGGCGGGACAAAAATTGTCAGGCATTTGTGTTTTTTGTGTGTGTTTTCCCCTGACTGTTTTCCCACCCCTGCTGTCCGTTTCCTTTGTCCTCGGCCAAGATGAAACAAGTTCTTGGATCCCCGTTCTGCCCTTTGCAGCTGCTGGGATCAGAGATGAAAGCCCTTTGCGACAACAGGTGCAACAGCTGCTAATGTGTTCTCCCCCATCCTTCTACCCATTTGCAGTTGCCTCGAGTGCTAATTAATAACCCAAAAATAATACAACAAATACCACAAAATCCATAACTTAATAAGTTTAATCAACACACACACATCGACACCAAAAATGGGCAAACTGCTGAGCCTGCTGTCACGCGATGACTCCAATTGTTGCGCCGCCAAATCCTACGATGTCTTCCTGGACTTTGAGAATGCCGCGCCCACAGAGACGGAGCGCGAGGTGTACGATGAGGTGGAACGGGTGCTCAAGGAGTCGGAGGTGGTGCTGGAGGAAATACAGATCTATCGGGTGAGTGGTGGTGCTGATATCTGGCTGTTTGCGTCATCTGGTTCGGTTCGGGGGTTTTCCCCCCTCTTTAGACTAAGCCACCAACCGGTTAGTGACAGTAATATTTTCTGTGTAATTCTTTGATTATATATTTGGCTTAGGCGCCTTAGGAGACCCGTACAGGCTGATAATTACAACAACTTGTTGGAAATAACAACAAATGGCACACAATCAAATGAGTAAATAAACGAGTAACAAATTGAGCATTTAACCTTTGTCAGGGTGAAAGAGAGAGATAGGTAGAGCAAGAGCGACACGACACGACACACTCAACAGTTATCTTTCACTTGCTCGCTCTCTTCTCTTCTGCTGGCTGCGCTGCTTGTTCTATGATTATCGTTTACACGTTGCATTCGTCTTGCGAAAACGAACATGAAGAACGGGAATTGGCCTGCTGCTATGAAAACATTTAACATTTGATATGGGTTCTGCATATTTACCGTATTATTATCTTTCGATTGCCTCTCTCTTGATCTCTCTCCCTCTGCCCATGTTACACGATGCATTCAAACGGGAAAATGTCTAGCTATTGAAATGAAATGCTTATCGCTTGAACAGATAACAATGTGGACCCACTGTTGTACACGAATTTGACATGCATACAAACACATACAAGTAGTATTCGTAATGCTTCCGTGTAAACGTGGTGTCTTTCTATGCCCCTCTTTGGTTCGGTTCTTTCGCTCTGACTCACACACGTGCGCCCGCATGATCGGTGGTGCGCCAGTAGGAGAACTTATTTCATTATCGCTCCACTGACGTCACTAACAAACTTTTGCCGTTGCTTTTTACACACTCTTTCTTCATTTTATCAGTCTCTCACTCTTTATATTTGGGGAGAATTAGTCACAGCTCCAAGGAGGGACTCTCAACGCGTTTTTGCTGCTTGACCTTTGCCTAAGCGCCTAGATTCGAGTTCGAAAATTCTACAGTTGTTTGTGTGCGAAATTATTAATTGGCTTTAGACAGAACGAGACAGGGATACCGTTCACAGATAGAGTGGCGCCGTAAGAAAGGGGTGAGAGGCGACAAACACAAATGTTAGGCCCAAAAAAAGCTTTAATCAACGCAAATGAACTGGAAAATGTGTGCCATGAGCTCATTTCCCTTGTGTGGCCCACAAAGCAACAACAAAGACGACCTCGGTGGCCATTTAACCCTTGTGATGCAGCCCACCGCACCTTTACCTTCTTTTCCCCTTTTCCAGAGTCCATTCAAACCCAAACCAAAACTACTTAAAATGCGCTTAATTTGTGGCCTGAATTTTAGTTTCATTGCAATTTTTGATCCCCCTCTTTATGCACCGCTCAACCTCCTGAGTGGGTGGCTGTGGGCATGGGGTGGAACTGGTTGCCAAGGCAAACAAACTGGTTATGGAGTAGGTGACCCCCTACTTACCCCCTGATACAACAGCAACAAAAAACTTTGGCAATGCGCCAAAAGCTGGAAAAATGGAAAAAACTTGGTGTTCTCCTTTTTGCTGCTTTTCTCCTTCTGCCTCTCCTCTTGCTTAACGTTCGTTGCTATAAATAGAGTGAAAAATGCGACGAGAAAAAAATCAGACGACTTTTTTTCGTTGCTTATTTTGTTGCATTTGCTGCACCTCCAACAAACAAAAATAAAAAATAAAAACGATCGTAAAATCTGCCAAATGTGG
This sequence comes from Drosophila subsilvestris, assembly GCA_035043285.1. NCBI lineage: Eukaryota > Metazoa > Arthropoda > Insecta > Diptera > Drosophilidae > Drosophila > Drosophila subsilvestris. Next base: position 4,173,440 of record JAWNNB010001724.1, on the reverse strand, counting down.
CATTTATTTCTTTGTAAAGCCGTGGGGCCTTGTTGTGCTATAACTTAATAAATATTGGCCAGATTCTGGAATATGTAGTTCTGATTATATTCTAATGGTTTTTCATTGAAGAAAAGTACGAGAACTAAGCATTGCGGCAGGCCTCCAATCAACATGAAAAATATGACAGAGAATCAAGAATTCCATACTACTTTCCTCTAGCAGCAATGGGCTTGCTTTTCTAGGTGATTTACCAGCACTTGTTAGTTGCTCTTTTGTCAAATATTGGCCCAGACCAGGCCAGATACCAGATATCGAATAAAAGGCGCCTCTTTTCTGTGCACTAAACAAACAACAACAGGGTCAACAAAGGGCCCTAAATATTAGTAACAGAAAGCAAAGCCATTCGCAGACACACACGCACCTGAACAATGACAAAACAACAACAATAAAAACACTCATCATGTGTGGGTGGAAAAAGAGAGATAAAAGATAAAAGTTTATCAGAAATGTGGGCCAAATGCCATTGAAATTTGATGAGCTACGAGTATGCGGAAATGTGGTTTATACTATATTATTCAATTATATAAATTAACCCATAAATATTGTGGTTTTCCATGCCATTGACAGCAAGGCGATAGCACCTACATATGCGATATCTATCAGACCATATGTCAAACACATGCAAGCAATCCAATCCGAAACCTTGAACTGCATTACACACCAAAAAAACTGCAAAAACTAAATACAGAACGACAGACTTCTGTGGTCTCGGGTAATAAGTATCTGAAGTGTAGATTTGCGTAATGTGTCATGAAATCGCTTACAAATTAAGTCATTAAATTAAAAAGAACTCCAAAACTGTTGCTGAATTTCTTTAAAAGTTTTCGATGAATGGGAGAAAATTTAATTGTGAAACTTTTAAACCACTTTGCGGAATCTGTTAACTTCCTTTATACAACGCGTAACCCAATGGAAAAGTTTGATCCCCTTTTTAAGCTCCCCGATTAGTCAAATTCCCACAGTTTATATTCCCAATTTATGTTCCCTCATCGCAACTTGGTTCTACAGCTGCTTCCAATCCAAGAAAAAAAAAAGGGGGCCCTTAGCCCCAAAATTGATGTGCGAGCGACCCATATAAAATACTGCGTTCTGCTGCTCCACATACAAAAAGCGATTTATCGTCATCACATACAGAACGAGTATGCATAAATATGTACATTTAAGTATTTAATGTCAGTTTTACAATGGAAGCAGACAGCAGCAGCAAAATCAGCAGACTGCAGCAGCAGCAGCAGCAGCAATCACAATAATCACAGCAACGGAATGAGCAGTCATTAGATATATATTCCCGTACCTCTCTTCCAGTTTTCATTCCCTTACCAGTTTCCCTTTCCACGAACCACTTAAATGATGTGCGCGAATACTAAAAACACAAAGCGGAGACCGAGGCACAGTGGCAGGGGGAGAACTTCCGGCGTGTGGTCACTCGGTTGGCCAGTCAATATAATTATTTATAATGTGCGTGCCAGCGATCAGCATTTGAATATTATAACATAATGCTACTACGAGGTATATTCATACATACATAAATACATATAAGGCGATCCTATGAAAGAGTGTAAGAGATCTAAACGCTTCATCAATTTCCGTTAGGTATATTTTTTGTATATACTATTTCCACATTAAAAATTTCCATTTTTTAATAGTTAACCCCTTAGAAAACCAACTCATTCCTCTTTTTAGAGACCATATTTAATATTATATTTAGTTGTTTTAATGCAGTTTCACTTTCCTATCAGTCGCTTTTGATTGTTTATTGATTTATTTTCGTATTTCCGACGTCATAAACTGAACATTAATTACGCCAAAAATAGAAAAAACCCAAAACAACGTAAACATTTCCAAGTAAATACAAATGGAATGTTTAAAACATTTTATGGTACATTTCATTGTTTTTCACAAATGTTTGTGCAAGTTTCGTTTGCTCTCATTTTGAGTACTGTTAGAAAATACTTACACTTTGTGTGTGGATGCTCCCACACTATGTGCCCCAAGGTGGGTGGAAATTGTGGCGCAAAATACACAGATATGACAACTACAGTGGGGCGCAAGACTTCAGTAGAATAGAAACAGAATGAGGGAATAGTGGGCTTAAACTCTATACTAAAATTGCTTTGAAAACCATGTGCTTAGGGCAGTTTCAGTCTCTTATTCCTTAGTTCTTGAGTAATTATGAGATCCAAAAGCCTTTGAACGTCTTAACATATTGCCACGCACTGTACACGATGACACATTTATGTGATTTATTGAAATGACACTGAGCCGAGTGTTGAATTTGTTAACCAAATTTAATTCAATTGAATAAATCGCTGAGGCATTTCTTTGTTGCATGCCACGCACTCCCCGTAATGCCACAAGGGTTAAACAATTTAAACAGCACTGTCTGTGGAAAATAACAGCTTGGCATCGGAACCAATTCACTCTGTGGTCCAGTGTCTCTCTTACCTGCGTCTAAATTTAATGCCATTCTAAATGTTCCTCCATTTCTTTTTCGGTTCGTAAAAACATCTTTAAAATTGTCAAATGTGCAATTTATGACATCTATGGAGCTGGGAGCTGGTTCTTTGCCCCGGTGTCTGTTCTTGTCGGGGTCTGTCTGGGGTCTGGTCTGGGTCTCTAAGCAGCTTAGAAACTGCATGGAAAGTGCAACAACAGCAAAAAAAATGAAAATTGCAGCTGCTTTTACTGCCAGTTTCTGTGTGCAGAAATTTATTTTTGTTATTCTTTTACGAGCCAACTGTTTATGTGCACAGACGGACATGTTTTTTAATATATATATTTTTTTTATGTGTAATTTGCACAAAATAAATAGTCCAGAAATGTTTTATGTCCCCCCTCACCCATCCATCCCACTGTTAACCCAATTCCCAAAAGCTGTTTGTGCATTTTACAACGCTGCCTAGGTGCAGTGTGCAATCGATATGCAGATTCATTTCCTCCTCCCACCACTGCCATCTCCACCAGAATGTCCAATGTGATTTATATGCCGCCTTAATTGAGAAAACAAGAGAGACAGGGAGAGAGAGTGACATGTGTAATATGGGAATGTGACAGCTGTCCTGCCCCCTCTCTCTCTCTCTCTCTCAGCTGCAGTGGGGGACATTGACATTTGTTTGGCCCCACGCGGAATGCGTCAATCCTGAGGCTTCGGGGCACACACATTCATATGTATTTACACTGTTTCTGTTGCTTCCGATAAGCGGCTGTCGATAATTCGAGTGCAATCATTCGCCATATCGAATGTTTCGTTTGACTGCCTTTCTCACTCTTTCTATCACTCTCCTTCTCGTTCGCCCACAGGATTGCCGGCGACATTGATAATTTCACATGTTTATCTAATCTTTATGGCACCCGCTGGTGTCTTTATGACTGTCATACCCTTCCAAAGAGGCTACTATAATTTTTTACAAGAAATGCTGAGAAAATGTTTGCAATTTTTAGTTGGATAAGATAATTCCAAATCATCTCTAGCAATTTGAGAACCACATTTATTGAATATCTGGCCCACGAGCATTCATAAGAGTATCTGCAGTGCGGTCAACGAATTGTGGGGTCTTATTCCTTGTTTTTGGTTCCCCGTTTGCTGATTATCTTGATAAATTACATACGACTGGCGCTCGTGACATCGAAAAGCCGCCTCATGGCGTGGCCATGGCCCTTGAGAAAATTAAGCCATTCTCTCACATTGTTATGGCTTATTTTCGAGTGTAAATAAATGTTAATTGAATTTCCAACTCACGCACCATTTGCTGTTGATTTACATACGATATAAATCCATTTTGTTAGTACATATTCCAGTGATTGTGGCAGTCCTTTGTTCGCCCTTTGTTGGCTGTAGATTCTGTAATGATTCACATTCATTTAGGAGTTAATGCGTAGGCCCTGGGTCACGTTTGGTCACTATTGAGTGACCAAACGCTGTTGCAACAATTGTGAAACCATTATAAATCTGAATCAATATATCTATTTATATTGGATTGCATCAAGGGTAATTAATGTTCGAATTGGCTAGCACAGCATCATCAATAGTGTAGCTATAAAAATCACATCATTCTCTCTCTCTCTCTCTGTAGTTAATTTCTGTATCTTTCGATTGGTCAACGATCGGCGGTTGTAGTGACTCACTAAAGCCATGGTTGTCGTAGTTGCTCAGACTCGGCGGAGTCAGCGGTTTCCACAGAGAGAACAGAGGAAGACTTTTGCAATACTTACACACATGTTGCTGTCGTTGATAGCAAACTTTGAAACTGGAGTACAAAGAACATTCTGAGTGGCTCAGGGCGCGGGCGGGGCGGGGGCGGGGGTCCCTTGTCCAATGAATAATTAAGAAGTTCCCGTCAGCGGAAGGGGCAGAAAGATATCAAAACATAAACAGAAGTTTACATGCATAGATAATTGAGTAATAGGGCTATAGTTGGAGCATGCCGGACTAAGGGAATACCCCTGGTATTGAGATTCTTCGAACACAAAATCAGATGAGGGCAAGAAGATGACAGATGGGGTATAATTATAGCTCATATAATAACGAATACCATAATGACCCTCGCACTCTAATGGCATGGCTACAGGGTATGGCAATTATGAAATATTTATGATTATGTACACTCAACCCTGCGGTGGCAGTGGTGCTATGTGAAAATTGTAAGCTGCACCCCGGCTGTAGTCATCATCATCATCCACATCATCCACATCATCCACATCATCGTCGTCGTTGTGTCGCTTGTTGTTGTCATCCAAGGCGTCCGGGCGTCTGTGGGAGCTGTCACTCGATCAGGCACTCGTGCGTTGTCGCCTTTTGGGGTCTGCTCCTCCTTTGTTCTGTGTCGTTTTCATTTTCCATTTGGTTTCTTGTTTTTCTTGTGGCTTTTTCTTATTAAAAATAAATTATGGAAAATTAACAACAGTCATCAAAGAGTCCTCCCTTTTGCTCTCTTACTCTTTCTTTGGTTTGAACTTTTTGAATGAGATATTTTTTAATTCGTTTTGCTTTTTTCTTTTCCTGGAATAAATTTGCATTGATTTGTGTGCCCTCGCCAGGTCTCTATATCTGTTTGCTGGCATATTTTGTGTCATTTTTCGTTTTTTTTGTGTTTGCGATTCAGCCATTCATTCATTGATTCATTTCAACGTGCTGGGAATTCCAATCAATGCCACTGATGATGATGCAAGCCAAGGGAAATTAGATAAATGTACTCTGGATATCGATGCAGTTGAATAAATCGATAAAGTTCGTTGATGAATTGACACAAAATTTTGCAATAAAGTTTGTTGATGTTAGCTGGGAGACAATTGAAATGGAAATGAAATGGCATGTGTTGTTCTGCCCTTACAAGGGCGCTTTTTGCAGCGAGAATCCAACTAACTTTAGTGGCATCCCATAAAACATTCCGCCCACACACACACAGACTCCTTTCCTATCCTCCCCTTTTTTGTAAAAGCAAAACACATGACAGAAACTATTTTATAGCGTCACGCGTTGCCATTGTGGGCGAAAGTCCGATCCGGAGGCAGCAACAGGCGACTGTTTGGATAAGCAGCTATCCCTCTTCCCTCCTCTCCCCCTCTCTCCCCTCTCTCCCTCTTGGTCTCTAAAAGGCGATAAAGTGGCCGGCGCCTGCAGTAGTCCCTGATTTAAGTGCAATCACTAAAGCCTGTATGACACTCAGTTGGAATTCCATTGAGCAAACTGCAGAGGGAAGTTCCTTTAAAACTGTTTGAAATCGTGGAACAGCTTACATCCCTATCGATGCAGATTAGTCAGAGTAGCGCCAGAAATACTAGCGTATAATTAGTTAAATTTGTTATCTTTTAGCAAATGGATGTTACACAGGCTTAATAGGCTGCAAAACACTGTGTCCAAATGTCATTGATAGTTATCTAGAGCAAACTCTAACAAACTATCGCTTTGTAAGCAATTTTCTCTCTCTCTCTCTCTCTCTCTTTGCGCTGTCTCCATTTCTGCATTTCCGCATTGCTGCCTCTAATTTCATTTTCAATTAAAAACACTTCCATTCTGCGGCAGATGCAACACACACACTCACTGGCCAGAAGTTAATTAACTATTCAACTAGATGTAAGCGCTTGACTGCTGCTGCGGCTGTGTGGCATCGTCCCACCACTTGGCTGGATGGTTGCCTCTTTTTGGTATAAATGAAACGCTGACTGATTGCGCTTTTATGCTGAAATGTTTTGCCACTGACGATGATGAGGATGATGAGCAATCACTGGAGAAATAAAGGGGGGGCCAAACCGCAGCTACACTAAAGTTTCTGTTAATTAAAACCAAAACTAGAAACAGTTACAAAACGAAATACGGTTCGCCGTTTCTCATGCAACCATGAACGACGAGTCATGCAAGTTCAAGTTTGTTGTGATTTTCTCTGGTGCTTTTCTGCTGCTGCTGCTGCTGCTGCTGCGGCTGCGGCTGCTTCTGAGCGCTCTTGTGTGGGTGAATCTTTTCCTGGTAAATGCTTAAACAGAGAGCACGGCAGGGCAGGGCACGTGTACGAGACAAATGGAGCACATCCGATGTTGCTTGGATGCAGCGTTGATGAATCAACAAACAATTGCTGACAGCAAAGAAGGGAGATGGACCTGGGCCTCAACACCACCTACGCCTGCCTGTCCTTTGTTTTTAGCTCTGAAATGTTGTCGCAATGCAAGTTAAAATGCACACAACAAATAGCAAGAAACAAAGGGAGCTTTAGGTTGGAACCGAAGCTCTGAATACTCTTCCAAATGAGCGACTTGTTTGTGTAGAATATCCCGACAAGAAGTTAAATACTTTAAAGGGATGCCCACTCCCTCGAACACACTTGGCCATATGTAGGAAAGATATATGTAAGTATTTCTCTCCCTCCTCTCTCTCTCGCTCTTTGAGAAATCTCTGCCTGAAATCTCTGTGCGCTGTGGTATGGCATGCTGGTAAACAACAACGGAGCGCCCACACGGACATGCCAGAGACCCCAGAGCTAACAACGCAGTTTCCGTTGCATGACCGTGAGTGAGCGTTGCATGCTCCATGCTCCATGCTCCCTCAAGGGTCCTTAGAGAGTCGCTGGCGTAAACGAGACAATGCCAGTAAATGGGGAAGGGAAGGCCAAGTCAACGACAGCAACACCTCACTCCGCTCGTATCCCACCATCAACTTCTGTTTGCCGTCGCTTTGTTTACTTGTTTGTGGGCGTTAAACATTCTGGACGACTGCCTCAAGTGCATCCAGCAGCCAACAGCAGCCAGAGACCAAGGACATGACTTGACTTACAGACAGGTGTAAATTATGTAGAGTGAAAAGAAATGCCAGCACACATCAGAAATGCATTGCAATGCCAATGGTTGTGTGTTCTTACCAGCTACAGACAGTTGCATATTTTTTTTTTATATTTTTATTATGATTACCATGTAAAGGAAGTGCAGCAAAAGGTGTGTGTGTGTGTGAGGCCCGGCCCCGGCCACGGCCCTGTATCAGATGTCTGAGGTGTATTTGTTGATATGCGCTGCGATTTAATTATAAACACACAACACGTGCTGCCCCATTACATTAGAGCTCTGGAATGGGGATGTGTGCAAACCGAAAATAACCACACGCCCAACACCTCTCTCTATGGCTCTCTTGTAGCGTCTTTTTCTATGGCTCTTGTGCTATCTCTTTCTCTATCTCTCCCTCAGAGCTCAGAGCTAAGAGCTTGAACTTGCCACAGCCCACTGAGCTGTGCGTAATTCGCATATTTTTAATGAGCGAGTTCGTGGTTCCTTCTATATATAATTCCCTTTAATATATGCCAATATGGGGAGGCATCAATCGGTTAGACACACGCAACCACACACAGTGGTGAGGGGTAGTATGTTGTTCCACCAAAAATAGCAAGAGACACCTTAATTAAATGGAAGTAGTAGCATGGGCCACTTTTAGCTTGACTTGGAAGCCAAAGCCAGGTTTACAACGAAAGGCAAGCTATAGGCTGAGATTAACATTTCAATTAAACAACTAATGACGTTTGTCAGCACTGTTTTAATTGGATAGGTAAATGCTTAAAGTTTTTAGGGCTATAAAAGGACCCTTTAATATACGAGAAGTAATCATCATGATTACTTTTTGCACGATTTTCTGTTTGTTTAACCAATTTCTTTTTGTTATTCTTCGACACTGCCTGCCCGGCAATTGGGATTACAATCTCCAAATGAATTCTTTACCGTTATTATTGCCACTTAAAATGTATTTGAAAAACGTATATACATAGGCAGCAATTGAAATAATCAACGCCATTTCGCTGCGCTGCTCTGCTGATTGCAGTGCACATGAAAAGTGAACTCCACTCACTCCCCTCCCCTCCCCTCCACTCACCCCCCTCTCCTCTCAACCAAAGTAGCATGCAATGACCGTCGTTCGTTAGCTTTTGTGCTTTGTGTGCTGTGTGTGCTGTGTGTGTGTGCTTTTCCTTTATTTTAGTAGATCATAAAGCATCGATAAAAATCGCAGGCGGTCAATGGACGAGCGAGCGGCTACCACATCGTTATTGTTGCATGTGGCATAGAAATAAAAGCACAGGCCTCCTCTTTCGCACAGTTCGCTGATTGTAATAAAGCAAATGCATGAAATGTGGTCAGCTCGGGAGAGCACAGAAAATTAACCAAGAAAAACCAGTGACCCCCCCACCACCTTAGCAAACCCCCATATATTGTTCGCATGCCAAACACACATTTTCTACGTTCGAAAACTAAAGTATTGACTGAGTTTTTCTGCTGTTTTCTTTTGCAGGGTGCCGGCAAGGAAATCCGCGAAGCCATAGCCGATCCCTCGCCCGAGGTGACGGGCAAAGCCTGGTCCGCCGTACTGCCGCTGGTGACCAAACTGAAACGCTGCTACGAGCACTCCATGGAGCTGGACAAGATTGTGCCGAAGCTGCTGGGCCAACTGGTCGGCGGCAAGTTGAATCCAACGCAGCATTTGGAGACACAGCAGGCCCTGGTCAAGCAGCTGGCTGAGATTTTAGAATTCGTATTGAAATTCGATGAGTACAAGGTGAGTGAGTGAGTGAGTGAGCTGCTGCTGCTGCTGCGGTGTGGTGTGGGTCGAGGGTTTGGGTTTTACAGTCTGTGGTTCATATTTGGAAGAGCCAGAACGCCCACGGGATTCAAGACATGAGGCGCGTGGGTCAGAACCAGCATTAAATGTTGTCTTCTTTTACGTTTATTTGTTTGCTGGGGCCCAAACGTCTCTCAGTCACTGTCTCTGTCACTGTCTGCTGCTTGGCCCACCTTTTGTGGGGGCTGCTGTCGACAGGGAAAGACAAACGAAGCCAAACCAAGTACCCGCCAGCTCATGGTGCGCGTGGTTGCATTTTTAATTGACTGACTGATACAAGTATGTATACCTGGTACTAGAAGAGTGTACAGGGTATGTGGAATTCGCTTGTCAGGAAAGAAAAGGAATGACAGCAATATGATAGATAATGAGCCTCTCCTTTCTAGAGTCTAATGGCATCCAAATACCCATAGATTTTTATTTTTTTGCATGTGTCAGATAGACATATCTAAAACCTGAGTTTAGGGTATCTTTTAGTCGTATAGCGCTCAAACTTAATCGTATTTTGTGTGTTTGCTTTCGTTTGGCTTGGAGCAACGCGTGCTGCGGCTCATTGATGAAAAATCTTTTGGCCACATGCAGGCAGCCGTCTGTTCTGTTCTGGTCTGTGTGTGTGTGTGTGTGTGCTACAGTGAAACATCAACAATATTGACACGCACGCAAACGAAATGGCCAATGGCCGGATGGAATTGTAAAAGTACGAAACTATGTCGATATGCAAAACTAGTCGCCGCCATACAGACCAGAGACTGGGTTAAATCCAAGCTATGGAGCTTGTAGCTTTCTGTGTGTGGCTTTTATTGTGTGTGTGTGTGGTGTGGGGTGCCAAATAAAATCGATCCATTTAATGGAAAATCTCTGTGAGTTTGCCGCATTTCCCATGGCTCGTTTCCGCTTGTGCAAAAACTTTTCCTCAAATCGATTTGGATGTGGAATGTTGTAGGGGGGGGACAGCGCTGGGTTAGGGAGTTGCCCGCAAAGTCATTCTCCTTGTCGTAGTCGTCGGCTTGTTCCCTCTGATGTCTACAACTTTTCCTGGCTCTTGATGGCAAGCGACGATGTTGCTGATGATGATGATGATGATGCTGACGATGATGTTAAATGCTGCACGTTCATTGTGTGCCCAAAGTGTCCGATGCACTTGAACACAGATACTTGTACTCTAGTGGAAAAGTCACTGTGTGTGTGTGTGTGTGTGTAGCTCAAACGTGCCTTCTAACTAACAGCTACTTCCGTTTTACTATAGACAAACCCATTGTCTCTGTTGGCTCTCTCTGTGCCTCTGGCGGCAGCTTCTGTTCCTCTGGTGTTCGTTGTCTACCCTGCAGCGACAAAGTATGCTGCAAAATTTATTGACTTCACTTTGTAACTGGCTTCAGTTTAACGACATGCTTTATTGGCATTATTCGACCAACCAAACAGGAGAAGGGAAGAAGCCGTTGCGCCTGAGTAAGAAACAGGGAGTCATAGGACCAGGCCTTTGACTGGGAGGAAAATCTGAAAGCGAGTCATAGTTTGGGCTTCCTGCAGACAGCTTCAGTGTCCCGCCGTTCGGTCTTGATAACTCTTAATCAGTTGTCCAGTCCGGAGCTCTACCGAAACCAGATCGATAACCTAACTGCCGATAGAAGTGGCGGGTCGCTCCGCAAACTCAAGCCAATCGTGTAAGACAACGCGACGCAGTGCTTCAAGCCAATCAAAGCCGTGCAGCAAGTTCCGTTCCAAGTTCCAGATCTAGAAACCGCAGCTGGGGCTTAAAGGCGGAACCTTTTTGGGTATTGGATTTATTCAATTTTAGTTGTTGTATGATCTAAAACAAGGGGAATGCCCTTGCACTCATTTGTCACCAAAGTCTTCGCGAGTGTTGTAGATCGGCTGCAGGCGCTGGGGATATTTGCGAAGGTAATTGGCATAGTGCTCCGCATATTTATCCTCGAAATTGCGTCGCCACCAGGGCTGTGCTGGCGCAAAGTAGTTCTGATTATCGTTGTAGTTGTAGTTAAAGTTGTTTGTGGCCAGAGAGCGACTGCCACCAATGTGGACCACTTGCTCCTCCTCGCGGCGTGCTTCGCTGGAGTCCAACTCGGGGCTTAATTGAGGCCTATAATCGGGCAGGATGCGCGGCTGAACTGTAGGCTGGATGCGTGGCTGAGCTGTGGGTGCCTGTTGTTGTTGGTAGTAGACATAGCCAGGCACATTGTTATAGTTGTGATTCCCTGCACGTGTCGGCAGAGGCGGCACCTCTAGTTCCTTTCTCTGCCTCTCGGGATTGTTGTAGCGCCAATCGGGAAATGGTGTCGGCTGTCGCCCGGAGTAATCCTCTCTATAATAGCCGTTGATGGGTACATAACGCTGCTGCTGCTGCTGCTCCTGTTCCTGTCCCAGATTGTTGTTCGCGCTGTATAGATTGTCGTTGACTACAATGGGAGCTCCCGTCCATAGAGATTGCACTTCTGCTGCGACGGAGGGATATTGTTGGGGGTAGTTCAGCTGTTGGGGGCTTGCATAAGCATTTTCTTGGTGCTGCTGTTGTTGGGGCAGATTGTAGCCATATGCCTGACTGCTGCTGCTACCATAAGGTGATGCATATTGACTTGTTACACAGATTGCATTTATCATCAGAACTAGAAGCGATGCAGGTAGATGCTGTGAGAATCATTATACGATTAATCATATTCCTCTCTGAATAATATATGTATTGTATGGAATTTTGTAAACACTCACCCAGCGGATACTGCTGCTGCTTCTGCTGCTGCTGTTATTGTGGGTCTGTCCTGGTCGCGGCATCATCTCTGACTGTTCAGAACGATTTATGCTAATAACGTATTTATATAAAGTTTCGCCATAGCGTAGCGCACTATGTAGCTTATACATATATAGTATAAAAATCTAATGCATGTTTCGAGACGAGCGCCTCTGTCAAGGTGAGTGGATGGATGAGTCGCAACGGCGAATTGACTCAGAAATTCGTGGCAAGGCGGCGGCTCTCTGAAGTTATTTTCTCACGCACGGCTCCAATATGCAGCCCTGACAACTTAAGTGTTTCTGGGCCTGGCTTGGGGAATTGGGGAAAACTGCGGAGAGTCGCCAAGTGCCCGGGCAGCCCGGGCAAATTGAGGTGTCACGTACAGCAATTACATTTTAAAAGCCGTCACAGTCAAGACAAAAAGCTGACTGCTGCGGTGGTTTTAAGCTTTAAAGTAATTTATTTTAATTTCGAATTTTTGTGGGGTTTTCCTCGCAGAATTGAGTAAATTTTCATACATTTGGGCGCATGTGGAATATAACGAATGCACCATCGCGTGGCACTGGGAGCTGTGATAGAAAATGACCAGAATCATAACAATTTTTGAATAAATCGGCAATGTATCTTCGTTTGACGTCCTCGCTGGGTGGCTCCATGCACAAGGTATTCTTGGTTATCGCCTACAAAAGGATTTCAGGAATATAGAACGTTGTGCGTGTGTTTGTGTGGTATGGAACCCACCATTACGGCTTTAATGCCGGACAGATTGCCAAACGGTGGGGGCTTGTTGAACGGCTCCCGACTGAAGACGTTGTCATCAATGCTCATGATCAAGTAGGACAGAATGGCGTTCCTTGCCTTGGCCTCCGTTACATTGGGCTGGAAGGCCCACAATTTTTGTATCCATTCGGTGGCCATCGACTTCCCGTGCATATCCAGGTATCCCACTGTACTCTCCAGCTGTGCTATATTCCGCTCAAAGTCTCGTTCCAGTACATCCATTTCGTTGATGCGTTGCCGTCCATCATGCCCATCATGGTCCTGTTCTGTGCCCGAACCTCTGCGATTGCGATCCGAGTTTTCATCTCTATTGGGGGGAATGATTGGGGGAATGAGCAGGCCGAAAGGATATGGGCTTAGCTTTTGGTATTTACCTATCCACGAAGTCTTTACCCATTTTCCTGCATAGACATTTTACAAAACCTCCACCCGGAGTACGGCTCATCTTGACAACAGTTACACACTGAACTGAGTTTAAAAAAAAAAATATAAAAATAAAAATTGTTTTGCTTTCCGTTTTCTCCCGTTGACAGATGAAAACACCCGCCATACAGAATGACTTCAGTTACTACAGACGCATCGTCAGTCGCCAGCGGGTGGACTCCACGGAGAACATGATGGTCAGCACGGAGCTGGCCAATCGCATGTCACTGTTCTATGCCCATGCCACGCCCATGCTCAAGGTGCTGAGCGAGGCGACATCGAAGTTTGTCAACGACAATGCGGACGATGTGCAAAACACAACGGAAACGCTGGGCACCATGGCCAAGGTGTGCCTCAGAATGCTGGAGAATCCGTGAGTGGATCCGTTTGGATCACGAATCAAGTTGAGGCAATTTTGTAAACTAAACTAATGATATTTTTATTTTGTAGGAAACTGCTGCAACAGATCGAGCGGGAAGATACAAAAATGTTGGTGCTGCGTGTGATGGTCGGCCTGGTCATACTCTATGACCATGTGCATCCAGTTGGGGCATTTGTGCGCGGCGCCCACGTGGATGTGAAGGGCTGTGTGCGACTGCTGCAGGCCCAGCCAGCCATTAAGGCGGAGCCACTGCTCAATGCCCTGCGCTACACGACGAAGCATCTGAATGAGGAGAATACGCCGAAGAACATACGGAATATGCTGGCTGCATAATATCGGCGGATAGGGGGATAGGATAGATGGCAGAGAGAAGAGAGTTCATTAACGTTAATTTGTAATTGTATCTGTATTTGATTTAAATGGTTTTATTTATGTAATTACTAGGCTTCTGTATTATTTGTAAAGATTGTGTGTATGTATGTCTGCGAGTGTTGTGCAACAAGCAACCACCAGGGGGCAGCCTCTAGTTTTATTTTGTAATAATGTATGCATTTCCAGCACGTGTATTCTGAGTTTCGTATTGCTTTAGCGCGCCTCCCGCAACATGACGACAACGGACTCGGACGTAAATATCAGCAGCAGCAGCAACAGCAACAACAACAATAACAATATTTAGTTAATAATCTAGCACTAATGTTAAGTAATGAAGAACCGCGAACCCTATTAACCTAAACGACAAATTAGCGCAAAGTTTAAATCCCAAAATATATGGTATGAGATAAATCCTAAATTTCACTATAAAAGAAACCAGAGAAGAGAGATTATAAATATAAAAGGAAAAGAGGAAAACTTTTAAATCAAATCTAGAGTATTTTTTTGTACATGAACGGAGCCAGAGAGATAAATAAAAAGGATACGAGTAGATGTTAGATGCATGAGAGCGTGTAGAACAAAGTGTAAAGATACAAATAATTCATAAATTAATTGATTACTATACATACTACCATATAATGAATGCCTACCAAAACTGAACCACACAAGCAGATGCATTTATATATACATACATACGAGTATTTCCACGCCGTCAACTTTGATAAACGTACTATTTAAAAACAAAAACAAATCTACAAATTAAATTCATGATAAAAAAAAGCTGCGCAATAATAATAATACTTTTTAAGATTTACAAAATAGACATAAACAGAAATTAATAATGAAATGGCAAAACTTAACGCATACAATTTGTACCAAAAAAAGGAAAGAAAAGAAAAAAACGAATGAGAGATGAGATGAGAAGAGAAGAGCAAATCACACAAAACTAAAAACTAAATAAAGATAAAAGATTTATATATGTATGTATGCGATAAGAGCTGGATAGGATGGAAGTGAAAAGAACTATAGAGAATGCTGAATCAAAATAAAAATATCACGCAAGATCAACCACACAAAGGATTGTTTTTCCTCCTAGTCAATCAACATTCCAAACACGGGACTATGTACTTTTTTCAATATTGCTCTTTATTTGATTTTAAAGGGGCTCGTAGGTCCATTACAGACTCTATCTGGCACGCCCTCATCTGCGATCGACTTAACCGCAGCAGCCGACTTCATCCTTCGTCTTGGAATTCTCCAGATTCTGTTTCTTCAGGTCTTCCAGTGCTTCAGGTGTCAGGCTGCGGATAGCACGATCCCTGTGATGGTCATTGTGCTGCGGATACAGCTCCCTGTCCCCACTATCGCCTTGAGCTGGACGTATGATGGGAGAGAAAACCTGTTAGTTTCAACTGCTTCCAAATATTACCCACTGAGATCCTTGCCTGCAGCCATGATCAAGGCAATGCTCAGGAGGAGAGTGCACAAAAGAAAGAATTTCATGGTGGCTTGGTGTACAGACGATTGCTTCTGATGCCCTGCAGTGAGCTGCCTCCGCTATTTATACTCTGCCCGGCTCCGATTCTAAATGGCCAAAAACACTTGACATTGCACAATCAGCGGCTGCTCAATATTAAGGTAATTATAATTATTGGTTCTGAATGCAGCTGGACTTTTTGTTGGTTGTATTTGGCAGCGAAGGCAACGCCATAACGAAATACATTAAGCTTAACTATAATCTGTTTTTTGTTTAGTTTACAATGAATTTTCTATAACTAAACGGAAATGGAAGTCGTGTAGGGACATGGGGGGATGGGTACGTTACAATTTCGTGTATAAAACAGGATTGTCCGGAACATAATAGCTAAATAGCAGGTCGGGGGAAAAAGGTAGTTAGATAGTTTTTGGATGCATTTACTAATTGATTGTCTGCAAATCGGCTGGCCGCTCATGTGCTGTTGTTATTGCTTTGGCGGGGCTTCAATATCAGTTTCCCCGTATCATCGCAGCTCATGTTGAAGTCTCCCAAAACATTACGCGTCCGCGATGTGATGATCTGCGGCGCTATCACCAACTTCTGTATGCCTAAAATAAAGAGTACAACTGTGGGCGGAACCAGGGATGTTAATCGAAGCGGGGGGACACATGATACTCGCTCTTACTTAATGTTACTGTGGCCGCTGTGAAAATTGGATGTATCCAGAGGGATTCCGTTAGAGGCACAACCGTGGTGCGTGGATCTCTCAGCCAGTACCAGGCGCCGATGGCCGTGCACATCGACATGGCGGAGAGGATAACTAAAAAAGATGCTGCTGTTATTACTGGTGGACTGTACTGTTCCCGACAAGAGGAGGTTCACTTACTACGCCATCGGAACGTCGGGGGTCTGTACGAAAGAACCACTTCGGTGAGGCGCCGCTCGAAAGCCTTCAGATCTGCAAGAGACATTTAAAAATAGCAACAAAACAGCCAATAGTTAGTAAACATAGTCAGTGCGGCGTGCCTTTTTTGTGGGCGGACTCCAAACTCGCCTTCGCAAGCGGAGGGTTCCATTGCAGCAATTTCCTCGATGCTCGTGGCGGATTTGATGATTTTGAATTTGTCCAGCTTAAATTTGGTGTAATTGTGTGTAGTTGTGTGTAGATTTCGACAGGATTTACATAGTATTTCCTTTTTATTTTATTTTTCTATTTTATTTTATGTTTTTGATGACCTCTACGTTTACCAGCACTGTCGCTGGCTCTGCGTCTTTTTGCCACTTTTTGACGAAAACTGGTCACACTCGAAGCCAGAGAAGAAAAAGGCGGTCCGCCGCGAATTAAATCATAAAATTTGCGATAATTCTGCTTGATTTCCATTATATTTACTAGCATAATGAGCAGCACCAAGGTGCCGTTAGAGTGGAAGCGTCGCGTCAAGTCGGAGTACTTTAAAATACGACAGCAAAAGCGGCACAAGCGCGCAGACGAAATAAAAGAGGCGTGGATAAAGAACTGGTAAGCGCGGGAAGGTGGCGGCGCGGCGGAAAAGAGAGTGTGATGTCTGTCTGGGAATGCTAACATTTTCAATCCATTAGGGACGAGCACAACCACAACGTGCAGGATCTGTACTGCGAATCGAAGGTGTGGCAGGCCAAGCCGTACGATCCCCCGCATGTGGGATGCGTGAAGCGGGCGGAAATAACCAGCTACAGCGGCAACCCCAGTGGGCCACAGCGAGTGCCCATTTGTGTGATCAATGCCGTGACACCCATACCAACCATGTATACGTGGGCGCCCACTCAGCAGAACTTTATGGTCGAGGACGAGACGGTGCTCCACAACATACCCTATATGGGCGATGAGGTGCTGGACAAGGATGGCAAGTTCATAGAGGAGTTGATAAAGAACTACGACGGCAAAGTGCATGGCGACAAAGATCCCTCCTTCATGGACGATGCCATCTTTGTCGAGCTGGTGCATGCGCTGATGCGCTCCCATAGCAAGGAGTTGGAGGAGCCCACCCCAAGCACTTCGGTAAAAGCAGAGACAGCGGTGAAACCCAAGGAAGCAGATGAGGAGGACGATGCGGATATAAAAGTGGAGGTTGAAGGGGATGGGAAAGAAGAGGCACCCGCCGACGAGAAGAAGGAAGATCCACAGGGAGCTGAGCCTGCTGGGAACGTTAAACCCGCCGTGGAGGAGGTGAAGGAAAAGCTTCCATTTCCAGCTCCAATTATATTTCAGGCAATCAGTGCCAATTTTCCAGACAAGGGGACGGCACAGGAACTGAAGGAGAAGTGAGTGCGACTGAAAAGTCTCTAAATATTTCACAATTAAAATTGAAAATCTTCAACAGGTATATTGAGCTCACGGAGCACCAGGATCCAGAGCGTCCACAGGAGTGCACACCGAACATTGATGGCATGAAGGCGGAGAGCGTTTCCCGGGAGCGCACCATGCACTCCTTCCACACGCTCTTCTGTCGGCGCTGCTTCAAATACGATTGTTTCCTCCATCGTAAGTTAAACCCTGGGAACCGGCTTTCAACTGGGTTACTTAATGACTTTACGTTTTGTTTTTGCTATTTCTTTTCCATTTTGCAAAAAACAACAATATTTTTGCAAAAAAAAACAAACAAAAAACATTCTATTCCCAAACCACAAAAAAAAAATATATACTACATTTTTGTAAAATTGTACTGAAAACAAAATTGCAATTTAGGTCACCATGTCCAGGGTGAGTCGTTGTTGTAGTTGTTGTTTCGATAACCACACGCACACACACTCATGCCGTTAGCTCGTCCACGCCTCCACATCATCATCTATCTGTCTATATATATATACATATATATATCTGCATACATATGTATGTATATGAATGTATGTGTATATGTTTCTGTGGAACAATTGGCCAAATATGTCTTGTATCAAAATTGATTTCTTGGTGTCTTCTCACCTCATTCCTGTGTGGCTTTGCCTTGAACATTTCTCTCTCTCTAACGATTACCCTCATGCTAACTCCAAAAAGCGTTTCATGGTCATGTTGTAATGAGTGCGGGTCTTCGATGAAAGTCATGCTAATCTTTATGGATCTCTTTCGACAGGTTTGCAAAATCATGCGGGTCCCAATCTGCAGAAGCGCGTCTTTGAAGAGATGAAAACATTTGCCGATCCGTGCAGCAACTCCTGCTATATGCTAATCGTAAGTTTTCTTCGATATTTTCCACACATATATTTGTAGTAATATTATTGACTGACTCTTCTCAGGATGGCATGAAGGAGAAACTGGCGGCGGACAGCAAAACGCCTCCGATTGACTCGTGCAATGAGGCCAGCTCTGAGGACAGCAATGACAGCAACAGCCAGTTCAGCAGCAAGGATTTCAGCAATGAGAATACCAAGGACAATGCCCTTACTGTTAACGGCGCTGCCGTCGAAGAGATAAACACCATTATGGGTAGGTTTTCACTCTGTGATATAAATTGTGTCCCCCCGAATCAATTGACCATCTCCTTGCCTGCGCAGCTGATATGTTGGACATTGGCAGCACGAAAGACGTCTGGACGGGGGCCGATCAAGCCCTATTTCGTGTGCTGCATAAAGTGTATTTGAGGAACTATTGCGCCATTGCCCACAATATGCTCACCAAGACCTGTCGTCAGGTGTACGAGTTTGCCCAGAAGGACGACGCGGAGTTCAGCATTGACGATTTGCTGCTAGACTATACACCGCCTCGCAAGAAGAAGAAGAAGCAACGTCTGTGGTCCCTGCATTGTCGAAAGATTCAACTGAAGAAGGACTCGTCATCGAATCACGTGTACAACTATACGCCCCGCGACCACGCCGGTCCCTGCGACGTCAACTGCTCGTGCATACAGACGCAGAACTTTTGTGAGAAGTTCTGCAACTGCACCACCGAATGCCAGAATCGTTTCCCTGGCTGCCGCTGCAAGGCCCAGTGCAACACCAAGCAGTGCCCCTGCTATCTGGCTGTCCGTGAGTGTGACCCGGATCTGTGTAATGCATGCGGCGCCAACGAGTTCAAGCTGCAAAAGATCACGTGCAAGAATGTGTGCGTGCAGCGCGGCCTGCGTAAGTGTATTAGTTGTATTATCTTCAATTCTTTTCATATCTTCAATATGGTAAACTCTCTTCTCCTGTAGACAAACACTTGCTGATGGCCCCTCGGACATTGCTGGTTGGGGCATCTTTCTCAAAGAGGGCGCACAGAAAAATGAATTCATTTCGGAGTACTGCGGCGAGATCATCTCCCAAGACGAGGCCGATCGTCGTGGCAAGGTCTATGACAAGTATATGTGCTCGTTCCTGTTCAATCTGAACAACGACTTTGTTGTGGACGCCACGCGCAAGGGCAACAAAATACGCTTCGCCAATCATTCCATCAATCCCAATTGCTATGCCAAGGTAATGATGGTCACCGGCGATCATCGCATTGGCATCTTTGCCAAGCGAGCCATTCAGCCTGGCGAAGAGCTGTTCTTTGACTCACAGATACGGGCCCACAGAGCAATTGAAATTTGTTGGCATCGAACGTGAAATGGAAATCGTTTAATAGAGAGAGACTAAGCATAACTATGAAATCTTATAGATACAAATAAATGTATCTATTAAGCACTCAAACAGTCTTGGCCACATTGGCTATAATGGGCTTGGGTCGTGATTTGAAGATCAGCTTTTTGGTGCACACGGCCCGCACTGTATACTCTGTACGCTGGCTACTCTTGTGCTCCTGGGCAATGGTGTGATCCAGGACGGTTCGTTCTGCTCCAGTGGTGGCATTTAACAGGCTGACATCTTGCGTGGCCATGCTGGTGTCAAGAGGCGCTGACCCTCGTTTGTTTTCGATTTTTCCAGCACAGCGAATGGCTTCTCCAGCTTCTGTTCGCGTCCTTGCAGTATGTGGTGGCCTATGATGAGAATCTAAAATTGAGATTTGAGGATTAGATTTAGATGGCTCGAAAAGTCTGCTACGGTACCCACCGGTTGGCCATATTTGTTGTAGTAGAGATCGCCAATGAACTGGTCATGCATATCCTGATTACTTCTTACTTCCAGATCGCCTTGCAGCTCAATAATCGCCCAATCGCCAGTGCCAGAACTTTGTCTAGAAAGAAACAACATTTCAATTGTTTAGTGCCAAGTTACGTAAGTTATGTGAATAGCCCAAAAGACCTCAAAGAACACATTGTTTGTGGTTGCTTGGAATTGTATTTAAGCTTCACAAAGCAGTTCACAATATTCTTAAGTCTATCCTCGGAACTTCTTGAACAAAGGATGAACACTGCCAACATTCTTGCGACGATGCTCATAGTAAATGGCATCGTCGCCGCCTACATGGAGCTTAGGCCACCGGCCCGTTTGGTGGTGCCGCCTGGACGGTAGCCCGGCTCGCCCGGCAGCTTCTCATCCTCGCAATCCAAGTCGGAGGCAGAAAGAACCAACTGAAGAAGCTGCGCCTGCTCCTCTTGCAGGCCGTACATCAAGTTCGTGTCCGTGTCCATGCCTTTGAGATGTGTAATAACCTTATAGCTATAGCCCTGATTGACAAGGAAACGTTGACGCTTCCGGGAGTAGCTCATCTCCATGGTATCCTGCGAGACGAGTGTGTAGAAGAAGGCGTTGTATTCCTCGGCAATGGCGCCCTTTTTGGCGCGAAGAATACGTCCCAAACGCTGAGCCTCCTGGCGTCGGGAACCACCGTGCGAGGAGATTTGGACAAGTACATTGGCTTCGGGCAAATCAAAACTGGTGTCGGCCACCTTCGACACGAAGATTGTGTTCACCTGCCGAAAGAAATTTAACTCTGATGTAACAATTCTCGGATTTCCATAATATAACAGACCTTGGAATTGAATTTAAAGTTCTGCAGAATCTGGATACGCTCATTCTGCGAGGTCGGCCCATAGATGAAGGGCTTGTTCATCTTGATGGCATAGTGCTTGAGAGCAAACACATTGTCAGAGAAGACAATGGTCTTGTCGCCTCTTGCCTCGTGGTATTTAATGAGGAACTGACAGCTGCGGAACTTGGATGGATTCATGACATACAGCAGCATCTTTTTGGATGTTTTTGTGGTCAGATACTCGCGATAGAACTCCGGCGACATGGGGCACCAGACCTCGGCGCACTGCAC
Source organism: Drosophila subsilvestris (assembly GCA_035043285.1). NCBI lineage: Eukaryota > Metazoa > Arthropoda > Insecta > Diptera > Drosophilidae > Drosophila > Drosophila subsilvestris. The sequence goes on along the minus strand of JAWNNB010001724.1, from coordinate 4,151,976 downwards.
ACGAGCAATATAGCCCTTTTTCTGTAGCTCCAACCAGTTGGCCTCGTACAGCTTGGGTCCAATGAGGAAGTTCAGATCGGCAATCTTGTCATCCTCCCGAAGCAGGGTGGCAGTCAGGCCCAGCTTGCAATGGGACTGCACAATGGTCAGCACACGACGGAACATTTTGGCGGGAATGGTGTGCACCTCATCCAGCACCATAATGCCCCATTCCTGTTCCTGCAGCCAGCGCATTGTCTGCTCTGCCTCCCAGGAGCGCTTCTGTGTGTGTGTGATCATGGAATATGTGGTCACCAAAATGCCACATCCCATCGGCTTGTCCTTTGCCTCCGATGTGAAGCGACAAATCATGCTATCATCCGCTGTGGACCACATCTTAAACTGTTGCTTCCACTGCTCCACTGAAACGCCACTGTTGCACAGTATCAGGGCTCGCTTGCGAACTGTGCAGCAGGCTGTGACACCCACCAGCGATTTTCCGGCACCACAGGGCAACACGATAACTCCCGAACGGGCTCGTCCGTTGCCAAACATCTTGCGCAGACTCTTTTCCTGGTAGGGACGCAGGACGGCAGCGGGCTTCAAGTCAATGTTGATGTCTGGATTGTTGGTGTCATTGCGGAAATCATATTCAGCCAGCAGGGGATGCTCTATCTCAATGCAACGCTTTTGGATAACTTCGATTTTCTCCTGGGCTACCTCGAACGAGACAGTTTTCAGATTCGCCTCATCCTCGTCCTCCTCCTCCTTGTCGATCTTCTCGTAGAAGTCGGTAATGTCGTCGGGCACAACTGGTGCACCTTCAACGGGTGGTGCCCCGCTAGCAGCAGCAGCAGCAGCCGCTGAGCCTGCCGGATCCTCTGTTGGCTTATCGTCTGCTCCAGGTGGTAGTTTTGTTCCGAACTGTGTGATCGCCTTGCTATCCACTGTGCCCTGAATAAAGCCCTCGCCTTCGCCGCGTATAAGCCGACACTTTTGTATAACTGGATCCTTGAGCAGCTTCTGCAGCACCTCCGGATGCGGCGACTCAATGAAATACTTGTTGTGCTTGAGCACCAGCTTCACCTTGCCGTAGGAAAGCGTACACAGACGAATAAACTCGAGGATGCCCTCGGGAATACTTGTCTTGCTCAGGCGTTTCAGATACTCCACAATGTCATGCGTTTGCAGGCCCACAGACACAGCGGCGTACAAACTGTATGCAGTCAATTTGTACTCGTGGATGTGCTCGGGCCGGCAGACTGGTTCAGCGATGGCAATGAGAAAGTCATGGGCATGCTTGTACACCGGCGAGAAGGACTCCAGGAACACATGGCCATTGGGAGCCACCCACAGTGGGCGATTGTTGTGATCCGGACGCAGCTGCATCTGTCCCCGATAGTCCTTGGCTCCGTACTCATCCGTGTTGACCTGCTCGTCATTGGCCTCGGCATTCTTGGACGCTGCACCCGGTATACCGTCCGACTCAGTGGCATCCAGGCTGTCATTGTCCTCCACCAGCTGAGTGAAAGCTTCATCCTCAGCGCGGCGCTTCTTGCCTGTGAATTCCGCATAAATATACCGAAATTGTGCAATATTCGTTGTGCCTCGTACTCACTTGACTTGTCGCCACCACTGCGATCCTTTTTGGACTTCTTTGGCGGCCCCATTTAAATAAAAATTAAACAATTTCACAAGAAGCCGACACTCTGCCAAAACTGGGCTGACAATGAATAACATAAGGGTGACAACTCTGCGGGCGTTGTGTGCCGTGCCGTGCCGCTTCTTCGCTGTTTTTGTTCTTTTTCCACACACATTTTCTTAATCTAGGCCGTAGATACTTGGATAGAGTAGTTTCTAGGATACTCACGTTTTCACCAAGATGGGCATGTTGAACTTAGAGTGTGTAATTAAATAAAAAACTGAATAAATGGCGAATTTTTTGTAAACAATGGCGATCAAAAGAGACTTAACCCACTTAACACTCCTCTAATTATAAAGTTAAGCAGCCTTTGTTCAACCGCGGAAAATAATACTGTTTGTGAAGGTTCCTTGTAGCTCCATCCTCCTCTTTACTTACAAAACAAAAATAACCACCGACATCTTTGACCTGTAGTTCGTAACATATGTTAAAGTTACATAAATTTCGTGGAAATACTAAATACCCCCTGGTCGACAATGGGTTAACGTTTTTTATTATTGATTGAAATCGTATTCCATGATTTTGATATTCGGTTTAATATTACTAGCAATTAGCCTTTTCAGACCTAAAGAAAACAATTTTAACCAATTTCTCAATCAATTTTGTACAAGATTGGCTAGTTTTTAGAAATCCTTTTTTATTGGATTTCTTATATAATAAGGTTTAAACAAAAGCGGCCAAAGAATGTTTACCGGAATGTGACGTCAATGTTGCTGGTCAACAAAGTTTCTGCATGCGTATGGACATTTGTACACCCTATTTCCTTTAATTAGTGTTACATTTGTTTTTCCAAGCTGCCATGAAACATTAATAATGAATTTGTATTGGATTGACATGTTATATACCCATTAATGCATAAATTGGTGTTTAATAAATATATTTATCCCGGTCCCGCTACCTTTTATTGGTGCCCATATGCTTTAAAATTTCGTTTATATTTTTAAAACAGAGACTGATCAGTTTCTGCATTAATTGAAGCCTGAAATTACAAACAATATCTCAATTCTATAATATCCTTTCTCCCAAGGGTAGCAGTCTTGTTGCGCATTCCATGCCAAAGTTGCAGAACAATGCTGCTAAATCATTTTCCATGTTGCCGAAAATTTTCCCATACGAATTAAATGTTTTCATACGCACTTAACGTTAGATGCACTTAACGAACCTTAGCAGCTTAACGCAACTTAACGAAGGCTGCGCCTCTCTCTCTCTTGCTAAAAGCTCTCTCTTGCGCCAAAACTGGGCTGGTATCATATGGTATTTTTTAGTTATTTAGAACCGAAAAAGAAAAAATACCGCAAGCTACCTGCCACTGTTTACAGTTTGAAAGCCGCAGAAGTTTAGAATTTTCAAGACGTTGGCGCTATTTTGAAACCCATTTGAATTTTAGCTTTAGAATCTCAGGTGCTTTGTTAAAATGGTCGGCAGACGTATAAACAATTTTGTTTTTTACGTAAATCATGGCCACAGACAAGAAGAAACCCAAGAAGCCACCCCCGAAAAAGGAACCAAAGAAAAAAGAAAGCAGCAGTAACAAAAACAAAAAGAAACTGCCCAGCAATCCGCTCATAGCGGCTATTGAAAAGAATCTGCTGAAAATATGCTATTTCATAGCCATAAGCGATCTGATTCATGCCCTGTACTTTGCAGTGCAGGCCACAATTCTGATTGTGGTGCGCGTGAGTATTTGGCCTCCATTTGGTATCCCTTCATCCGTGCTTCAAGATTCTCCCATTCCATAGTTTCACCTCATTTCGAGCCTTGCCCTGGCTGGCACAATATTCTGGGTTCTGGTTGTCATCATTCTGCTTGTGGGCCTGTGGAAGGTTTGTATAATTTTCAGAACCATTTTTGGGATTGGATAATTTCAATTTACTTGTACCATAGCGTCGTCCAACGTTTGTCCGGGCGTGGATACTGTTTTCTGCTGTCGGTTTTGTTATGGACATATTATTTCTGATATGGGGCATAACAAGTTCCATAACTGTGGACTGGGATCACCTGCAGGAGTTCACAATCATATTTATTGGCATACGTAAGTGGATTTTCGAGCACTTTCTGTGATCTGTGGCCCTAGCTTTTAATCCGTTTTCAGTTGTGGAATTTACCTGCATATATTTTATATATCGATATTATTTGCTAATGGAGGGTAGTGCGGGGTCGAAGGGAGCTGAAACGGGATGTAAGAAATGCAAGTTGGTTTTTTCTATAATAAGTTTCATTATCTCAACCCCCGTGAGTAGGTTGTAAATCGGGCGGCAGTAAAAAAAGCACCGACCGGAAGAAGAGTGGGAGTGAAAAGCAGAAGCCGGCTGACAAAAAGAAAGCGCAGGAGAAGAAAGCGAAGGAGAAGAAGAGGGCGCAGGACAAGAAGAAAGCGGAGGACAAGAAGAAGACAGAAGCAAAAAAGAAAGGAAAGAAATAATGATTCGTTGCTTGATTTTATATTGTCATTCTTTCCCACTGTACTTGCCTGGTTGGTTGGTTGATCGGTTGGTCGGTTGGCCTTGTGTTTCAATGCCAAATAAAATATATTTCTATTTTGTATACACCATTTCGAGCTGAAAGACAAAAAATGAGAGACAAGCATAAAGTAAAGGCGCAAGAGCAGAGCAGAGATTATCTACTGATAGTTTGTTACGCGATTGACGCATTTGAATTGTTTCATTCGCTGTACTTTCTGGTGGACACCACAACTCTATTGATATCGTATGTAAGTGTCAGTCATTTATTAAGCTCTACCACCTGATCCTGCCCCCCTAATCTTGCTCCTACATATATCCAGACGAATCTATACACGACACTGGCATTCCTGGGCACCATCGTTTGGTTTCTGACTGTTGTCGCACTCACTGTGGCCCTATGGCGGGTAAATGTTGCACAAGACTCACTTCCAATTTGATCATCCACTCAATTCACTCGATCCACTCAAGGGCCGACCGATGCTTATTATATTTTGGCTTTTCTTCTCGGCTGTCGGCGCTCTCACGGACATTGTGTATCTGGTTTGGAGTGTGACATCGTCCCTTACCTTTGACTGGATGCATTTCATACAGTGGACCATTCTGTATTTTGGAATAGGTATACAAATAATGCCAATAAAGAGTAATTATGGAGCATTCCGTATCCATTGCAGTTGTCGAGTGCACTTGTCTGTATTTGGTTTACAGTTATTACCGAAGATTGAACAACCTCCGGAAGCTCTGCGACCCCAAAAGTGTTTCGTATGCTCCGGATATGTGCAGCGAAACGTCACCATATCCAGCTACAGATGCGAAAACTACTGGAAGGAATTATAAAAAATAGAAGAGCAGCAATATAAGGATGAAAAAATATATCTTTTATATACATATAAAACAAAAATGGCCGGTAAAAATATAATTGGTTGGGTTACCATTTACTGGACAAGTGGGAGGGTGGAATCAATTCTCTTCATCGGCTCACACAAAACAATAATAATAATAATTGACTTTTGTAGTTTCCTATACATACATACATACATACATACATACATACATATTTATGTATGTATTTTTTTTGTGGCCTGTTCGCCTGTCTTCAACCTGCTAGTCACGTTGGCCGCCCCCTCTCCCTAATACCAATCCCAATGGGGGCAAGAATCCAATCTCCAAGGCTTGCTGACAAAACAAATGCCATAAATGAAGGACACACGGAGGACAGACAGATGTTCACACAAACTTGTCACATAGTCAGTGATGGTGGGTGTGTGGGCGATGGGCTGTGGACTGTGGACTGTGGGCGGAGTCAAATCACATTGGTATTGATTGTTTTGGGATTCTCAGAATGCCAGCATAATTTTTTTTACAGCTGTGTAACCATTTGGGGCAAGTAAGATTATTCTTTATGAGATGGGGAACCATAAAGATAATTACAAGAATAAAAATTGGTACATTATGAGTGGTGGCGGGGGGGGGAGGGACTTTGGCTACCACTTTGGGACCACTGTACCAGGCGACCAGGCGACCAGGCGGAGGACTTTTGGCAATCAAACGGCATTGATTAACAGCCAGGGCAAGGCTCTGCTTCTGGTTGCCTACTGACACAGGTTCTGGTGTGCCCTACCCACCCGACCCTTGGAAAGTACGTGCTTATCATCATTATAGCTTTGATTTAGTAGACAACATTGGCAGTGCTCTGATGAACTTTGGCTAGGGCAAGAGATGGGGTCGTCGTCGAATTCTGATGGATATTTAGTGCTGTGCGCCTATGCCATTGCACTACTCGATTTGGTCTCCGCCCTGCTCTTTGCCGTTGTCACTGCGATGCTCTATGCAAAAAATGTAAGAGGATTTTGCCAACATCATGTTAGAATTTGCGGTGAAAATTGTTATCTGCAGCACCATTGGACCTCTCTGGTTGCATTGATATTTACTATATTTTGGATCATCATAATCGTCGTGCTGGTGCTGGGCATCTACAAGCGTCACTTGACTTTGATTCGTTGCTGGTTGGCGTTCACCTGCCTGGGCATTTTCTGGATGGAATTATTTTGATTTATGGCCTCACCTTAGCCATTACCGTGAATTGGGAGGGCGTTAAAATCACAGTTCTGCCCTTTGTGGGCCTGGGTGAGTTCTTCTGCTTCATGTCTTATGACCATTCTTTATGTCTCTTTGCAGCTGTGGAAATGACATTTGTCTATATCATACACCTCTTGTATCTGGAAATGACTGGAACTCGTTATTCACAGTCGGAGGAGCCAAGGGCCAAAGGCGGAGCTGATGTGGCCGATGAGCAGCCGGTGCTGCGAAATGTCAGACAGTTTAGAGAACAGGAGGAGTACGAGTATAAGCGTCAGAAGAGGCTTGCCAAAGAGCGAAGGCTGAGGGACAAAGCTATACTCAAGAATCTGGAGAAGAGAATGCGCCATGGATTGCCATAGGATCAACTTCAAGCTGATCGTTCCTACATCCTACAACCTTGCATCCGAGCATCCAGCATCTTGACAGTATTTTGTCTAGATCAAAGCTCTTTAACATTAAGGATGCGAACCACACTCACTCACAGCCAGATACACCTACAGAGACGCGTGCGTGTGCGTGTGCCAATGTTAAACACAAAATCCTTTTAAAATAATTTGCGCAGCAGCAGGGAAGCAAAAATCAAGAAAAAGACATTCCACATGTACAGAATCGAAGCATTAAACACCCTAAGAAATATACAATAATATATGTAAGCGTTAAATCATCTTTAATCGAAACAAAGAAATATCAAGATCTAGTTCGAGGTTGAGTTCGAGGTTGAGTTCGAGGTTGAGTTCGAGGTTGAGGTTGAGTTCGAGGTTGAGTTCGAGGTCGTTGACATTTACAACGCCTCAGAGCCTTGTAGAACTGATAGATGGTGTACAGGAAAATAAGTTCCACAACTGCACAGGGGGTGGGGGTGTAGGAAAAATAAAGCAATGATTAGATAATATGTACGTAATACGTACTCAATCCCGATATGAGAAACAGGCCATTCCTGACTAGCCCCGTTTGGAATTTGCTCTGGCTGAAAACGGCATACAGGAGCAGACACATTTCCAGCAGGATGCCGCCCATAGAGAAGAGGATCCAGGCACGTAGGCATCTGGGATTACGCTGTAATTAAACGAGTATGGAGGCCACCTAATTGGGATTAACATTTCATTCCACTCTGGCATTACCGCATAAATGCCAATGAAGAGCACAAATATCATTGAGACCCAGAAGATGCCAAATACAACTGCAAATATGGTAAGCCAACTGAGCTGTGAGAGTGAGAGTTTCCGCTTAGAATACTCGTATATAAGTGCGGCCCATGTAAGAGTCTCCTTACATGATCGAAGATCGTGGAAAGACAGAGTCCGGCAAATAGAGTAGCGCAGAGCAGATCGAATATGGCAATCACATAGGCCCAAAGCAGTAATGTATTATCAGGCTTGAGCATAATTGGAGAGAGCAACAGCAGCAGCAGAATCGAACATTTTGACAGTGCATGGAAAGTAGGTTTGATCGCCGAGCTGAGCATACCCCATACCCCACCCCCCATACCCTCTGCGCAAGGGTATCCACAAAACGGAAACGGAAACAGCAGCCAAGTCTCGGTCTTGCTCGGGGGCCTGACTTGGCTGTCGAGGTTGTCCCATCTATTTATGCAAGGCAAAAAAAATGAGACATACTCCTATACATACATATATGTACATTATATGTATGTAGGTATGTATACATAATGCCATGCTGATGAAATACGTGCGACGGCTACACACATTCGCACACACACTCAGCCATTACTCTTCCTGAGTGTGAGAGAATCCCCGTTGACAAATATAATTTACTTTTTTCGCGCTCATTTGCAACTCGGTTTAAGGAAGTGATGGGGCCGCCGCCACACGAGCCAACCCCCAGAGCCCAGAGCCAAGCCCCCACAACCCTCCCCAGGGTGCTACAAAAACCTTTTTAAACATTTCACTTCCAGTTTCGGTTTCTTGTCAACAGGCAGCAGCCGTAGAAACATAGAGAGAGTGAGAAACAGAGACGGAGCAGGAGACGGAGACGAACAGAGAGATAATAGCACTATGGTGAATGCGTTGAATGCCTTTGGGCTGGCCATTGGCTGGATGGACATTCTGGGAGTTCTGCTCTTCGAGCTGATGATCTTCTACTTGATGCGTCGTCGCTCCAGCCAAACGGCTCCAAACGATGTCGAGGAGCCAGCAGCTGAAGGAGCCGCTGCTAAGCCACACAGGAGGAAGCTGACAGGTAAGTAAATGGTGAGCTAATCCTGTAAGCCATGTGCCCATGTGCCTATGTGCCCTGCTGCTGCCTTTTAGGTTTATTGGGACAGAGATACTTGAAGGAGACAACCAAGACTTGGATATTCTGGGCATATTTGTTGCTCTTGAATGTCTGGATTGTGGTCACATTGCTCATGATAGCAGGCATCTCAATGGTGGGCAATTCAACTAGCATATCCATCAATCCATCACTCCACCCTCCCTCCCTCCATTCACAGCACAAGCCCGAATTTATGTTATGCTGGCTGATTTGGTGCATTGGTGGCTTATTCTTGGATCTTTTCTTTGTGCTTTGGTGGCTCTTCGAACTGTGTGCGGGCGATGCCATTGAGGCACTGACCAACATTATTATCTCCCTGCTGACTATGGGTAATTTGTCTGTGAATATTAAAGATTTATTCACTTATTAGATTTCCCCTCTTAGTTATTGAATTTGGCTTTATATATGTGATATTTACGATCTATATGAACATGTCGAACTCATCTAATGAGAATAACTTATTTGCGATCGTGAAAAATATCCTGGACCCGAGGCAGTGGATAAGTATTTTTCTTCCTTAGCGCAAGTTCCAAATATATTCTGCCTTGGAACGAATATGGAGTCCATCCATTAAATCCTGGATACTAGCTATAGTCTTTTCCCATTCCAAGCGAATGCTTCTTTGATATAAATAAATAAAAATATGCATTACACTTTAGAGACTCTTCTTTCCATAAGTCTTCCTACATGGAACCATTTTGTAGCTCTGCTTCAGCCTCCAGCCTCCAGCCTCCATCTTCATATTCGTTTGTTGTGTTACTTTATTTCAGTTTGCTCTTTCGACCGCCTTTGTAGTTTTTAATGGCTTGCAACACGGAAATTGATTCATTTCCGTTTTTGTTTTGTGTTTCCGTTTGCGTCTGCGCCTGGACCAGAAGGGCGATGGCGGACGGCCGACGGTCGCTTAAAGCTCGTAGCTCAGAGCTGCCCGTCAGACAGCCTGCCAACCTGTCACATTTGAAATCAAATTGAAGATGTTTATTCCTAATTCGGCATCTAATTCTATTTGTCAAGCTTGAAACAGACTGCGGAAATTGTCAACAGAAACAGAAACAGCAACAGCAACAACGTCAGCATCAGCATCAGCGTCAGCATCAGCGGGGAGCTGTCACTTGCAACACGAAGCCAAAGTGAAAAGCAAAATATTTCTTCTTTATTAAACATAGCTTGGAGTCGCCTTTTTCCTTGCTTCTATTTTTTTGTATTTTTTGTATTTTTGTTCGCCGCTCTCCTCCAAGGAGCGACTGGCTGCTCAAATTTATTGTTTGCAAATTGAAATTCTTGTCGACACGCACGAGCAAATCCATTGGGAATGCACGGCACAGCAGCTCGTCAACGTCAGCTCCAGAGACCATCCCGTCCCGTCCCGTCCCAGTGTTAGCTTCAGCTTCAGCTTCAGCTGCAGATTAGGAGAGGAGTGAGCCTTGGCTATGGGAACGCGCAGCTTTGATGGCTTTTGTGTGTGCTTGGGCAGCTCATCATGGCTTTTTAGTATTTATTATTAAGACTGTGATGTGCAATGCCATGAAATATATTTCAAAAAGAAAGTAAGAAAATATTTTATAGCTGCTCTGTCAATACATCAACTGGGGAAAAGTCGAATATTGGGGAGGCAGCCTCGTAGAAGTTTCCATTGAAATTCAAAAATCCTCCCCTGGATGGGCTCTTCATAGTCAAGTTTACTCCCCCGCCCACCCCTTAAGATGAATCAAGTTGATACTCTGTCTAGGACTCAGCCGTCAGTCTTCAGCCTTCAGCCGTCGGTGTTAGGTTACCTCAGCAGTCGAAAGTGATTCAGGTAAGTTGAGGTAAGGTAAGTTGTGGTAAGGTAAGGTCTTCTCTCAGTCCACACAATACACACAAACACACCAACATATACCTCACGACTGTCGGCGGAAACTTAGCTGGTCAACTGGTCATCTGGTCATCTGTCTGCGTCTTGGCTGGGCTGGAATACGTCGCCACCTAAACGCTGCATTTCGCATCCTGCCTCCTGCATCCACAGTACTGCAGGCGCCTGAAGAGGATCTGACGAACGTTACCCACATTGACTACACCTCCTGCGGTCGGCACTACTGCAGTGACAATGCCCAAGATATTCCACAGCCACTGGCGGAAGACGTCTTCGTTCTGATTATGATCTATGTGCCGTGTGTCGTGGTTGCCATCGTGTTGGTGACTTTATTCTTAGATCCGCTCACTCGCTATGGCGAGGGTCGCAAGGGTTCCCATGCCAAGGACAGCACTGTCTCGAGAAATCTGCTGGCAACACTCCGTCAATTGAAGCGGACCAATCAGCAAATGCTCATCCCACTGACCATCTTCATTGGGCTGGAGCAGGCCTGGATAGCGGCGGAATATACGCAGGGCTTTGTGGCCTGTGCCCTCGGCGTCAACATGATCGGCTATGTGATGATCACTTGGGGCGTCATGGACTCCATGTTCTGCTTTATATTTGGCATATCAATGAAATACATCGGCCGTTCAATAATCATATTTTTAGGTGCCTCGTTGAATGTCATAATCATTGGATTCAAGCTGCATTATCGCCCCGTTCCGGACCATCCCGTTGTCTTCTATGCCCTGGCCGGTATTTGGGGCATCAGCGATGCCGCTTGGGTCACCCAGATCCAGGCCTTCTACGGCCTCCTCTTTCGACGTCACAAGGAGGCCGCCTTCTCCAACTATCGCCTGTTCGAGTCGATCGGCTTTGTGCTCGGCTTCGTCTACTCCAGCTTGCTGTGCGTCAAGTCCAAGCTCTATATCATGCTGCTTGTACTGACATTGGGCCTGATCGGATTTCTGGCCGTTGAGGTGCTCTATCAGAATAAGGTGAGTGTTCTCCCCCAGGTGTGGTGGGTTTCGGCTCGGGGGTGCCGCTCAAATGTGACAAGAGAGAGAGAGAGAGAGAGAGACGACTACAAGCGAAGTTCATTCTCCATGATATAATGCGACTGCCACGCCGCTGGACGGATTAGTGTGCTCCCAAGATGCGGACTCTGTACGTCTTCTTTGCATTAGTTTGCTGTCTGCTCTGGCTGGATGGAGGTAGAGTAGGAGGCGATCCCTTAAATCTTCAACTTAAACTTCAAGTTCTGTGTTCTTTAGCCAACGCCAAGCGAAGGGATGATGATGGTGCTCTTGGCCCGACGATTGCTCAGAGAAGTGCCACGGAAGTGAGCGTCTTTAGTGGCTCTACAAGATCTGACCAGAAATCTGCATTTGGATCTGTATCTGTAACTGGAAGACATGGAAGGCCAGGTGCATCTGTTCGGAACCGTTGTCCTTGCTGTGGCGGCACTGTAGGCAGCAGATATGGTCGCCAAGGAGGTAATGGAGGGGGTGGAAATGGTGGAGGCGGTGGCGGCGGCAGCAATGGAAGCCCAGGAATGCCCGGAGGCAGTCGATACGATAATGAACCATAAGGCAACGGCGATCCAAGCGGATCGTACATAAACATGTGTATTTTTTCCAACTGCTTTTAATAATAATAAACTAATAATGAACTAGTGCACTACCGTGTTTTACGAGGCAAAACTTAATTAGGGCAAATGGCAAGAAAATAAAACATATTGCGCATACTGCAGTTGGACGTGAGTGAGTCAAAAGTTTCTGGCTTCTGTGCCATAAATATGCCTGGGCACATACATACATAACTCTCTAATGAATAACAAATGGCTCTAAGCGACGCTGCCGCAGTCTACATACATACCTCGCAATGCGGCAAAGAATTTTAATTAAATTATATAACAATTCAACACCCACACCTACTGCCCCGCCTTCAGCTTAATCAATGCCCGCATTCACCTGGCATTTCTTTTTAGCAGCACTGGACAAAAGGTGCTGCCCGATGAGAGCAAAAAAAATCCAACCAAAAGGCAGAGTCTACGCAGGAAATTGATTGATTTCCGCTTTGCCAAGGAGAAAACGAAAACGGAGAACACGGTTGCCATTTGGCTCTTACTTTTTTTTGTTGCTTTGCGGGGATTAGAATTTGGTTGGTACTCGCAATGTGGGGATGGCAATTAGCTGACTGTGCCAGTGGCAGTTGCAGTTGCATCAGCAGCGCCACCCACAGCCCAATGTTGGCCCTGGCCAAACACAATCTGCGTGCGTGTCCTGGCCGGCAGGGGGCATGAATATATATACTTGTGGCAGCAAACATAAACATAGACAAAACATATACAATAACTCTTCACCCCTCCCTCCCACACACACACAAACACAAGCACACGTAGAGTGATATGTTTTCGGCAAAATGGAGATTATTGTGGGAATGCCACCTTGCCACAGCTTCGGTGTCCTGTCCCCTCTGTTCTCCCGTTATGTGGTGCATATATTTGTGCACTGCCAATGCAAGTGTGCTGTGTGTGTCTGTGTGTGAGTGCAGGCAAAAGCTCTGCTCGTTACATGCTCAATTAAACCGGAAGCGAAGCTACAGGAAGCTCAAGTCACGCTTTGTATAGCTTTGCATTTGCAGTCCCTTTTTGTCGCACCAAAATCTGGATCTAAGCCAGGCGACTAACAAAATATCTTAACGAGTATTCCAAATTGTATTGGCAGCGAGGACAATATCCCCTTCTACGTGTTTTTGCACACGAGAACAGACGAACAGCGGACGGACATCACGGATAATGATCGAAAATTGTTTCTAGACATTTTATATATGAAATAAATGAACGAACAAGCATCCCCCAGTCGATATGTACGATTACTTTGAGGAGAAATTTTTTTTGTTCATCCGATAGCGGCTAAAGGGAGCACAAAGCCAATCCCTTAGCATTTTCCGCTGAGGTTCCTGCTCGTCTTGTGGCAGGTTGTATCGTGGCTTCACGGATCTGTGCCCTCTGAGATGTGAAAACATGCTGTGCTTGTGCGCCGATTTCTCTGTGGCTGGCTTCATCATCTCTGCTATGCCCCGCCGATTGCAGTACTCGAATGCGACGTCGCACTTGCAGCGTACGGGCAGCAGCGACAGCTCGTGCATCAGTCCCGAGCAGAGTTTGATGTTGCGAAGGAAGCACTGCTTGGGTATGGATTCGTTGACCACGTGCGAGTAGTCCGTGTGCTGGGCATAGGGCATCAGAATGATCGGTTTGCCCGTGATCTTCTTAAACGTGCTGGCTATCGGCAGGCAAGTCACAATGCTCATCGACAGATCTGGCTCCAGCTGGTAGACACGGCTGATGCATCGCACGAGGGCCTTGCTGTATCTGGCATCGTTGCCCCACAGGGCGGGATCGCAGGCATCCAACAGATGAAGCTTGAGGCTGGTTCTCATCTTCAGGTCCTCGAACTTCGTGCGCAGATACTCCTCGATGTGGTTCTGGACGAGGTTCACCATTTGATCGGGCATAAGTTTAATCGAAAACTTTGCCATCACAGACATGGGTATGGGCGTTAGGGAACCCTTTCGGCTGAAACTGCCCTCGATTCCGTGCATACTCAATGTGCCCTGGCACCAGCGCTTGTGCAGCAGCTCTGCCTTGGTCAGCTCATGCCTGAGCCGTCTGATTCCGAACTGCTCCTTGTAGGCGTAATCACTGAATATCGCCGACTCGATCAGGCTCCACTCCGTGACGGCAGTGGGTCTAACCATGTGATGGATCGCGGGTATCTGGAGCACATGTTGATCGTCAACGAGGCTGTTCATCAGCGTGCACACTTCCGTCATTGGCTCATACACGAGCCCCCCCGCTAGGCCTCCCTCCAGGGTCTTTGAGCCGCCACGCATCTCCAAGCCAAAGTGAGCCCAGCCGGTCAGGCTGCAGCTAATCATTGGCTTCATGTCATTTATCCAGGAATTGTTGCCAAACACAATGCAATCGACGTCCTGAAAGAACTCTTTTTTCACCCCAATATAGTGCTGAAGGCCGACACTGCCCACAGCGTGCATGATCTCTACAATGAATTTGATATTTATCGGAAGATCGCCGTGCTGTTCCAGCCAGGTCTCGATGGCCTGCAGCCAGCACAGTGCCATGCCCTTGCCGGTGCAAACTCCGCGCCCGTACAGCCTGTCGTCGTCCATGTGGAACTCAAAGGGCTCGGATAGCCAGCCATCTTCAAACTTGGCCGGCGTCACATCCAGATACGCATAGATGAGAGCTGTGTTCTTCGTGGGCGAAGAGAAGTAGTGGGCGAACACGACTTTGGGATGGAGTGAGGTGTCGCACGCGCCACGTGGAGCATTAATATTGTACTCAAAGATATTGAATCTCATCCGCTCGAGACGGTCTCGGTACAGGCACAAGGCCTTCAGGCTGTCGGCAATGCACTCTAAGTCAGCAGACACTGATTTCACACGCACAAATTCGTCCAGGTCAGCTAGGGCATATTGGAAATTCTTCTCGATGGCAGCGTCAACCATTCGCAGCATCGCTGTCGATCGCAAATCGTCTTCGTCGGTCCGTTTGGGACGATTCTTGATCGGACAGTGTTCGCAGCGACACGCCTCGGACGGGCCGACTGGCAAATCATTCGCCGAGCCATTCTGCGGTCGACTCGATGTCCTCTTTGATCGACGTGGAAGCCGTGTATTGGTTCTTGGGTCTATCATGCTGGCTGGGATGAACTTAAAATTTAGTTAACGAATGCAAATATTACACTGCAAATTTTAAAGACCTGACGCAGTCATTGAAACTACAAAAAAATACCAGGCAACTGTTTGGGAGGAGGTTTCAGGTGTATTTAATATGCTTTGGATGTTGTGAAATCCTGGCAATTGTCTGGAATTTGTCGCCTGCACCGACTCTCAATCGGGAGAGCTCTCATTCGTGCAGTCAATTAGCTAAACAAACGCCGCAGTTAGTGCATTTTCCTTTTGTGCATGTTTATTAAGCAATTTAAAAAGGAAAGGAGCTGCACTTGCCACGAGCGCAAGTGGTCTTCGAGCCCCACGGCCGTGTCGCATGCACAAACACAAGCACAGCTGGTGTGCGTCACCAGCACTCCTGCCTCCTGTGGCAGCTGCCACCACCCGCCACCACCTGCCACGAGCTTTTGTATCTGTATTGCCTTAAGCAAATTATCGAGCACGCAAAATTGCTTTAGCAGACGGCAGTGAACACAAAAGCGGCTGCCAATTAGCGCGGAAATTCGCTGGAAACAGCCTCTATAATGTGCTTAGTCATGGCAGGACCTTTTACAGTAGGTACATCGGTACAGTTGCTGAACAGGGGCGACAGGACACGTGCCAAATACACACACACACACACACACACACCATCTGACATTTGCCAATGAAGGCCCCGCACATACATGCATAATACGACTTGCAACATTGTTTTCTAGGCCATAGCCATAGTGGAAAAGTTGCGCCCCGACAGGACATCATGACTGACACAGCCACACAGTCATAGATGGATACGGGATACGGGATACGGGAGTTGGGCACACTTGGAATTGCAAATCAGTCGACTAATGTGTACATAATCAGTCATGTCCCAACATGTGAATTCCATTAGTGATACACGGCCATGCAAACAAACAAGCATTAATCAGCAGAGAGTAGACCAGCAGACCAGCAGACCAGCCGATGGAGAGAAACTGAGAGGAGCTGCGAGACTGGCAGTGAGAGCGAGAGACTAGGGAGACACAGATGTGTTCCCTGTCATACAGTCCCACTCGCTGTCTATTACATATGGCATTCCAAACGTCCACATGCCCACATGCCCACATTCCATCTTTCATATTCCATGTTTATGTTATTTATGCTTATTGTCTGGATTCCATCTGGGTCGCGGCGGATCGGATCGGGTCGGATCGGGCTGGGATTCTGGAATGGAGAAATATTGTCTGCTACTTATCGGGCTGCTCCCCACGCGACTTACAAATTACCGCAGCAGCCCCACCTTGATTTATCCACACATCTCAATCCCCAGCCCAGCGAAGGGATGGCATGGCGACGTACTCTTAATACGCCATTCATTTGGTCGCGTTATACTTCATTAAAGCAAGAGTGCCAGTACCAGCACAGCACAGCACAGCACCGTCAACCGTCAAGCGGGATCGTGGTGGGGTGGGGTGGGGTCCGTATTCCGCAGGGCGGCCGTATCCGGCGCCTTGGCCGCAAAGTGCAGTCGGCAAAAATTATGCGGCTCGTTTGCCATTCCATGCCATGAAATGCGACGGACGATGGCAAATGCAATGCCAACTTCGACTGGCCCCAGCCATTCGTTTATCCCTTTGTTCTCATTTATTTGCATGTCATTTGCTTCGCTCTGCATCTCTATTGCTGTCCCACTCTAGCTGCATCCGTCTCTTTCCCACTCGCATGTGTTGTTCGGCGGCTGCTTCATTTTCTTGTGCTGCTGCTTGGGTCACGTTTGTCTGCCAGGATGCCAGTTACTTATGGCTGTTATGTGCATTATCAATATGCATTGTACAGCTCCGCTCCGCTCCGCTCCCTCCTCTTTGCCGCTTTATATTTTCCTAGCGTTTTGCTTCTTCTCCGCAGAAATTGGTTGTGATGGTGGGTTATAGCAGAATATGGAAACCCCTGCAAATGTGCGCTGTTGTACTCGTTCGTTCTCGCATGTGAGTTCTAAGCGGTTTATTTACAATTCTTTGAAGTCAAAACATACAGTCACCAACCGCTTGACATTGCTTTGATCTTGGAGAGGAACAAATGGCATGTCGGTAATGCAGTGCACGGAGCTTTTACCGTACAATATATCGGATTGGAGAGAATGAGCGAAGCAAAAAGAAAATAGAGCATGGCTTTGGTTTTGGCGCTCTCAAAACTTCTTCTGATCGTGAGAGAGATAAGCAGGTAGCAAAAGCGCAGCGATAAGCAAAAGTCAGAGAGAGCGAAGTATTGCAAATACAGTGCACAGAGAGAGACAGAGGGAGAGAGGATAAGCTAGAGATATGTATGTGCAAAGTACGAGTATGTATGTTAAATTTACATTTTAAATACACATTGCAAGGCAGCTCGATAAGTGCATTTCGAATTCGCGTTGGCTGAGCCTGGCCTATCGTTGCTTTTTGCTCGCGTTGGAGATTTCGCCTCTCTGTTATACAGTTTTAATAACGAATTGCTTTTTTATGGTTTCCGGCTTATGGAGGCAGCACAGAAATTGGCAAGGAACGTCGGTAGATGCCAGCAGCGACAGCGGCAGCAGCAGTAGCAGTAGATGCCGGTCGTATGGTAAGTTCTTAAATCATGTTTTGTATACATATATTTTTTGTGCTATTTATTTTTAAAGCTTGAGTCCGAGATCTTTCTCCCGGTTGCTAGAGCTATTGCCTAGGCTGAAGCTGTTGCTCTGGCAGCTTCTGCCATTTCTTTGCTATTATTGTTGGGTGCGCTTTGTTAACCAAGTCAAGACTGCGCCAGAGCCAGCTTCCGTTGTCGCCACAGTTGCCATTCCCGATGCCATTTGTTCGCCGGGCGTAATTAGTGCCCATGGCATAGGGCGCACTTCCTTTTACGCGCTGCTCCTGTCCTGTCCTGTCCTGCTCCGTCCTGTCGCAGCTCCTGCTTTTGTTGTTTCCATTGCATTCCATTCCAATACCATTCCCATTCCCATTCCCTGGCACCATTCCACGCTGCTCCTCATTTGTAATCACTTTCTGTGCAAATGAATGTGTGTGTTGTCTGTGTGTTTGTGTAATGCCAACGTTTTGTTCTAAGGATTTAGCCTGGTCTTGGTCCTGGGACACAGAGGCACTCACAATTACTTTGACTTGGACCAGAGCTGGAGCTGACGCTGGGACTTGCCCTTTCTTGGCTCTGACATCTGGCCATTGTTGTAATTTTAATGTTAACAAATTTCTTATTTGCCAGCCATTGAATTTCCGTTAATTAAGGCCAGGCCTTGGCGAAGATTAGCGAGCAAGTGGACCATCCACCCCCCCCACCAACAAGTTCTGACTTTCCATAAATATTAAAGAGCAGTTACCCACTTGGCCTGGCCAGTAGCATACCGTACGTACGTGTGCTCGAGTATGCCAAGACATATCAACTTTCTCGCCGGCTAATTGCCATTTACAACTTTTCCGGTCTTCACTAAAACTTTTCAACTGTTCCGGCCATTCCCATTGTTGCTGCCAATTCTGGTTGGTCCCTGGTCCCTGATTCAGCGAACCGATTGGCGCTGCTGCGGCTTCTGGCTTGCTTCTGCTTGGCCCTATAGCCATTGTTTGAGTTCACGCAGTCTGATCATTAATTTCGCAATTAGCGGCCCGACCACCTGCCACCTCCACCAGCTGGCCAGAAGTCGTGGGGCAGCTCTAATTAATTTTTCCCCCTGCGTTGCGTGTGTGTGAGCGCTTCGCTCAATTGTCCGATGATTTTGTCCGCAACTATTTGCCGGCAAACTTTCGAGCTTGAAATTGTCTAAGGAAAACTGTCAGAGCTGCCTGCCAAAGTGGCCAGCTGTTGCCTGACCAACTGCATTCGACGGTATGCCA
The DNA here is from genome assembly GCA_035043285.1 of Drosophila subsilvestris. NCBI lineage: Eukaryota > Metazoa > Arthropoda > Insecta > Diptera > Drosophilidae > Drosophila > Drosophila subsilvestris. The sequence continues at coordinate 4,133,067 of JAWNNB010001724.1, read as the reverse complement.
AACCATTACTCTGCTCTCTACTCTGCCTAGTCATGATTTCTGCTGACTAACTTTTCCCTGGGGATAGAAAATCTAGGAGAGCGAAAAGCAAAAAATTTAAATTTATGTAGCTCAATATTTTATTTATGGTTTTGTGTGTGTGAATGTCTGCCTGCCTGGCTGCGTTGGTGTGCTTTTTGCCTGGCATTTGCTTTTAGTGGCAACAACAGCAGCAGGCAGCAGGCAGCAGCCAGCAGCCAGCGCCAACACAAAAGGGCGGGGAGTTAGGGGGCGTCGCGTGTTAGTTACGTGAGGCCAAAGTGAAATTTTCTGCTGACGCCGCGTTGTCAACTTTCACTTCACCTGCAGCTGCGGCAACATATCCTTTTCCATGTGCTAGCCCCAGCCCCAGCCACAGCCCTAGCCTAGTCCTCGTCCTTGTCTGTCCTTCTACTGTGACATGCATTAGCAGCAAATAGTCAAATAACGTGGATAACACTCATTCGCAATGTGGTCCCTCGTTTTCAACTTTAACTTGAATTATGTGCGTTGGTGAAAAGTTTGCTGTTTTTCTTTTTTCGAGTGTGGAAAAGTTTTTCCTTCTCGTTTTGCTTTTGCTGCTGCTGCCGCTGCTGTTTGCTGCTTTCTGCCGTTGATGTAATGAAATTTTCTGAATTGTATGGACCAAATAAGAAGCGGGGATTCCATTAAAGCGTATTCTCTGCCGCCTCGCAAAAGTTTTGGCTGAAAGCATTTCACAGATTGATTGGCATCAGAAGTAGCTGATGCCATCCCAACCAGCCCCCCGGGCTAATGTTGCACAAACAAAAATTTTGCGAGCAATGTGTAAGACAATAAAAGTAATTGAGTGCGTTACATTTTCTTCAAAGAGTTTTTCCCTCCATCTTGTTGGCGCTTGTCAATGTAGTGTAAATTGTGTCACCAAAGTGGACTATTTCTGAGGTGTGTGAGTGCTGGCTGGGCAACACTCGCGCAGTGGGGGAAAATTGAGTGCGATGGGCGTTGGCAGATTGTCCCGAAGATAGGCCCAAGCCATTACCGTGTGCCCTCATTGGTATTGTTGCTGGCCTGGCACAGCTCTGGATATGTCCGACTTGTCAAATTGCCGACTGGACAATGAAGATTGCGATTACATTGGCTATTTGTTTGAACAGAAAGTACGGCAATAAAGTTCTCGTTATCGGTAGGGACTCGAGTGGCAAATGGAATTAATGTTTTTGCAGGTGTAGTACGACTGCTTAGATTTTGTCATGTTTTGGTAGTTATTGGATTGATTTTGGCAAGCACAAAACTACTGTTCCAATTTGACCAATTTATTGTCTTTAATTTCCGAAATTCCGAAAAAGAGCGCTTTCTTTCTGGTCTTTAATATTTCCTTTCTCGTCTTCAGCTTCCTTCTGTAACCGTTGTCAGTTGTCATTTCCCTTAGCGCTATTTATTTTTGCCGCTTCAACAAACAAAAATCCACTGCGCCACGTCTCCACGCCACGCCACGCCCCTTACACAATTCATTCATAATTTGCATAACTAAGCAGAGTCCTGGTCCGGGAGACGTCAAAGCGGATTGTCATCCTCCCTCGAATTCCCGGGTACTGGGCCCCCACACTCGCTCGCCAACAATTTTGGGGGCGAAATTTTGCGTCCGTTTCATAACTTAATTTTAATTGAATTATGTAAATCACATGCTAAAAATTAGCAGGCGCAAACTATTTTTTAATGATGCTTTGTTCGCTTTTAATTAAAAAGCGACTACAAATTAAATTTAATGAGGACGAGGTCCTGGACAGGCCTGGGCTCTGGCCGGGCCAGGTCACTTCTCTGATCGGTACGAGGCAAGAGCAGGGACAGGGCAGGGGCAGGGGCAGGGGGCAGGGTATTAATGTGCATGGCTGGCTGGCCGGGCGATTTATCATCGTTGTTTGGCAAAGATTAGCTGCCCGCCCAGTGAAGCTCAAGCTGCCTGCCAGCCAACCCGCTAACCAACCAGCCTCCGGTCCAATCCGCACTTGCAAATGATGTTCATTTTGTCAGCCCGTGTCCATGTCCATGTCGGGGATAATACTTTCTCTCTCTCTCTTCGTTCACCTCCTCTGCGGAAATTATGCAATAATCTTTGGCAATGCATTGGAACTGTTGCCCATGGCAGCCAGCGTTGACCGTAGGAAGTTAGTCAAAAGGAGCCACACAACAACAGAAACAACAGCTAAGAGAACAAGGAGAGTATTATCCACAACTCCATAACTCCAGCGATATCCTTCTCAAATCTGGTGCATACGTTACGGCGTGCCACTTCGAGTGGATGCTCCATGAGTATTAACATACTTACCTACATATGTACATGCATATGTGTGTGCGGCGTTATCCGAGTGTGTACTTAGATGGGTAAGGGTGTCGTGTCCCCTTTGCCGTGACAATCGGTTTAAGCGCTTCAGTCACTCGTCCGTAAAGCGCTGGACAGTGGCCCCCAGGCCGCTCTTGTTCCCCAGTGTGTCTGCACTTTTAATTATCCCCTAACACTTACCACAAATGTGCGAGTGTGTATGTATGCAGAGCACATGGGAGACACTGCTCTGGATATTAATTCCATTTATATATGTTTTTGATACATTTTTTTAAGAGATCATACCATCGACAATTTAATTAAAAATATATTTAAATTTGCATCTGTGCCGTAAAATGGTTGAAAAAGTTCACTGAACAATTTGTTATACAAAATGATCATTGAAACCACAAAAATACATAAAAGTGTTAAAAAATCTTCACAAAATTAATATATACATCGTGTGTACATATTTATGTAAGCGAAAATATTACAATTTAAGATAAATGCAATTAAAATTTAAATTAAAACGCCTTTAACCTTAACTCACTTGATAAACATTTAATATTTTAGCTATATTTTGATCACATCAATTTCATTTAATATAATTTGGGTGATTATTTTTATTCGGAAATACTTTGATTTATTTATTACAATTTTCTAACGTTTTTTTTCGACCTACAAACAAATAATTGTGCGTATGTAATATTTAAACCAATTGAATTTCGACCACAAACAAAAAAGAGTTGTCTACAAATTCTCGTGTTAATCGCCTTAAAATACGCATAATAAAAAAATATACCATAAATATGTGATGTAAAAAAAATTTTTTATAGAGACCTGTTAATAGCATTTCATTTACATATCACATGCGTATTTATTTCTTTATCGTTTGCTTTATCGTTTAATCATTGGCGATGTAGCAATTACAATTTGGGCCATCAATTATCCCAGTCAAACTTGGAGTTGGTCTCGATTGTTCTTTTTATGCAAATTCCAACATAATTTGCATACAGAGACTCCCCCACTCAAGCGGAACATAAATACATATGAATTAATGTGTGTTCGTAAATACATATGTATGTACATATGTATTTATGTACTCTAAGCGCATTTCAGTCGATTGCAGCTATAATATAAATTAGATATTGGCTCTGTATCTGTGTATAACAATTGTACCCTATTTACATACATATATGTACGAGTATGTGTGTGTGTGTGTGTGTGTGGGTTGCACAGATCTATGTATTTCTCGCCCCTTAAAGCCTTGCATGAAATTTTCATTTTGTTTTAAAGTTTATCTGATGATAATGCAAAAGATTTATGTGCACTGCTATCAATAAGTTCTACCTCTGTTGCATCCTACCCAATGGAAAGCGGTTTAAGAAAGTCTTTTCATATGTATGTATATAGTATGTACTTTCAACGTACATATGTTTGTTTATCGATAGACATATAAATTTTAAACCGGCTTTGATTAGGCCGCACGTTAAATATGACTAATTACGTGGACGCCATGTGGTTTCTGGCACACGCAAAAATCCAATAAACTGCACAGCAGCCTTTAATAGCATATATAAAAAACACATGCAAAGCATTCACATACATACATACTTCAATATATAAATTTTTCACATTGCTGTCGTGGCCAAAAGGGCATGGGCATGCCATGGGCATGGGAATGGGTATGGGTACTATGGAGGAGGTGGCTGTTCATGTTTGATGGATTTAAGTGAACCACAGACGGTTTGATGCTGATGCGGCTGCTGCTGTTGCGCATATGGATTTGCCAATAAAAAATATATAAAAAAAGAGCTACAACAATGCACATAGGACCATATAGAATAGCACTCCCATAGCAACCCCATTCGTAGTGGGGGTCACATGGAAATCATGTGCTTTATTTATGATGCCCAACGCGTAGCTCTGGCCTGGAGGAGGACGAGGACGAGGACTGGCGGAAAGATTGACATAACATGACATGCCAATCGTGCGGTGAAATGGTATTTTTTTGTTTTTTCTTGAATTCATTGGCTCCGAACGACCCTAACCATTTTTAATTTATTTTCATCCTTTTTCCTGTTGCTGGGCAGCACTCTCGCACTTTGCCCAAAAAGTAATTTCCATTGCATTGTTAACGTTTTCGCTGCACTCTCAAATAATTGCAGACACTCGAGTAGCGCCTATTGTTATGGTCGAGTGGAGAGGGAGGACATTTTAAAATAATTTAACAGCATTTTGAAGCGCATTCAAGTCGACTTCCGCTGCTGACTTGGCTTGGTTGCCCGAATGGAATGGAATGGCTTTTGGCTTCCTTCTCAGCCAAACGACGACGACTGCGATGACGTTTGTGCAATTTGTCATTTTGGCAAATGCACATGGAGACGAATGGCATGGCATGTCCTTTTGCGGAGGGGAAAGGAGTGCCGGGGAGCAACGTAAGCTGAGGAGCTGCAGCTGTAGCTGAGAGTGTGGACACTCGGCACATGTGAGTGGCGGGGCCAACGAGGACAAGCATCCAACAGATGATGCACTTCAGCAGCTTTTCACAAGGCTTAGCCCAGACCCCAGGCTAATTTTTCATTGCATGATGTCTTGTCATCGTTTTCAATAATCAATTGATTTGGTTTGCTTTGCTTTGCTTTCCTTCTGCAATGCTACACAAAATGCTACAAATGTTTCCTTCACCTGACATACTCACAGCTGGAAGATGGATACCCGCTGATTGTCTTGGCCAAGTTGTTCCATTAGCACTATGACTTTGATGCTGTGGAAATTTTGTGAAAACTCTTGCACTTTATCTTGCTCATTCTGCGGGGCCAACTTTGGCCCTTAAACAATCAACATTGTCTGGCTGTTCCACAGGCAGCTGGAAGCTGGAAGCCTGCGTAGAGGAAGCTTATTAAGCACTGAGCTCTGAGCAATTTGGCGTTCAATTAAAAGTCACTTCCTCAACAAAGATATTCCAGAGCCAATGCAGCTTCAAGTGGTCGATGGCAGATTGCACTTGGGGACATTTTTTGAAAAAATAATTGCTTTTATTATCATTGCAGGGCAGCGTCATCTCATTCCCATTCTATACATACCATCCAGCGACTGGTCCTTTTCCTATTTAAATATTCATCGAGTGGGCCGGGGCCGCCTTTTCGTTCTACTTGCCGGCAATGGCAATGCAAACAAGTTTTGGGGCGAACAAATTGGCCATGACCAGAATGGGCGGGCACTTCTCTCTTGTCTACGTGACCTTGCCAATTGAACGGGTTTAAGTTCTCTCATTGATTTTCGTTTGCTTTGTTTTCCATTGTACTTTCTGCTGTGTTCAGTGTGTTCCCTGGGCAAACAGCTCAATTTCATTTGCACTGCTGCTGGCCCCTGCCCATACCCAGGCCCTCGCTTAGTCCTTTCCTGCTATGAATAAACTAAAGTTACAAAATCCTGTCTGCAGGATTTCATTGTGGGGGGCTGATAGCGACGCAGGCTAGGATATGCGGCCCTGTCCGTTCCCATAATCGCTCTCACTGTCATAGCACACCTGGAAACCTCTATTCCATTTAGCAGAATTCGTAGAGGTAAACCTAGTCCCGTATTTTGCAGTAGAGCTGCTCTCCCTCCATAAATACGAGTTTGTACAAGCCGGAACAGGGCACAGGCTGAGTCGGAGGCGGCACAACTGTACCATTTTGTAGCTCACCTAAGTGCTTCATAATATTTTAACACGCTTGTCTCCGACGCTGTCCGGCCCTATACCGACTCCAGCTACCCCTTCCTTCCTGCCTGCCCACACCTTGCAGGTGCTTAAGTTTTTCGAAACTTCTTGCCAACTTTTTCGCTGTCTCTCCGGCAGCTCCAGCTACAGCTATAGCACCAGCTACAGCTACAGCTCCAGCTCCAGCTCCAGTCCCTGCTTCAGAGTCAGCGCCATTGTTTCCATTTTTGTTTTTAACGCTTTGTCTTTGGTATTTTAATTAAAAAACTGTCGTTAGTTGCGTTGCAAGTTTAAATTAAACAGGCGAACAACTCTCCGCGGAGCTGCCAATGGCCTGGGCGTCTCCTAAGCTGCGGTTACTCCAGCTCCAGCTCCAGCTCCACCTCCAGCTTCAGCTCCAGCCTTGGAAGCCGACACAACTTTGAATATGTCTGGGGCACTCGAAGAAAGGTATTTCGGTATCTGGCTATTGGCTGTTGGATAGCCAGTGTATTAATACCCCCAAATAGATAGTTAGTGAGCAAATTCCCTGGATATTCCCTCTTTGGCAAAGTTTAATCAAAACTTTATCGACCAGCCTGAAGCATTGATTCACTGCCAGTCAGATCCTATTGGACTACACTGGCTGCTCCCTTTCTTTTTTGATTAGCTTTCCGGCTTAGACGTGGCTCGATGTCCGACTTAATGGCTTCTAATTATGGAAAATATTGCTAATCACTCTGAGCACAAATCGCTTTATTAATCAGATTATGTGCAACACACACACACACACACACACACACACACACACACACGCAGCTGAAAGGAAGTCAAGCACTGGCAATGGCACTAGCACTGGCCATTGGTTAGAGCTGGGGTTGAGGGCCGGGCCTGGTCACATTTCTCCGTGCTTGATTAGCCATCAGACGACTAATTTGCACATTGATGGCGTCTTTTATTGAGGCATTGAGCCAAGGCGTGGGGCATGGCGGAGCGGGCTTTGCTGATTGGCATAATTAGAGCCAAGTTAGTTGGGTTGGTGTGGGCTGGGGCGTGTGTGCGCGTACTATAACTCAATTTCATTAGTGGTGCAGCCGGTTCGGGTCTGTTCTGTATTATTTTAGTGAATGTCGCTTTCTACTAGCAAAAACAGACACTTGTACACACACACACACACACACACACACACATAATGCAGCTTAACTCAAGACAACGACAAAAGCGAGGGGCGAAGAGCGAGACGCGCAGAGGAGAGCCTAATGAAAACATGGTAATAAAAGATAAGCCCCTCATGTGCCTGCTTGCCGAGAAAGAGACAGAGACAGATGTAGATATTGAGAGGAGAGAGAGCAAGAGATGGGATACTCTGGATACGGAGCGAGTCCATTGTCATTCGGTAGATAAGAAACTCAACTAAACTCAACTCATTTGGGTAAAGTGCCAGTGCCAAGCACAATTTGTATTGAGTTCTAGCTACCTCTCCCTCACGCTTGTGCTGTTGTTGCTGCTGTTGTTGCTGCTGCTGCTGCTGCTGCTCCTCCAGAGCATGCATAAATGAGACGCATATTAACTGAATTTCAGTTCGAAACTAAACTCATTAAATGATGTTGCTTGCCATCCAGCTTAAGGCTAGTGTCGGAGTCGCAGTCCTCTGGGGGATGCGAGTAGTCAGTGTGAGAGTGGGATTGGGAATTGGAATGGCATGAGAAAGCCACCCTCCCCACCGACTGTTCAAAAGCTCGTTGTACACGATTGTAATCACACCTGCCGCTATAAATTTGCTGGCGGGGATTTACATGGCCAACAATTAAATGAATGCAGAACTTCGCTACAGCTGAAACTCGAGCGATGCGATGCGATGCGATGCTTTTGTTTCTATGTATTTCTGTTCCTGTTTCTGTTTCTGCTTCTGCATTGAGTGAGAGGGAAAAAGACAGCGAAGTGAGAAGAGAGAGAGCTGCCTGGAGGAATTTGACTGATTAGCCGGTTTGAAATGGCGTTGCTCCAAATGGAGCACGTGACTGTCAGAAAGCGTAAGGAAGATGCGTGGGAGAGGGAGATGTAACACGAATGAATAGCTCTAAGCCGAAGATTTCGATACTCTTTTTTCGAACGTTTCATGACTAGCTCGACTATCTTGTGTATTTAACTGCTAGACTTTTGATTTCTTAACCAAGATTCAACCATCTGTGAAACATCATAGTACCCACCGAAAGCGTATACAAATAGTGCAGCAGCAATGCCCGAGGGAATCGTTCCTAATGCTGTTGCTGTTGCTGATGCTGAAGCTGAAGCTCGTTGCCTGGCAAGTGCACGTTTTGTAACGAATTGAAAACATTGTCGTCGCCCAATGCGCAGAGCTTTTGCATTCATTCCCTTGCTCACAGCCACAGTCACAGTCACAGTCACAGCCACTCCTCCCACTCCTCCCACTACCAACACTCACTCACTCATTCATTTACTCATTCACTCATTCATTTGCTGCAACATTGTTGTGAGGGGCAACCAACAATGATGCCGTCTAATGAATGTGGCAGACATTTCGACAGAAAAACGAAACTCAAACTGACTTTTTATCGCTTTTAGGGGACTCCTCTGACGCTCATTTGAGTCCCCCGAAAATAGTGGGTCCCAAAGAGTGGGGTGCATCAGAAGGCCATCAAAGCCTTAGACCCAGCCAGCATTGACTCCATCAAATGGCATTTGCAATGACAATTTCTTTCAATTAAATTGACATTTGGTCGTCGTTTCCAGCTCAAACAATGAACGAAGCACTTGCAATGGACGCACATCAACAGTCGAGAGACTATGAAAGGAGGAACGAAACTCTTTTGGGAACTAAATACAAAAATGAATATCTAACATGGCCCAGAGGGCAGGCAGCCGGCTAGATTGCTCTGGCTACCCTTCTATGCCATTCCATTTCCATCCCAACCAATCCAATTCAAATTTCAGTCATGGCTAAGTAGCGCAGAAAAGGAAGAAGCTGCAAAAAGTGGAGGATAAACTGAAACACTGAAAAACTGAAGCGGAAAGCTCAAACAAATGTGCAAAGGGAAAACTATCCCTCAAGTTATGTTGGTTTTTGGTTCCCATCCCCATTCAGCTTTTTGTTAATTTAGCATAAGTGACGAGTGAGTGACTTTTGGCAAATGCTTTTGGGCCACAGCGCGAAGATTGATTAGAGCGTGAAAATTGTTGGCGTTTCGCAGAGTTTTCCTTTTCCGTTTTTTATGTCACTCCGTTATTTCCGTATTGCTACAGCCAGCCAGGCGATCCAACAATTGATGACTGTCAATGGTACATAATTAATTAACATTTAATTCGCAGAGTGCAATGCATAATTGATAGACTTACTGGCTCTGGCACTGGCACTGCCACTAGCACTGGCAAATGGGCGGAATAAATATTCTGAATGGAAAATGAATAAATATTTCACAATTGTACTTTATGCAGGCGACAGTTTTTATTTTTCTTCGCTTTGATTTTATTTGGTGATTATATGGGAAAACTTTATGGCATGCAGCGAAATTCTATGACAGTTCTGCAGCTGACATGGCGTGTGCGCAATAAACGTGCATTATTGCGGATATAATTGAAGGAGTGGCAGAGAATGAGGTTGACTCTGAAATAGTCAGCAGGTCATTAAGGAGTCGAGTATGCTCCACTCTGACATTCCTACTCGCTTTCCACTTAATGCTGCCTAATGGCCCAACAGCCTGACAACCATGAGGACAACTACAGCAATAGCAACAGGACTAGGAACAGCAGAACAGCCAGAACAGCAGCCCAAGCCCGAACAGCGGGTGGGAATCGGCGAAGAGGCATCAATCATACGCCACGTAAACCGCAAGCCGAAAGCCGCCAGTCGAAAGCCATTTTAAGCTGCATATTTATGGCTAAGCAGGAGTTGGAGCTGAAGCTAAAGCTATAGCTATAGCCCGAGCCGGACACGGAATGGAGCTGTAGCCAGTCCCGGTTGCTGTTGCTGGAGCAAAAAGTCAGAAACATGCAAAAACGTTGCAGCTGCGTGTGCAGCAGGCGATAAGCGAGAAGAGGAGCGAGCCAGAGAAGTAGCAGAGGCAGCTGCAAATGGAAGTTGAAAGTGGAGCTGTCCCTGCTGCCCCTGCCCCAGCCCCAGCCCCAGCCCTAGCCTAGCTATGCTGCTATCCCTGTTCCTGCCGATGCTCCTGTTCGTGCCCCCATGGGATCCGCTTCGCAACCCAACGAGATATGCATGTTAAGTTGCGTGAGGCAAAGTTATGCCCGGTCTGGGACTGGGCCTGGGCCTGGGCCTGGCTCTGGGCCGCTGTACTGGGGCCTGTAACTGTAACTGCGGTTAAGTCAACAAATTAAAACTTTTCTACTCCCAGCCAAGGAAAATGAGCTGGCATCATCGGGTTGGCTGGGGTGAGGTGAAGGGAAGTGACGGCTAGAACGGGTGGAACTTATGCACGAGTTATGCGCATAAGCGGGAGACAGCGAAAGGAATAAAATACTATTTAATTAAACTTTTGCACGTGGCCGTTCGCATGTGCATGATGCATGTTGCATGTTGCATGTGGCATGTGCCTGGGAAGCTGCAACTACACTTGTTTGTGTTTACCTCGTAATATACTCATTTTAATTCAATTTACACCAACTTGGTACACATTAATAGAGGGAGCGTGGCAGCGAGGCAGCGAGGCATCGAGGGATTCCATAAACCATAGACCGGGCGAGGGATCCTCACTGCCTGAATGCCAGGGATTTTCCATTCAAAACTAATTTGGACATGGGAGATTTTCGGTTCGGCCACGTGATTTTCAGGGCATAAATAACAGACTGTGGTCTGAGCATGTTGCTCATTTGTGCAGCCGGACCGGGAAGGAGTGAGCTCCCCTTGCTATCCCTAGAATGAGAAGGTTGGGTTGGCTGTAAGGGTTGCCGGGGTGCCGGGGTGCTAAGGGGTTTCAGCCATATAAATTGCTTGTGAAATTGAATCTTTATGGTTCAGCTGGAATATTTTGGCAGATAGTCTATAAATTATGGCCACAAAGGGCATACACACACGCAACACAACTTTTTGTTTGGGATTTTTCCTCTTTTATTTATTTTTTCTGTGTTCTCTGTGCTGTGTGTGTGTGTGTGCGTTGTACCCTTCTGTCTGCCCTGGGAAATGGCTCACATACATATGTGGTTGTTGGCCCTGGTCCTGGCTGTGTCTGGTGGCATTGTTGTGATTGCTGTAAATGATTATCCTTGGTCGTCCGCCTGCCGACTCATTGCGTTGAAGTGCCACATTTTGTGGCTTGGCAATGGCAGAGGAACGTTTCCAAATAGTTTCTAAATTAGTTTGCAAATGTTTTTGACGTTCGTCTATGGGGTATGGGGATTGTTGGAATTCTTTCGAGTAACATGTGGCGTATGCGTAATATTCATTTTCTTTCCCTTTTCTTGTGTGCGCTTGAACTCATTGAGCGGTTGAAAAGTGTGGGCAAATGGGGATTTGCTATCTGCTATCGTAATACTTCATGCTTCCATCTATAAGTATTTATCAGCGGCTGTACCTCGCACCACACTGGGCTTTCCTTGCCCCTTTAAGCATGTACAATTTGCACATTTTTCACGCTACACCACATGACGTATACGCAATATGCTAATCAGGCTTTCACTACATACTTTGCAGCTCATTTGCATAGATACTCCGCGACGCGCACTCACTCACCCACACCCACATAGTATGTATGTATGTACATACATATGTATTTTGCTTCACTCCTTCGCTGTCAGTTTACACATTTTAAAAATATACATTTTTTATGCGGATATGCAAGAGTATACACACCCACATGCCTACATATGGATAGGTACATATATGTACGAATTGGTATGAGCTATTTCCGCTCTGCTGTAAGGTATATGCATATAGTACGAGTGAGTATCTATGATTGATCAGCAGTCTCCACTCCTGCCTCAAGTGAAGTGGAGCAGAGTCTTGTCATTTGCTAGCTGCTTTGGGTTAATTCCCTCTGAGGGCTACTCCCCTTCTCCTATCCACTCCTTGGGCTGAGCCTTTGAATTTCCATTAAGTTGCTAGCCTTTTTACAATATTCATGGCCCGAGCTCTGTGGCCTGCGCAAAAAGAAGCAGCCCAAAGTCAAATCGAGCCTTGGGCCATTCGCTCGTTTACAGTTGTAAGTGTTGTAATAAGTGGAGTGTATTTACCCAGCAACAAACCAGTCAGCGGACGACCAGCCGGACAGCGGGCCAGCCGGCCAACCGGCCAACCGGCCAACCGACATCCTTAAAAGCTTCTGCTGCCGTTCGTTACTCTCCTGGTTACTTTTTTCCTGCTTCGACCTGGCGTTTGCATTGAAAGTTTACGAAATGTTGGCAAATTGTTTGCGGCCATAAAATTGTGTGCAACCAAAGGTCCGAAAAGGCACCACCCCAGGCTGAAATCGTAATTGGAATGAGCCCAAACAGACATTCGCCCCCATCGGCCAGTGAGCAGCTCTTTTAGCTCTTTTTGCCCTTACTCTGGTTCTGGCTATGGCTCTGGCTGAGTTCCGGCTACTGATGTTCGAGCTCCTTCTCGGTTTATCTCTTTGGCTATCAAGTTATTAAGTTTATGTAATTGTTGCTGCATTCAGGGCGTTTGATTTGAAATGGCTTGTGGCAGCTTACGAAGGCGTTATCGTTGGATAACTTGTCCCCAGGCTGCCATCTGTCTGTGTGCTCCATTTCAAGTTCAGAGCTGTGAAGCGAGTGTGGATTCTAATCAGGCTCAGCTGTGCAGTGCAGTGCAAAATCAAGTGTCAATGTGTTGACTCTTTGTTATTTGTAATTCAGGAGACAAGCCCGAGTATCCATCCTGTGTGCGGAGACAGAAAGAGAGAATGATGAACAGGCGCTCATTCCCATTCCCCTTATCATTCCCATTGCCATTGCCATTGCCATTCACATTGCCAATCCCCTTGGCATTGCTCAACAATTTGCTCACATTCCTTTGGCTTTGTCAATTCGCCTTGTCGGCAGTTGATTAATGATGACAAAAGTGGGACCCGTGCAGGACTCTCCAGGTCGTGCTCGGCCTAGCCAAAAGCTTAATCAACAGATGCGACAGTGGTTCGGGCAGCGTCCCATGTCAACCCCAATTCTCAGCCATTATCCAGCTCCAGCTCCAGCTCCAGCTCCACACTCACCCTCACCCTCACCTCATCAACGTTTGACGTTGTTTCGAGCATAAAAAGTGGGCGGTCCTGGGCTCCAACTGGTTACTTTGATGTGCCTCACGTAGCAGACTCCAGCCCAGACCCAGCCCCAGCCCAGAAACCCATAAACATAAAAATTCCCCTGAAAGAGGCTTTAAATTCGCGGGGGTCGGCGTCTTCTGCAACTGAATGAATATGTCTCTGGCAAGCATCAAATGCTTTGCTAATAAAAATTGTACCAGTAAACAGAAAGGGAAATGGTCATTGTTTCTGAATCGATTATCCAAAAAGGGTTGCGCCATAAATCCTCGGGGGCAGCGAATGAATCATTTGAGGATTGGAGTAGCGTCCGGTTGTCTGTCAATCGACTCCACTGGCTGACTGGCGGGCTGTGGGGGTATGGCCATAGGCCTAACAAGAGGCTCACTCGGCATAAATGTCAACAAATTTGATAGAAATGCCAATCAATGTGGATGCACAGCGGAATGGAATTTGTGTGTGTGTGTGTGTATGTGTGTGTGTGTGTGTGTGTGTGTGTGTGTGTGTGTGTATCAAAAATACGAGTATCTCTTGCATTTCGCGTATTTAATTTCATTTTATGGCATTTTATGGGGGGCATAAGTCAAAAGAGCCATGAACGGCTGGGGCCATGCCAGGCATTCGCGTATATTACGCATACGCCGTGTTGAACACGCAATAAAAATACCAATTGCAGCCACCCACACTCGCAGGCCCACGCCCCCTCCAACAAAAGGGGGGATTCCCGTTGGCCATTGTTTCGTAATGTGGCTGCATGCAAAATTTATTGTTGATTTTATTTCCATCGTCGTCCTTTTTACACAACACTTTTTCCGCTTCCTTTTTGTGCATTTTTATGGGCATAAATTTACAAGCAGCTACCGGCGGACCCTAGGAACAGTAGCCAGGACTGCGGGCGCCCAGGTGCGTTATTGTGGCAGCCTTGACCGACAGCCTGTAAGAAATCTGTAACAAGCATAAATTCAGCTACAAAGCTGGCAGACGGCAGCTGGCCCCGGCACAGACCCATACCCCCATGCCCCCATGCCCGCATGCCCGCATGCCCCATGCCCATTCCCAGGACAATTCCAAGTTGAAAAGTTAAATATACACAAGGTGTATATATCCTTGTTTGTGTGTACACTTGTGTTTGGCTAATCCGACGAGTAAGGACCTCAAGATGCTTGTCTTTTGGCAGCAACTCAGGCCCCAACTCCGGCTCCGGCTCGAACTTCTGGGGTTTGCGTGCACGACACCCATTAGACGAGGACAACGTGAAAGGGAACCACGATACTCGGGCACGTGGCATCGAATATACTCACACACATTTACTCTACGTTGCTTGCCTTGAAACGAGCGTGAAAGTATTTTCAGCATTTTTGGCGTAACGCTGAAACGGCCAATTAATATGGTGTGCCCTTCCACTCCCCTTCCCCTTCCCCTTCCACTACCACTTCCACTTCCATTCCACTTTTGCTTTCTTTTTCTTCTTTTTTGTTAAAGGCCTATTGATTTTTTGTTACCTCTGCAAACTTGTTGAGGCGTACATTTGCTGTGTCTGCTTCTGCTCTGTTTGTGTGTGTGTGTGTGTGGGGTAGGGGTAGGGGTAGGGGTAGGGGAAGGGGGGTGTGCACTACAATTAAGCCATTTTGTTTTGGCGGTCTACGGAGCTTAAGCCCTACCCCGTAGGCTCTGTGTGTGTGTGTGTGTGTGTGCGAATTGATATTGATATCGCGTCATTGCATTCGCTTTCGTGTAATTGCAATGCATAATTTGTGGTTGACGTGGGTCGGTGTTATGTGAAGCGTTATAATGCGCTTATTTCGTGTTCGAGTGGGGGGGGGGGGAATCAGAGGCCGCCAACTAATACAATTAGACAGATAACGCGTCCGCCATATCAAATGCAGCAGTTTCCCCAGACAAATGGATGCTGTCAAACCATTAATTCGAAAGGTTAACGGGTCGGAGGCTGTCTCTGTCCCTGTCTCACGTATCTATGGCTTTGTATCGATACAATTGCAGCTTGAACTTTAACTGCAAAGGGAAGCATAAAGTTATTCGCTAGCCCACTTTCCACTTTTATCATCTATGGCACTTTTACGATATTTTAATTGTCCTTAAATGCCTGTATTTATGCAAAAAGGCTGCTAAATTAATGGCTCGCTTATGTTTTCCTCTAAATTAATAGCATAAATTACTAAATTGCCCCTTTACAAGCACACAAACAGACGCCAAGCAGGAAAAACAACTTGTTGCCTGTCACTGTTCCATGCCAAAGGTTGTGTAAGCCAAAAAAGGAGTCCTTTTCCACACTTTTTGCCAGCCCTGTCGCACTGTTGTCACCAAGTGTTCGCACAATTATTTTAAATGACTCGACACAAAAATTAAAAATGCAATAATTGCATAATGAAAGCGTGTGCCAACACTGAGAGGCCTCCAGTCGAGCAGTCGCCCGAAATCGGAACTGAAACTGGAAGCTGAAAGCTGGCTGGGCAAAAGGCCAAAACGGATGAGGCATCCCCTCCACCCGAAACTTGTGTGCATAATTCAGTTAAGGGGCGACAGCAAACGCATGTGAGGGTGGGTGTCGCCGATCTAAAGGGCAACAAACAACAGAGAAAGGTCTCGGAAAAAGGTCTGAAGAGCAGTCGGAGAAGGCGTGAACAACGGGGGGAAAATTCAAAGCGGCTTAAATGTGTGCTAAGTGGCGTTGAGCTTATAATGAAACACCACTACAAACACATAGAACCACTTACACCTGCGCACACGTATACACATTATTATACACGCACACACTTTAGACAGGGAGAGACACAGAGAGAGAGACAGAGCCATGGACCAAGCAGTGAAGCACACTTCCCGCAAAACTGCCACACCCACTTCCGGTGTTGTGTGTGTGTGTGTGTGTGTGTGTTTGTACAGGTAAGGCTCTCGAGGCTAACAGAAAACCACAAAAACCACCAACACATACTCGCACGCCACAGGCCCACACAGACCCGACACGAAACTAGGCGCAGCCTCGCAGCCGCAGCCAGGACAATGCCAGGACGGGGCCAGCGCTTGTCTCATTTGTTATCATATTTTTTTCATGATTTATTTGCCAAACAAAATTTCCGTTGTCATCTCTTTGATTGATGGCCCCGAGGCCCAACTCAGGGAAAGCGATGCTCTGTTCTGCTGTCAGTCTTCCTATTCATTTGAGTGTGTTATTAAACTCATGCTTAATTAACGCGATTATTGCTCTGCCATTTGTTGAGCAAGGGTAAGCCACAGCACAATGCCACAATGCTTGTGGTTTGCAGGCGATAGCTACGATACAGCTGCGTCGGACTTCATTTGTTCTCGTCCTTCCAATGACGCACATCCCTCAATTTCATGTCACATCAAAGTGCTTTGTGACGCCCTCACCCCCACCCCCACCCCCCACCCATCCACTCACTCCATTTCCCCGCGGTGCTGTCAGTGTCGGCGTTGTTGATCACAAAAATTGAATTGTATATACAATTGAATTTTTGAAAAATGACTGCAATGGCAGCCATTGCATAATGCCGAAACCAGACAGGACCCACAGACCGAACGAAGCGTTTTGAGTTATGACACTCGTCTAAGGTCAGCAGCAGCTGTGCTGCTGTGCATGATGGCTGGCACCGTGCGGAGGGACAGTTTCTATGCATGGCAAACGACAGTCAAGGTGCTTGCGGATTTTCCTGGGCCATGTCCTCGAATGCAATGAGACGGCAATAGCGACGAGTATTCGTAGTTGGCCAAGAAAGAGTGAGTGCTGAGCGGAGGGGGCGGATGGGGGAAATCCAAGATGAGATGCTGGCAAAAGTGTTGGAATTGATTGTAAATAAGAAAATAATTGAATTTGATGTTGGATTGCAGGGAATCGACCAGCTAAGAATATGTCAGGCAAGGGTCGTGGATAATTCTGTATCTGTGAGATACTTTTGCATCTGTCAGGTGCTACGACCATACTCATACATATGTACATAAAGATAAAGTTGTCGATACCAACTCCTGTTGAGTAACTTCGTAGAATTGGGTGGAGCAGGAATTAGGGTACTTTTCAACGATGTGTAGTGTGTATAAAAGGTCTTTAAAATATTTTCAGATGATTGAACGCTTACCTAAACATTGCGTGACCAGCCCCATCAATGAAAATTCCTTTGCAATGCTATTCGAAATTAAACTGCAAATGTTTTTGTGGTTTGGCAGCCATTTAAGAGGAATTTCGAGTGTGCCAGGGCAGAACAATTGAAAATCTGCTGAGTCCTCTTCCTCACATTTTCCATCTAAATATTTAGACAATCAAACAAGATTTGCGGTTATTTTGTGGTTAAAATGCTTGCCAATCGGTTCGAATGGAACAACATGCCATTCCAGGGACAAGTCAAACGCTTACTCACACATATCCTACGAGGAGCCAGGACATTGCTGCTTCCTTTGCGGTGCTGGAAAAGGCTGCAATGATGTGAATTTCGTTTGCAATTCGTTTGCCCCTCCCAGATTCGGTGCTGGTGCAAAACGAAGAGCTAGTGCTAAATCAAAGGCCAAAGCCAAAAGCTGAAAGCCAGCGGATTTTTAATTAAACGCTCCAATGAGGTCAACGGGTTAAAGGTTCCTTCCTAAATGATCCTTGAGTGTTCGATTAATTAGACATTTGGCTCCCCTTTGTCTACCCGAAATGAGCAGAGCTAGAGCTGGAACTCGCTTTGCATAATCACAGATGACATCTGGGCCGCGGTGCCTTTAAAAACTTTCAATTAAAACCGCTCGCAACTCGCGAGACACGTACTTTATACGGGTACTCGTACGAGGCGACAACGACACTGTTAATTATAAATCTCTTTCCGTGTGTGCATTGATGTGTGCGAGTGTGCATTTTTATTGCGATGCATCGGCAATTAACAGAAAAACATAACAACAAACAACGGGCAGCAGGGTTTGTTACGCAGATGCTGCGATTTTTACGCCCAACTCATGCCCCTGAATTATTGGCGGTTGTTCTCCACGGTTTTTGCGTAAGCGCAGCTGCCGGCATTCATCCAACACGGTCACCACCAGGACACGGACACCAATCCAATACTCCAGCATCTAACCGATGCGCCTCGTAAAGCACTCCAGCAATACCGCGATCCGGAAGCTCCATTCCAGTTTCAGCCCAGCACAATGTGAATTTCTGCAGTGATTTGCGTGCATCGGCATGTTCTGCGAGGATTTCGACCATTTTGCATGCTGTGGGGCTTTTTCCGTTGTTTCGACGAAATTCGGCCCAAGCGTACAGTTCCATGGCTATCCTGTTTTTGAGTCGATACATTACACAGCCAGAGAGAGAGAGGAGTACTAATGGGTATTTCATTGCCTGGAGACTTCCATCATTCACTTTTACAAGTTGTTTTTTAGTTCTTTTTCGACGCTGCCTGGCATTCAATTGAACCGAAACGTGTATGGTCACTGGGGTAAGCCGTACTGGGCTGTCCGCCCCGCGCCCACACGCATTCGCATACGCACTCTCTGATTGCATCAAGTTGAAATAATGTAATTAGTTTTTGGCGCCGCGGTCGAGAGCAGGATGCAATTTGGTGGAGTGGGCATTGGGATGGCCGATGTGGTCGAGGCGGGGATCATAAGTTTGCCTGTTTGATGTTTTGGGTCATTGCTAACAGTATGTTTTGTAAACGAAAGACTCCCCTAAAAGTTGAGCTCAGATTCTGTCTGTTTGGATTGGAATCTGGGAAAGATAAGCGATCTGAGTAAAACTGTCAGAAAGTACTATAAATAATTAGGATATACATACATGAACATATATATTAACGCACAGATTCGGTAAGACAAACAAACCAAACTAATTAAAGCTGTATCCGCACTATAACTCATAAGCCAACATCTGCTCCTGCCGGACTTGGTTAATTCCCTGTAAAGCGCTCAATTTTCCCATCATTCCGCTTCAATTCATTTACGTCGTGGACCCAAGTACTCACTGCACTGGTGGCCCACATAGCTAAGTATCTCCTATATCAAGTTCCGTTCGAAGCGAAAAACATTTTTTGGCCAGATTCCATTGCGAGAGCAATCAGAGAGCAGTCCGGGCGCCGGCCAATTTAATGGCGCCCATTATGCACCCATATCCAATGGCTACACAATTATTGTGCACGAAAAATTATCGCACCATGGCATGCCATCCGCTCTTCGCTGTCCTGTCAAATAATTAATTAGAAAATAATTGCACGTAATAATTCATTGGGCCCAGTGGGCCCAACACACCACCAAAATGCTGCTGCTAGGAGCAGCATCCGAGCATGCGCATCCCCCATTCGGTCCGCACTTGATCCGAGCCCCTCCGTAAAGTCCCGTCCCGCGTAATTAGCTGTCGTATTCATCTTTGCTTATTCTCCTCTACCCACAGGTGGCTTCTAGGATCGGACTAGCTCTGGCCCTGGCCTGGAAGTGGCTGGGAGGGAGCAGGAGCAGCACACACACATTTCGATAAAATACTCCGTCCCAGATCCTCAACCATGCCAAGCGTTAATCAACGAAGTATTGACGAAGTATTTGTTGAGCGCATTTTTGGTGGTAGGTAACTAACTTGAAGCAAGTTGAATCCGGAAGGAACCCAGTGGCACCACTCATCAGAGGTCCTTCAAACAAAAACAAAATCATCGATGGACAGGAGAGGAGAACACTGCTCGGGCGTCGTGGATGAAGGGAAGATGACCTAAAACGAGTTATGATGCGTACATTTTCCACCTCGCATTCAGCATCTTTCCCTACTTTTGCGCAAATGTTTCTCAATTTTGGCAAAAAAAATATATTCAAAATTCTTATTACTAAAAAAAACATCAATATGTCGAGTTTGGGCAGTTTTTTTGCAATAAATTTAATAACATGGTGTCCCTGTATTTATTATTTTATGGCCTTACTGGGTTCAAACGCTGGGTGGCATTTTTTCGGCTACGAGGACGAGATGAGAAATGGCGGAGTTATAGCGATTTAGACAATGCTTAAACGAATTAATTACACAAAATCCGCACATTTGAACACCGCGCGCACCTGATGTAAAAAAGAAAAACCAGCGACCTTCTGCTGATTTCTGTTCGATATAAAAAACCACTGCATACTTTTGGGGTTGGCTTTATTAAAAAGTGTGGCATACTTTTGGGCTGGTCTATTCGGCCTATATATTACAAAATTGCTTGTAAAAGGCGAATCCTTGCAGCCCTGAGGTCCTTGATGGTCTCAAATGATACAGGACACCCTTCCGCTCATGTGGACATGTATCACGTCTGAATTGGACTAAAAATGGCGGAGATATAAAAATTTAATCCATAATCCTTGATGTCCTTGAAACGAATTTGGTTGTAGACGATCGGGGAGATTCTCCTGATCACGAAAAAATGTGGCTTGCCCAAATTGGTTGCCTAATAGCCGAGATATAGCGTCCCAACTAAAAATACTGGTTTTTTTAAACTAAGCTATATCTCAGCCGAATAGGGGAAGATCCTTGAAGGACCTACTTTTTCAGGATCGTGAGGATCTAGTCTATCGATCGGCATCCAAAAAAACGAGATTCAGCGAATACTGGTTTTCGCAAAAATCATGATGTAACCATCATCCATTTTGCGAAAACCGGTATTTGCCGAATGTCCTTGTTTTTGATGGGGATCGATAGAATGGGCTCTCCTGATTACAACAAGACATGCCACGCCCAGATCTGCCCCTATTTGGCGGAGATATAGCTTGTTTAAAAAAAACCAGTATTTTTCTTTGGGATGCTATATCTCGGCCAAATGAGCTCCGATCGGCGCAGGATTTACTTCTCCAGGATCGTAAGGATCCAAACTGTCCATCGGCTATAGTTTTTTCCCGATCCCATTATCCTGCGAAAAACAGCAAAGGAATAAATGATTTACAGCGATTCCAAGGCAATGTCCTTATTGTCCTTGATGTCAAACGACAGAGGACTTTCTTCTGATCACGCGGAGGGGCGACACGCCCAGATCGGACAGAAAATGGCAGAGTTACATGCATTTTAAAGAAAGTATATGTAAAATGCATTTCCTGGCCAATCCTGTGGGTCCTCGGGGTCCTTGATGGGTTTGGCAGATGCGCTAGATTTTTCCGCTCCCGACGACATATAGCACGTCCTGCTCGGACCTCTGGGAGCGGAGCTACGTGCGATTTTACATGAAAAAGTGGCGCCCCCTAGGTTTCGTCGAATGTAAAAAGACTTAGCAATATTCAGCTTAAAAGTTGGTGATTTTGGGCATATTTTAACTATTTTACATGCTGCTACTTGTGCACTAGTGGCCCCGACTTGGACAACAGATATGCATATTTGTCGGCCGATCTGGACGTGCGATGGCTTCATGTGATCGGGGCAACGTCCCTGAACCTATGGAGTCCTTGGCAAGGACGAAGGACATCAAGGATCAAAGTTGTCAATTTTCTCCTCTGTTGCACTGGCAACAGTCCCGGGGGTCCCTATCGAGTATCAAGGACATTTATCCCCACTCATACATTTTCTCCGCTATTTGTGGGCCGATATAGGCGTGCGATGGCTTCCTGTGATCGGGGGAACGTCCCTGATCTTATGGAGTCCTTGGAAAGGACGAAGGACATCAAGGATACAAATATTTTATTTTCTCCGCTATTCGCCAACGAAATCCCCGATTGAGTCCTTATCAAGGATATACATATATTCAACTTTTTATCCATCATAACTTAGTTTAGTATAAATAAATAAATGTATATGCCCATGGGCAGCCTGCCACAGATTTATCTGCTGTACTGGGAGGAGAATGGTTCACAGCCAATGGCTAATTCCGACTGTTAATTTTGTATGCATTCGATTGGGTGCGTTGTGGGTCTGGGTCCCGGTTGCGGTCCCCCAGCTCCTGGTTCCCCTATCCATTCTCGGCTGTCATGTCGCATACATATAAAATTAATCATTGGAATGCAGCATAATTTATTATGTCACACAGCAGCCGCACTGGCCACAAACCCAAAGCTGCCAGACAAAACCAAACCAGAGAGAGAGAGTGAGTGAGAGCTGCCTTTCCGCATAGGCGTTTACTTCCTGTGGTTGACGGTTTGTCAGGGCGCCATTTAAAAACGGTCAGAGCCCAAATCCCGCCCCCCCCCACCCCAATCTGCTCCAGTCTGCGCTACCTCAGAAATGTCATGTCGAGTGTTGGGGCTCTTCAATCAAATGTGAAAATTTGTATAATTACAGTCTGAACGACGGCAGGCATCCAGCGTTGGAGCCATTTGATTTAATCAGGTTAATAGCGTTTGCATGTCGCGAGGGACCCTCTCGCACTCACCCAACTCTCTTCCCATAATATTTACTCGCATGGTGTGTGTGTGTGTGTGGCGGGGGACTTAGAGGTGTTAAATGTTTGCGGTTGCATTGTAATAAACTTGCATGCAAATGGCCGGCCATCAGGTTTAATTACAAGGGTCAGAGGTGCGAGTAATGAAGAAAAACTGCCGACCTCAACCGGAAGGTAAATTTATGATTGATGAAATTTTTGTATGCGTAAGTGTTGGCTGGCGGAGGTGTGAGCCATCAAAGAGTTTCCTGCTGATGTATGTATGTATTTAGGATAAACAGTCATAAATTTCTGTTTTCCCTATGATTGATGGCCAGCTGTTAAATCTACCATTAGCGCCATTCAAACATCTGTAAAAAGAAACCATAATTTAGTGTAATCTGTCGGTAGACCTTTGCTTCTTGAATAAAAACAAAATTTTTTGTTTTATTTTGCATTTTTTAAAGTTATTTTTATTGCATTTCTCGCCCTCTCTTCCTCGCTTCTCCAAATGTGTTTTGCATGAATCTCAAATGATTTCATTTGTTTGCTATTTTATATGTCATTACCATACAATATTACATTTTTCCATTTCTGCTTTGTTTTCAAGTGATTTGCCATGATTTCATTTGTTTCTCGTTTTGTTTTCTATGTTTGTTTACAATTTGTCACAACCTTACAAATTGAAAATTGATTAAACCAATAAAGTTTTGTGTGTTTTGTTTGAGAGTGCTATTGGAATTGCCCTTCAATACTACTCGTACTATCCGGAATAGCAGAAGTTTTGAGCTGGATTTACCTTTTAATTTTGTTTGGGCTCAGATCTGCGACTGTTTTAAATATAATACTTTCCCATCGTAATATCTGCAATCTATTATCAATTTGGTTTTGGTTTAGTAAGGTGGCGCCTGGGAATGGGCCTGGAATGGGGAGCCTTCCCGTTCCCCGACGCCTCACGTTCCCTATACACGATGCTAAATTTAAAAAATATTCATTACCTTTACCATCTAAATGTTTCAAAATCAAATGGGGCTTGCTCTCCTTCTTATTTTCGGGAGGGAGTGAGTGGAAAGTGTAATGCTATTTTCAATGTTTTATGTTTTAATTCATATTTTTATTTCAATTTGTGTTTTGCATTTGCTCATAAAAAACAAATGTTACAACTTACAATTTGGCACATCATTAAAGATTAGAGTTCTCATATAATATATATATATTTGTATATATATATATGTATATACTTTTATATTTATACTTTATATGACGCATACGCGTCTGATCTATGTGAAATTAAACAAAAGTGGCGCTGGCTTATGGTTAGACTTCACAGATTCGACTCTGGGAGTGTGGGAGTGAGGGGTCACAAAGTAAATCGGGTCAGAATGAGAACATTATCATATACATAATATATATCGTAGGCTACCATATAGCTGCAGTGTTTGATTGAGTTGCGTTTGCACTTATTGCATAATTTATCCGAGGTCTGACTCTTCCCTCAACGCATTTGCTTAAGACAAAAATTGTGTTTTCCCTTAGTTTTGTTTTCTTTTGTTTTTAAAATTGCGGTGGAAGTTGAGTTTATAATTTAAATGTATATATCGTACCGTATTATGTTTAAGTTTTGCTTTATAACTAGATGGTTTTTTTTGTTTATCTTTTGTCTGCTCATAAAACCCAAATCTGTGTCTGTGTCGGCGTCTGTGTGTGTGTGTCTGTTTTAGGGTGATTTTTGGGGTGGACCCAAACTATTTCTGCGCTATTTGAAAAATGTATTATATTTAATTACGTCTTTATTATAGATAATTCACTTGAAAGCTACATTTAATTTGGCAATTGTTGGGTTCGATTTGTTCTCATCATTATTTTCTTTTTTATTGTTTTTCCTCTTCGCTCACCTCTTCTGTCCCTTTCTCTGTCTCTGTCATCGGCGTACTAACTAATATCTAACTAAAAATCGTTTTAAAATATAAACTTTGGCTTTAAAAATGTCAACGTAATGTATAGTATATCAATATAATAATTATGAGAGAGAATCAAACAAAAAAAGTAACACATTTATGTGCGTATAAATCTGAGTATGACATAATTGCTTCGAGTTTTTGTGGGCAACCCTAATCCTGTTGCTAGGCTCTCTCTCCCTCTTTCTCTCTCTATATCTCTTTGTGTGCGTGTATTGGTGTGTGTGTTGTTTGGGAGAGGAATAATGTAAAATATTATATATCTTCGTAAATATGTACATTCTGAGACAGTTTCCAAGTGATTAGATTGAAAAAGAAAACCCATCAAAGTTGAAGCTCTTTGGAGTTGATGACATTTTCCTGTCTGTCCTTTCATATAATTTTGCATAGTTTCGCTTTAGGATTTTTTTTTTTGTTTTTTGTTTTGTTTCAAGGAAATTTGAAGAACACTTAAGAATTGCACGATTACACACACACACACACACAATATTTAGTAGCTTTGATTTCTTTAGCATAGTATGGTTCATAAACAACTAGTATAAACTTGACGACAGTGGCTGCCTAAGAATCAAAATAGAGAACACGTACGTCATTTTGGTTGTTGTTTCCATTGAGCATTTGATCGTTAACTTTTGAAAAATACACAACGTTAAAAGTTTCCATTTGGTATTTTTGCATTTAGCATTTGTTTTCTGTGTGTGCATTAGATTCGAGTGTGTGTAGAAAATAAATTCTTAGTTTTCTTAGGGAAGGAAGTGTTTCGCCTCGGTCTAGTCCGAAAGTGAACAACGTCAAAGTAATTTCATTTTCATTTACCCTTGCTTTTCTTAATAGTTTTGGGTTTCTGTTTTGTCTTTACACAACACACAAGGAAAGTGCTACGGAGTAGGAGCTAAAAGTTGTTTAATTTGTAATGCTTATTATTCGATTTCCACATCATTCATCAATGGCTTTTTTTTGTCACTGGAAGCTTGACTTTTAAAAACTAACTTCTTTTTTTTTTTTTTTAGATTTTTTTGTGTTTTTTTTTCTTTTTGTTTGCTTTGCTGCTATGGCGGCATTTAAAGTAAATATTATTGTATATTCCAAGGATATGTCTACGTGTTGATCTTTTGCATTTATGTACCTATGCACTACGATTTTTTGAGCAATTCGAATTGAGTCGATTACTGTTTGGGTTAGCTGCCAAAACATATTAAAATACTAGGAACAACCAAAGCAATGCATTTAAAATAAATTCGTCGACAATACAGTGCAGTAATGAGTAATGAGTATGAAATTATATATCTAAAATATATGCAAATAAACAAACACTGTGCATTACATTGTCCCTCTTGTTTAAGTTTGTTCAAATAATATAGTAAAATTTGATTGGTTAATTTGTTCCTTTGTCCGATGCCTTTGCTTACTACATACTACACAATGCTACGGATGTTAAATAGTTTGTAAATCATTTAAAGCATACGGGGATCTAAACTTAGTTCAACAAAGTTATAAAATCAACAACCAAAAGGTATGCTCGTTTATATTATTATCTGATGATGTTACCGCATGAAAAGTATCTAAAAAACATTGCTCTTTTTGTTTGTTTGGTTTCTGATATACAAATACAATGCCTATATCATAACTATATATCTTGTTGGTATATATATCTGTATATATATATATGTATGTGTATGTATATATAAATTCTGCTTTGCCGCACAAAGCTTCAGCTTTTGTTCTGGTAAAAATCTACGCATGAAGCACATGTTTTTCTTTCACTTGTTGCAAAACTGTTTTGCAATATGAGCTTTTCTTTTCTTTTCTTTTAATTTATGTAATTATCGTTTCTTCCGTTTCTTTTTTTTGTTACTTATACAAACTCCATAGAACTGTGTTTAGCGTTTTTTTTTGTTTTGTTTCTTTTGGTTTTGTTTTGTGGCTTTTACTGGACGACATTGATTTGTTTATGTTCTCTTTTTTTTGCATTTGCATTGGTTGCATTTAGCTTTGATTTTCAACTCTCCAAGATCTTTGAGCGGCGGTTGTTGTGTGTTGAGTATCTTGTATCTATCGGGTTGGTTGTAACTTCTACTTACTGCACGTAGAGGAGGAGTATTTACTTCTAAGTTACTTGCTTATTTGCATTTCCTTTGTTCATATATTGAGCATTTTCATCGAGAGTAGTTCAAGTGCATTATTTGGCTGACTGGCGTTCTTAATGGTTCTTAATATGGCGTGAATCGATTGAAGCCGCCGCGGTACATGGTTGCCTATAAAAGAGGGAGAAAATAAAAGTATGATTTCGAATTAGTTTTGTTTATAAAATGAAAGTGAGTAGAAATTAAGTTTAAAGAGAGTTATGTGGTTGAAGAGCACTCACCCCATAGCCGGGCACGGGTCCAATGCCATGTCCTAGATAAGGATCTGCATACTCGCGCGCATAGCTGGAAAATTATTGTTACGGATTTGTATCTTATTAGTAAATTCAAATAAGATTCAGTTGGGGGTTAATTTGTGATGTTTGCTCGATGATGATGATGGGGTCCCAGTTAAATTTGTTTGTTAGTTGTTAATTTTGATACTGCTCATTTAATCCTCTTAAATTGATATTATTTTTGTTCTATGTTTATTGGTAGTTGTTTAGTTTTGATATGATTGTGCATAAGAGCTCAAAGGTTAGTTTTAGGGCTTCCTTGTTGGGCTTTAGACTGCTCCTACACTTTAAGTAATTACAAAGTTAGATTTTAGCAAAAAGAATGAAAATAAATGGTTAAATGATTAGTAACATATTAAATGACAGTTGAAAGAATTAAAATTAGAATCGATTGATGAAATAAAATTAAAATTAACTAACAGAAAATAATAATATATAATAATGAAAAACTATAAAATATAAATTAACTTAAACATAAAATGATTATGATACATACAAAAATTGAACATACATACTAGTATGTACAGAAAAACTTTTCTGATGTTTTGCAGTCGATATAATACCAACAAATACTTCCAAATCTAAGCTTTGTGGTTAGTGATTGTGGTTATTGATTGTTTTTGTTAATGGATTTTGGTTTGAGCGACCGGTTTGTTAATGTTAATGACAGGAGACTTCATCGAAATTGTTGAATGTAGGGAGAACTTACCCCGCTACGGTGGCATATCCGGCAAGAGCGGGTTGGGCGGCTGCTGCTGCAGCGGCCCCATAGGCCGCTCGGGCAGCAACCGCCGTGTAGGTGGTGGCAGCCGTGGCATATGCCTGCTGCTGGGCCTGAGACAGGGGTGTCTTTAACAGCGGAGCAGCGGCCTGGAATAATGTCAAGCAGATCGGGCGTTAGACAACAACGGAAATGGGGAAAAGCTAAGAAACAGACGCAGTTACAAATTGGGGGACGACAACGGCAAACGGCAAGACTAGCGGAGGAGAGACAGTGAGCAAATATTGTGAAAAATTAGGAACCTAAACCGGAAAGGCCAAAATAAAGGTAGTATATTGTATGTACGAGTATATATAGATTGTAATATCAACCAAAACCAAAAACGAGTGCAAGCAAATGGAGTCGGTGGTGTGTTGTGGTGTGGTGTTGTGTTTTTGTGCTTGCCAAGGATATACATATTGTATGCACACATTGATATATGTATATGTATGTATTATGTATGTAGCAGTAGTAGTAGTGTGGGAGAACCATTGAAATCGACAACTACCGAGAACCCAAGATGCCAGACTACGAAACCCAAAAGAAACGGGACACGAACCAGTAAAGAACTTAGCATACATAAGATTATACAACTAGGGTTAACTTAAGACTTATAGAGTATATACAAATACAGATACATATGTATGTATATATTGTACTATATGTATGTGGTTTGGTGCAGGGGGTATATATAACATACACAGAAAAAAAGGCAAGTAACCAAAACGGGGAGCAACAAACAAACAGAAATATTGTGGATATTTTTTTTTTTGGGGTATTTGGGAAATGTATTTAAGGTGCAATTATCTAAAACTAGATATGATTATTTTTACCAAAACATTCTGTGGTACCGGAATGCGGTTGATCGTATGTGGGTTACTGTTTAGCGTAGTCACAGTGCGGCGCTGTAATTTATGGGTTTTTGGTTTCAATAATTGATTTGTTTTCAATTTGTGTTGTTTGGTTGAGTAGTATTCGATATTTTCGATATTTTGGTAACGATCGTGAAAGAATAACCAAAAGAATTCGTAGTATGTAGTTACAAAAATGTAGTTACAGCATTGAAGTATAAGTATAATTAAATTAGTTAAATATATAGTTATTATTCGTATTACTCGTATTTAGCAAAAGCATAGAAAATGTGAAGAAAAACAGCGATAATCAATAGATAAAGAGAGAGCATAGAGCGTAGAGCGAATGCTTGTAAAAGCGATCTTGTGGTCAACTACGCCTTCGAAAATGTTGTTTTGTATAAAGAAAAACCAAACAAAGGATGCAATTATTTAGTATGTATGTAGGATCTTATACACAAGTGTATTAAGCAGCTTCCTGGCTGCACTCAGGACAAATCAAAGAGCACTTTACGACCAGTTCTCAACAAAAACATTATTACACAGCAAGAAATCAAATCAGGACGCGTTGTGGCGTTAGTTCGGATCAGAAATGGAAAATGCAAAGGAAACATAAAAGTAAAGCGCAGTAAAACAAGATATAGTAGTATGTATAAATGTATAAACTTTTGTTCCAAAAACCAAGTCAAATGTTTCAAAACTCAATCGGTGTTTTTTTTTTTTTCACAAGCTAAGTACCATCAAAATATAAATAATACAGATTGTTCTTTCATTTTTTGTTGTTGTTTTTTTTTCTCTTTTGGTTTTCTTTGATTGTGGTTAGCATATTAGTTTGAAAAAGTTTTATTACATTTAATATGGCGGCTGGCTGAGCGGCTGGAACTTCAGTGACCGGTTTGGCTGCCTGGAAAATTTTATATAGATATTTTTTTTTTCATATATGTATATTCAGAACAAGTTAGCTCAGTTAGGTTTAGTTCAGCCTAGACTAGAGAATAATCATAGCTTAACACATATCCTAAATTGTAATTGTAATTGCTATTGGTGTTTTCTTTTTGTTTGTTTTGCTTATTAGTTAGTTGTGGTCGACTCACCTGGAAGCGTAGATTCGGATCAGCGGATGCAGCGGCTGCTAGGAAGGGATCATAGTATACACTGCGGTTGGGTGGATAAGAGAAGGTGAGAAAAGTCATGGATTAATACACGAGTATGACGACCACTAGAAGTTCATTTGGGTTGGTTTATTTGGTGAGGGTTCAAACGACCAAACGACGAGAGGCAATCCGCGTGGGCTCGCCTCTCATTCGTTCTCTTTTAGGCACTTAAAGCAAAATTCAAAAATTTTCTTCAACATTTGGTTGATTTTAATATATTTTTTTTAGTTTGGTTCAATTGTTTGTTTTTAACGCACTTGTGTGGGTTTATGTTTTTGGACGCTATGAGAGAACAGATGGGATAAAGTTTTCAATTTCAAATTCAATGAAAACTTTATCCACATTCTGTTTGGTTTGTCTTTTGTTTTTGTTTTGATTAATTGTTGTTGTTTTTGTTGTTTGGTACCGGATGCTGTGGGTAAATGGCTGAAACTTAAGTCGTAACTCAAACAAAAAAAAGAGTAAGTCAATCCCCCGGCTAACCAAAACCTATTCACTGACTACTGCCTAGACCTGACACTCCCAAACTGATCTCATCTGATCTGATCTGATCTGAGTCCCCGCTTGATGAAAAACTGATTGGCGGAAATGTGTGTTTCTTGTTGATAGATTGAAGAGAACGAAAGGAAAATTATAAGGTATGTCATACATATGTATAGTGGTTTATATATGTATAGAGAGTACTAGCAAAAGATAACCAATCAACCAACCAACCAACCACATACATAGGTCATTCCATTTCCCAAAACTACATACTTAAAATTTCTTGCTTGCTTTTAATGTTGCTTTTGATTTTAAGACAGAACAGACATGTCATGCACCTATCTAATTAGTTTTGCTAGATCGCATATGTTGTTTTTGGAGGGCGGGAGGTTGGGCTTGGAATTAGATGTGCGTGTGTGTGCGTGTTTGTATACATATGTATGTATGTACATATGTATTTAATATGGCATTCATTCATACGCTATCGTGTTTGGTTTCGGGTGAATGTGGGATGTGTGACAGTGTTTGGTGTGAGGTGTAAAGTAAAGCGCAGCCACAAATAAATAGGTAAATGTTCTATATCTATGTATATGTATAGGTATACGGGATATATTTTTTTCGTGTATTATGTGGTGGGGCGGGTAGGGCAAGGAACATGCACGCAAGGCTCTGGCAGAGCGCCACACTTTCAAGTCAAATTCAAATGGAAGTTCATCATACGCCTAGTGGTACACAATATACACAATCAAGTAGGTCCCTTAACATACAAATTAAATAATAAAACGATGCCAAAAACACACTGCCCTCAGTCAAAATATGAGCATATAGTAGTACGAGTATGTGGATATATAGGTATGTATATATGTATATATATATACGAGTATAGGTTTAGAGGGGGTTATGGATAGTTTGTGTTTTTTTGTTTTGTTTTTAGCGTGCGTTAATTATTGATTGCTGCTTTTGCAATTTTGTATTCTGTTTGGATTCGGTATCTAGTATGTTCTTGCTGAGAATTTAATTGTACAAGTAATCAAACTATATGGTAGATTTCTTTATATGCGATATTAAAACTTTACACACACACAAGATAGCTAAAAAAGAACACTTGTCACCAAGAAAATAGATTAACAGAGAGAGAGAGAGATGAAATACTTAGAAAGATAGAGAGAGAGAGAGAGAGAGAGTGACTCGGACACAAAAACAATCTTTAAGCTATAAACAATTGAAGCTCGGATGTAAATTATAACAAATGGATATGGCACTTTCGTAGCATCAACAACCAGAGGGTTAAACAATAAGAAGAAAATAACATAATAATATTATTTATGTATGTATAGATCAAGTGCGCTAAGACTACATTCAAAGATTTGGCAAAAAGGTATCGAAATCAAAGAAAATACAAAAGTTACAGCTACAGCAAAAATAACTACTTGGTCGGTGTGTGGTCGCTGCACCGACGGAGGCGCCACCACGGAGGACTCTACTTACGGCGCAAATCCATGCAAAGCGGCAGCATTGTTGGCCGCATTGGCCGACGCTGCCATGGAAGCAGCAGCCGCAGCAGCAGCGGCCGGCGTCTGTTGAGCAGTGGCCGCCGATAGGCGTGCGGCATACGCGGCCGCGGCAGCAGCACTCGCATTTGTGGCGACTCCTCCCTGATTCTGGGCAGCCGCAGCAGCGGCCAGTGACTGTTGCAGCGCCGAGTGCTGTTGGGCGACGGCAGCGGCATTGGCTCCAGCCGTGGGCACGGCCACCGCCTGGAGTGTCGGCTGCAGTCCGGCGAGCGCGTGGGCGTGGGCGTGGGCATGGGCATGGGCATGCGGATGCGAGGCGGCTACGGCGGCGGCGGCTGCGGCATGCTGTTGTTGCTGCTGTTGTTGTTGCTGCTGCTGCTGTTGCTGGTGGTGTGCGGCCTGTTGTTGCACCTGCTGGTGGTGCACCTGCTGCTGCTGTTGTTGCTGCTGCTGTTGCTGGTGCTGGTGGACCTGCTGCTGCTGTTGGGCAGCTGCTGCGGCCACGGCGGCGGCGGCCACCTGGCGTTGCTGCTGGTGCTGTTGGGCGGCAGCGGCGGAGGCCGCCAGCAACGCTTGATGGTGGTGCGGATGATGGGGATGATGGTAGGGTGTGGCACCGACCACGCCCACATGTCCACGTTGAATGGCCACTCCACGCATGGCAGCAGCTACGGCGGCTGTGAGGCGTAACGAGGATGGGGGTTTTTTTTGTTTTTTTTTTTTGCGATAGTTTTTGGTTTATATTTTTTGTTTTTTTTTTTTGCAACGATTTTACACAACATTTTTGACCAGTGTAGGCGTGTGTGTGTGTGTGTGTGTGTGTGTTTTGTGTGTATATGTGGTTGGTATGTATGTGTTGGGTGTATTTGTGTGTGTGTGTGTGTGTGTGTTTGTGTTCGTGTGCAAAAAGTAGAAAAAAGGAAAAGAAAAGAACATAAAACGCATGCGGTTAGTTTTCTCTCTTTTGATATAAGTAAATATGTATATATAGGTATATGTATATTATATAGAATATATGTAGTATATATTTTGCAAGTTTCTAGGCATTATGTAGTAACGGTTTTTATTTATATAGTATATATAGATAGCGCTGAGATGTGATATTGGTATATACATATAACAATACATAAGATACAATACATACGTGTAGTTTTCATACATATGTAAATGGGTTTTATTCGAAAAATACTTAACATTAGAACACACTCAATTACCACGAAATGCTACGCAGTTGCATCTTAAATTGCATATTAAGATATAAATAATATATGCATGTATGTATATATAGAGACATTATCATCAACAGTACGAAAAAACATTGGACCGATCTTTAGTACAGTAGTAGGAATACATTTGTACATATGTATGTATGTATGTATGTACATTCATATGCAGCAAGACCTTTATTTTTTTGTGGCAACAACTGATTGCAGTGTGTGGGGGTGTTAGAAATGGTCGAGCGTACAAAGCATATAGAATATATAGAACTAAAATTTACAATTTTATTTAACCCTTGCACCTTTCAAATATGTTTAAAGCTAGCAAAAACATTTACTAAAAGATGAAAAGATAAAGATGATAGTTAGGAATCGAAATGCAATGCTGCAAGTACGATTTTATAGCAGATGATATGATAGAGTAAGAGAAAGTAAAGCAATCAATGTACTGAAGGGGTATTAATTCTGAGTTTCGTTAAAGGAAAAACTCTGAGGATCAATAAGGGAGTACGTTATTCAGATCTATAAGAAATGGACCTCTTTCTAATTGGAAATCAGGCCACAAAAGCCAAATTTTTTAATATTATGCATTAAATAATTCCACGCGGTTTTCTCACTCAATTTTTAATAATTGCATTTATGCTTTATAATTAATAATTTCCCAAGCGTCAGTCCCACAAGAG
Organism: Drosophila subsilvestris; assembly: GCA_035043285.1. Lineage (NCBI taxonomy): Eukaryota > Metazoa > Arthropoda > Insecta > Diptera > Drosophilidae > Drosophila > Drosophila subsilvestris. Next base: position 4,099,495 of record JAWNNB010001724.1, on the reverse strand, counting down.
CTCTGACCGCTAACCATAAAGGCTGGCTGGCTGGCTGGCTGGCGGCTCTCTGGTCGTCACTGTCAGCCACAGGTATGGATGGGGGGACCGGAGCCCGTGCTGGTTTGATTGCAAATTGCGGCACAAATCATAATTGAGATTTATATGAACAAGGAGAAATATATTATAATTTATTTTGTGGGATGAGTACTATGTGCAACATTTAGCCGCAAATTGAAAAATTTTCTTTGGACAGGGTGCAATTAAAAATTCGATTTGCCATATTTGTATGCAAATTATTAGCCAAAATCGAAAATTGTGTGTGCCACAGAATTTCAGGACAACAATTTGGATCAAATTTATAGTGAGAAATGTTTCCAACATTCTATGTTAATTTCTGTGGCAAACGAAATGCATTGGAAACGAAATAATTAAAAGGAATAAACTGATTTTTCTGAGAGGTAGTGGTTGGGGTGTAACATGCAGAGAATTTAAATTTGAATTTTCATTCGATTTTCTTTCAAATGGGGTTTCATTTGGCAAATTGAATTGGTTTTTCTTTTAATTTGTTCGGCTAAAGCGAAGTTTAAACACACAAAAACAAATTGAAAATCGTGCAAACTGCAAATATAACATAAAAACAGACGCAGTAGTAGATGATAGATAGCTAAAAAAGTACAAAGAGAGAGAGAGAGAGAGAGAGAGAGTATGGGTTGCTAGAATGCTCTAAGAGAAAAGGCCTTACGGAAAATGCTTTGCTGCGGCAAAATATTCGCTACCGAATATGCGATTTACGTATATGTATATAGAGTACATTATATGTATGTAAACTATGGTTAAAGCTAAGACCTTCTTCCACATACTTAACGGCTAGAGTTACGGTTACGAGTACAGTAGTTTCGGGTGGAGTGGATGTGGTTGCCACTAGTTGGGTTATCGATTCATACGCGTGGTGTTACTCGATGTATCTGCGAGTGTGTGTAAGTGTACTAATTGGTATACTGGTGTACTGGTATACTGTTGTGTGTTTGCGTGTGTGTGCCTAGACGTTTGGAACAATGCAATCTCAAGGGCGCCAAAAGGTATGCAATATTTATATAGTAGTAGATATATCAGATAGTTCAAATAGTAGTCAAACCCAAATGCGTAAACCAAATTAACAAGACAACAAACATTTATACGGCATTACGGTACAGTATCATATGGTACAGAGATTCTCATAGCTAAAGAGTTGGTGATCTTGTTGTTGGGTTACGGTTACGGTTGCGGTTTCGTTTCGTTTCGTTTACGTTTTCGGATTGTTGTCGCAGTGTTTTTTTTTCAATCGCGATTCAATCAATCAATCATTAATGTTTTTTGAATTCTGCTTTTTGCCTGCTTCACGCCTTCACCAAAGACCCATAACTTTTCTCAGATTCGATCATATACTTGTGCTCGTAGTACCTCCGCCGAGGCGCTGTTGCTGTCGCCGCTACGTTGGACATGGCGCTATGCGGTGGGCGTGTCGTTAGCATAATGGGCGTGGCAGCTGCTGCGGCAGCAGCAGCAGCGGCCGCTGCCGAGGCCTGCGTTGCCACTGGGCCCGCTGGTGGCGCTTGGGCCACGGGCATGGACATGGACACGGGCATTGGCATGGGCGTCAACGTGGGCGCTCCAGCGCCGACGGGTGGACCCAGGAAGGGCCAGGCGGCTGCCACCGGAAGTCGATATCCTGGGTTTTCGTATGTATACATTTTTTATTGATCAAATTTTTGTCACCACTTCAAATGGGGGTGGGTGGATGAGTGTGTGATTCGTGTGTTGTGGGTGTGTGTGTGTGTGTTTTCTTTTTTAGATATACGAGTATATATATACATATTCAAGTGGATGCAGTGGGAGGCGAGGCGGTTCTGTAGATGATATTGCAATTGTTGTTGTTGCTTTTGGCTTAGTTCTAGTGCTAGTCGTCTGATTTGGATCTTTGGCTCGCGACGAGAGTTACCAGGTAGGTTACCATGAAGTTAACGAGTTACGAGTACGAGTACGAGTATAAATACGAGTAGTTACGTAGCTAAGGAGCATTTTCAGACATGTTCAGACCAAAGAAAAGTAATACCAATAACGAACTCAGGACAAAAAAGAATAGGCAACAATAAATAAAGTATAATAAAGAACATACAATACAACAGAACTGATTGTTAAGAAGGGGGAGTGAGTGTCAGAACCAAAACAAATATAAGAATATATATTTATAGGCAAAAAGTAGTTGTTGTATGTATATAATAGATATATAAGGTTTATATAGTAGTAAGTATGCATAAGACAACACAGCCGCAAATAGTATGCTAAACTCATAACCATCATTTCGATTGATCGCAAGATCATCTCAGTCATCAATCAATCATTAATCAGTAATCATTAATCATTTATCATCAATCATTAATCAATTATCATTATCAAGACTAGAAAGAAAATGGCCGAGGCGACTGCTTCTCATAACGGGATTGTTTGTTGTCGAGCGGGGGGTGGGTGGTGGGTGGTGGGTTAATGTGGGCTGTATATACGATTTTTATATTCGAATTTAATTCTTCTTCTTCATCATCTCAGTTGCGAACTTTTGTGGTTTGGTTATATGTATGCAGACAAAAACATAATAATCAAAACAATGATAAGGAAAGGAAACCAAAATATACAATATATAACAGTTACCAAAAAACAGTTATCAAATATGTATGGTATGTACGTTGCAGCATTATATTTATATATTGGATTGGATTGGATTGGATTGTATGCATTCGTTTATAATAGTTTATAGATTAATGCAATTTCATTTCCGTCGGGACCTACCACAAAACAAAACGAAATAAAACGAAAGCGAATGTACTGTACATATGTCTCTATAGAAAAATGTAACTGAAATATACATAGTAATGCTGCGCTCCCGCTCAATGATTATAAATCAGACTCATGTGGATATATGTATGTATGTATGTTTGTATGCAAAACGAATGTCATTTTGGTGAACTTTGAACCTCGATCCTCCTACCGACCGTCGATGACCCTACCACATACACATACACATATTGTATATTACGAATATTATTATAATCATTATTTTGTTGTCCTGCACTAACCATTTCGTTTTTGTGCTTACAAGCTAGAAAATGTCTCGATAAATCTCTTAAATATATGTATGTATGTATATTTATATTTTAGGGTAGAAACAAAAACTTGATAAATTATTGTACATATAATCTCGTATGATAACTTATTGTTCTCAGTGTTTAATTGTGTGTATTATTTTTAGAATTTACAACAAAAGTACGGCAGGCAATAAATACGTAATAGTAGTAGTAATAAAACATCAAGTGTATGGAATGGAAAAACGTTGACAAATCTCTTACCTTCTGGCCATTGTACGCAGACTGCATCCGGACAAAATGTTTATATTTATTTGATAAACATGTTTTTATTCGTGTGGGAAAAGGCATGGAAAAGACAAATATAATTTCATTAGTTTTACGTATTTAAATTGAGATTTTATTGCATTCATTTGGTTTTTTTCTTTTTTAAATGTTTTTGTTTCTGCTTTAATTAATTATACAATATATTTGGATACATGTCTTATGGCACACACAAAAAACAAAAACAGGCAGCTCTATGGTACAGCTTGATTATACATACATACAATACACAGATACGTATACAGTTTAGTTTCGAGTTTCTAATTGATTTGTGGTTCATGATTCTGGTGGTATTTTCTGGCGCATGCAGCATCTCTCAAAAAGGGGCTTTGGAAACATTCAACAAAACAGAAAATCAGCAAATCAGCAAATGGCAAACGGGTGCGTTTTCCCTTCCTTTTGGCAATCGAATGCCTCGCTGGGCACACAATGAGCTTCTGTCTCCGCACAGGGCGGGCTATGCAAACTCACAGGATCATGTGGTGCCATTGCCATTGCCGGGAAAAATGGTAAAATAAATACCCAAAAATGTAGTAAAAGACATGTACGACAGACAGTAGTAGAGACAGACACTTGCTGCTGGATGGGTGGCAGAAAGTAAGGGGACGGGGGATAGTCTCGGGCGACATAAAGGCGCATTAAGTTTAACATGTCAAAGGATCAACGTAAAAAATAACACATACATACAGACATATAGACGTACATATACGCAGACACCAAGAAAGTTACAAAGACAAGAAAGAGTCAGGAGTTGGTTGGTATACTCGTAGTTGGGTGGCAAATCAGCATATATACATACATAGACGGTGAAAACTTTCTTCCGAAAGGCAGCGCACATTTGCATAAGACATTCTATAACACAACACATCGAGCGAAATAAAACGTTTCTGCGGCATGTCCCGAAGTGCTGCTGCCTCTGGCAACTGGCAAACCAGCAAAACATTTCGTTTTTATTTATTTTTTCTTGTTGTTTTTGTTGTTGTAGTAAATGCGGTGTGTGTGTGTGTGTGAGTGTGCAACATGTTTTGCAACTTTGTGGTTTATTTGTAATTATCCCTGACTACCGCTCGACTGACTGACTGACTGACTGTCAGATGGATCCTGCTCCTGCTCCTGCCTGACTGCCAGTTTGATCCCTCTCCTGCCTGACTGCCACCCTAACGAGCAGGACAACGACGTGAGTCCTTCTCCTCCGGCTTTAGCTCCGCCTCTGGGTAATAATGTTGCAAGCGATTTGCCATTCAACAGAAGCCGAAAGAAGTTCGAAACGTGATAAAGTGACTGCCAGGCCATGGGAAAATGGAGCTTCGTCTCTAATATCCTGCCAGGGCAGGGCCTTTACCGAGCTTTTCTCTAAATAGAATACTTCCCCCTCCCCGGCTCCACTGGGAGACCTCCAGCATTTAGTGCAACGCAAATGAAGCGCATTAGGTGCACGTGCACATAGATCCCAAGCAAAGAAGCTGTTGTCCCGACTCAGGAGTATGAGGATGGGCATTGAAAAGGGCAGCCAGTCTGTGGCCACTGCTGCCTCTGTCTCCGAACCTCAATCATATTGGCCTTTTTGCGTCCAAGCCCAAGTTTTGTTGCCAATACAAAAGCATTTTGCATCCGCAGAAGGATAACCGACCACTGAGGAGCCACGTCTGATGCTGCTGCCTCTGCTGCTCCTGGCAACGCTTTGAGCCGCTTTACCAGAAGGGAGATCCCTCTTTCGACATCCGTATCCCAATCCTGTGCCTTGGTTTCAGCTCAGTTCAGTTCAGTTTTGGTTCGGTTTGGTTTTGCTTGGTTTTGTTTGGTTTGTAAGCGGCTTATCGTATTGAGCGAACCCAAACGAAAGTATAGATTGTGCTCTGTGAATACTTTTTAATGGCAAACAGAGTGGAGACGATTTAATCAGCAGTATTATTTATTATACATTGCATGGAAAAACTTTTCTCGGTTTCATCTACACCACTTCCCCCTCTCTGCTCTCTGCTCACTTCTCTCTTCCCTCTTTTTATAGTTATTTGTTGAGAAAGGAAAGAAGAAACTTTTGTGCAGCCACAAGACAAGTTCCACAGAAATTCGGTGCTAAACTGCAAAATGGTACATGAAATATCTAAGAACTTCTAGCTGAATTAACTTTAAGAGGGAAATTGGTAATACATTTGCAAAAGGAAGAAATTAATGCAGAAAGAGGACAACAAGTAGAGGAAATGGCCAAACAATCAAAGGGATTTAAAGGAATTCCAATAGAACGATGTAAAAAGAGATTATTTAATAGGAAATAAATTTTTAGATAGTTTTTACAAAATATTCCAAGATTCTTTCATTTTAAGTTTTCTACAGATAGCAACAGAAGAAAGGAGTGAAATATATAGAAGAATCAAAAGGAAATAGGAGGGAGGATGGGGCTACAATGAAGGGATTCCCAACTATCTTTTGAGGTTCGATATGAAATTCGAAGAGTTAATCAGCTACGATAAATTTCCATTATCTATCAGCTAAATGGTAACTGTAAATGCGAATGAAGAGCTAACGAAAATTACATAAGACCACAAAGTATACGGAAAAGATCATCATCTGTTTTCTAGCCTACTGTCTCCATTTAATTTACAGAACACTGATTACACATTTGTTTTGGAACATGCTGGGACTGGTACGGAGGAATACATGTACTCGTACGTTTATAAGCTTAAGCATTTATGTTTATATTGTGGATTATATGTATCATTTTTGGGGTGGACGTGGACAGGAAATAGAAGTTAAATTTTGATTTCATTCCGCCAATCGATTGGGGTGGGGGGTGGAAGAGTAGGCGACAGTTAACGTGCAACATGCCAAGGTGTTTTCCTCATCGTTATTTTGAGGGTCTTTTAACAATGGATGAGGAAGGGTTGGAATACATAGATGTATGCATATTTTGGGGGCAGGCAACGGTACAGTACAGGCACTTTCATCTTAGTTTACTTTTTTGTTTTTCTATTGTTTTTTTTTTTTGGTAGGCACACACAATAAGAAAAACAAAAAGAAAACGAAGATATTTTCTTTGCATATTCTTCATTTTGGTTTTTGTTTTTTTATTTGGTTGGGTTGTTGGGTTTGTTTGGGTCTGGCTCACCTAGAGCTGGGGCCGGCATGGCACCATCTTTGGTCAGTACAACTGTGTGGGGTGTTTGAGAGAGAACGAAATGATAAAATATACATAAGTAATTTTCTCAATCATCATTATCATCATTATCAAAGTAGTCAAAGCAGACGCATTAAACATAACTTAATCGAAACCACAAATACACACTAAATTAATTTATTATTAAATATTATTTGTATTGTGTGTTGGGTGTGCTTTTTTTTTTGTTTTGGTTAATCAGCCGCAACCCCAAAGAAAATAAATTACACAAGAAAAAGCAGTCAAAGTCAAATATTGAATTGTTTCCAACAGGTTAGTGGCACAGTTTCGCGTTAACAAGTTTTTATTGTTTGATTGCCTCCAGCTTCCGTCATACTCGATTAACAAACAAACGTGTGAAATTTTCTAGCGTGTGCTACCCACAAAAAAAATGGGGAGGCGGGTGAGGAAACGTTGCATTTTCATTAGGAACACACACATTCTCGCTCTGGCAACTCAATTTCTCAGTTGCAGTTAGTTTCAGTTTTTGGCCACCAAAGAAGTTGATGTGAAAAGTTCCAAGGCAAACAAACAACAAAGTATATGAAAAAACAACTAAAACTAAAACTAAGGGAATGTTAAGAAAGCAGCCAGTAATAGTATGGAGTAGTAGGAGCAACCGAAGCAGAAGCAACACCAGCACCAGCACCAGCAGGAACAACAATGAACACTTAAGTACTGGCCAGACGGGGCAGCAGTTTTTTTAAAAGGATGTTTCTGGTACACGTGTCAGCAGCGAAACCCCTTTTCAAGAAGCCTCAAATTTTTGTTCCTTTAAAGTTGTGTTATGGTTTCAGTGTGCATTCAATCGAGTATCCCTTTGGGAGGACTCAAAATCAAATGAAAACGAATACTTCATATGGCAGCTGATTGCTGACGAAGAAGAGAAGATGCTAGATTCGAACTTTCGAAAAAGAAGGCTACGTGAAGAATCCATCACCGTGATACGTGAATACGTTTAGACAGTACCTAAAATGGATTTCATTTGGTATGGCATGGCTATCGTTGTTGCTGATGTTGCTGCAGTTTCTTGGCTCTTGCTCTTGTTCTTTCTGTGGCTGTTGCATTTCAACGTAATTGCATTTCTTTGCTGAACATTTAAACTTGTTTCGTTACGTGGCTTAAATGTAGCTTCCATGTTTCAATGTGTGTTTGTGTGTGTGCGTATCTATTCTATGAGTGTGAGTGTGTGCATGTGTTAGGATCACTTACCGTTGGGTACTGCTGTCACTTTTTTGGTTTGTACACGTGCAGTGGCGTTATTCACCTTCACAATTGGTTATTTTTGGTATTGTTTATTTTTTATTTTTGGTTTTAACGAGCGATCAGCGAGCGGTGGTGGTTGTTGTTGTTGTAGTTGTTGGTTTTGGTGATGAGTTTTTATATATATATTTTTTTTAATTTTATATATCATATACACACGAAAAGGTAGAGTATATCGATATATATATATAGAGAGAGATCGCATGTATATAGAGAATGTAGAAATAAATTATGTGTTAGTTAACAATTACAACAAAAATCTTTGCTAATTGTGTTTTAAGTGTTGTTGGTGTTGGGAAATATGTGTGTGTGTGTGTGTGTGAAATTTCTTGGTTCTAGATTATACAAATTGCAATATTTTGCATTTAAATTAATATATTGATCAGAAAACTATATTTAACTTTTTGTATTTAACTTGAAAATTGGTTAAAGTTTAAGTTTCAAATACTGACTATTTATCAATTTAATTTATTTGAATGATTTTTGTTTTTGTTTTCAGATTAAAATTCAATTTGATTTGCCTTCTTATTTACATGTTCCTTCTTTTTGGGTGAGAGATCTTCCATTAGAAAAACACGACGAAATGGCTGTGTTTCCCCAGTAAAGCCACATATATTTATTATTATTTCGATTTCATTTATGCTCGATTAATATATACTTTTCGGAATTAATTTTTGTGGGCTTTTAGCGAAACGGACATCCGTTTCCGGTTGGACATTGTATGGCAATGTGGACACAGAGACTTAATTAGACTCGTGCGATTCCCGCAGGCATTTGGCGAGCATACAACCAAGTGGCAAATGGAAATAACATAGCACAGCATAGCCTTTTGTGCGGCTCAGTTAATTTGTTTAACCAACCATCAACCCAAAGAGGGACAGACAGACGGACAGTCCGTCCGATACACGGATATTTCTCTGTGCACTTTGTGCATATTCAGCATATTTTAAACGCCAATTATTTGCGGCTCTCCATTTAACATTTAACATTAATCAGAATAAAAAAGATAAAAAGAGGGAACAACAAGCACAAAGAGGCGTGTGGAAATTGTAATTAATTTTTAATGAAAGGCAAATAAGAAAACCAATCCCAATCCTGAACACAATTTAAAAATCAATCACGGGCAAGACCCCACAAAATCGTGCTGACAATGCGTGAGGCGATCCTTGAATTAAATGAACAACAATTATGGGTGGTAGCGCGCACATTTATTTTAAAGCCATCTCATTGAAAGGACACGCAAGGATTAAAAGTTGAAAAGCAATTTCTTTCTGCTACTTTTGTGATACGATAGTTTCTGTGAAATTAGTGGTGGATTCTTTTTAAAAATTATTTTCTTTCCTTTTCTTTTGTGGGGGATGTGTTTAGGAGTGTGTGTGGTGTATGTGTGTGTGTGGTGTATGTGTGTGTATGTAAGTATATGGATATGGTATATGGCATGCACCCACCTCGATTTTGCGTCCCTCAACCACGGTGCCGTGTAGACGTTCGCGTGCTCGTTCTGCTTCGTTGCTGTTAGCGAATGTTACAAAACCGAATCCCTGCCATTCGCAATCAAACATGCAATTAAAGAAACATATAGAGTATATAGATTACGATTTCCAAAAACTAAAAACTAAAAAAAAATATATAACATTTTCTTATAAATAATCCAAACAACATGGTTCTCTGGGAGGGGGGTTTTTTATATTTATTTTTGTTGTAGTCGTTTTTAAAAAGCTATTGCTACAAAAAATACATCAACAAGGCAGGGCAGGGTGGGGCATGGGGCGTAGGGTGGAGCGGCCGCCAAGGACATGCTTCGGACCGGGGCCATTGGCACATTTCACTTATATATCTGAAGGATGGATGGAGGGTCTCTCGGGGATGGATTAGGTGGGGTATTAGACTGCGACTGCGACATGCACGTGCCCTACACTTTGCGCTCTGTCTTCGCTCCATGGCTCAGATCTTCCCTTAGCTTTAGCCTCAGCTTCAGTCTCACTGCTCTCCTGTGTGCCACTAGAATATCTCAAGGTGTTGGAATGCCTTAAATTATGCACCATTCCTGGTGCCATGGTAACTATGCAATTATTTCTGCCAGGCTCCATAATAATGTTAAATAACAAAAAAGGACTGCTACGAGAGCCAGGACACAAGGCAGGAGCCAGGATACAGGCAGGAGCCAGGACACAGGCAGGAGCCGGGAACACGATTCTGGTTGCCAAGGCAACACGGACAAAAAATCTCCTGGGAATACCTGGAGTGCATAATTTAAATGAATTGTGCGACAATTAGATGCAAAATGTCCCACACAATGGGCGGCAGGCAGAGAGAGAGAGAGAAACAGAGAGAGCACAGCTACAAAGGAAGACGGAGGAGGAGCATTGGCGCCTATGGAAAGATAAAAGTGCCACAGGACTTACCTTGCTGCCGCGCTCATTGAATATGATTTCCACATCCAGAATGGTTCCAAATTGCTGCAGGGGGAAACGAACAAAAAGAATAGAAATTAATTTCATGTTATCCGCGAGGATGCCGGCACTCACCCCAAACATGGCACGCAGATCGGGATCCCGAAGCGGAACGGTATGTTGGAGACATGCAGCCGCTTTGGCTGACTTTGGCATCCATGGAGGCGGCAACCGCCTGTGCCACCGTCGGCAGCGCCTGTGCGGGGACTAGAGCACTGGTCAGACTTGTGACCACATTCGGCGACTGCACGGAGGCGGTCATGATGCCGCTGGCTGCTGCCGCTGCCGCATTCAGATGGGCAATCACTTGCGAGGTACTCGCTGGCACCACCAACGCCCCACCATTGGCCATGCTGGCCATGCTGTCCAGACCGGCGGTGGGCAAGAGACCGACACCCACACCACTGCTGCTGGTGGCAGCCAGTGCTCCAGCGGCTATCGAGCTGGCCGTGACGGATGTGGCCGATGCCATCGATGTGGGACTGCTGCACAGGAGCGGCATTTGCTGTGCTGCTGCTGTTGCATGGCGGGCGGCGTCTGGAGTAGCGGCTCGCCGCTGGCTATCGGTGAGGTGTTGCCCGACATGCTGCTATCTGTGGCACTTCCATTGAATGTTGCGGCGACTGTGGCTTGCGATGCTGTGATGCTGGACGGGGAGCTGCAGAGCGGGGAGCCAGGCGGTCCACCGCCACCACCGCCGCCTGTACCACCGCCTCCTGTGACGACATTCGAGAGGGCTGAGCTCTGTTGGGAATCAGCAGCCTCATTGGCAATCAATACTGTGGACTGTGGAAAGGAAAATAAACGGAAAGCAGGCACAAGTTAATAAAATAATAAATTAGTTAAATTCGCTTAACACTAGAATGGTCTAGCTGTATTTATCTGCGCAGTTTTCTTCTCGATTTTCAGTACTTTCAATCCTTTAAGGGATTCTTTTTCAAGAGGTGAAATATTATTGAAAGTGTTATTTGGGGCAACTTCTGTTGGTGGCCTTTTGGCGTGGTTGTATTTTTCAGCATTCCCTGGCAAATCGAATGCGAACAAGTGCCGCAATAAATAAACAATTGAAATGAAAATACAATTTTCAAGTGGTTTACATCCAAGCGAAAAAGGATGCCCTGCCCCTGCCCATCCCACGCATCTGTGTGTGACCCAATATAAAAGTTACTGTTGGAAAAGCGGGGAAAATGAGCACACAGGAACACAGAACAGGAGCAGGAGCAGGAAACCAATACAAACATACTCCCACACATACACGGGGGCGAGTACACATTTTGTGGCACAAACTTGTGTTGACTTATGCAATAAAACTGTCGCGCAAACTGTTGCAATATACCCCCAATCCACCACAACAGCAGCAGCCTCATGCTTCATGCCGCAGGAGAAAATGCAATCCCAATCGACCCTGCGGAAATGTTTGCATTTTGTATTTTTGCATTATTAAAACTGAAAATGCACTGCCATGACAGGCCATTGTTGTTCCACAAGCCTCCGCTTCGACACAACAATTCCAGTCCATTCCATTCCATTCTCCCCGTAACGAAGCTTTGAATAATATGAAAAAATTCTCTATTTACGCAAGAATATAAAAACATATAGATAGATAGACATACATATGTAGCCTCAATAGACGAAGCTTTCGATACCCTTGGAGAGCCATTGTTCATGGCAGAAGGTCCTCTCAGATATGTTCATAGCTTTAAATGCGACTGAATCAGATAATCCTGTATGAAGGATTAATGATAGATGGGTTCCATGATAAATGATGATTCAATGTTTCCTTCACTGCATTGCCAGCATCTACTCGAAATCATCATTTTCTTTATTGAAAGGGTATCAAAAGGAGAATAAGCCCCAAGCAAAGCCCCAACCAAATTCGATGACAATGCAATAAAAATGAACAGAATGAACAGCATGGGCGCTTGAGCGGTGGAATATGTGGACAAAAAATACGAATGCCACAATGGGGCATGCCATGCCCCATAATGTTGGCAATAGAAATAACGCTTAACTTAATTTGCTGCGCATTGTTGACACATAAATCTAAACAAAATTCCTGTATATAAAATACACTCTGCATTTTTTCGGGCTTTGCCGGTTTGCATGTTTACCGAACATTTCGGTCCCAAAGTGAAATGGCGTGAAAAACTTTGGCCATATAAATGGCTAACGGCTGATGGGGGAGGAGGAAGGAAGGCGGGGGAATGTTATTGTTTTGGGTATCGGGTTACACGTAAATGACATTTAACGCTTTTTAGTTTATCGAAATGCTTTTGTGCGGCACGCGACAAATGCTGCCTGTAAAAAGGTCGCCTGCCGACGCAGCCTTTTGATTTGGTTTTGCCATCCGTTTCGTTTCTGCATTTCTGCATATATTTGTGGGGTGAAACTTTTTCAAAGAAATTTGCTCTAAATTGTTTCTGATTTGAATGTTGGGGCGATATTTGCTGGGGCACTATGACGGTTAGAACTTTGAGTTCTTTCGGTCGGTTTTATGGGTAAACTTTTATTTTTGTAGTTAAATTACTTTTAACTTATTTAATTGGTTTGAAATTTATGGTTTTATGTGTGTATAAGATCGTATATTATATGTAGGCTATCGGTTTTTAGTTTTAAATTTAATTTATATTAAATATGTGTAGCACAAAGGGTATCTGTAGCCGTCACGTCAATATGTCAACCAATAAGAAGAGCGATATAAGGAATTGCTAAGAAAGCGATAGAGTAAGAGCAATCAATTGAAGCTATTGCCAAGGGAGAGCAAGAAATTGAGGCAATGCCGAGCTCAGGTACTGCGGCAGAGCGGCAAAGCTCGTAGTTGAAATTGAGATCAAGAGATAAGACATTTTCGACTACACTGTGCTGCTGTCGATGTGAAATCCGACAACAATGCAAGAGCAGCAGCGAGTGTGTACATCTGTAGTACGACAAACAGTTGGAATCGGTTACGCATGCATCAATATTTTGTGTGTTCTATGAGCAACGGAGCTACTCTCAAGACACTTAAATTGGCACCCACTGTACTTTCCTTAGCTGAAGCAATCATATCTTATAACCAACGTTTGCAGGAAAGATATGAAGATGTGTATCGCAATCTTAATCTCATAAGCTCAGATCCTTCTTTAGCTATGCTTCGAAGACCGTAACTCCACTCTCACTCACAATTAATTATGAAAAACTTAGCAAGCAAAAGAAGCCGCAATGAAAATCATAAAAAAAAACCCTGGCATATCCCTTAAACATCTGCTACATCTGGATCTCCGCACAAAGTTTCACTCCCTTTCTCTGATGATGACAATGCATACAAAATGCAGTTACAAAAGAGTTCAAGTTGAGGCGGAAAAGAAGATTTTCCCGGCCAGTCTGTTGGTCGCCTAATGAAGATGAGCACAATAAACAAAACAAAAAATGAAATAAAAAGTGCTGGACGGAAAACCAGCAGGAAAAACGAGTAAAGGAAAACATGGAAAAAATTCAAGAAACTGGCACGTAAATTTCAATTGTGTGCTTTTCTCGTCTCTATTCCTTTTTTTTAGTTGTTTTTTTTTGTGCTCTTGTTTATTTTATTATAATTTTTTGTTGGTGGCTGCTTTGCCGTTGGTTTTCGGACAAAAAAACTCACTATGCTGAGCACATTTTGTGGGGGCTGCGATGATTGCTGGTGGTGATGGTGATGTTGCTGTTGTTGTTGTTGTTGCTGCTGCTGCTGCTGCTGTGTTGGTGTTGGTGGTGCTGCTGAAGTTGTAGCTGGTGGTGATGGTGCTGCTGCTGCTGCAGTTGGTCCATGGCATGTCCATTTGTCAGGGATGGCTGCGTGACCACTGAAACTGGGATTTGGCCAGGACCCGGACCGGGACCAGCGACTGTGACTGTAGAGGATGCGACACTGCTAGCTGTTCCATTGTACAGTGTCTGTGTTTGTGTTGACAGATTTGTCTGTGATAAATTTTTAGATAACAACAAGGATTTGCGTTTTAGTTGGAGATTCTTCTCCCACTCACTATATAGGGGTGTGTTCGAGTGTGTAGGAATGTGTGTGTGTGGATTAAGATAGATGCAGTGTGGAATAAGGCTATACAAAAATATACCAGACAGGCAGACAGGCGACCAACACCAACAATTTGCTTAAATGTCTAGCTTAATTTTTCTACATCCGAAACTGCATTTACAAGTTGCTTAATTGCTTGGAACATGCCTAAAATACGTTTACATTTAGCATATTACATATGTATGTTTGCTATATAGAGATTATATTAATTGATATATTTTGTATATAAAAGTATAATGAATCATGACAAAATGCAAAATGAATATACAACCAAGTCGGAGGTGAGTCTTATACTAAGTTTTCAACAATTTTTGTATACTATTTATAATGTTTCTCCAGTGATTTTCAGGTTATACATAATTTTAGGAATAATTTGGCAAAACCATATTTAAAAAGAAAAGAAAAAAAAACATTCAGATATTAAGAAGACATTCTCGAGCAGTCGTTCCACCCAGAGAAGTTTTAATTTAGTTTTACGATCTATATCCCAGTAAATTGCGCCCCAAAACCCGCCCCCTACCTTCCATCTAAAATGGTTCCCATTTCTTTTCATCTGTTTTAAATGTCCGCCCATTGAACATTGACAGTCTTTAATAGATTCAAATTTATTGTGTAATTGAATAAAAAAAAACAAATCTCATTTCATATTCAGAAATATATTAACATATTTAGTAATTGAATTAAAAAAGAAAAAAACTCCTAGAAATTGCATAGCTTCTCGCTGGCAGAATTTTTTCCATCCAACCAACGTTGGTCTTTTGTTTTGTCGTTCACATATGTACATGTGTATGTTTACTTTTCCCATTCTTGTTAAACAACAATATTGTATTTATTGGAATGTTCGGTAAATACTCACAGGGGCAAGCAAACAACAATGAAACCATTCAAAATGTCAGACCCCAAGTTTTACGTATTGTTCAGGTATCGAAATACAGTATACTATAAATTTATGTTTATGATATTTAATTAAATGCACACTACATATCGTACAACATTTAGTTAACAACAAAAAATACAACAAGGAGGAGGCAAACATGAGCATTTATTGCAATTAATTAAATATTTGCTTAATTTATTACACCAGCAACGCACACAAATTTCTCTGACAAACTAAATGCAAACAACCTCAGTGATACATATGTAATTACTGTATGTATGAATGTGTGTATGTGTATGCATTGTTAAAAAAATGAAAGAAAACCTAATGCTCTCTCATCTGTTAAATAATTCAAATGCACGAATCAATTTTCATAAACAAATATTCCTCGGGTCAACAAAATAAAACAAAACTTTTGTTCGAGTATTTATTGTACGGTTTATACCGAACAAAAATTGTTCTGCACACCCCGTCCCCCATTGTTCAGTGCACCTGCAAACCACAGTTTGCAAAATATTTTCACTAGTGAAAATATTTAAATATATATGTACCTACATATTTTAAAAGCAAAAATCGGATATTCTAGAGAATGCAACTGATTTTAGTGTGGAGGAAAATGTTGCATGTTGTGTGATGGTCAAATTTTAATTAGAACAGAAAGAAACAATAAACTACAAAGCACCACACACACACACACACACACACACACTAGTGGAGTAGATGCGTGTCCTCGGGCCAAATGAGAAATGAGAGCAATCGCAGTGGCATCTAAGAGTATGCTACAAAAAAATCACAAGAAAACTAACAACAGTGATGGCTCGAATATTATAGCAGCATCCGTCCCAAGAGGTTTTTTTTTAAACTTTTTTTTTAATCTTCACTTTTAAACAATATATGTACAAGCTGTGGGAAACTATTTCAAAACCATTAATATCTGTATATATTTTTCTAAGACCTTTTTAGACTGGATAATAAAGGTAGATAGAAGTATTTATATGTTTGGTAAATACTCCAATACCTAAATTAATATACATAGATTTAGTTTTAGTTTCTAAGCGCTACTAAAATCACTACTAAAAGTCTTTCAACTACTGTTAATGTTTCTAAAGCTGCAAATGTAGTAACCGCAGCAAAATGTAATTGCTTCTAATTTCAGAGTGGAGTGGGTGGGTCGGTCTGTTCTAGCAATTAATTTCTGTAAATCTATAATTTGTGACGTTTCCAATTGCCGAGCCAGCACTGTTATCTATGGAAGGTGCTATCTAGTTTTGTATGCGTATGTGTGTGTGTGTGTGTGTGTGTGTTCGGCTGTCTGTGTGAGTGTTTGCTGCCGTTAGCGCTTTACTCTTTTGCTGCTGCTCGGACACGCATGCAATTAAAAATGTAAAAGCAGCAAAACGTCCGCAACATCACTGGCCACAACAGCAACAAAAAAACAAAACAGATAAACAACAAGAACAGTTGTTGCAATAAGAACAAACACGGCCTACTGGTCATATGTACATATGTATGTATCTGTATGCTTGCATCAACCTGTGTGGGTGTGTGTTTGTGTGGGGAAAACCAAATCAAAGCATCAGCAAAAACCAAAGAGAACCAAAACCAAACTAAAGGTGGAGCCAAAACCAAAACACACATCTACAAATGCATACCAAAAGCATACACTCACACACAAACAAACATAGATAGGCAGAGGCATAGATATTTGAGGGGTTGGGGGGTGAATAGGTACACAAAGAGAGAAATGTTGGTGATGGGTTTTCACTCACCTTTGTCTGTTGCATATACAACGGTGCACATTCGGACACACTCGTGACGACCACTGAAGCCGATGCAGCACCATTGGCCGTGGCATATTCTGTAGCAACTCCACCGACAGGTCCTGGCGCTGCCGCTGTTAGAACTGTGTTCCCGGTGATAGCTCCTCCTGGCTCGCCGGCCACCTTTAACTGGGTCACTGGTTCAGCCTGCTGTTTGGCTGCCGCAGCTGCCACAGCCAGGGATAGACTGTCGGCGGCTGTGGCAGCAGCGCCAGCCTGTTGGGCAGCGGCCGCAGCAGCTCCGGCTTGCTGGGCAGCGGCTGCTGCTGCCGCGGCCGCTGCTGCTGGCCCTGGAGCGGCGGCATAGCCGGCCGGAGCGCCCGGAAATGGCGCCACGCCAGCCTGCACCATGTGCTGAATAGGGAGAGATAAAGAGAGAACACGGCGGGAAGAAGGAGAGAGGGAAAGATGGGTTTATGGATTAGTATTGGTTGCATAAAAATGTAAGTCCCACCCACAGCACCCACGAAAGTAACTAAAAATGAACATTATGGGTATTAGTTTTTATGGCCCTTTTCACAGGAAGGGTATTATGATATTTGACAGTAAAAAAGGAAGGACAGGTGACCCCAATGGATAAAGCAATAGAATAAACTCTGTTTTCGCAGAGATCCTTTCTTTATTCTAGCCAAGATCGGAGACCTGTATAATAAAAAGGATCCTATCATTTCAGAATATGTAAGCATTCGTCTTTAACCTCTATACTTTTTCTTTTACTCTTTTCCTGATGACACATTTCATACATCTTATGGCTCCACTTCCGCTACTCCCTCATGCCACATTCCACGCCATTGCCACTGCCGCCGCTTCAATGTGTCCCCATAAAAGTGCAAAATGAAAAGCAGGTAGTTTATTTTGTGCAGGTGGTAACCCCCCATTACCCATTGGGTGCCCAGAGCTTTGGGGTTTTAAGCTCTGGTTTAAACAAAGGACACATACACATAAAATCACACACACACACACATAGGAAGAGGCGCCAGGATATGGCTAAGGATATCAGTGGAGTGGCGTGGAGTATGCGTACAAAATGCGCTTTAAATTGTCAGTTTTATTTGTATAAAATGTGGCCCTTATTTGGCTTGTCTCGCCATGGGTTTACCCACCGTACCGTACCGTACCGCTTCCGCTTGCTACCTCTGTCAGCATCTATGAAATATGCAAAATTTGCAGCTTATTGTTGGTTGTACCTAAATACAGATGGTATATATATATATATATATATATATATATATATATATGTATATATAGTATACGAACCAAACTCCCACCCAAAAGCGTAGCGTAACTTTTTCTGGGGATTTTTGGGGTGGTGGCAAGAACGGGATTAACATGTGAGTGGCATTTTAATATGGTTTTTAGCCATGGAAAATTGTTACCTTGCAGCAGTTCTAGTTCGAGGCAACGTAATAAGCACTAGAGATGAGCAACGTGCCACGAAACGAGTAAGAATTTAGCTGAGCAAAGCGAATTTTGTAAAAAAAAAAAATAGCTTTAAGTTCTTTAGTTTTATTAAAATGTTTCAAATATATTCTTATATCTCAGATTGAAATATTACATATTTTTCCCCCTTTTGAATGGCTCTTGTACTGCACTAAACACCCAATTAAACTATCAAATCTTTGGTCCCTGCTCATTGGGCACATCTCTAGTAAAGAGAACTTTCTTCCTACATGAAATGGTTATTAATTTTATGGCTTAATGCAAAATGTCACACAAAATGCAGCTAAGTGAAGGTCTTGAATGCTTAATGCCCCTGTGCATATGATACGAAGCTGAGGGGTAAAGCTGATTTCAGATTTTCTCGTGTGTGTTGCGCAAAAATCATTTGTTAAATGTGAATATTTTATAATTAGTGGGTTTTAAAAATACCCAAAAACGATTATAAATACCAAGACGAGTATCTGGTGGATACAGTTCATCTATCTTGGCAAGCAGGGCATAAACCAGAACCAGCATTTCAACAGCGCCACAAATAGTATATCAATGCACAGCAAACGTGTCGCCGTTTTCTATTTATTTTGGCATCAGCCCATCACAAAATTGCAGTCGTCATGGCCTCTATAATAGTATGCACTATGCCTCTATGCCCGTCCCCTATCGTACCCATGTACATATATCCATTTTCTATAGTGATGCCACTCTTCTTCTTTACCTGACTGGCTATTTCTTCTGCTTGCTTCTCAACGATTTGTGCTTTGAAAAATTAGCTTGTTAATTAAATTCAAGCTACATATGACATGTCGTGGTATGCTCTGCCTCCACTGCGCTCGTTGCAGGTGCACAAGTACGAGAAGATCTATATGTAGACTTCCTACTCCTCCTGTTTCACCTTCTCCTCTCTCGCTCATCTGGTGACATAATCCGCTGTGCAAATTGTTGTGCTCATGTTGCTCATACGCCGCGTTAGACAGCATCACACATGATATATGTATATGCGACATAATATATATATATATATACTCGTTTATATTGAAGCACAACTAAACAGCAAACAGCAAGCGAAAATTGTCATGTTAAATTTACATAAAAATTCTATGGCTATGGGGAAAACACATTTTATGATGTGCCAATGAAAATGTTTGTACCCCCAACACTTGATTATTCCCGCTTCCCGACTCCTTTGAGAGTCTCTCTTAATGAGTCTGCCTGCCGTATGTGTCTGGGGTTTGTTCTGTCCTGGAACTTTTTTCTTTACATTTTTTGTATTTTAAGCAACTCTTTCATAATTTGTTCTGTCAACTATGGGAATGCGGGTTTGGTCCCAGTCGCCATCGCCATCGCTGTCGCAGTCTTTGGTACTTCAGAAAATATCGTACTTTTGCTGCATTCACAAATATTTTTCATTTAATTGCACTTGAACAGAGGGTCAGAGGGCACAGACCAAAAACTGGGTACAGTTCAAATTTTCTCCTCCCTTTTTGGCTATTTTTTTGGGGCCATATTTACATGGCAAATATTTCGCTCGGCATTGCAGTAGCGGCAGCAGCAACGGCAACGACAACGACAGAAGTGGGAGCCGCCCTGG
The DNA here is from genome assembly GCA_035043285.1 of Drosophila subsilvestris. Lineage (NCBI taxonomy): Eukaryota > Metazoa > Arthropoda > Insecta > Diptera > Drosophilidae > Drosophila > Drosophila subsilvestris. The sequence goes on along the minus strand of JAWNNB010001724.1, from coordinate 4,079,433 downwards.
CAATTTGCATTTGCAGTTACTCTTCAAAAAAGAACAAGTATTCGCTTCGGATCGGTATCAGGACTATGCGATACCCTCGATATTGAGATGCTTGAATTATGTTATTTAAATAGATACAAAATATTGAAAACAAAAAAAAATAACTTTAAGTGTTGGGTTCGTGACTGACAAAATTATTGTTTTAGGAGCATTTATGGTGGTTTGGAAAGAGAAAGAAAAGTATCCAAATGTGAATGCTTGGCATTCGAAAAACACTTTCACCTGCTATCACATACTGCATCGATTGAAAACCAATTAACTATTGTATTGCGAAATTACAGGGTACGGGTTAAAGAAACAACAAAAATGTGCGGCAGCTGGCGTTGTTTTATTGACTGGTGGCCCAGCGATGACGATGCCGTCGTCGTTGCTTTTTGTTTACATATTGTGCTGGTAGCATCCACGGCATTCACCAATTCAGCCCGCCCCGTTTCGTTTCGGTGTTGTTTTTGGAACATTTTCAACAAAACACTTTTCCGTTTTCATTTTGCAGTTGGAACCATTTTCCCTGGTGCTGTTGCTGGTGCTGGTTCTGCTGGCTGCTGCGCTTTCAAGTGGCATTTTTCAAGCGTTTTTGTCTTTTCCAAAGTGTCTTTTGACGCGCAACAAATATTTCGTGAGGCGGAATGGAATCATTGAAAATTAAATGAGAATTTTAGAGAGAGAAACCATAGAGGATTTTCCATTTTCCGTGTTCATTAAATCTATTACGATTTTGGCAACGCGTCACACGCTGCGCCATAAGTTATAGTATATTTTTAAGTGTGTCACACGGCAGCATTCCACTTTGCTCTCTAGTGATTGATGGAGGGGAATCGAATAATACGGGAAATTCTGTAAAATTTACTTTTAAATGCATTTCTGAATACAAAACTGGACAAAAATGTGACAGAAATTTAGTAGAAAAATGCAAGAAAATTTTGAAAATCTTTGACCATTTATTTAGACAACAAAAACCGCCCCAAAAAGCTGTCAAACGTCAAAGTAAATTATAGCATAAACAATCTCTATATACTATGTACATATGTATTGTGGCATGTAGTGGTATGTGTACATATATACGGAGGGTCTCAAAGACATTACATCAACAGAATATTAATAAACAATGACGTGAGCAGCGGGTGAAATTTTTTGTACATTCGAAGACCGCTCGAAGACCGCGTGTGCGTGTGCGTCAGCTGCTGCTGCTGCGTTTGTTGTCCGTTTCGATTACCAATTCCTAGACGTCGCAACATCCGATTCCATTCCCTCCCCTAAGTTTTGAACCTGACATAGTCTAAAGGCATTTGGCCAATTACTCAATAGTTGCCGCTGCCGCTGCCACTGCCACTGCCTGCCACTGACGCAATCCAAACGCCACGAAGCGCCCAATTTTGGTCAATGCAATGGCAAAATTTGGGGCGACGACAACGCTCGTTAAAAGCCAGGCCAAGTCGGTCAGCGGCCACGCGGCGAATGCCAATTGAAACTGAATTGGAAAATTTGCTTAACACGCGCCTAAAGTACGAGTTCGAATACGAATGCGAGTACGAGTACACCCTCGCGCATCGGCTTTGATTGTTTGAATTAAAGTAACTCTGATTTTTGCTATTGCTCAATGGGTAATGGGTGGACAGGTTGTCGGATGGATATGTAGGTTGATGCAGGTCACGTCTTCCATGCAGATTACATCCCAGCATTCGGGAAAGTATTATATCAACAGATACCTGTCATTTCAATACCGACTACGATTCCGATTCCGATGCCAATATGTCAATGCATATTTGGTTTTGGTTCAGGGAGGGTCAGAGGCCAAATCCAAATCCCAGTTACATCTCTAGCCATAATTGCCTCACAAAAAAAAAAGAAACAGCAAAATGCAGAACGTGTCAAATCAATTTACATGGCAATTGAATGCGACAGAAAGCACAGCCAAGGATATCAAACATATGGCATGGTATGCATACGAGTATATTTGGACATACTCGAATATCAGGTACGGGGGTCGGTGTTCAGGTCAGTCCTTGGGCAAATTAGGACCGAGAGAGAGTGTGTGTGTGTGTGTGTGTGTGCTCTGTGTTGCCGCCTGTCAGCTTTCTGTTTTTGCCAACAGGAAATTATAGCGAAAGCGTGTTGAAGTGTAAAAGGATGTTACCCCAAATAGAAATGCAGGTGTACATGTGCATGGCAGGAAGAGGTCCAGGAGGAGGAGGAGGAGGAGGAGCAGCAGCAGCAACAGCAGAAACTGACATGTAATATGACTACAGAAAATTGCTATGGCTCCGTCTCTGGCTCCGGCCCTCTCTGGCAGTGATGCTGATGCGGATGTTGATGCTGAAATTGCAGCATGCGGGTGTCAGATACGAGCTACAAGATACAAATACCTGTGCACACCATCTATTTCTACCTCTAACTGTATGGCTCTATAGCCTGTTCATGTACAGCTCTGTGTTCGTTTTGCAAATCAACAGAACGGAAATTTATTTCAAAATACACACCAAAATGCAATGTTTGCCTTCTAACGATTCCCCGCACTGCACTGCAGCAGCAGCAGCACTGCACATCCTTCTAATAAGACAAATACAAATACGCAATTTGATGTGTGAGAATCCGTAGGGAAAGCGGGGAAAGAGTTAATGAACAACGCGTCACCAGCCCCAACCACTGTATACGTAATAAGTCATGTAATACAATAAGCCCAGCCAATAATTAGAATGGATTGCAGAGGAATATTACTACAATTTTCCGAGCAAAGAAGAGACTTCCTTCCATTGACATTTCCATAGGAAAATCATAAGCAATTTCATTTGACTTTCAGTTTAGTCAATGATTTAAGTCTGGATAAATTAATATTTATTTCATATTTCATTTAATAAAGATATCCAGAATTCAAAGATTACCTCTACATCTGTAGATACCTGAAACTACGAAAATGCCCAAAAGTTTAACCAATTTTCTTGCACCTTTAAAGGTTATTCAACGCTCTTTCCCGCTTAAACTATTCCACCGCTTTATGAATGAAATTACAGCACAGGAGGGCAGAGAATGCAGCTGGCAATAACTGGGAACTGCGAACTACTGACCAGGCCAACAACAACAGAAACAGTGTAAAATAGTGGAAACAGTGGAAAACTGCCACTGCAAAACGGTAAACCCAGAAACGTCAAATGCAGGTGCCTACAGCAGCAAAATCCACAATAACAGCAGCAGCAGCAAAACGTTTTACAACAAGAAATGGCTAAAAAGGGAGACGGAGAGAAAGAGAGAGCAGAATAGATGGCCCTAGGCTCTGTAGCTTCACTAAGCCATAAACTGGTTGTTGGTGGAGCTACAGGAAACGCTTGGGTTCGGTTTGGTTTGGTTTGGGCCTGGTTCAGGCTGCGCATCTGCACAAAAAATACCAACGAACCGAAAGCGAAACTTGAACAGAGGCCCAGCATTTAAATGCGGTTTCTGTTACTCTTCGTGCAGATTTTTTTTTTATATGAAAAACAGGAAAAGGAAGGTCAACACTTTTGGGAACTGAAACTACAGATACTCTAGCAATATATTCTTCAATCGAAAGGGTGATTTTAAGCAATCTTCAAAGCAGACAAGGCACTCGTAAACTTACACTAAAATTCTGGTATAATCCACAATTCTATGCTGAATGCTTCCTTCTTTGCTCAGTACACTCCGTGGACCCTTTGCAAGGGTATACAAATAGTTTCTTGTCTGTATCCCCCACTTTAGTGTGTCACTGGGTTTGTGTGATGCCCACATTGCAGTTTCTATAGTTGTTAATGGCTGAAGCTGAATCTCAAGTGGAACCTTAAGCTGAAGATGCACTTTGATGATGATGATGATGATGATATGGAGAGGAGTAGGTGGACTGTTGCTGGCGGACTGGTTTGCCATTTAAGTGGAATTTATGCTGCTGTATCCACCACACCAACCAAAGAGTCGAACTCCAGAGCTTTTGGCTGGGGTCTGTGTCTGTCATCAATTGCCTGGCGGCGCTGCCAAATGATGCATGCCCCAAAACCGAAGGGGCACCTACACATAGCTCCTATACCATTGCCTCTCCCATTTTTTATTTTTTTCTGCTTTTGAGCAGTAGGCGATCTGTGGAAACCTTAATGCCAATGGAAACGTGAGAATTTCATCGTCGTCTTCATCGTTGAAGATGCACTTTGGGATTTCCTTTTCTTTTCTTATTTTTGTCGATTTTTATCGCACACCATTTCGTTTTTCCCACTGCCATTTTTGGGTTTTTTACTTTTTGTCGCATTTAGCTGGGAGAGCCAATGAAAAACTACGTGAAAAACTAACAAAACGTGAGCGGAAAATTAAATAATTGAAAATCCACTGCGGCAGCTGCTGCTGCTGCTACTGCTGCTGCCGCGTGAAAGTGTACGGGAAAGGTCGTTCTGGGTGAGGCGATAGATAAATGCATTGTGATTATTCACTGGCTTAGCAAATGAAACCAAAATTGGCCATTGACCACCAGCAGCATCTCCCGTACCCCACCTAAGAGAGGAGCTATGGAGCCACTAAATCACCAACAGTAGAAGCAGCAGAAAAATCAATATAAATAAATGAAGACAAATATCCAAAGCACACAAAACTTGACAAAACGCATAAAAAAAAGTCTAACTACGCGGGTCTAAAAGCTTGCGGATACCCTTGCAGACAGCTAAAAAAAACTTTAAATAATAGTTGTCAGAAGAAAGAAAAAAAGAGAGGATCAAACAAAAAATACAAAACCTACGCAGCAAAGCGAGAGTTCCGTTTGTTATTTTCTAAGAGCAAGCAGCAGAGTCTGTCGCATTAATTGATGTTGTTGCTGAGAGAGCAATCAATGGCAAGAGCGGACAGGCATTGCGTGAGAGTAGCAAAGCTCTCTCATAGAACGAAATGAAGATCAATAGATAAGACAATTGCCACTGCACGGCGCTCAAGGCATAAAACAGACGAAATGCAAGCAGAGCAACAACCAGGCTAGATACTTATGTATATATGTACATACATATGTATGTGAATAAATGTGTAAAGCAAATGGCCATTCGCGCAGAGATGAGTCCAACTTCTCCAGAAAATCATAACACCGCACTTCTGCAACGCGTATGTACATATACTTACTATGTACAAAAAATGACAGAAATCTTCACGTTCCGTTCCTCCTTCAACTTGTCAATAAAACAAGGCAAAATGTGACTCGAAAAAACAGCAAACAAATATAAAAAAAAACAAAAAACTCGTGCAAATACGAAATAAATTTGTATTTAAGAGCAAATGTTTGGCTATGCAAACGGCGTGCCACCCGACAGGCGGACGAAGACTTGAATTATGGCAGCAGCCAAAAGATGCGTTGACAAGACCAAAGAAAATACAAAGAAAAATGCCAGAAATAAAATTAAATCAAAAGAGTTCCCCGACTGGTAAAAAAAAACCAAAGAAATTAAAGGCACTGTCAATTGGCGCAACATCAAAAACACAGATTGTGGTGGGGGGGGGACACAAGATTTACTATTATTTCTATTTTTTATTTGTTTTAATGTGGCTTCTTTTCATGGGCTAACAAGCAGCACGAATGCGTGTCCAAGAGACACGATGGCCAATGATGATGGCCTGAAAGGGCTGACGAAAGTGAATGTCATTTGAAATGATGCGAGACAGCGGAAAGAGGCGAGTGGTGATAGACTCCACAGAGAAAGAAAAAAAACTAGCAAGGGGCAAACGGTGAGATCCACCTTCACCTCCACCTTTTTACAGGTTTAAAAATATCATCATGTTTCTTGTTTGATGTATGGCACGATGTTAGCATACATTTTCCCAGTTTTCCAAAGTTTTTCCTTTTAATTGGACAGGAGATTATCGAGCAGCTGCACTACCGTTTGGGGGTGGAGGCCCCGGCCCCGGCCCCACAGTGCAATCAAAGACATCGATTAAGGAATGATGAAGTACAAAAACTTGAAATCACCAAATTGCCCCAAACGATGTGGCACTACTGCAGCGAACGCAATCAAGCCAAAAATATCGCATTACAGTCACACACAGAGCAATCCAGAGAGAAGTGTACAGTGAAAAGGTTGAGAGGATTGGAGAGAACAAGAAGTAATCGTTCAACGACGGGGAGTTCACTTGTCTCCGCCCCCCCCCCCACGCCCCCTCAAGGAAAAAAGAAAAGCATCGTGAAAGCGAGACATCAATTGAGCAGCGGATTGGAGAAGACAACAAATAAACGAAACGTGGTACTCGTTCGTACATATATCGGGTGATTGCAACAGCGAAATGGAGACTGCCCTTTTGATTGATTTGTGCCCCGGACATTAAATGCAATCAAAGTAACAATATTTGTCCTGGCCACGCCCACGAGTCACTCAATAAATCAAGTCAGAGCAGCCGCCACGCCACTCTTTTGCCCACACACACACCTTTTGGGGAAACTTCGCTTATGGCCGTAGCCTAAACACGCAAAGGCGCCCCAAGACGGGTTATTAAATTGCCTCCTCAAATCCTACACAAAAACAAACAAAGAAAATCCTACCCAACAGAACGGAACAAATAAACACAAAGGCGGGTGCAGGGCGGACGGACATGGCGGGGGCTATGCTGAAACGGAAGGAACTAACGGCTGAAAAACAAAAGCTCACTTCCTGTCGTTTCGTCTTTCCGTCGTGTCGTTCCCTACATCGAGTGCGGGCAGGGGCGGGGGCGGGGGAGAGAACTTTATGAAATATAAATGAGCTTTATGAACATTTCAAAAAGAAATCCAAAATTACACGCAATTTATGGATGTAGCAGGTGTAGGAAGTGGGCGTGGCAATGGCCATTAATGTTCAGCTTTAAAGAGCACGCGACAAAAACAGGTCTATGGGGTCTACGGGTGGTAGGGGGTGTAGTGTCGCTGTGGGGCGTTGGACATGAGGTCTGGGCAGCAATTACCGTTAAGCGGATTGTAGTTTACACTCTCTATGGCGGCATACACAGAAATACTACTCGTAATCTAGAACTAAATGCGCACATTCCTCCATTATGTCTTTCCCCTGTACTTTCCTTTACGTGTAGAGAGAGCATGGGGTATATTCGGTTTATGTGTGTCGCCACATGCCCTTTGTAACCTGTTTGCAGTAATTGAGTGAAATGATATATTACCACATAATATACTCATCTATTTCAATACTTGACTTAATCTTTTAACAGATTTAATTTGAATTTTAAAATGCATCACAATCGGTTTATATTTTCAGTTAAAAATCACAAGCCATCAAATGTGTCTTTGCGGTGTTTCAATCTAATTTCTTTCACTGTTTTTGTATACATAGTAAGTAACTTATAGTAGTAGCGGATATCCCATAGTCGCAATTTTCACTCTCTCATTCTTTGTTTCTAATTTTCATTTCGTGTAACGTTATTGTTATGGCTCTCTCTCTCTCTCTCACCCTTCACATGAACACTCTTTCTACCTCTTTCTGAGCATTTTCACACTTGTAAATCAATTAATTTTACAGCTTTGCTGTTGTTGTTGTTGTTGTTGTAGCCACTGCCAAGCACTCAGAACCGAATGCCCCTCCACCACCACCTGCTGTGCTGGTCATTTAGCCTAAGCGCCAGCTAAGCTCCAAGTGCTCGACTGGCTCGACTGCCCAAGGATTGTTGTCCTCCCTGTAACCCTCTGTAATGTGAGAGGGAAAGAGCGTCCATGTGTGTGTGTGTGTGTGTGTGTGTGTGTGCTGGTTGCCTGTGTTTGTGCTTGTGCTTGTGTGGGAACTTTTGTTGTTTCGAAAGCAAATTGTTGGCTTGTAAATGTTTGGCCGTTTGGGCCAACCGGCTTTTGCGATTTGCTTGAGCGGCTGTCGGACCGTTGAAATGCTTGTGAATGTAATTAATACTCATAGTAGTCGGTACCTTTGCCACCACTTGGCCTTCTCTTGCTCCTGCTGCTGCACAGCACACACAGCACACACACCCAACTTTGGGGTCAATTGCTGGTAAAGAAGCGTCCGCAATGCGGTGGCTAAAGTGTAATTTTGCTTAATAGAGAGCTTAACATATATACGAATATATGATGTCAACATTCAAGTTTTCCAAAGGGTATCAAGGCATCAGATGGAGATTTTCCTTGGGCAGATATTCAGCATTGGGGATTGTAAGCAGCTTTTGGAAAAGCTCTAAAGATCCTCTTCAGTCTCTGTATTTTCTAATCATTTTTTTTTTTGCTGATCATCCTACCGTCGCCCATCTAAGAAGGCCTGTGGAATTATCACTTGAAATGTCTCATAGATGACAAAAAATCTCACATTTTAGTTTCAAAATTGAAAGTTTCAGAGTTAGTGCTAAAAAAAAAAGCCGGTTTATTTTTTTTAATTTTTATTAACAATTAACAAAATTTTGGGTAATGCATTTTTCAAAATGACTGCAAAATTATTGAGAGTAACACCTTTGGAACCCTTGACCTTTTCCAAAGAAAACAACAATACGACACACATATCCGTGAATAATATATCCAAAGTTCCAGTGTTGTACAAGGTAAAAGCGAAAACCCCATTTATTACGAGTACTTCTCGTCAAATAAATGGCATCCATCTCCTGTGCAGCTCCAAAGCACCGTCTGGGGCAAGTTCAAATTGCATCCCCGTTGGGGCGTGCTGCTACCCAACGAACAGACCCAATGCCGAATCACCCTCAGCAAGGGGGTTGATCTCTCAAAACGCGGCCTCGATCGTGTGATATTGGTCTGCATGATGGCCCCCATTAATTCGGTGGACATGGACTTTACTTCGGCATTCTGGCGTCACAATATCTGCTACGATCCGACGGTGGAAAAGCATTCGCTGAGTTTTCAGCAATCGAACAATGCAATGAGTCGAAATGAAGGGCGTGTTGCCCCCATATATTGGAGATAATTTTGGGAAGAAACCTCTTTGAGTGACTATGTCCTGGCAATTATCCTGACTAATGGCTGGCTATAGTCTCGTCATGGCTAACACAATAACAAAGTAATTGGTGGAATGCTCTATTGCTGTCGTCCTTCTGCCTTTCATTAAAAACTAAGAGCGTGTCTATCCAGCTGTCTGTCTAACTGCCTGACACCGAGAGTGCCACCTGGTACCTGTGACACATCCCTGTGCTCTCCTCTTTTGGGCCCATGTGTGTCTCTGTTGCACAACAGCATATCAAGTAGGCTCGTACAATGCTCAAGTATCCTTTCCTGGCTGCATCAAGTGCAAGCTGCAGTGGCTGTGGCTGTGGCTGTGACAGTGGCAACAGTTCCGATCATTGATTAATTACAGGGAGCTTTTTTTTGTGGCAATAAACCAGCAAATTAGTCATTGCAGAGACCTCAAAACAATTAATGAAGTAAGCCATAAACGCTTAGACTTCGATTTTCCCCTCCGCTCTGGGGAAAGAGCTTTTCTTGGTCCTGGAGAGTGTGCGCGCTTTCAAAAAACCTTAGAAAAAACACCTAAAAACTTTGCATAAATGTACCCAAATAGTTGTGGAAATCTTACGTGCGCACTGTGGAGTAGAGTTGGGAAGATTTTCCAAGAAAAACAAAAACGGCAACTAAATAAAGACATTTGGAAATTTTCTAGCCATGAAAATCACTCGGGCAGTAAATTAGGTTCATGTCTCAACTACTATATGAGGGCGGGGAGTAGGTTTGCTTGACCCAAAGTCCGGAGACCAAAACAAACATTCAAAAGATGTTGCTGATGATGATGATGATGATGTGGCAGGTGGAGAGTAGGAGGCGTTGCCAAAAACTGGGCACTTGTTCTGCCTCAGTTATTGTTGTTTGTGTTGGCCAACAGCCCTGAACAATGAACTAAATCATAGCCATGAAAGATGTGCCAACGCCAAAAAGAAAAGCTAAGCCCTCTCAAGCCTCCTAGCCTCCTAGTAATAATAATGAAAAGCCACACAAGTGGGTGGGTGGCCATTCAAAAATTGTATGCTGGAACGAATGTATCTGAGTATCTATCCGTTCGTTCGTTCGTTTGGGACTGGCTACCTTGTGCAACCTGCAGTTTGTTTTGCCCCTGAATTTACGATCCACAACAATCACAAAAGAAACGGGGTGGGGTGGGCTAGACGTGACCAGCAAACAACAAAACATTACATTTTTTTCGAAATAAAAGAAAAGAAAAAATTCACAAAAAAAATAAGGTATAAAAATTGTAATAAAAATTGCAGCTCATGCGAAGCGATAAAACCAGAGGAGAGTCCTTAACCCCGCTCGCTTCTCTGCTGGGGTGGGGGGGTGAAATCTCAGTCATAAACTATACAATGACTTTGCATTTGCTTAACCCATTGGTGAACCCCCGGCGCCGGCACCTGCCACCCTTCCTGGTATTTTTTTCCCCCTTTTTTCTGCATGATTTAATGCGTAATTTTCAGGAGTTTGCAAAATTTTACGTATAATTTATCATTTTTACACCAGGAAACAGGACGAACCGGTGGAGGAACTTTGCACTGGTTTTGGATTTCTTTTGGGACGACACCTGCCTCTGGCAGTGGTAGTGGAAGTGGCAGTGCCACATCCAAACCAGCCCCACCCACTCGTTGCCATAACAAATGGTTCCAGCGGCAGCCAAACATTTTGTGACCACAACTCATTGACATTTGAGATTTAGTGGCGACTCCTCTGGTTCGTGCAACCATCAGACCATGCTCCATTCCTCCCTGCCCAGCCTAGAGCGCAGCCTTAATTAAAATTTCCCCATTGAAATGTAGTCCTGGGAATAATAAGCTACTGCCAGTAGCAGTTCTCATGGTTGATAAATGTCCTGCAGGGGATTTGGAGCGGATTTTCGCAGAGATTTTTGGCATGCCAAAAATGTTATTGGGAAAAATGGCTTTTTAGCTTGGGCCTAGATGCTGAAATTTATTTGCTGATGGGCATATTTTTAGGGGGAAACTATGGAGATAGAATGATGAAGCTATGGAGATATTGAGTGGGAAATCTAGCTAAAGGACACAGTGGAAGGAGCTGGGTGGCGCTTCAATGCTGCTAGAAGATCAAATTTTCAACAGAATTTTTATAAGATTTAAAAATAAAATTGCTGCTATCTAAATATTTCAATATTCGTCTGAATTCTGCCGAAAATTTGTATAATCAAATCAAAAGTTAAAGTCTAAGCCATCATTGTTCTTTTGGGTCATGCTATCAAAAATATATTGAAAATACTTTTAATTAATTTAAAAATTATTAAGCGCTCTTCATGCTTCAGCTGAAGCTCTCACAATATGATTGGAATGCAATATGTTGCAGGGGAATGTGGAGCTGGAGCTCGTCCATCTACAACCATCCCCCCGAACGAACTATCAGCTCAGCTCCCTTTGAAAGCAATTAAAAATTTAATGCATATTCGGGCCTTTGATTTAAGTTCTCAGGCACATTCTTGGGGTGTTTTAACTTGTGCCCTTTGGCTTTTAGCCCTTACATTTTGGTAATTTATGCAATGGCAAATATTTTGGGTATTTATGAGTGAATATTTGCACTACATGCGAGTGCAGGCAGGACATACCCTACCCTCCTGCCCCAGTATCCCCCTGCAAGCCGACTTGACTTCCAATCTTCATATTAATTACACAATATTCCATTTGCATACGAGAGAACTCCTGTGCGCCCTCTCACGTAATCAGGCTCCACATTTCGGGCATGGGAATTATCGATCGGATATGCCATAGACTTCAATTAGTGTAAGGATGGAATTTGTGATTGATTTGATGTGCAGCTGCAGGTGCAGGTGCATTGTGCATGGTCCAATATAGCAAATGCAGAGTACAGTTGCGGCTTCATTCTGACATCCCGTGTAATTTGTCGTCTCATCTGGCCCCGTGTTTTCTTCTCCTCCGGCGGTTTTCCATTGCTCCCTTTGCCTGCCTGCCTGCCTGGCTGCCTGCCCCATAAGTCACACACTTTGAAATGCAACACATGGCGGCGCTAGCAGCAGCATCAGCACAACTGTAGAGATTTTTCCTTCGTTTTTCTTTTGCCCCTGCCCTGCCCTATCTTTTTTTTTTTTGCCATCTTGCCACTGCTGCTGCCATTTGCTACAATATCCTTGTGCTGCCTGTCTCTATTTTTAGACCCCCTCTGTTTGCCTCTGTCTCTGGGGTTCGTTCGCATTATCACCCGGACGGAATACGGAGTACACAGCATAGAGAGCTGTAGATTTGTCGTAATTGTGTATGGAGTGTTTCACGTCCATCTTCCATCTTAAGGGCAGCCTGCAGCAGCAGCATCAGCTCTCCTTCCTCTGCAATAAACTTTTCTCTCCTTCTCTGTCTCTATATTCCTCCTCTTTGTGTGCGTTCTGTTTGTTTTTCCTGCTGCTTTTCTACTGAAGTAGCAGCAGGCACCCCATGCTGCGTATTTTTCCTGAACGGCTACAGTCTGAGTGTTGTCGATATGCCTATGGGAGTGAGGCCCCAACCCCATTCTCATCCCCATTTCTGAGGCCAAAGGCGGCTAAAATTAGACTCCAGACGATTTTGTAGGAGCTCTTTCCGTCCGTTCGTTCGTCCGTCCGTCCGTTCATTAAGCGGCCATGGCAATGGCATACGGCACAGCATTTTAATTTGCGGCATTAAGGCGTAGTAAATGTACATAAGGTATGGCATTATAAAGCGCTTAAATAACGCAAAAGATTCCCCAAGAAAGATTCCGTATAGCGCATTAAAATGGCATTTGAGTGCTTCAGTTAAATGTCGGTGGGGATTGTGGTTATTAAAGTAAATGAATTGGGGCTAGATTTTACTTGAATTCCGAATGATTGTAGTTTTCGTGTGCTTACCTGAAAGAAATAGAAGAAATATATAAATTAAATGTTTGGAAATAGCATTGGTTATTTATGGTAATTTACTGCATAATCTGATTGCGATCGGTTCAATATAATAGGCTAAATAAATTAATAAGTATCCTGTCTCTGGCATGTGCTTTAATCACTTCTCTTCACAGCTTGCTCTATCCTAGTGAGAATCCTTTTTCTCATTTCTAAATGGAGGTACAGCCCCTTCTCTTTTTATTGTATCAACGCTATGTGAATTCACATTTCAAATGCATGTTCTCTGCAGGTTATTTCAAACATTTCCCAAACTAAAACTATTTTATCTTCATTTCAATTTTAGATTAAATTTATTTGCCCGGCAGTCTGACGTAAAAAAAAAGTTTTTGTTCTACGAAAAAAACATATTTAGAATTTTTTCTAATATTTGATATTTGTATAATTATCATCACAGTCGATTGCCTGATCCGATTTGCTGCCAACCGAATATTATTTATTAATATTGAGTTGAATAAATATTTCTAAAAGAAAAAATTTCAAACAAAATTTAAGCTTTAATGAGAAACGAAATAAAATATTGTGCCCACATAAATCCGCTTATTTTCACATGAATTGAGTTCAAAAAGTCAGATGCAAACACACACACACAAATACATAGGCATATGTATATATTTTTTTGTATGTAAAATTATTCCCCTCTGAGCCACATCTGCATTTTTGCGCTGATTCGCTGCGTGACAAAAATGCAAAGCATAAAAATCGAATGGAATAGAATGAAATATACAAACATACTTGTACATGCATACATATGTACATACATATATATAAAACAAAAACGAAATGAATACTCGTATGTGTATAAATTTCGATTAAAATGTGCGTAAATTGTTTGGAATTTCAAAGCCAAAAGCGGATTCCCAGGCTTTGTCTAGGCGTTGGAACGCAAATAAAAAATATTTGTTTAAATTTGTAAACAATTTGAGAGACAAAAGAGATACGGGGAGGGAGAGAGAGAGAGAGTGGTGTGAGTGTTCAGAAAAATAGAGGAATTACAACACAAATGAAACAAAAACCGCAATAAAGAAAGCTGAAATTAGGTACGCCGAATCATTGATACCTCTTAAAATCAATTGGTTCAGGGTAAAACTACATATACATACATATATGTACATATATGATAGAGTTCACCAATTGGGATGCACAGAGTGAAATAAAGAACAAAATGAAATCACAAATTCTTCATAGCAAACTATGCTTAAATATCATCATACCCTCTCTGCATGTGTACAAAACCGAAAAGCAGATGAGAATAACATTTCCGCTTTGTATCCCTCACTATCTCTCACTCTCTCTATCTATCTCTTTACTGATCTTCCTACTCTTTATGCCCATCGCTCTCATTTTATGCCTCTCTCTCTCTGTCTCTCTCGAGTACAATTCAGTGGAGGAGAGTGGGAGGGCAGGGCACTACTTCTCAGTAGAGCTCTCAGTGCCTGGGCCGTTTAATCAGTTTAAATTGACACTGGGGGTCAAATTCATTAAGATAGAAATTCCTTTTTGTTTTTGCTTCGGCGCTGCTGCTGCTGGCACTGCCTTCTGTCTGCTGCCTGGGCGTTGCCTCTTCTTTGCGATGACAACAAGGCAACGACGGAATTTCAAAATCATAAATTTCGAACAAAGATACGTAAATGGGCAACTGCAGGCATTTTCCATTAGCGAGGAGGGTACTTTCCATTCTCAATTTCCATCCATTTGCGCGCAACACTTGTAAACAAGGGAAAATGAAAATATGCCTACCTAGACCCAAGCAATTATTGCTTTTGCCCCGGAATACGAGTGTAGAATGTATTCTCCAAGCGAAACGCAAACTCAAGTGATATGTAAAAATTAGATACAAGGCAAAATGTTTATAGATAACCTTAAAAATACCAGAAAAATAATGACAGAGCGGCGCCTGTCGGAGCCACTGCCTGGCTGAGAAGGAGTAGCTGGTGGGGTGTGGGGCGCTAGCGCCTTTAGCAGCAGGATATGCGTGACTGGCATTGGAATTAAGCAGAAATATTTTAGCGCTCAGTGTCAAACGAGGCGAGAGACAGTATGACAGGCGGGCAGAAAGAGATGGCAACGGAGAGGGAGTAAGAGGTACATAGCTACTGTCGACGTGGTAACCTTATGCAGAGAAGAGGCATCCAGTCAAGGCGAAAAAACCTAAATACAAAGACATAAATAAATGTAATGGCTTTTGCAACGCAAACAGCCAAGTCCATTAAATTGGGCTACAAAAAGAACTAGACCAGCGATGTACCCTTAAGTAAAGAGAGAACTGTCCTACGCAGCAGAAACATTTGAAGAGAGATTTTTCGTGATGCAGTTTGGGGTAGATTTCTGCTCTATTAATGCTTTCACTGTGTTTATTTGTATTTATATCACTAATAAGCTGCCAGCCCACCTATCTACCCGCCACAGTTGCCTAGCGCTTTACAGGGTACCATTTCCATCACCAGGGTAGCAGCTACCAATTTATTTTTGGCCTTAGCTCCAGGCTCAAGGCTCTACCACCCTACCACCACAGGCGTGGCCAGAGAGCTATGCATTACTTTGATTTCCAGAAAGCGTTAACTTAACAAAGATCTACGACGACGACATGGCATGGCCATGTGTATGCCCATACATACATATGTATGTACATATGTATGTACATATGTGTGGGCGTGTGCATGGGCGTTGATTAAGTGCCCATGTGCGCGTAAGTACACATCAGAACACATGTATGTAAGTGGATGTGGGTGGTTGGGTATGAGGTGAGGTCCAAAACTCTGGCGTTATTACAATAAATTCGTCATAATTGCATTAAAAATTCCATATACAGGACCCGCAGAACATCATGACAGCCAGCCCAACACACTCCCTTCTCTCCCCACACCGACCGATCATATTGTGAATTGCTTAAATTGCCCTTTATTAGTTTTTTCACACACACTAAACAGGGTTGGAATTACTACTACCAACAACAGCAGCAGCAGCAACAACAACCATAACAACAATAAGCTCAAAAGAAGAAGAATTAATGTGTTCCATGGTTGTAAATACAACAGCAAGAACAACAAATTGGTCTCCGGCCATCGGAATTGGTAGGTTTGCGTGTTTGTCCGCATTAAAGGTATAGCTCCTTAGCCGGGAGCCAGGAGCAAAAGGGACACAGCTATAGACCCTGGGCACTTTTAGTTTTTATTTGGTGAACTAAAGCAAAAAACCAGAAAGAACTTTTCAAGATGGTCGAAGCCTCAGATACTCTTGGGAATTGCTAAGAAGGGGGGCAGCTCGCTGAAGAAAATTATTTCGTTTATAGATTTTTTTATATCTGTAGATTAAGGGAATTTGAAAAACAATCTCTCAAGCTATCTGCTATCTTGGGTTCCTTTGGGGGAAATCTGGTCATCTTTTTTAGACTTTATAGTTGCTCAGATGGTTTCTTCTTTGCGTAGTAGTCTTGTTACCCTCCACTGCGAAGGGTAGCAAAAGCAACAGAGACATAAGAAAATTCGTATATTCCCATTCGTTTTTTTTTACTTTAGTTTCTTATTTTGTTTTACTCTCTCTTTCTCTCATTCTCACACTGCCTTTCTCCGTCTCCTTTTCTCTCGCTTAATATTACCCTCATTATTATTTCGCTTTCGTTTCATACACACACACACACTTACTAACACACTCACACATATGCAATTAAGTGGCCCTGGCCTAGGTGGATATCGGATACAAGAATCCTGCTCCTGCTCCAACACCGTGCTCCACTGCTAAAGCAGCAAGGGGAGCCCTCGTCAAATCGTTATTGATTGTGTTGTAGCGGAGCCTGCTGCTGCTGCTTCAACTTCTGCTGGTGGCGTTGCTGCTGCTGCTGTGTTGGTGGTTTCAGCGGTGTGGCTACTCCCTGGGAGACTGGGAATTAAGTGCCCTGTTTTGGGCTATCATTAAAGCCCGTATCCTGCGGGCGCGCCTCATAAATATCGCCAAAGCATATTGATGGTTATCTGGCACGCAACGAGACTCTACTCTACTCGTCTCTCGTCTCTGCTCGACCCCAACACCGACCCCGACCCGAACCGGAGGCTTCAAAGAACTCGAAAGGCAACAAACTCTGCAAAATTCATTCGTTGTTTTTTGCTCGTCTAAAGATAATTTGATAAGTGTTTGGTCTGCCCCGCAGGATGTGGCTCTGGCGCTACTGTATCCCTTGCAGCTCTCAGAAACTGAGATTGGAATCTGCTTTGGAAAATTTTCCTCATAAATGGGAAAAATCCTTGTGTGCTGCTGATGACATAACAAGGACGAAAGGTGTTGGTGCTTCACATAAACCAACCATCCCCTACTGTCCCTCCATCACTGCTCTCCACACACAATCGTTTATACATAGTGCCAAAAGCTCCTCTGGTTGTCATTTGCATGTAGACGGGGGGGGGGGGGACTTGAAAACAAATGTCAAAATCATAGAATCCATAAAGAGATTGGCCAATGGGGCGGGGAAGGTGGAGAGTGGAGAGCATAGAGCAGCAGTCCATTAAAGGGGTGGGTGGAATAGGGGGGGTTGGCACATGTGTGTGTTTGGCATTTGCCGTTTGCGTTTATTGAATACGCAAAACATGAAAATCACCCAGCAACAGCAACAGCAATGGAAGGAAGCACAAAACAAGCCCAAAAACAGAATCACAATCGAAGAGAATCGTACGAATCGTACGAATCGTAGAAGAGACAAAAGCAAAAGGCATAATTAACATGCAAAACATACAACGATTATTGGAATTTATGTGTAAGAGATAAATAGAGAATAGGCAGAGGAGATACCCATAGGTACCATGTGTGGAGCAGAGACAATGATTTAAGCATTCGTGCACAGAGAACAAACCAGAATACTAATTGATTTTGTTCAAAAACAAAAAAAAACAAAAACCGAGAGAGAAATGTCAGAGATACGATGGATGGAAGTTCTTCGAAGCTTTCATTTCCCGCTCTCTCTCTTTCTCACACTGTGTAGTAGAGTGATATAACCAGGACAACGATCGGGGATTCAATGGAATAGGCCAAATACACTGATTCCTTCTCTTCGTTTTAGGGATCGAGACATACTGACTTACTGATCGCTCTCTTATGGCTGCTCCACAATGATGAATTTGATCAATTTGCAACAGAAAGGATAAGGATGTTGTGGTGTCTGCTTTCTCTTTATTTGCAACCTTCTATGCAAAATTCTCTGCAAGGGTATACAACAAATAGCACCAAAAACCTGCACACACAAAAACAAAAAAAAGAAAGGCGAAAGTGCATTGTGCCAAAAAGATTGAGAGGGAGGGAGGGAGGCTTATGGGGCGGTACACTGCCGCAGTTTGTGTGGTTCACCAGTGTGCGGGAAAGAGCAGGAGGGCACACAGCCGCCGATCTAGACTGTGAAAGGGAGCAAAACGGTGCTGAACAGGAGCGTTTGTGAGTCAGACAAAGAGTGGGGGAGGGCCCCTACTCGAATGCAAGAGAGAGAGAGCAACACAGAAAAAGCCAATTTAACGCTTGAATACAGTTTTCAATTTAAAGTTTTTCGCTCTTTATTTTTCCGTTTACTTTTTCCTTCCACTTTTATTTTTGGGTATGTGTGCAGAGCTTTCTTCTTTGCCGAGACTTTGGCGGTGCTGCAGCTGTGTTCTGTCTGTACATTCAATACTCAGAACACTCCTATAGCTCCCCGCACATTCCCGTTAACTCCACTTGCCATCAGATACTATGTATGTATGTATGTGTGTACATCCCTTTTATGCCAAGGCAACTTGTTACTCTCATGGAAACGCACAATGTGTTGATGGAACGAACAGGCAGGGCAGGGCAGGGCAGGGCAGAGGGAGCTGAACGGCTGCTGGTATCAAAATCCATCAAGCCACAAAAACCCAAAAAAAAAAAAAAAAGAAAAGCGTCTTGCCGTTGCCCTGAAAATATGTGTATAGCCAAAGCGCATAAAAGTTTACTTTGATTAAAGTTCGATCTAAAGTCACAATACACTCACCCCCACAGAGAGAGAGTGAGAGTGAGAGAGAGAGAGAGCAAGATATGTATATAAATACTTTTTGCCACACCAGGAAGCTATCAAGGAAAAGGGAGCCCGGCAACTGATAGGAGGATAGGTAGGAAAGAGCGGAGGCAAAGCCAAAAGGCAAGTCAATGTAAGCGAAGCTATAAGTGAGCCCAAAGCTTATTGAAATGATTGAGGCCAAATGGCGCGATATCGAATGCGGGCTTCCAAGTGAGGATACAGGATAAAAGATGGATTGCGAGATGGTTAGGAGGGAGGTAGGGAAGCCACTGGTTAGAGTGAAAGTCCGTTTAAAGGGAAGCAGAAAGCTCACTTAGAGAGTGACGGAAAAGTTCACTTAGCGCCACGCAAGTAGGAAAGTTCTCGCTCAGGGCCAGAGGAGCCGCCGCCTCTCATGATGGTGGCTAAAGTACGCAATGCTGTTATGTGTCAACAACAACGCCAGGACAGGACAGGACAGGACAGTATGCTCTGTGGGATACAGTAGGGAATTCTTGTGTTTGTGCAGAAGCAGAAGCAGCAGCAGAACCGATAGATAGATCCAACAGATTAAGTAAGGGAAAACATACCCAAAGATAAACAGAACATAAAACAAAATCAAGAACAAAAAAACAAAAAAAAAAACGAAAGACAAAAAAAAAAAAAGGAATTTCTCATGTAAATTTCAGTGTATTTTCAGTCATGTTTCACAAGGCTGTTTGTTCAGGAATTTATCATGGTAGAAACACACACACTTATTCAATGTTATGAGATGTGTCTATTCCGCAATCTATCTACTAAAAAAATCATCAAAATAATTGTTAGATATACGCCTCAAGAGTTGCCTAAACCACACCCTTAACCCTTTACTCTTCTGCTGGTGATTATAAACAACGTGTACTTAGCACTGAATCAATCATTGCCCTGAGTAGTAGTAGGTAGAGACGTACCTGCAAAATGATGAAAAAGAGAAGACAAATTATGATAAATGCTTCGATTTAACCATCTATCAAAACATATAACAACGTATCTATGTATGTATCTATAATGTTTAATCAATTGGTGTTCATAATATTTTGGCATTACTGGGCAGTTTTTTTTTATCCAACTATCCAACTAACAATTGTTGTTGCTCATGTTTTTAACCCTCCACTCAACAATAGCATCACTCGAAGCTCGAAACTCGTTAGAGGCCTAAACAACAACAAAAAAACAGCCTCTCGAAAGCACCGACTGGCCCCCAAAGCTTTGTTGGTTTTTCATAACGTACATAAATACATACAAACATATATTTTTAATGAGCCTATACCACCTGGGGCATTGAGCAGCAACATTATGATCTCTTTGGCCACGCACAAAACTTAACTAAAACTCTGGAGAAGAAGAAAAGACCTCAACCTCAGACTTAGGCCTCAGATCAGAGCTAGTCATAATTAAAATAAAATAAAAAACGAAAAATGAACAAACGAAAAAGCTGCTCTGAATGGATAATGTTTTTCTTCTCATGAAAAACGAGTGCGGAAACTAAACACAAAAACAACTATGTATTTTCAACCGACTGAACTAATGACTTGGAGCTTAACAGCAGAGCAGGGCAGAGCAGTCGTCTCTGCCCCATTGAGCAAGCTGGGTGCATCATCATCATCATCATCATCTCTAGGTCACGCATTCGATTGCCCCCAAACAGATGCCACAAGGTCCGAAAAGAAAATTCTTTATTTTCCAGTCTTCATTTTCTGTTTGGCAAAATGAGTTTTTCATATTGTTTTATTTTTTTACCTAACTGTTTTTCTATCCATCTTTCATTTGTGGCACGCACCAAAGACAAACAAACAAAGTTGCAACACACAGAGAGAGAGAAAGAAAAACCATTCCATTTCTCAATTCTCTCGTTTGGCCACTGAGCCTATGGACACAGGAAGAAGAGAGTTATTGCAAGAACACCCCTGGTAGTGGTAGGAGATGAAAGGTATATGGGAGTCAAAGAAGGAATTTGGCCATGCCGCAGCATAGAGAAAAATCTTCAAAGAATCGGCATGAAGTCAAGCTATAAGGCTGATCTCTCTATTATGTCTATCATATCTATCTTGTCAATGTTTCGACTTAGGATCATTTTCCACTTAATGGACCATAAATAAACCTGCGGTTCAGGTAACTTTATAGTCGCATGAACTCTCTCCTTTTGTTTATATCGTTTCGAAATGGCAATCAATACGTAGAGCAAGAGAATGGAAGAGATAAAATACAGAAAGGGTTCATTCGACAGGCGAAGGCATCTCAAATTGATTTCCCTTTGAAATTCGATCCAAAATGATGGCTACCATTTGACTTCATTCTTCCCATTCATTCACTCACTCAATCTCTGTGTATTTCAGAGCTACCTTTTGCACACTTTCCCTCCCTTCCCCCTCCCCACCTTGCCTTCTATCTGTCTGCCTTCCTGTGTATCTGTTTCAGTTTTTAATTAAAAAATGGGGAAAATTTCCATCTCTATTTCTGTTTGTGGGTTCTTTCTGTTGTTTGTGCTTTAAAAATCAAATCAAACTTAACTTCAGGTTAACCCCCGGTTTAACCCACACAGCATACGCATGAAATTGTATTCCCCCCTCTCTCTGTCTTTCTGCCCCTGGTGTGCCCATCTATCTCTGTCCATTTTGTGTCTCTCTTTCGCGGAATTGTCTTGAATTCTCTGCCTCCACCTTTGGCCTTTTGCATTGTTGCATTTCTGCGTGCAGCTGGGGGGGTTCGCGACATTTTCATTTCAAATTTTATGCCCAAGAGGAGCACCAAAGCAGCGGTGCCGGTACACCCCAACCCCATGCCCCAAAAAGCTCATCTCCATCCCACACACACACACACACACACACACACAGACACATCTTGTTTTCATTTCCGTCAGAGCTACAATTGACGCTGCTCAACTTAACCTCATTCGTCCTGCGTCCCGCCGCTGCTGCTGCAGTTTCATTTGCATATTCAGAGGGACTTCCCCATGCCACCTTCTCTATCTCTCTCTCTCTCTCTATATATATCTGGCAGAGTCCTTCTCGTTTGGTTTTCCAGCATTTGCACAGGCCCTGACACGACACACCTTTGTATGGCCAAGCGAGGCGACTCTTGGCCAAAAAATAAAAATCGGAGGAGTACATGCACTTTGCAGATCAGTTTGTTGCTTCGTCAGATGATTGCAAGTGACGTTGATTCCGCTGTATAAATGACGCATAACCAAACGGATACATTTTCCATTGAAAATGTATTTTTTTGGTTTTAATTCTCCACCTTTCTACACTTTTGGGCAATTAAATTTGCAATTAAAGCATATTTGCAATTTTCTATATACTTTTCCACCCATTTTAGACTTTTGTTTGCATTGGATTTTCACCACCTTTGGGGCAGGGCAAAGTCACATGAAATTAAAACAGAATATTCAACTTTTTTGGGAATGCTTCTGCTTCTTTCTCTGTTTTTATTCCATTTCCACTCTGCTAACTGACATGATAAAGTGTTGCCTTGACTGCCTGACTGTCTGAATGTCTGTCTGTCTGCCTGCCTGCCCGCTGGCAATGTTGCAGCACTGTGTCGGTGGGACCGGTCCTCCCCCTGCTTTGCCTACGAGGCTGTCTCCGCATTGTCACGTTTCAGCGCGCCTTCAACCCCTTCTCATGGGTAGAGTAGGGGGGGGGAGCCTTCCTCCCTTTCAGCCAGGGTAATGCACTTATTCAACCATCCTTACCAGGCCACTTGTTTCCTATCAAATGAATATAAACTTTGAGAGCAGAAACACTTGCCGCCCGCCCTCTGCCACATCATTCGATGTCTCCTTCTGCTATCCCTCCACGCCAACCCTTTGGATGGAGGATGTACTATCCTTATTTTTCTTTGGGAAAATTCACAAACAATTTAGCTTTGCCCTCGGCGTTTGCTAATTGAAAAATGAAAAAGAAGAAGGCAAAATGAGAAACTTCTTGCAATTTTTGAAAAGTGCAACAACAACTATGCCGCAGCGAGGGTTGCCATATGAGTTACAAATACAAACAAAACAGAGAATGGTGTGTAGGGGGTGGGGGGGAAGGAGAAGACACATCATCATCATCATCAACATGGCGGCGGCTTTTTATGCAACACACACACACACACACATCCAATCCATTGTTTCCCATCTCAGACTTGCTTATATGGCTTTTCCTTTTTGCACGTGGCAAAAATTTGTTGCAAATTTTCGTGTGCGCATAATTACGTGGCAAGCAGCAGCAGCATCGCACCACCAAAGTGTTGCCAGCAGGCAATGCCATGCCGCACATCCTTGTCTGGGTCTGGGGCTTTGTGTCTCCTTCCAAATGACGCATACGTCATGTTGCACGAAAGCAACTGTGACTCCGCGCGCGCGAGTTGCTGGCTTTCGTTGCATACATTTCTTGTAATTAAAATCGCATTGAAGCATGCAACGAACGAGAGCGCACAGCGCCGAGCCAGAGCCAGAGCCAGACTTTTGCCTTTGAGGCAGTAGCAGTAGCAGCAGCAACAAAAACTTGTTAACGTGTGCGCCCCTGTATATCCTTTCTGTCTGTCGCTGTCTGCCCTTTCTCTTTCTCTATCTCTCTCTCTCTACTCTTCACTGGCTCTCTTTCCCCCTCTCTCTCTCTCTGTCTCTGTGTTTGGTGTAATTAAACTAAATTAAGAACTCTCTTGGCATTAAAATGAGATTTACGCTTCAGCGGCATTGAACGGGACCGTCGAGAGTGGCAAGAGCTTAGGCAAATGACATTTTCAAAGCAGATTTAACACCACACCCCTCCCCCTACTACCCCAATCCAGTCGCCCTGACTTAATTACTGTACAAAAAAAAAATCCAAATTCAAATAAATTCAAGGCGTATGCGAAATTCTCTCTCTTTTTTTTCAGGCATTTTCTTTGATTGTTCGCCTCAAAAACTTTTCCATCATATCACACAGGAGGAGGCGTTTGAAAAACGTCCCAAAATTTCAATTAAATAGACTCTCTCAGTGTTGCCTGTGCAACAAAACAAATCGCTTTCCATAGCCACAAGAAAAGTTTTTGCGCCTCTGCGTGTGGGCATCAGAAATTTCCATGCTATTTGCATATGCATGAGGGTATCCAAAGGAACCAAAGAAAATGACGAATCCCAGTGCAAGACAAAGTTTAAAGATTTACACAGAAATGCCCGCAAAAGATGGGTCAAGAACCGCAGAATGAAAATGTGGAAATGCCAGTGGAAAAAGTGTGGGAAAATGGGGAGGGAATCGAGTGAGGAAAGGAAACCAAATTGAACGAAAGAGATGGGCAATTATGCAAACGCATGTAATTAGTGGGAGAAAGGACAGAAGGGAGAGAAAATGGAAAGGAGAAGAACCAATTCCTCATTCTCTTTATCCTTTTCTCCTCTGCCTTCCTTCCTTCGCTGTCTGCCTCTTTATTTGTTTTTTATTTCTTTATGTTTTATTGCCTTTTTATGCCTTCATTTTTTGGAGCAGGAAACAATGCCAGGAAGTTGGCGAAAAGCTGCGCCCGGCTGTCAAGCACAAATGCGTATTTTATGCATGCCGCAAAGGTGGCAAGCCGAGGCGCAGCAGAACTCTGCGCTACTTTCTGTATTTTTTGTCAGAATTATAACAAATGATGGCGGGGCATGTCCCTCCTTCCACCCTTTCTTTTATCAAAAAGAGCTTCCTTAATAAAAATAATATTAAAAAACAAAAATAATTGTTTAGCTGCAAAATGCGCATTTAATTCGTTGAGTCAAATCGAGCAAAAGAAAAATAAAAGTTTAAAACGAGCAAAGAGAGAGACAGAGAATTAAGAGGAAGCGGGCGAAAGGCAGAATGGAAAGGGGGGGGGCCCTGACACCAAAGGGAGGGGGAAACAACTGAAATCCGTGGGGAATACGAAATGCAAATGCGCGGACACAAGCAGCACACCAAAAATATTATTTTAATATGGTAAATAAAAATGCCATGAAACGGGAAAAGCAAATAAAATTTATGCATTTCAATTATGAAAAATACTTTTCCGCAAAAAAAAACAAAATGGCCGTGGGTGAGGGGTAGGGTATCCAATAAAGGAAGTCAACACTGCAGGAGTAGGTAACGCAAAGGGAGGGAAAATGTAGGGTAGAGATTCTGGTTCCCAGCGGAGGAGCAACTTTTTGCTGGCGCACAGAAATAATTTAACAAAAGGCCAAAGCCAAAGCGAAATTAATTAAGAGTGCAGCAAAAATGCTGACTTTGATTGTGGCGCGGCGCCCCTACACTTGCAATCCACTCTGCACCTGCAATCCGTCGCTCTACACTCACCTACATGAGCCGCACACAAAAAACACACACAAAAAGGTTAGAGAGGGGGCAGGGCAGGGCAGGGAAGCGACCAGCTGCCGCCAGGATATTGCCGATGCCAAACAAAACTTTTGACAATGAACAAAAAAAAAGAGCAGAAGCAATCCAAAGGCTGAACCATTAGATACCCTTAAAAATAAATCAGATTTAATTCGAAATTTCTGTTCGAGAAGGATAGTCTCCCTGCAGCAAAAATGTCTAATTTCAGATAGAACTACAAGCAAATGGATGCAGATGGAATAAATAAAGATATGATGGTACGACAAGAAGGAAACCCTAACCCACAAAAAGGGTATACAAGTGTACAGCTTTGACTCGGAGTTTTCATTTCATTTGCGTTGCACTGTTGGCTCTGTCTGATGATTGAAAAGCGGCAGAGTAGAAGCAGCAGGAAAAGGGGGTAGAGAAATTTGCAGGAGCAGGAGCAACCGCTGACAAACAAAAAATAAGGAGCATGGAAAAGAAACAGATTTTTTAAAATCACTGTGCGGCATAGGATGGCGGCGTGGCGACACCATATAAACAGAGCACTTGCCAGTCCGTTTGGTGCCCCGTCATGTGGCGCCGAAAAATATGCAATAAAATTTATTTGCAGCCGAAAGGAGTGCAGGTTGATAGAGACAGGGGTGGCGGGGGTCCGGAAGGACACAAACTCTGCCCTGGCTCACATATGTTGTGCAACATTTCCGTTTCCGGCGACGATTTTTCATATCCAAACACCCTCGTGTCACCACACTCGCGCGCATATTGCAGCATAAAACTTTTCCCCAAACAAAGAAAATACGAGTACGTACCAGTGCGAAGAAAAATCGAGAAAAGAGAAGCCAGAGAAGAGCGGGAGAAATATGACAAAGTTTGCACTTTAACAAGAAAATAATCAAATAAATTATCATAAAATGTCTGGCGACCAACAGAAAAAACAACAAGAAAACAGGCAGCAAAGAACCGTTTTGTTTTGGCCGGAAGTCACGTACTGTCTGCAGAAGGGGGATTGGGGAGGCTCCCACTTATGCATACATACATGTGTGAGTGTGTGTGTGTGTGTGTGTGTGTGTGTGTGTGTGTGTGTGTGTGTGTGTGTGGAGGGGCGGCATGGGCGGTACACACTTTATTAACTTGGTAAAAAGTCGTAAAAACGAAATGTCACATAGCTCTCCCCGCCCTTTAAATTATGGCCAAGTGGCTAAATTATGGCAATGTCGCGTAAGGCCTTCTCTCTTTCTCTCTCCAGGAACTCAACCAAAAGGACGAAGAAGACAAATGGTCTGAATGTGTAAATTATAATTGGAAATGAGAGAGAGCTAAGGAGGGCGAGAGAGAGAGGGAGATAGGAGGTAAAGGGTTAAGCGGAAATAGGCAAAAGTTTGCCAAACTCAATGCCACGCCGCGGCAAGAAAAAGGGGATGGGAAGTGCGGTGTGGTGTGGTGTGGTGCGAAAAGGCCATTAGGGAAACGAGATGCAAAATTCAAGGGGGAAATAAAATTATACAAAACTTTAAAGCAACTGCAAATAGTTCGCTTGAAGAACTGCATTAAAAATAAATTAAACAATTTAATAGTGAGAAAAATATCTGTTTATTCGAGAAAGCCGCATAAAGCAGGATCTAACCTCAGCACGGAATCTCAAGCACAAATGCAACAAATGCAAATGCAACTCAAATTCAGCACTCAGCGGCTTAATGTTCGATCGAAAACGCGCGAAAAAAACGGACTCTAAGTAAACATTCCACATAATTTGTTTTGTTTACGATCTCAAGCTGATTTCTAGCTTCGTGTATGATCGGAAAACTTTCGAAACTTCGCCAAACTTTGTGTTTGTTCCACACAAATTAGTGGGTAGCAAAAGCAACAAGATAAAACCGAGTACATTTATAAACTTGAAATATAATTCATTAAAATCCTGCTTAAATCTTTCCCTAAAGCGATTTCTGTATTAATTTCGACTTCCGTCTTTATCAAAAGCCTCTTTAAAGAGACAAAACAGCCCACAGGCAACCACTGACTCTGTCAACTCATTCAGATGACAATCACAACAGGCGTCCAGACCTCCAGGACACCAGAGCAGACCAGAGCTTCACCCTAAAAGAAGGCTGCCAGTGCCAGTGCCAGTGGCAGTGGCAGTGGCACTCTCTCTCTCTCTATCTCTGTCTCTGCCCACTCATCATGGAATCCCACTTCACACTGAGCCCCAAAGTCAGAGACAATGTTATCGAGGGGGCAGAGAGAGTGAGGAAGCATATGACGTCTATGACCAGATAAGGGTGACAAAAATATGTATTAAGTGCATGAAGAGACACAAGCGAACAAGAGAACAGGGAGAGACAGGTTGAACAGAGAGGGAGGAGGGACGGACGGGACTTTTGGACAGCAAGGGGTATAAAAGCGAACAAATACGAGAGCGGCCCAACAACAAGGAGCAGAAAGAGAGAAAAAAAGCCCAGGCAATCGTGAAAGAAATGAAATGAAATCCTTTCACACACACTGACCATCAAATGGGACATATATGTAGGGGGGCGACACCCTATGTACATATACACATACATACATACATGCATATGTATAGTTGTAAGCGAATCAGACAAAGGACAACTTGAGTGGGAAGGGCCCAAAGGCGGTGGAAAGGTGAGAGGGTGAGCGCAGACCAAGTGCCATGTGCCCCATGGTGCATGGTGTGTGCTACAACAAGTTGACACTTTTATGAGGCACTTAAATGACACAACATACAAATCCGGGGGGCCAAGCAGGCCTGCTTCCCTCTCTATAAGCATTGGGATTGACATGCAAACAATAGACCAAAACGAAAGGATTCCAGTGTGGAGTGTGGGGCTGCTTCTGGAGGTCAAAAGGGAAGTCAGCGCAACAATTGCAATTGGTCAGCAAAGAAAATGTTGGCTATAACCCACCCTGACACCCCCAACAATAGAATAACAATAGAAGAAAGTTCCCTACAAACTAATTTCATGTACAAAAAAATAAATAAAAATCACAGCAGAAAGAACGATAGAAAAAAATGCTAAATAAATAATTGGAAACTGACAACTTCCGCTTACGTAGTACTCGTTGGCGTTGGCGTTGGGGTTCCATCAGCTATCCATCAATTGGAAAGCAGCAGCAGTGCCCAGCACCAGGGGCCGCCGCCCCTCCATCAGTCCCCACCATTGAGTCACCCATCTCCATCTGTGCTGCAGCAGCTCCCCTACCCGTTCCCACAATTTCTGCCGTAAATCAGTTGCCTGGCACTTGGCCAAAAGAACACGAAAGAATTTATGAAAATTGAAAAGTGTAAGAGCTTCGAGAACGGACAAGTGCGGTGGAAAATGGACACGGAGAGGGAAAATTGGAATATTTTGTGACACATTTTTATCGTTGGAATTGTCAAAGAGTTTAAGCATTCGCCGACGAAGCCGGAAAAAAATATGAAAATGGAACTCATCATCTTGGCTGCTGCTGCCGGCTGCCTACATCATTGACAGCCACATATCGATAGACACACACACATACAGATCTGAAGATATACCTAAAGATTGGTACATATATCGTGAATGAGTGTGCACCTTTGCCTGTGGCATCGATAGAGAAATTTGAGAGCACCGCAGAAGCATATGGAAATTGCTTGTCAATATATCTTCAGACCATAATTTGTGACTGTCAGCGGGTCGACAAAACCAAAATAAAAAGATTGAAAACTTGACAATAGCACACAAAAAAACCTATTAAATGTGAAAATAGGCCAAGGAAACTCGAGCCTAAAAGGAAAGGAAATCTTTTACGGGGAAAAAGAACAATCGATTTACTAATATATTTTTTTGAACATACTACGTGGGAGATTTGTACAATAAAGGGAATCTGTAGTCGTTAAGTCAAAATGTATAGCAATAAGAAGCGAAGAATGAAGCATTGCTGAGAGAGAGTATTCACAGCCGATTAAGTCGCATTGATTGTTCTTGCTGAAAGAGAGCGAAAGATGAAATTGCTGAGAGAGAGATAGCAAAAATAAAGCAATAACGAGATCATGTTTGATCATGTCGTAGATCAAGAGATAATACAAATGCGAACTGCGAAATAGTAAAACGAAAATGCAAGAGCAGGAGTGCACACACACACACATTCATATGCTCTCGAACCAAACAAACAAAATCACCGAGAATGAACCAATATAAAACTATTTATGTATAATTAAATGATGTGGGAAAAACTGTTTTGGACAATAAATTCATGTTAACATCGTTTGTAATTTGACAGCAAATTTAAATCTGTTGGTTTTTTTTCTGTGTGCTTGTATTTTTGATGGCCTATGCAAATTTTCTACAAAATTTAATTTAATAAAATCTCAATACCAATTTCTATTTACGACACGGCAATTAAGCCCAATAATTAGATCATAATTTTATTTGTTGGTCGAGTTTTCCACCTTCCACTATTACAACAACAAGAACAACAATTGTTGTAATTATTATGCAGTTGCAAGCATTAATAAAAATAATATTTAAAAAGCGTGAAAATTAATCACAGTTCGGATTCCCATATCGTTTGCGGCCTAAACTCATGGGAAAACTCTCCCATCGCCAGACGTAGCGGCGCCCGATTAAGTTTTTTTTTTTGTATTTTAAAATGTTTTTTGTTGGATTTTATTTCAGTCAAAGGAAATTTCTCTTGGCTTGTCTGCATTTTTTGCTTGTGCAATACTTTGCTTGGCTGTGCGAAAAATTAATTAAAATATTTCTCATATTAAATCTTTCATATGGAAACCCAGGAGAAAGCGAGTTCTGTGTAGAGAGTTCTGTACGAGTATGTTAAAGGTTTGATTACACCTTAACGGTGTTCATTTAATACCAAAATTTGATAGAAAAACATACAATTGCTTTAAAACATAAAGATCCAAACCCTTTGGCATAGCTTTTAGAGTTAGTGTTTTTTTTTTGTATACTCAAGAATTATTGCAGATATTTATTGGTCTTCCCAGTTATTAGTATATCTCTTATCCGTCTTTTCTTTCAAGATATAAAATTCAATTTATATGGAAATCTATTCCATTTTCGTTATCTAAATTAATAACAATGTCATTCCATTAGCAAAGCGTATTTCGTTTGAATTAAAACTAATTACTTTATTTATCATAAAACATAGATTTGTTACCTCACCACCCCACTCTACCCTTTCAACCCGTGCCCTGCTCCACCTTGCCACCTTTTTTTTGCTCTTCTCTCTGCTCTCCCTTTCCCACCATTGTAATAGAGACGTAAACAATACAAAAAAAAAAATTCAGCGTTAAATTTGTAAATTGTTTATATTGGGCCATTAGCCAGCACAAAATTTGTTGTGTAGCAACAACAGAAAAAGAAACAACAACAACAATTGGCTTACTGGCTTATTAGCGTGGCCAAATTCCCCCTCTACTCTACCCCTTCCCGCACCCAGGCAAGGCACCAGCTGCCTTGGGGGCTGGCGATAGCGTTGGTGCTGGGTGTTAAAACTAAAATGGAAAATTGCTGGCTCGCGTGTCGCTTCAGCCAAAAGCCCCTCCGCCCCTTACCCGACAACCGAAGCTCCAACTACCCAACATCTTGGCAGGGTTTCGCGTTTAATCAATAAGTTTTTTTTATGGGGTGGGGGGCGAGTGGAGTTGGTACGCGGTCCTTTCTGCCCCTGAGGATAAGCTAAGCGAACGATAAGCATTTAATAGAGCCAATTTTTTGTTCGTCGAAAATTATGCTTAAGTGGATTTTGAAGCATTGGTGGCCAAGGGCTGAGAAATTTCACTTCCGTTTCAAGCGAGAAGCAAAGTGGAAAAGTTCTTACTTTGCTGGAATGGAAAATTTCTGTGGAAATCTGTCATTAATTAGGGAAAATAAGAAATACGAAAAAAAGAGCAAGAAGCGTTCCTTTCTCATGCCAAAAATTGTATACAGCAAAATATATACATAAATATTTAGTATATACTATGTATGTATGTATGTATAGAGAAATGTTGTTTTTCTTTTGTTAATTAAGGAATGACATTGCCAAAAAGAACAAAAGAAACACAAAGAGACATCGATAAATAGTTAGTGTCGAATGTGTCTGGCTCTGGGACTAGGAGTCTGTTTCTGGTCTGCCGTCTGTGAAATCTTAAAACGCAGTCTTGCCAAAAAAAAAAATCATCACCAAGGTCATGGGGGGTGCCTTCGGGCCTTAGCCGCGAAATCCATTTTCACATTGATCGATTGGCAATTTCTATCTCAAGGCGCATTGGACTAAAAATAAATTGGAAACTGATTTATCTACAGGGAAACCCCACAACGAAATTGGAATTTAATTGAGCGCAAAATGAGTTTTGGTAATAAAATAGAAAGAGCCTGAGCTCGAGGGTTTATTAAGTGTTTAAACTTTAAAAGGAATATTCGAATCAAATGTAATTACATTCTTTCTATCCACAATTACCTTTTCGAAAAGCGTAATTCCTTTCGGAAATTAATTGTTTATTGAGCTCCCAATCTCAATATTCCATTCCACAAATGAAACTCTGCCACATACACATGCCACTCTGATTCTGCCCCCATTCAACCATTCCATTGGCAGCCACCAAATCCTTTGCTCAATGCACAAAACGAAATTTCATCTGCCATAAATGGGAATATGCGATATTTGTTCAACTCATATTTTCCTCTACCGCACATGCTGTTCCCTGCCCCGCCCCGCCCCGCCCACTGCAACAGAGGATAACCAAGAGGAAAACCTCAATAACAACAAAAGTATTTGTGCAATAAACATAAAAAACCATTTAATCTTCAATGTGTGTGTGTGCGTGTATGTGTGTACCACACATACCAGCACCATACAAAAGCATTAAGAAAGGTGTCCCTGCCAGTATTGCGACTAGGGAATACCACACTTTTCACCGTCGTTAAGCAAGGATTTCATTTGAATTTGACAAGGAACAGAAGTTAGAAATGTTTCTAAATTTATGGAAAATTGATACCAAACGAAACGATAAAACAAAGCATTTGCCTTACTTGAATGCCGCTAATTTTCTGTATAAATTTCCCCTAAGCGAAAGTACACATTCGTTTTCAAAGCACAGACCATTTACCACAAATGATTCTTGATCATAAATTGTCCAATATTATATTAAAAGCTGTAACCAGAAGATGAACCTAATACACATTCTGTTTCTCTTACAATTAAAATGAACGTAAAAATGGCCATGTCCGCGATAACGTAGGATGCACGTTCGTTGCCAAAGGTACCATCATCAATCCACGAATCTAAATGTTTTGTTCAAGATAGAAGCATTAGTTTTGGATCGCTTTGGTTTAAGATAGAGCTGCAGGAAATTTGGTATCCAAAAACTCTTTCCTCTGCCCCTACTATGTCGCACATACCCACAAAATAATCATCAAAACGATACCCTTTAACACTACGATATACACTGGGGTGCATAACAATACGTACAACAATTTTTGAGCGAGTAAATATTTTGGTTAAGTATACGCCACGTGTGTTTGTGTGTGTTTCTCCTTTCCCCCTCTCTCTCTCTCTTTCTCACTCTCTCTGCCACTTTTTCTGTTTGTATGGATAGCGATTGCACGTTTTGTTTGACATTCAATAGTTTTCAGTGCTGTGGCAAAACCAAACAACAACAACAAAAATCGGGCAAAAGGCGAACAATTTTCATTTATATTTTCCATCGCACACACTTCCTTCCCGTTGCCCCAAATCCTATCACTATCACTATCTCTCTCTCTCTCTTCCTCTGTCTCTCCCTCTATTTCTGTCTCTGTCTATCACTATATTTTCCCTTTTGTTTCCCTCTCTGTCTATCTCTCTGCCTGGCTGCTCATTTGAAATTATTTTTATGTGTTGCCGGTTGCCTTCTGGTTTTGTTTTTCCAAAGGTTTTCTGCTAGTATTTTTATTGCATTTTCATTTATATGCAGTTACAATGACAGTTTTTCTTTCCCTTTCCCCCTGTGTGGCACGCTTCGAGGGGTTTCAAAAGAGCCAAAAGATAAACGTTTCCAAGGGCTATATACAAATGGTAGTTCCTGCCACAGATTTTCCATGCAGCATGACAGGAAGGGGGCGGCCCATAGATACGAGTACGTACCTACAAATGTACATATGTATGATCATCATCATCATAATCATACGAGAAGTATCTTTCTTTTTGATATCCATAAAAACTTGTCATTTGCATTACTTTTATTACATTCCATCGAGTGCGAGCACCAGACAGTCTCCCTCCTCCCCTGGGTGCCTATTAAATATTCATTCTTCTGTGGAAATTGGTGGCAAAAGTAGAAAATGGTAAACTTTTCTGTTTTTGGGCAAATGTTTTTCTGTTCGTGCTGCTTAAAAAGTTACAACTTGTACGACGGGTTCTAATCTCTGTGTTAAAACAAAAAACAACAAAAAAAAAAAGCTGCCAAAACATGTCACATAACAGTTTTCCACCCATCCACTCCACCCTCTTTCTGTGCAGATTTCTACCCACTGTCTGGGAGAGGATTTTCCCTCCATGCTTTTTGGAGTTGTTTGCTTTGCGAATAATTTACACAGAACAAACTTTTGACTTAAGCGAGAGCACAAAAAATAAAGGAAACGGGAAAATGGATAGGGAAAAAGTAAACAAGAAACAAAACAAAATAAAATTGAAAAAATATAAAATTCGTGCGTTTTGACCAAAAACCACAAAGGGGGCAAATGAAGGGAAGGCAGGAGGTTCCACAGAGAATCCCAAGAGGGGCAAAAAGGTAAGAAAAAGTTAATTTTTTTGGTATCAGATAATCCGCAGAGATTTTGATCTTATTAAACATAAAGCTGTCCATCTCTCTGTCTCTCACCTGTGCCTGTCCCTGTCGCTTTTTCTCCCTCTTTTCGCTATCTCTGTCTTTCTGTTTCTTTTTTCTTTGTTTATCTTTTGAGGAAAATCTTTTTGGAGGGCATCTGTTCTCTGAATCTTGACTTTTGTTGGCAAACTTTTTAGGGCGGCAGCAGGTAACAAAACTATTAAGCATAAAATTGCCAAAAAAAAAAAAAAAACATTAAAAAGTTGTCTCGTTCTCCGTCTCTTTCTAGGCCTCGACTTTCATCTTAGCTCTGGGGCAGGAGGCAACATTAATTCAATTTACTTTTGAAGGGGGATTTTCGGCCATTGGAGCACCTGTTTTCGGCAAAGATTTATGACCAAATCTCCACTTTCTGAAGTTTCCTCCAAAGGCGTGAAGTAAAGTTCTCATATTTTTGTTTGCTTGGTCTTTTTTGGGTACTAATTAAACTTACGCCGTGGATTCGGTGGGTTCTTGGTGCAATTTTATGAGTTCTTCAACTTACCTGTAATGGAAAAGTTGCCCAAAAAGCAAGAGAGAAAAATAAGTAATTAGCAACAAATTAGATGAGAAAAAATTACTAAGAACTAAGAAGAACATTATGCCAAGGTTATGAGAAAAATTATATTTTGAAACAGAAACAAAAAAAGGTTGAGATTTACACTTGAGATGAGGTTTAGCATCCATCAGAAACAAGAAAGGAACGGCATACCTTTCCCAACCTATTTATATACATAATCAAGACCCCTCCTGGAGGAGTACCAGACCAAGACATGCCCTAGTTGGAAGCATCAATCTCGTCGCTTTGTCACTTGCGTCAGCGCCACAGTCAAGTTGGCTGGCCCCCATCATTGTTGTTGCGCCGCTGCCACAAAAGGCAGTTGCCTTGATGACGTAGCCGACTGAGACTGTGCCCCAGTCTCTGCCACACCCACTATCCACTCTCACACCCACTCCCAACTTCCCCACCAACCACGAAACCAGTTCTCCCTCATTCCTTAACACAAAAAACAGGATTTTAGTCAGTTTTTTTTTTTTTTTTTGTGGTGTGCCTTGTTTTGTTGTGCCTTTGCCTTAAGGCAAAATTCATTGTCAAAGTCGCAGCGCGGCGGTGGCAGAGTCTGTGGCAGCAACAGCAAAGCAGAGCCTACAACAAACTTTTGTCATCAGGAGACAAAAGAGTTGAAAAGTTTGGGGACTGCTGCTGCTGATGGTGCTGCCTCCGCTGCTGCGTTGCCACCAGAGAGAGAGGGACACGCCCAGGAGACACCAGAAGGAGATTGCATTTGTCTTCGCTTCTCCCTTTGCTTTATACCCTGTTCATTTGGGATATTTAAGGGCTTATAAAAGACAAGAATTTGCAGCATCCTTAAGCATTAATAGTCTTCGCGAGACAGTTGTGCAAACAGCCAACGGTTACAAAAGATCCTTGCAAAAAGCTATATTCCAAGTAATAATTTCTGGTTTTAACATATTTATGAATCACAAGCAGACTTTTTTACTGTCAAAAATTTACAAATATCAAAATATATTTTCTATTAATTAAATAATATTTAAATTAGTTTTAAACCATAATTTAAATCATTACCACATTCTACGAACATCTAAAACCGTAAATAAACCTTTCTAGAGGGTATTTTTGCAGTCTATAGCATTGATTATTTTCCCTTTACTTGTTTTTGTGGGTGGAACGACAATGAACTCCCTTTTTGGCTGAGTGACTGAATGACTCGGCTCTGGCTCTGGCTCTTGGCTCCGGAGACTTGGGGTTTGCCTTTTTTTTTTGCTTCATTTCTGGCAACTTGATGGATGATTTCGAATTAGCGATGCGGCGAGCATAAAAACATTGCAGGAGATTCATCGATTTCGATGCGGTTCTTTTACACCCAAAAAGAAATGCGAACACATAAGTTCTTTGACAGCGAAGGGGACGAGGCGTGGCGTGGGCGAGTCGAGTGCTTTTTCCCCCAATTTTTTGTGTGGCTAATGATGGGAGCTTGTCAGTTCATTGAAGCTGGACATAAGCACACACGGATGGTGTGGATTTCCCAGAGCTTTAAGCGTTGATACCAAAGGGAATTTGCTAGTGGGTCTTCCCAGAGCTTATGGCCACAGATACAAATCACAAAGGGGTGTTTTACATCTAAAAAGAACTCCAAAAGGGATTTGTGTTGGATGTTTTATGATCTCTCCTCAACACACACAAAGATCTTTAAAATCTAAAAGATCTTTAAGTTCTATTAATACAATTTTGTTCGAAATGGTTTTACGCAAGCAACAGCCATGCCCCAAGTGCCATGTGCCTTGTGCCTTGTGCTCTTTGCGTCTGTCTATCTGTCATTACAAATTTGTTTCAATTTCAGATAAGCAGATATATATAGCGTACTGGGTGGATACTATATGGCTTTCTGTCAGTTTTTCTTTTGGCGGTTTTAATATGGCCCATCAGGTGCCAAAAGCGAGGCGCAACAATTTGCAATTAGCCGATGAGAAAAATCAAAAAAAAGCTGTTGATGGCTGCAAAAAAAAAAAAAAGATTGTATCTTTCTCTTCAAATATAATAAAGAGAAAGAGGCAGCAGGCAGGGGGCTGGGGCAGGAGAGTCATTCCTGTTTTGCAGATACTTCAATGTTTATCTCCAGCTAAATGCTGTTCACACAAAAGTGCTTGCTTGCCCCCCGTATCCCGCACCTGCTCCCTAGATGGCCATAGATATACCTAACCTCCCCTATTGTTGCCACACGCGGCCATCAATCCTTCTCAGAGGCCTCCGTCCTCCCCTGGCCAGTGCTTTTTCATTCCATATTGTATCTCTTTTGCTTTTTGCTTTTTCCATTTCATAACTGCGCATCAAGTGTTGCTTCCTGTGTTTGGCAGCAGCATTTCCTGCCCCCCCTGCCACTGCTACAGAGAGACAGAGACTCCCCGCGCCGTCTTGCCTCATGGCCCAAGCAACAATGCGTAAATTTTTATTAGCCCCAAAGCCCGGGGACGACCATCGTAAACGGTGCTGTGTGCCTGCTCTGCTGTGCTGTGTGTCCGCCTCAAATGATGGCATCATTAGACAATTTAGGCGGCGGCTCCTCTCTCTTCGCATGCCAAGTGCCTCCGAATGTGCCGCTACACTATAGCTGTGTGCCTAGAGTGTATTCGCTGTGTGCGAGTGCCAGAGTATCTCAGTCTGAGTGCCCCACAGAATTTATCCGAGTATGAGTACCTACGGAGAGTACCTCATTTGCTGTGTGTGGCTCGCCGTTGATTGAATAAATTATTGCCATTCGCGCGTGCATATCAAAAGAAAATAATAATAATAAAAAAACAAAAAATATACATACATACATACATATAAATAAATATATGTATGAAAAATTATTGTCACCTCAACACGTCATGGACCCTGGGTCTACCCCTGCCCAGCCACACACTGCCTCTCTCTTTTTTTGGTCACCGGAAATGGCAAATTATGCGCGCATCGTTGCCATATTTGTGTTGCAACAACCATTCAGGTGGCATGGTGCAATAACAGAAATACAGAAATAGTTTTACTCATTTAAAGAAAAACTTTAAGACTTTCAGGGGACGTTTTTTAAATAAGTTGATGAGGGGTCTTTCTACCCATTGAATGCAGAATTTTTTTGGTTTTCATCTACGGATAGATGTTTTTGTTTATGTTTTTGTCGTTCTTTTGAATTTGGAAAATAGCTCCAAAGAAAGCCTGATTTTATGTCAATAAGTACTTCATTTTCACTTTCGACTCCTAAACTCATAGTAATCCATCCTAAAGCTCCGGGGAT
This sequence comes from Drosophila subsilvestris, assembly GCA_035043285.1. Taxonomy (NCBI): domain Eukaryota; kingdom Metazoa; phylum Arthropoda; class Insecta; order Diptera; family Drosophilidae; genus Drosophila; species Drosophila subsilvestris. The sequence continues at coordinate 4,041,640 of JAWNNB010001724.1, read as the reverse complement.
TTACTACCTGCTAAAATTGAAAACAAAAGAAAATATCATCTAATCAAAAATATATCTAATTTAAAGCGTACTTTTTGCTTTTTTTACATAATCAGAATAGCCTCTACTACCGCTACTGCAAACTCTACTTTAATTATATAGCCCCAGTCCCTCAATCATTCATTCTAATTCATTCTAAAACTCATTCAAACTCACTTCCTCGCTTGTATTTTCAATGGAAAAACCTTTTTAAAAATTGCAAATTTTCTGCCCTCTTTGTGGTGGTTACGCCCTAATGTAAGGTAAGGCAATCCTTTTCATAAAATGAAAATTGGTCATGTAACTGTAGCAGACCCGAACAGTAGACCCAGTCAGCAGACAGACCGACCGACAGACAGACAGGCCCAGTTAGCAACTGCGGGCCAACCACTTTCACTGTCACTAGCTGGAGTTTAATGCACTCGCAAAATCGCGTTTTCTGCCTGCCGCTGCTGCTGGATGTATGGTGGATGTTGGCGCAATTTTCCACTGGTTATTCCGGTTCTTCTAATGCGCGACGGTCTGTGACGACAACTACATACTATGCTGCTACGATGTGGACGGCGGGGATGGTGGGATGGTGGGACGGCAAGGCTTCCAAGAGGCAGTGTCATAATCAGACCAGACCAAACCAGACCAGACATTCAACCACCACCAAAAGCCCATCCAAGAGACAGGGCTTTGAGCTTGCCGAGTGGATGATGACTGGACAGCCTCGACTCAAGGACAGAGATCGCTTTGAAGCTTGAAGCGTGCAAAAAAATACAAAAATAAAGAGTTCAAGAAAATGTTCTCTGCGTTTCGCAGTTCTCTTTTAAATTTGTTTCTTGATTAATTATTCTCTACACATACACTCGGAGAAAAACGGTCATACTTATAATTATAGTAAATTGATAAATTGATTTTAAAATAAATAATTATTTAATAAATAATTAATATAATTTAAATAAAACCCCGTTTTCTCTGGGTGTATATATTTTTTGTGCGTTTTGACTTTTGTTGATTGAATCGTTCAAAATTTAAAGATTCAACATTTTTTTTGCTATAGGCTTTAATTGCTTTTGGCCTTTTGGGGATTTTGGCTTAATGATGGGCTTCGATGACAGCAGGAAACCCACAAAATGAGATAGAATTTGTAGAATCTGTTGTACTTTTAATTAACCTAATGAATGGAGATAAATTGTAAGGGGCAACCATGGCACACAAACTTTGATAATATGATGGTACGAATGTTGTATTTTGTTGATTTATTATGATTTTGAGAGAACTATAGCTGTGAAGTTAATTAATTTTCGAAGATACCGAGAAAACTCAACCATATTTTGGTAAACTTCTCTCTCAGTCACTGATTCTTGACACCTCCTAGTGCAGCAGAAGTGTGCAACTTGGGGGTTAGTTTGAATTTGCATTCAACATGACAACAAACGGCAGACAATTTGCAAGGTTCCAAAATCCACAAACAAAATCCACAAACAAAAGTTTACTTGGGGAGCCATTTGGGTAGAGGGGGGCAAGAGACATTTCAAAATTTATTACGACACAGAGCTCGACAAACAGTACATTCGTATAAGTACTATATAAATTATCCCTCTCACTCTCTCGCACACACTCTTTTGGTTTCAAGTGTTTCAACATGATGTTGCAGTTGCAGCTGCAGCATCTGCATCTGGAGGTGAACAAGGATGTGCCTTCTCATAGATAAAATTAGCTGTCCATCAGAAACAGCTGTCCCTCTGTCGAAATTTAGGTCAACTTTCACTGCAAATTGTTCCCAAAAACTCTCTGGCATTATTCTACATCAAATCTTTACTTTTCCAAAGATATTTCAATAGCGATAAATGCAACTCATTGAGCTTACAAAAAATAATAAAAAAAAGGGTTATTCGAGGCAAAAAATACTCACTCGTTCATACAACGTTAAAACGTTGAAACGTTCAACGTTGAACGTTGAAAATTTCGGGTTTTTTTCAAATTAATTTCCTCACAAAAATAATGGAAAACACGCACTCCCGTTTTTTTTGAATGGTCTTTTCATTATCACTTTCCCCCCACGTGACACTTTTCATGGAAAAGTTGTGGGCTCCATCCATCCATCTATCCGTCCGTCCGTCCCTCGATGGCTCATCCTCATCGTACAGTCCCGAAATTTGTTGAAATTTTTTTCTTATTGTTTGCTGTTTTTGCGGATGTCCAAGCAAAAGTCTTTAATTAATATTTTATTCATGGTAGGAAAAATCCCATTTTTCCTGGCCTGTGCGGCCACATTGCAACGATGTAATTAACAGCAATTTTCGGGTAGGGAAAAAAAGGGAACAGGAGAAGGGGGAAGGCAGAAAGAGGAAAGTGCTCTACACAGAATTGGGGGGTGGGGGATATATAGAAGGCGCATCAGCGCACATATGACGCATGTGGGTACGCCCTAAAGCAATCAACGCATGCAGAGACATGCGACGCATGAGGCAGGAGGCATGAGGCACAAGCTGATGGGATCTCTGAGCCGCCACTCGGGGGATAATGTAAATTTATGTTGAAAATTCTCTGACAAGACTGGAAATTGAAATCATCTTTCAGTGTGTGTGTATAGAGAGAGGGGGAAGGGAATTATAGAGGGGGCGAATGCGGCAGGTATTAGAGGAGCGGTGCATGTGGCACCCAAAAATGAAGGAGAGACAATCGCAAAAGCCACACAAAATTAAGTTGTCAGGCTGCTGCATGAATCCGAGAGATACTTTTGTGTTTAGCTTTTGTGCCTTGTCACGGGTTTTTGTATCCATGTGGCATGTCGGCACACCTCTCTCGCACATTCCTTTCACAGTCGAACGGTGATTGGCAGCCCAACTAATAGATACATTTATGTATCTACAATACACTACAAATATCTTTGTATCTTTGCTCTATGGAAGAGATAGATAGGTGGATAGAAGTGTGCTATGACAGTAACATGTATGCGGCGGCGGCGGCGGCGGCGGCGGTGCTAGAGATAGCAAACAACAACTACAGCAACAACAGACGCAGCTACACACAAAAAGACTAATTTTGCGTGTGGCAAAAGTTTTGTGAGTCTCCCCCTGCAGCATCCAACAAAATGGCAAACGCAAAGTCAAAGTTCGAACTTTTCTGTACGCATGTGTGTGGGGGGTGACATCTGCCGCCATTTAATTTTGAGATAAAAAGGGGTTCTCCTCCAACCCCCAAACAACAACCAAGCAACCAACGAACCGAAATTGGTTTAGGCAGGCAGATTTCTGGTGGCTTATCTTATCACCAGCCTAATTGTCATTGGCCCGAAAATACAACAGCAATGTGGCAGCAGCAGCAGCAAAAATAACAGCTGAGAGCTGACATAAAAGCTATACACTTAGGAAAATAGTTAGCTCTGTTCCACTAGTAAAACGCATTTATTGATATAACGATAAAATCCCTTAACAGATATCGATAACATGCGACAAAAATGATTGAATGGGGTCTTTCCAAAAAGGTTTCAAATGTTTGAAAAATAAGTAAATGTTTTGATTTTAAAAACGAATAAATAAAAAGAATATAAACAATGATTTTAAAGAATTTTAAACAAATTTTGAAATTTTTTATGCATTTTCGTTTATAGATGATTCTTCATTTTATAAGTTTATTCATAATTTAAGATTTAAGAATAATATTTCTAGTATATTTTCATTGGCAAATTTTTCCTACAATTTAGCAGCTCATACCTCCGTTTAATTCTTGCTTTAAGTCTATACTTTATTACACTTTATCTAAAAAATTCTTGAATTTACTCAAGTGTTTTTGCTCAGTGTTAATCTGCTTTATATGCTGGCTTATTGGGCTTTATATCTAATGGGACATACACACCCACACACCGTGACGAGCATTTAATGAACCTCACTTGCTTCCACCTGATGTGGGACATTTTTCGGTTATCAGACCAATGACGACGTTAATGCGGGGCTGGCTGGTTCGGAGGAAAATGCGTTAATTAATGTGGCCCCGGGGAAAAAGTTTCGCAAGAGATTGGAAAAACCGCATATGAAACACTTTTGTGCGTTAAAAGTTTTTGGCAGTTTTCTGGGTTCAATTTCGTGATGAAAATCTTTCGTAATATATTTTACCTCGCTTGTTAAACTCTTCACTGATCCCTGGATGATATATGTATGAAAGCCTTTTCTTTGCCCACACAAATCAAGCTGAGAAATTTCCATAAAATTGCAATTGAGAATTTCACTTTAGTTTATAAATCAATTGAACTTGTCACCGGGCATATTTCAGCTTATTTTTCTGGATTTTTGTTCACTCTGTGAATTATAAGTATTTAATTTGTGATATATTTCTGTGATTTATTCACTCCAGAGTTCAGGACCACCCACCGAGTGTGTGTGTCATCGATAACCTCAAGCATTTTATTGATATTTTATTCAAGACTTTGACTGGTTTTGGCATCAATTTCTTGTTGGCAAATTTCATTGATTTGCAAATGGCCTGAAAAATCATTTTAATTGAAATTGAATCCGTAATAATTATTTCTGCCTTGGCACACACACACACACACACACACACACACATACAAATAAAATCATTTTAAAAGGAAGAGAATTGAATTCATGGTTCGTTTCCAAGGAATACTCACGAGTTGTTGGTGGAGAGGCAAGGGCTCTTCCTGGGACAAAAATGTATGCAAATTACATGAAATTTATGTAATGCAAAGAAGGTATAATTAAATTCATTTTTTTTTTGTATAAGAAATTATGCAAATTGTACCCAAAAGAGAAAATTATAGCGATATACTAGGGGGGGGAGAATTTTTGAAGTGCGATAAAATTACGGAAAAAGCTGAGCATCTTTTGGAGGCTAAATTTTCCGGCCTTCTGACCATTCCATGAGTCTATGTCTAAGAGATTTTCTTTCAGTTGAACTTCAATGACCTTTTACGAATTATTTTGCATTGAAACTTTCTTAAATGTTCCTCCGATTGACTGACCATCTGTCGTGTCTTCCGCCAGCCTCTACTTATCCTCACTGCTCTCTCCCACTGCGGCATAGTTTAAATATTGATTTTTAATTATTTTAAGCAGCAACAGCGGCACCCACCACATGCCACAAAGTACGCAATGCTCCTCCAGAGCCCCAAGGATACATATAAACGAGAAGGGTCCTGAGGGGCCGCACACTGAGCAGCAGAAGCAGCAGCAGCAGCAGGACTCTCCGTCTGGGGGAGCTTGCGACTCTTGCACCTCACACCTTTCTGGCGTTGGATGGTGCGCGGCCTGCCCCTGAGGGTTGCTCTGGGAATTGCGAATGTGGGTGTTCGCTATGGCAGTAGTATGGTGCGGCGGGGGGATGGTGAGGCAGTGAGCTTTGAGGGTGTTGTGGGAGTGTGAGCGTGCGTGGGTTTTGTTTTTAGCTTCTGCCGAGCGTTGCCGCTGTTGCTGCCACTCGTGTGTGAGCCTCTTAAATGTCACAATGGTGAATGCTGGGGCTGGCTTTGGGTTTGCCACTTGGGCATCCCACCCACCCCATTCCCATTCCCATTCCCCCACTCTGTTCCACTCTTTATACATATTTTTTCTAGAGGTACAACATATAATATGTATGAGTTTTCTTTCACTGCTGCTGCTGCTGCTACTACTGCTGCTGTCGTTCCTCCTTGGCCATTATTTTGCACTTGGTAGAACGACCCTGACCCCCAGTTACGCAGTTAACCCATGACTGCCCCTCACATTCATTTCGTTTTGGTACGTTTTCTAGGGTTCCTTTCATCACATGACTCGCAATTTGATTTGTTTTAGAAAATAATAAAAATAGGTTTCAAAGGGTAGAAAAATGTATACCCTTGAAAGTACTTCCCATTTTTGCGTGCAAATAACTTGTAAAAGTCCAAGTACCCTCGCCAAATGTAGCGTATCAAAAAGAGCGTTCGTGGCGAAGCAACGTTGCCAAACTTCACTGCGTTTAATGCGGGAAGGGGGGGAATAGGAATGGACCAAACCAAACCGATTTAGTGTGCTCTTTCTGTCCGCCCGTCCGTCCGTTCATCCGTCGTTCTGTCCACCACTTCACTCTCCGCTATCCGCCTGCTCTGCCGCTCTGCGCTCTCCACGACGACGACGACGACGACGACGCCATCAATCGATTCCAAGTGCGGCACGGAACGGGTACACACAACTTGGTAACAGATGCTGCACACGTGTCTCGGGTGCGGTTCGCTGTGTAATTGGATGATGTTCAAAGGACAGACCCCGGCACAGAGAGAGAGAGAGAGGTTGGGCAGATTGAAGGGAAAAGGGACACTGCCAGAGAGGAAAGCAGCTAAAAACAAATAAATAGTCAAGCGGCGGCAGGCATTTTCAACGTCGTTCATTTTCGCCTGTGAGTGAAATACAAATAACATTTAATAAGAAAAGGAAATTGTCTATTTTGGCAGCCAGGAAACTCTGCGATTGGACTTCAGTTTACCTCCCCTGCACACCCCTGCCCCACGCAATTCCCAATCAAAGAGAATTAGTTGAGAGGGCACGGAAAAAAATAGCAGTAAACGTTAGTTGGAGAGGATAAGGAATAGTGGAATTGGATTTTCCCACTGCAAGTGTTTCGAAATGAGTTAATGAACAAGATTGTGGGGAGAGAGGAAGAAAGGAAGTACTCAGAAAACAAAAAAGATAAATTAACCGAAAGTTACGCAGGAGATGCTGCTATATACATATAACACTCCCATTGGGGCTCTCTTCTCGATGGGAATTATTATAGTTTAATTTAGTTATAATCGTATTTTTTAAATTCATCTCTATATAAAAAATAAAAGAAATGTCTGCAAAATTATTTCGAAAATAATATTTTCGGTTATATTTAAAACTATTCTTCACTTGAATGGAAACATTGAGTTTGTTATTAAAAGTTTCAGCTTCTTTGTTGCAATAAATTTATTATTTTAATTGCATTAAATATTATTTAACAACGCTGTCATATGCACAATCATGATTTCCATTTACATTAAAGTTTTCATAATTTATTTATTTTTGCTCACTTTTTTTCATTGCCACTGACGTTGTTGGTTAATTGCTGATTTTTATGGCCATCTGCCTTTTTGTGTTCACTTTATTTATATAGTTTTAATTTGTTTGTTTATTAAAAGTTATATTTTGTTTGCCTTTTGGCGAGGCCTGTTGCTGGTTGGCCTTCAACTGCAGCACGATTTTGACATCAATTTCAACTGGAGGCAAAACAAAAAAAAATTTAAAAAAAAAATTTTCTCACATGTGCATATTAAATTGCAATTAACATCAACATTTTAATGAAAATTTAAGGGGTGATCGGCAAGGCATGTTGGTAGACGTAAGGGTTAATGCCACAGATGCACTCCAGGAGTTCAAAGAAGATCGCAAGTCGAAGAGAAACCCGAACCACTAGAGCCCAATTTATTTTGGAGAGAGAATGAGTAAGTAATGGAGAGAGTATACTAGGGAGTGATTAACCAAATAATCCTAAGAATAAAATATAATCGTAGGAGCATTTCTAGAAAATTCCCTGGGATGCAGGGGTTAATGCCACAGATCCACTACAGCGGTCGAAGAAGCTGTATCGCAATTCATTTGGGAAGAGAATGAAAGAAAAATATATTGATAGAATATACTGCAAAAGAGAGTACAGGTCGAGAGAGTGCCTTTCCAGAATATTCACAAGGAAACAGCACACATCCACTGCAATTCCTCTTCATTTTTGTAAGTAGTGCCGCCGTGGAGCAATTTATTGCAACCGCAAAAATCTCTTTGTATATGATTCACCCAAGGCTTCGGCTTTGACATCAGGTCTGTTGGCAGCACCAATGCAACTTCGATTTGCCATTGCGAATAATTAAAAGGCGATAAAGGGAGGAGGAGGAGAAGCATCTTTACAGCAGCATCAAGGTCGCCAACGGACAGCTGTAAAGGTCAGAAGTTGGTCAGGTTGTTCTGTTGCTGATGATGATGTCAGAGAGACTCGTTTATGGTCAAGTCGGACGAAACAATGGCGCCGCTGCCGCCGCCTGACCCACGAACACGAGCCACAGAGAGCCTTAGTTGGAGGTCCCCCCATTACCCATTCCCATTTGATCTACGTGTGTAGCGCATCTTCGAATGCAACCTGACTTGTTCACCTTGTTGTTGCCTGGTGGCTTGTGGCTGGTGGCTCTGGGTGTCGGTTTATGCTAATTGGCAGCAATAAAGGCAGCGGAAAATCTACAGTTTTCCATAGCCCAACAAGTAGCAACATTTGCACATTTTTAACTGGGCACTAAATGAAATGCAACGAAAAGGCGAAACCCCGAGGCGCCATTAAATTAAATGTAAAAATAAAAACACCCCAAACAGAAAATAAAGAAAAATGCAAAAGTAACATTCCCGAAACAGCGTCACAAAATCGTTTTACTGCGAGCGCGTCTCTCCGTCCCGTCACGCCTTTGGCAGCAGCAGAATTTATTGCTAAAAATCGTGTAAATATGCATGAGAGACACATTGTTGCTGCAAGGGGGAAGGGGGTGGGGTGTCCCATTAATTGTTGATTAATTGGATTTGCATAAATTATGCATAGTTTTCAATTATGAAAGATATTTACAGCGATATTATCCAAATGAATGCAGCAATCTATAAATAAAAATAGACTGCATGTCTCTAAATATTTCCGGTTGTTCAATGATTCAGATATGGTATGGCTATGGTAATTGAACAGATGTGAGCGGGTGAAGGAGCTTATGAATCCGTAGATATAATAAATATATTGTTCCATGTCTATAAGAATCAATCATGCTAAGCAAATAAGTGAAAATCTATTCACATAAATCTTGCAAACAATTTTAGTATTACAGCAATTATTTGCATTAAAATCCATTCAAAAGTTGTTAAGCCACTTTTTTGTTTTGCTGACCAAACCTTAAAAAACTAAATTCAAAAAAAAAAAAAACAGCAGCAAATCAAATGCATATAGAAATACAGTGCGTAACAAAATTCATGGAATGTTTTGAGAAAAAATTCCACTCCAAATTGCCAAAACGCAGACTAAAGTCAAATTTTCAATCAATTTTGACCTAAAGAATATTTTTCCATTCTTTTTTCTGTCACTTCATCAATTTAAAATTTAAATATATACGATCAGACAGTTCTGTTCCGCGCAGTACTAGCTTTGACTTTGTCAACCTTATTTTCGATTACTCAATCGCAAAATATTTTATATAAAAAAGACAAGACAAAAGAACACAAATTTACATATACAACATGCCTCCAATAAAATCCCGTTTATGACGTGCCCAAATAAAATGTAAATTTTAGTAGTCAAACAGCAGCACCGCAACAATAATATCATCCATGGGGTGGTGGCGGTATCTAAAAAAGAAAACATTTTTATAAACTAGCGCCGAGCGGAGGGACAAGCGATAACACACTGGGATAAATAAAAACAAAAGCCGGCGAGCAATAAATAAAGAAGCAAAACAAAAGCAGACAGGGCGATCGAGGCGACAATAAAAATTTGTCGAGGGTGTCCGTCCCTCCACAGATCTGAATACCACAGCGAGAGCACGTGGGGGCGTTGCAGATAGTCAGAGCGAGAGAGAGAGAGAGAGGCAGAATAAAAACAGAATGGAAATGGAACTAATTTAGATGCGGCTACTGCTGGCTTGGCTGCTACAGTTGCCGTTACTGTGTACGACTGAGCGGTTGAATGAAAACGAAATGGAAGTTAAGTGGAACCAAAGAGCTGGCGTAACGTAAAGAATGAACTGCAACTGTTAATGAAGTAATTTCAAGATAGAAACAGAGAGAGAGAGAGAGAGATCAAGCTGTTGATAGCGGCATAAGAAAAGCTGCTCTGTGTGACTGTGCCCTTAACGGTCAATGGAATGGAACGGCATGAGAATTAAGTTCTTTTTATATTTTTGCAATGCTACAGTTACCGTTATGTAGAGCAAAATTCTCGTTGAACTTGAGCTGTCCGCTCAATATAGAAAGGCTAACCGGTGGTGTATCGAATATGTAGACACCCACCCTTGAGAATCGTTTTGATTAAGTTTAAACATATAGAAGTAACTTTTGCTATTCAGTTTGTTCTGTAGTACAAAATTGGACTACTACTATAGCCTCTTGTAGGGTATCCAAAAGTATTATGAAACCGCTCTAGCCTAGAGAGTCGCATTGATTTGGTTGATCTGCTACAGCTACCGTTACTTTCGCACTGCAACCACAATGACAAAAACAAAAAGAGACGGCGGGGCGACACAAACCTGTTACAGTTTGACCAACCTCTGGCGCTGCTTGTGCTGCTGCTGCTGACTCACGGCGCAAGCGTGCGACGCTCCAACTAATAGCCAGCAGCCGTAGCTAAGAGAGATAGAGAGGGAGACGGGCCGACTCGTGTGACTGACACCTGCGATTAGCGTCGCGCCGTCGTCGTTGAACCGAATAATTTGCATGAGGTGCTCTGCCTAAATGTTCGCCACTTCATAGCGCGGGCGGTGCGGGGGGTGCGCTCAATAAAGTTTCGGTCATTCACATCCGACATGGCCGTAGGTTGGCCGGGTGTTTGTTTTGTTTATCTTTTGCTCTTTCATCTCTCTGTCTCTCAAGCTGTGAACTTGTGTCGGTTACAGCAGTTTAGCATCAATGTTTACCCTGTAAACTTCGTTAGAAAAGGTATATCGTATATATATGCACACTCTTTAGTCTCGAATGTGTTGCGGTTTCTACAAATCGAGAGATATGGACAAATTCCTTGTCCCTTGCGATTATTTCTACAGAAAGAAAGTACTGGGTATCCATCCTACATGTTTCATGTTTGGTTTTTTCGTTTTTCATATATTCAATTTACTCGTTTTCTAATTTTATTTGTACTGCTTTGCGATTGGAATTGTACAAAACTGGTACCAACATGCATTTTGAAGATCGCTTTAACGATTAACGGCTTTGGGTTAATTGCCTTTCAGCAGAAGGAGCAGCAGAAGCAGCAGCACCAGCACCAGCCCCAGGCAGGCACCTCGCTCACATCAATATGTGAAAAATTCGCAAATTAATGGTAGGGGGATTGGATTGCATTCCAATATGTAACTTTTCTCCTATTACAAGTTTACTTTTTCAATTATTCAATCCCGAATATCTGCGGATGAAATCTTTATGGACTTTGAAAGTAAGAGAGAGAAATTCCACATTTTACATAACTTAGGAGAGAGTGAGAGTGGGGGGGAGGGAGGAGTGCCGGATATTTGAATAAGGCTTTTCTGGCAGAGACAGAGTAGAGCAGAGGACGGGCGGGACTGGGTGGAATGGAAGGCAATTTTTTAAATCAACTTTAATTGAAATAAATTGTCATATCATTTGCCCTGGAAAAAACGGACTCTGGCTCAATTAGATGCGGGCCTCGAACACACACTCTAGTACTCTCCTCCATACACTTTGCCGCATCCACCAGAACTTTCTAAGGCTGCTTCCAGCGAGCCTACATTCCGAGAAGCATCATCAATCAAGGCAGACAAAAATTGAAAATTGAAATATGACTAGAACCCATCCAATCAACAGCCCAGCCCCAGGGGCGGGGCAGGGATTGATGACCACTTTTAGGTAATGGAAAAATGGAAAATCTATCCAAAAGTAAAAGTCGGACACATGCGCCAGGGCCGGATAATGTAATAAGCCCATAAACAAGACCTAATTGAGTGAAAGTAATTTCGTTCACAAAAATTCATTTTAGATGGCAAACAACCTTCAAACGAACGTTGTTGGGATTTCTTCATCAAAATATAAAATAAACATGATTAATAGCCACAAAAAGTAGTCATAATTCGAGAGATGGATGTAAATATGGATGCGTACAAGAACCAATAGATATATAAATATATGTATGTATGCCTGCCTTCTCTTATTTTAAGACTCTTTCCATTCACATGGTTTACTCATACAACATTTCCTGGAACTATACGTACAAGTTTTCCTATAATTTTCCAATCATCATCGTTCAGTGTCGGCATTGCCTTTCGCAAATGTCACTCAAATTAATTGCAATTAAAAGTTCTCTGGCCTGCTGTCATCAGAGCTCTAAGCAAAACAACTCAATTTTCAAGCATTTCACATGAAATAAAACAAAATGAAACTCAAAGCTTCAACTGGCTCACTCGCACATTAAGTGAAACCTTCCTCTGGTCGAGTCCGGTGGCTAAATTGAAAAATTGCACATAAATTGCATAAAACTGTTATACGTCGACATTTGCTGGCATAAATTGCTACTTGCTGCCCAGATGGGAGGGGACAGACAAAGAGAGATCAGAGGAAGTCCATTGTGCGTGCGCAGCTAACCGCAAAGTTTTGTTGGTTTGGCCATTTTTGTAACTCAAACCAAACTTAATATACATATATAAACAGTATGCTGTGAGTTATATATAGCTGATGAATTATGATGAAATTGAACCGTCGATTATAGTTGCATTTGGAGACTCTTTCATAATCGTAGTACAACCCTTTGAGTTCGTTGTTCAATCAACTGTTTTGGTAGACCTAGTTTCTAGAACCAGTTAAGAGGCCCATCCAAAAAAGACTTGTTCTTGCCTGAGTCACCGTCTCGTTTCATGGCCGCTTCGGTTCGCTTCCACCAGCCATTCATCAAAACCTCAGCCATTGGCCTAGGCCAACTTCCTTATCAATCATACCCATAGAAATTAGCATATCAAATAAACGTACCTGCAACGAAAAGAAGAAAGGTTTAAATTAATACAATAATCAAATTCAATGGCTAGAGACGTGGGAATAAAATGCCAAGAATTCGAATCAGAGAATCAGAATCAGTATCAGTTCTTTGTGTTAACACACATTGGGAGTATCAAATGATCAGGCAATAAATTGGGGGGGGGGGGGGGAGGCTCATTATCCAAAGCGAGAAAAAGCAAAGGCAAGCGATAATTATATAATGTTGTGGGGGAATTCTATATATCCAATTTTAATGAGAATAATACATTGTGACGGCGACAGAGTCAAGTGGAAGACGACTTGACAGAAGAGAAGCGAATCGAATCGACCAGAACCAGACAACAATACAGCACTGAAATTAATGTACACTTTCCAGTTCGGTTGCCATGTAGAGTTTATGTCTCTAAGCATTCGAATACGAATATATCGAGTGTGATGTTTATCTCTAAACATAAATTTTAAATTTTAAATTCTATTTAAAACATTCCCCTCTTCATTACAAATATTTAATCAAATTTACAATACCCTCTTCTTTTCAAGGGCATATTTATATCGACTCAAATCCAAAAAGTCGCAAATTCAACCCGCATTTTTTGTTGGTTTTTATCTATCAAATTACCAGCAGCAGAAATTGGGGATTGTCTGTCCCCTCCCCTCACCCATACTTTGTAACCCATATAAATTCGTAAAGGAAAACGACAGACGACAAAGTCAACAATTGTCTGAGGCGAGAGCTTGGAAGTGGTTTTTTTTTTTGCTCTTTACTGTCACACGTGTGAATACAACATTTGACATTATTTGTTGTTGTCTAAGCAAATAGGTGAGCAAACATGGTACACACGAGAGTCCGGCCAGCGGGATTGCCATATAGATATAGGGGAGTAGAGAGTGAGAGCTGTTCGTCTAATAAGGATTTTAGCGCACGCCAAGATATGACTTCCATTGAAAAGTAAAACAAACACAAAAGACACGCTGGACAACTCCGCGGACAGCGAAACGAAAGAAAAAGTAAACAGTGGAAGAGAGTAGATTATTTCGACTAGCATAATACCCCCTCCCGCTACACAGACTCATATAACGGGGAAACATTGTCTATTCCAGAATATTCCATTTGCTTCGATACTTGTATTTCTTTTCCTACAGCCGCCGGGAATATTTATTGGGCCACGGAAACGTTTGCCATTTACAAAGTACATTTATATCAAATACAATACACCCCCCGCCAGCTGATCAATACAGGGTAACATTAGCCGCTACTGCACAGCGGAGTCACAACAAACAACAACCGCAAATAGCAAATTGAGCCGCGTTTACTTTTTAATGCCATTGTAGCTGCTCTTCTCTTCTCTTCGCTTGTCCTGCTTTTTGTTTATGTTTCTTTTCTGTTTGTGGTCAGTGATATTTACGACTGGAAATGTTTCTTGTTTTTTTGTTTCTGTTGGCTTACCGGATAATACATTCCTTGCGGAGGAAGAAAAAATGCCCCTGAGCCCCACAGCTTGACGGCTTTTTATGTGAACACTGGCGTCGCGAATTGTGTTGTTGCCTCTTCTCCTTCTATTTTCGGTTTTACGCGATTTTACACTGCTCAACAAATGGCGTGTGTGTTTTTGGTTTTTCCTTGGTTACTTCACTGGTTGTTCACTTTTTCTTTTGATATTTGCATCAATTTCATTGGTTTTTCCTTCTATTTTTTTGGCACAATTTGTAGCTCTTTTTCAAGCCTAATTTCTGTGTTTCTATTTACTTTTTGGGGCGGGAAAGGGAAAGGGAAGGGAAAAATATTAACATAATTGTGGGGAAATATTTTGGCGATGCGATGACTTTTTATTTCGAACACAATTTTGCACTTTGCTTTTGTTGTTTTATATCCACGTTGGCCACTATGTAGTTTTGAATGTCGCACACGTGCGTGCAAGCGGGACAGACGACACACAACACGACACAGCGCACAAAACCAACGATAAATTCTGTTTTAAAATTTTGTTGTTTTGTTTAGGGGTTGTTTGTTGTTGCTCTGGGGACTATTTCTGCTCATACACTCCTCACCAGCAGCCTGCAGGATGTTTAAAGGGAAACAGAAGCTGATTGCCAAAGCGAAATGCGCAAAAAAAAGAGAACGGAAAACGAAAATGAAAACACGGCGCAAACGCGAGACAAAAAAGAGATGAGAGGCAGCAGCAGCAGCAGCTCTTTATTCATTGTATTTTATCATTTCCCTTTTCATTAGTTGTTTCTTTGGATTCGTATTGGAATTCTCGTTCGAATATTCAGAGGGAGCACAAAGGCGAATTGTTTGTTTGCCAACAGACAGTCTCCAGCTTCTCATGTGGCGCACACATTTATTTGATACTCCTTGATTTTATTGTATTTCCAAGGAGGAAGAAGAGGACGAAAAACAACAGCAAGAAGGAGCAGCAGTGGGAAAGAGCAGAGCAAAGCAGACAAGCAGATAGCCCGCCGCCACAGCTGTCTGTCGGTGTGTGTGTGTGTGTGTGTGTGTGTGGGTGAGAGAGAAGTGTGGGTGCTGTGATGCTGCGGGACGACAGCGGCAGAAGCTGAAGTAAACGTGAGAGCGAGAGTGAGAAAAATCGAATCCCAACTGAGTACGAAGGCAGCAAGCAAAAAGGATTACAGGATAAAGCAGCGGAGAAGCAGCGGAGAAGCAGCAGCAGCAGCGCAAAATTAAATTCAGAGAAGAAAGACAGAGGCGGCAACAAAAACATGTGCGCCGTTCGTTGCCTGAATGAAATGCGGGATGGTTGCTGCTGCGAACAGAGAGTGCGAGCGGGAGGGAGGGTGACAAACAGCAAGGGGGGTGGATGCTGGGGAAAGAAGAACAGGCAGAACACAAGAGAAATCACGTCCCCTGCGACTGTCTGCCTCTTCTTCTTCTTCTTCGTTTCTAGTCGTTTATGTTGTTGTTGTTGTTGTTGTTGCCGCCGCCTCATGGCATATATATTTATTTATAACTTTTCATTTCGTTTATCTCTTTTTTTCTTGGCGGTTTCTAAATCCATTTTCGCACTGCACTTTTCTTCACAGTCTCACATCGCTGGTGGAAAGCAAGGAGAGGAGGGGGAACTGATTTTCTTGCGTATGTTTTGATGTTGTTTTAGTACCGTAGTTACATGTACGCGTGTGTGTGTGTGTGTGTGCGTGCGTATGTTTTCACTTTCAAAGCGTGGCCCGCAAAAACCCGAAATATCCCCGCTGATCCGGCACCCACGACTTGTTGCAAAGCGCGAGAGAATTGTATTATTTATTTGATTTATTTACTTGACGAAACGGCGCCTCGATCACAAAATAAACAGCCGACCGTGTGGATGTTGAATATTTGTATATTTTTTGCAACAATATTCGATATTTTTGTGGGAAAACTCGGCCCAAAATTCGGCACTATCTCTGTTGTTGTTTCCTTGTCCGCGTCGAAAATTTTGTGAGATACATTCGAGAGATACGTTGGGGCAGTTGAGAGACCGAAAAAACTCACTCATATCATCCCAATCAAAGAGAGCCAGTTGGAATTTTTGTTAGTATACGGAAAAAAGAGAGCGAGTTGCTCATTTTTGCGTTCAGTGAGTTCTGTAAAATATTTAAGACCCTATGTTACTAGCCTATTCTGTTGAATGAGGTGAGGCGAAAAATTCAAAGTTTGTTGGCGATTAAATTTTGTGTCGCTCATTTGTGAGTCCGATTGGCTCTCATTTTCTGTTTTGTTGTTCGTCGCAGAAAAATCTGCGATGCCGTTTCTTTCAAATGGTTTCACTCGTTCTTAAAAATTGCTCGGCAACGGCCACGGCACAGGCAATGTTCAGTTCACACTTCCGTTTAACATGCCTTGCGGCCATAAACACACTTCATTTCGCGATACGAATGTTAACAGTGCGCTGTTGTACGCCTGATGTTAAAGCTGACTGTAAATTGTTTTGGCGGTAAAAATATCGAAATTCGAAAATTTAATTGGAAACTTGTAAATAGTTTTGTTTTTATTTCTGTTGTTTAGCTAAACAAAAAATGGAGTTGAAATCAAATATCATTTTCATATTGTCTTGTAAATTCGGAAATTTTGAAAACAGTTTAAGTTGTTCGGCTTATTTATGGGCACGGCACCCTTTAATGAGACTTTCCCTCCATCTCTGCACTGCACTTCATGCTGGCCTATCACTCACTGTTTTTATTGCCCATCTTTCATGCTCTCCGCCCTCTCTCTTGACCCTTTTTTCCGCATTTCTGCCACATTTTGGCCATCAAAAAGTCGCCTCACGACATTGTCTGTCTACTTTCCGCCAGCTTTTATCTCCCATCCATTCACTCCATTCCCTCCATTCCCTCCATCCCGCTCTTGGTAGGCTCAGCCAACAGAAGGCATCAAAAATTCGTCATCGCCCGTCCAGTCTGATCCTTTTTTGGTGGCGTTGGTGTACGGTCCGTCTCCTTTGAGTGGTTCTGGGTGTGTTTCAGTCCCGTCCCCGTAAAACCAAATCAAAAGTGTCAAGCCTCATTTTCGGCTGTGCAGGACAACGCTTGTCAAGATTGCATTAGCCGCATGTTGTCAGGACCAGGACCAGGCCCACGACGAGACCGTGGACCACAGGCACAGGAACGGAAATGGAGCCTGCAGAAGGAGGAGCTGGTGCAGGAGCAGGAGCAGGAGGGGCAGTGGAAAATGGTGCTCGGGTGTGCAGAAGGCCGATGTGGTTTGTCGAGGGGGCTTATTAACATGACGGGGCCTGGGCCAGGGCCTCCAGCAGGCGGCAGCAGTCGTCCAACGGGGAGGAAAAGCTGTTGGAGGCGTATGTGTGTGGGCGGTGGAAAAAGCGAGATTTGAAATGCAAATGGCTTAACCACAAGTGTGAAAGAGAAAGGGTGAGGCGGCAGGGGGAGAGGGAGAGGGAGGAAGGTAGTACGCGTGAAAAGAGTCACCAGAGAAAGTGAGAAATTTTCACACTGCCATCCAGGCCCCAAGGCATATTATGTACTCCCTCCCCTTTACTCCGCTCGATCCACTAGTACGCCTCTCGCATGTTTTTTGGCTTTTGCCCCCACCCCCACTGGACACCAGACCTGGCCCCTTTCCCTGCCAACACCCACACCCCCCAGCAGCCACCCACGCCTCAGCATAAATGCAAATCCCAGCGCACTGGCAACTTTTTAATCCCTTTTTGGCCAGCAAATTGTCGCCGCCAACACCAACAGAGCAAAACCGAAAGCCGAAAACCGAAAAATGAGCAATGTGGCAAAGCAGGGAGCAGGGAGAGGCAGAGAGGGAGAGAGAGAGAGAGAGAGAGAGTTTTTGCCACCGCTTTTCCATTTTCGAAATGGTCGCAGTACAATTTTTGCAGCTTAGCTGTTAGAGGGGTGGGGCAGAGAATGAACAGCAGCCGATAAGTTGGAAAAGTGTTATAAATGGAGCGGGAGATATCAGGGCAGTATCAGCAGAGAAGAGAATATATGTATCTTTTACGAGCAGTATGGAAAGGTAATATTAGAAATTACCCAAAAAAAAAGCGACTGAAAAAGGCAACAAAATTACAAACAATTCCTTCTGTTGAAGTCTGTTCTGTTCTGTTACAAAATTTGAACTTTGAAGCATTTGTAGCATAAAATATATCGAACTTCTATAAAATCAAACCCCTAATCCAAATGTTGATATATTGCCAAACGTTTCATGGATTTTATGTTTGTTTTTGCCTTGCTTCAAATGAAGCGAAAACGCTCCTGCGTTTAGTGATTCTTGCTAAAGTTTCCTCAAGTTTCGCTTGAAGCCGCGACTTGGGGTAAACTAAAGGAGGGTCGCAACACCACGCCGCGCCGCCCCTTCCCTCAGGAGCTGACCTGGCTCCGAGTTGATGTATGGATATATGTATGTGTGGGGAGTAGGTGGCAAGGCGGCGTGGCAGCGTGGCAGCGTCCAACTAACCGCAAACAATAACAAACGATGGCCAAAAGCGAAACAGAAACCGCTACTACGAGTGGGTGGAGTTGGGTGCGAGGGAGAGGCGTGCCGCTGGTTGGCACGGCTGCTAGGGATCCTCTGTTCGGGTGCCATTTACAAGATGCAAAGGATTTATGATACTTGTTATCGCGCCCAGGGCCCCCGCCCCAAAACGGGGGCAGAAACGATGACAAAAGGTGGCAGGGAGGCTGCGCGCGGACTAAGAAGGGTAGTGGAAGAAGCAATGGCGTGGAATGGAGATAAAATCTCGCACGCAACAAATAAAATGTGTACGAAAAATGTACGAACAAAATTATGTAGCACTTTTTTTGGGATTCCCCAGGGGAGGAACAGGGGAGGTGGGGCCTGGGTTCTTGGTCTACTGTGGCAAAAGGATAAAGGTTTCCGGAAACCTGCAACACATGTGTTCATTCATTTGTAGCACAAATTGTTAACCCTCGGGGCGCACAACTGGGATGTATCCCACACCGCCATACCCCCCAATTAATGGGAAGTTTATGGCACGCCGCTCATTCCACTCGTTCCACCCAACCCATTGACCTTGAGTGCTGCTTCCATCAAATTTACATTAATTAAATTCCTTTACGAAAAGCAGATTTCCCTCAAAGAGAAATGAGAGATGAAGTCAGAGCGAGGCAGAGGGAGAGAGAGTCTAATTAAAAAGGCAAAGCGTTTGCCCATTTAGCCGTGCCTAAAAGTATCTATTACGCTCACAAGTATGCCCTGTTGCAGAAGCACCCACTCCCGCCCCCTTTAAATTACTCAATAAATTAAAGTCTTGCAAAGGAGCAAGAGAATATTTCCGTTGCTGCAGGTTTTCCACTCCTAACGAGCCGAAAACATTGCATTAAAAAAACCATTCATTAAAATGGCAAAATGTGGCGTACAATTTTTATGGCGCCAAAAGGCGGAGAGGGAACACAGTGGGAACACTGTGCCTGCCTTGCCATGGCATCGTCTCAAGTGGCAACAAGCAACAGAAGCAACAGAAACAGAGGCAGCATAAACAGAGGCCACAGCAGCCGCCTGCCTGCCTCCATTCAGTTTCCCAACAGCTTCAAAAAATATTTAAGCGAAGTCGTCTGCCCCTTTCCACACGCCAAACAAAAAATAAGGAGCAGAAGAACGCCCCCAAGGTGGTCGAGATCCCATGGGTAAAATGTTGCATATCCTGTTTTTGGGCAAGGGAAAGGAATGGGTATGATGTGAAAGAAGGGTAAGTTAGCGTACATTTTAAATACAACATTCATAGATGAAAATTAACCTCAAAAATATACGTCGTCGGCTTTAACTCTTTCTCTTTATCTTTCCTCTCTCTCATTTCAAGTGCTTTATTGAAAGTTTTAAGGGTATTCAAAAGTGCTCTGTATGCAATTTTTTTATTTATTATCCTCCCTATTTTGGGCTGTAGTGGTGGCAAGCGGTAAGCGGGTGTTGGAGTTCAATGCGCTCGCCCTGCACTCAATTATAATTTGTGAGCGGCGCTCAGACAGGGGCGCCCAGGGGACACGGGGACACGGGGACACACCGGCGATGATGCGTCATCAGGCCATTAGCAAAGAGCAGCCCAGACAAATGTGTGTGTGTGTGTGTAGGGGGTAGGGAGAAAGGTAGAGCAGACCTTGAGAGCTAAACAGCGAGGAGCTAGGAGCAGGCATTGGGGAAAGCAGCGTCGGGAAAGAGCAGAAGAAACGGCAGTGAGGAAAGAGCGGAAGAAACGGAGGAGTGAGTGGGGCTGGACCAGAAGAGTGATAGTGAAAAAGAGATGGAAAGTTTGTGTGGCTTGAGGTTGAGGCCCAGAATGGAATGGTAAAAGGATTTTCCAGATTTTAGCTGCAGTCCTAGCTGCAGTATCTATCCATTCATCATACACTCCTTGACACAAAACTTCTTTTCACTCATTTGGTTACATTTGGTTGCGTTTTGTTTTAGCTTTGTGTGTCCCCGCTCTCCCTCTCTCTACACCCCACAGTGTGCGTCTGCGGTCTCTCTCTCTCTCTCTCTCTCTTTCCCGATTTGCGTAATGAAATATTTCTTGATTTGTGTAAATCAAACAAAGAGCAAAGAAGCAACCAAGAGAAAGGATCAGAATATGAGGCCAAAGCAGGAACAAAGAGGAAGCATGAATATGCGGCATGTGCTAAAAGGTGGTTTTGGGGAGAGGAATAACGCTAAAAGAGCAAGCGTCTGCTCTATCTGTTCCTCTTAGGTACGAGACAGGAAAATAATGAATGAATGTTCCAGCCATGAGATACCCTCTACTTAGAGATTATGTTTAATAAAGCCAGTAATGATAGGAAAGAGAGGAAAATGAGAATACATATTCAATATTATTTTTAAATAAATATGTTGACTGTAATAGCAATACAATCCGATGATTTTTGGATACCATATGAACCAAAGGCAGCAAAGACAGCCAACAAGTCTGAGATTTCACTCTAGTTCCTCTTTTAGTGCTCACAATTCCAAACTCTTTTCTCTTGATACGATGGACACTCCATCAAATGCTGCGGCACTCTATGAATGCAACCACTAAGAGAGGCCCTAACTACCACCAAAAATGGATTTGTCTTGGCAATGGCCCCATAAAAATCTATTTTTAGGAGAAAAAAAAAAAAAAACAACCATATTATTTTTTGACTAAATTCCAAAGAGATGCAATAAAATTCAATTGGAAACTTTGCTCGTCTCTGCCGCAGAAAATGAAAACAAAATAATGAATATACTTTGGGCCAACACACACTAAGACACTCAGGGACACGGACAGGGCTTAGAGACGCCGAAAAACTTGGCAAGTAAAGCCCCAAGGGAAAGGGCGAGCGAGAGGGAGCGGAGGATGCAGTTTCCTGCAGCAAACACATGTCAAATGCGCTTGCCCCTCCCTCCCCCTGCACTACACCACCCGTTCCCATGCCACCTTCACAGAAGGAGGGGAAAAAAAAACAAGTTTTTACTTCTAGAGGTTTTCCGAAAAAGTTGCACGGACAAATGGCAAAACTGCTTATCTCAACAAAAAGCCAAAGATGGAAAAAGGGAGCAGAAGCACTACCACAAGAAGTGGACGAAGGAGGACTACCCAGTAGGGGGCGTGGAAAGCTGCACTAATGGTGCCAAGCAACCGGAAATGCCGCCATGCATGTCTGCCTCCATTTCAGAGGCTGTATATCGTCCCGCTTCCTACCCTACTCCCCTACTCCCCCTTCCCATACCCATACTTAAGTAAGAGTAAAATCTTGATTGCCTTTTGCTGCAAGCCAAAGAAAATTTATAAGTTTTCCCAGCCATTTCCAAGAGATTTCCATCGGATCTCTCACTCACTCGTTCACTTGACCCACCACCAAACATATCCATCTTTACATCTATGTATCTATCCATCTATCTATTGCTCTTTTTGCTATGATAATTTCCGCAGTTTCGCTGTGCTTTTGGTATAGAAACAACTGTCAGTTCAAATCAGCCTCACAAAAAAGGAAAAAAAAAGAAAACAGCAACACAAAAACCGAAGGATGGTGATGAGCGAAATGGAATTGACATTTTGGCCAACGGCCAAAGACCGAGTTGGAGTCTACTAAGTACAGGACACGGGGTTTATATAAGGGAGGCGGCGGGCGGTGGCCAATAACTATGATGGTCTATAGCAAAAAGGTTTACATATGTACCTCTTTTTGCAACACATTAGGAGTAGAGGTACTTTGGCCTGATGAAGTAAGCAGCTCATTTAGTTTGGCTGCTACTTCAATGGGTAATTTATGAACTGTTTCCATAGTTTTGATTTGTTCTGCCGCATCCAATGTTCATTTTTGCTTAATTCCGCAATACTTTAATTAAAACGGGCTTCCCAGTTTAAAAGGCTACACCAAACAATATGTCTGAATCATAGCCAGGTAACAATTTTATTCGCAAAGCACATAATCAATGTGGGTACTGCCCCACCCACACCCACACACAGAGGGCCCCCAACAAAAAAGTGTGAACATTTCTGGGGTAACGTTAATTGAATTTCGGACGGCAGCCAAAAAGTATCATCCTGCTCTCTCGCTCCCTACACCACACCTCACCCTTCTCTTGTTGTGCTTTTAGTGGAAAAGGATGAATTGTAGTCGCGCTTGGTCCGATGGTCTCTGCCTGTTTATCCAATTATCCACACAATTTTTCGGTTTTTTGTTGTAAGAGCTTTTTGCTGCTGCTTTTTCGGTTTTTCTGTTTGTGTGCGTTTTTGTTGGCGGCATTAGCTCAAAAGTTCGCTCATTAATGGCCAACAAAATTCACTTTTGCCAAAAACCCACTTCGGCGGAGTGCATGTTCGTTCATGTTCATGACGTGTGTGTGTGTGTATGGGCGCGTGTGTGTGTGTGTGTGTTTGCGCCGTCTTTGTTTCTGTAATTGTTGTTGTTGTTGTTGGAGCAACCGAACGCTGCTGCGGCTTCTGCTGTTGATTTTTGATGGTGGACGACTTCAATGTTTGTTTTTGGTTTTGCGCCACTGTCTGGTAATGCCTGTCTGGTAATGCCGCTTGTTTGTGATTTGGTAAGAGAGTGGGAGAGAGGGTGGAGATTTGCACTTGCCCCTGGCAGCCAATCTCTGGAACTGTGGAGTTGTTGTGCAACTGCGGCGGAAGTCAATAAAAGTTGGCCTAGTCTGTGAAACGTTTAGCTGGGGGAGTGTTTGAGTGGATTACTCCAACTCCCTGCAGCAGCGAAATTAGCAAAGGATGCGCGTGCAGGGGCACACTGACAGCGTATGTACATGCACTATATATTTACATACATATGTATGTATCAACACACATACATACATATATAGATAAAAACCGATATTTTCCTCTCCCTCAAAAATAGTTGAACCCAACAAATTTGACATTTGGCGCAAAAATTCAAAATCAATTCGCCGTATTTGTATCCTCTCGAAAGCTTTTCATCGCAAACAGAAAAGCTGAACAGCAGCTTTGGTCCTTTAATCAGCGCCATCTGGCGGTTATAAGGAACAGCACAAACAGGCTCAAAAAGCGGCATCTGGCGGCAACTTCTCGCAACAGGATACAGCTTAAAAGCTCTCCATGCAATTCAACAGGTTGCACAGGAAAGCACACACACTCACGCACACACATAAAAAACACTTAAAAAAACCGAAAACAACCGTAAATGCCGAAGTAAATGAAAATAAATAATCAAGAAATTATAACGCACCCAAATATCCTCATCCAAAAGGTTCCACTCATCGTTCAATTCGCTGTTCAGCTCGCAGCGGCGGTAAAAACCTCTCCAATTCCCCGCGATCAAGATGCTGGGCGTCTCTAAAAACTCCGCTGGCCAGTCACTTTCCATTGCACGGTATTTGTTAAAACAGTTTTTGCAATAAATAAACACGAACAACACAATGAACACAAAATAATATTCGATTCGGGTATAATTAAATGACAAAAACTAAAAAACGTTGATCAACTAAAGAAAAAAAAATTGCGCTGATGCGCCCGCACACGCCGCCACAGAACCGTTTGCGTCGCGGAAGAAGAATGCAAGAAGAAGAAATAGAAAGGAGAGAGACAAGCCCGAAGAAAATTCGGGAGCAGCGCTGTCGCGCCACGATGTCTATGCAAGTGTGGGAGGCAACGGCGAAAATAACTGCGAGCGAGAGAGTGACAAATTTCGTGCTCAGCCACTCTGCTTCTTATACCCTGCCCAAGAGTGTGCTTAGTTTGCTCAGTTACTTGTGACACCACAGAGTGGGGATAATTGGTGCAAAGGTTTTCTTGTTTACAATTGTTCAAAGTCCAAACTAAACGAATTACGGTACTGTTAAAAAATATCGAATCATCCTAATATGTAGTGTCATGGGTGTCATTGAACTCGAAGGGTATGTTATGCGTCGACCCACGCATAATTCTAATTCTCATTTTTGTTTCGAATCTTACTGTTGCTGTGTTGGTGTGTCTGTGCGAGAGTGACGGAAAATAAGTAAATTTCAAGCGGTTACAGTTGCTGCGATTGTTTTTTTTATTTTATACACTTGTTGGTCGCGATCGATTTCTTTTAAAGTGTAAAGTGCGTGAGGTTAGTGAATAATCAATTGTTTAAATGCAAGAACATCTCGTATGAATCGAACTTCAAAAGTAATTACAATGGAAGTAAGCACCAAAAAGTCTGTTATTATGTAGGCTAGTGTATAGTTTTTATTTGAATTTATCCTTCTTCAGTTTCTGTTACTCCTTCGCATCTGTTGCTAACCGCGCTCCAGCCATCCACGTATGTTTGTATGCACACACATACATACATATGTACATATGTATGTATGCATGTACGTCTGGAAGTCAGTTGCTTGTTTTACACTTGTTGAGGGTGTACTGATTTGATGCATTTTTTTGCAGAGCGAAGGAGGGGAAATGGCACAGACCCTCTTAATATCACATGTGTTTTGGTTATTCGAAATTCAACTAATTACAGTTTTACGGATTTCCTTACCTGTCTTTGATGAAATTCCACTACAGGAACACTTCCATTTGCTTCAACTGCCGGCGCAGACATTTTGTTGTAATGTTTTTCGTTTTGTTTGCGGGTTTTCTCTCGAATATTTATATAATTTTGTAACTGTTGTTGCTCTTGGCTTTTCTATCACGCACCAAATACAGTAATACTTATACACAATCAACAAACTCTTATATTATACATGAGTGTCGTTGCATTCCATTCCATATTCCTCTTTTTTTTTTTTGGCACCTAATTGAATTCGAGTCGAGATTTTAGGGTTGGTTTCAGGAAGTACAGTTATTTGTCTCTTGCTGCTCTGGGGAGGGGCAGTGGAACGTGTCACCAATACAAATTCCGGCTAGTGCACGCGCGTGATCTCCTAACGGTGAATCCCACTGGGGAGTGGATTCTAACAGTTTATTAAGGGATTCTGACGCGGCTTCATTTCTGTTTTCTTGTTTGTGTTCCCGTTAGCTGAAACGACAGTAGACAGAAGGAGAGAAAATGGCATTATTTATGGGAAAGTATTTTTAGAAAAGCTTTGTAGTAAATGGAAAGAGGGTGTTCCTCCACCCACTAGTGTTTTATTTACTATGGAAGTAAAACGGGAAATAAAATGTGTAAGTGTATTGCAAATGATAACAGTCAGAGTGTGGACAGTGCCGCCCTTGCGGCTGGATGGTACTTCGTTGGTAAAAGAAATCGAGGGTATATGTACGTTATATAAATAATAAGATTGGTGGTAAAGTTGTCCCAGTTAGATCCTATTGGCTGAGCGGCCAGATATTTAAGAGTATTGGAGCTATGTACATTTATTTGATGCGTTTTGTTGATCTCCCTAGTTGATATGTACATTAATACATCTTGCTTGTACAAAAATGTGTAAATGTTCCCATCACATGACATTTTCCATATTAATTTATGCCGTAACAATCCTAGCAAGCCCCTTATACGATTTCAAATCACTTTCAATAAATCTCTATTATATATATATACATATATATATATATTTATAAATTATTTTTATTCACAAAAACTTCCTGCCTTTGGCTGCTTTTCGGTGGATAAAAGTACAGAAAACATTCACAGCTGCATAACTTGCAGCAGCTCAAAGGGATCAGTGGGATTTACGAATCCCTCAAATCAGTTCATCGCTTTGACTTAATGGTGAGTTTATTTATCTTTACTACGCATGCACAATATTCCGGAGCGTTATACATATGTAGATACCACTTAAAGCATTGAAGCAATACATACATAGGTGGACCCTTAATGGTCATTGGGGAAAATGTTCATCTTTGGATAGTTTCATGCGAGTGCATTCTAGAACCTCAACTATAAATTAACCCATCTGCACTTAGTCTTCCATGCACTTTCACACACTTATTTGGATATATTTGTATATCAATATCTGAGATCACTTCAACTAAATTTAGTTAGCTTTAGTTGTATTCAATTTTGATTCCACATTTCTGATCTCTATTTTCTTTGCAGTTGCTGGGAATCTCCTTCAAACTTTCATCAACTCAGTTCGTGTTCGTATTCATATTTTGAATTTTCTGACTCTGCCACAATTAATCTTTATTTATTTTCCGTACAGAACACATCCATAAGATACAAATATGTGTTCGCGAATGCTGATGGCCCGTTCTCTGGGCAAGAGCTGTCGTCTGGTTGTGAACCAGCGGCGCCTTGCATCGATTGCCTGTGCCGACGCCCACAAGGGGGGCAAGGGCCTCGTCCTGGGACTGTACGAGAAGGAGGCGGGCAGGGGGCCACGCCTGACGCCAGCCGGCGAGAAGGTCGACGACCGTCTGCAGGGCAAGCTGAGTCAGCTGATATGCGAGACCAGGATCACTGGTCGGCTGGGACGCGGCAAGGTGTTCAACAACATCGACGAGGAGTTTAAGTCGGTCTGCGTGGTCGGTGTGGGGCTCGAGGGCATCGGCTTCAACGAGCTAGAGATGATCGACGAGGGCATGGAGAATGTCCGCGTGGCCGCCGGCATTGGTGCCCGCTCGCTGCAGGCAATGGAGTGTATTGAGATCCACGTGGACAACATGGACTACCCGGAGCAGGCGGCCGAGGGCGCATTGCTGGCCACTTTTCGCTACGAGGACAACCTCTCCAAAAAGTACCGCTCGATCCAGCCGAAATTTGAGCTCTTTGGTTCGCCAGACACTGACTCTTGGCTGCGAGGCCTCTTCAAGGCGGAGGCCCAGAACATCTCGCGCCACATCTGCGAGGCTCCGGCCAACTGCATGACGCCCACAGGATTCGCACAAGTTGCCGTGGACAAGCTCTGCCCGTGCGGCATCACCGTGGAGGTGCGCACGATGGAGTGGATCGAGCAGCAGCGGCTGCACTCCTTCCTCACGATTGCCAAGGGGAGCTGCGAGCCGCCCGTCGTCCTGGAGCTCGCCTACTGCGGCACCGCGCCCGAGGACAAGCCGGTGCTGCTGGTGGGCCAGGGCATAACCTTCAATTCGGGCGGAATCAATCTGCGTCCGTGCAAGGGCATGGATGAGTTCCGTGGCGACTTGAATGGAGCCGCCTCCATCCTGGCAACCATGCGAGCGGCCGCCGCCCTGTCGCTCCCGATCAACATAACGGCCATCTTGCCGCTCTGCGAGAACCTGCCCTCTGGCATGGCCGTGAAGCCAGGAGACGTGGTCACCCTCCTGAATGCCAAGAACATGGCAATCCGGAATATCGATCGCACTGGAGTGGTGGTCATTGCGGATCCCCTGATCTATGGCCAGCAAACGTACAAGCCCCGTCTTGTCATTGACATTGGATCGATGTGCAAGGGCGTGAAGAAGGCCGTGGGCGGAGGCGCCACGGGCATCTGGTCCAACTCGCACTACGTCTGGAAGCAGTTCCAGAAGGCTGGCTCCCTCACAGGGGATCGCATGTGGCGCTTCCCGCTGTGGGACTTCTACAAGCGCCGAGTGACCAATCACAAAAGCTACGATCTATCGAACGATGGCGATGGCCTGGCCTCGTCCTGCCTGGCGGCCGCAGTGCTCCAGGAGCTGGTGCCCTGCGCCGATTGGGCGCACTTGGATACTTTTGGCACTGGCCTGATGTCCACCTACGGTCTGATACCGTATCTCCGAGCGGGCCAAATGACGGGACGCCCCACCCGAACTTTGGTTCAATTTCTGTATCAGTTGGCATGTCCCAGCGAGTAGCTAGCTGTTCGGTTCAGCTGTTCATTGAATCGGATCTATATTTGTTTTTATTATTGTTTCGATTGTTCCTCCATATATTTTAGCAGACAACACAGACAGAGGCGCACACATTGCACACAGTGAAAGTCTTTCGGTAGCGAATTGAACAGAGCAACAGCCACAGCCACAGAATATCAATCAACATATCATCGCATTAACATATCAACAGAAAATTGAAGCATCAGTAAATATATAAGAAATGTTTGGCCTTAATGCAAATTAAATTCAATTGTTTTAAGGGAATTTTTGGGGGGGAAAAAGAATGGCTGGTTAATTAATTTGCTAGAGCGAATATTTTGATAACTCATGGGATTTTTCTCATTAAAATCTTGCTAAAATAATGTTTTAATCATAATCATAAGTTACAAATATTTTCCCCTTCTATGGTTTTCCGTTCTTTTCATTCTCTTTGTACAATTGCCATTCCACGAATGTTAAATTATGCAACTTTCTTTCACACTTTTTTTAATTCTTTCCCTTGTTTTGGCTAATTTCAGCTACTTTTGTATAATTTATTTTAATTTGTGTTTACGCTTGCAGCAACATTTTAAAGTTCTGATCCCTTCAAACTTTCTTTTGGTATTCCTTTTTGATAAAAATGTTTGCGTAAAACTGCAGGAAAAATTTGCAAAAATCTACGAGAATTCTTTAAAACAAGTGGGAATAAATCTAGAAAAAATACACAAAAATGTGAGATGCCAAAGAAAAAAAAAATACTAGGATACATTTTTGTTGTACCGTGGGAAGCCGCGTGGGAGCGGGAAACCGGACTAAACCAAGTACAATTAGACGTCGCAATCATCCGAAAGCACCTTGCAGCCACCCAACAGTGATCCCACAACCATATCGCCACTCCACTCCACTCCACCCCTTGGCTAACTAAGCGCCATCAAACTGCTGCTGACACATTTGGCACATGCCAGTGGGTGGGTTGTCCGGGCTGTATTCCGGGCGGGTGAATGATGGTTTCTGAGGGCGGAGGCCCGCACAAATACCCTTTGCCCTGCGCCATCCTCGGAACATGCTACATTGCTAATGTGTCCCATTTGGAATGGCAAACCACTGAAGCTTAACACGTTGTCTACGCAGCCACGCCCCAGCGTCCTACTCCCTATACCCACTATTCACAGCATTGCCTCTTTGTGGCGTACTACTCACTGGCTCGCAGCACTGCCTGCCTATCTGTGGAAGAATAAGCCAGGGGAGGAATAGGGAGGAAGAAGCAGTCCTGAAATGTATGCTATAGTTTTTGCCTCGCCATGTGTGTGTGTGTGCTGGCACACATTCGAGGCACTCCATCTGTGTGTAAAGCCATTCAGAGTTGCATGTTGAACCAGCAGCAAGAGCAGACTTGGACCCCGGAGGGAAGCAGAGACGTGCATGGGACCCCCCCAGACCTCAGATCCCATCCCAGTGGTAATTGTCTTGTTACCCGCGGAAAGCACACACACAGGCGCTGTAGCCAGGATCTACTGTAGCAGCGCAAAACGGAAGCAAATCACCCCCATAGTATATCCCTGGGACGACCGTGTTCGCTAATAATTTATTTACAGTTAACATTTTATAAGCACAGGGCACACAAGGGCACACACATCGACCCAGTCCCCGCCATTTGATTTTACAAATATTTGCAGGTAGCCTTCTCCATCCATCCCCAGCGCGCTGGGCCATGCAGAAACTGGCAAGTGGGAATTGTCTTGTTACCCGCCGAAAGCACACACACAGGCGCTGTAGCCAGGATCTACTGTAGCAGCTACAATTTGAAATGGGTTCATTTAAGAGGCTAAGAGGCTTTCGAAAATGAAGTAAGATACGTATTAATTGGAGGAGTAGAGTCCGTTGATCTGTATCTTAAATGTATCGGAGCTGAGTGGTACGAGTAGAGTATTAGATCTTCGCTTCTGATCTTCCATTTCTGTTTGCTATCTCGTTTCCTGTGTCAACGCTGGCAACCGACCCCGGCCCCTGGTCTTCCATGCTGCTATTTCAGCGCTGATGTTAAGTGAAATATGGACAATTTCCGTTTGCCATTTTCCACAGGGCAAGGAATGGTAAGGACTACGAATGAGGTACGAATGTTGTTAGCCAAATGTAAAATACAGTTAACTGTGTTGCCACTCGCTTGCCCCCCCACCCCCTCTCATACTTCTCTCATACATAAATGAATGCCGAGTGAGTGAGCGGTGGGTGCATGGCATTTGCTTACCAGGATGTGTGCAGGTGCCAGTGCCAGTGCCAGCAAAGAAGGTGCCAGCCAATGCAACAGTAAAAGTTTCCCATCAGTCGCTCGCTTTCAATAGCCATTATGGAGGGGGGGCCGCTCTCCTTTCCCCCCCTTACTCTCACTCTAACTTTACGGCTGTTTCTTCGTTTATTCCATGCTGAATAGAAATGCACTTCTAATGGCCATTCGAAGCAGACAAAGTTATGTTGTGCATCCCATATATGTATGTACACACATACACATAAACTTGCACACTTGGCGAAAAAGAGTGCCTTAGATTTATTTAATAGTGGAATTCACTTATATTTAAGATGTGTTTTCCCTGCTTCTCCAGATTTGTTACCTCCTTCTTTCGTGTAATCTTATTATCCCCTGAGTTTTATCATTCAACGCAGACGCGTGACTGGCAATCATTTTTGTTAACTATGCCCTCTTTTTTCTTAGTGTATGCACAACTGACTACTGCTGCTGCTTCGCCTCCTGCTGCTGCCTGATTCTTGTTGCCTTACTAGCTCCATGCATTCTCCTCTTCAGCAAGGGTCCTGCATGGGTGTATGTCTGTGTCTCTGTGTGTGTGTGTGTGTGTGTGGCAAAGTGAATGTGATTTGCATAGGTTTAACAAATTGAAGTTGTTGCGAATGGTGTTTTACCGTTACGGTTTGCTTATCGCTTGCCTTCGATGGTCTTGCCTCGAAAGTGCAAGGATTGTAGAAAAAATAGTTTCAAGTGAAATTGCTACCCGGGGAATTTAGACAGGTGGTACTCGTAGGTACTTGGCCACCATTAGCCATTGTTTGCTGTAGTTTCTATGCTCAAATATTTGATACCTTCCATTGATTTCTACTTCCAATTCTATTCTTCCCCTATATTTCTATCATTTCTTATCTTAGATTCCGTTATTTAATAGGAAAACTTTGCAGGAATATCTTCGAAAGAACTTTCACAGATTGAGTGCTTTCTTTTAAATAATTATTTTGATACAAATCTGAAGCGAAAGAAGCTCTGAAGTTCAGCCCCAAAAGTTTTCCCTGTGGTTCTTGGTCACGCACCTTCTTTTAGCCATTTTCCCAAAGCCATTTTCCTTGCTAAGCCCCGTTTAGTTCCTGCTTTCTTTAACGGATATTTGTGGATTGAATGAAGTCTTAAATGGAACAGAATTGCATTGAATTGCAAGCAGCAAATGAAATGTGGAAACTTTTTGAAGGATTTCGCTTTATGGTGGCAGAGTTGCAAGTACAATTTTTGTGCCTCTGGTCTGCCTCGTCGTCTGGCTGTTGGCAGCGTAAAAGTTTTATGTTTTCTGTTCTCTGTTCTCTGTTTGCTTGTTGTTTGTTGTTTGTTTTTTGCCGTTTGTTTTCTCTGCTCTGTTCTTTGCTCTCTCACAGTTTTTGTGCTGTTTGTTTTGCCGGGAAATTGCCCCAACGGCAACGACAACGCATCAACGCAGGCAACAAAACGTTCCGCTGTCACGCGTAAAATATTTTCACAATTTCTTTCTTTTTTTTGTTGTTGCGAATTTTACCCACAGCCACTCGTTGCATGCAACGTGACTTAAAGAAGGGAAATACACTTGTAAATATTCATACATACACTAACATGTTTATCTATCAACAAAGGCATTTTTTGGCAACAAGTTTGCCAAAGTTTGCCAAGTTTGCTAGGGCTATACCCTAGACTTTTAGGGCACAAGGGTGAACTTGATTGTTGCAGATAACAAGCTGCTATATTCTTGATATGAAATAACAGAAGGATAGAGGAAAAGATCTAGCCATAAAATGTAATTGTGGCACATTAAAAACTCGGCGAAAGGTAGTGACAGACCTTCCCCTTTGCCATGGAATGACTCCTTCACCTTTCTAATTATGAGATGTGTAAGCAAGGATGTCTTTCAGTCGTTTATTACTCGATTCTAGCACTCTCACATGTACTCGTATTTCGTATTCATTTTGCTCTTCATTTTTGCTATATTTTTTGTTTGTTTTATGTCTTTTAATATGGCAACTGCGGTGCTCGTAAATTACACAGCAAAATTGTCTAAACCAAAAAGAAAGTGGAAGAGACAGAGAGAAGAGGGTTGCCGACTGCTTTGTACGGGGCGGGGGAGGGTGTCTGTACCCCGCTGTGCAGCTGACAGCTAACCGTAGTCACCCCATGAAGCAATTGAAGGGAGATTTCCACTCCATCCAGCATTTTGCCCACACTTTATGGCAATTTCGCCTTGTGGTTACTGAAGCTGCGAAATTGTTGAACATTGTTTGCTCCATGCTATTGTTGCTACTCTTACGATCGCTTAAAAAGTTTGCTTAGCTCTTCACATTGCAGCGAAAAATTAGAACTTTCGACAGCTTTTGGGGAACACTACAGAGGCTTTTATGTGTGATTTGAGAAGCAATATTGAAGAGATTTAAAAATAGAAAAAGGTACTTGGTGAAGTGTGAAGAAATGGCTAAAAGTTGCCTTGGGAAATTAACATTTAAATTTGAAAATTACGTGTTGGAGAGGACTCCAAAGGGTCTTTTTTGTCTGTTCCTAACTTGTCTGTCTTTAGCCTAAATATATCTCCGTTTCTGCAGCGCTGCTTTTCCAAATATCTCTTCTCTGCCATTTTCTACAAATTGCGGCTTGAATTGGCTTTTGGATATCTATGCCAACTATTAATTTTTCGCATGTTTCTCGTTATTTTCTCACATTTTCCTCCCACCCCCTTTTCTTATTTCGATCAAAATGCAAAATGCCATAAATGTTTTCTCCAAAACAAAAGTGTGACATTTTTTCTGTGCTCTTCGCACATCCTCACATTTGGCTATAAACGAAATGAATCTTTTATTTGAACGCAGCAGCTGATGCTGCTCGATTGCCTCTCTCTGCTTTTTTGCCAGAGCTCATTGTGGTGCTTTTCGACTTGATTAGAGGGGGTGGAAGGGAGGGAATTACCCATGGGAATCCACTGGCTGATTGGTTCTGTGCGAGGTTTGTTTTTCTGATTTTCTGTTGTTTATCGGTCCGTGCCCGACCCCCAAACGAACAGCAAACGATTGCACAGAAAATAAACTAACTTAAATTATCCTTGAGGGAAATTTTAATTTCGGGAATGGCAAATAGAAAACAAAACAAAAAACTGAGAGAATTTAAATGGAAGAAATAAGCTCGCACCTGGCTGGTAATTTTCTGTAGAAACTCGTAATTTGTAAGCAAATATTTACTCAAGTTTGAGGGGTAGCACAACGCGTGGAGAATCCTTCCGTTAAAAAAACATTTGTTTGCGCATCAAATTAAACGCGTTGGCAGGCCGCGGCGAAGGGTTTCGCTTCCGGTTTCCGGTTTGTCTTTTACGTACAATTGAGAGTGGGGTCAGCCGCTGGCTGTTCTACTCACACCGTGGACACCCGCGAACGTTTGATGGCGTTCTGAGCCCCAGTCCAAGGCTGGCCTGCGTCTAAAGCTAAGCGCGTATAACAGTTTGGCGCTCTCGAACAGAAGAGAGATAGAGAGAGAGAGAGAGAAAGAGAGCTCCCCCTCTTTCTCTTAGTGTGTGGCCGAGCACTCTCTTTGGCTGTCTCTCTTTCTTTGGTTCGGCTCTCCCTCTGCCGTTGGCTTTGTTTACATTTAGAAATTGCTGCGCAGGATTGAAACATAAAACGGGACCACAGTCAGTGGTGTGACGAGCTAGATGGTACCCTCTACCACGCGGGGAACTATAATAAAAACAATAAAAATAACTAAGCTACCCCTTGATATTGTATCTATGTTTTCTTGCCTTTGCCTGTCACATACCATTTCCATGAACCCAATATACCCTTCAATTGTACCGATTACTTGTACTTGTTTTCTCAGTTTCATTTGTTGCACTTCTTCTGGGGTGTTTTTTGTTGTTTTTGTTTGGTTGACTCTGAAATGTTTATCGTTTGGCGCATAAATCGTTGGATTCTGGCTCCCCATTGCTGCTGTGGCAATTGCTTGACCTTCAATTAATTGCTCAGCTCTGCTGCCTGACACTGAAACAATTAACAGTGGCCACTCTGCTTCCCCCCTTTTACCACTCACCTTTCACCTTGCAATCCATTCAACTGTCTGCAGTTTTTGCTTTTTGATGGAGATTGAGGACTGCAGTTCCGTTCTGCATTGACGGGCAGCAGAGTAAATGGTGGTGGGGCTTAAGCAATTAGTCTCTGTTTCAGAGATTGTTGCATTGCACACCCTTCGAATAGAGATTTATGTACTACGGAATAATGGCGGACTGTCCGAAAGGATTGTGTTGCATACTTTTGTGCGTCTATGAAGGGTTCGATTGAGGGAATGTTCTCATTGCGATAGCATTTAGAGCTATCTATCCACAACAGTTTTATTTCCTATGTAGAATCAGCAATGTAGACTTAATTAATTATTTATTCATAACTATTTATAAATCATTTTTAATTTTTAATAAGTCAGCAATCATTACATTAAATATATTTTATATTCTGTTTAAAATTTTCGCTATTTCAAATATTTGTCATGAAACTCCATTTAATGTTAATGAAACTTTCAAAATAAATTCATAAATTGTCATATTTCACTAAGCACAGCCACACGACAGCCACCACAAGGCACACAATAGGTAGACCACAACAACAACAAAAAACAGCTTTAACTATGGAAACAACAAGGACATCCCTGTGCCAGGAGGACCCAACACACATGTCAGAGTTGTGTGTAAAAAACTTCTTGAAAATGTCCAAGCGGCTTTTTGGACAAAATTTTAGGGAAAATTCTAGGCGGGCCGGGCCATACACACGCACAGATGGGAAACATGGGAGGATGTCATACAAGGCTTTTATTTTGCATACACAAGGACAATAGTGTTGGCCTTAAAAATATGCAAATATCCATTTACATAAACCAGCAAAAATGTGAGCGGAGTGGTGGGGACATACGAGTAAGTGACGACAATTTGCCAGACATGAGTGGGAATAACAAGCAACTTTTGAAAATACATACATACATACGTGCAACCCATATACACCCGTATAAGTATGTATTTACATACATAGATCTCTACATATGTATGTACATATATCTGATGCTGTCGGACGTATTTGAATTTAAAATTTGCATTTCCCCTAGCTGGTCCTGCTCCTGCTCCTGGTTCTGCTATTTTCCTTTTGTTGTTCAGATTTTCCTACGTTTCGTGGAAAATTTAGCAGAGTCAACAAACTCTAAAACCTAAAACGGTAATCGATCGATGGGGAAATGCGAAACCGCAACGCGTAATTAAAGGAAAATTCACTCGAATTTTCATTTTAATTGAGCTGCAGTCTGCTGCTGCTGCGGCATTCAATCATTAGAGAGACAAAGACCGAATGATAAATACAGAAAGAGAGAGAGAGAGAGAGAGAGGTAGAGAAAGAAGGACACTGTAAGGGCGAAAACGTTTTTTAGCTGGATTAAGTGGATATGCCATAAATATTTCGCTTTTTCTTTTAGCTGCACGCTGGCACCCAACTCAAGCGGAAATTAAAAGGAGACTCGGAAAGCGGTCGATGGTTGTTGGTTGAAGAGAAAATTTCTTGACTTTTCAGATTTAATTGAATTAATTTATGCCATAATGATGGCTAAAATATAAATTATGAAATATCACGACGGGCTTGTGCAAGAATTTCTGTGGTGGGCAAAGGCAAAGACCAAAGACCAAAGACCAAAGGCCAAAGCATTCATTATTAAGACAGCTATTTCTAAATCGATGTGTAAATATGTGGGTATGTAATTACACTTTAATAGCCGTAAATAAAACTGCTATCAAATGGTATTTAAATGTTTGAAATACCTTAATTAATTGCCAATTGTGGCAATCAACATTTAATTGGATTTACATTGTATTTGCACCCCGCCCCAAAAAGTTGAACAATTCCATTCTTCGTCCATGGATTGTTTGGCCAGGAATCTT
The DNA here is from genome assembly GCA_035043285.1 of Drosophila subsilvestris. Taxonomy (NCBI): domain Eukaryota; kingdom Metazoa; phylum Arthropoda; class Insecta; order Diptera; family Drosophilidae; genus Drosophila; species Drosophila subsilvestris. The sequence continues at coordinate 4,005,127 of JAWNNB010001724.1, read as the reverse complement.
TTGCAAATTCTTGTTGATAATAAAATTGCCTAGAAATGTATACAAAAAACAAAAAGGAATCCAAACCACTTTTCGTTATTTCAATATCATTCTTGTTTCTAAACAAATATTTGCATATCCCCCCTGGAAGGAGTGGATAAGGAGGGAGGCCAGCAGGAGACGCAGATATAGAGAAATTCAAATTATTGTTTTGTGTGGCAGAGATTTGGTTTCATATTTCTGACATTTCACAGAGCAAACCTACAGAGAGACCGAACAATGGCACTCTGAGTGCCACGGCAATAGGATGCTCTCTAGGCAGTGAAAAATATGTATCGAAAATGTTAAAGATATTACGCAAATCGATTCAATCTCTCTGAGTGGAGATAGAGTGATAAGCAGAGAGAATTAAAGAAGACTACCGCTGGAGTATCTTCTTTGCATCATTCTGTTTGTGCAGCTTTTTTCATAATTGGCTGTTACCTTAACTTGGACGTGTACGACATACCCCCTAATCTGTTATACATGTACCGAGTATATGTATAAACAAGAGTTTTGATAGAAGCCAACAATATTTAGTAACAGAAGTTTGGACAATGTTGTTGGCGCGCCGCAAGCGCCGAAATTTTAATTGGATCAACGGGAACAAAAGGCAACGAGCCGCTGTATACAGGGTGTCTGTCGTCTCCTGTGCTTTTTATCTCTGGCCACATAATGAGGCAGAACATCAGGCTAACGACTTTTCCAACAATGACTCTGCGGTGGCAAAGGGAAGCGAAACACTTTCAAGTGTCATAAATGGCACAGAAGCAGCGGCAACGGCAATGGGAAAAACTGCGACAAGCAAAAGCTCCCCTCTGGCAATTCACGTTTTCTGTTTTAACAGAGATAGCGAGAGAGAGAGAGATAGAGAGAGAGATGCGGCTAATTTCCACAACACAAAATACCACAGCAATGCGGCGGGAAAAATGTTATGAAAAGATGAACAAAAGCTCTCAGTGTGTGCGTCACCGAAAGGAAAGCCAATGGAAAACTAAAGAAAGCGAGTCAAGCTGCAATTTTCTATGCAACTAAAGAAAGATGCAGAAAAATGGTTGGAAGAAAACGATGCGGTGATGCTCTAAGAAAAACTAATGTAAAATAAAATTAGGCAAAGTTGAAAACGAAATAAAATGTGGGAAGGTACATCGAATTGATGGAAAGAAAATGACTTAGAGATTCTCTGCCAGATCTATTAAAGAGCTTAGAATATTAAAGAAATTTGAGTCCAAGAATTTAAGCCATGCAAATTCAGCTTAAATTTGGAGTGAGCTCCTGCAGCTCCAGCACATCGCATCCTTCGGCCCGGTTCCCCACTCTAGAATCTACTCAAATGACTAAACTTCAACTTCAATTTTGTCGCCGGGAGAGCGTAACTTTTTTTCCTATCAAATTTAGCTTGCTGGCTGGGTGATGACTTGAAAGTTTTCTCTGCATTGGCTTCCCTCCCGTCCGCTGTCTACTGTCTAATGTCTTCTGTCTGCTGGATGGTGTCCTGACCAATAAAAAATTTCTGCATCCGGTCGGATGCGAATGCGACATCCATAAAACGGAACATCCTGGCCGGGTCTTTCAATTATGCAAAGAGATTTGCCAGAGCGACAGCAGATACTAGGTTGGATGGGAATGGAATGGGGCATCTTCTTGTTCAAATTTACATTTAATTTTCATTATTAATTATGCAATTATTCATGGACAAGTCAAATGTTGATTCTAGGCCAGTTGTTTGCTCATTATGGGGGATAGCATAGAACACAGCCTTGGGGGAAGCCACCGACTAGTTTATAGCATACATATATTTTTCCACAGGCAATTATGTCAATAAGCCAAATGGTTTATAAGCCTAAAATTGGAGGCAGAAATGGAGTCAGAGTATGAACACACCAGGGGGACCCAATCATTAATCATTTGAGTAGGAAAACAATGGAAACCCGGAAGAGATTTTTGGTATAAGAAAAATCGTTCTTTCCACTTGAATGATACACAAACTGATAAACCAACGTTTTATCCACCAACAATGGCCATTGAGCACGTGCCCAACTATTTTCCATGCCATGTCCATTCCTTCTATCGCAGAACATTTCTCCTTGGGGGCATATGGCTGTGAAATCAGTTTTGGGCCAGGCAGCGCCCCACAGCCAGCACCCTGTTATTAATATCCCCCAATCAGCATAAGCAGCTGATGTGATGATAATGCTCCATGGAAGAGAAACCCAAAAATATAGAAAAGAGAGAAGAGGAGAGGAAGAATTAATTCCCAGACGTCTGCCCATTCAGTAGTCATAAATTTGGTCAGAAGCTAAGAAAAAAAAACACACACACACACAAAAAATAAAATCTTAGAGGCGGAAAAACCCCGTCCACTCCCCCCTCACTTATCGCTGAAAGCAAATCAGCTTTGGGAAAACTAGTTGGCCGCCGAGTCAGGGAAAACTAGCCAGGAAAACTAGCGGAAGTGCTCGAAAAAAATATGTAGAGCCCTAAAGGAATGCACAAATACAAATACAAACACACAAAGGACTGAAAGGAAGTTAAAGAAACTAGAAAAATGGCGAAGAATAGTAGGAGGCAGGAAGGGAATGGAGAGTGCAGTAGGGTAGTTCACAATATGATAAATAACTGATGAGCAAAGGGTGTCGCCAGCTTTGTGTGAAGTCTGCGGAGTGCCTGCCTGCCTTTTGCCTCTGACTGCCTGGGGTTCCTGGCTTATTGAATGTATGACAACGATGCAAACACTATGCGGGGAAACCCCAAAGGAAAACAGATGCACAGGCGACAAAGCTCAGCAAGACAACTCAAAAGATCGCCCTTCGCGGCGTTGCTCTACCACATTTCGATAGCCTTTAACTGAGACTCCAACTAAACGGTCAGAAGTTGCACTGACTTCAATATACCAGCGAAGTTTCACTGAAAACCATTCCCCAAGCGATGCCCAAGTCGAACCAAAACATTTGCCGCCTGACAGTAAAAGAAGAAGAGCAAAAAGGAAAAAAACTGCTCGTATCGAGCGGGGACTTTAGTTGCCTGCCTCGTCTACAGCTGCAACATTTTCCAAATACATTGACTGTGAGAACGCCATGAATATTAAATTGCGATTATTGCCTTTGGCAATGTGTCTCCGTCGTCGTCGTCCTCGTCCTTGTACTTGTCATCCCCTTCGTGGCTGCTGTCGTCAGTGTCTGTCTCTACTTCGATGCTGGCAAAGATCTGACAGCTTTCGAGACAGATGCTGTGCTGCCACATCCTCTAGTTGAACTCTCTCGTTGGTAGCTTAATTAAGAGCCCCACTTTAATTGAGTCAAATATTAACCCAAAGCTTTAAACTTTCCGTCATATGCATGGCCATGGATAGATCCAAAAGCCCTCTGACAACATCCGTTTGGCCTCGTTCTCGTTTCCACTCGGTACATCCCCCCGCGCGACAACCCACCAACTCTCACACTTTTATGATTGATTAATGGGCAAAGTGGAGAAAGAGGACTGAAAATTGGTTTGATGCTCTGATGTGATTGGGAATTTGATTTATTGGCAGCAAACTTAGTTTTGGGGCACCAGCTTCCGAGGCAGTCAACCGAATGGACACACACACACACACACACACACAGAGAAACATTCATTTGAATAGTGCCCCTGGTGCAGGGTGAGGGGCGTACACAGTGGGCTGTGGAAAACTCAAACTGAAATGTCTAACAATTTCCATTCACATTTTCACATTCAAATTTTATCGTCACTCCCCCCTCGTTGACTTTGAGGCTTCAAAAATTTTGTAGTCGTTTTTTTTAAATTTATTTTTTTTTAGTGAAATTTTTGTTCTAGTATAAATTTATGAGAATGTATCGCATTTTGTTGTCCATGATGCCGATAGTGGTCAATCGAGTTTGGAACTCGACCAAGCTAGTGATGGTTCGTGGAGATGCCACCCGAAACACGCACGAAACCCTCAAGATGTGCCGGCAAGAAGTTGGCCAAGAAGAATTGGAAGATTACCACAATGCAGCTGAAGAATCGAAAGATAACAATAAGACAACTGAAACTGTAAGGAATATATTTATTGGCTGCATATTTAAGGTTTTTATAACTTTTTTCTTTCAGCAAACTCAACAATAAGTTTTTTAAAAGCAGATTTTAAGTCAACTGGTGTAATACAAATTTGAATTCCAGTCAGCAATCGGATAAATAGCGAAGCTTCAGCCAACCGTTGTGTAATGCTACTTCTGTTTATGCCAACTGAAAATATAAATTTTTAATAGTTTTTGTATATATTTTATTTTATTTTATTTTGGAAACAGATTGAACTTTTTCCTTCCGTAAAACCTGCGGAAAAGTGTTCGAACAAGAGAAGAAAAACAAATTAAAAAAGTTCTATGAAGTAAAAGTCTGCCCCCCACACACACACACACACACACTCCACATACTCCAACGTCTAGCCCCATCATAACCCTCTTTTGTTGTAATATTGTATTGCATATTGTATGAGGGCTTCCCCCTTGCTTTCATACAAAGTACGAGACGAGTATATCCTAAGTACATTGTGCCAAGCCGCCTTGCCTTCCTGGTGCCTTTTGTGGCCTCATGCTCTCCACTGTAATTGAATTTTGGCTTTGTTAACAAACAAATTTTTGTTGACTTAACCAGGCAGGGGGCGGCCTCACACATTAAAGATGCAGAGTGAAAGGTTCAACAGAATTATGGTAATTTTGCAATGTTTTTTGCAGCACTTTTGTTCTTGGGTTAAGGGATAATTCAATTCGTTGAACGTACAGTCCAATATATGTAATGAAAAATGAAATACTCGTAAATTGAAAATGCCGTACGGCCAGTACGTGTCAGGGGACCAAAGACCAACTGTGAAACTGTTTCTCTCTACATACATACATATAATGTAATATATATGTATATCCCTATATAGATAAATGGCATCAGGCACGTGCAAGAGCAACAGCAGGAGCTGTATAGCAGCAGCAGCAGCAGTAAGCATAATGATGAAAATGGTTAATATCCGAACGAAAAGTGTGAGGAAACCGAAGATACATTTTCGTGTCCGTTGCCCGTCTTCTGCAGAGTGTCCTTGTCGATATATTGTGTAAACGGAAACGAATTTTAATGAAATTTTAAATACCAATCAATGGAAAAATCGGAGTAAAAGGCTCGGCCGGAACTACCGCATTTCTCTTTTGTTTTTTTTGTTAAGTGGCAATCCCTTTGCACTTCACTTGGCATTAAGCAAACATTAAGCAAAACGCCTGAAATCCATTAAGCTGGGAACAAGTTTAAGGGATTTTTACATGGCAACTTATTCAAGTTTGTCTTGTGGAGAATGAATGGAGCATGGAATGGAACAGAGGGGGGACTGATTAACATATTGAGACAACAATATTGGAACCACAAAACACACACACACACACACACAACGGCCTAGCCTCATCATAAGGGTAGAGCATAAAGGACACCTGATCCTATTTCCCCACACACAGCCTCGTATTGCTCTGCTATTTATGATAATTCAAAGTAATATCCTACAGCAATTTCATCAGCACAGACACGACTCAAGGCGGCCCCAGATAACGTTGGGTGGTGGGGGGTGAGCTCATATGTAAATGCAAATATCCTTTTACCCGCGCAAGGTCTTGGGGCAGCATCCAACGTTGTACCCCCCATTGAGCTGTCCTTGTGGATGGGCCTGAAAATGGCTAAAACGTGTCAAATGTGTGAAAATTGCCCACAATTTGTTTGCCTAATTGGAAAGGGATGTGGCACAAAAAGGTAACAACTGGCTCTGGCTCTTAAGTAGAGCCTCCAGCTACAGCTAAGAGTGGGTGGTTCATTGAGGTAATCAATTTGAAATTTTAAAACCATGCCAAGTCAGTGAAATATTCGAAATGGCATGAAATTGAAGAACTTTTGTCATAATTTGAATTTTTTTGAGCATCTTTTTACAGGCAGCTCATTATAATTGCAAATGCTACCAAGGGAACTAGTTCGGAGTAAAATTTTGTTTTATTGGCTGCAAATCAAATCCAGATTTAGTTGGACAATTAATTATGAGCCGGGCAGGCCAATTGATAGACCAACTGCACCATCGTTCTCACGGGTCGCCCAGTCATGCGACCCTTCGTCAGATAGGGTATGATGCCGTATTTGGTGAGCATCCCAGTGCCGCGGGTATCGAGATGTGCCCAATCGGAGCAGGGCACCAGCTCGTGTAGAATAGCGGCCGCCAGGCAGGAGCAGGCACGGCCACGACCATCATTGCTGATATCGTAGCCCAGCTCGTCGGTCACCTGCTTTTTGTAGTAATTCCACAAGGGCAGCCGCCACATACGATCGCCAGTGAGGGCGCCGGCTGCCTGAAACTGCTTCCAAATGTAGTGGGAATTGGAGAAGATGCCGGTAGCGCCGCCACCAAAGGCCTTCTGCACGCCCGTGCACAGAGTTGCCACGTCGACGACGAGGCGCGGCTTGTAGGCCTCCTGGGCGTAGATCATCGGGTCGGCCATCATCACCACACCGGCCTTGCTCAGATCCCGTATAGCCATTGTCTTGGCATTGATCAGGGTGACGACATCTCCCGGCTTGCAGGACATTCCCGATGGCATGTTCTCGCACAGCGGCAGGATGCACACAATGTTGATGGGCAGCGAGAGAGCGGCGCAGCAGCGCAACATTGCCACGCAGGCGGCGGCCCCAGACATTGAGGCGCGGTACTCGTCCATGCCCTTGCAATCACGCAGATTGATGCCGCCCGAATTGAAGGTGAGTCCTTTGCCTACGAACAGGATGGGCTTATCCTCCGGCGAAGTGCCGCAGTAGCTGAGCTCCATCAGCACAGGGGGCTCGCAGCTCCCCTTGGCGATCATTAGGAAGGAGTGCAGCTTCTGGTTCTCTATCCAGTCCATGGTGCGCACCTCGACAGTGATGCCGCACGGACAGAGGGCATCCACAGCGTTCTGGGCGAATATGGTGGGGGTCATGCAGTTGGCCGAGGCATCGCTGAGCCGCCTCGCCAGATTCTGGGCATCCGCCTTGAAGATGCCGCGCGTCCAGTTGTCCATATCTGGGGAATCGTATAGCTCCAGCTTGGGTATCATCGGGGTATTCCGCTTGGACAGGCATTGGGTGAAGCGCCATGTGGCCAGGGCAGCGCCCTCGGCCGCCTGCTCGGCATAGTCCATGCCGTCGACCCACACCTCTTGACAGCCAACCTGCTGCAGCGAGCGGGCACCAATGCCGGCGGCAATGCGCACATTCTCCATGCCCTCGTCGATCATCTCCAGCTCATTGAAGCCGATGCCCTCGAGCCCCAGCCCGACCACGGCAATGGCACGATAATCCGGATCGACGCTGTTGAACACTTTGCCCCGGCCCAGCCGTCCGTCGATCTTCGTCTGGCAGATTAGCTCCGAGAGTTTGCCGGACAAGCGATCGTCCAGTTTTTCGCCGCTGGGCGTCAGCTTGGGGTCCTTGTCGCCCTCCTTCTGGTACAGTCCCACCACGAGACCCTTGAAGCTTGGCGGCTCGCCGCAGGCTTGGCGAACGCTCGCGATCACCGGGCTGGGCAGCCGGATGACCGACTTCAGGATGCTCCTACGCAAGCGGTTCATCATCGAGAGCGAATCAGTCCAAGTCCAAAGCCAACAAAAAAGTGTCGCAATACAGTTCAAAAGTATCTACACTTAGACGAACAACAATAAAAGACTACGAACAATTTTAAAATACACAAGAAATTTTTACAAGAAATTTTTTTTGGAAAATAACAAAACACGTAACAAACGAGCAACGAGTAGAACAAGACTAACGAAACATTATGAATGACTGACTTATGTATGTGTAGCGCCTGCTTTGTTTGTACGTGGAAAAGGTACAAATTATTTCGAGTTTTGTGTCAGAAAAGATGGCGATTATATTTACATCTAGATACAATATAGTACATATAGTCAGTGGTGCATCAGCAGAGTAAGTCACCAGCATTGTTTGCCATTTGCACTGCCCACTGTAATCCCACATTGCAATCTACACGGCAGCTCTCTCGCGTCTTCGTCTCGCACCGTTCTGCCGTTCTGCCGCTGTGTCGTTATCTATAATACACCACAATAAATGTATGTATATAAACTGAACCATCATCGTCGCTACTGAAGAAGATTCCATTAACTAGATATGGAGACATATAAGGACATGCTCTAGCCCTTCAGTCAGTGGCCCTCTAGCTACCATTTAAAATTGATTCAATAAACCAAACGGTGACAGCTGCTTGCTAAATTATGCCATAATTATGGAATCATTCGTGCCAAAACTAACGCGACTTGACTTAAGACTCGATCAGAGCATTTGCTGCTGCCTAAATTATGGTAATTAACTGAATGATTAAAGTTCAAGCAGATTGGCATCGTTCCAGCTGGTCACTTGATTAAATGGGAGTTGCAATTGCAATCGATGGCAATTATAGTCGTTGAAATGTAACACTTTCCACTCTATTTCCGTAATTAGTTCAAACAAATAGTCCATAAAATGGGCAATTAACATGCACAAACAATGATGGACACAATGCTCATCGAGAGTGTACGCACGGACACAAAAATGTTTTTTTGTTGTTGATGTGGTTGAATTTTATTGAATTATTATTCAATCGGTAGTTTATTGGGTTAAGCAATAAAGGAAAGCTTTTGTAGAGCGTTGCCTGCATGTAAATATTTGATGGGGAATTTACACATTACAAAAGAAAATTTCAAAGGAATTCTAGATATGTAGTTGGTAGATCAGATTCGACGGAAGTAACTTCGAGTGAGCTGAGAATTCTTGGCTAACTTTAAATGCACATTTGAGTCCTTCCTTTGAGTTTCAAGCTAAACAAAACGTCTCTATCCTCAGTCTCTAATCTTTAATGTTTAAACTCCATGAAATCACCCAACCAGCACTTTCTCTGTACATTATTCAAATGACTTTGAACCAAACAACAGGCTATACAGAAACGAGCTTTGGTTTAATCTTTGAAGTTTTTGTTTGAATGTGTGTGTTTAATGTGTGTTTTTTAACTTGAAAAGTTTTTTAGCAGAACACAAATGAAACTGCTTAGTGAGTGCTCCAAAACTTTCCGAAATAACCGAAATAAAAATACATACAAATGTCTATTGCCCCGAAAAGGACTTGTAAATTATTGTGCGTTCGATCTGAGGGCTGCTTTTTGTTTATTTAAGTCTACCACAAAGTGTATGACTGCCCAATCTTTAACGTTATTCGAATAACATGCACATTAAGCAGCCTAAACGTGGGAGCCAAGAAATCCAGCCAAAAACTTTTCATTTCATTGAATATAAAGTCAGACCTTGAGCTCTTTAAACCAAACAAGAAGCTCAAACGAAATGTATAGCAGCTCTCTCTTCCTTTCTGTGCAAAACATCCTAAAACTTAGCACACTTTTCAGTTATAGTGGCTGTTGCTATCCTTGAGACTATACGGGTAGCCAGCCCTCCCTCAGCACTACCCTGCAAAACATTTGGGGGGCAACTTTTTGGCTTATCCGCAAAAGCTGCGGGAAGCCGCTCACAGCCGGAACCCTGCCATAAAATGGTGTTGATGATGACTGTCTCTGAGTGTGTATCTCTCTCTCTCTCTCTCTCTGTATGGTATGGGAATGCTGTGTTGCTGCCAACAATTTCATTACCGCGCATTTAAAGTTTTGGCCCACACACATATACAGACATAGCTGAAGATGCGAGTACATACAGCTACAGTCCACATAACCCACGGCATTGAGGGTTCTATTTCTATTTGAACAGCAGAGCCATACCACACACTCTGCTCTGCCCTCTGGCCCTCGTTTGCTCAGCCCTCTGGCCCTCGTTTGCTCTCTGTCTCTATGCACCACTCGAGGGAACCTGAGCTCGTTATAAATGAAAAACTTTTTCTGCGTTCTCAAGTGGATTTTCCAGTACTGGTTTCCTTTTTGGGGGGGTCAAAAGTTTTTCGCCCCCGCTGCTTGTTTATTTTACTTTTTAATGAGAGCGACATGTCGAGATATCGAGATCGCATGTCCCTGGTAAGCCATTGCCAAAGCATTTGACGATTAGCCATTTTGAATGGTTGTTGGGTCAAGTTGTTGGACTTTCGAAGGAAAAACTTTTCTGGCACTTCAGCCCACCCCCCCCCCCCCCCCCCCCCCCCCCCCCATATGGATGTTTCACACACACACACACACACACACAGAAAACTTTTGACCAAAGACAGTGAGAAGAAGAGGGGGTGGGGGGTCTGTCTGTGGAAATTTGTCAAGTGGCAATTTTAGTCAGTCGTCGACGAGCCATGGGGTGGGGTCGGTCTCTACTGTGCAACAGTTGAGCTGGCAGTCAGTCGACTCATCACAATGTGAGAGGCAGGATGATGGCTCGTTCTCTGCGCTGTCTGCATAATATTGATTTCCTCAACTTGGTTTCATTTCTACTCCCTTTTTTTTCTCTTTTTTTGCATAGCCAGAGCTTATCCTCTTTCCAGCCCGAACCACACTCGTATTCCATCTGCATCTCTAGTGCCTGTGCTGGATAACACACAGTTCGAGTGTTTTTAATTCCAACTTTTCTGTGCCAACGCATTCGTATATCAATGAGAGTCAATTCGATAGAGGACCTAAGAGTCATTGAAGGACAGGACTACAAGTCCTGCAAGTAGCAACGGATACGTATTGAAAACTTTGCATTGATTTGCGTTCTATTGGATGTGAAGGTATTTTTTTATTTGGCTTTTTATTATCGAATGAACGTTGCGGGTTTCGGTTTGACCTGAATTTTATTTTGGTTTTTTATATATTTTTTTTAAATCTACCAATTTGGTTGCAGTTTTTTCGGCATGTGAATGCGACATTTACCCTGACATTTGGTGGCAATATTTTGATGCATTTCATAATTGATAGAACTCTGAACATTTTGTGAACTGCATTTGACATTTGGCTTGGCCTACAAATGCTGCAGTATTTTAGCAACTTTTCAACTTTTTATCAATTCAATAAATCAATAAATAAAATGCATATTAATTAAACTTCTAGCATTCATTAGAAATGTACGTAAATTAATGGCATTTCAAATCAATTTCCATGCAATTAGTTGACCAGAAAATGTGTATATTCATGCAAATGGGATAAATGGTTTGGTTTTAATGCTAGTTTATTTTTCCATTTTCTATTGACTTGTGCGTACTCGAAACAAGTTTATTTTGTAGCAGTGTTTTCCTTCAGCAATTCAAACTAATTGCCAAATAAAATAATCAAACAAAACTGTATAGCCAAGGGCTGCCCTTTCGCTGTTTAGTCAAAAGTTTGCTAAGCTTTTCCCCCATTCGTTTTTCCACTTAGTTGCAGTTTTCCTCTACCGCCCCCACTCCCACTGCTCGGCAGCTCGCACGAGTTTCATGTAAATATATAAATAATTGAGTTATCTGGAGAGCGGAAATGTTCTCATCATTTAAATTGAAGGCAAATATGTGTACGGATCTGATTTTGCTCCAGATACGAGAAAGTACCAGAGTACAAATTGAAAAGTTTAAGCTCTCTCCCTCGAACAAATTTGCAAAAGGTTCACAAAAAAAAAAAAAAAATAGGAAAATGAAGGAAATTGGCTGGCAGAAGCCAAGGCAAAAACCAGGCTAACACATACCTATACATGTGCTCTAAGTATGTGTGTGTGTGTGTGTGTGTGTGTGTGTGTGTGTTCGCCAAAGTAAGCTGCAGCTTAGCTGCCGGCTGCTGGTGGAGGATGAATTGGATGCATTGGCATGTGTTTGATTTCCTTTAACGTTCGAATGATGTTTTCCTGCTGTAGAAAGAGCAATCAGAAAGTCAGCCCTGCAGCCCTGCAGCTCCCACAGTCTGCATTCATCCAGGTTTTCTAATTGAGCAGCAAACTTAATTGAAAATCATCATTTAGTTGATTAATTGATTGATTGATTGAAAGCTGGGGCAAGGCATTTCACGTTGCTGTGCCAAAAATAAACGAATGGCTTTTCTCTGTGCACTGAATACCAGAAATAAACAAGAAATTGCTCTCTCACATTGTAGCTAAGCGCAGTAAATGTTGAATTTTTATGTCTGGCATTTACGCACTCTATCGTTCTAGATCTTCAGAAGAATTTTTAGTTTAAGAAGTGCTTTTAATATTAAATTCCCATGATATAGGAAATTGATCCTCAGTCCACCATTCCGACTACTCTACGAGTTCTCAGTCTCTTCCTTTCTTTCAGTGTAACATTCCCCTCTGTACGTATTAAATTTATCAATTAGCACTGTCCTAGGCATAAGCCGATTATGGAACAGACCGAAGTAAAGGACTACGCATAAGCATGGCCTACAGACTGTTGGGCTTTTGGGCCAAAAATTGTGAATGGCCTTAAGAGCAACGGGGCATGTCGAAAATCTGCTTGTCAGCAACTTATCAAACGGTGACAGAAACCAGAGATTGAAAGAGACAAAAAATGAGACTAATTAATTTAAAAAGCTCTGACAATCAGCGTCCTGTTTGGTCTCTTACCCTAGCTGTAATGCTCTCACTCTCTCTCAGTCTCTTTGTGAATGCTGAAATGTATGAAATATGTAAAATTTTGTGAAACAGAGAGACAGAGAGAGTGAGAGTGAGAGTGTGAGAAACAATACCCAACTCCCTCTGGCTGCAGTGCAATATTATACCCTGACGTTTATTAATGTTAACGCATCAACAACAATCGTTTCGACCGTGTAAGGGGGAGTGAGGGCGTGGCAAAGCTATAGAAGTGGAATTAAATACGCATTTGCTCTGTCAGCTTTCACTTTAGCCTCCACTTCCACATCCTCATCCACTTTAGCTTCCTCTTCAGCCACAGCCACAGCCCCATCTTCGGCCTTTGTTCCTGAAACCAAAACGAAAAGCGCTCCATAAAACTCTTCGCCAAGCAGTTCTTTGGGGTTAGAGAGGCTTACTTGAGCCGGCACCACCCCATCGGCACTCTGAAAATAATAAAAATGTTAAGGTGCCTGAGCATATTATGAAAATGACATTAAAGTGACACAGGATCACGGATGGTGGGGTAACGAGAGAGAGACCAAACCAGACCATCCTCAGCGCCTGTCAGTCAGTTATTAAAGCTTATGCCCATCTATCTAACTGAGGATTTAGTTCGGGACAGCCACCACCAGCAAACCACACCACACCACTCCCCCCCCCCCATCCACTATCTATCGCTGTCTCAAGTGCCAGCAAAAAAAAGGCAATCATTTTACGTATTTTACTTCAGCACTTAACTGAAGAGAGTCCAAAAAATATGCAAGCGGATGAAACTTGAAGCGTTTTGCTGGCTGAGGAGCATTCAGTGTAACGAAAGAATGCTCATAATTGGGCAGCTTTCTAGCAACGGGCAACTTAAGTCAAAATACTACATACATAGTACCCCAATTATCCAATAGAACGGAGGGAGTTTCGTTTAAATTTTAAATATGCAAACTAGTTTCTTCTCATATAAATTTTGACCCATCGCTTTGCACAAAAAATACACTCGTTTAAAACTTTTTATTGGAATTAATTGTACGTATTTATGCGAAACTTTTTTTGAACAAACTCTGCAATTAGTATACAAATATTTGAGCTATTTTGCTTGCTCCCAGCTAAGCTGCAAATTGATATACTCGTACACACGTTCTGAATTCATTTGAACTCAGCTCTAGCTAGTTGACTTTTAATTATCAACAATTTGATACTCTGGAGAGGGCAAATCGAATATTTTGCCATCATTTAATAATTGTTGGTAATAAATAAATTAAAAGTAAGAGTTCCATTTCTTTACTAAAATATCATGGAATACTTCACTTTTTTGGTTGGGCTTTAAAGTTGTTTTATTGCATTTATTTTCCACGACTTTTATTTAGTTTCTTTTTTTTTTGAGGTGTTCCCGTGCGCTCATTCCCTCATTCCCCACAGAATCATAGATGTTGCCCCCAGCCCCAACTGATTCCATGCACCTGCATGTTGGACCATCTAACATAACTCATATGTATGTACATACATATATTTCTTTTATGTTTTTTTGTAGTTTAACCATTTGGCGCCAGTGGCAATTTTACGTGCAAATAACTAAAGCAAACAAAAAGCCAAGAATAATGGCAACCGGAAGACGCCGAAGGTTGAGATGCCCTTACAGAAATAGTTCAATTTTTAGTAGATCTCTGAACACAACCAAGTGCTGCTCATAATTATGTATTTGGGGAACTAAATTAAGGTAGGGTCGGAACTTCCTTTCTTCACTTTGTGCCAACTTTGTGGTAGAAAGCTAAAATACCCACTCGCTAAAGAAAGGGTACTTGGAGTATAACAAAGGTTTATTTTCTGCTGTTGCCTGCTACTGTTTGTGGCCACAAAAGTTATGAAAATATCAGACACGCACACAGAAACAGAGCCGTGGCAGTAGCAGCAGCAGCAGCGCCCAAAAGTCTGCATTTGTTAAACTGTTATAGGGCCAGCAAATCCAAGACAGCATCACAGAAACTGTGCTAAAATTTGCGCCAGAGCGCATGACCAAAGAGAAAGCCAGAGGTAGGAGAGTGAGAGAGAGAGAGAGGTCGGGCCGGGCGGATGCACTGGCAGCCTGAAGCGACAGCAACAACAACAGCAGCAGCAGCAGGGGCACAAACACCAAAAGTTTAGGCCAAAAAAACGTAACAGCGGCCTGACCTTCACCATTACCGCAGCAGCACTCGTTTTTCTTTTTTTATACCGAGAGCAGCTGAGAAAAAAATTATTTGCCTGTGGGTGTGTGTGTGTGTGTGTGTGTGCGTGTGCGTGTGCGTGTGTGTTGGCCTCAGCTTTTGTTTGGCTTAAATGCTTTTTACGCTAAATGGAGCAGCAGAAGCCGCAGCAGCAGCCGAGCGTGGCACGGCCACCACGTCATTGACGGCATTGATACGCGGGAAGTTGGGCCCACGCGGCGTATACTTAGTGTGCACGTGCATGGATGGCTAGTAGAGTGAGTGTGTGAGAGTAGGTAGAACGTCTAATGAGTTCGTTAACCCTGGCAGTCCTGGCATAAAAGATGATCGCTGGATGTAAAAATGTGACTCCAAAATAAGCACCTAACAGGGAAGACCCAGTCGGACTTTATACATTCCAAGAAGGCATTCTACATGCCTTCTTTTGCAATTTGGAACCAGTGAAACATACATTCCGTTTTGGTTTCAGAATCCCTAAGGGCGGAACACGCTTTCACCGGTACCATTCGTACTAGTAAAGAACCGTTCCGTTAGAAGGCATTGGGAACTGGTGGTTGTTGTAATTTCAAACGCTCGGTTCTCGCTTCCAGCTGTAGTTTCCGAAAGAAGCATTACAGAACACTTATTTGGCAAGCATCGAGGAGAACCGGTTCCATAGGAACCTATAAAGAACCGTTCTGGAACTGTTCCAAAGGAATCATTCCATAACGCATCCCTGGCAGGTATCAAGAACCGTTCTTTGAGAAGGTATGCAGAATGCATACATAAGAACCTATTAAGAACCCTTCGGTAACAGTTACCTTTGCATGCTTCAAGAACCCTTCCTTGAGCATGCATGAAAGAGCGTTCTAAAAGAACGCGAAATCAACCCATAAAAAATCTGTACATTTTCAATTTGATTCCTTTAATATTTTCTATAATAAAATAAAATACAAGAATAATAAAAATAAGTAAAAATTAGAGAAACGAAAAAAATAAAACTAAAAAAATTAAAAAGAAATAAAATAAAATAAAAGAAAATGTGATGAAAAAATATGACTAGAAATAAAATAAAAAAAATAAATGAAAAAAGTAAGAAAAAAAGGACTAAAAATAAAATTAAAATAAGAAATGAAATGAAATAAAGAAAAATAAAATTTTTGGAAAAAAACATAAAATTGAGAAAAAAGAAATAAAAGAAAATGAATTATAATAATAATAAAAAAACAATTTTAATAATTGCATTGCCTTTGTCGTCTACGATGAAATCCATCTCGTGGTTATGGATGCTGTTTTTCTCGGGGATGTTGTTGCCGTCGTCTTGTCGGTGTCTGCATGTTTTCGTGGCAGGTGGCCTTTTAAACGCGAGTATTTTCTTTGGACATCCCTGACATTATCGGGGAATCTGTACCCCTGTTTTTTTTGTGGTTCTGCAATAATAAATGGTTCATTAATTTTGAATACAAATTTTTTGTAAGATATGAATATCAGTTAATGAGTTATTCGTCGATAGTATTGTAAGAAACACTTTTGTACTCGATATATCGATATATCGGCGTACAAGAACATCATGAACATTGAAACATCACTTTACCTGTATAAACATACATATATTAAAACCACTTTTAATACTTACAGTTCGTTTAACACTCCTTAGTCTGCACATTTTATGTATATCACATTCAGTGTTGCCAATTTAGCTAGCTATTTCCCACTAGATCTATCGTGTTTTAATTGGCAAATGCGGGTGAATTATGGCTATTTTTAAAGACGAATTAACGTAATTTTAGCTTATTAAAAACCTCTGGCAACTTCGTTTATTTAAATGATTTTACGATTCTGGCTGGCTTTAGATTCAGATTGCTTTTGCAAATATTGTAAATACCGTTTGTTGCATCTGTGTCTGTGAAATTTTGAGATCTATTTGTATATACGGACTTCGCCGTAAAAAATCAGCTGAAGAGGAAGAAATATTTGACGAACTTGATAGGTTCTCAAAACTACTTGATTAAATCAATAAAAATATCGTTAAAATACTCTAGCGTGTTTTTTTAGCTACCATCAAAATTTTCTGGATATTTCTAGCTTTTTTAGTTTAGCCTTTATATGACCGAAAGAGTTGGCAACACTGATCACATTCCATCGTTGAGGTTATGTTCATATGCATGTACATGTTCAAAGAGAAATATGTAAATAATCCATTATTTATTGCTTAATGTGCTGGTCGAACTGCTGGTCGAACTGCCACAACAATCTGTCAATACTTACCTAGTAAAATAAACATTTTTAGACACTTAAGTTTCACTTTTTAACAATTTTTGACAGAGAGCACAGATCAAAGCACAATTTTCACCGACTTCACCGACGCAAGTGATGAAACAAAAGAGACGAGAAAGAACCGCGCACGTTCTTGCATGTTCCCTTTTGTTATTTTGTTGTTGTCCGCCCTGCCGAGGGTCATGGTGCCATTTTATGAGGTGGTCTCGTCGGGGTGAAGATTTAGGACAAAACTTGCCCGCACACAATCTTTCACTTCAACAAGCGAGTCGCAGCCGACGAAACCACCTTATATACTTGCATCATGCGCTTCCCATACTGCCTGGTAAGGCGGGTTTTTTCCAGAATCTCTTTATGCGTTCCCTATGCGTTCCAATAGAAGCGAAAAGATCATGCATCGAAAACGTTCGCAGGCGGACGATTTTTATACATGAATTTCTCGCTTCTCTGAGAAGGCATAGAGAATGCATAGGCAGCTTGGCAGCTTCGTGAAAAAAACGAACGATCGGGGATCGGGTTGGGTTCATTCCATCTTTTTCTGTGAGAAAAGATGCATGAAAGTAGCATTCTTTGTGGAATCGGTTCCACAATGCCTGCCCAGGGACTAATGAAGAATCAGTTCTTTGTTGCAACCCCTTCTACAAGGTCCGACTGGGGATATCTGTAGCTACTATCGAAACGATATATTATTAATGCTTCAATCATAATCTTCATTAAAATAACTTGACAGGGAAACTACTTTCATTCGAGAGAGTGCAAAGTCAGACCAGGACTATATGCAAGCACATTCAAATAACATTTCCACTCGTGCACAAATCATTTGCATACAATCGATTCAAAATTTCAGCATTCTTCGCTGTGTGTGTGTGTGTGTGTGTGTGTTCATGTGGCAAGCCATTTATGCGACATTTACGATGTGTTTTGGCATCACTGGAAATATGCTGAACATGATTGATGATTCGTCTGATTGAATTCACTGGCATTGAAGTGTTTGATGGATTGTTTGTTGTCTGTGGCAAGACCAGCATCCGGAGTATCAGCAGCAATGCTGCCAGCAGGTTGCCAGAGCGAAAAAAAGAAGTATACCTCGAGAAAACAAAAACATTTAAGCGGATTTCCAGCAAACCGAAACAAAGGGAGTTTTTGTTTTTCCATGTGGTCTGCGTGTGCGGAAAAATTGAGTTGCTTTTTTTTTTTCTTGTTATTTTTCATGGCACAAGGAATTTAAGTAGGAAATGCTTTTCCATTCCCGGTTCTTGGGCACCATGAAAAAACGAGAGAAGCATTTAATCAACTTTATGTGAAATAAATTACATATACATATATACGTATATTTTGGGACTTAGGCAAATGCCATTAGGCTTATTAGAAGTGAAACGAAAATGGGTGGGAAGCCAGCCAGCCAAAGAAGTCAATGAGATTAAGATGGATGATGCAGAAAATGCCAAGAGGCTGGGTCATAAAATGGAATATTATGTGCTGGAACAGAAAGGATGCAAAGAAGATAATAATGTGAAAAGGGTGCCAAAGGCTACCTCGAAATTCTAGGAATTTTAAATGAATTCATCATCAGTTTGTGGGTTGAGCCGAAAAAAATCACAATAAATAAACATTTTCTCGGCTCGTTTGGTTCATCATTTTAGGGTTGATGATGTTTTGGAGGAGAATAATTGATTTATATAATGAGGGATTTTCGTTTCATTTTAATGGTTCAAAATTAAAGAGATTGAAAGTGAGTTAAAAAATATGCTTAAATCTTAGATACAAATAGAAACACTCAAGGAAATACTTTAGCAATAATCCACTGAGCCTATAAGTATTTCATATCCTACATAAATTGAAAACAACACAGCCATTTAATGTTCAACATCCCATCTTCCTTTTTTTAGCATTCAACAAAATCTCAGAAACATTTCTTTGCTTTTTGTGCACATAAAACATTCAGCTTTCTCCTCTATGGAAATTTTGTCCATTCAAGTTTTGTACAAATTGTTCTGTGAGCAATGGAGCACACGACACATCACACATCACATCATGTTGTACGAGTATATTGTCCGAAATATATTTTACAAGTCATGTGCGAAAATATGCTGCACCCCAAAAATCAGTCAAGGAAAGCGACAAAGCATATTCTTAGCCCAAAAAAACCCCCATAGAAATGTACTACTACGAGTATGTAAATAACTGCAAATGGAGCTGTTGAAAAATAGTTGACTATAAAGTTTTTCCCCTATTTTCCCTTCTTTTTTGCAGGGGGGGTTCGGGAATATTTTCTAAGTAATTGCTGTTTATGCCAAATTATTTGTGCAAGTTTTTCACATCCTATACATGCGATTATGTGTGTATATAGTACATATACTTTTGTGTGCGATTGTGTGCGTCACGTACACCACGCCCGCCTTGATTTATGGCATACAATTTTTCAAAAGCTCGTTGTCAAAAAGAAGAAAAGGACAAAAAAAAAACCAAACCAAACCAAACTTTTCGCAGGGTCAAAAATAAAGAGAACGAGCAAAACTTTTCTTTGGAATGCCATTTGTTCATTGTCCTATTGTTGTTGCTCATTTGGGTATGGGATTCAGTGGTGCCCGTGGGCTGTGGGTGGTTGTGTTGGCTGCTTTCATGGTTTTTTCCTGGTTTTTTGACTTAAATTTTCACAATTTTTCTTCTTTTACTTTGACAGTTTTATTTTGGTCCATGAATAACGCAGGTGAATGCATTCGTTTGGCTGTTTAATTGTCATTATTTTTGTTGGTTGACAATACGGTTCACAATTCACGGTTGCATTTGCTCTTTACAGAGGAGTGACCAAAAAGAATGGAGAAAAACTTTAAAATACTGAAATAATGTTATAAAGACCAACAGAAATAGTAGGTTTTAAAGGTTCGGATTAGAGATGAGAAAGATGAAACAAAACCCCATTGATTCCGAAAGATCAAACACATATGACTATCTGTATTCTTGCAGGAATAAATATCGATGCAGGATCAAATTAAATGAGTATAATCAATATAGTTAATGCCCTGCCATTTGTTGGGGATTTCAAAAATAGGCAAATGCACCTGCACCAACAGTAATCCTCCAATCGATTAGGTTATCTGCCATTCATTGCGTATACGTCAGGGAAATTGACAATCCCTATGACGACTTTTGTTAGCTGAAAAAGAAACGTGTTTTTCTGCAGCTGTTGGCAAATATTTATTTGTAGCTTAAAGTTAAAAAATAAACCAGCCTTTGATTGACTGATTAAAAGTGCTCAAAACAGGCCAAAGGGAAAGGGCAAAGCGGTTAGAGTGGTTGAGTGGGTAGATCAGGTTGAAGTGGTTTAATTTCTACGAGATATTTTTGTTGCTGATGAGCCTGAGGAGTTGGCAAGCAAACAAACACAAATGTTGCCATGACTGAAGTGGCTCAAGTGGGGACCAGCAGACTTATGTTCCTTCTGCCCCACTTGCTATCCTCACTTAGTTGCCTGACTTGCCCACCCCTACACTTATTCCGCTACTTGCTACCGTCTCTCTCAGCTTCTTGCAACAGCTATTGCCCCATCTCATCATTTATCCCATCTGCTTTCGGGGATGGGGATGGGGATGGGTTAGGAGGGTGATGACGGAAGTCTCAAAGTGACAGACAATTTTTGCGTTAACAAGAATAACAGCAAAAGTGAGGTAGAAACCGGAGCTGAAAGCAATGGAAACTTTAGCCACATGTGTGTAAATATTTTTTGTATGTGTGCCACCATCCATCCACATTCGCTCCACAACTCCGCTTTTCCCCTTCCCTTAGTTAGCAAGCATCGTAATGATGGGTGGTTGGGTAGGGGGGTGCAGGGATATTGCGCCTGGCTCCTCCTAACTGCTGCAATCCTGGCTCCCAGCTCCATTTTCCCTCATCATCAGGAGGCGGCTCATCGTCCGCTTAGCTTCCTTTGCCACGCTTTGTTGGCTGCTACAATTTTACAATTGACTGTTTCTGCCCCAAAAGGGTGGCGGGTGGCGGCTGCAGAGAGCTACCCACCAAAGGTGTGGAAGGAGAGAGAGCTCAGGAGGGTTGGATGCTACGGGGAACGAAGCTGATGAGAAATGGGAGTGTTCGTAAAACGCTTGACTTGTTTTACGCATTATTTACTTACGTTGGGATGCTGCCACATGCTCCATGCCCCATGCCCCATCTACGTGTGCACGTTTCAGTGCCAGTGTGTGTGTGTGTGTGTATCTGTGTGCTTTAACGGGGAATAGGGATAGGGATAGGACTAGGACTAGGGGCGTGGCAAATGAACTAGCTTGAAAGTAAGTTTTTGTGGCAGGCAGCAAAACGTTTGCTGCCAATTAATTGTGTACTCTGTGGATGGCCATGAATGAATGAATTAGTGGGCATGGGAATTAGGGTGGGTGGCTCTGATGAAAATGTGGCTAATGGCCTGCCATTACATTGGGGGTATCCACCTCTCGGTACCCGTTACTCCTTAATGGGTGTGCACTTTCCAATGAAGTCCAACTGCCTCGTTTTATTTTCCACCCCCCCTGTGCAGCTCAGAAGAGAATTAAAGATAAAATTATATGGAAATTCCGTGTAAGACCATAAACACAAGAATTCGTACAATACCAGCAAAAGTAGGCCATTAAAAAAATGCCCAAAATATCAAATCAAATGAAAAAAAATGATCTACCTTTACCCTTGGCGATGCCATAAAGCCAGCTAGAAATGGACCATAAAAATGTTGGAAATGTGACAAGATATCCACGTTTAGAAATGAGCAAGTAAAACACAAACATTTACAAATTCGAATGGCTTGAAATGAGCAAATAAAATGTGTTTAATGTTGTTTGATCTGTGCATACAAATTCAAGGAATTATTAAGGCACTCACCTGATCGGTTCTTTTGTAGAGTGACGTATAAGATCTTTAGAGAATCCTTGTCTAGACTTTGTCCAAAATCTTGAATAGGAATATTCCAGAGTAACACACACACACACACAAAAACACAGACACTCAAATGGCAGCCACACGCAAGATGCTAAATGACAGCCGGCTTATGCAACATTTATTTTGTATTGTATTTAAATATTTAACGCACGACACGATAAAACACTTTTGCCTCATTAATCTACAGAAGGAGATAGATGGATAGATAGAATGAGAGATAGAGAGAGAGCGAGTGAGAAAGACCGGAAGCGGAAGCTGCTAATGAAGCCGGCACAACGACACAAACTGGTGGGGGGAGGGGAAACACCCAACCTAAACACACACACACACACCGCACAAGTACAAATGCAGGATACGAAGACTCCAAGCCTTTAGTTGATTAATAGGGAAAGGCTCAAAATAAATTTGAGGTTTCTCTGTTTAGAGTGTGGTGGGTGGGCGGCGGCGGGGGTGGTCTTAAAACCTTACGCGACGGGCAGCACTGTTGGGAGAACTCGGCACAAAATTCGACACTATCTCTGTTGTTGCCTTGTCCGCGTCCGAAATTTTTGTGAGATACATTTAGGCGTTGATGGCAAATGGCAGACAGCAAGTGGGTAACTCAGAGTTAGAGTTGGATGCGAGTTGCGTGTTGCGTTGGCTGGTTGGACCGCCGTGATTGCGTTTCGTATGGCAAAAGCACTCAAATCCAAAACGTAAACACGCTCAAACACGCTCACACCGAACTACGCAGACGGCATCGAACAGCCGAGCAGGCTTCGGCTGTGAGCTCGGCTATATAACACTTTGGCTATGTATAACATTTTGTTTCGTGCGTGTGGTGAGAGCAGGTAGAGGGTTCAAGATTACCTGCCGAAAGATGAAATAAATGGATGGCGGCACTGCAAGCTTGATTCTCCTTCTCTACTTCTCCATGAGCAGCATCAGCATAAACTTGGCTCAACTACCTACAACTACCAAAAACATATGTGTTATGGCCTAAAGAAAAACACCCCAAATCAGTTCCGCCAATTTCGTTTTATTGGAGCTGTCACTGAACACAGAACCTTATGGATACCCTGCTCCGCCTCATAACTCATAACGATGATGATTATGATTATTAAGTCAGCTCGTTTTGTGGCTGTGTATGCGTGTGTGTGTGTGTGTGTGTGTGTGGGTAAAACGGTCACATAATTAGGCCATTAAATATACAAGCGAAGAGTGCCTATGCCTTAGATATCCATTCAGCTCGCAAACAACAAATCAAAGAAGATGATAAACAAATTTCACTCTTGACAACCAGAATCTCAGGGCCATTTTAAATGGAGATGGCCATAAGGAAAATAATTTCAGACACAACTTTTCTTTGGCGAAAAACGTAATTGAATTTTTATTGACATTTCCAGGAAACCAAATCGACGGGGAGGGTGGTGGATGACAGAGTTGCCTGAAAATAAAGCGCAACTATTTTGCAGAAATGGCCAAGACAGACTGACTGACGAGCCGTCCGTCCGGCTAGCACACTGGAATGGGCCAGTAAAAGCTGGCAAGGAGTAAGAGGGGGAAAATGAACGAAACAAACCAAAAAACTTGAGAAAATCCAAGGGAAATGAGAATACTGGATTTTAATTTGGTTTCTTTTCTTAAGAGGTTTTCCAAATGGGTTTGTGGCGTGGCTTGTTTATGGTGTGGGGACCAGCAATAGCTCCATAGTAAATGGCGTATGCCCTTGAGGGGAGGAGGGAGCATTCGAATGGGAATTTAAGCAGCTTAAGCTGCAAGTTTTACCCTTGAAATGATCTCTGCTTAATCGGGCTATTTTTTTTAGAGGGGAATTTGGTTAATTAAATTAACTTACATAGGGAAGTTTCATATAATTAAAGTTAACAGACAATCTCAATATTGAATTGTGTAAATAATGCATTTTGTTTGTAGAAGGATTCCAACTTTATAATATGTAAATTTCAGTTCTGTTTACGTGGCGGGGTTGCTGCGTATTTAATGCATGCTTACAAGTTTTCCCCCTTTGAGAGATTGCGCTAACAGTGACCTTTTTCTATTCATTCTGTCTAGACTAATATTCCCGAATTTACGTTAAGTACCTGCTATAATCCATTGGCTACTGCTTGAACTTTCAATTTGTGTGCCTTCTGCACTCTCGCTCGCTTTCTCATTGTGTAGCTGTCATGCGAGTATATCTAATTGCTCTATCGCTCTGATACCTTGCCCTTTCACTACCAATTAAAGCAGGACCTGTGCCAACACTTTGTCATGGGCTATCTGGCCCCCCCCCCCGGTAATATGTGCAACTATTATCACTTACAGTCACCCGCTTTATGGCCCCCCAAACGTTTTGCTCATTACCCGGAGATGCCCTCACCCTTAGCACAGTGCTAAAGCACACAACCACTTTCCCTGGCTGGTCATTAAATTATTTTATATGGCACATTAAAAGCATACACACACACACACACACACACACACACACACACATACCAACAGATACTTGTGTATTCACGTGGAAATGCATTTGCAGTGAGGGTCAAAGGCCAACGAGTGTGCGAAGGACTCATCTGTGGCAGCTTCTATCTGCTATTATTATCATGGCTGGACCTGGGTGCTTCAGGACTGTGTTATTATTGTTATTAGTGGTGTGCCTCGGGCTCTAAGCAATTATTTAAAGCGCTCGAAGAGACACAGAGAGAGAGAGTGAGAGGGAGAGAAAGATGTACTAACAGCACTACCTCGCTCTTTCTCACTCTCTCTCTGTCTGTGGGTCCTATGGGTGGGTAATGCCTCACGTTTATTGCTGAGATTTCAATTTAAAAACATGAAAGGGGAACATCCTCTCACCGTGCCACAACTTTCCTGTGCCAGCAGGACATGCCACAAACTGGCAGGCTGGCAGACCCCCTGTGACGGCGTCGCCTTGCTCTCCTGATTGGAGGCCATTGTCCAGAGATGCTCTCACATATTTATTTACAATTTAAATGCAGAAGCAGGCCACAGTCAAGCGTCCCACCTGTCGACCTGTCGCCGCCTCCTTTGTCGTTTTAATTGGGGCAATCAATTGAGCCAACAAAAGGTTAAATGCTTAAACAATTGGGCGTATTCCACAGCACACATAATACATAACACACACACACACGCACACACACACACACACTCGTGGCGGTGTGGTGTGTCTGCAACTATGCGTATGGTTGAGGCTTTTGAATGGCATCCAAGAGCGCGCAGCGCACGGAATCCAATGATTCCGGATTAATGTCATCCCCTGGCGGATCCGTGTTCTTCTGCTCTGGTCTGATATGATCGTTTGGCCAGGGCCAGTCAAAGAGAGTGCTTGGCGTGCCACTCATCAGGCTATGCCAGTACAGCTTGCGGCGCACAGCCTGGACCACATGACGCTGCCGCTGGCAGTCCGCCTCAGCCATGCTGTCCTTGATGGCCATCACATCGTCGATGTTCTCGTAGGGCGTATGATTATATTTATCGTTGGGCATTTCAGCATGCAGCTTATCCAGCAGACGGTCGAGCAGTTCCATGCGCCAGAGCGTTGCCTCCCACAGAGCCGTGAGATTGGTGGAGTGGGCCAGGCACTCAATAATTTTTGCGTAATTTGCATCCGCCATGTGAAGGTTGCTGGCGCAATCGGAGAAACTTTTCTGACTATCGCTACAGCTCTGCTCGCAGACCAGCAGCAGCCCCAGAAGTAGCAGCAACAGCAACATCTCGGGTCCAGTGTTGAAAGCAAACTGATATGAGGTTGATGGCTGCTCTATGGCTGCAGTTTTCCTTGAAATTGATTTGTTTCGCCCAAAAGAAATAAAATTTATTCAGTTGCAACACCAGAGAAACAACCACCAGCAACAGTCTAACAATTTTGTGGCTATAAATTTCAGTTTGCACTTGTGATGATGCCTCCCCAGAGATTGTTGGGGCTAAAACTTTCAGCTCATCCGGGGCCATGGACCTGTCGGTTCTCTCTAACAGCGGCACACTTGGGATCATAAATAATCCATACAAATTAACGCAGCCACCCAAAAACCACCAAAACTCAAGTGAAAAACTGAAGCTCAAGCTGAAACTCCAGCGAAAAACTGAAGCCAGATACGAACGCGAACCCGACAACCGCGAAACCTCTTAGCACGTAGAATGTATAGCAGTTTAATCGACACCATCCAATGCTTAAAATGCCAGAAGCTGCACAAAACAAGGAACAACAAAAAAGGTGAAAAACAATATTTATTATACCCTTTAGATTGATAGAACTGTGGCATCAACAACTTTGAAACAAGGACCCAATTGTCTGCCTGGCATTATTTTGTGTTTATGGCTATTGGATCCTGGGCTAGAAAAATTAA
The DNA here is from genome assembly GCA_035043285.1 of Drosophila subsilvestris. Classification (NCBI taxonomy): domain Eukaryota; kingdom Metazoa; phylum Arthropoda; class Insecta; order Diptera; family Drosophilidae; genus Drosophila; species Drosophila subsilvestris. The sequence goes on along the minus strand of JAWNNB010001724.1, from coordinate 3,978,871 downwards.
ATATAGAGTAGATTTACGAGTACGTGACTGGACTTCTTTTCTCTTGTTTCTTTTTTCGTATATTTTTCATTCATAGTGCTTAAAATTGAATGATTTTTTAATGTTTTAAATGCAGTTCTTTTAATCGAAGTATTTTCTATTCGTATTCCTTCCGACTACTCGTATAACAGTTTTTTCCTTTGTATTTTATTTTATGAAAAATATCGCTTAAGTTCCTTTTGTAGCCTGACGAGTTTTGGTTTCGTTGTGGGTGCGCAGCTTCTGGCTTCTTGTTTGGTAAGCAAAATTTATTGTTTGCGGAAGCTGTCTTTAATGGTGCGCGCCCAGCAGCCACGCCTCAAAGCACTCCACCCCCTGGCCAGGCCCCCGAGAACCCCAGCACCACAGCCAACATCCTAACAGTCCGAATTTAGTTGACCTTCAGCTGGAAATAATTTCAACTCATTGAGTTTAATGTCCTGTGCCTTCTGGGCGTATCCCCCAAGCCATTTGTGGAGCTTCATGTGTTTCTTTTATGGACTGGTGTGTGCGTACAGTGCGTCATAAAACTATATGGTTAGCGGAATATAAATTGAAATAACATTTGATCAAATAAAGGCTTTAAATATGTTTAAATTTAAGAAATAAATGTATATATATACATATCCTCTACGGTAGCTAATTCTCTTCAGTTTTTCAACTGTATGCCTGTATGAAACGCACTGTACATTGGCTGTATATGGCCACGTGCTTTTTGTTCCTCCAATAATCGCATGATTTATGTCCGATATTGGTCAGGGAACACATTTTCCTCTTTGCTCATAAATATTTTATCTACACGAAAATTTGTTTTTATTTTTTTTATATATTTTCTATATATATTTACGTATATATTTTTTCGCATATTTGTTTTTGGCTTTCAAATTGTATTTTGATATGGGTATTTGCCCCTTTTCTAGTCTTCTCATGGGGACTTGGGGCTGGCAGCCTAATGCGTTTATAAAGTGTTAACATTGCGTATGTGTAATATTTAATGGCAGCTGTGCGGATAAGTCCCCCCCCCCCCTTCCACCCCTTGTATATAGTTTATGTGTTAGATTTGATTTATGCTTATGCCACGCCCAGTTTTTATTGCCTCAAAGCCGAGGGTCATAAAAATGTTGAAGCTCACTCAAGCATTTTGTGAAGCTGCTACTAAGAAAGTCGTAAATTTAATTGCTGCGATTATTGCCGGGAAATTATCACAGATCGCAGATAATCACAGAGCTCTATAGATAGCCAGAAGCTCTGGGAAGACAATAAATTGCGCAAGTTTTATGGCACAGCCACCGGAACCACTGAAAGTGAAACTTGATTGGCATTACCCAAAGGGCAGTTGGCAGTTTTAAGAGAAAATTGTGCTTAAAAAATTATAGTAAGTGTTTAAAAATGGAAAATGTTTCATTTTATGGGAAAACTAGACAGCAAAAATGTTTTTAAATTAACTAAACTACTTAAACTCTTAGCAAATATATAAATATGAATTATTATAATTTATTTATGCAAAATCCTTCAGCTATTCTTCCTTATTTATTTTCCTATAAAAAACTATAAAAACAAATGAGCTGAGCGCACGAACGTTGATTTCTCTGCTCAAAAAAAAAGATTACAAAATGTAGCCTAATTGTTTTACCTCCGCATTTAATCTCCTAATCTGCATCGCTTTAAAATTAAAGATTCATTTAGGCCAACTGTTTTAGGCAGCCGCCAATGCCACAGCGTTGCCAATTCCAGCTAGCTGCAAAAGCCAATAATTTATGCTAATTCACTTGACTCCCATGCAACCACAAGAAAAAAAAAACATCCACAAAATGACAATGAGAATGACTTCCTGTAAACGAGACTCAGTTGCCACAGGCACGTGCCACATGTACGCACACACAGATAACTACACTGGTAAACATTAAATCGAGTTTCTAGTAATTCAGCCAATTGCCATGCAAGTGGCCAACTAATTGCTTGGGGGATTTGGGGCTAGGCCAAGTGAATTTGCATTTTGGTTAACGCACTTAAGTATGCAGTGCGCTCCACTCTCAATGTGTGCCATATGAAAGAGATAGCCCTACACCGAACAAGAAAGAGATGGCTGGCAGTGCACTTGTAGCAGAAGTTACAACGAAACTTATTCGCAAAAAGTGTCGTTGGAAAACCTATAGTGTAATATCAGCTTCGCTTCGCACTATAAAATAAAACAAAAACCCTTAGCCGAGCATAATTTATTTAAAACAAACAGAAATAGGCAAAAGAAAAGTAAAAGTTGGACAAGGATAAAGCCAACAAAAGTCACACGCAGCAAACGCTCAGTGGGGTGTGTGTGTGTGTGTGTGTGTGACAGATGTATCTGTGTGTGTTGGTTTTTTTCCCCATCTATATGCAGCTGTGTGTGTGTGTGTGTGTTTACCCATCCATATATGTATGCCATCTGTGAGTTGGTCTCATTATTATGCTGAACACTTAGCTGGCAATATTTTTAGACCCACGTCGCGACGTTGGCGCCACGCCCACGACCTTCGCACCAACACCTACACACACGGGTCAGTGGAAAATGCAAACAAGAAAGGGGCGTGTGTTTGGCCCACAATCTACACTCTACTCCACGCCTCACATACATACGAGTACGTACATATATTCCGCTGCTCTTCTACTGAGTAGTCGTCTAAGCGCTTTGTCTAGTATTGCTCTGTTTCCGTTTCTTTTACCCGTTTCTTATGCCCATTGTTCACTTTCTGAATACCCTGTAAGCACTATAAGGAACGTGCTATTGGCATTAGAGACTTGTCAGCGAGGTTTTAGCGAGGCAAATCACATTAGTTTCTGTACATGAAGCCAAATGTAAAGGTGCCCTTTGGTTCATTCTTTCTCGAATTGTTGTTAGGTAGATTGCAACGTATTTCTGCCATCAAGTAGATTGAAATATTCCATATATTTATTCCGGTGAGGTATCCCCTTAGTCGCAATACCATCAGCAGCACGCGTTTGTTTTGTGTGTATTTTTTTGTTTGTTTGTGTTGGTGGTCGGTCTGGTGTAGTCACTTAAGGATTCATGCTGCACAGCAGCCGCCAGCAAACAGCCCAGCACCTTCTTCATGTACTCCGTCTGTCAGTCAGTTCGTCAGTCAGTCTGTCAGACGCCGTCAGGCATGCTCTGAATTTTCAAATAGCCTGCATGAACCTTGAGACACAGCCAGGTTCTGTGGTACATATACAGAACCCTGCCCCAGGGGATGCCAGTGGTTTTGTTGTTTAAACCATTTATCATGCGCGTATTTATTTGCACTGATTTTATTTTAATTTCATTAAAATGATGTGACAAAACTTAATTGGTTTCCATTGTTGAAAGAGAGAGGCGTATGGGAGAGTGTGTGGGAGAGAGATTTAAAATTTGATTTGAAAACGAACTGAAAGCGAAGATAGGACCGATCTGTTTGTGTCTGTCTCTGTGCCAAAATAAACAAATTGTTATGGAAAAGTTATCCAATTTCGTGCCACAAAAGGAAATAAATTCCATCCAAACAATTCAAAAAGTTTATGAATCTCTTAATAAATTTTAAACTTCCCATTTGGAGTTGGGTGAGGGGGGGGGGGGGGGGCCTGTCATTTAAATTTGTTGTCAAGCTGCTGCTGCTGTTGCTGCTGCTGCTGCTGCTGCTTCTGTTGATGTTGCACTTTCCATTAACATATTTTATTTTTCAATTATGTATTCTCGTTCAGTTTGTTGCCTACGCATAGGTAATTAGCCTGCAACACTTTGTGGGTTGCCAGTGCATTATAAACAGTTAACTGTAAGCCAGTATGTGGCATGCATTGCCAGCATCCACCCAGCCCCGTACCACTCTCTTGGCACATTCAAATTGAGTTGCATAACTTGCATGAACCTATGGCTGTGGGCTTGTGGGTTTGCAGGTGGAGTCAAGTCATTCAAATGCAAATTCCATACACACACTCACACACTCACACACACACACATAGAATTGTAATGCCAGCAAAGGACAAATGGAAATGTCAGCTGCAGCAGGCACATGACCGACCTGACCCTTGCAAGAGATTAGATGAAGACGAAGAGGCTTTGGTACTTTGGTCTGCTCTGCAATAATTTACAATAATTTCGGTCAATAATTCGTGTGTCAATAATAAATTGGTATTTGGTAGCATAATAAATGCATCGTTAAGCGCCAGTTAAAGCAGATCTATTAAATTTTTGCCTAATTCACAGCTCTGAGGAAACGAAGTGTATGAAGATATTAAAAATATATGAACTCAGTAATGAACATTTTCATTGCAGAATATTACTTTTCATGACTACAAAAAAAGTTGGCCAATTTGGTATGCTTAGACAGACTCATGGCAATGAAACGCACTGTAAGTAAGTGTGGAGAAAACTGTCTTAAATCCTTCACAAGTTATATAAATTATGTATTATCGTTCCCTAATGTACACCGAAGCGTCAGCCGTCGGTAATGAGAGAACGGGATTGAGTTTAATTATTTATTACCGGCAACGATCGGCTCGGTTCAGAATCGAGTTAAAAACTAAAATACAAAAATGTTATAATTATCCATAGGGGCCCCCCAGCCTGGGCAGCGCTGCTTGAGCAGCCGTCTCAAGTTTCCTACGTCAGCGCCTCGTGCAGACCCAGTTGGTCGGGCGGATGTTTATGCAACATAGTAATATGTTGCCGCCCCTTTCCATGCAAGCGCTGGGTCAGCATTCTTATAACTAAGACCCCTGCCGATACCCTATGGCTGGTGGGGAGTGTTAACTACTCCCCCTCTTTAAGAGTGGTCGCCCTCGAGCCTCTCAAATTTTCCATCAGCGCGTTGACCTGGACCAAATCCCTCCTCTTCCTGAGTAGGGATCTGACGTAGACGATACTTCCGATGACTCCGCACAGGGTTATTCCTAGACCAAAGGCGAGGATAGGATTCACCTTGCCCGTTGTGTTTCGCTCGACCTCCTTAATGTAGTTCAGATTGTCTTCACTGAGCTGCTGGAGGAATGGTAGGCTCAGGACCGCGTGGTGCCCTGTGATATTCAGGGCGGGCACCGAAGCGATGCCGGGCACCAGGCGTTTGGTGTTGTCACGATTCAGGAACCGTGAGCCGTTGATGGTGGCAAAGTCATTGAAGGCGACCAGTTGCGTTCCTGAGGTTTTAACCAACGTGTCGGAATCACAACTGATGGTGGCGGGTCTGTTGTTGATGATAATAACCCCGTCATCTACCAAGGTGACGGGTTCCAGGTGGCTGGGTTGAGAGCTGCAATGTGCCGTGCCTCCGGAGTGTAGCCCCTGCGCACAGGAACCACCCAGGTTTTTTCTGCAGAAGGTAGTAGTGGTAGTGGAGGCGCAGCCCGTAACGGCCCACACTTGGCTCTCGCACTCGGCTACGATGTTCTCCTCTAGCTGCAGTACTGTACCGTTGTGCTCAACCGGGTACATCATAATCTTCTTACAGGCTAAACTTACTCTAGGATACCCTATAATAAAATGGATAATATAATTTGATTGCAAGATCTTAATGCTGGATACTTCTAACAAGTTTGACACTGTAACCCCTGTGAATTGGTTAGTGAGAATGGATTCTATGTCAGCATGGTCAAGAATAGAAGGGTTTACCAAGTTGGCTTTTGCCAAGGTGATTGTGAGCATTAGGTTCCCCAACTCGGTGATAAGAATTCTATTTCTAGCTAACAGTGTTTCATACAAATGGGCTGAGTTGATATGTTCCTTCCTTTCTGTGCTAAGAATCTGGTTGACTGTGTTTGTGAGGTTATTTATCTGGCTCTGAACTTTTGAGTTTATTACTATCTGTCTATTATTTGAATGGACTAGCTGTGCTTCAGTAACCTTGATATCTTCTAAGTCAGCGGCGTCTGGCGTGCCGGCCACTATCTTGAGGGCCGTCCCTAGGAAGTCTAAACTTCTCGCCAGCCTACGGTGAATGCCAATATCTTCTAACATATCCTTGACGTGGCTGGAGTCAACCTCCAGCAGTTGTCTCATGTGAGATCTTGGGAAAAGGTCTGTCATCTGTACGGTTTCGTCGGCAATGCGGCCATATTCTGATAGGTTTGCTGTGTGCCTGATGTAGTTTAATTCCTCCCATACCAATACCGACCCGTCTGTAATAGGGATGTAACGGGAGTGTGAATAGTCGGTGACGCGGGCCGCGACCATTGTTAGAGAGTAAAGTACCCAGAAAAGCCTGCGGATAAAAGACGAATATAAACTATACGGATAATAAGGAATGATACAATACCACCACCATTTATTTTCTTAGGCCTAACTAGTGAACTTATCTTAGGTTGTCCTTATGGACCACTCTCCCTCTAATCAGGACTGTTGTCCCCAAGTCCGCCTCCACCGCTTCTTCCACATATAGTGGGGTCAATTTGTTTCCGAGGCGTCTGTTAGACTTTACCAACACCTTTTCTCCTACCCTAAAGGTTCTGTTCTGTCTGGATTGGTTCATTCGATTGTTTTGCACAATTTGAGCTTTCTGGACCCTATTTTTTATATCTCTGTGAGCGTCCGCCGCAACAGCGTGAAAAACGTCTATGGGCCTTTTGTTCGTGACCGAATGTATTGACTTGTTGTATTCCACCGTTGCCTGCAAGAATAGGTCGACTATGTCGCCAATGCCCTTAGCCATTTTAAGGCATCTGGCAATTTCCACCAACGTACTGTGGAACCTCTCTACTTGTCCGTTAGAGGTGCTATGTAGTGGGGGCGCGTTCGCGATGTAGACCCCAAAGTTGTTTTGCAAAAGCGATCTGATCGTCTCAGAATTAAGCGACGGTTCGTTGTCGCAATAAATCTGTTTTACATGCGGGAACACATTCATTATTTGCAACAGTGGAGTTTTTAGATCCGCAATGGTGCGGGACGCTATCGGTTGCGTGATGGCGAATTTTGAAAATTTGTCCACACACGTGAGGAAGTGTTTCCTATCTGTTGAGAAAATATCAACATGTAGCATTTCCCCAGTGTGTGTAGGGACCGGCGTCGGGCCTAGTTCTTGTTTTTTTGGGTGCCTGTCGTACTTTGCTTGGGCGCACACTTTACAGTTTACCACTACTTCGCTGGCCAGTTTGGACATCTTGGGAAAATAGTAATCGGTTAACACCTGTTTAACGTTTTCCTGGGCCGCCCTGTGGGCCCGATTGTGTTCTGCTGTGATGATCTCTTTTTTTTCGTTTTCATCGAACACGTCAGCGACAAGATTCTTGCAATGCCAGAATCTTGTCGACGGAAAAGCCCTTACCAACTCATGCTGTACGCATGCTAAGGTTGGTAAGTCGCAATGGATTGCGTTTACCACTTGCGGGTTCACCACTGACTTGACCATCTTAGCGAGTGCGCCCTTGTCATGGAACTGTATTACGTGGCGTGTTTTTTCTCCAAAAAGTACGAAAATTTGTTTGAGAGGGAAGCGTGCCTCCTCTAAAATGATCTGGTTCCTAAAGCAATTGACGGGCTTGTCTGATGATTCTATCGTGTAAGTCATTGAAACCTCACTGTGAACTGTCGCTGCGTCTGACCGCGGCGCGCCGCTGTCTAGCGCGCAAATGTTCTGTCGAGACAATGCGTCTGCGACGAAGTTTTCTTTCCCCGGCTTATAAAATAGCCTGGCGCCCATCTCATCGATGCGTGCCTTCCATCGCTTAATCTTTGCGTTAGGATTTCCCTCCGACACCGCGAACGTGAGTGGCTGGTGGTCAGTGAACACGTTTATGTCCCTGACGCCATAAATATAATGGCGCAATTTCCCCAAGGCCCAAACAATTGCTAACAGCTCCCGCTCGTTAGTAGCGTAGTTGAGCTCACTGTCTTTAAGGGTTCTTGAGATCATCGTTATTGGTCGGCCTCCCTGTGACAATACTGCCCCTATGCCATAGGCCGAAGCGTCCGTAGTCAGGTCGAAAGGTTTCTTGTAGTCTGGGTACATTAGCATTACGTTTTCTGATGCTAGAATGTTCCTTAGTTTTTGGAACGCGTGTCTTTGAGCTTCACTGAAAGATATTGGGGTTTTTTTAGATTTATATTTACTAACCGATCCATTTTCCCCTTTCAAGATGTCGGATAGCGGGCGGGCGATTGCCGCGAAGTCTTTCACGAAACATCTGTAATAGCTTGCCAGGCCTAAGAACGATCTTAGCCCGAAAAGCGTTGATGGCTCAACGTATTCCTGGATAGCTCTCACTTTCTCAGGGTCCGTTCTTGTGCCTTCGCTGGTTACGATAAATCCAAGGTATTCTACGCTCGTTTTAAAGAACTGCGACTTCTCTTGAGCCACTCTCATGTTGGCTTCATAGAGGCTTTTTAGTACCCAGTCGACGTGTTTAACATGGTCGTCCTGAGACTTTGAAAAAATGATTACGTCATCGACATAGACGTAGCATGTTTTGCCGATTTGTTCGCGCAAAACATCGTCAATTGCCCTCTGGAAGATGCTGCCCGCATTCCTCAGACCGAAGGGCAGTCGGCAAAACTCATACTTCCCTCCATTTACGGAAAAGGAAGTTTTTTCCCTATCGCGCTCCGCCAAAGTTATTTGGTGGTATCCGGATTTCAGGTCAAGAGTTGTAAAGTATTTTGCAGTACCCAGATTTGCCAAGATCATTGAGATGCTCGGCATTGGGTATTTGTCGGCCACTGTTTTCTGATTGAGCTTCCGAAAGTCCATTACGAGACGTTTCTTCCTATTGCCATTTTCATCAGTGCCTTTTTTATCTACCACCCATATAGGGTTGTTATAGGGTGATCTTGATTTTTGTATGATGTTGTCTTTCAGGAGGCTCTTAACCTCGGAATCGACAAAATCAGCTACACCCATCGGGTAGGGGTATAGCTTGGAATAAATTGGTTCGTCATCCACCGTGCGAATGGTGGCCACGACCGAAGTATTATAGGGCAGTGACCCGTTAGGGTCAGCAAAAGCCTTACTTCTTTTCTTCAGCATCTGCATGAAGTTTGCCTTTACGGCCTGCGGTGCGTCGATATCAACAACGTTGGTGTGGTTGACATGTGCGCATTTTTGGAATTGGATCATCTCAGTTGTGTTACCAAACCTGAGTGTCCCCTTTTTAAGAGATAGCGTGGCCCCTACCTGCGTCAGCAGGTCAAGGCCAATGATGCCATCAAAGCCCGTTAGTGTTTTTAAGAGAAAGAATGGGGTGATCTTGCCGAACATTGACAAGGGACATTTTTCCGTTATTTTGTTAGATCCGTTAATTGAGTGGACGGGAAACGGTGATTCGACGGGTGTGACGCCGGGAAGCCACCCAAATGGCTTGATGAAATTCTTCGACGCACCCGTGTCGATGAGGAGCTTTATCTTAATCCCCGCTACTCTTCGCCATATGAATGGCAGCAGGGACCTTCCCCTAAAAAATTGATTGAATCGGACTCGTACTCAATTTCGGCGTCGGCTTCTATTTCCGCGACTGCCTCAGTGGCAGCGTCGTCGTAGGACGCCCCGGACCGGTTGTTCGTAGTAGCAATGTGCTCCACTCTCTGCCGCCAGTTTCCCGACGTGCGCTCCGACGCGTTCTGTTTTTTCCCAAAACTATTGTCGCGCTTGCCCGCCCAAAATGGCTTTTGGTAAGCCGTGGGCTGTCTAAATTTAGAGGATGAAGGGTCCACCTCCATAGGCTCAGGTGCTGCTTGGCCCTGAGCTCTGGCTTGTTGGTTGGGGCCACTTTGCTGGGCGTTGGATGTGCCCTGACTCTTGAAATAATGAGGGCTCTTGTAAGAAGAGGGGTCCTGGGCCCTATATTGCTTGGCATTGCCTAGCTGTGGCGCCTGGGGTTTGCGCTCACTAAATCTATTGGCTTTCTCCTCCATGGCCCTGGCGTAATTTGCTGCTAGAACGCAGCGGTCCTCGCTGCATTCAGCTGCTTGGGCTAGGGCCAGCGCGGTCGGCAGGTCTTTAGGCCTTGCTGAGAAAACTGGAGTTTTTAAGGCTCTTCTCAAGCCTGAAATGAATACTTCTAAGGCATCCTCCCTGGCTCTGTCATTTAAGATGCCCGCTGCGTCCGCCGTATGGTTCATGATGTTTTTATTAGTCATGAGAGAGAGGTGCCTCTCGATGTCGTCATAGTAATCGGTGAGGCACATATTCCCCTGCCGCATGGTTGTTAGCTTTTGTTGAATCACGCTCACTGGCGTTTTATCAGAGTACGAACTATCTAACCTATTGATAATGGCCCTAAAGTTCAACACCGTGCCAAATGATGCCAAAATATTGTTCGCGGCTCCTTTCACCTTATTCCTGATGATTCCCGTAGCCATATAGTGTCTCGTGCTACCCTCGTAGGGCTCGAACACCTCGTAGGCCGCCAGTGCTGCCTGGCGCCAGGCAACGTAATGCTCCTGTTTCCCGTCAAATTCTGGCACTGATTTCACCATGTCCAGTGGCTGATCACACTGGACCTCCGGCCTGATTTCTATTTTCCTGTACACTTCTACCTCTGGTGCGGCGACAGGCGCGGCCGCTTGTAACTGACTAATTGTAGTCTGCATTTGCTGTAATCTAGCCTCAAATGTTGTGGCCTGGTTCGTCAGTGCGGCCTCGACGGCTGCGAGAATGGCAGGATCCATGACGTCGGGCGTTCTTTGAGTCGATCGTTTGTAAATGTTCGCCGCTTGGAGGCCTTCGACCAAGGATCTCAGGCTATCGTCACTATCGTTGGCACTTTCCCTATCACTCATATGGTGCCAACTGCTGCGAGTAGCCCTGCCCTAAGTACTAGACACCGCGCTCCCTAGAATTTATCTCAAGGGGCCGAATCTGACTGCTTCTCACACCGTATTAAAGAACCAAATGTTTCACTTTTTGTTCTATTTTTACTTTCTTTTATTTTTGTTTTGAGCTGTTCTAGTAAGATTTACGTAATTATCGGTGAACTTTTATTTTCAACTGATATCTAGTTTGGCCGACATAAAAAACATTTAAATTTCACGCAATTCACTTACATTATCGTTACAGCCTCTTTTTAGTCTATGCACCGGTTGAGCTTTCGGATCCGTCACGTTGGGCGAGGGGATTCCCTGCAGCCGTGTAGATTCTGTATTGTATCTTCTCTTTGGAGGCGAGGGAGGGCCCTTCAGCCTATTTTTCCTTGTAGATTCTTGATGGGAGCGAGGGATTGCCCTTCAGCTCTTTTGCCTTCGTTTTCGGTTGTGATCTGTCTCTGTTGGAGCGAGGGGATGCCCTTCAGCCCTTTCCTTGTTTTTAGTTTTTTTTTTTTTTATCTGAATGTTGCACTATAGAACGTTCTCACTCGTTCTGTGTTGTTATTATTATTGTTTTTCCCTTGCACTTGGCACTTTTGGTTTTGGGTATTTTGTAGCTTTGTTTTTTCACTTGGTTACCGCGATGTTCCACGACTCGCGTTGTTTCGGGGTTCAATTTTATTAATTTCTAGACCCGTTGGGCGCCAATTATGTATTATCGTTCCCTAATGTACACCGAAGCGTCAGCCGTCGGTAATGAGAGAACGGGATTGAGTTTAATTATTTATTACCGGCAACGATCGGCTCGGTTCAGAATCGAGTTAAAAACTAAAATACAAAAATGTTATAATTATCCATAGGGGCCCCCCAGCCTGGGCAGCGCTGCTTGAGCAGCCGTCTCAAGTTTCCTACGTCAGCGCCTCGTGCAGACCCAGTTGGTCGGGCGGATGTTTATGCAACATAGTAATATGTTGCCGCCCCTTTCCATGCAAGCGCTGGGTCAGCATTCTTATAACTAAGACCCCTGCCGATACCCTATGGCTGGTGGGGAGTGTTAACTTATATATTATCTTCAAGAGTTTCTTTTCCCTTTCGCATAAATTTTGAGAGACAGACAAAAAGGAAACTGAACATTAGGAAAGCCATCAGAGTGGATATTCTCTCCCTCGACTGCTGCTGCTGCTGCAACCCTTCCAGACCATGGTCATGTGTGTTTAAAGAGCAGTCGCTTCAACGCCCCAGCCATACCATTTGGATGTAAATTACAAACTTGAAAAACGCGAGAGCTACAGAGCAGGAAGTAAAAGGAAATAAGCAACACACAAAACAAAGTTGAATAGATAGATGGGAAGACAAAGAGAGACAGAGAAAGAGAGAGCAGGAGAGTTGGTCTGTTGGCCTGGGGTCCAACTGTTTGTTCAGGACATGGCCGGGCACACTTTAACCCATATTAGCACAGCAGAAAACAGCAAAAACTTTGCATACATTACGGGGCAAGGGCCATTCGGAAAAGCAGATTCACCGGGGGGGGGGGGGGGGTAATCCCTCATATATATTGCTACGGATTGCCCAGATAATGAGCCTGCAATCAGCATCAGCAGCCACAATTGCCATGCCCTTGCCTTGCCTTGCCTTGCCTTGCAATCGTCAGCTGCATTTTGCGGCTCCAGCTGGCTCCAACTGGATTTGCATCTTTCCGTGTGTTCCAATGGCGGTTCTGCTTTATGCCTGTCTGACTTTTGGCCACAGCATCCAGGGATTCAGCATTCAGCAGCGAGCTACGCTGAGATCGTTTCGTTCTATGCGGTACGTGCTGTGCATCGTTGTGTGATGCCATTGCCATTGCCATGGCATTTCGTACATAAATTAATGCAGTCGTAATACAATACACGTACACACACACACCACACTTGCAGAGAGAGAGAGAAAACACACAGTTAAAGGGAAAAGCCACATAGATACGAGTACTCCACTCGAACTCACACTCACACTCACATGTTTTTCGACAGGCACTGGAAATGCTGCAGTGTAATTTCTCTTTTGGCCGTTATTAAATAGAAATTTCTGCTTCATGACTTGTGTGTGTCTGCGGCGTGGCAACTGCTGCCAAAAAAAGTTCCTTTTCATTCTTCTTCCTTTATTATTCAGCCATCCCCAATTTTCCATCCTCTCCCTATCTCTCTCTCTCTCTCTCTCTCTCATATATATTATTCTTCTTCTTTATTTTTGGCAAATGTATGCACTGCAGATTTTTGCTTATCTTTTGGCACACTTGTGTCTGCTTAAAGTTGATGGCCGCAATTCACAAACCAAACAACTGATTCGAATGGGCGAAAGTTGTGTACCCACAAAACTGATAAGCAATTTATGCCTTAAAGATGCGAGAATAATGCTTTAAGAATTTGAGAAAATTCAAGGCCATAAAAAGGCATGAAAATAAATGCAGTTTTCTTGCTATATCCCTTTAAGATTTACCCAATCGAAAGTTGCCTCTAAATGGTTGATTTTTCACACGATTGGCATGCTGCTGGCAAGTCAGCTACTATCGTTTCACAGCAGCTCAAATTTCGAATGGGTGACCCTCCCCCTTAGGCGGAATATCTGGCCAAGTAAAAGATAGTTTCAAACACACTTCTTTGGCAAAGTGAAAAATTCCAAATACCAAAAACCATTCAAGCGTATAAAATCAATTTTAATTCTTCTTTTGGGGCACACCACCACAAGCCCTGCCCAAATAAAAAACAAAAAGTAAAATAAAATACGAAAATATACTTTTGGCAAGTCACTTTCGAAGCAGCCGCTACGGGGGCCATAAAGGCACAAAAATAGCAATACAATTTAACGCAAGTAACACCCCAAAATCCAGGGGCAGAGAAAGAGACACGGGCCCCCAAATGTGTCCAATCCGTATAACAGTTGCTCTCTCTAACCCAAAGAAAGAGAGAGAGAGAGAGAGGAGAAAGAGAAAGAGAGAGCTACAGAGGAGCAGGAGGTAGAGTGAGTTTTTGGTAGGAAAATTCAACGCTGCATGGAAATTTTGATTTCGATTGGAAATTCATTAGGCACCCCCCTGTCCTAACAGCCTCCACTGTCCTGTTCCGACTAATTAGACAGATTTATTGATAAACTTTCGGCAAAGAAAATATTGAATTTTTAATGGTAATTGCAATGGAGCAGATGGGGTTATTATTTCCAGTATTTTCAGGCGGAAGTTACGACCCCCAGATGGAGATTAGGTCAATGCCTGTGACTGAACGAACACTTTGGGGTCTGTTCTGTTCTGTCCGTCCATGCGTCCTGGTTTGGCTACCTGCCTCACAGCTTGGCTGACAGCTTTTGGCCCCGGCTCACAAATGGCCTGGCAGCATAATTCAATTGGATTGGCTAAGGATATTTTGATAGCCCATGTGTGTGCTTAGGAGCCTTGTTTTTTTTTCCCCACTTACTTTGCCTGGCTCTCTCGGCTCCCTTTCGTTTCGTTTCTTTCTCCTTTTTTGTTTTGTTGGGGATATTTATCCTGTTTCAGAATTGGATCAAGTTGTCGTTCGTTTTTGCTTTTACAATGCTTTTGATTTGGGTTTTCCGGCGGATAAGAAACGAGCTTATCAACGTGTTTGTGGGGCTTTTCTGTGTGGCATTTTCCCCCACGTTTTTTCCAAGCGTGAATATATATTTTTGCTTTTGCTTTTGTTTTGTGGCGGGCGGAACCAAACGCGATTCAGTCATAATCAAAATCAATTATGTCCTAGGCTGACAGATTTTACCGGCCATTTATGTGTATACCTCCCCCCACCATCTCTCCTCCCTGCTGTATTTCACTCTGTCAAAATAACAATTTGCCTTTTATCTATAAAAACAACTGACATTTTGTGGGTGGAGGCCCCATCCAACGTGGAATTAGTGTGTGAAATTACAGAAGCCATGGGGCATAATTGCAAATTTAATTTCAACAAACCAGAAAATAACATTCCAACTGAATATTTGAGTATTAATTATGAATATCTGTTGTTGTGGTTGTTCCAATTTCAATGCGTACAGACAAACAGATACGGGTACAAATGCAGTGGCAAATGGCTGCATAAAAGAGATACATTCTGGCAAATGTTTTGGTAATTTGTTTCGGTTGTTAAATGGCCTAGATTTGGGAGTGAAGCCTAAATGTCTCTTGGTACTTTATAGTAAAAATATATCAAAATAATATCAAATATATATACAAAACTGCATACTGCTTACGGTTATTTGTTACTCATAAATCATCTTGTTCAATCTTCTTTTTATTTTATTTATTTATTTTTACTTTAACACCTTTCAGATTCAATTGAAGTGACAATCTCTAGCCATCTTTAGCCCATTTAAATGTGTCTTTAGATGATATGACCTTCGCATTGCAGTGTGATTACCGCCTTTTACAGTGCGACTGGGCCCGTCTTCATTTTTGGCCATTTTGGACACCGTCGCCGTCATTCTGTTTTTTTCATTTACGTCTTTGAATTGAATCAAGTTTGACTCGTTTCCGTTGAGCGTGAATCCTTTTGCTATTTTTTTTGTTTGTATTCATGCTGCTTGCCAAGAGCTCGAGCCTCGAGCTTGCAGCAGCCAAGTTTTTTCCGCCGGAAACACACAACATCCGCTTTTTATAAATTTTCAATTGTGCGCTAAAAAAAAAAAAAAAGAAAGCTGCATAAAAGCCGCACAAAAAACGAAAATCAAGGAATCAAGAGTGCAAAAAAAAATACGAAAAAGAAGCTGAAAAAAAGCTGAGGTCGTCGAGGAGGCAGTGAAGTAGAAGGTGACAATTGCGTTCTAGGGCAGCCATTTTGTGGATTGTTGCTCATTTTTTTGGTTGCCTGTCGCTGCTTTCTTGGTTGCTGGCTCCTGGTTTTGGTTCTGGTTCGGCTTTTGCTTCTATTCTCTGCTGTTGTGTGTGTGTGTGTGTGTGTGTGTGTGTGTGCCGCGAGGCCCCCGAAAACAGGTGACACTTTGACAGTTGGCAGTCATTTTAAGTGGATTTGCTGTGACAGCTATCCTGAGTATGTTTTGGTGGCTTGTACTGTACGATGAGCATCTGTTTGTGTGTGGTTTGTGCTGCGCGCTGTGAAGTATGCCATGAATTGCAATATGCTGCTCCGTTGCTAAGCATTCACGCTATTTTATGTGAAATACGCAGAGCCACAAGGCTGTGTCCCAACCCAGATTTACATGATCTTGATTACGCTTTTTATCATTGCTAGATTCACATCAGTTTTTATGTTAATTGCCCCGAATTACTTTAAATAAATTCCATTTAACGCCTCAGTCAGCATGCCCATAAATCGACACCAAAATGGCTTTACTTTGAATCGAAAAACAGGGCGTAAAAATAGGGGAAAAATCTAATTTTCCATGGACTAGCTTCCAGTGCTTTTTTCCGGCATACTAAGCACAAATTTATGCGGCATAAATGTGCTGTGGCATTAATTAAAAGCGACTCACTCGCCCGCTTGGGCCATTCTGTGGCTGCTGTTTTTAGGGGGCTGGTGGCAGCAGGTGTGGGGTGAAGTTCACAGGCTGCTGCCCCGACCCTGACAGACCACAACATTTATGGGCATTACGCATGGTGCAACGCAACACACGCACACACACACACACACACACACACACACACACACACACACACACACAGAGAAACACAGCTTAATATGCTCTTTAAATAGACTTGTTATGGATGTTTACTTTTGCCACTGACTGTGTCCCCACTGCTGCAAGTAATTGACATTCATTTACGCAAAAGTTGAAGGCTAAATGCGGAAGTGGGAACCAGAGGTTGCATCCCACTAAAAAGTCAGCTTAAAGTCCACACTCTTTAAGGTTGAATGCCTGTCGCTCTTCATTTACATATGCCCTGCATAATATCACTCTCTTTTATATTACAACCCCGCTTGAGGCCCTTATCGACAGCATCGCAATTTGCTACCCTGCTTTATGGGTAGTCTCCTCGCCTGCCTCCTCTACTGCCTCCTCTCTGACCTTTACTGACAGTCGCCTATCACAACAGGAAAACTGCATCCATCAACAAAAGTGTGGGAGTTTTCGGGGGTGGCGGGGAAGAAATGGCTCAAAACGATTTGTCGGACGGCCAACTGGCATTGCTTCACCCCCCGCCCCATGCCCACACATTGTGCATTGCCAGAGCCAGCGAAATGGCAGGACACCATCGGCAGCTGTCCGGAATGGGCATGACACGTCGATGTTCCGCATATCCGTTTCCCGTCATAAATAACAATAGGGAGACACAGAGAGAGCGACAGAGAGAGAGTGTAATAGAGAGAGGGAGAGGCAGAGAGCAGCAGGATAGGTGGATGCAATGGATATGCCCTAACAGATCGTATCAAAGTGACAGACAAATGACAGCAAAAGGCAACAACCAACTCAATTCCAGTTTGACCTTTGTCCTCTCACCCTTTTTGGGACTAATTAAATGACAAAAAAGTAGTGCAAAAAACTTTAACCAAAAATGTCAGGCCCAAACAGCTGACACTTTAATAGTTTTAAGCCTCAACAAAAAAAAAAATAAAAATCTTCTGGCAGCCTTTGACGCTGCTGGCAGGCCAGCAAACTTGATGACAGCCCTGCCAAAAATTGGGAAAATAAAAGGAAAACCCCGTCTAGTGGTAGGCGGAATTAAGCCATAAAAGTTTGTACACCTTTCACAGGGAGCACAGAGCACAGAGCACGGTCAGTGGGCAAGCGGCAGGGGACAGAGGCAGAGGGGACGAGCTGGCGAGCTTCTGTTACGCTGATGGTTGCAGTTTTGCATAATTTAACGAGTATTATGTGAAACACTTTATCATTACGAAAACTTGACAGGGCCAGCATTCAAGTTGGCTTGGGGGCACACACATGCATTTTCTGCATGCAGCTCAAGACTTTTAATTAAAGTTTCTATGCCATAAATATGCATAGTTTCTCTCTACTTCTCAGACTCAATTAGCAACAGTCATTTGCAGGCCAAAACCAACTTTATGATGGATTGATCGCTGGGCCAAAGTTGCATACGTGGGAGTGGAGTGTGCTGTACATTGAAAGCCATTTTTGTTTTTGGTTTGAACAATTGAATTAGCACGGTAAATAGAGTGCACAACATTTCAATTGGCCCGAAAGTCAGGAGGCACGTTCAGGCCAAGCTGTGCTGAAGCTGCGACGTCGCAGGAGCATCAATAACGTGCTAAAAACTTTCGCAACAAACTCTGTGGATAACCCTTCATGCAACACAGTCTCCCCTCTCCCTCTCTCTCTCTCTCTCTCCTTCATTGGTGTGCCGAAAGCTCCATTGCTTGCAGCTAGGGTCAAAGAGGGTGAGAGAGAGCGAGTGAGAGGGGAAAGTGGACAATGGGGTCGTCTTTGCTTTGTGCCTGTCTGGCCTGCAGCTCTCCAAGAGACAGAGAGACAGAGAGAGAGAGAGAGTAGCCCCAACCAATCTCGGCTTAACCCCTGACACTAATCGCAGGGCCAGAGTCCACTTGGAAACGCATCAAAAATGGCTGGAAACCCTGTTTAATATTCGGCATGAACGAAAGCTTAAGTCGGTCCTAGGGGGTCGGCTTTAAGAAATCGATAGTGGCTTGGGGGGGCAAGTTAAAGGAAAGCGAGGATATCTGCAGCGGAATAAAATGTACAGGTGTGTGTGGATTATAGAGTTTACTTAACGGAACATGGATATATTTAAACTGTACTCCTTGCCACAAATAAATATACATAGTGAAGAGAGCAAATCTTAGATTCAACTGCTGCTCATACCTTGAGGTATCAAAATATTCGCTCTAGCAGCCATTCTTTCCTACCCCCGAAAATTCCCTTTGCATTAAGGCCAAACATTTCCTATATATTTATTTACTGATACATCAATTTTCTGTTGATATGTTAATGCGATGATATGTTGATTGATATTCTGTGGCTGTGGCTGTTGCTCTGTTCAATTCGCTACCGAAAGACTTTCACTGTGTGCAATGTGTGCGCCTCTGTCTGTGTTGTCTGCTAAAATATATGGAGGAACAATCGAAACAATAATAAAAACAAATATAGATCCGATTCAATGAACAGCTGAACCGAACAGCTAGCTACTCGCTGGGACATGCCAACTGATACAGAAATTGAACCAAAGTTCGGGTGGGGCGTCCCGTCATTTGGCCCGCTCGGAGATACGGTATCAGACCGTAGGTGGACATCAGGCCAGTGCCAAAAGTATCCAAGTGCGCCCAATCGGCGCAGGGCACCAGCTCCTGGAGCACTGCGGCCGCCAGGCAGGACGAGGCCAGGCCATCGCCATCGTTCGATAGATCGTAGCTTTTGTGATTGGTCACTCGGCGCTTGTAGAAGTCCCACAGCGGGAAGCGCCACATGCGATCCCCTGTGAGGGAGCCAGCCTTCTGGAACTGCTTCCAGACGTAGTGCGAGTTGGACCAGATGCCCGTGGCGCCTCCGCCCACGGCCTTCTTCACGCCCTTGCACATCGATCCAATGTCAATGACAAGACGGGGCTTGTACGTTTGCTGGCCATAGATCAGGGGATCCGCAATGACCACCACTCCAGTGCGATCGATATTCCGGATTGCCATGTTCTTGGCATTCAGGAGGGTGACCACGTCTCCTGGCTTCACGGCCATGCCAGAGGGCAGGTTCTCGCAGAGCGGCAAGATGGCCGTTATGTTGATCGGGAGCGACAGGGCGGCGGCCGCTCGCATGGTTGCCAGGATGGAGGCGGCTCCATTCAAGTCGCCACGGAACTCATCCATGCCCTTGCACGGACGCAGATTGATTCCGCCCGAATTGAAGGTTATGCCTTGGCCCACCAGCAGCACCGGCTTGTCCTCGGGCGCGGTGCCGCAGTAGGCGAGCTCCAGGACGACGGGCGGCTCGCAGCTCCCCTTGGCAATCGTGAGGAAGGAGTGCAGCCGCTGCTGCTCGATCCACTCCATCGTGCGCACCTCCACGGTGATGCCGCACGGGCAGAGCTTGTCCACGGCAACTTGTGCGAATCCTGTGGGCGTCATGCAGTTGGCCGGAGCCTCGCAGATGTGGCGCGAGATGTTCTGGGCCTCCGCCTTGAAGAGGCCTCGCAGCCAAGAGTCAGTGTCTGGCGAACCAAAGAGCTCAAATTTCGGCTGGATCGAGCGGTACTTTTTGGAGAGGTTGTCCTCGTAGCGAAAAGTGGCCAGCAATGCGCCCTCGGCCGCCTGCTCCGGGTAGTCCATGTTGTCCACGTGGATCTCAATACACTCCATTGCCTGCAGCGAGCGGGCACCAATGCCGGCGGCCACGCGGACATTCTCCATGCCCTCGTCGATCATCTCTAGCTCGTTGAAGCCGATGCCCTCGAGCCCCACACCGACCACGCAGACCGACTTAAACTCCTCGTCGATGTTGTTGAACACCTTGCCGCGTCCCAGCCGACCAGTGATCCTGGTCTCGCATATCAGCTGACTCAGCTTGCCCTGCAGACGGTCGTCGACCTTCTCGCCGGCTGGCGTCAGGCGTGGCCCCCTGCCCGCCTCCTTCTCGTACAGTCCCAGGACGAGGCCCTTGCCCCCCTTGTGGGCGTCGGCACAGGCAATCGATGCAAGGCGCCGCTGGTTCACAACCAGACGACAGCTCTTGCCCAGAGAACGGGCCATCAGCATCCGCGAACACATATTTGTATCTTATGGATGTGTTCTGTACGGAAAATAAATAAAGATTAATTGTGGCAGAGTCAGAAAATACAAAATATGAATACGAACACGAACTGAGTTGATGAAAGTTTGAAGGAGATTCCCAGCAACTGCAAAGAAAATAGAGATCAGAAATGTGGAATCAAAATTGAATACAACTAAAGCTAACTAAATTTAGTTTAAGTGATCTCAGATATTGATATTGATATACAAATATATCCAAATAAGTGTGTGAAAGTGCATGGAAGACTAAGTGCAGATGGGTTAATTTATAGTTGAGGTTCTAGAGTGCACTCGCATGAAACTATCCAAAGATGAACATTTTCCCCAATGACCATTAAGGGTCCACCTATGTATGTATTGCTTCAATGCTTTAAGTGGTATCTACATATGTATAACGCTCCGGAATATTGTGCATGCGTAGTAAAGATAATTAAACTCACCATCAAGTCAAAGCGATGAACTGATTTGAGGGATTCGTAAATCCCCACTGATCCTT
Organism: Drosophila subsilvestris; assembly: GCA_035043285.1. Lineage (NCBI taxonomy): Eukaryota > Metazoa > Arthropoda > Insecta > Diptera > Drosophilidae > Drosophila > Drosophila subsilvestris. Next base: position 3,957,933 of record JAWNNB010001724.1, on the reverse strand, counting down.
TTGAGCTGCTGCAAGTTATGCAGCTGTGAATGTTTTCTGTACTTTTATCCACCGAAAAGCAGCCAAAGGCACGAAGTTTTTGTGAATAAAAATAATTTATAAATATATATATATGTATATATATATAATAGAGATTTATTGAAAGTGATTTGAAATCGTATAAGGGGCTTGCTAGGATTGTTACGGCATAAATTAATATGGAAAATGTCATGTGATGGGAACATTTATTTGTACATATATGGCAGTCACTTAGGAAAATCTTCAATACGCATACAATCCCTACATATTTCTAGCTCCAATACTCTTCTCTTAAATATCTAGCGGTTCAGTGTGTAGTTCCTGGCCAAAACGACTTTACCACCAATTCCCCCTGGTAGACGGCCCGCAACTGCTCGCCATTACAGCTTGTTGTTTGGCTTTTCCAACAACAGCCGACAAATAAAAACATAGCAAAGAAACTTGAACCAACAAAAAATGATTTCTGCATATTTCCCACGTGGTCAGAAAAGTTTGTCCAACCGTCAACTGACCCATCGGTTGGGGCTGTGGTTTTTGGGTTGTGGTGGGTTGGGGGTTGGGTGGGTGGGTCAGAGTTCATGGCAAAAGTTGACTCGTTTGTTGATGTGAAAATGCCTTTTATTTGATGCAGGGGGGGAGGAGCAGGGACTACAAGAATCGCATTTTGATTGGTAACAGGAGATGTGTGATGGATGTGGGTTTGGGCAACAGCACAGCTCATAGCTCATAGCTCATAGCTCACAGCTCATAGCTCACAGCTCACAGCTCATTCCATGGCCAGCAGATTCGTCTCGAAGCTAATGTAGCTGATGTGTTTGATGCTCGGATCGTCGACGGCGCCGTGAAACTGCTGCCAGTAGGAGGCCAGGGATGCCTCAATAATGCGGCGCAGAAACATCATCTGGATGTTCAGGTAGAGCATCACCGTCTGCGAGTAGGTTAGGCAAAAGTGCTGAAGCACCAGATAGAGCCGGGCATAGTTGATCATGCCGGTGACGACAAATGTCAGGGTCCAGGGCATGGCAAAGAACAGGAACCTCTTCCATGGAAAATAGGAGCCCTCCGTCTGCTCCAGCTCCGTGTCGAGCTCCGCCGCGTCCACTTGGCGGTCCGTTATGGACGCCTCCTTGTGCCGTCGCACCCATTCGTTCATCACCTGCTGCGCCGATATCCAGTGGCTGGAGGGATTGATGATAAGGCTCTTCTTGCGTGCCCGCTCCTCGAGCAGTTCCTGACGCCTCATCTCCCGCTGCTTTTCATCCCAATGGCGTCCATACCACAGCCCAAACAGTGCAAACAGCGAGTACATCATGGCCCTGGCCAACATCTCCGGCTTGTACTGGTAGCCCACATTCAGCCGCAGGCTACGGTCCACCTTCAAACTGTTCCAATTCAGTTTGGCATGGGCCTCCACTGTCGGCTGTATTACGGCACACACATGCAGCCCCGTTAGCATCACGAAGTAAACAATGTCTCTGCACTTGAACTTTAACTTGAACTTGAACATGGCGAATTTTGAATTTAAACGTAAATCCAAACAAACAAATTTTAAAAAAATTGGTTTTTAAAGGCTTAGTGGATGTTTACTACTTAATATTAGTTAAACAACTGTCAGATTTGCTCGGAAAAGCAAATCAAGTACGATTCAAATGGCAATTTGCCCGCCAAGCGAAAACAGTTTGAGAGTCACGTCACTCGCAAAGATGATGATTTATCGTGACGCAGCGCCATCTGTTGTCGACAGGGAGCGCAGTCTGGCGAAAAATATTTTTAAAACACTTTAAGCCTTGTTTCAAAAGAAATCCAATACAAAAAAGTTTTTAAAAGCAGGCAACATTGTAGAAAATTGATTCAGGAATTTGATAAAATTATATTTGTACTGCTGAAAGGGCTAACTAGCTAGTAATATTGAATCGAATACCAAAATCGAGAAATATCAACGCATCGTGTCGTATTCGTTGGTATATTTACGGTATAATTTCATAATGATTAGGTATATTTTAGTATATTTTTGTGAGGATCAGGCGTTATATTTAGACTCTATTTCCACGGTCACATCTTTTTCGGCAAAATCGTGCGACGCCTAGAAATCCCCGCGTTATTTTGTTTTTTGTTTAAAATTGAAGAATTGCACTGAAATGGAGGGCGGCGCAATTGCGCATAACTTGGCGAATGGAGAGAAGCGCACCAGCGACGTGGAGGCTGGCAAAATGCAACACTTCTCGGATCTGCATCTGCGCCGCGATGTTCTGCGCGACTTGGCGTACAATAATTTTAAGACGCCAACGAAAATTCAGGCTGCGGCCATACCGATGGCTCTGACCGGAATGGGTAAGTGTTTGCTCAGAGTAAAATATTAAATTAGAACGCCAATTAACATTGATTCCATGTGTGTGTGTGCGAGTGCAGATCTGTTGGTGCAGTCGAAGAGCGGCACGGGAAAGACGCTGATCTATGTGGTGGCCGCGCTGCAGGCGTACAACTCGAAGATGAGGCCGAGGCCGGAGGTTTTGGTTATTTTGCCCACACGGGAGTTGGCCATTCAGGTGCACGACACATTCCGTTATTTGGCTGAGCCCACAATGCGCACATTGGGTGTAAATTCGTTTATTGGCGGCACCGATGTGACCAAGGATCGTGAGAAACTGCGCCAATGTCATGTCGTCATTGGCACACCGGGAAGACTGCTGCAATTGCACGAGAAGGGCGTATTGAATACGTCCCACATCAAGTTGCTGGTGCTCGACGAGGCCGATCAGCTCTACATGACGGAGAGCCTGCAGAAGACGGTGAACGCTTTGATTGCGGTGCTGCCGCGTCAGCGTCAGATAATTGCCTGCAGTGCCACCTTTGATCAGAATCTGGACGAGAAGATAGCCAAGATGATGGAGAAGCCCATACTGATATCGAATAGCGAGCGGGCCACCGTACTGCTGGGCATTCGGCAGTTTGTCTACGAGCTGCCGGAACAGGTGAACAGCATGCTGGAGATGCGCCTGAAGCTGGAGGCCCTGAAGCAGATATTCGCCCAGCTGAACTACGAGCAGGCCGTGCTCTTTTCCAACTCCAAAATGCGTGCGGACTCGTACTGCAATTACCTGAACGCCGGCGAAATACCGTGCCAGCTCCTCTCGGGTGATCTATCCCAGCGCGAGCGCTCCGAAGTCTTTGAGGGCTATCGCAACTTTTCGTTGCGCACCATTGTGGCCACGGATCTGATCGCTCGTGGCGTGGACTCGCATCATGCCAATCTGGTCATCAATCTGGACCCGCCCAATGATCATGTCACCTATCTACATCGCACAGGACGTGCCGGTCGCTTTGGCTCCAAGGCCATAGCCGTCACATTCATCTCGTCGGCGCAGCAGAGCGAGAACTTTAAGAAGATTCTAGCCAAAGCCGGCACGGGCATGTCGGTCCTACAGTTCCCCACAGAGGGGCCGCCGTCGAAGGACTTTAACTACTTTGAGTTTGATGCCTATCAATTTCCATATTATTTCATCTGCAAAGCCAATGAGCAGGACGACAGTGAGCTAAATCAAATCAAAAAACCAAAATCCACCAAGCTGGCCTTACAAATAGCCAATGAAAAGGCTGAAATGCAGGCGACAGCTGTGTCTCCTGTTGGAGCCATGCCACAGGATGACAAAACAGATGGCAACGATCTAAAACAGCAAATCGATGTGCCCAAAGTGGAGGAGTCCGCTGGCCAGGCTCAGGCTAAGGAGGATTCCATCAAACAAGAAGTTCTCTCACCCGCTTCAGTGGAGGAGGAAAAGCCAACCAATCAACAATTTGAGATTATCACATATCCCCCAGTGGAGGACACCCACCAACCATTTGAGGTACTCTCATTGCCCGCACCAGTTAAGGAGATTCTCTCGCCGAATGATGAAAAGCCCAGCACCAGCTCGGCAGCTAAAAAGAAGGAAAAACAAAGGCGCAAATCTGAAAAACAAAAATCGTCCAAAAGCAACTTGAGTCCGCTATCAAAGCCAAATCAAAGCCCTTGCCTCAGGGATGCTCAGCCACGCGCCTCGACAGACAACAAGGAGAATCGGCCAGCAAATGGAGTCTGCTCCAGCACAGAGAAGCCGCTAGAGACCAACCAGACAATCATGGAAGTAGAAGACTCGCCTCAAACATCACAGACCCCAACAGATGTATCCCAAGAGCCAACACAGACACCAACAGATGTGTCCCAAGAGCCAACACAGCTCACGGGCAGCTCAACTGGAGCCGAAATCATCGCAGAAAAGTCGCTAGAGTCCTGCCAGATAGGCATAGAAGTCGAAGACTCGCCTCAGACATCACAAACCCCAACAGATTTGTCACAAGAGCCAACACAGTCGACCGGCTGTTCGGCTGAAACTCACCCTGGACCGCCAGTAAATTCAATCAACACGAAGACCTATTGCCTGGTGGTGCCTGCCACGGATAACAGCTCGACCACACTGCTGCCACATGTCCTGTCGAACACGGTGGACGATGCCAGCAGCATCGTTTCGGACAGCCTGGAGGTCGGCTATACGAGTGATGCCTCCTATGTCAGCCAATACTCGGAGAGCGATGGTCAGATTATTTGGCAGCGTTACAGGGCACGCCGGCAAGTGCTCAAGAGGCGCCATCGATCCCGCAAGCCGCGTCCCTGGTACCACAAATGCCCTTCGTTTGTACGATTGCACCCAGCATGCAGGAGAGTCAAGGTATGTGCAAGGATTATATTTTCAGAACGAGAAATTAACCAAAAGAACTGCCATTTATTTCAGAGACCCGGTATCGAATCCCTGCTGCCAGTTCTGGCCCACAACCAGTTCCTGATGAAGTTTGAGAACAGGCTGAGCATAATCAAGCGCTTGAATGACTACAAAAAGAGATTCAAGGTGAAGAATGAGTCGAACTGGCTGGACGAACTTTACAAGACGGCAATGGAATTGTACTCTACGGATTGTGGCAATGGCACAGAACAGGACAAATCGGAGAGGCCGCAACAACAGCAGCAGCAGGGACCACCAGCTCTGGGAAAGCTAAGCGTTCATGTTGCCCATCAGATGGACATTCCGGCAGTGGCTGCAGCAGCACCAGTAGCTGCAGCCGAGCAGGAAGGCGACGATGAGGCAACATCATCCGAATCGGCCTTAACATCGGAAGAGGGCGAAGTTTTTGATGAAATGAGTTCCCCATCGAGCGGCTTTGGGGAGAGTACAGAGGAGAGTGCCTCCTCTGGCATTGAGACGTCTGTCTACGATCCTTCTGGCTCCTCAGATGCACAAGACAATGAAGATGATGACGATGAGGGCGCGGAAGACGGTGATGATGACGATGAGGATGAAGAGGAGGAGGATGCTTTGAGCAATGTCAGCGTGGCCGGCAGCAGCTCCAACAGCTCTGTCACTAGTTTTGAGATCAGACACGCACGTTTTAAACTGGTCAGGGGTACAGACAATCCTAGCAATTCTAGCCATGAGAGCAGTACCAGCGATGAAAGCTTGGGAGAATGTGTCGGTGCCAGCCCCATGGCCATCGATGTCGGACACACTGCGAGCGGCTCGAACAAAGCCAAAGGTACGACCAATAATCCAGAGGCTGATGAAACCAATGACCCAGAGGAGACTGATGAGAGCAGTGGCCCAGAAGAGTCTGACGATAACAGTGCCCCAGAGGCTCGGGCATCAGAACATCCCGATTTTGATCACATGAACCGGGCAATAAAACTCTGGGAGGAGACCTTCAACAGGCAGTATCTGTTAATTGCCAACCATGTGGCCGTTCACATGTCCCAATTTCAGGGCAAAGAAGGGTAAACACACACATAACAAAAACAAAATAAGCCACAATTCTCTTTCCGATCGACTAGTCGGTGAGTCAAGTCATTACTATTAATCTCTAAACTCTTTAAATGAACAAACTGAAAACGGAAAAACGTTCCCAGAGGCTGCATCAGTCTCTCTTTCTTTATACTACTTGAAATGTTAACTATTACTTTAACGACACTTTTTGAAATGTGAAATGAAACGAAAGTTAATTTTTATGCTCAACATATAACAAGGATTAACCTACACATACACATATGTATACTCTATAAAAAAAAACATTGAAAACTGTACGCATGGTATTGAAATACCTTTTCAATTTGACAAAAGAACAAACAAAAACCATCGTTATAGACAAGTATAACCCAGTTGAAAGGCTACGTGATTACATATAATATATATCAATAGATTTAATATACATTTTCATACGAATTTGTGATATAAGCAAGAAATATTCAATATTGAAATGACAGACATTGAAAAAGTTAAGTTTTTGTTATGAAATTTTGACAGCAACTGAATGCGAAACAGATTATATGGGCAACCGCACTACCCAATATTAATAAGAATAAGTTACATTTTCTATAACCATTTAACGAACATTTTTGGAATCTATTTTGAGTGCACAACTGAAAACAAAAACATTGAAAAGCATAAACATTTTTTCGATTGACAAAAGACAGGAATTAAAATTTGAAAAACCACTTAAAAATAAATTAAAATTTTTCCCCCATTTAATTTTCAATATAATAAAAAAATATAAATATTTTCTCGATTGACGGAAAACCATTTAAAATTTGAAAATCATTAAAAACTATTTCAAAAATTTACGTTTTTCGCATTTTCTTCTAATACACTTTTAATACAAAAAAATAAAAATTCAAATTGGAAAAAGTTACTTCTTTTTTCTCTCATTTAGTTTTCAATTAAATTTTGTAATACAAAAAAAAATGGTTCGTATTATTAACGAATTTGTTTATTAATTAATTGGCTGGTAAAAAAAATATAATAGAAGAATACTGGGCTACTACTATACTTTAATACCTCTTACTATATTATATTTATTTAATGTTTATAGTACGAAATATTCCCTTCATCGACTGATGCCAGTCCACTGCCAAGAGCATAAATCATATATAAATATGTAAGGAGAAGGGGCATGGACATCATCAGCTGTGGGCCAACCACATTGTTGCACAGCCATGCTGTGCCGCCGCCGACGCCGCTCACTTTGAATTGATTGCAACTGAATGCGGCATCTGCGTCGGTGGCAGTGCAGAGTCCAATGAACATACATTCGCCCTGCGGTGGAGCACGCAAAAGCTTTTGCCCCGTCGTCGTTGTTGTCGTCCCCATCTGGATGGGGCAGCAGCATCAGCAGCAGTTCGCGTGCACTTGCGTTCCACATCCAATAAGGAGCGTGAGAACCTGCCGCATGAATGCAAAGTGAGTTGAAAGCAGCAGCAACGGCTGCTGCTGCGGCGACAACGACAACATTTTATAGATGCTAGAAGTTGCATTTTGTCGCTGCGCTTTGCCCCAGAGCCCCATACCCATACCCATTCGCGATTCGATTAGCGATAAATGCGAGATGCGAAAAATTGTTGCTGCTTTTGTTGCTGGCCAACTGCTGTTGCAGGTGTTAAGGCTTTATAATGATGTTAACATTTTTATGGCCCACAACAAAATAAACTTAAAAATTTGTTCAGCGCAATAATATTTTTGCGGTTAAAGCTTCTCTTTGCCCCCATATATGGGGGCACAGGCAATTGCCGTTGCTGTGGCTGCTGCTGCTGGCACACGGCTGCCTTTCGGATAAGTGGAACGCTCCAGGGGCCAAGAGCCAAGTCACAGATACAGATACACCACTCATACAGGCCTCAACAAAACTAATTAAAATTGCTGAACGTCGTAAACAATTATGGCCAAATTACTGGAAAATTAAATAAATATTATATGGTTTTTTTTCTGTGTAGGTTGCAACAAGAGAGTCATGGGGAGGGGAATGCAGCAAAAGGAACCACCAGCGCTGAATGGGAACACCTGAGGTGTGATGTTGAATCTCCAAGGTCGTCGAAAATATGAAAGATTCCATTTTAAAGAAAATTTCAGAAGATAATTAAAAAGGTTTTATGTCTCCTCCACTTCGTCAATTTTTTGTTAACCGGAAAAAAAATATTCCAGCTTCTTAAATAAGTTCTAAAGAATTAAGGAAGAAATTAAGGACTAATCTTTAGCCCACAGCTAATGAAAATTTATTGCCTAAGTTGCCGCCAACTAGAATTATGAATGATAAACGGGGAAAAAAGATCTCAATTTAGATCCCAACAGATCCAATCAATTCAGGTCTTGACTCAGTATTTTCAGCCCTGAGTTGCCTCAACAGATCAGACCCTCTACTGGTGGGTAGGAGTGGCCGCGGGCCCATCGCCCAGCGATTTATGTGACCGAACGCCTGACGCCTGGCCACGCATTCATAAATAAAAGTCATCGTTAATTAAATTTAGTATAAACAACATGGCATGCCTGCAATTATTCACTCACTCAGTCACTCACTCAGTCAGTACCGTGCCACTCCCAGAGCCCAAAAAGCGGCGACAGGCCAGAAGAAACAAAAACAACAACAAAACGAAAAAAACGCTAGGGAAACGCACGCAATGTTTGCAGTGACAGCAAAGCAAAAAAAAAAAAGAATAAGGACAGTGAATTGGCTGGACAATGGGGATACCCTGTGCCTTAATGAGTGCTTAACCTGCAGCTGACACAGGAGTTTCCTAATTCCTATGGTAGATGCAATATCCATCTGATTAGTAGGACAGACAATATGCAGAAAATATCATTATTTAGATGTCTTATGTTTTCTTGGATAAAAAATAAGGCTTTGTTTCTTTATATTTTTGGCGATGTCACATTCGATTCCACAAATCAAGCATACCCTTTCTGCTCGACCAAGCAGCAAAGGGGTATCAAAACAAACGTTGACAAAAATGATCTGTGGGCAATTATAATGAATTATTTTGACACTTAGGGCCTGTGCAAATGCATAACTAAAATCGCATAAACGTAATTTATGCACTGCCCCTCCGCACCTCCTTCAGTACGCGTACCCGCCTCCCCTTACACCATTGGGGAAATACTTTTTATTGCATTTTAAATGTGATAAATATCCAAGCGGTTCTTTTTGGTGCCACTTGCAACACAAATAAAGACCTACGCAAAATCTCTGTCAGAGGAGCGGCCGCAGTGGCAGCATGGAATTTTTCACTTAACTACAAGTGCAACAACTAGTTGCACATGGACCAGGGACGGGTCTTTTGGCTCGAGGGGTCTTTGGTGGCATGGAGAATTGCGGAGAATCCGTTTTTAATTGGTGAAAAATAGCTAAAATTTTCTACGCCGTTGCCCCAAAGGGTTTGTGTGTGTGTGTGTTGCCAAGTAGCCACAACCGGCCTCACCTTCATGGCCATGGCTTTCTTCCAGCACCTCCTGCCCTCGTGCCCACTCTTTGACCATGTATAAATCGCACTCCTAATAGCCCAACGACTTGGTCGCGACTTGTGCGCGACTTGTCCGCGATTTACATCGCCCCAAAGATTCGTAATGCTAATAAATTCGCACACCTTATGGCGGGTGCTGTTGTTGCTGGTGCTATTCCAGAGGTCTTGTCCTGGAAGTTGAAAGGTTGAGCACCGTAACGCATCAGCAATGCGTGGCATACTACAGATGTACACAATATGTAGTTTAAATAGGAAGCTAGTAGGACAAGAACACACCTCCATCGAACAGGAATTAGAGCGAGAATCGGAAGAGCATCACCGAATTCTAATAAGCAAGCAATTAGAAGGAGAGCATGCAAAAAGAGAGCCACTAAGGCACCTACGCGTCTGCTTACATGAGTACACCCACACCGAACCGTCTCTCTCACTCCCCTCACACTCCCATCCGCAGGAGCAGCAAAACAGGAACAGGAGCATGCAATGAGAGAGCACTGCCATCTCTTTCACACAACCAAAACAGATTAACTTTCGATCTGCCTTTCCATCAAAAGAGGGAGAAGAAGACGAGCAGAAACAAATGTCAATTTCCAACAAGCAAGCAATTAGCAGGAGTAGCAGACGGAGAGCATGTAATGTGTGAGGCAGTAAGGAAATGGACAAGGAGAGCATGGAAGCATTGGAATTGGAACAAGCATTAAGTCACGTACGCACTCTCTCTAATCACTCTCTCTCTCTCATAGCTTCCGCTTTCCAACGGTTCCATCTTCCATTGCGTTTTAGAACGTCCAAAAAGCGTTAAAGAAAACCACCCGAAAAGCGAGATCAACAAACTGGGCAAACTTCCAGTTGATGGGATGCCTTTATGTGGCAGCCAAATGGTGGCAAGAGTGCAGCAGTGGCCACAAAACTTTTTGGCTTTTGTGGTTCCCAGGCGACTTGGAGCGAAACATGCGAGTTTCGGCTTTAATTGTTGCCGCAGCAGCGGCAGCGGCCGCGTCTGTGGCTCTGGCTCTGGCTGCAGCCAAGTGGATTTTCTAATGCAATTTTCCAAAAGATCTTACGCAATGCAACAGCGCGGCAACAGTGTGCCCCAGAGCAGCAACAACAATGGCAACATGTTGCAACCTACCTACCGCTGCTGCTGCTTTTGTTGCTGCTGTTGTTGTTTTTGCCGCCGCCTTGAACGTGTTGCGCGCATAATTACCAAACGCAGCCCATTCAGCGAGCAGCCCATAGTCCATACCCAGCAATGTTCTCAGATCTCAAGCTCTGTGCCGGCTTCAGTTCCAGCTCCAATCCCAGCTCCAGGTCTCAGACCCGGGCAGTAATCATTCCTTACATTCGCGCATATTTAGCATTTTTAAATTGTTGCATTTCGCGCATTTTTTATGACAAGAGAGAAGCATGAACCACCACCAGCAGCAGCAGCAGCAGCAGCAGCCAGTAGTAGTACCACTGAACCACTCAACCACCTAAAGTCCGTCCAGCTGTGGACACCACGGACCGACCGACCATTCTCCTCTGGCCAGCTGCTGCTGCCCTGCTGCTCTGTGGTTCCATGCCGCACACTTGTGGCCCATAATTAAAATACATATTGCAAATCACACTAAATAGTTGGCTGTTTCTCAGGTATTTCGGCAGTGATTGTTGTGTGGTTGCTGGTCGACCAGAGGGGGGTACAGAAGGTGGAGAATGTATGTACATATGTATATAGTTGTAAGTAAAAGACCAGTCGGAAATATCCAGAAATATCCACTCACTCCCACCAACAGGTGGCCATAACCACAAAAGTTCGAGTTGATTTTGTATTAGGAGAGGGGAGAAGAAGAGAAACATCACAGGCACATATTATCAATAAGCATCGCTGTCGCTCTCCTTTTGCATTGGGAGAGGGGAAAGAAACAGTAATGTCAATTTTCAATAAGAATAAAGAGCGCCTCTCACTCCATTTCCTTTGCCCCTGACCAGAGGGAGAGCAAGAAGCCATTGGAATTGGAACAAGCGCATCACCCACGTACGCATCGCATCTTTCACTCTCACACTTTCGTTTTTTCGTCCGATCTAAGCACGCGTTTCCAAGTCAGCTCCACGTTTCGGTCCGCGAAAATCGGCACAATTGGTGAAAATCTAACCCGAAAATTGTTGCGAAAAATGTGTTGTGCTGTGTAGTGTATTGCAGTAATTAAACATTGACAATGTTGTGGTTAAAGTGCAATAAAAAGTGAGTGATCAATTGCGGGGGCGTACCGGCAGGCAAAATGGAATACAAGAAGCAGATTGCAGAATAAAATGTGCGGAAGTATGTGTGAAGTGAAGTGCAACAAGTGAAACATTCAATGTGCATACATATGTATCGAAGCATACATATTTGTTTATTGTTTAATGTGCAAAATATGCGGAGCACCCACCGGCTTAGGGTGCCGTTCTGTTTTTGTTGTTTTATTTTTCGGTTTGGTCACAAGATCTTGCTTTGTGTTGTGCGTGGGTGTGTGTGAGAAAAAGCGCGATGTTCTTTTTCTTTCTCATTCGCACTAGGCGCAAATAAGAGAAGAAGGAAGGCGCATAGTGGCTTAGGTTATGCTGTAATTAATTTCATTTATAAACAAAATGTGCGGAAAACACATCCGTGTAGGTGTCACACGTTTTTTTTATTTTTCTTTGGTCACGAGATCCTAGTGTGTGTGTGTGTGCATCTGTAGAAATTATGCCAAAAAGGCGCGAAGTTTTTTTTATTTCTTACTCCTACTACATGTAGAGCAAAGAAGAAGAACTCCAGAGAGAATGCGTGAGCGAGGTGCGCTCTCCTCCGCAAGTGTCGCAATAGTATAAGGTGAGGCATTCCAAATCTTGGAATATGTCGCTCTCTCTCGTTTAGTATGTGATCACAATAGGCAAGCATCGTGAGAGGATTCCCTCTTGTGCCTCACCCCACCTAATAATACAGCATTCCTAATGTGCGCTCTTATTGGAATTGCTCTCTTCGAATCGATTTGTGTGTGCGGTGCATAAATGTAAAAGAAGCGGGAAATCGCTCAAATTCGGGCGCGAAAAAAGATTGCAGAAAGAAAAGACGAGGTTATGACAGAGAGGCATGAAAAAGGTGAGCTTTAATTTATTAATTATTTCGATCTGTGGTTTACCCTCCCTTTTTTCAAGTTTAAAATATTCGCAGCTCAAGCGCATGTTTAAATTCAGCCATGCGGGTGCGTGCCACAATTTTGTAGATGCCATGGCCCCCATTTTCCTGGGTCAGTTCACACCAGAAAACAAAATTAAACAAACAAAAAAAAAACAGTTGCCAAGCTAATTCGGGGCCAGCCCGCACCCCGCACCCCAAACAGAACCCGCCCACATCCGCCACCCGTTACTCGGCACCCCCCTCCCCCCACTGCCGCTTTGCATAACAAACGACTTTATTAATTTTCAAATTACCGAAAGTCAGAGGCCGCCTGAGCATTTTTGTGGCCTTTTCGTGAATATGGATTGAGCCGCCACGAATGGGGGTTTATACAGATTGTGGCCGCTCTGTGGGCGTTGTGAGAAAAATCTTTGCCCGAAAATGCCAAGAAAATGCTCTGTCCGTCTGTCTGTTTGTCTGTGGTGGCAGCGGCAGCTGCAACAGCATCGGGTACGTACCCCGAGGGGGCGCTCCAACTGGGAGATAAGATGTATGAAATATTCCGGCTTATGCAAATATTGGCTAAAAGCAAAATGTCGCTTCGTGCCGTGTCGGTCTCGAAGTTGGCTAATAAATCAGTGGAATTATCCAATGGCCGATAGATTGATGAGCATTAACCATTTGACATGTTGTCTCGTCGATTCCGGTAAAGGAGGAAGGGTGCTGCTGCAGTAGGTGGCAAGGGTAGGGGATTGTGATGAGGGGATGACTAAATTGTATGCATAAAAAAATTTATAAAATGTTAATTTCTCAATTAACATTAACATAACGCGAAATGCGAAAAGCAAAACGCGATTTGTGCAATGCCATAAATCATACAATTAAAAACTAATCAAGCGGTGACACAAGGCATCAAAAATACATAAAAAAAACACACACACACACAATGGCGACAAAACAACAATCTTGCAACAACAAAACAACAATTGGCACGTTGCAGTGCAACAGCAACAACAAAACAATCTTTTGCTGCTGTCGGGCCAACATCAAAGACAAATTTATGTATTGTCAGAGACCCACAAAATACAAAAAAAATACAAAAAAAAAGGGAAAACCTTACAAATTCAATAATTATTAGAACCATTGGTGTGTAGAAGGAGGGGACGGTGTCGTGTGGCAGGGCTCCGATGCCAGGTGAGAAGAAAGCCGCAAAAGAAAAGAGACAACTACGGCTGATGATTTGAAAATTTATTTATTCAAAGTATGTCTTGATTTTCTGTGTGGCAGATTCATCTGCAAGTTGCACTTGACTGCTGGTGGGCTCATCTGACCATTTTCAAGGAATTTTAGAATTTTCCTACATTTTTTACATGGAAAATTACAGAAGATTGAAGAGTGATTGAAGAAAGCTAAGCTGTGCAAGTGTTATTCGAAGATATCCATAAACATATCCAAAATAATACCTGCCCAAGAGAGAGTGTGCGATATGTGTACGAAGTTCCCCGGACATAATCCATTAATCCATTAATTAGTTCGCCTTCAGGGTAATAGCCTACCGCCGCCCCCCTCCAAGCATTTAGCCAAGAATCCGGGGGCTCCAATGGAGCACATACATACATACATATGTGAAATTAATCTGTGTGGCGTGGCATTTGTTTTGTGTGTTTTGTTTCTGTTTTCAACACCTCCCTCCCTGCCCTGCCTGTCCGTCCGTTCGGGGGTGGCTGTCGGGTGGGATTGTTTGCTGGCTTTTGGTCAAATTAGAAGCCGCCAACAGCAAAATTGCTGGCTAATTAATGCCAATTGGCCAAAGGCAAAACAGAGAGAGAGAGAGAGGAGAAACAACTCGGCGGCGGAGACACCAAATGTGGGCGCAACAGCCGGCTTTTACGGCATGCCACTTATTATAGACTGTTATTATTACTATTATTGCTGCTGCTGGTGGTGCTGTGGCATTTGCATGTGACATAAAAGTGATTGGAGTAATTGATAATTGTGCAGAGACACGGAACGATCCCCCAATTACCGGCTGGGTGGGGGGCTACACCACACCGAAGACTTCTTCTCGTTCTCTGGGGTCTCTCTGGGCTGTAAGTTCGTTGCCTTAGTTTTTGGTTTTTTTTTGTTTTTAGTTTGAGAGGGAAAAAACCAATTACAAATGCAAATTGAATTAGCCGAAAGCATTGACCATAAACCCAGAAAAATCCGCAAATAGATTTATGAAAATATATTGATAGAGTGGCTCAACAAAAATATATCTAGCATTTGAAATGCATTTGAAAAATGTTTCTACAATTCCGAATGCAATGGTTTGGCTGGCTGGCTGGCTGGCTGGTTGCTGGCTCTGGCTCTGGCCAATCTCTTGCCATAAATCAAAGCCATAGAAATGACCGCAGGCGCCTTGTAAGCGAGTCCCCCCAGTGACTGTAACTGTAGCTGTAACTGTGACTGTGACTGACAGCCGTACGAACCGAGATCTTGACCAACAGACGGATAGACAGACAGGCAGGCAGACCCACGCCAGGTCTTGGCAAATCAAATACAAATTCAAATTCAAAATCTAGCTAATTTCCAGTGCCCGAAACTCATTTAACTTTTTGGGGGCCTCAAATGGAGCAGACCAACAAAATGCTGTACGAGTATATCTAACCGCAAAGTTAATTTTTTATTTTCCACCTACTGGCAAAATCAATTTGGTTCGTGTGGCACGTGCGCCAAATAGAATGAAAACTTTAGTTCGAGGACACATGATGGGGAGGGGTTGGTGGGTGGACTGTCGTGTGCGTCACTCCAAGACGAGATACAGAGAGAGATCTCTGTCTGTGTTTGGGGCCACAACGGTAGCCAAAGAGACTTGAACCCATTTTGCAATAACAACAGCAATTACAATTAACAATTTTCGGCACAATTTGCCCCCGCGAGGCATCAAGAAATTTCTAGCAGAAATGTTGAAAAATTACCCAATTGAAAAATGGACACGGCACGGCTTTCGGACAGTGTTTTAGCTCTGGGGTTAGGATTTTGTCTACATACCTACCGGAATTGCAACATATTTAACAAATGCGTATTTAATGTGTCAAAAAAAAGGGGGTGTGGAGAGGGGGGGGGGGGACTACTGTTACTGGTACCGAAGTCCAGTTTCGATTTCCATTTAAAGCGGCCCGAAGTAATTCTCTAGTTTATGGGTGGCATGAAATCGTGTGGAGCGTTGAAAAAGCCCTCCGGGCGCATTTGCGCTTGCATTTTTAATTCGTTTTTAATCAACACGGAGCGGGCACGGAGCTAGGTGTACACAAAGTGCAGCCAATGATATATGTTAGTATGCAACCAGATTATAGAGAGAGAGAGAGAGAGAGAGAGAGAGAGAACCGACCGTCGGTCATGTACTTTGGAATTCAACACCCGACGGACCAGGCCGCCACTGCCGCCAAATGCTAGGTTGTCAGCGCTGCTGCTGCTGCTGCGGCTGCAGTTTATTGCTGCCAGAGATGGGCATTGGCCAAATGGCTAACGACAATTCCATGCCTCAGGGCAGATATTATATCATGAGCATCGAAACAAAGCTATGGGGTTTGAGCGTATCGATGCTAGAGATACCCTGGAAAATCAATGAGGAAATTCTCATGGAACAAATACAATTTTTGTTTCTTCTTTTGTGCAGTGACTGGCAAAAGGGTATACCCACAAAGGGTACATGTTATAGGGTATATTTCTTAGATTCAATTCCCATTTGCCAGGGTCAAACATTTCTTGGTTTCTTGGAATTCTCTTGGAAATTGCCAACTTAATGAGCAACATTTTGTGCTCAGAGGCCAAGATCCACTTCAATTATATAATTTAAGCGTGAATTAGCAAACAGCATTGAGTCGATAGATAGATAGATAGATTGTTAGAACAGCAAAAACAACAACGACAGCAACAACAATAACTGGAGATTGTGTTAGAGAGAGAACATGAAAACATGTTAAGTGCAGGCCGCCGCATTATGTTGCAAAATGTCACTTTTAATTGGGAGACGAGAGACCTTGAAACATCCAATGTGAAAAACGAGCGAAAGAACGAGCAACAACAACAACAACAAGAACATGCATCCAGCAACATGTTGCTGAAGGCCAAACAACACCAACAAAGAAAAACACAAAATGACAAAAACAAAAAAAAAAATGAAAAAATGAAACGATTAATGGTATGGAAGGGGGGGGGAGGTGGGATCGGATCAGAGCAATCCATGAGTGAAGGAAAGGGATAGAGACCCAAAGCACAGTTTGCAGTAGAAGGGAGAGAGCATGAGTTGGCTATGAGTGTACAGGAAAGGGATAGATAGACCATGAACAGTTGGAGAGAACAAAACTTTTGATTCTAAGAGAGCGGTAGTGGGAGGGAGGGCATGCTACGAGCTACATATGTGTGTGTGTGTGTTACAATTAACAAATTGCACATTTATGCTCGCTCACTCACCCCCCCCTTCCTTTCTCAACTGACAATATAAATCAATCATTGACCGACCGTCGGTTCTTATTGGAAAGGCAACCTTGAAAGCTGCAAAGTTGCAGAGCTTTTGGCTCTATCTCTGTCTCTACTTCTGTCTCTGTCTCTGTCTAGTAGATTGGCACAAAAGCTTGCCATTAGATTGCAAAACACACACCACACACACACACACACACACACACACACGAATGAATGAACGTGTGTGTGTGTTAACAATAATATATGGCACATCATTTATAATTTCCGCTCGAAACTTCCAATTCAAATTCGAAATTCAATTAATGTGCATTTCCTGTCGATGCTGGGCCCCAACACAGGAAATTGCCCCAACCCCCAGGAGGCGGCAGGCATGGCCACTCGTTAAGCAATTTGCGATGCACTTGCGGGGCTCCTGTCCATTCAGCTTAAACTCCAATGTGCAGTTGGCAATTTGTTGTCCCAGTTAACAGATGGACATTTCTCTTACATTTTAGATTCAAAATTCACTTTCAATTGTGCCATACATTGTGCCTGTGCTAGAAGAGCAGCCAGACAAAAGGTTGTCCCCCCGCTACTGGCTGCAGGCATCCACAATAAGTATTAACAGCAGCAGCATCAGTCGCTTGTTTGCTCTACACCTTTCCCTATTAGCCCGCTTTTGGGGCCAGCCAACTGGGTCAAAGTGGCACAAACCTCTAGGCACCCTACCCTGGCCCCCAAGAGCACCCCGTGCGATCATTAGGCGAGTCGTTTGCTTTGGAAAAATAGAAACAATCTTCAGCCCACAGGCCACACCACCAAACCAAACCAAAACGAAACGAAACGAAATGTTGACAACCAAAAGTGCAGGCAAATGTATCATAAATTTTCATATAATTTTCCAGTCTGGAGAAGGAGCCTGCCTGTTGGCCTGTTGCCTGCCAAACACTTGCAGCAGCAACAGCAGCAGCAGCTGTGTGGCAAGACAAACAAAAGCAACAACAACAACAGCAACAATGATCGCTGCTTGTAGTTAATTTTTCACAAGTGACTGCCAGATTTGTGCAACAAACGAGAAGCGGGTTTCGGCTGCGAAGGGGCCACAGTCACAGCCTGACCTGTCGCGACTTTTGCCAGGTGCACGGAAAATACTTCTCTGAGACTCTTTTTTTTTTTTTTTTTTTCCCCCGGCTGGTTGGGCTTTCGGCAGTCACTTAACTCTTTTTTGTTTTGTTTTTGTTTTTTTGGCTCTTTGCAGCTGAGACGATAATTAATTCGGAGCACAAAACACTCGCCGTATCGCGGCATATACCCATACCCCTACCCCTACCCCTACCCCTACCTGCCCGTACCCCTCGTATATCTATATTTAGCTACCACCGATCCGGTTCAATTATGTCCAAGGAATTTGTGTCGCGGGGAGGGATCTACGGTAGACCGAAAGTCTGAGATTTGGGGCAGTTCCATTTCTGTGGAGGCAGCTGGGGGCCATTTTTGACACTGACATGCCACAAATTCTATGGCAAAGACAGTAAGGAAGGCAGCTTCGGTGCAGTTAGATAACCTTGCGGTACATAACCATAAGGTTTCTATAGCACAAAAGTGTTGCATTTGCTACCGACTGATGCAGAAGAATAGGAAATTAATGCTTCATTCTTAATGTTGTTTGTTGCAAGGCTAAGAGCAGAGCAGAAGGCTCCACAATGAGGTTGGTGCCTCCTGAGACCCGGGAGGCTTACGAGTCTCCAAAGAGACTCTCCCAGTGGGGCTTTCTTTTTGTTTTCTAATGTCATTTTATGTCGTTTCATGGCCCTGAGCTTTGAGAGCACTTTTTTTTGGATAGAAGAGACATTTTGTGGCTCTGAAATTGATTGATATCCAAGGACTTCCTGAAAGCCTCTCGGAACACAGAAAGTTAATCCCGAATACATCCCACAAATCGAGTTTCAGCTTAAAATATTCCCATATGTTTATTAATGGGGCTTATTCCATCGATAATTTACGTTTAGACCATGGGAACTGTTGCATCATGAAGTACGAAAGAAAAGAGAAAAAAAACACTTAACAATCGCAACAAATGTCACCATTTAATTACGCACACAAAACAGTTTAATGTTGCAGCAGCAACTTGTGGCAGCAGCAGCCGTCATAGTGACAGCAGCAGCGGCAGGCAAGGCAGCAACTTGCAGCAAGGCAGTAACTTGCGGCAGCAGCAGCCGGCACTAAGGCAGGCATTGCACAAATCTCGTCAGAAATTAACATAAATCCAATCACAAAAGCCCGCGCACGTAGCACGTTAGTCGCCAGGGGGTGCGGAGGGAGATAAAGCCGTAGGACGGCGATCGTTTAAGCTGTGTGGCAAGTGGGGGCAGAAGCAGAGGCAGGGGCAGGGGCAGGGGCAGGGGCATGCAGCAAGGAGTGTGGGGATCACTGTGGATCGGATCGAATCGGATCTGTCTGCCTGTCCGCCTTGGTCTTTGCATCTCAAACGGGCATCTGTCTCTTGTGTGTTGGCCGTCATGTTGCGCCTGCGCCTGCGCCTTGCGTCTGCTGCTTGCAACTGCAACTGCATTTGAATCTCTGCGGAGACTCTGCGCCCACGCGACTAATCGCGCAACTGTGCAACGCCAACTGCAGTTACGTCTGTGGCACATTTCTTGCTGCTGCTGCTGCTGTTGCTGTTGCTGTTGCTGCCTCTGTGTTTTGATTGGTTTTCTGTTGCAAGTTGACAGAGCCAGAGAGGGTATCCGCAGCGTATCCCAAAGTGGGCATTCTCTTTGTCCTAAAAATCCATGCAACCCCAAGATAACTGCATTGTAGGGTATCCGTCAGTCTATACACAAGAATTTAATCCTTTTGTGGATAGTTTTGGATGTGTTTTGCATGTTGGCTAACTGTCTGATCTGCCACATTCCCCTGCCCCACCCGCACAGGAGGGAGAGAGAGAGAGAGAGAGAGACACTTTGCGTTCCTTTTATTTTTATTGGCGGGAATTGTGATTCTGTGGATGCTGGCTGTGGCGGCAACGGCTACGGCTACGGCTACTCATGCCACATAAATGTTGCATTCAGCCGCACTGAAAAACAATTCAATTATCAGAAAATGCAAATGCCAAATGGTGTCTTGAAGGAATGCCTTGAGAAGTCGAAATACCCAGCGATAGGAGGTGGGCAGGAAGGGAGCGAGGGAGCCGAATTGCACTCGTGACATATTCGGGCGCGTGTATCTTGATTTCATTTTATTCAATTTTCCAACAACTAACTGAAAGGAGGAGCCAGAGGAACCTTTAGCCATGAGCTGGTGCAGAGCAGGCAGCAGCTCAGCCACGTAATGGAGCAGAGGAGTAGAAGTTGACACTCTACAAACCTTCTGAAAGCAGGAGGAGGAGTAGGAGTAGGAGTAGGAGTAGCAGCAGGGCCCAGAGTTCGTCTGCGGCAGACGCAAATTATATGGCTCCTCCTCTTGGCTTGTAATCTTTGCAACATGTTGACAAGTCGCAACCAGCAGCAGCAGCAGCAGCAACAACAACAACGTAGCAACGTTGCCAGAGCGGGGGCCATTTCCGTTTCACAATTAACGTTCTACGTGACAAGTGACACCGATTTTACCACCTTTACCATCATTTGCCCGCTAGTCTGTTATGTTTCATGTTGCATGGTTGTTGTTGCTGTTGTTTTGTTGTTGTTGTTGTTTTTTTAAGGGGGTACCTGGGGACCACCATCAGGGGCCGCCCCAGACACAGAGCGTGCTGCAGATGCACGTTCCGCGATTGTGTGCGCAGTTTTGTTTTGGGTTAATGGAGATGATTTGTTGCCCTATTCTAATGCAGCACAATGTGGCACACAGACAGACACCTCTGCCACACTGCCACTCCACTCTCTATCTCTCTCTCTCTCTCTCTCTCTTTCTCTCTCTGTCTATGCAATAATGCTGACTCTTCCGGCCATATATGGTGGTTAGAAGCCACAAACTTCGAAAAGTTTTTACCGAGTTATGAAATTGACAAATTGCCACAGCAGCCGCTTGACCTTTGCCGTGTGACCCTGTGACGACACGCCTAACCATGAGGTTTTGCGCTCTCTCTCTCTCTCTCTCTGTGGTTGCAAGTTGCATGGGGGTCAGTGTGTGGGTCTTCCATGCATGCCGCTGACAATGAACTGAGTTATGACCATGCAGATGGAAATTCGTTTCGACCAAATACGCGAGAAGAATACGCGAGCCACAGAGACGGTGGAGGCTAGCGCACACATGTGGGCCATAACCAAAAGCCACCATAAACGAACGCCAGCACACCAGCATCGTATGTGGCATGTTGTTTTCCAGGGAAATGGAAATTTAGGAGAGTTCACTAAAGTTCAGGGGAACTGCTGCAAGAGATACTGTGGTTTGGTGGCAAGGTGAGAGAATGTTTCAATTAGTTATTGTCCACGGCGGATGGGGTAAAGATAATCTATGGATCTATGGATGGATGGATCTATGGATATATTAGTCGTAATGTGTCCCCCCGCTCTTTAGCAGATTAGAACAGAAGCAGCAGCAGCAATAGGAAAAGTTATTTGCAGCATTGAAACATTCCACCGAAGAGAACAGTAGAGTAACAGCTGTGTAACAGTGGTATAACAGCAGTAGAACAGAGGTATAACCGTGGTGTAAATAGCAAGAAGAATAGCAGAATGAGCCACATGAATCTATCGTTCATCCAACATCCATCAAACTAGCAACATTATTCACAGCACCCCAGCAACACCTTAAGCACCACGCAACACCAGAGGAGAGGAGCGCAGATCCAAACACCCAATAGACACGATACCATTGGATAGATCGGTGTCAAATCAACACAGTATTTGGTCGATTCCGATCGCTTGCTGATTTTTTTGTTTCTCATTCGAAATTCATGCAAAGCGGAGCGCAACAACAAAACAAACAGCAACATGACCATCGCGTTGGCACCTCGCAACATCAGAGATTTAAGATTTTAGATGGTTAATTTATGCAACGACTATCGGCAGGCCAAGGCGCATTTGCATAGGCGTTGATTACAAAATGCAAACTGCCTCACTTCGCCCCTCTCCATGACTCCTACTCGTGGTTGGGGGGGGAGCAACATATCTGTTGCTGTTGCTTGATGGCAACATGTCGCCTTGCACTTGCTTGGCAACATTTACAGATGTGCATTGGTACACGATGCATTTAACACCGACGGTAATGTGTGTTCGGGAAAGTACATTGGGGATATATAATACCAAATTTTTGAAGAATTTTATGAGTATTATTTATTTAATTATTATTTCCGAATGTCAACAGAAAGACCCTCTTTATTTCTCTGTAAATCGTATGCGAGACATAGCCCGTGTGTAAAATACCGACGGCAGAACACGCATCGTGTGGCCACAGTGTTGAGTGTTGAAAAAAACGTTTTTGACAGGCGGAAATTGTTGCTCGGTTTGCCTGTCTAACAGTCTGCCTGTTGCCTGTTTGTTATGGCAAATTCAATCAGCGAGGAGGGCAAGCCAGGTCAAATGCCACTAATGAGTTGCCCCACACGCAGCCACGCTGCTGGGTCCATGAGGCGATGAGGCAGAAGCCCAGCCCAGCCCAGCCCGGCCCATCCCAAGCCCCAATCTTGTAGATGCAACAACACTCAAGGCTATTTTATCAATGTGTTGCTGTTGCTGTTGTTGCTGTTGCTGGTTTTGCGGTAATTGCAGCATCATCTTGAAACTTATTACATGCCCCAGCCATGCCACAGCCTCTGCTGCAACAGCAACAGCAACAACAACAACAACAACAATGATAAAGCCGTTGCTGATGACAATCGCCTAGACCTGGACATGGACATGGCCTGCGACTCAAGCTATGGCTATGGCTCTGGCCTGAGACTTGGCTCTTTTTTGTTGGCCGCTTCGATGAGTTGAAAAGTGCAGCAGCAACAGCAACAGCAACAGCAGCAGCAGCCAACTTGGTTCAGCAGCAGCTGCTTAGATTTATTGGTCTTAAGTAGCAGCGAAATGCGTCTTTTGTCGTAGTTAATGTTTATTGGCCACATTACCCCCCCTCCCCACCTTGCGGATGGATATTTCTGCTGAGTTGTGCCTCAGATAAACATCATTCATTTGAGTACGAGTCAAGTTGAGTGTAGTTTATTTATGCCAACAGCAACGCTATGATGACGACAACATAAGCGTTTATTACAATGCATTAAAATATCAGATTATCGGCAATTACTAGGGTAGGCAAAGCGAAAGATACAAAGCGTTGAAAGAAAGTTGCAAGAACGTTGAGATGACATTAAATGGTAGGGGAAAGATGCATATCTTAAGGTGTTGCAACGGTTAATTAAGATGTAATATAAATACATTTTACATCTTAATGGAGAGATGTTACTAAGGTAATGCCTAAAATCAATTAAAATACAGCTTTAAACCTAAATCCTTACCTACAGCTATACCAGTTACACAATTCAACCAAAATAAAGTCACAAATGCAATCTCTTTACCAATTTGAACCGCTAAATAACTCAATAACAAAATTCTAATACAAATATCACCTTCAAATCTTCATCAATCTCTGCCTCATGCCTGCCTTATGCCCATAAAAATAAATTTTCTGCAGCTCAATTTTGGGTCGTAGCCACACATTTCGTGACAGCAAACAGCAACGCTCCAAATTTAACCAAAAGATCGAAAAATGCTTACCAAAACTGTTGCATTTTGTGGTTGACCTTTTTGGTTATAAATGCATTTAAAATAAATATGCCATAATTTATGCATAGCATTAAAAAAAATCAACAAAAAATGAAGAAAAAAAATCCAAATATTTGGATGGAGGCTACCAGTGGAGTTGCTGGGTGGTTGGTGGTGCCTGGGGGGCTGTTTCTGTATCTGTATTTGACTGTTGTCATAAGCCATGAAAATAAACTACATTTACCACCTCCTCTCCTCTCCTCTCCTCTCCACCCAACCAGCTATTGCTGCCACAGAAGCCGAACGAATGACAGAGCAGCCACGTAAAGCCCTAAGTGGCAGGCAGCTCTGCTTCTCCTCTGAAGCTTAAGATTCGGCAGCAGCAGCAGCAGCCTCGACTCAATCGTCAACTCATTGAGATATTGATCTGGCTATCCCCGCTACAACCCCTTTCAGCCAGCTTAAGGTTTCTTTTTTTGGCCAAGAGTCAGATCATCCAGCCGCCGGGGCCCCGATAGTGAACTATTGTTATTTCACGAACTGTGACACGTTGGATTTTTTGTTTTGTTTTGTTTTGTGTTGTTTTGCTCGATGTTTGCTATAAGTTTTTATACCCTGGAAAAGGTGTATGCATTGACTGACTGAGCATAAAGCATATACATATGCAGGAGACACGGTGATGAAAAATGGGCGAAATTTAAATCTTAAAAAACTGTAACTGTAAAAAAAAAACATGTGATACGAAGGGAAGTGAATAAAAATAAAATCTCTGCAGAAATGTTTAAATTTATGAATTGTCTACAAACAAATGGAATTTCTAGGGTATCCAATGCTTCGGCACCAAAAACTAGTATTTTTTGCATGACTTTTTGTTGTTGCTATAATTCCTTCATTTTGTTTGTTGTTTGGTATTATTTATTTCTTTATTGTACAATGAGTAAATAAATTCGGTGCTACCGTTGTTGGTGGTGGTGGTGGTGCTGCTGTATCCCACCCTCACTCGACCTTTTGTGGCAGTAGCAGTAGCAGCTCCCTGGCCAAAAACCTGGCTAAATGTTTGTCTGCGATTTATCATTATCGTGACTTGTGATCTCCCGTTTGAGCCTGATTCCAACCTTTTTTATTTGGTTTTTTTGGTTTTGTTGTTGTTGTTTTTTGGCAGTTTCTATTGTTGTTGCTGTTGTCTTGAGGGGTATTTAAGGCTGTTTTTGTTTTTGTTTGTGTGCTTGTGTTTTGTGTTGTTTTGTTAGTTAAATTAACATGTTTTTTGCTTTGAGTGACATTTGTAGGTGTACAATGTGGCACAAATGAAGTGAAGTGTGCAACAAATATGGATAGCCAGTCGGGCGATGGAGATTGGAGGCGATCGATAGCTGTAACTGTGGGGTCAAGAGGTTGGCATGGGACTATGGAAAATGCCCTGAGATAGGAGCCTCCCTCTCTGTAGATATATTTTCAATTGGACAGGGGAATGGGGTGCGGGGGTTTGGTTTTCTTGTCAATCCGTTACCAACGCCCCCCCTTCCACACAATTCGTCACCCAATTCGAGCTGCAAAGAGCATGACCATAACATTAAAATAACAATCGTCTACCACTTACTTATCGCCAAGCCATCAACTGGGGGTCCCCGTCCCCCAGCCATGGCAACGCCTTCTTTTCAATCTCCAGCGAACGATCTGTTTAAAGTCTAAGTATGCCCCATGGCGACACTTGAGTTATTTTGGCCCCCTCCCCCCGCCCCCCTCTCGCTTCGACCTCAACTCAAACTCGAACTGAAAATCCGTAAAATCAATTTGCCAAAACGTCTACAACTTTATCAGGGGATCCAAAGAAGAGGAGGTAACCCCTCCCGATCCACCCACCATTTGAACCCGCATCAAATGCCATAGACAACTCCATCCAACCATTCATCTATCCCTTCATCTATCTGCCTGGGATCAATCATAGCTTGAAGGCAGCTCCATCTCCAGCTCCAGCTCCAAGAAGAGAAAAAGAAAACACTTGAAATTTTCGGGGCTATCGTTTGGGCCATATCAATTGACTTTTCATGGCCCAAAAAACATAAATTATAGTGTTCCACCCCCCCCCCCCCCCCCCCACACGCCGCCACCCCAAAAAGAGTACCAAATATAATAATTCAAAGTTGGTTTTTTTTTTCTTGGGAGCAGAGGACTGCAATTTTCGCATCAAACGCTTTCAACTAATGTCAGAGATTATGGGAAATGGGTGGGTCGGGGAACAACTAGAGGGAAAACACCAGGAAATGGCCAGCAATTGATATACATACATATATAGTAGTTGCAGCTGTTGTTGCACTTGTTATATGAGTATTATATGCAACATGGTTGCCAAAAAAAAAACAGATTACTTTTGTGGGTCAGTGGGGGGCTCCTGGGGGTTAATCAAAAATAGTTGAACCTTCGACAGAGATCGCTCTCTCCATCGCTCTCTCTTTGTCTATCTACCACGCATGCGCGCAGCCTGACCTTAATTGGCCATCATATAAAGAGTGGCTAACATCGAGAGAGAGAGAGAGAAAGAGGGAGAAAATTGCTTAATCAAGGCGTTGGTCAGGTTCGATCGCACGTTAATGGCCCATAAACATGGCTGGGCTTGGGGTGGGCAGGGTAAGGGGAGTCCAAGCGATTGCTTGGCTAATTTGTCGCTGGCCAGGCATCAGGCAGCAGGCAATCAGACAGCATCATGGGGCAAGTGCAACACTGAGACTGGGCTCTTTCTGTTTGTGTGTGTATGTGTGTGTGTGTGTATCTGTGTGTTGTTTACTGTCAAATGCTGACATTTGCAACGGTCGGTCCAATATGTTTGACATTCATTTGGCGATCATTCCGCGGCCAAAGCATGTTGCCAAAGTGCCTGACATTTTGCGTTTGCATAACACACCGAGCACACACAGCCAGCCATGCCACAACAACAAGTGCAACTGCCACAGATGCAGATGCAACAGGCTACAGGCTACAACAACGGGCAAATCAAATGCAGTACATCAACTGATTGCACTTGTTGCACCGCTGCACCAATCGATGGAGTGGAGGCGACAACGAAACGAAGCAGCGACACACAACGAGTTTTGCAACAAGCACGCGACGAGGGGGGGGGGGGGGGGCGAATGCAAATGTCGCCGGTAACATGATGCGGCAACATGTTGCTGTGTGTCTGAGTGCCACACAATACCCTGTAATAGGATGTCCTTAGCTGTGAGAGTCCTTAGAGTAAAAAGGTTTGCTACAACATTAAATAAGTAAGGAAAATTTCCAAAATTTTCTGAAATTAAAATGAAATAACTTTACAAAAATGAGAACTAAATAATTTTAATTTATTTGTTCTAAAATTAACTCAGTTGTCTGTTTTTTGCGATAATTATAATATAATTAATAATTATCATGCAGCCAAGTTATTCCATTTTCGGGCGATAAATTCTGTCAGTAACCTGTCAATGCAGAAAGAAAAAATTCAGTCAGGCCTTGTCCTTCAAAAAATGAATAAATGGTTCTACTCTATCTCATAGAGCATCCAAAATTCATAGTGGCCAAGCACACAAACACTGCCACAATCCACTCTCCCTGTCTGGTTTTGTTTTTCTTGTTTTCTTATGTCGGTGGGGGGAAATGCGTTTGCAATAAAAAATCAGCCACATAAACGGGGCACTTAACAACAATAGTTGATTGATTGTCGACAATTGGCAGACCCGAGAGCTCTTTTGACAGCTCTCGCTGTTTGCTGTTTTGCTGTTCGTTGTGTTGCAGGTGTTGCCTGGTTATTGATTTGCCTTTTTTCCACCTACCCACCCCATCTACTGCCTCCTCTATATCACAGTTTTTGTGTCTCGCATACGAGTGGAGTACCCTTTGGCTTACAAACCCAAAACCAAAGACTCACGACACTGAGACTTAATGAGACTCTCTGTGGCCAAACACTGAGGCTTAACAGTCTCTGTGGGACCAGGGCTTAGGGCGCTACTTACAAGAGCTTCGGGACGGGACCACACACAAACCTCAAGACACAACAAACATTCGAGTATTTTCTCAGTTATTTGATACTCGTTTTCTCCACAATTGGAAATTGGTTTATGTGTGAAATTATAAGCTGGGATCTAACTTTTTATTTGGTATACGATTTCATGGTGGGTTTCAGATATCACTGGAACTGGGATTGAGATTTTGAATGTTTTTGCTATAACTTTTGGTATTAAATTTTGTTACTTTTCTGAAGATTTCTTTTGAATTTTATATTATATTATTATAGTATTATATTCTACTTTAAGAGCAATTTCTTATATGATTTTTTTGTTCTTTCTATCGTTGCAGGTGAGCTTTATTTTTGGATATAAAACTGATGCTTGGTGTTTGGAAAAAATCAATAAGAATAAAAAAGGTTAAATTTTGACAATAAAATTTTACATTATTGTCTCACATCCTCCATAAACCCTACTTAAATGTCTAATGCCAGATATATTCCATTTTCTATAGTTTTTTCATTGCTTAAACATTTTTGAAATTGTTTGCAATGAAAATTTCTTGATATTCAAGTCTTATCTCCAAGCGCTTTGTGTTTTTCTTGAGTTTTAGCACATAATTATCTTGCATTTTTACGCCCACAACAGGCCACAAACAACAAACAGTCAACACATGAGGGCCAAAAAGAAACGTATGTATGCTTTTGAGGCTTTAATACCCATAAAAAAGGCAGGCATGGCAGTCCAATGCAGGCTTTAGGCCAAAAAGTGCCACACAAGAGTAAGCCATAAAAAATATTTAACACACCCTCGGACAAAGCTGTTAACAGCGCAGCGCGCACATTGGAAATGCGTAGGATATGGCCATAAAATCGATTCGTCTGTCTGTGTGTGTGTGCGCTGAGTTGTGGCCTGCAACACAACACAACTCTCTGTGGCAATGCGACGAGTTGTTGGCAATTTTTCCTTCTTTTTTCTTTGGCTCTGGCTTTGGCGACAATTAAAATGCAAACAAATTGAATTTGTGTGTGCGAAAGGTTTGGCTCTTTGGCTCTTAAGTGTTTTGTGCCATAAACTCGCAACAAACAACAACAGCAGCAACAGCAACCATATGCAATAGCAGCAGCAACAAATAACATAAAGAAAATGCTGAGGTTTTCGAGGGTCGAAGCTTTAGATATACTCCCGCAGATTGAAGATAATGAATTTCTAGTGCAAGTCTCACGGAAAAAGAGAGCGAAAGAAGAAGACTTTACTGCTATTCCACACTGGGAGAGAGAAATTGCAGACAAAATGGCGCTACATATGGGGGGGACTTTGATGCCTAAAACTGGAGAAGTTTCCTCTTCCCCCACTCTTTTTTGGGGTAAAACAAACATACACATGAAAATCATAATACCCTATCTTCTAGGGTATCCTATGCCCCACCAGAGATGGTAGTAGGTTTTGTTGTCGCACGCGCGCACGCGCAACATATATATACATTTTTTGCTTGCTTTTGCGGGCGAAAGTTGGCGTGCCGTTATTTTAATTGCAACATGTTGCCCGGTAATTTGTCTGGCACTCGTAAATGTTGCGACGCTAATTGCCGCGGAAACAACAATGTTGCCGCCGCCGCCGCCGTCGACACACACGTGTGTGTGTGTGTGGTTTGAGCAGAAAAAAATTGATTTGCTTTAGTGGAGCGAAGTAGTTAACGCCCAGCCCTAAGCCGCCGCACAGTATCTCTCCTCATAGCCAAAGGTATTAACCGTTAACCATTAACCTGTCAACGTGGCCACAGTTTGCAACACCATTTAGGTGGCAACACGAAGTTCAAGTGTAGAGGAAGACCCAGCGGCGCGGCATTGGCTGGCTGGCTATCGTCGATGCCTAATCTATAAGCAGTAATCAAATTT
Organism: Drosophila subsilvestris; assembly: GCA_035043285.1. Taxonomy (NCBI): domain Eukaryota; kingdom Metazoa; phylum Arthropoda; class Insecta; order Diptera; family Drosophilidae; genus Drosophila; species Drosophila subsilvestris. The sequence continues at coordinate 3,928,486 of JAWNNB010001724.1, read as the reverse complement.
CATGCTTGCAGCGCTACGGCTACCAACTTGCAGCAGCGTACGTGGCCCCAGCCACAGCCCATAATTATGCAACACATGTTCAATGCAACAATTGGCCATAATTTAGTCAAAGGTAATTGAGTAAGCCACGTCTCGCTGGCTAACGCCACGACGCGCCGCGGTCTGCTCTATCATTATGCGGTACCCAAACTCAAACTGAAACTCCCGAGAACCGAACCGATCCGATCCGAGCCTGGGCTCAGCCTGGCCCTCCCCATTGTACGCACAGTAGTCAGGCAGTGGCAGGCAGGTGGGCAGGCAGGCAGGCAGGCAGGCAGTAGCCTTGATTGACGACCACAATGAAGATTGAGTGATGTGGCAGTGGCAGTGGCTGTGGCATTGGTGGTGCTTCTGTTGGGCGCCTGCCACTGCCCTGCCCCCCGTGAGTGCCGCCTGCCGCCTGCCTCCTGCCTTGTTTATTTATTTCTAGTTAGTCGCATTAACTCGCTCGACTGTTATATAATTGTATACCCAGGCGATTGGATGAGCATCTGTGCTCCTTCTCCTTGGAAATTCCTTGGATCCTTGCAGCCTACCGTAATTGCAGTACTTAATGATTGAATAATGGAAGAAAAGAGTGAGCTAAGCGCTTGCCTCAGTTACGAGATACGTATCCGAGCGCAGATACAAGCTAGAAATTGTTGTTTAATTTGCGGAAATTGTTTGCCAAAGTGTTGTTGGCCAGGGAAAAAAGAAAAAAAAGTGAAGGTAGCTACGAGGAGTTTTTTTTTCTACTAAAAAGACTCAGGATTCAATCTGCGCTTATTGATTGCTTTCAGATTGTATGAATACCAAATAAAACGTACTTAAAAGTTTTTGATTTTATGGAAAAACTAATCAGTTCCATATTTAGCCTACAATCATTTTGCATTTCCGCCTGGCAACAATCAACGGTTGGCGCGGGGTGGTGATTACCTCCCCAGCAATCATCAATCAAAATGCAACCCACAAATTTCACCCAAGACAAAAAAAAAGTTCGTTCAATTCCATGCACCACCCACCCACACGGCCAGTGCCGCCGGGGGGCCAGCCCACTGCACGCCTTCTTCTCATGGCTCGTATCTAGTATTTAGAATCTCGTAACCTTGCGCCGATTTCTCAAACAAACACACACACACAGGGAAACAGAGAGAGAGAGAGAGAGAGAGAGGGAGAGAGACAGTCATACAAATTTTGTAGCGAGAAAAGGATGGCGAGATATTTGCAATTTTTATGCGCCACAAAAATTATAAATTAAGTACTAATTACATGGAAATACTCGTAGAGCTAAACAATCGTCTAGAAAATCTGTAGAAAAATCAAACGAATGCCGACCTGCAATGTGTGTGTGCAACGTGGTGGTGGACACGCCCACCTAATGCCCAATGCGTGGGCGTTACACTAATGATCGACAGAACAGAGCAGAGCAGAACACAAACAAAAAACTGACAGAAAAATGTATGAAATTATCGAAACCTTCAAATAAATGAAGCTTGAGTCGGCGGCTTGGATACACTTGCAAATACATGTTTTTTGGATAAATCAGAGCATTGGGCGGTTGGGAGCGGGAGGCCAACGCACGTGTCTGTTCTTATCTCTTTCACCTTCATTGAATTGCGTGCTCTCTCTCAGCAGCAAGCAACAGTGCACTCTCAGTGCAAAAGCAAAGCATTTAAATCGAAAAACAAATACAAAGACATAAGAAATAACCAACGGAACTTTTCTTCTATTTTTGCTGTTGTTAGTTTTGCTTATTTTATTGGAATTTATTTTTAATGATGACACGCTGCTTCTCTATTAATGCTTAATTTTTTGTTAATCTCTATTCCTACTTAGTTCCCTGCTTCGTTTGCTTCGCAAAGCCTATCTATAAAGTCATAGCACCCCTCTTTGCTAGTGTAAATATGCAACAGCAGCAGCTAGACAGTAAAACCGAAAAAACTAAAAACCAAACACACATCAGCCATGAACTATTCAACATGAGTGTCCACCCGAGCGGGTGTCTACTGTATATTGCAATGCTTGGATGGAACATTTGATTGGTAGTGGCATTCGGCATTCGACATTTGGCGTTGCTGTTGTTCTCTTGAATGGGGTGATAAATTATTTCCCCGGCATTTACATAAATGCTTTGAATGCATTAATTAAAGTCCAAATGCACCGGCCACCCCCGCCCCCCTGAATACCACCCCTATGCCATGCCACGCCTCCAAAATAGACAGACAACCTCCTCCACCAACAGCAACAGCAACGAGCAGAGCAGTGTTGCTTGGATCCAATCAATTGTTGTTTATTATTGAGCCAGGCCCATAGAGAAGCCATTACCATTCCGATTAGCCAAACGGCCTTATACGAACGTACGACTGCGAGAGTATCTTTTGTTTGGCGGCATACAAATCTGCAATCGGAGGGGGGAAATATATGCATATATATGTATATGTATATGTATATTCGCCATTTTAAGTGGCCTGCCGCCGCCTAATTGTTCATAAAAGTCAACAGTCAATAGCTCTTTATGTTTGCGCGCTTGAAATTTATATTTATTTATTGTTAAACCGATGGGTTTTCGTTTTTTGTTTGTTTGTGTGCGGTATGCCCCAGCTTCATAATTTTTGCGCAAAAAGACATTTCTGCCCCGTGTTTCTGTGCATTCTGCAGTAGCCATTTGGAAATGAGACTTTTCAAAACGCCAAGGTCTGTTGGCCATTCTTTACAATTAGCAACTGAATTTATGAGCGATTTCAATTTCAATGCGATTTGTTTGTTGCCGATTGCCATTTGCTGTTTGATTTTGCTGTCTGCTGTTCGCTGACTCTTGGCTGTGGGCTAACGAGTTTTAGGCCAAATCAGCTAATGACCACAATAGAAATGACAGCAAAACACCAAAACAGCAGCAGCAGCAGCAGCAGTTAGCAACAACTAAGTCAAAGTCACTGACAGCCATCGAAGCCATTTAATTGGAGCAAAAGGGTCAGCCCACAGTGTTTTGTTTGGGCCTTATTAAACCCACATAGTTGTTTTCCATAACCACTATCTAATGTATTTCCCAATGTGTCATAAATTAAAGAGAAATTTGTTTAGTATTTTGATAATATCTTTAAAAATTTTAATTTTAAATTTTAAATATTTTATTTAATACCAAAACGAGCTAAATATATTATATTATTCCTTCCTTTTAAATGATCAACCCAAAAAAAATGTTTTCCTATGAACACTAACTAAATAATCGTAAATCTCAGAATTTCTAGTACACGAAATACAATCTTCAATTTGAAAATATTTCTGAATAAATTAATTCAATCTCTGACCTTTCGACAGAATATTTCTATTCAGAAATTCCCATAAAAACGCTTACATTTGTATAAAGTTTTATATTCTGCATAAATTTTGTTGTATAAATTCAAATTTCTGCACAGCTCCTCTGGCTATTTCTAGACCAAAGCGAGGGGTAACTTCATGTCAGTGTAGGTGTTTTTTTTTTAGCACCTTAGCTGTCCGCAGATACGAGGAAAATCTTCTCTGGTCTCTTGCCCTTCACTTGTTAGCAATTTAATTGTTTTATCTTTCAATTGGAATCACATACGACACATACCACATAACCCCAGCGTGTGTGAATACTGACATAATTTTCTTAGATCATCGCCCAGTTTAGCGCCCATTTCATGCAATAATTGTAATTCTATTAACAATATCTCTACCTTACATTCCCTCCCTCTCCCTCTCACCCACTCACCCACCACTCTCTGTATGACATTTAGCAATTGTTTGGTCACGTTAGAACAAGCTATAGGAATTGGAATCGTAGACTAGACCATAAACAATTACGTGGTCGTGGTCAAGGGGGCAATTTGGTAGATGTTTCGATAAGAATAACTCGACTCTGGCCTCTGGCACGACTTCCACTTGAACCCACCTTCACCTCCACCTCCACCTCCACCGCCACCTATTTGCTGTAACCGATTGAGATCTTGTTTGGGTCTTAAAACTGTAAGAACTCTGGCCCTAGGAATACAGTGTCCTTTTGTCAGGCTTTTGTGGTGCAACATGTCTTTGGTTTTCTTACTTTTTGTTCTGCTGGCGGGAGCCCTGGGAGCCTTTAGAGCCCGCGATGTGATCCAACAGCTAAATGAGGATCTCAAGCTCCAGCTGAATATCTATTTGAATTGTGGAGGACTCGATGAGGTGCCGCACTGCCTGGAGTTGCCGAAAATTGTATTGGAAGCGGAATCCGACGACCCGCTGCCAAGGACATTGGGGCGCTTCAGTGAGCGATCCCTGACGATCGCCTGTCTGGCGGATAATCGAACGTTGTCGGGGATTGTGCAACTCCTTTGGGGCCTGCAGCATTTGCCAATACTCTTTCTGCTGTCGCACCAAAAGGATTTCCCCTTTGAGAGTGCCCTTGGTCAGGGTTTCCTTCACGTATTGGCGCTCAATCGAAGCGATGGTGAACTCTATACGTATCTGCCATATCCCAGGGTTCAGATACATCGACTGGAGGCCATCTCGGAGTACCATCGCCTGACGCGACTCCAAAATCTGCAGAAGCATGCGGTGCACATCAGTGTGGAGACAATGGCGCCGCGCTGCTTCCACTACACAGATCGCTGGGGCAGGAATGTGTACGCGGGGTACATGTACAAGCTGCTGCACGAGTTCATTCGAGTGCACAACGGCACAGAGGTAACTGTGCTGCAGGATGTGGATCCCATACCTCTGGCCGTTGGCTTGTCAATGTTCAAGCGGGGAGCCATTGATATGGCGCCAAGGATCATCCATCCGCTGGGCTGGGTGTCCTACTATCGCAGTCATGTGCTCTTCAATGTGAACGGTTATATTATGGTGCCGTGGGCCGAGCCCCTGCCCAAGAGCCTGTATATTGTGCGTCCGTTTGAGTCGTCTGTATGGGCGGGGCTCATTGGTTACCTGCTGCTGGCCACAGTCATCATCCGATGCATGCGTGATGAGACGAGCAGCCTGGCGGCCACATTCCTGCAGGTGCTGCAAATGATGCTGCAGCAGTCGATGAGCAGCATGCGGCATTTTACGCAGGGACTGCGTCATGTCCTCGTATTTTTGGCCATCTTCACTGTGGGCTTTATACTGAGCACCCTGTACCAGGCGCAGCTCTCGAGCTCCCTTACGACGGGCCTGTACAAGCGACAGATCAACAGCTTTGACGATCTCGTCCACACCGATCGGAGAATGATGATGGAGAAGTTCGACATTGAGTTCCTGATGAACCACACAAGATCTGGCGTCATTCAGCCGGGACTCATTAATATCGTTCTGAATACGTCACTCGATCAGGTCTTCTACCATCGAAAGCATCTGAACACCACGTACATCTATCAGGCCATGGAGGATCGCCTCCGTTTCGAGCTCTTTCAGCAGCGATATCTACGCGTGCCGCTGTTCAAGCAGCTAACCGAGGTCTTCTATCAGGTGCCCTTCTTTGTGGGCCTTAGACACGGCCTACCGTATGCAGCACTCTTCAACGAGTATCTTCAACGCATCTGGGAGTCGGGCATATTGTTGAAATGGGAAGGGGATGCCTACCTTGAGGGCATATTCAGTGGCGAGATTCGTTTTCACATACCCACGAACATGCAAATCCAAGTCTTTGATATGGAATTCTATTATTGCACTTACATACTGCTGGCTCTTGGCTGGCTTATCAGCACCATTGTGTTTTTGATTGAGAGAATTGTAGAAGCCAGAACTTGGCATTAATAAGATTTTAGTTGACTGTCATCGAGTAATAATAAAAACAAATTTCTCATTGAAAATACTTATATTTTCAGTAGAGGTGTTTTACTTTTAAGTGGATAAACTACACTTTCACTCTACCTATATACATTTTTTTCCCATTAGAGAGAACAAACAAAAAAATAGAAAATATAAAAAAAAAGCTGTCAAAAAAACGGTAATTGTGTGTGTTTGGTTTCAATTGGAAGGCAAAAAGAAGTCTCAAGCGGCTTGTAAATTACAAAACAATTAAAATATTTTGGATTTTTTTGTGGTTGCTGATTTTAATCAGGATAAATAGAATATAATGCACTACTAGTGTTAGGTGTCTCTAAATCAATAAAAAAAACACTTAAATGAATTAAAATAGAACTGGAACTAGTGATTTCGACTAGCATATACCGTGTATTCCATGCAGGGCCGATTGGGTGGAAAAACGGTTTTCTTAGGGTTCGTTTGAGCTTTCGTTTAAGCTACTAATTCGTTAAAAAATAACCTAAATTTAGCATTTCGTGGATGAGGGTACAACCCACGACCAAAGCCTATGACATGCGTTTTCTTTTTTTTTTTTTTGCTTTTTGATAAGAGGCAATCATTTGCATTGTGCCACGTATTGAGCAACTGTCAATCAGGTTCATTCAGACACCATTTGATGGTTTAATGATGCGACAAGGGACTGCTATAAAAGCAGAGCCACCGCAATGCCGAGTACCGAGTCGCTTCAATGGACTTGCTGAGCCTCAACACATTGCAGAACCTTTCGCTGCTTTCGCAGTCAATCCAACAGCTGAATGGATTGTACGGCATGGAACTGAATGTTTTCCTGGACTTTGGTAACAGACAATCAGACATTCTGCCAGCCATAAGGCAGCCTTCGGTGCCGAGTCTGTGGATACGAAATGTGGAAATTCAATTGGTGCTCGAGGGGAACTACAGCAGTCGCACTTTGACAATTGTTCATCTGGAGCAAGCAATTCTACGACCGACTCTGGAGTATCTTACAGCTTGGCTGTGGCGCTATCAGCATCTTCAGATGCTCCTCATCTACCCGGGGGCTACACAAGAGCTGCTGGAGATCTTTGACTACTGCTGGAAGCAGGGAATGGTTCACATACTGGTAATGGAACCATCAACCGGCAATCTGTACAGCTTCATGCCGTATCCAAAGCTGCAGCTGCTGTCGCTGGCTTCTGTTCAGGCGTACTACGCGCGTACCCGGGGAATGTTGAGGGATTTTCATGGGTACAACATTACGACGGGCATCGCCTACAACGGAGGACCGCGTTGCTTTGGCTTTCGGGATAGTCACAATCGAATGATCCTGGCTGGTTATATGCTGCACATGGTACTGGAGTTTATCAAACACTTCAATGGCACCATGCAATTGATTTACATCACATCGGTGAGTCAGGGCATAGGACTGCTGACCAATCGAACGATTGATCTCGTGCCGTATCTGATGATACCCGCCGATGAGTTATATGCCGCCACGAATGTACTGTATCTGGAAAACTGTGTGATGATGGTGCCCTCGTCCCGGCCATTGGCTACGTTTTTGTATATGGTGCGACCCTTTACGTGGGGCACGTGGCTGACATGGCTGCTGATACTCCTTTACTGCTCGGCAGCTTTGCTGTTACTGTCCCAGGGGCGCCTCAATCCAAGTGCCGCCTTCCTGGAGGCACTGTGTCTTTCGCTTTTCCTGGGCATTGGCAACTATCTGACGCGTGGCACACCCGCGCCACGTGGCATACTAATCTTTATTCTGCTCACAGCCTCTGGTTTCATTTTGACTAATCTGTATCTGGCCCAGCTCTCGACGAGTCTGGCGGCGCGACTGTATGAGCGCGAGATCAACACCGTGGACGATCTGCCGGCCACCAATCTCAAGTGGTATATGATTGCCTACGATGCCGCTCAGGTGCGTAGTCAGTTCCCCAATCGGCCGAATGTCATCAAGCACATTCTGGTCGCATCGAACGAGAAAACGGATGATCTGCGGCGGCAACTCAATACGTGCTGCGTCCACTCTGGCTACGAGGATCGCATTGATTTTATACTTTACCAGCAGAAGCTGCTGCGGATTCCCATATTCCGTAAGCTACCCGAAATTCTGTATCAGGAGCCCCATCAGATACCCGCCTCGTTCGGGCGTCCCTATCTACCATTTTTCAATGACTTTACGCAAAGGATATTCGAGAGTGGCATTCAGCAGAAGATGAAGAGCGACTCCTATCGCCATGGCGTGCAGAGTGGACAAATTCAGTTCAATTTCAGGGATCGTTACTTGGAAGTGGGTTCGAATGATGTCGAATATTATTATGTGATTGCGGGTCTCTGGCTGGGCGGCATGCTGCTTGCCACCGTATCGTTTCTCTGTGAATACTATCAGCTGGTGGTTGGTCAGGGTGGGGAAGGGGAGCAGATATGTGCATGAATAAAGTGTGAATGGAATCCCAGAAAAATAAACTGCAATTACAAATGAAATATTTCGCTGTCACCTGTTCGCTGGAGTCCGTTACGCCTCCCTTGCAGTCTCATTTGCATGGCCGCTGGCCTGGCTGCTGCAGCAGGTTGCCACTGCTGCAACTGCTGCCTCTGAAGGTGTCTTCGATTATTGCCAAACATTAATTATTTGCGCGCCGTCTTTTTGTACGCCTCCTTCTCCTTCTCCATCGCTTTGGTTATTTTTGTGAAAGGCCTGGGCTAGTAGTTCAAATGTTTATTTTTCTGTTGCGCTTTTGTGGTGTATCTTTGATTGCTGGCTATAGCCACAGAGCCAGAGCCAAAGAGCCAGAGCCACAGAGCCTGGCGCACAACACAGCAATTTTTGCGCAATGAATGTGAGACGAGGTACGGTCAGGTCGTAGTCTCTCTCCCTCCATTTGAGCCTGGCTTATTTATTTTTGGCCAAAATTGCACATTTTCCCATGCTGCTGTTGCTGTGTTGCCTCTCGTTGTTGTTGTTGTTGTTGTTGCTGCTGCTGCTGCTGTTGTTGTCGCGTCTAATCAAGGAGCGGAGTTAAGAGTTGTTGCCTTGGTCGCCCCTTGGTTGCCATTTAGCCCGAAGCCGGGGCCGGCTGCCTGCCGCAGCCAAAACGATGAATATTGATTTAATTGAAAGTCATTGAGAGGCGCGCACGTACTTCATAGACACGAGGCGGCGGGCATCGCTGTCGCTAGATGTTGTAGCGTGGTTGTATACCCTATCCACGTTTGGGTACTCTTGAATAGGGGAGGCTTTTGTAAATTATGGGAGGGGGCCTTTGTGCACTTTTGTTGCATTAATAAATATCAAATTTACTTCTGGAGCTATGCACAGTTCACAGAAAATCTAGATACCTTCCAAATAGCTTAGAAACATTCCATCTGAAAGGGTATTTGTAGCTTCGTTCTGTCAAAGGTTTTGCCTTTCTTGCTGTTGTCATGGCTTTCCATTTGGCGTGGCAGCAAACCGAACGCCGATCGCAGCTTGTGCCCTCCCACATGCCACATCACACACACACACACACACACACACACACGTACAATCATACACATTGGGGCAAGAACCGACGCCCCAGCTAAAGTTTTTGTTGTTGTTGCTGCTGCTGCTGGCACATTGACACAGTTTTCCGTGTGGCAGATGTGCCCTCCCGCTCTCCTGCTGCAGCCTCCCTCTCCTCTCTATATATTGGGAATTTTGTCGACTTGTTTTCAGCTTTGGCGTCGTCGTTGGCGATGCTGCCAAATGTCAAAAGGTTAATACGTGAATTAACAGCAAATTTCTTTGACTTGTGTGTGACTGCATGCCTGCCTTTTGATACCCTATGTTGGCAGTGGGGTAGAATGATTTTGCAAGCAAGCAGTCTTTGAGTCTCTAAAAATAAACGTACAAAATTACAGTTTTGTTATGGAAGAGTATCTAGCCATTCGGCCCTCGAACTAAATGGTGGTTTTTTTTTTTTTTTTTTTTTTTGGCTTTTAGTTGTTGTTTCTTCTTCGTGCAGCTGCTGGCGCTTTCATTGGAATGCGGGCGTTGCTATGTTTGTTGATTTTTTTTTTCCTTATTTTTGGGATCCATCCGCTTTCTTCGTGGGTTTCCCCTCTAATGCAACAGCATGTGGTAAGAATGGAGAATGGGGCTTTGTCTCTCTGCCGCATATTACATTCAAATGGCTGTTTGTTCATGGTTTTTCCCTATGGTATCTATGCTAATAAATCAAAGGGGGAATCTCTCTTTTCAGCGAATTCCTTAAATTTTCACAGGGAATAAAAAGACAGCTCTTAAGTATGTTGTAAATATTCCCGATGTGTCGAAGAATTTAATAGGGAATTTCTTTTCTTTTGAACTAAAACACTTAATTATTTTCTTGGAAATAAAATCATTTTAAAGTGGCAAATATTTATAGTCTAATTTAATGGAGTTTTACATTCTTTTAATAGTTTAAACTTAAAATTCAATCTTTTGATGTTTTATATACGAAATTTTGTAAATTTTAGTTGCATTTCCCAAAAAAAAAAAAACAACAGCCCTCAAAATTACAGATATCTCGGATGCATTCCTTTGTGGTCTACGTTTTCAAAGCGATCATTTTCTTGAGATTTCGTTGGTTGCTTCTGGTTTTTAATTTGACTCACTGCCTCAAAATTTTGGTGATACAAAAAGCTCTTTTGTATAACATTACTCTCCTTGAAATATAACAGTTGTCCTTGCTAGTTAGCCGGGACAACAACCTTTTGCGCCTAGCGAAAAATATCCTTGTAATGGGTCTGCCCGTGGCCGCCAGATGGCGTCACTCAAAAGTTGGAAACAAAATTTTCAATTATTTGGAAAAATCCAGGCCATGCGCTCGATTAAGTTTTCTTAGATGCAGCCCACATAAGATACATATATCTCTCGATTAACCCCCCTCCAATGGCACTGACAGAAATGCAACACAGAGACGGGGAGAGAGACTGAGATAGAGACAGGGTATGCAAATTTGTGTGCCACAGCGGCGGCAAGTGCATAATTTTTATTATTATTATTATTTTCGCTTTTTGTATCTGGCATGTGTAGCTGTGGCGCTACAGAAGTGCCAATATCTGGGGGTAGATCAAAAAGCAGCCTGCCCCACTGCCATGGATTGTGGGCCAGCGCCAGCAATAGATTCAATTCATTAAGCGATCGTTCGCTCACAGCCACAGCGATTAGATCGTTCGAAAAAACTGTACTAAAGCGTATCTATATCTATATTATATTTAGTTGAATGGACCACTGACAATTTATTGGCATTTTCAATGTAAATTATGTTATTTCAATAGAAAAATGATTTTTCTTTTATTGCCACACACTTTATAAAGAGCACAGCCACAAAAGTATCTTATGGCTTGACTTTATCTATATCTAGTGTGTGAAAAGTGGTTGAATCGCGATAATGTTACATCTAACAGCGGACGCTCACTGGATCGTGGATTTCCTTCCCCCTTTCCCTCCCGGGCATCTATTTTAATTGATTCTTAATGGAAAATATTTCCTTATCACGATTGCAAATTTATGAAAATGTTAATTACAAATCGACACAGATACTCGTACAGAGCAACAACATGTTTTAACCGTAATTCAAGTCAAATTTTCGTTACCTCTTTTTTTTTCTCTCTTTATTTTATTGTTGCGAAAACTGTCAAAGACTTTGTGAGAATTTGATATCCGATAAATGGAAATAGTCACAGCAGGTGGGAGCCTGCTCAGCCTGCTCATAAATATTGCAATTAGTTTTAGAATTGAAAAAACATTTGTGAGACATGCACGGTGGAATCGATATTAAGCATATTATATGGACAGATCCGAACTTTAGCAGACTTTTGGTTTCGTTTATGGGAATCCATACCCTCTAATCTGCAGTTTTCTGCTTTCCATGGACTGGTTTTCTTGGAAAAGTAAGTAAAGCTCTTTTCCGTACATGATTTTATGCCCCTCTAGGAAAGTTTCAAGTTTTATGGCTAGACGGCTTTTAAATGACTAAAAATCAAACTTGAAATAAAACTTTTTCTGGATTATTAGTGGTGTTTTTTTTTACGTTCAATTTGGTTCCATTTTAATACTTTTTTTTAATCCTCTGACTAACATTTTGATTCATTCTTAATCTGCACTTTCTCTGGCAGCCCAAGCTGCCATAAAATCACAAAAAATCTGTGATGTAAAGCATCTCCCTGGGGTAAATGTATTTTGTGTAGATCTTTTGAAACTTTAACAATCTTCTGCCTAAAAAATTCGGTATAAGACACCTTAAAATGCCTTCAAAGTCCTAAATAAAAATCGAAAAATCTATGGGAAATTCATACAATTTTGTCTCTAAGATTTGTTCCAATGAAAACTTTTTAAAACTTTTTACAAAAACTCGTTTAATTTTATGGCGGAATTGTTAAAAGGCGTATAAGTATTTCCCGTAATTTTATGGTTTTTTGTGTGGATTAATTATATGATCTAGTCGTTTTTACGATCCATTGATTTACCATAACTCTTTTCGCCTTTGCTCTCTTTCACTAGCTGCCTTTTCCCCATCCTTCTCTTTATCTTTTCCCCAATTTAACGATCAATAAACTGCCTTTTGGGAACGATTTTATAGATATTTATGCCATGATCTGCTCTAATTTCTTGGACGATCAAGTCATTTCCCTCCACAAAGAGATCTTCCCACTGTCTAAATTTAACGAGCGCTCTTCCCCATTTTGGGGGCAGGCCATCTGGGGCGCAGCACTTGACTAAAAATTTAATAACATCATTTCAATGCACTTTACTGGGAAGATGTATTCTGTGTATATTTTCTCGCTGCCTAATAGCTGTCCCATATGGGCAAACATTTAAATTCCCATCTGTCCTAAAGTCCATGCATATTTGCCGCTGCTTTGACGCCATTGTTGCATGCAACGCGGCTGGCTGGCGGCGGCGGCGGCTGGGGCGGCGTCAGTAGTCGGCAAAATGAAATTTCATATTTTTTCATAATTTTTTTTTCCAGCTACAATTCTGTCGGGGATTGTGGTACTGAGAATAGGAATGGGAATGGGAATCTGTGGAATGGGTTCTTGGACTGAGACTTCATTTAATGTCGGCCCCCCCTCCCTCTACTACACTCACCCCCTGGAGGCTCAGACAGCAGTGGCAGGCAGCGTCGCATTTAGCAATTGCAGAACCAGCGAGAAAACCGAATCCATGGCCAAAAGCAAATGTCGGGCGGGGCGCATCCTTTTCGTCGTGGAAAGGCTGTACAAAAATCCTTTTTGTCTGGGCTGCGTCGCTTCTCATTTTCGCCAGGCGTTAATATTAAAATGCATGTAAAAATGCAGGACTCGGACAAGGAGTGGGAGATAAAAAAGAAGGGAGCAAGAGAGTGGGAGAGAGGGTGCAGGAGCAGGAGCAGGAACAGTACCACCCGTCGTTTGAGATTTTGATGCTATAAGAAATTATGATACGTTTAATTACCAAGTGGAGAGGAGCACATGGGTAGGCACGGTAGGCACGTGCCCCACCATCACCAGCTGTGAAGAGGTTACCTCTCTCGTTCATTAACATCTGCTGTCAGCACATTTGGCGGGGCTGCAGCACTTGGCAGCGTTTCACGAACGGGTGGCATGTGGCATGGGGAATGTGCATTCCCAAGGCGCGTCGCCTCGCGTCGTCTCCACAATTTGCACCTTTTTAATTAACGTGATTGCAGTGGCACCCATCCTCACACCTCAGCCCCACCAGCCCACTACATCTCTTTATGCCACATGCAAACGCGTTGATCTATGCTCTACGTGCCCCATCCATCCATTCATTCATCCATCCCAAGGGGCAGGTTTTCTTCTCATCAGCAGCCATCAGGAGGCTGCTGCTGCCGGCTGCCTTCTGCCTTCTGTCTTCTGTCTCAAGTGTGCACTTGCACAAAAAGCATGCAAAAATTCCTTCTAAACTTGGAATACTCTTTCTCTCTCTCTCTCTGTCGTTCGTTGCTTTGTCTTTCTGCATAAAGCGAAAGTTGTTGTTGGTTTTCTTTTTTTATTTTTATTTTTTGGAGTTTTCAGCATCAACTTCCAGCTCAATGATGTCACACAATGTCACGTGCTGATTTGTGCTGCTGCTGCTGCTGTGGTGGGGATGGGGAGAGGTTGGGGGACCCACCGCCGCGACAGGTTCATGTGAGCTATGGAAATTTTGCTCTTCTCTGAGTACTCTGACATTTATGCACTCCAGCGCGCACAGAGGTGGGAGTCAAGGGAATGGGCGGCACATTGTTTGTACAACTTTAAGCTAAGAAAATTCTGTGATTTTGGATGAAAAATTATTAGAATTTCTATCTGCAGAGGAACTATTCCATGGGCTGCTTATAAAGAGGGTATCATGACTTGTATTCTATCTCTGTAGGAGAGATACATATAGACATGAGTGATGGATTTTCCTGGCTAGAGTCTTGATAATGTTGGAGGTTTTTAAAAGCTTTGAACGTCCCTCATAGTTTTCTATAAAGATCAGTGCATTTACATATAAATCTCCAGTGATATTTTCTCCTCTTTGTGAATTTATCTAACGATGGTTTCTTGAGGTGGAATCTCAAGCAGTTTATTCTGTTTGGCACTCACACAAAGTATCTTTGATTTATGCGATCGATGCCTTTGTTCCAAACACACACACACACACACACACACACACACTTCCTCTCAATATGCCATATCGAGAGACTATCTTGTAAGCAAAAGATTCTTTTATATGTATTTTGCAGCAATATTTCGTGTGTCGTGTGAACCCTTTGGTGAACCCTTTCACACTTCTCGTCTCGCGTGGTGCTGGCTCTCTCTCTGTTGCTAGAGCACTCAAAACAATTTATAATTTCAACGCCTTGAGATAACAAATAGCCCCAGTGGTGTGCACGATTCGACAATTAATCAAATGCCGCGTCGCGTCGAGTCGAGTCGCGTCGCGTCGCGTTGCTCGTGTTACTTTTTCGGCATAATTACGGTTAAAATGCTGCACGGAAAATACGGAATATTCGTAGTTTGCAGGCCCCCAGACCAGAGAGACCAGACCAAAAAGATAGACAGTTAAAAATGACAGCATGGGCCAACAAACGAACCGAAGCCAAATGACAAAACCCCCAAAAGCTGCGAGCGGCAGCGGCAGCGGCAGTCAGCGTTTGAGCCACAACAACAACAACAACAACAAAAAGGCAGAAAAAAACAAAAAAAAAACATGGCCCGATGATCGATTAGCCAATGCAGTCGCTCAGTCGCTCAGTCGCTCAGTCTCAGTCCCAGTCTCAGTGTCTCCGTCTCCAGAGCCTCCAGAGTCGAGTCATGCAAAACAATTGCGGCCACAAATATTGGGACAGCGCCAAATATTGGCCATGGCTATTTCAATTTCTATTTCTTTTTGCCATTTCAGTTGGCATAATTTGGCAATTGAATTGATTCGGTTTGTGCATTTGTTTCTGTCTGTCTGTCTGTCTGCCAGTCTGGCCAAGCCCTAGAGCCACATTTGGTTACGCTCACGTTCGCGGCAGAAGTCAGAAGGAAACCCGCAGTCCAAAAACCCAATCGAAAGAGCGTATTTTTTTTTTTGGGATCGTGAAAAGGGTTTGGCTGGGCCTGGGCCTGGGCTGTGTGATATTTCATGTTCGCCGACGCCGCCAACGCTGAAAATGTTGCTGCCGTGCATTGATTGATTGGGGGTGGATACTCCATGAATGTGGGAGGCAAATCTGCTAAGCAAAGCGGGGAAAGTCCCCGTTTCCGTAGGTGGGGTGAACTACTGAGATGCTGAGTTGAATCTCTCATTATAAATATAAATAATCTTCATTTAATCTACCCCTCCTCGCCAAGCTCTATCATAAATGTTTTTACATACTCCTACTCGTATGAATGTATGAATGTTCATATGTTAGAGAGAGATGGAGCAACAGAATGCACCGTTTATTGATTTTGTTTTCCATGCAAATCTTATCTCGTTTTTATATTTTCTCGATCGTGTGACTGCACTTTGCTGTCCCTCGCAATCTCCCTCTATCCCTTCATTCCATTGCGCTCTCAGCAACAAGAACCACAGCAATGCCTGACACTCCGCCTCTCGCTCTCAACAAAATCAAAAGCAAAAGACTTTCATGAAGCAACGGGAGGGACTGAGCAAAAGCAGAAACCGATAAATGAGCACAATAGTCAGAGATTCCACTCCAGCTAGTGTCTACTGTAATGCAATGCTCTTCGAGCTGTCCATTGGCATGCACAAGCATACAAATATTTTCACAACTTTTTCAATGATCAAATAATCCAAACGAAATGCGAATGAATTTCCCTGCATCACAAGAGATTTTCAGATTTCCCGGACGGGATTTCAGATACAAATCGATACCCCCCGCCTGTCTCTGCACTCACTCAAAAAAAACATTTTATTGATAAATTTTCATACCAAAAAAAAACCGGGGAAACTTTAAGCACAGAAAACATTGAATTGTTCTACGTTATTGTTCGTGGCGATTCAGTTTTTTTGTTGTACCGCATGCCACACAATCCCCAACACAATTCATGTTCCATGTGCAATTTTTGCATACTTCAGCAAACGCGTCATATTTTCGAGTGGTTTCGCTAACATGCAAAGGACACTTGAGGGCCCGGGCACACGAGTGGATCCTTAAAGAGCATTTCTTCTGCTGCCGCTGCTGCTGCCTGATGCTGCTGCCTGCTGCTGGTGCTGTCGTGGCAGGGGCTTGAGAGTGTAGCTACATTCTGAATGGGCCTGATGAGGAGCAGTAGCATCAGCAGCAGCAGCGAGCAGCAGCAGCAGCAGCAGCAGCAGCATAGCATCAGGATGAGTATGACGACGACGATGATGATGATGATGATGATGATGATGATGATGATGGATGTGACTGCTGAAACAGCAAATGTTGCAAGTATATGGAGGTAAGCAAATGGGTGGATGGATAGATGGATGATGCTTACAGCAAATCAATGCAAATGCTGATCAAATGTTTGCGACATTGAGAGCAAACTACTACAGCGCACAGAAAGCGTTGAGAAGGGGCTGCTGCTGCTGAAGGGTTCATCAGATGGAATCAGATATATGTATAAATACCTTCAATAAAATTACACATTTAATGCATTAATCGCCCCATCGGGCTTTAAGTGCCAACAACAATCTCAGTGGCTGAATAAACAACAAAATAATGTTGCATGCAATATCCAAATGGTGGGCCCAATGGATTGACTGTCGCTCTGCCTCCTTCTCCCCTCTTTACTGGCAAACTGCAAACAATGCTTGTTGCCATTTCCGTTTCCTGTTTAACCATATACACACAAACACACACACACACACACACACATAAACATTGAGTGGACAGCCACACATCCTGTGCATAATGCGAATATCATTTACAGTGCCAATCACGACAGACAAGGGACAAAACTAGAATAGGATAGCCCTCTTTTTTAATACCCTAGAAGAACACATCAATAATTAATGATAATAATAATAATAAAAACAGATAATAAAAAAGATTTTTGTCGATAAAGATAAAAGAAATAGAAGGCCGATTGGATAACTTTTCGTCAATGAAATGCTCTGCAAAAGGGTATACATTAATCCACACAAGTAAATGACACACTCCCAGCCGCACAGTGGAAATCGATTGGATGTGTGTGTGTGTGTGTGTGTGTGGATGCCAGATCCTAGCCACCGTTCGAGTGTAAAATGTTTTGCGGTCATTTTAATATAAAATAATTAATTTCAATGTAAATATTTATAGCAGCAGAAATATGCCGCATAATTGATACGTTTACGGGCAAGGACGACAGGGTCAGGACGGTGGCAGGACGCATGCAATATCAAATCTGAATACGAACTCCATTGATTTGTCCAATTGTCCTTCCATCATTATTGGCTGTCGCTCTCGTTCATTCATTCGTGTTGCCATTGCCATTCAATCATTACAAATGAAATAAATACATTAAATTCATGTGCATCTCTGCTGTCGGTCGTAGGTCCAAATCAATTTCAGCCAAACAAAATTATTGAAATTATTATTGATTCAAGCGGGGAAAATGTGTTTAAATCCATTTGGGAGGGCTTGCATTCATTTCGTTTCGTTTCGTTTCTGTCTCTGTCTCTGGTGTTGTTGTTGTTGTTGTGTTGTGTGTTTGCCGCCTCGAATTGTGGCCACTTTTATGCAATTAAAAGCTTTACACATTTTGCAATCAATATATGAAATAATTAAATGAAATGCCGCTTAATTAAATTGGCACGACCTTTTTCTGTTTTTTTTTTGTTGCTGTGCGCTTAAAACGCACCAACGCGAATGCTGTGTGCTGTTGATGAAAGATGGTGATGATAACAGCCCAAGGCACTCTCCTCTCTCTGGACTGTGGAATGCGTTTAATTTTAAAAGATGACTTCTGTTAGTACGTATACCCTAACCAAAAGAAGGGTATACGGGTTAAGATGTTGAGCTGTTTAATGGTAGACATTAATTCTATCTTTTATATCTTTAAATGGGTTTTTTTTCTCCTTAGAGTTTCTTAATTCCTGGAGAAGAGTATTCCGCCTGGTCACTCATTAAGATATTCTTCAGTTGTGCGTTGCAGCGTGAGTGTTGGCTACAATTCCCGCACATCACAAAAATGTGACAGCTAGTTAGACAGCTCAACATTGTGGCACACAGCCTCCTCGCAGTGTTCTCCTCTTGTCTGCCTTCAATTAAATTCAATTGAATTCTTTTTGTTTTCTCTCGCTGTTTTTACTGTTCAACGCCTGCGCGCGTGCCTCAATTTAGTGGCTCACAAAGATGAAGAGAGAGGAGAGAGAGAGAGTCGTGTTTGGATGCACTTTGCGACTGCGACTGCGTCTACGTCTGTGGCAGGCGATAGGCAAATGAGTGTCGGCGCATTAGAAGGTTTTATGGACCAGGGGAGAGCAGCTTGGGGAGGGAGCGGCGCTACGGTTGCGCTGTGCGCCGCCTGTCAGCATATCAACGCAATTTGTGCACTCGTCTGACCAAGACGACTCGACCGAACTCGAGCCACAGAGTCGGCCAAATTATGGCCAACGATGCTCAGGCGACTGCGCAAAGTGCCCCATAAATTCACGTCGCTGATGAAGTGATAGTGTGTGTGGCAAGGAAGGAGCTTGCAGCAGCACGGCAGCGTCAGTGGCAGCCGCAGATTGTTTATGCCCGGCCACATTTCTGCTCAATGGCTTAACTAATGCGCTGCAGATAGGAGCCACGGGGTCGGGTCTTGTCTCCGCTATCCATTAGAAAGTAACACAAAAACAAATTGGCCAACAGTTGGAATTACATCGGGCTTTGTCCTTCCTTTTGTGGGGCATCTGCCACATGATTAATTTACCCATTCAGCTGATGGATGCAATGCCAGGCATTGACACAGTTTTCCGCGCTAATCGAAATGTGGGCCTCATCCTTTGCTTTGGCTTACAACACCTAGTGACGGCCATTTCATTGTTTGTCTATTAACCGACCTTCAGCGGAGGGCAGCAGTCAAGGACAATGGCCAAGGTCCATAATTGAAAGTACGCGACCAAGTTGTAAAGCAACTGTAAGGACATCAAGTGGCAGACAAGGGCGAAAAAAATACAAGAAAATAAGGACAACAGCGAGAAGTCGCAGCTGTAGATACACTAGCAGAGGGAATTTTCTTTTATTTTATCATATTTTGTGAATGCACATCTCATTGAGACCTATTAGTCGGTAGTAGGCTCTGTTCCGTTTAGTTCTTTGGATTTGCTTATTAAAATTACGATTAATAAATCAATGAGCCATGGGGCCCAAATAAACCAGCTTTTGCCATAGAATTTGTATTGTTAGTGTAATACGCGTCATAGAAGGCGCAGAAGAAGAGTTCCAGAAAAATTAAAAATAATCAAATACAAAATTAAATTAATCTCGCAAAGCTGGGAAATAAATTCTGAAAACAAACCGAAGCGACCATCTGCATGGCCACTGTTGCAGATCATGAATATATGTATGTACGTATGTATCTATCTATGTATCTTTCTGCAAAAGTCTCTTCTAGATAATAATACCCGCCCCACTGTAAGGGTATCATAACTTAAGAATTTGCCATAATAAAAATAGCTAACGCCCTGGCGAGTGGTCGAGTGAGAGAGAGAGAGAGAGAGATTCAAGTTTCCAGATTCAGTGGAGATGCCATAAGTACAAAGGCAAACTGTAGATAAAAATTCAATAAGCCAGGAGCCAAGAGAGAGTCAGCAGCCCCTGGAGCAGGACACGAACTGTGACCGTTAAGCTGTCGAGGGAGGCAGAGAGGTTGCGGCGTCTAGGGCTGGTCTGCGGCTGTGGATTTTGTGGCCAATAAATAAAATTAATACGAAACGCACTTGAGGGCACATCTCTTGACCAAGGAGGCAGGACTGCTGGCGGCAGGACCAGGACTCTCTCTCTCTCTCTCTCTGCCTGAGGTTTCTTTTTCTTGCTTGCTACTTCGTGTCGTGTTTGTTGACTTGTTGAATGAGCCCACAGCTTGGGGAAACAGGAGGCAGGACCTGGCAAGACTGGCACTTTCCTGCCGTATGGCCAAGCCGATATTGTAGGTAAATAGAGTGGATGGAGAGGGCTTAAAGTTAGAGCAAGCAAAGATGTCGAAAATGTAGAAAATTGCTGGAAAATGGGTACCAAAGATTCAAAGCAGAAGATGGGTACCCCCTTTCTTTCTCTTTCTCTTTCTCTTTCGTTTTTCTTCCATAAAAAATAAACGCCAAATGCATTTCATAATTTGCAGTGCCAGAGAAGGCGTGTTCCCACAGTGCATCCATAAATTAGTCAACGAGTGGGGCTGGGGCCATAGTGTGGCATCTGCAATGTGGCAATGAGGCAATTCGAATTCTGACACGTTGCTGACCCCACAATTGAACTGCCATAAGAAATCACTCTGCCGGTTGTAGACGATTATGGGTGTTGTGTGTGTTTGTGTTTGTGTTTGGAGCTGTGGCATTGCAACCGCCCACTTTCAACACTTGCCACAACAATGGTGCGCAAATATTTACCAGGCAGCAGCCAAGGCAATGGGGCAGGCAACCAGGCAACAGGCAACAGGCAGTCAATCCCAGGCTGCAGTTAAGGGGATCTCTCGGATCAGGCTCCCTCGCTCTCGCTCTCTGGCGGCAGCCTCAATTTGAAATCCAATAAAATTTAATTGGAAACTTCATCACGGGTGCGAAAATTCACACTGTGCTAAGCCACAGAGAGGCACGACTTGGCTGCCGTTTCCCGTAAATCTATTGGCCAAGGCTTTTCCAAGCCAAAGCTTTTTTTTATTTTTTTTGTTTTTTATTCACCGTCCGTTTCGTTTTGCACCTGGCGGCAGCATTGGCAGCGGCGGCGGCGCTCGTTTCGCTGTGGAAGCCATCGCGATAAGGAAATATTTCTTTCATATACTCTCGTACTCGTACTCGTACTCGGACTCGTACTCCATCGGATGGACGGCTGTTCCGTTCCGTTCCATTCCAATCGAATCGAATCCAATCCGTTATTGGAGCCATGGCAATATATGGCTTTATTTATGATTTTCCTTATGCCATGCCATATTTTGTGTTCCATTGTCGGACATTAATCGCTTCGCTTCGCGGCTACACTGTGCTGCTCTGAAATGTATAACAAGAAATTTTCAGATTGATTTATGTTATAATTATAAAAGATACACTAGTGCCTACATACATATGTACATATTTATGGTGGCAGGGGGAAAAGCTGAATGAAGAGCAAACATTGAAGGAAAAGGTGCAACAATTTAAGGCATTTTAGGAGCAAAAATTTGAGCACTAGAAGAAAAAGAAAAGCAACAATTGATAATTAAAAAAGCAGAATCATAAAGAATTATTATTGCCATAAGAGTGCCAAATCAGAGTGAGTAAAATAAATGCATAGCCCTTCTAGGTTCATACTTGCAAATCAAGTTTGGATGTATAGAAAATATTTATATAAATAAAATAAATATAGAAAATAATTTTTGTTTGCTGATTTTCGAAACCCCCTCCAAAGTACCCTTAAATAAATGCAATTTTCGTATCATTATTTCATATTACTATGTCATTTAGTGGAGAGTTTCAAAGGCTCTTGGCCAGATCGTCTGTGAGATCTAGCCAGAGAGGAGAAGTCCGAAAAGTGTGAACAGAAAAATGTTTTGATATTAGTCTTCAGTGAAATTTTCCAATAGTTTTTTGTTTTTAGTTTTTTTTGTTTTGTTTTTTTTTTTTGGAATAGTTTTGTGATGGAAACAGTAGGGTGACGAATGGGTTAGGATTCGCATGCTTATTCGGCTGCAGGCTCTGTGGCTGGATCATTGGTAAACTCCCACCAGTCCTTGTCGTAGCCCTCGCGCACATGACAGAGCAGAACCGTGCGACGCCGCTCGCAATAGTGCGACAGATCGAGGACCTTCTGCCGGACGATCGGCAGATTCAGTGCCGTAATCTCGCGCTCCAGACACTCGGAGATCTTCTCTGTGGCACTCTCCAGATCACGCTGATTGTCCTCGAAGATGATCTTCTGATTGTTGTTCCGCAAATAGTAGGCAAACACATAGCTATACATCAGGGTCACACGACACTGGCAAAGGACCTCCACAGACTCCTCAAGGAACTGCACCTCAAACCAGGTCATCGTCTCCCGCATGGCCTCCATTTTGGCCTGCACCTTGCCATAGATATTGTGCTCCAAGCGGCCGCTCTGCATGTGATTCATGTAGCGATTGTAGTAGTGCAGATACCGGGCCATGGTCGATCGATAGAGCTGCTGGGCGAGGCGTGCCTTCTTCGCTTCCTCCTCGTTGAAGCGATTGCAGCTGTACCAGGAGGAGCCGTGCGGCTCCCACGAGCCAAGGCACACCCAACAGAAGTCGTAGCGGCAGTTGGGATTCTTGCAGACCATGTGATTGCAGCCGCCATCCTTCTCGATGGTCACATTGCACTTGGGGCACTCCTTGGTGTTCTGGGCAATCCAGTTGGAGGTCTCCGAGTCCTCGCGGCACTTCTTGAGCCACTGCTTCAGCAGGGAGCAGCTCGCTGGCTCGTGCCAGTTCTCCCCGCACCCAAAGCAGAACTGATGGCCGCACTTGCAACGCACAGCGCGTGCCTCCGGACTGCTAACCTCAATGGCACGGCAGCAGCTGGGGGCTGGGCACCAGCGCAACAAAGGGTTGCACTCCACAAAGGTGTTGGTGATCAGCTGCTGGTAGCGGGCAACCACCTCCCGGTTGTCGGCCAGGATCAGGAAGGAGACATAGTCCACGACAATGTCACAGCCAACGGCGGGGCAGGCGATGGTGTGGCCCAGACCCTCGCCGAAGGTCTTGCTGGCCAGATACTGCTTCCAGCATTCGGCGCAGAATCGATGGCCACAGCCCAGTCCCCTCAGTTCATCGCTGGGGCAGCAGCAAATGCCGCACATGTTCTGCGATTCCGGCGATTCCAAATCCAAGGCGCTGCCCCCAAAGCTGACGTGTGGCGGCGGCATGGTAAAGGGATTGACGAGATGGGCACGTTGGAAAAACTCCTCGGGACGGCTGTCGAAGTACTCCTCGAACAGCTTCTCCTTGTTCCACTTGAAATGATTGAGGATGCAGCGCGTGATCTGCGGCGGCAGGTTCAGCACGCTGTTCACCTCATCGATGACATGTCGCTGATGCTGAACGATCTGCTTAACGGACAGCACCTCGTACTTGAAGTCATCCTGCTCGGCATTGCTCGGCTTGGACTCACGTTCGGGTAGGACTATTTCGGTGCAGATATCCTCATCGCTGTCGGTGTACATGCTGTACGTGGACGGGGACGGGGACCCGCTGCAGCTGTGCGGTAAACGATCCGCGTCGCCGTGATCCTCGTCCGAGTAGTCCGCGGTATTCGCATTCATATTTATTTATTTTTTGCCTCGTCGTAGCTACACAAAGATCACTGGAAATACCACAATCGATAGGCGGAACACATTTGCGCTGCTTCTGATTTTCTTTTCTATAACTGTGGAGGGGGGGAGGAGGCACAATACCAATAATCCAGTATTAGAATTTATTTTGTGAATCTTTTACACTTGAAATGTGACGAAAACGATACTTTATCTTCGTATTTCTACTGAAGACTGAACAGAAAGCCCAAACAAATCCGAAATCAAAACAAGCAATGAAGTTTATGGCAAAGATTACTTCGATTCTAGATATATATATTTTTTGGTTTGTTTTGCCTACAGCTTGAAGGAAATTTGAATGAATTCTTTTTTTTTTTTTTGCATAGCAACTGCAGAGGATTTTTCGCATGGCATTTTTTTCCCATCAAAATGCATTTTGCTCTCACGTTAAAAGCTTTTTGGGTAACCCCTTCGCTACGTATGGCATGAAACACACAGAACAAAGCAATGTCTCAAGTGGCAAGAAAAGAGGGTGGTAAGGGGGGGCCCATAAAAAAATAATACAAATAAGGAAGAAACAAAAAAAAAACCCAACACATGCGAAAATGTGAAATGAAAGTGAACGAGCGCACAAGAACAATAAAGGTGGTAGGAGGGGTAAGGGTAAGGGTAAGGGTAATGAGTGTGCATAATGCACGGATGCAAAATGCAGATGCAGGATCCCTGCTACGATGAGGAGCAGCAGCCAGCAGCCCATCATTGAACAAACGGACTCAATCTGGCTCGTGAGAGAGGAGGTACACATACATCATGGGCCTGCTTTTATTTCTCTTTCTTTTTTTCGATAAAACAAAAGCTGCACAACAAACCGCCGCCGCTGCCAAAAGCAAAAGCAGAAGGCAAGGCGCTGAGAAACAAAAAAAAAATGAAAGAGAGAAAGATGGAGAGAGTGAGAAAAAGCGAAGAGAGAGACTGTGCAGAATCGAAGAGAGAGAGAGAGTGGGACAAAGAAAAATCATAGCAATGAAAAAAAAAATCTTTCAAAAAAAAAAATGCAAAGTCGCCAAAAAGCAAAGTCGGCTGGCAGCCACAGAACCACAGAACCACAGCCACAGAATCCGAATCCCTTTCATCATCCCTCCGTTCGCCATCCCATTCCTTTCTTCACCGTTGTGGTCGTCTCTCCACATCATCATCTCCCGTTTGATCCGTTCTTCAGGCATATCTTTTCAAGTTGCAGCCAAATTACAAGAAATCCTTTCGTGCGCGTGAATGCTTTGGCTGGAAAATGCGGAAAAGGAAATAATTTGACCATTTGCAGTGGAAAAGAAAGAGAGATAGAGTGTGGGAAGGCTCTGTGACTGCGAGTGGGGCGTGGCATGTCATATGTAGAAAATTTCAAGAATTTCTACGCCGACTGTGCCCCGGCCCCAATGCAAATGAGGACAGACACAACGATGCGCCACTTGTTGGCCACGACTTTGTATACCCTTTTTGCAGAGTGAGGGTACTAGGATTTTGGTAGGTAATATGCCTTGGACTTGCATGTATACAGAGAAAAAAGCCCTGCAATTTTAATCTTTACAATTATATTTAATTTAAATTTTAAATTGAACTTAATTGGAATTAAATGAAATATTTACAAATTAAATATTTTTATATTTCCTACACGTTTAGTATATTTTAGTATTTATTTAACATATTTTAGAGTATTTCATATATGTATGTATAGAAGAAAAATCAAATATTTTAAAGTGAATTATATTTCATTGCATTTTTTTTGTATATATGTAAGAACCGAATATTTAATTTAATTTGCATTTTTCTTGGTTTAGTAAATAATGTATCTATAGTGTATATAAAGCTTTGGCTTTCATGGGCAAATCTTTTCTTTCTTCCTCACTATCATTGACAATCGCTGCACACACAGCCACACAGAGAAACAGGAAGAGACTCGGTGGGAGAGAGAGAGAGAGAGAGAGAGGGCGAGAGAGAAACACACAACGTCAATGATGGTCAACAGCGATGGCCCTGTGTGACGTGACCACGCCATGACCATGATGATGCCAAATAGCAGATAGGCCAAAGCCAGGTTCCAGGTTCCAGGTCCAGCCAAGTTCAGGTTCAGGTTCAGGCCAACATTCGCATTTTTCAGCGCCTACTTTGGCTGGAGAAAATATTTATTCTTGGGAAATATTTCTACTTTTGGGAATCTCTCTTTTTCCCTCTGCCTCGCTCGCATGCTGGCCCATTCGCCGCAGAAAAGGATGTTCGGTTGTTTGCCTGGAAATTCATGTAAATTAGCTACGTAATTACAAGCTTTATATCACAGCGGATGTGTGTGCTGTGTATGCTTGATCGTGGCGATAAATGCGTTCGCCCGCTTCTCGCATTATAATTACACTTTTGAATGGGTTTTGAAAAGCACAATAAAAAAAACAAAACAAAAATTAGCTAGAAATCAACGAGCATGAAGCGCCACAGTCGAAGAAAAATCAACGCTTGGAACTAATTTGATTTTGATGCGATCCGCCAGAGAGAAATGATATAAAAAAATATGTATGTACATATAAACATATGTACATATGTACATATGTTTGTATGTACAAAAACTGAGCTCCAGACATGAGTTATTGCATTAACGGCTTTTGGATTGACAGACTTGGCTTGGATTTATGTTTTCTCTCTCTCTCTTTCTCTCTGCGCCATTGATTGACCTTGACGTTGGGACTTCGCTCCTCTAACGGTAGCTCTCAACGGTATACAAAAAAAAACGTATAATTAAAACTTGAAATTAATTTTCAGTTTTGTGAGTGTCAGAGATTAATGTGAGGTTTCGTTTTTATACCCGTACTCAAAAAGAGTTAAGGGGTATACTGTATTTGTGGTAAAAGTCGATGTGTGTAACACAGAGAAGGAAAATTTTCCGACCCCATAAAGTATATATATTCTTGATCAGCATCAATAGCCGAGTCTCTGTCTGTCTGTCTGTCTGTCCGTCTGTCCGTCTGTCCGTCTGTCCGTCTGTCCGTCTTGATGAGCGCCTCGTTCTCAGAGACTATAGAAGCTAGAGCAACGAAATTTTTTTTCCAGACTCATGTGATATCACACTGTTACAAGTGTATTTCAAAATTTCGCCCCGCCCCCTTCCGCCTTCACAAAGGACGAAAATCTGTGGCATCCACAATTTTGAAGATACGAAAAAACTAAAAACGCAGTATCGTGAGAAAATGACCATATCTATCAGATTGCCGAATCTGAACCAGATCGGATCATTATTATAGCCAGAATAAAGAAATTAATTTTCAGTTGCTTCCCCCACCTCCTCTGGCGCTGCTTACGCTATTCATTCTCTGTCTCGCTCGCACACACTCTGCCCTGTGCAATGCGCGAGCAACCCCTAGCGGAGGAGATGTAGAATCTAAATGGTAGATGTAGAATATTTGTTCTAGATGTATTATCTACATTTTACATGTAGATGTAGTTAACAAATGTAGCAAAAAATTTAAAATGTAAAATTTAAAATTTTTTTTTAAATTTCAATCATAAGCTCATAAATTTATATACTGACTGAGTACGGGTATAAAAGTAGAGTCGCGTCCAGAAGCGACTCACACGTTCCTTCTCGTTCGGTCTAGACTTGAAATTGTTGTTTTTAAATGCGGCATGAGGTGGTCATTCATCAAGTGGAGGAACCAGAACAGCAAACAATAGAGGAAAGAAAATGGGTTAGCAGAGCTATCATGTGTCATAATTATTGTTATTATTCATGTGTTGTTGTTGATGATGATGGATTGGATAGCACAACAAACAAAAATCTCTCATCATTCGTGCCTTTAGCAATTGTCATTTCATATCGCTTTCATCTCTCTGTCAAAGTCAAAGCCACAGCCCATAGCCACAGCCAAATCATGGCCAACAATTTTACTTTGATAGCATTGCAACCCCAGGCAATATTCTTACAGGGGTAGGCGTTGGAAACACCCACCCATCCATGGATCTCTTTCCCAATCAAAAAAAAGGGCACACAGAATGAGGGAACAACAAAAAAAACCGATATCAATTTTTGGGTGTGAAGGAAAGTGAAAGTGTGTGCCGCCAACCCCAAAAAAAAAAAAACAGAACCCCACCACACATATGGGACTCCTCCACGTACATGTATGGTGTATGGTGTAGCTGTCTCTTTTCGCCGCTTGGCGGCATTTTTCGCCTTTGAAATTGAAGCATTTCCGCCATCTTTTCTGGGTGGTTGGGTTGGGTTGGGCTTTTCTTTTGGGTTTTTCTGGTTTTTGCAAAGAAAGTGCGTTAAGAGGCGAAAACTACGCCACTTCAAAGAGCCCCAAACCAAAACGTACAGTTTAGTGGCTTGCAAGAAGGCAAATCAGTTGGGCTCAGACTTCAAAGCGGGCTCTTGGGTTCTCGTTCTCGCACTTTTGCGACTTCTTCCTCTATTTCTTTAGCTGTGTGGCAACTGTCGCGGTGTCACATTCGGTGGACCCCTGGGTGGACCCGGGACCCCCGCCCATACGATTATACTCGTATGATTCAGCCGAGAACTTTGACCAGTGAAAGTCCTGCGCTGGAATTTCGCGTGCTTTGTTGACATTTACCTGTCTTGACGGGTTCACACTCGCCTAAGTAAGGGGCGTTTTAGGGTGGTCTGTTTCCATTCAAGGGTTTTATTATTGGGTAGATTAGCTTAAGTAGAGGCTACAAAATGATGGTTGTAGCTTTTTCATTTAGAAATATTTTAAATAAAACTTTAAAAGTATTTCAATTTTTACATTTATACTAAAAATACTTTTAAATATGTTTGTTTATCAATTTTATTCCGTTTTATAGGAATTAAATGTAAGAAAAGGTTTCAGATTTGCGTTTCTTTGCCCAGGATACAGGGTACATTTATAGTCATTATCTTTAGTATTCTATCATTTATTCTTTACAATTTACTTGGACTTTCTTGTCGGCCTTTAATTGTTTGTTGTTTTTGTATATATTTTTTTTTATTCTATAAATTTGTTTGGACTGCGTCTGTCGTCTGGCACGTCTTGGTTGGGTCTCTAACTCTGGCTTTGGGTGTGCGTGTGTGTGTGTGTGTGTGTATGCTTCTAATGCATGTCACGTGACAAAATTGTATAATTTCCAAAACGGGCAGCGGGCCGCACGTCGCCCATTGCCATTGTGACATTTCCGGTTAATTTGGCGCCAGCTCAGCCAAGGCCCAGTCCAGGTCTCAGACCTCTACTAGTCTCCCTCCCTCCACCCCATGGGTCTTTTGGGGCGTGGAGCTGTGGTGAGGGAGGGGGCGTTGTGTGACAATCTGTGGTGGTGGTGGTGGTGGTGGTGTTGGCTGTAGCCACATTTTTGACACTTGGCCAAGCAAAAATCACAGCAAAAGGAAACATTTCCTTTCCCTTTTTTTCGGCCAACTGGCAATTACCTTTCCCTCTGGTTAACAGTTAACGTTAACTTCCAACGTTAACGTAATCGTAACTTACTTTTCCTTTCATTTTGCGGCCACCGCCGCCGCCGCTTCGGCACGGGCGAACGGACAAACGGGGCGGGCAGACGGCCAAAGCCAAAAGCAAACCAAAGATCAATGCCAGTCGGAGTCAGAAATTAGTAAGTGCAACTAAGCCAAAACCGCTGGAAACCAGGGCGCCCACTCACCACCGCTCACCGCTCACCCTGTGACTCCCTCTCACTCTTACTCGTATTCGCCGCAGAGTGTGGCAGCGGCAGCAGCAGCCATGCCATGAGTAACTGACATTAATTCAAATTGTTAATTCATGCCTGTCACGCTTTGGTACAGCGGTGTCCCCACAATATTTCCTCCTAGCAGCTCCATTCTGCGTTGCAGTCGCAGTCGGCGTCGATTAGTGGATGTCTCCGTGACACGTTTTGGCATTTTATTTTGTGTGCAACCAAAAATTATAACAACAACAACAACTGAAAATCACCCAAAATTGATAGATAAACATCATAAGTAAATAATAATTAATAATTAGGTTACGGAGCTACGCAAGTGCAGGTTTACGCATTGAAAGGCAGAATGGCTGAGGAGGGAAGCAAAAAAAAAGGGGCAGCGAAATGTAAATGACAAAAGAAAACAAGAGAACAAGTGTTGTTGCTTACTCTCAGTTTTAACTGTTATCTTTGCCGAGTTGTCAGCGTTTCGCTTTGCAGACTTGATCAGACATGCAATGGCGAGGGAGTGAGAAGCTAGAAGCAAAGGCAAAGGCAAAGGCAGGTAGAAATGCAATTGAATCTTGAAGCAGCATCAGGGGAGGGGGAAATAATAAATGTAGAAAATATTGAAGCATCGCAGGTTGACATTGGTTGTTGTGTCATTACTTTTTTGTTTACATATAATTCTACCTTGTGTGGTTCGTGTTGTTTCGTGTTCGGCCCGAGCACATCTCTAGCCGACGACGCGTCGTCGTCATCGTCGTCGAGTCCATGTGGTGATTGTGTTGACGTCTACTTGGCTTGTTTGTTGCTATTGTTGCTAATCCAGATCAGTGACCAGTTCCACTTAGTAAATACTACAATGCAACAGAGTAACAGTGGGTGCTGCTGCTGCTGCTGTTGCTGTTGCGTATGCTACCCCTACCTAACCCTCCTGCCCAACCCCAACCACAACCACAACCCGCAACCAGCAACCCACTAAGACGTTAATTGAATTATGCGACTTCAATTTAATTACAAAACCTGACTGAGAGGGCCCCTCTATCTTAATCGCATTCACCCGCGCACGCCAGCAAATTTCGTTCTCATTGGGAAATTAAACTCAATAATCATTTGAAGTTTTCAGAGTCTTTTCGATCTGCGATCTAGAGTTCTTTTTGTTATTTTCATTTTTTCCTCTTTTTTGTTGTTGTTGTTTGTTTGCTCTTGAGTACAAAATGAAAGTTGTTTTTAGAAGTTGTTTCTTGTTTATGGTTCTGATTTAGCCTCCTGGTACCACTTTGCACTCCCTCTGTGCCGTGCTCCGTTTGTGGTTGGTATCGTATTTTGGCCAACTGACGTCATAGCCACAGTACAGTCATTGGGGGGGGGGGCCCACTTATTGGAATATCATTTATTCCTCCATGCAACCAGCAGCAGCCGCAACAGCAGCAGGCCATGCCATGCAATTTATATGCACGGCCTCACTTCTCTCTCTGGCTCAGTTTTTCTTTTTTTTTTTAAATAACATTTTCAAATGCCATGGCATTTATTACCATACTTTGGCATATATTTTTTTGTTCTCTTTATTTTTGCACTCTTTTATAACTCTATAAAGCGCAATCAGAAATATGTATTTATTTTATGGCATGCTGCGAAAGAAATAGTTAACCCATGCCAATGGGCATTGTTCAGATACTCAGATACCTCATATCGCGGCCACTTATGAAGTCGTAACAATGGCAAACAGCTCAATTGCTGAATGGAACCACTCTGATATATGTAGTTGTAATGGTTATAATAGCTAGGAGGTGTGTATGGAATTTCAGATGCGTGGGCTTGCAACCCCTTTGGCTAATTAGCAGCTAGCAGGCATACCCCAAACTACACAGACACAAAATGCAATCAATGGAGACCACTTGAGAGCTGAAGCTGGGGCTGGAACAAAAAAAAAAACAGCAGCCATCAGCTAAATGAAGTGTGGGCCTCAAGTAAAAAATTCAAAGTTAAAAACAACAACAAAAACAACAAAAAAAAAAAAGAAATGGCAGAACAAAAAATTGGAGGAGGCAAAACCAACAAAAAGGATAACCCGTGTGCTTCTGAGATGAGGATGCACTTGAAAATGGAATTTATGCTTCATGCATGATATGTACATCATCATCGTCGTCATCCAGACATCATTCCACTGGCATTTTGGTAATGGAATCGTACGCAGCGCAGCATTCAACTTCAACTCCAGATGCAGCTTCCATATACCATCTACCATAGCCCATATCCCTGGCTCCATCTGTGGCTCCTGCTCCTGCTCTACAGCGCTTCAGTGCTCGTCATTGTGCTCGTCATTGTCGTTTGCTGTTGTCCTCGTCGGCTGATGATTGTCGTGATATATCCTATACCAGGCAGGAGGCAGGCAGGCAGGCAGGCAGCAGGCAGGCAGGCAGGCATCCCTGGCTGGCAAGCACTTGTCCGCATGTGATGCAGAGGGGCCCATAAGTGTTGCTACGTGCTCAAAAGCGTTTCATATTAATACGTCAGACAGAACAGGACAGAGGATAGAGGATAGAGGATAGAGGACAGAGGACAGGAGAGGACATGGGATGTACGATGTGGAATGCGATGATGGGTGGGGCATGTGTGGCATATCCCATGTTCTTCTATGGCGTCTGTGTAAGCAATCAAGTCATGTGATCCCTCTATTTAAGCGAGAGGGTAGAAAGTGACTTTACTGCCACCATCCACTTTGCTCCATCTCAATCCACTGTCAACCCCTACTATCCCTATCTGCCGCCAGAATCCGTACTAGGGCCACAGGACATCATCATCTTGTGCTGTCGTTCTGGCCATGTGCATTCATTGCATATTCATATTCATATTCATATGCTCGTCGACGATGGCAGCAAGTTTGTTGACTTTTCATTTTGTTTGGCTGCCTGGAAAATTCATTGCGCGCCTTGTTTACTCTTAGCGCCGCTTGGCATGGCTTTCAAAACAAAACGCTTTTCACTGGCTGCTGCTGCTGCTGCTCGCTCATCGTATGGCATCCATGGCGTATGAATAATTTAGTGAGTCATTAAAACTGTGCTTCAGCGTCGTCATTCATTCATTCATTCATTCATTCATTCATTGCCTCTTACTCTCTCATCGCGTTAGTGTTAGCCATTCTCCCAATGCCCGCTTTTTGTTGTTATGACACTTTTCACTTTTTCGCCCCTCCTTTGATATTGCCAAAAAACATGGTCTACACCCCGCCCCTTCTGTGCCGACCCACCTTCTTCTTCTTCTTCTGTTGGCTAACACTTCTCCCTCTGGCCACCCTCTTGGCTTCCCCTACTCGTAATCGTAGTGACGCGCCCACTCAAATAATTTCACTAATTGCAGTTTACTCCTCTAGTTTTTTGGCGGCGGGGGGGGCGGCGTCACAACTTACATATTCATAAATATGTATGTATGTATATTCCATTCGTGTTTTGGCTACAAACACCTAACCGGACTTCAAATGGGGAGTGTAAAACCACTAAATATATGGTTTCGAATGCTGCTCTATAAGCGGCGCAGAGTGTTGTGAATCGTTAGCGAGTCTAGGAATACGAGTATCAGTACAGAAAGAGTACTACAGAAGATACTAATAATATGAGGAGAGAGAATATAGATGTTGGTGGATATAGAATAACTTGAATATTCCCAAGAGCGTCGCTTCTAGCATTAAAGAGCCCAACGACATTTGTTTTCTTCATTTTGGATAATCAATAATCAACCGATCGAATTCAGATTCTGCAATCGTATTATAATGTTTATAATGCTACAATTGTTGTTATCTCGTACAGTGCAAATCGTTTATGCCATATCCTGTATAAAAGGCGCTGAATATGAGTCGGAAATCTGAAAATTTTGAAGAGCAATAGAAGCCAGGTGAGCTTGGATCTACAAGTAATCAAAAATCTACTAAAACCCGATGTAAATCCCTTAGCGCTGCTCTTCATCCAAAAATCTTTTTCCCATTGCCAGAGTGTCAGGGTTGAATTTTTTTGGGGAGGCAATCAAAAAGTCCACTCCCATGTAAACCGCACTCCTGGGAGGAAGGAAACACCTATCTTGGTTGCTGCCACAAATTGCTGCACTCTGCCAGACGATGACTACAACTACAACCACAACGTTACAAAGAGGATGATGGCCATGCCATGACATGATGATGATGATGATGATGATGATGAGAACCCTGCCAAGGTGTTGCTTTTGTTAGAAAATTTCATTATTTTGGCTTAAGCTTCACACACACTCCCTGGATGCCCTGGCCCCCTGCTCCATCTCCATTTTTGTCGGCATATTTATGTGAAAGGTACTCGTATATATGCACACACATGCCATTTATAGCCAGGGATTAAAAGTCAAATCCTTTTGTTTAAGTGCCAAAATTAATTTTCATTTGACATGCAATGGGCCACAAGCAAAACATGTTTTCATGCTTGCCACACAGACAACAACGTGGCCAAAAAAAAGCGTCTGGGATGGGCATTCAATGGGCCCCATCTGCTGCTGCCTCCCATCTTGGGTGGAGTTTTTTGTTGTTGTTGTTGCCAGCAGCAGACGATGGCATATCTTTGGCTTTAAAATATTTACCGCAAAGCTGCAGTTGAATGCAAAAATCTCACTAATCCATTGATTGGGGACTTAATTGAGTTTGGCCATAAACGGCGGCGTAGCGTTCCGCTCGTCCAAATATAATCAAATACCAATTTAAATTAACTCAACAGCAATTTAAGCCAACAAAAACAAAAAACAAAAAAAGTATTACCAACTAGACAGCCCAGCCACAGAGCCTGCCACAGCACAACAACAACAACAACAACAACAACAACAACAACAAAAAAGAAAAAATTAAATTAGTGCAAAAATGTAAACATGTTGTATGAGCGAAAGAGAGAGAGAGAGAGAGAAAGAGAGGAGTTGGGTGTAGCTGGTCAGGGGGAGGGAGGGAGTAGACACACGGACATGTAAATGACGCCCGGCACCAGCCTCAAACATGTTAACCGCATGTAAAGTGGTCCGCGGCGATCCAAACCACTGGGGCGGTGGTGGAGGGGGCTATGGATTGGCGCACTGAGATTGAGGGGTCCATTTAAGCGTAGGCATTTTAACGATCCCATAGTCCAAGATCCAACCAAGCAACCGCCAATCGGCAATCGCCAATTTGCCAGGAGAGTCTTTAAACTGATTATTGAGTATTGAAAAGCCATTTCAATGGGGGTCTGAATGCTGGCAGATGACAGTAGAACATAATCTCGGGGTAATCTAAGGAAGAGTAGAAAGAGTAAGGAATGGATATATGTAGCTAGAGATATGAGGCACTTCTTTGAGGCGCTTAATTTGCGATTAACTTCAAGCCAAAAGGCCTGAAAAAAATAATGAAATAACAAGATTTCATTGTAGCATCTTTGGCCGTTCTGGTCTTAATTTTTTGTTTATATCCAATGCTTACACACTAGATTGATTCCCATCATTCGAGGTTGAGCCGGCTAAAGGCAGAATTTTGCGGTTAAGCTTTGTCCGCTCTGCCCTGTATCGCATTTCAATGAAACAATGTTGCTGCTGGCTGGCCAAAATACATGTTAGTTCCATGGAATTATGATATTTTTATTGAAATTTGAAACGATTTTAATTGGCGCCTACTCTCCAGCCAGCCAGCCAGCCGCCCACTCGCAACAAATCCTTCGTCTTCTCCACACAAAAAAAAAAATAAAAATCCCCGAACATGCACGTAATTTGATGCTTTAACGAATTTGAAATATTATACAACAATATGTTTGTCCGCCAAATGCAAAAAAGGAGTTCATTTTTGTTTCACATTTCTCTGTATTTTCGATACCCTGTCAGAGGAGAGTCTGACGATTTCTTTCAGGTGTTTGGGGTGTAGAATGGTAGCTTATTTATTTGATTTTATTTTGCTTGAAAATACAAAATATTTATTTTGGAAAAGAAGAAACTTGAAGAAAATATTTTTATTTTTGTTTTTAAATAAATTTTTTAATAGATAACAATCGATCTTGAAGGGTATCAAAAGCATCAAAACGCCTTCAGCTGGAATTTCCTTTAATTTTTTATACTTTTTTCTTTGTTTTTGGTTTACCGCTAGACGATGCCCGCCTAAAAATTGAGCAAAAGAGTGGCCCAGGGAGGGGTCGGAGTCGTGCCCGAAAAACTTGGCAGACAGGAAACTAAAGTTTTTTTTTTTCTTACCTGAAGACGGACTTGTGATACGAGGACGAAGACGAGGACGAGGACGAGTACGAGTATGTCTGGGAAGAACAACAGTAAACTCAACTAACGGCAAAAACATATTTTTGTTTACCCTTCGAACTGGCTGGGATTAGCCCCCCCCCCTCCCTGCACCCTGTGCCACCTGGAGGGATCCACCATCAGCGGGGGGGGGGGGGGTGCCACCGCACTCTTATCGCCACAAATTAATCAGCTTAATCCGTCGAAAACTTGGAGTTGCCCCCGCCCGACCTAACAGACCCACTGCCAAGATGTTGGCTAACCAGCAGATAAGCAGTTGTTGTATGTGCAACATGCAACGTTAACATGTTAGGTGCCCCCGCAAAGTGCAGGTAATCATCGTGCAAGGGAGGGAGGGATGGATAGAGTGGGAGGAGTGGCGTGTTTGAGGTCCCTGGATTAATGCTCAGCGCCTGGAGGGTGTAATGCCATACTCGTACATATAATCTAATAAGCAGGTGAACTCTGCCCGAAAGGGGTTGATGGATCGAATGGAATGGGTTTCCAAATGGGTTTGCGGGGCCCTTCCACAGAGAGCGCGCGTTAAAGTTGCATTAGAAGGCGGCATAAATAACAAGGTAAATGGCAGGGAATAATGCAATGGATTATACGGAATGGGTGTCCTATATTAGAGGGGTGGGTCGGCGAGGGGGGGGTTAAATCAACAAAAATAATCTTGATTGTGGGCCTAAAGTTAATGAAAGGTGAAGAGAGAGAAAGGGATTACATATATGTATGTACATACATATGTACATATATATGTATTTAGATATTTATGTATGGTACATTCCATCTATGAAGTGAGTCAGAGTCAGAGAGAGCTACATATTCGTACTCTCTCTATACTCCGCTCTTATCTCTTGCACGATCGTGTCGCTGCATGTCGATGCATGCACAAACATCCTCTCACGCATATTGCACACACACACATCTCGCTCTTTCAAGCTGTTCTTCATTCTTTTGCGCTCTCAAAGCAGCAGCAACAACAACTGCAATGCATTTCACTCATCTGATCTGAGATGACAAAAAAAAAATACAAAGCACAAGAAAATAAATCGAAACTTTGCTGCGTAAATTATTTATTGTTGCTGTTTTTCGTTGTAATTAAAATAGCAAAAACCGGAGCAGCAGGAAAAACAAAACAAAAATAAGAACAAGACAGCGATGAGAGCCATAGAGGAAGTTAGTGAGTGTTCAAGCAAGTGAAGTGTCTACTGTAGTTTACACATGTATGTACACATGTATGAATATGTACATAATTTATGTAGGAGCTGTTAAGTAAATACTGCCAACAAAAAAACACAAAAAAATTCAATAAAAAATCAATCCAAAAGTCTCCCCACAAACCATCCTTCATCATACATATGTATCATGAGGATCCCCCCCATACTTAATACTCCTTTTCCATGCCATTGATTGGCCATTATTTATTTTTTTTTGGTTTGGCAACTCCAATTTCTGGGTAATAAAACCATCGCTGTTAAATGCATTTAGCGTTTTTGTCAAAATCAATTGTACGAACAGGAGGAGTGGACTGCCACAGTCCGAACGAACAGTCCATTCAATTGTGGCCAGAAGAGAGTCAAAATCAGTGCCCAGTAACCACTCGTACCTCCCCCTGCAACCGCCCACAGTGTTGACTACTCCCATGGCTGACCATTAGGCTAACCAATCGGGCGGACACACACACACACATTCGGATGTGGCATTCGGAATCGACAGCGAAACTACTCAACATAATGGGCCATGGAGTACGCCATTCAGACGCACCATTCAACGTGCCCCATGGGTGGGCCGGGAAAATAAACAAAACATTAAACTAATAGCGGATGAGTGGAATAGACAGACGAATGGACGGACGGATGGATGGATGGACAGTGTGCTATTATTATTATGTTCTTCTTCTGGCTGTGTTTTTGTAATATTTTAAACAAGTAACGGTACCGAGGGTGGAGTATGGTGGGGTGGGGTGGGGAATGTGGGGCAACCACAGAGACAACCACTGCCAGTGGTCAGCCTTTCAGCCTTCAACATCCTGCCTGCCTGCCAGCCAGCCAGCCAGCCAGCCAGCCTGCCTGCACCATCAACCGTCGACAGTCGCCTGCCTCATCAATAGAGAGGCAAAAAATAAATAATGCAAACGGCAATTTGAGCCTGCCACAGAGAAGATCTCACATCACAATCCCCAGTCCACAGTCCCCAGTCTTCCAATGCGCTGGGCTGTGTGGCATGTGGCATGCAGTCCCAGCCACAGCCACAGTCTCAGCACATTTGCCTGCATCTTTTGAGTCAAAGAGGAATGTGTTTCATGAATTTTAAATTGCATACGAAATTGCAAAAAGATTGATATCCAATCTCACGCAAGCCTCTTGCGGTGGCAGTGGCCAGTGGCAGGTGGGCGAATGCTGGTGCCTCCTCCTGGTGCCTGGTGGCTGGTAGAATGCGACAACGCGTCTGGACCAGACGACATTGCCATTGATTGGGGGTGGAGAGGGGCAAGGGCATCGCGTTTGCTGGGTCTCTGGAATCACCGCGGGGCTATTTACTAGCCAACCGATTGGGGCTCTGTGTCTGCATCTGCAGAAGACTGGCCACTGGGTCCTCCAGCAGCAGAAGCAGCAGCGACAGCGGCAGCAGGAGAAGCGCGCGCACACACACACACACCGCAATTTAAAATGTATGCCTTCCGTTTGCTCATTTCAAGCATCGGAAAATTGTGATTTGTGACTTAATGTATTTATATAAGTCAATGGCAATGGCAATGGCAATGGCAATGGCAATGGCAGTTGGACAGACACAGGACACAGGACACGGGACGGAAGTTGGATGCGGACTAGGAGCCTTCTTCTCTTCTGTGGCACTGCCACTTGCACTGGACACATGTCGTTTGCTCTGGGACGTTGTACAAACTAATTTTATATGTAAGTGGTGTAAATATCATTTTCTGCTGCTGCTGCTGCTGCTGCTGCTGCTATTGCTCTCCCTCCCCTACTACTACTACAGCTGTCCCCATTCAGGTGGGGGGCTCTTCTGTTGCCATTGGCATTAATTTGTAAAAGATTTCCTTGCCATTTTTTTTACCTTCGTGGCTTTGTTTTTC
Source organism: Drosophila subsilvestris (assembly GCA_035043285.1). Lineage (NCBI taxonomy): Eukaryota > Metazoa > Arthropoda > Insecta > Diptera > Drosophilidae > Drosophila > Drosophila subsilvestris. The sequence continues at coordinate 3,889,816 of JAWNNB010001724.1, read as the reverse complement.
TTTTGTTTTTTTTTTTGTTGGACATTTGAAATGGACAAATGCCAATATGTTGGCGTTGATGGCTGCCGGCTGTTGGCGTGTTTGAATGCTGATGATTGTGGGAAAACTCTATTGGGGTGGGGATCATGTGTCTAAAAGTTTGGAAGGAGGGCATGGCACGGTTGATTGGAGGGATTTCCAAAGTGGGGAAATGGGAGCCGTAGGGGGCAGGGAATGTGGTAAAAAGAGCAGGGAGACTCCTGCCAAAGGGGAAAAACTGGTTTTAAACTGTACACTGACCCTCAATCTTAATCAATAACCAAATGAATATCAAATCCAAACACATGCCCATCCATCTCTCAGCCATTACATTATATAGACATATTTGTGATGTGATTTATCTGGCAAATGGCAAATGGCAAAAGCCAATCGCTTGCTCAGCCTTTCAGACACAGCTGCAGTCTACAATCTGCAGACTCCAGACTCTGCGGCTCTCATAACACATCAGCATCTCCTGCTGCTACTCCCGGTTCTCATCTGCATAATTGTATCTGGCAGGCATTTCTAATTGATGTCCAAACGTTGAGGCCATGTCCAAAGTGCAAACAAAACGCAAATCAATCAGCTAACAAGCCAAAACCAGAGGCTGTCCAGCAAACAACCAGCCAACCAACCCCCAAGCCAAAAGCAAACACCACTCGTACTCGTATTCGTACTTATCGCTAAAAACGAATCTTGAAGCGAGCCACAGAGAGAGAGAGAGAGAGCCACATACATATAGGCAGGCCTTTGAGCCATGAGTGTGCTGTGTGTGTGCATGGCCTATACCATATTAATTATGTTTATAATTTGCACAACGGTTAACACGCTCTATTAATTTCACAGTTTTTCTGTTTTTAGCCAGAGAACTTCTTTTATACTCTTTTTTTGTGAGAGGTCTTAGGATTTATGAAATATGTAGAGTGGTTTCCTTTAAATTACAAAATTAAATAAATAAATAAACTATTAAGTTGTAAGAAAAAATAAAAAATAAAAGAAAAAAACGTTTGAAGATTTTTGATAAAACTTTTAAAGTTAAAAAACATTTTTTTATATTAAAATTGTATTTTTGTATTATTTCAACGAATTGTATATGGGGGTATCAAAAGTGTTTTGGCACTTTTGCCCTGTCCCTAAACGCTTGATTGAATTTGCAATCCGAATACAAGAAATATGAAACTCTCTTTCAGTGCTGAACATTTGCAAAGTGGCTATTAGTGGCTTAAAGGGCATCTATGGGTTTGAGGCCGTAGCTTTTTTTGTTGTTGTTTGTGGTCCGCTTGGTCACGCCTTCACGGCGATAAGCCTTGATCCGTAAAAACGCATCGAAAGGCTAAAGGAAATGCAAAAACTGTTTACCCAAAGCGGGGGTTGCAAAAGTGCACTTTGACTTCCTTCGAAGTAATTGCATTGTAATTGCATATACAACAAATAACGGTGCAAAACACCCCTAAACGATCCAACGATCCACCAATCGGTCGATCGATCGATCGATCGATCTATGGATGGATGAATGTTTGTGTGTGTTTTGAGGCGCCTGCATTGGGCTTGCAAATATATTATAATCGTGATTAGGTATGCATTGCCTTTGCCTGACTGGCTGCCAGCCTGCCTGCCTGCTGGATCTGCCGCGCCATAAATCGCACCACAAATCGAAAACTACTACTCCTCCATCTGCTTGGACTGGACGGACTCCCTGCTGCTATGGCACCCACACTCCCCCCACATCCACCCCTACCCCCGTTCACATGCCACATGCAACTGCAACTCCAGCTGCTACTATCTGGCTATGCATAATTCATGGCAGATCAAGCTGTTGCAGGCTTTTGCAGGCCACACAAAATGCTTTACAAATATGTGGCAGCAGCAGCAACAACAGCAGCAGCAGCAGCCTTCGGGCCAAACAGCAACAGCAGCAGCAGCCGTGGCAACACCACGGAACCGCAGCAACAAGAGGCAAGAAAACGTGCCAAGAACTATGCAAAAAGTGCACTTTGAATATTAGCCATTGGGGGCAACAACCATTGGGCCAAGAGAGAGAGAGGATGTTGCTGTGGCCGTTGCTGCTGCTGTTGCATTTAGCCACACTAAAGAGGTTTCAATTACGGAACACGGCTACTGCAAAACGCCCCAAAAACCGCGGCGTTCCCCAAAGCCAAAGAGAGAGACAGAGAGAGAGAGAAAGAGAGAGGTCTAGGACTGGCCAGAAATTACAGTAATTCCCATCACTTAGAGCGAATATTAATGGCCATCGAACGGGCAGCGGATGGATGCCAGATTGGGGGGCATTCAATCAGTGGTTGCATATGCTTTATGCTATGCTGCCCCCTGCGGCCACTGATGCTGCTGCTGCTGCAACAGCTTGGAGTTCATCAACATTGAAAACTGCAGGCAGGAAAAAAATTACAGAAAAAAAGAGGAGCTACAAATACTGACAAATGGGGAAGAAATAGTAAATAGATATATATATATATATATATGTGAATGTATATGGGTATCTGTAGATTGATCTCTAATTATGCGCCAGAAGAGATGGCAGAAAGCACAAGAAATTTTAATCAATGCCCTCCTCCTAGCTGCATGTTTAGCATTTTAGCATTTGTTGACATGCCACGGCTGTCAACAGCTGACAGTTGCAAACCAATGGTGCTGCATCTGTGTCTCTATGGCTGTATGGCTCTCTGGACTCATTATGGCCAGAATGACCAACTTGGGCAAACGGAATGAGGCCCCCAATACGCCAGCAGTCTCTCCAATTGCGCGAACTGAACGAGCGAACGAACGGCGCGCGGAGTGCTGGTAAAATTCCTAGAAAATGTGCGCATTTCATCATCGTTTTGAGACATGTGCTCCATTTTACGTCGTTTGCCTTAACTGACTGACATAACTAAGTGAAGATGAATGCTGCAGCAGGCAGTCAGTCAGCCAGGCAGCAGGCATCAGCTAGAGCTAGAGCTAGAGCCAGAGCCACAGCTACAGATACATCCAGCAGCCCATCAGCTCTTTTCAGATATCAATCATATTTGTGGATGCAACAAGCAACACACAACCGCCCCAGCTCCGACAGTAGCAACACAAGAGGCATGGCGAACGGGCACTGCAGTGTGTGGAGTGTGGAGTATGGAGTGTGGAGTGTGGAGTGTGGAGTGTGGAGCGTGGACTGTGGTCATGGCCGTGCCATACCGTCTGGTCTGCCTTGTCTGTTTTTGCTGCCTGTTGTGCTGCTACGTACCGCACCATAATTATATTATGTGGCATGAATTATTAGACCATATTGGAGCGCGGGCTCTAATGCGTTTCTCGGAACAGGAGATAGACCAGAGACCAGAGCCTGAAAATGATATTGCCTTAATGATGGTAATGACTGCCACTCTCCCGCGACTCGTATCTGTATCTCTGCTGCCTCTCTCTCTCTCTCCCGCTCTCCGTATCGGTGTCTGTGTCTGCTTAGTGGGGTAAACCGTTTTGGTTGCCCCATGTTGCATCCAAAATTGGTCAATGTAACGTTAATTAAATCAAAGACCAGACTTGCAGACCTGCAGACCCGCAGACCAAAACACCGCAGCCAGACCTCGCCAGAGACTCAAAGCCAAAACGCACAGGCCTGACAAATAGATACAAATGGTTATTGGCACGTACGTGTCGTTTGCCATTAGACACTCTGTCGTCCACAGACGACGCTGTTGTCGTTGTCGTTGTCGCTTGACGATCCTAAAAGAAAGAATCGCGTACGTAAAACTATCTACAAAATATCCAGCACTTTAGTGGCAAAAAAAGGCGTGGCGGCATTGGCATGGCTTTGGCATGGCATGTCAGAAATTACAAGTCAGTCAGTCAGTAAGGCATGCAGAAAATTTGCATTGCACTGAGCAACACACACACGTGCCGCAAACACTAGCATATACAAGACATACAGTATACAGTTGCTGTAGTTCGTAAATTGCTCTAAAAAAGATCGTTCCTCTAGCCTTAATCTTACTCGAATGTCAGGTCCAACTTCTAGTCAATATTAAGTACCTTACTCTTCTCTATGTTTTGTATGTCTTTGAAAATCATTTTCCTCAATAAATTTCTGATTTTTCTCAATGTAAAAACTTTGTCTTTGTCTTTGACTTTGCCTTTGTCTTTGACTTTGTCTTTGGTTTTTTCTGTACTTTTTCTCTTTCTCCTTTGAATAATTAGACGCGTGCTAGAATTATGCAGCTATACTCGTACTCGTATCTGTGTGTTTTTGTGGGCGTGGCATGGGGCACCAATGGCGTTGCGTATTTAGCTGTCGACAAGTGCAAGGCGAAGGCGAATATCCAAAGGCAATCAAAGACGCATGACTGATGGACGCGGTGGCCAGGGCCAGGGCCAGTGGCACGGGGCACACTGTTGCAACTGCAACTGAACGGCAAATGGCATTATAATTATAGTCTAAGGGAGGTGGGGTACCTATAATCATGGACAGTGGTGTGAAGATGGTACGTGCAAAAAGGGTGGTGGGTTGGTGGGGGGGGGGGGGCCAATGGTAGGTAGTCGTGTGCCAGATGCGAAATTAAGAGTTCAGGTTGCCATCTAACGAGGATGGGAAGATGGAAGATGGATTAGACCTTACTGTTATGTGTGTTTAAGTTAGGATTAAGGTTGAACTGTAGCTTTGCTGACTTTTGGATGGGTTAAAATTACATTAAAGTAAGTTTTAAGAAAGGTTTGAGAGAGCCAAGATGATGCAGTTGAAGGCTCTAAATATTTATAGATAATTATATCATATTAAATTCCATTTCTAGCTGATATTTTAACTAAATTTTGTTTGATTTTAACCGTTGCAATATGATCCTAAAGTTAATTTTTTTCTATATTTTTTCCAGCCGAAGAAAGAGATCGATCCATTGAGGAGAGCCTCTCTCAAGACTCAGGTGAGTGCAACACGCAGAGCTTTGCCACAAAAGTCGGCAAACATAAATTGAGCTTCAAGCTACCCGCAAAACAATTTTCACCTGTTTCAGGTGTATCTGTATTTGTATCTCTCTCTCTCTCGCCATGGCTGCAAATATTTATAAAATCCAACAATGCATTATCAAGCGGAAGTGCAATTATTCAACGTGCAACATTTTGCGGCAACTGGTAAGTTGTTGCTGCTGCTGCTGCCACTGCGTACCGAAACCAGCAATTTCTAGCCCCAACAGCAAAAGGCTCTAATTAGTTTTTGCAATTTCCACGCGTTCCATGCAGCCAGAGCCTTGCCGCTACTTAGTGTCAGTGCAACAGTTGCATGCAACCGCCCAACCCCCCCGCCTCTCTGGACTCTAGACAAATATGCAATTAGCAGTAACTCTTTGTGTGCCTTTGTTTCTGTTTCTGCTTTTTGTTTGGGTTTTGCTTTTGGTTTTGGTTTTTTTTGCCTCTTTTCTGTATCGATGAAAATGATAGAAAAGTAACAGCTAGGTAACTTGCCACAATCAGGCGGCCTGCCACTTGGCCACTTTGCCACTTAACTGATTTTGGTATTCGGCCCCCCCCCCCCCCCCCTTCCAATTCGGCATTCTGCGCTCTTTCTGATTGCGGAGGGGTTGCCTTGCCTTGCCCCATCCACCAAAAGTGACGGGCAAATATTTAGCCGTATAATTTGTGGGGCGTGCAAAACAGAAAGAAGTAGCTTTCCGCTCTGTATGTAGTACACCTCCCCCCCCCCCACCACCACCCCCCCACCACCCCCCCCCCCCTCTACCCACTCAGCCACCCTTCAGTAGAAGCAGCAGCAGCAAAAGGTGCGTTTTGCCTTCTCCGTTTTGGCTTTTGCATTTCTAATGCAACATGCAACATATGCTACGCACTTCCGCTTGCCACACACATATGTACAGGCATACAAAATGAATGATGGGAAAGGCACAGCCACAGCCCCCAGTTCCAGTGTGGGTTGTGCCCCTCTTTCCGTTCCCCTTGCCACGCCTTGTAGCGTACATATTTTGCAATACCATAATTTGTGAGCCCCTCTGGCTGGTTATGCGTGGCTACACATCCACACCCCACTCTACCTACCACACCCCACTTCTCCCACCACACCCCACTCCCCTTCCACTCTCCCACTCCATTTAGCATATAAATCTTTCAATTTTATGCCAGAGAATTGGAAGATCTTTCGAATAGACGAAAATTAATAAGACTTAATGGGTACCCGAACTGCCTAACGGGGGGTGGGAATGCTTTGCGATTACAGCAGCAATTTACAAATTAGTGCCACATGGGGCAGGCAGCAAACAGCAAACAGCAGAAGCGGCAGCAGCAGCAGCGGCAGCAACAGTAGTTTTCGTAGTAGTTGTATTTTCTGTGGCAGCAATTAGGCACCCACTCAAATGTTTGACCTTCTCCTTAACAACTGATGATCTGCTGATCTGACCCCCTTTTCGGAGTGCCTTAACGTTAGAGAGGGGATGTTCTCCAAGGCATATCTGCAGAGTCAGAGGCAGAGCCAGAGGCAGAGGCACTCCTCAAGTGCTTTTGGTTGATGATAAATGAGGGAAGGAAATTAATGTGTGCATCATTGCTCCTCAAAAAGATATCTGTAGATATGTATGTATGTACATTAATTTATGTTTATATCCACCCATAAAGTTCGGCGTTTGCTATAGTTAAATATTGAGAATTTGTCATGCACAACACCCCTTGGATGGCAACACGAGTCGCAACGCGTGAGAGAGTATAGATGGGAGAGTGTAAATGCCATAAAAGAGGGAATTACTACTATAAGAATACCCATTACTCAGGGTAACGAGCCACTGAGTTTACACATATTTATACTGCAAATATGATTATGCCTCTCAAACAATATTTTTAGCAGAACGATATCTAATATCGATGTCTTGATTATGGAAGGTAAAACAAAAAATAATTAAAATATTTTAAAAATTTTAAATGGGAACAACGTCTTGCCTTTGATCTGTATACCCCTATAATTGACTACAAATACAGGGTATTTGTACAAAGAAATACAAACAGCAGCAGGAAATCAACATTCAATTTGCTTCCAACAGGATAGTCTCTCCCCCACCATCATACTTTCTTTTTATTGCGGATCACTTTTTGGGGCAGGAGCAGCAGAAGGAAACGCGCAAGATCTCTGCTCTAAAATGCTCTAAAACATATTAAAATAATCTATGCCAATGGCTCATAAAATGTGCCAAAGAAGCAGAGAATGCGGGGGAGGGGAGCGCCAAGACAAATGGAGTTTCTTATGTGGAACCATCAGCTTCTTGTCGTAGGCGTTCGTTTTCGTGGCTGTTGTTTCTTTTTATTTTAATTGCAGGTTCAGTAACCTTTCAGCAGGGGCCCCTCTGCGGCACAGCAGGCGACCCTAGGGTCAATGCGGTACGACCACTGACCACTGACCAAAGAGCTCAGAGTTACAGAGTTAGAGAGAGAGAGAGAGAGAGACAGCCAACCCTCATCCAGGGCCCTGCAAAACATGCGAAATCCCACAAAACAAAGTCATGCCATGAGTACACGACGTAGGGGTTGGGGGAAAAGACTGGCAGAGGGGCAGTGACGCTGTTTGCTGCTGACCAACGGCCCGCGTCTAATGCGGAATGTCAAATGTCAAAATATATGGTGAAAATGTGTCAACTTTCTTATCTGATTTGGTCACGCTGCTACTTTTATCCGACGGACGCCAAAATGTACTGCCTGTGCGTGCTTCAGCGCACAAGGGGTAGAGATGGAGGATGGTTGGAAGGGGGAGTGAGGTGAGGTACAGGCAGTCGGGCGTTGGCGTTCGGCATTCGGCATTCGGCGTTCGTAGAGACCTGTTTAGAATTCAATTTTCATACAAAACAAACTAGTCCCTGGGCTACTTCTTCTCAGCCTTCTGTGGTAGTCTTTTAAGTAAGCCTCTGCCTCAATCCCGCCTACTCAGTGTTACCCAATTTTTCTGCTTTTCGGCTACTTTTTTCTACCAATTTTCATTGCTTCTCTTTTACTTTTCTTTATATTTTCGCTATAATTAAAATTAAAAGAAATATAATAGAAAATTAAAAGGAAAACTAAAAAAAAAACGAAGAATAAACGAAAGTTCCCGCGCGTTTTAGGGCCCCTCTTAACTGTGCCGCAAATTAGAATATTTTATGTATCCCAGGCAGTCGATGGTCAGAGGGCGGGGGAAGTTGACAGGTGGAGTGCTTGATGGGAACTGCAATTAAAGGTGGCAATGCCGCCCCGCCGCCGTCTTTGATGTACAGTTTTGGTATGGCGTCCAAAAGCCATTTAAATACCTCCTAAAAGGAATAATTAATTTATGATCTATGGAGTATGGTGAGGGAAGATAGCGTTTTACCAATCCACACTTAAGACCCATGAGCCAATCATTCGGTACGTTTCCTGTCAAATTATGTGGCACTTAAAAAACAAAACAGAGTCTGAAGCCGCAAAAACAACTTGAAGTTGCAGTTGCAGCTACAATCTACAGGCCACAATCTCATAGCATTGCCAACAAGGTGGGACGGGGACGGTGACGGGGGGACTGGTGGGTTGGGTTCAAAAGTTCAAAGCCACTTGGCCATGCGCAACACGCGTCGACAAAAACAGAAGTAGGAAAGGGAGGCACGTCATTGGTTGAACCAAAATGAACTCCCCAAAAGAAACGTTTGACAAAGCAGGAGATCGTCTAGAGATGCAGCAAAAGAGGAGATGGAGAGGAGATGGAGAGGAATGCAGTGCAGTGCAGTGGCGTGGAGTCTGCAAATGATGTGAACCAGTTAACAAAAAGCAGTCAACAGACAAACCGCTAGCTAGAGACAGACACAAAGTCGAAACGAAACGAAACGTAGCGACGACCATTTAAAGTATATTTTATCATTCATTCAAGCAGCATTCAGGCTGGCAGGCAGCAGCAACAGCAACAGCAAAAGCGACTCCATCTCCATCTCTGACTGCAAACTCTTGGACTCATTATCATACAATGACATTTTCCTCCTCTCTCTCTCTCGCTCTCTCTGTCTATATCTCTGGAAAACTGTAAACTACAGTCGGCCATTTGTTGCTGTTGCTGTTGCAACTAAATTCCTTTTGACTCTGCATTTCCTTGGTGGGTTTTTAAAGTAAATTTCGTATGCATCTGATGGACAGTCAACAACATTTGGCGTTTAACAAACGGGGCCAAGCAAAAGATCAGCCATGTACTATACACATATACATATATGTATATAGTGTATCCTATATCTATGGACATGTGTGTGTGTGTGTGTGTGTAAACCCTTTTTGAACCTTTTGCATTGGCACGTAAATAGCCGCAACAATCGCATACAGAGCAGCAGCAACAGCAGCAGTACCAGCACACAAATCGATTGTTGCGCTTCCTTTTCTTTAGAAGAATACCCTAACTGATAGCTTGTGGATAAAGAAGATGTACATATGTATCTTTACACAGTTTAACTATATTTTTCCCAGCTTCATTTTGCTACATTTATCTGTAAAGGGCTTCGAAAAAAGAGGATAATGTTTTAATGCATGCTTTTAGATACAAATATTGATCTTGCATTATTAAAACATCAACATAAATCCTTTTTATTTATTTCCTTATATTTTACATATTTATTTTGTATTTTATATAATATATTTTAATTTTTGTTTCCTTTCTATAACGTATTCATGCATCCATTAATATCTATGTTTTCTTGAGGATACCACTTCTGTAGATCTTTCGACAGAAAATAAGGGCATTGCCGCAACGGTTTTAGCTACGTATTGCCCCACAATATCTGTCGTATTGCGCTTTACAAATGATCAAAACATAGATACAGATACAAGTACTGCCAGCCTGCCTGCCTGCCTGCCTGACTGTCACAGAGAGCGGATCGGAGTGCAGTCCGGGAACTGCCTTAACCTTACAACAAACCAACAAATGTTGCTACTGCAACGGCAACTGTTGCTGCTGTTGCTGTTGCTGCTGCTTCTGCTTCTGCTGTTGCTGTTGTACGTGTGCAATATGCCCGTTAATGCTGCAGTTGTTGCTGCAGTCGCAGTGGCCAATCGCTTTCCCAGCGTCGCATTGTCGCTTCTTTTTGCCGCTGTTGCTGCTGCTTTTGCTGCTGCTGTTGCATTTGTTCGCTTGCTTTTTTGCAGTCGGAGTGGAGTCTTAAGTAGTTCGTGAGTTGAATAACTTTCAATTGAATTGTAAAGTAAACATTGTGTCGGCTTGGACACACCCCAGAAGCAGCAACAGCAACAGCAGCAACATCACAGCCCTGGCCTTTGTTTTCATAGAGAAAGAGATGTGCACCGCGTATCGTGCTTTAGCAAACATTTTAAGGATTGTCCCCTCCCTTTTGGAGTACTCGTATATGCCGCATGCATTAATACTCGTTTCCCCCCTCTATGGCTGCTTTCCCTGCTTTGGCAATCGTTTAATTGTCATGCATTTGGTGCACTTTTTCCTGTCGTTTATTTTTTTTGGTTTTTTTTTTTTGGAGCCCGCATATAGCCCAGCCCAGGCCAGACCGGGCACAGCAGCCGTTGTTGGGGTTGTGCGTGAAACTTAATACGAACTCTTGAACAATTTTGATAAGCATAAAATGCTGCAGAAAAATACAAAAAAAAAACCTGCTGCATAAATATCGAATTTCACAGCCGCCGGTACCGACCTCCACACACACACACACACACACACACACACACACACTCAGTCCCAATACTAGCAATCCCCGTGCGTTCCCTTACCTCCTCTCGCTCAGATTGTCAATTGAATGCAGGCAACGTTGCATAAACATGGCAAAGAAATTGTCATGATCAAAATGTGATATTAAACGTGGCGGCGGCGGCGGCTTGCCACAGAGAGCCAGCAGAATGCCCAGTACCAGTCCGACGCAGATTCGATCCAAAGACCACTTCAAACTGTAGGTCTACTACGAGTATCTGGCAGATACTGCGCGCGACTCTTACTGTTTTCTGTTTTCTGTTTTGGATTTCTATTTGATTTTATTTCCCTAGAAATTATCGTTGATTCGTTTTTGGAGTGGTGGCAGAGGGGGAATTCTTGCTGTTCGTCGCATAAATAGCAATTTTCGTTGGCATTTCCATTTGACATTTAATTGAGATCGTAAAATGTTTTGCAAAGGCAAGACAGAGAGACAGAATCCACAGCTAATGTGAGAGTATCTTTTGGCAGAGACTGAAATGCAGCCGGTTTTTGTAGACAGAGACAGAGACCCCATTAGGGCGCCTACCCGATCAGCATTTTCCTTATATTAAACGCCTGTCAGGGAGTCTCGGGAGGCATAAGTGGCAGCAACAGTAGCAAACCACGCATCTGCGTGAAGCAGCAGCCAACAGCAGCCACCAGAGTCCAGTCTTTTTTTTTTGTTTGCCCACACATCCGTCCGTTCGTTGCATTGAGCGAGCGCCACAAGGCACAAGGAGGTAGGGAGGGAGGGTGGCATAAACGTTTTGTTGTTTTTAATAGAGCCAAAGCGATTACAGACACAGGCAGCAGCAGCAGCAGCAAGCAGCAGGCAGAAGCAGGAGTGGCTGTGCCTGACTGCCTGCCAGCCTGGCTGCATGGCCTCGCGACGAACGACGCGACGCGTAATCAATAAATCTAAAAATAATTCTACCAATACATGTCAAAGCCGTAATAGGGAAACCATAAATTCTTTTTGTTTTCTTACCACAGCGCTTGTTGCATGTGGCTGTGGCGGTGGCGGTGCCAGCACCCAATGGACAGTGGACGAAGCGACGGCTGCAACATGCTACGTGTATTTGTGGCAATAAGTAAACGCTGATTTGGCAGTTAAATGCCCGCAAAACAATTCCTGCTGCTGCTGTTCTGTTGTGGGCAGCAGCCGGATATGCAACAGCAACAGCAGCAATATGTTGCTGGCAGCCAAAAACTGTTAAATGTGACACTAATATCCGTGCAACATCTGATCTGATTAAGTTTTCCTTTAGTTGAGCGTTTTCTTCATTATTCGGGGTTACAGCAGCAACAGGAAGAATCTACAATAGTTGGCAAGGCCTGCCTGCCTGCCTGCCTCCTGATTCACATCGATCCCTTCCTTCGGGGCAGCAGCTACAGCTACTGCAATAATCTCTGCTTAACTATCTGTATGCTGCCACATGTTGCTGTTGCAGGGAACAGCAGCAATCATTTGTCCCTTTGTTTGTCCTTTTAACAACTGCTCCACATAGTCCACTCCTGTCTTGCAGCAGCAGCAACCAATGACATTATTGGCCAACCTCCTACTAGCCTCCATTCCGTAGCAGCAGCACCAGCAGCAGCAGCAGCAGCAGCAGCAGCATGCAAAAAGCCGCCGCACGGCGCTTGTTTGTGCCACAGAGTGCCATGCAACATCCCAAGAGGCAAGAGTCCAAGTCCGTCGTTGATCTTGATACTGTGTCATGATTTATTTTTAATAGTTTGCGCTTAATATGCGCCAGCATCCGCCACAAAGAGACAGAAAGAGATAGAGAGAGAGAGAGAGAGAGACAACGACTTGCAGTGGATGATTGGGGGACTGTAGATGCGGGGGAAATCGCGGGACATTGTCTAGTTGTAAACAACAACTGGCGGCAGCAGCAGCGGCAACTAGTTTTTTTTTCCCCCTGTGTTTTGTCTTCATCTTCAGCGAGGGAGCAGCCAGAGCTGTAGCCAGAGCTGGAGTCAGAGCCACAGCCGTGTGCAAAGTAATTGTTGGTAACACCTGCTTCTTCGCGTCGGCGTTGGTGGCAACATCCATAGAGCAAAAGGCACACAGACTGAGACTGAGACTGGAGACTGAGGCACAGATAGAGTCGAAGTTGGAGCCAAGCAGGCAACACAGGCAACATGGGCAACCTTGGGCCAACAGACAGGATGCATGTTTAATGTGCCGTCGGTTGCTTTTTTTTTGGTTTTCCTCCACTGTTTTGCTGGATACTCGTAGTCGAATACACTGCCGGTGTGTGTGGAATCGGAGTTGGTTTCGGAGTCTCTCTGGTACTTACATTGATTCGTTGTCAGCATTTGGCATTGTTTTTATGAAAGGTTTTTCCTGCTGTTGCCTGTGTAATTCGTTGCAATCATTTTGCAAAAAGACAACAGCAAACAGCAACAAAACAAGCAACTAGCAACAAGCAGCAACGTCAAAGACCAGCAACGTGTCGGCCAAGTCAGCAATCAGCGTCATCAATACCGCTCTTCACCGAACGGTTTGGATCGGATCGGATCAATGGCGTTCTCGCTTTGCGAAAGATAGAAATATAGTGGAAGGCTATGCCATTTATATTGACATCAATTTGAAGTTGTTTTTTTTCTTTCAGCATTTCGTTAATTGTTTCATAGACATTAAGTTATGTTTAGTGGCTAAAAGAAGTGAGTGATGCTGGTGGCATTTTCTGCTGCTGCTGCTGCTGCTGCAGATGTTTCTGTTGCTTTTGCTAGTAATTTCAATAATAAAACTACAAAAACGAAAAGCAAGAAACGCAAGAAAACAGCAACAGGCAAACAGGCAAACAGGCAACAATCACAATCACAACAACGACAATTGCCTTGCATGGAGTGAAAGGCTTCAATCAAAGCGAGCAGCAGCAACACAATCAACAGAGACAGAGACTGGAGACTGGAGACAGAGACGTAGACGTAGACGGAGCGCGATTGCTCTGTTGCTGTTTGCTGGACTTTTTTTATACATTTATTTTTCCTTATTTTGTTGTTGCTGTTGTTGTTGTTGTTGTTGTGGTATCTGAAGTTGGAGCTGCTTTTTCGGCAGACAATGGCAATCAGCAGCAGCAGCAGCAATAGCAACTAGAACGAGGGGCAAAGCCAAGCTAGGTTCCAGCTCGAAAAGCAAACGGCTATGGCAATTGCAAATAATAATGCCCAAGCGGGCAAACATCAGCCACAAAACATCAACTACAGAGCAATGGCTATATGTAATACACTAACAATATGATCTATAGATTGTGTGTGTGGCTTGATGGGATTATGTGCGTAAATCTGGTGGCAGCTATAGGTTAATATTATATATTAATTAGGTGGATAAATACAAGTCTATATATTTGTTGGAGTGCTGGATTTACAGCATTTTATCAAAGAATAATTTTTAAATATTTTTTTAAATCATCAGCAAACAGATATAAGTGAAGATTAAAGATCTTAATGACCTTGCGGAACGAACTTGCATGAAACTACAATTCTCAGTGCACCGTTTGATTGGATTATATACCCAAGCCAAACTATCTGCTGTATCGAAAGGTTGTCTTTGAAATTGTAGGATACAAGTGCATAGTCTGTGCAAAGTTTTTAACCAAAAATTTATACATACATATTTGAGTATTAATTTGAGCTTGTATACTTGAGTCGAAAATTGTTGTTGTTTTCTTTTACTCAAAGATCTCTTGTTAATCATAATATCCTCTCAAAGGGTATACCACATCGCGTCATGTCATAGTCACGTCAATTTTGCTGTTTGTTGTTTGGCCAGAGAGCCAAAACCAAAGCTAAATCTGAGGCTGCCTCCGAGTCTGAGGCTGAGGCTGAAGCCGAATACCGAGTCTGAGAAGGCAGCGCGCGATTTTGTTTTGCTCTTAATTCATTTTTTGTGCAGGAAATCACAGCATGAATCATGCGGCTGTTGCCGAGGAAAAAAAAACAAAACATACAACAACAATAAACAATATACATACATATATAAAATATATAAAAAAAAAGAAAAGAAAAAACTCCAAAATAATCACACGATAGGACGGAGTGTACGGAGCAAACAGCACCACCAGAACCACCAGTGTGTGTGGGGTTGTGTGGTTGTGCCCGAAAAGCAATGCAAAGCTCTACTAAGCTCTGCACTGTCTGAGGGGTGTGTACTGGATGTGTAGGAGCATACTGGCACAAAAGGGGGCGTGGTGGCAGCAGCAGCAGCAGCAGCAGCAACAGCAGCGGGAGGCGGGAAGGAGTTCCCGCTGGCAGTTGCTTGCGGTTTTCCCTATTTTATTATTCAGTTTTTTATCCAAGTTTTTGTTTTTTTTTTTTTGGTTTTGTTTTGCTTGACGGCAGCGCGCGCGCATAGTGCAAAAGTCAGGCGCATGTCACGCGTATTTAAATCAATTTTTTGTTCTCTCTCTCGTTTTATATTTTTTCAGTTTTCTTTTTGCTTATCATAATGTGGGGATATTTATATGTACGCAGTATATTTTGGAAAATAATCGAATTGTATTAAATATTTGAATTTATTTTAATATTAAAATATAAGTCGAAAATGTTTTTTATATTTATGGAGCAATGAACAAGCTGTGGCTGCTCTTGTTATGTTTTTGTTTTGTTTCTATTTTTTCTACCTGCAGCGAAGGGCAGGCAGTCGCAAAATTGTCTTATCTCTTGATCTTTATGCTATCTGCGAGAGCTTTGTTCCTCTCACGCAATGTATTGCCCATTCCCAACAACAACAACAACAACAACAACAACTCACTCTCAGCAAATACGGGACCTGCACAATGCTACGTAGTTTCTGTATTTTGGTTGATCTTCGTTTCCATTTCTACTCTTCCTATTGCTATTAACCACGACCTTTAAGGACCCAAGTTTTTTTTATCTTCGATAGATATTTGTACATAAATGTATCTAAACATTTAATTACAAGATTTGTTGTGCTGAAAAAATGTGTTAAATAAATATAAAAAAAAAAAACAGAAAAAAACATAGCACGCATGCGAAACTTTCAACTTCAGCTTTAATGCTTTTTTTTTTTTGGCTTTGGCTACTTTTAGCTTCTGCTTCGTTTTTTCTGTATGCCCTGTGGGCGTTTTTGTTGCATTAATCAACAATATCCGACGGTATTTTGTTGTCTGTTGTTATTGTTACTTTCGATAGCAAAACAAAAAAAAAAAAAAATAACGCACAAAAACTTTTTGTCCCCAAAAAAAAAGGCGATTTCTTATGGCTTACGGCTGCTGTTTCTCATGTTGTTTTGGCCAAAATTAAAACAGCAATTAAATGGCCAAAAGCCAAACCAACAACAACGACAACAGCCACACGGCAATCAATGCGCCCCGTACTCCACGAAGCAGCGGCATGGGCAAATGAGTTGCAACTCGAAATTCAATTAGCTAACAAAATTCCAATTCGGACCACAGCACGGACAGGGGACAACCGGACACACTCAACCCCGGACCAATGTACCGAAACAACAACCAAAAACTTATAAACACTTTGTTGCTCCTCCCACCACCCCGTCCTGCTGCTCACTAACCTGTGGGCCAGCCACTGATCCTGGCCCAGAGGCAACCCTTACCCTTGGAGTGGAGAGGGCAAGAGGTGGTGGAGGCATCAACGCAGTTGCGTCAACAGAATTTTGGGGTTTTCGAAAATTGAATTAGATGCAGCAGACCGTGTGTTTGGTCGGTGAAAGGAGAGAGAGATGCAGAGAGAGAGTGAGAGAGAGACAAACTCTGGCATTCTCTGTTCGTGCCACAGCCTCGGATTCACTGCCCTGCCCTGCCCTGCCCTGCCACCGCCATCTCCTCTGCCCAGTGCTGCTGTCAATATTAACTGCATTATTGAGCATTGCGGCATGCCACAAACATGTAATTGAATTTCACCCTTGCACCCTGTCTACTTGTGCGGCCAGTAGAGGCCATCCCTTCCTGTGGGAGGCAGGAGGATGTGGATGTCCACTGACCACTCCCCCAGTTCCGGTTCAGAGTTCAGAGCAGTCCCAGAGTCCCGTCCGTCTGTCCATCAGTCATCGTATGGCTCCATGTATTCCTTGTTCTGCCTCTGGTTCAGTTGTTGTCTCTAGTAGATGGTGGGAGGGGAGCTGTGGCAGAGCACTGGAGAAGGGGAATGAATGCTGAGCCTGTGGCTGTGTCATGGGTTTTATAAATATGAAGCTTCTGCGTACGCACAATTTAATTGCTCATTGCATAGTTGTGTGTGGTTTTTCACGCTAAATTTAGATCTAAAATTTCAGTGGAAATATGGAAACCCAAAGGGAATGTGAGAGTGACGGGTTTAAGTTGAAGAAAAAGAGCTACCACAGAGAACATCACACGATGTGGTGCCAAAGATTGACAGAAGGAAAATGGTATAGAAAATCACAGAAAACCAAAGCCAAACATATTAAATATTAATTATCCACTCTTTCTGTCTTAAAAACCATTCAAAAGGGATACAATTTAATGAATATAGAAGGATTAAACAGGAATCGAGTGGGGGATTTCCTTGATTGAATCCATATTATTATCCTAGCATAAATTGCAAATTTTTTCACTGATTAATTTTTGCTATTGCTGTAAATTACTGAGCGCTTCTTCTTCAATCATTGTAAGTGCTTATCAGTGGCTGTGTGCCCCTGCCAGAGTGGGGCTGAGGCAGGGACTGTGTGGCAGACTGGAGGCTGTTGCTGCCTCATTGTTGATTTTGTTATAATGATTGCAATTGTTGCGACTTTTTGTAGCCATTAAGTCATCAATTAAAATAAATAGAAAATTAAAATGGAAATTGAAAAATAAATATAAATATTGTATGTTTTTTTATTTGTATTGTGTCACTGCCACACAGAGTATGGTGTGGGGCCCCAAACGGAGGCAGGCAATTGATAAGCACGTGTTGGGGGGTTCAAATTGTGAGGTCAATGAGGAAGTCATCATCCATCTATCTTTCTAACGTCGCATTCTATTGTTTCCCCAGAGCGAGAGGCAGCAGCTGCAAAATGCAAGGCCATCTATAATTTATAATATTTATTGATAAGACAGAAAGAACCCTATTAGACGATGATTTAGTTCATGTATTTATTGATTAAAAATGGAACGGGGTCAGGCAGATGGATGGTTACATTTTAATGCGACATT
The DNA here is from genome assembly GCA_035043285.1 of Drosophila subsilvestris. NCBI lineage: Eukaryota > Metazoa > Arthropoda > Insecta > Diptera > Drosophilidae > Drosophila > Drosophila subsilvestris. The sequence continues at coordinate 3,872,005 of JAWNNB010001724.1, read as the reverse complement.
TCTGCTTCTAGAAATTATATTTCAGACGCATAATAGAGTTTTCAGTGATTTTATTCAGCAAATCTAAACTTGCCTGCGTAGAATTTTTGTACTCGATACAAAATTTCAACATATTCCAAAAACCACTGAGAACTTCACTGGATTCGAGTGGAATGCCCCAAGAAAATATATACAGTGGCAAATCCTTTTTCCCTTTCACACACAGTCCATGGTCAAGTGCATCAAAATCGCTGACCCGCCCCACCAAAACCGTTCGCAAAGTTAATTAACACATGCCCCCTCAAACTCCGTACAGCAAGCATGCAACTTGCAACAGCCAGCCCCATTCCCGCTTCAGTGATGTGGCGGCATGGGCATCCTTTTCTGTTTTCAGTTTTCTGTGTGTGTTTCTTTGCCGCGGCGGCTGTCCATTTGACAGACTTAATGACTTAATTTTAATTTGCAGCAGCAAATAATCAATTTGAAACTGTTTGTGCAATGTCTGACGCTTGATGACACGACAGCAGCAACTGTCCATCCATCCAATCCATCCTCTCTTCTGTCTCTCCGCTATGGACTCTCTCTCTCTCTCATGTGTCACTTGTGCTTCTCTATTTGCTGACAGCAGTAAAAAGAAAAAAAAGAAAGAGCGAAAAGCGTTTGCAACAAATGTTGCTCAAGTAAAATGTTTGCTTTTGCCCCCCAGACCACACCAGACCGTTCTAAGTGCAGACACGCCCTGAGGCCAGCACACACGCACACAACTGTAGTGTAACTGTACCGCCGTATGTGCCGCTGATAGCAAAACGTGTGTGGTGTGGTGTGTGTGTGTGTGGTGGCCGCCTCATCGATAACAGAAGAGAGGCAGAGAGAGGCCATTGGACTGCTGCTGCTGCGACTGCTGCGACTGCTGCTGCTGGATGATGATGATGTTGTCGATGCCATTCCACACTGATAACATTTGGCAAATGCAAACGCGCAAACGGACAACGCCGGGCAACAAACGCGTATTTAAAATGCCCAAAGAGCATTGCCCATCGGCCGTTCCGTTTGCTGCTGGGGTGCAATGCCCCCGAGATGTCTCTGCCTAGCCACTGGCCATTGCACCGCACCATAGGCAGGCCAGCAGCAGCAGCAGCAGCAGCAGCAGCATGCCAGTGTACACTGTCCACTCTTACACTGTCCATTCATTTGGCCTAGCAAACATTTGCATTGGCCCATTCTCGGTCAATATAGACAGATTTCCATGCAAATTTAATACGCAAACATTACGGGGCGGGGGCCCTGTAAATCTCATCTGTGCTATTGATGATACCTATCTATAAGTATTGGTAAGGGCAGGCAGGGTAGGGTAGAGCGGGGGAAAGTCGCTTGGTTCCACCTGCTGCCTGCTGTTGCTTGCGCATTTTGCTCTGAAGCTGCCACTGGATGCTGCTGCTGCTGCAGCCAATCGGTTAGGCAATCAATTATTGGCCCGTAAGCGGACTCCAACCCAACCCAACCCACTCCACTCTCCCGCACCCCCTCTCCAATCTAGCATCTCACTAACGGATGTGCAAAAGCGCGCTGCCAATTTAAAATACAAACAACTTTAGCTTTTGGCTTTGGCTTTGGCTATGCATCCGTTTCCGCTGCAACAGAAAGGAGTGGCGACGACGACGACGACGACGACGAGGGGGCAGTGGACGGCAGAGCTGCAAGTTGTGGCAGAGTGTGGCAGTTCGTTTGGCAATGCCCTTGAGGCCAAAATGCAACGTTAAGTAGGCCTTTGGCAATGGTTTTCGAGGGGTGGGGGCAGGGGATAGCAGATTTATTTACACAGATACTAGATACAAGTTCTGATAGTGATTGATGGTAGAATGGAATGAGTTTTGCGGTAAGGGGAATGAAATTGATTGATACAGTGATATATCTGGAGATGGAAATATGTTCCCGAATAAAGATGCTCTTAGAAAAAGCCTTTAACCACAAATTCTATATAAATTTACATACATAAATGAAGGTAAATCTACAGAAAACACTAGAAACAGAAACTAATATCCTCTGTAAGTTGTCAGTGTGTGTGCATCCACAACTTTTATTGTTTGGCTCCCACTTAAAGGAATATTAGCCAACTGTTTTCCCTGAAAAAAAAAAAACACTTCCTACCGACCTTCTGCCCATACGAAAAAAAATCAATTAATGCATTTAATTTAACTCGATTCCCTAACGAGCGACGCCTTGCAACTCCTGCTCTCTCTCTCTGTATAGACAAGAACGGAGGCATTTAAATAATTTTTCGTGTGAACATTAAAAAATGGAGAAAATACAGAAAAAAGGTGCAGGGGAAAACGGTTACAGGGGACCAGCCCCTACTTGACACCAGACGAAACGAAATGAAATGAAATGAATGGAAAGGATCCCTGGGACCACCGCAGAGCGTTTGCCAACTTCCGGAGTGCGCGCGGACGGCCATGTCCGGGTCCTGGTCCTCGTCCTGGCCCGTACTCTGCAAATTAAATGCAATGACAAATGCACTCCGTCAAATTGAAAAGGGATTTCTCTTATTAATTATGACGCCGCCGCAGAGCAGCCGCAGCAGCAGCAACAGCAACAGCAACAGCAGCGAAAGGGTTGATGACAACATGTCGCGAAAGGGAAACAAGGGAATGGTGAAAGGTAACGGGAATGGGGAAGGGGAAGGCGTTCTCTGAGGTCTGATGCCCAGCCAACTGTCGATTTTAACTGCCCAAACAGTGTGGTGTGGATAGAGAGGGGGGATAGGTCTCTTTCGTATACTTATTGTACGTATGTGCATGTGTGTGTGTGTGTGTGTGTAATGTGCGCCGCAATGCACATTTAAATACAAAAAAAAAATTAATAATAACTCTGCGGTTGTCCGCAACATGGCCGCCTTTTGTTTTCGTATTCCTTCTTGTTTTTGTTGTCGCTGGTTTTTTTTTTTTATTTATCATTTTATGCATTTAATTTGTATTTTTTTTCTTTCCTACAAGCGCCTGCGCGAATTGCTTACCCAAAAGCACACTCCTCTCTCACACTCAGTGCCTGCCCCCCGCCCTCAGGCACTCGTTTTTTTTCCAACAATTAATTCAAAAAGAATTTCAGGAGGGATTAGAGCCGGGATAGGCACCACAGAATTGCATCGATTGTGCTCGATATCCTCACCGTATACCTTTAAAACGAAAATTTCATTTGATTTCTAAGTTCTAAGACCATTTCGGTGTTTGTCTAGATCATAAAGAGAATGTTTGTTACCGAATGCGTACAAATTTCATTATTTGGGGATTTTAAATCAGCGAAACGATCAATTTTTACATATAAATTGTATTTAACGCTGATATCTATTAAATGTCATCTAAAATGATGCACAAACGGAAATAATTTCGTTTAAAAATCTTCTACATATACATATATGTATGTATTTATCTTAAACTATATCTTACAGTGGCAAATCTTGTATTTATCTACCTATCTATACCTATGGCTTGAGATATATGTATTTGTGGCTACCACTAGACGGAATATTCATCAGTGATAGTGCCAACAACTCTGAATACTTCCTGTATAAGCCACAAACTGTCAGATAATATATTTTTGTAATACCCATCAAGTTTTGTATGTCTCTTTGATGAAAGGAAAATCTCTTTATTTCACTTCTTCACTCTCCAAAAAGAAGGGGAAGTTTTTTTTTCCACTGATTGTTGTTATAATTATTGTGGCTGCTGCATTTTGAATGCTACTTGATCTTGTATCCAAACACACACAGATACACACACACACACACACACATTTATACACTCGTACATAAATTTTATTTGCCACTCTGTCAGAGTTGTCATGTCAAATGTAATTAAGCGATTATACATTCGAATTTATTTTCGTTTTTCTTGTGCTTAGCTCTGGACCTTGGGACTTGGGACTCTCGGCCACCGGTCTGTGGGTCTGGTGAAAGATGAAAGTCTTTTTTAAGCCACTTTGACAGCATAATTAAGCTACCCATCTCCCTCACACACTCGCGCACTATCACATGTTATCTTTTCTCTTTGTGGAAAATGCTTTTTTTTATATATATTTTTATACTCGAAATTATGCAAATGTGAGTAAAAGTCGGAACTAAAGGAAGAAACTCTGATGATAGATGCAGCTCTGATGTGTCTACAAAACATTCGCTGCCACAATGAGCTGTCATTGAGCGATGTCCATGATTCATGGTTGGGAAAACCTTGATTCATGAGTGATTGATCCATGATTCATTATTAAATGCACATTTCTTTGAACTAAATAGCCCTGTCAGAAGAACCATCACGCCCTTATCTCTGACTCTTCAACACGTACTCATATCCCCCACCCTTTACTCTTTCATTCGATAATTATGTTAATTCAGTTGCAACATTTTTCGCTCAGTGCATAATTGCTATATTAGCAAAAGGCAACCAGACCCGCGCTGCTCCTACAGCTCTCTTGGCTTAATCTCTCTCGTTGGACTGGCTGGCTTTGTGTGTGTGTGTGTGTGTGTTGCGGTTGTGTGTGGAAGCCAAAAGAACATTTTGTTGCCGTGTTTTTGCCACTGTCGTGCGCTGTGTGCCATGTTGAGTCGAGCAGACCTTGTCGTCCATTCCATCCACTTCACAATGTTTTGGGTGTCAAATTGATAATCGCGTGAGTTGTTATCACAAAAGTGGCAGTGGCAGTGGCAGAGTGGCAATGGCAGGAGGGAAGAAAAGTGCATTAGCTACACGTCGGCACATTTTGCGAAGAAGGTAAAAGGTACAGCTTATTGGGGTTGCTGACTCAGCCAGAAAGGATGAAGGACCAGGACCAGGACCAGGAAGGACCTGCTGACCCCCGTTCTTGTAAGCGATCAAAAAATATAATTGTAATTGTAACATAGGAGAGAGAGAGAGAGAGAGAGAGAGAGAGAGAAGAGGTGCTTGTGTTTACCGTTTGTTCGCATAATTTGATATCAGAGAATGTAAATCGAACCCATTGAAGCGCACCCCCCAAATGTTGTTGCACGTTATTGAAGGTGCAAACAAGCCGCTGCGGCTGAGGGGTAGGCGGCATACAACTTTCGTCGGTAGGGATGGATGGATGGATGGATGGAAAGGTGTAGATAAAGCGCAATTACATGCGATTATCATGAAATATGTAGCGAAAATTATGAAATGTATAATTTACAGTTAGGCCAAACAACCCACACACAGCCATGCACCATGCACCGTGCACCGTGCACCATGCACCATGGGGCACACTCTGGGATGCGATGCACTTTCCGACGAAAGGCCTGTCGTTCGGTTGCTTGTTTTCTTTCATTTTCTTATGTTTGTTTGTGTTTGTTTGTCGCTCGCCTGTCTTAGGGTGTGTGCCAAACCATAAAAATGTTGTTAAACACACCGATAGAGAGAGAGAGACGACGACGACAACGACAACGACAACGACGAGAGGAGAACCCAACTAAAACGAACAGAATGGAGAATGGAGAACGGTGAACGGAGTGCCTAAAATGTGTGGGGTAGCAGGGGTAGCAGTGTGTGTAAAGTGGCCCCCGTGCGTGTGTGTGTTTCGTGTCGTGTCGTTTCGTTTCGTTCGTTCGTTCTCTCTGCATAAAAAGCAAACAAAATTGATTTGAAAATTGCACGAGACAAGGCATACACTCACTCACTCACTCACGTCTTCTCTCTCTCTCCCTTTCTTACGGCACTGCACCAACAGATGCATTCGCTGGACAACATGTCAGAGCCATGAAAATGATGTTACAAACAGAATTCTACTCTTTATGCGAATATGTATATTTAATGTACAGCCGCAACTGGGTAATTGTTTTGCATATGTATATGTACCTGTGCCTATAATGATTCGATTATTATGATTTTGATCAGTGATCAGTAGCTAGAGACTCTATCTACTGTCTAGCACTATTCTACGTTGCAGGCTCTCATTCTCATTCAATTTGTTAACGCTACAAAAATGTATACATGGTTATGGCTAACAGAGCTGCTTTACTGCCTCATATCTAGGTTTTTCTTTCTTTACTGTTACATACTTTATTACAAACACATCATACCCTTTGTATCTCCAGTGTATGCATGCATTGAGTACACATAATGACAACAACAGGCGACAACAGCAACAACAACAAACAACAACATTTTTGGTGGGGCGACTCAACCACCTATGAAAACTATGAAACATGCGCGAAAATCACTAGTTGCAATTACCGCTCCTCCTCCTCCTTCGCCACCGTCTATACCACGCCAATGCCCCGCCCACAGCTTTAACCGCCTTTCTTTGCCTCATTTTATGACTCTGTCGTCCGCTGTCCCTTGTCCGTTGTCCGTTGTCCGTGGCTGGCATATGTTGATTTTTGGCTTAAATGTTTTGGCCGTTGTAAAAATGTAAAAATAAAGTGCAAATAACGGCAGTGCCCTCAGTGCTGGGCAGCAATCTATCATGTGATAATAATGGGGTACAGCAGTAAACCAAAGCCCACCCCACCCCCCTAGCCACCATACCTTTCCACTATGTACCCCACCAAGGGCAGCAGAACTTTGAAATTATTGGTAGTAAACAACTAGCCAGCCGTTGAATGGGTGATAAGTTGTGGAAGAGACTGCAAACTTTAGAGATATTTTAGATGGATTTTTAATGGAATGTATGTTTTCTTTAATCAGCTATAAAAATTCTCTAAGAGGTTAGCTAAGGGATAAGCATTTAGTGGCTCTTTCCGGATTAAGCACACATCTCAAAATGCGAGAACGACGCCTAAACCCAACCGATTATCCATGGAGACCAGCAATGAACTAGACATAATCATAAAACAAAATGTCTGATAAGTCAGTCGTCTCCATTCATTTCAGAGAATTGCAGAGGCAACTCTTTAGTCGGTTGAAGCTTCTCCACCTCCTCTCTCTCTCTCTCTCTGCTCTCCTCCAATGACCTGCCAACGATCTAGTAATCTGTGCAACATTGTTGCCTTCCATAGCCTATTTATAGAATGAGAGTCAAGACAGCAGCAGAGAGAGAGAGAGAGAGAGAGAGAGCGCGCGGGAGAGAGAGAGAGAGGGATCTTCTGGTGCTCGTATTGCACTCATTTTATTGATATTTGATAACATTGTCATGCCATGGCCCTGTCTGTCCCTCTGACCCCCTGTCTGCTTGTCCATCTCTCACTTCTCTGTCATTCACTCGACTTGGAATTCGATGCGCTAATCGGCTTAAGGGGTAGAGCTCTGTCTCTGGCTCTGGTACTGCTTGTGTCCCTCCACTGAGACTGCTAAATGGATTTGAGTGTTTTAATTAGCAGCAGAAAATGCTGCAAATTGTCGTGGCATTTCGTGGGGGGGAATTACATTCCATTCCGACTACCAGACTGCCGACAGTTTAATGGTCTTCAAGCTTCCACTTTAAGCGCTGTAGAAACTCTTTTGAAACATTTTTTTTTTGGCTGGAAAATTCTCAACATTTTCTCGACCTTGTTAATGCATTTTCCTTTTTGGCATTCAGAATAGGAAATAAATCAACAATAAGAATGCTGAAAAATAAAGAGAGAGAGAGAGAAAGAGAGAACAGTGGCCGCGCCCTCTGCCAAATAAATCATTTTGGACTTTTTTGATTATTATATAAAATACGTATGTATGTATATAAAACATTTAGAACCGTTCCGATGTTATCAACAGCTGCTTGGGGCACGACACGACACGACACGTATTCATATTCATATTGTGTGTTCATTTTTATATTTTATTTAAAATTCATTTCTTCTACAATTATATACGTGACATTCTTGGCTAAAACTAAAAAGCAACAGCTGCAACGTCGATTTGGAACTATTAAACCAAAGAGCGGGGCAACGAACACACACAGCAAAAGATACATAAAACTAATTTCATAATAGCTAAGAAATTGTATTCAGCCAAATGACATGTTCAATAAAATGAGCACTTAAATAATTTCGGATGGAAGACAGATATACATAGATAGATTTCTTTTTTGAATGATTAAATCATCAAAGACTCATCAAGAAAGGAATCTGAACTCACCTCCCTTCTCTCTCTCTTGCACCCGTTCTGGTTGTAAGCTTTCTATAATAGATCACAAATATACATATGTATGTATAATCTAACAACAACAAAAACATTAAAAAACATTACCCCCCTTCCTAAGTAAAAATGTTTCTGCCATTAAACATTGTATTTTTTTTTGTGTGTCAAATAATTTGAACCTGACCTTCATGATGATTTCACAGCCTCTCATTTGTAGAGTTAGCTTGTAAAATGGTCTATTAAATATACATTAAAAAACACACGTACGTATGTACATACATATATACATACGTACGATCATGTTGTGGTTAAGTGCGGGGGCAGGTTAAAAGTTTGCCAAAAAAAGCAGAGAGAGAGATGGAGAGAACCCAAGGCAAATGCGAATGCCTTGAACAACCAAAAAAAGAAGATCTACAGCCACAACGACAACTAAAAGAGTGACTAATTTTGTTGTTGTTGTTTGGTCTGGTCTAATGATTGATGGCAGTCCCTCTCTCTGTTCCTTTGTTCCTATGTTTTTCTGTTGATTAAGCTTACTTAGTGGATGAATTATATAGAAAAATAGCAAACATTTTTAGCTATTTTCATGGGTTTTATTAGCAACCATTAGCTCTGCTCATTACCCTATACTAAATAGAGACACGGATGTATATTAAAGTTCTGTGGCATCCGCAGATATTAAAGATACGACACAAACTGCAAATGAAGAATCATAAACGATGATCATATCTATTCGATTATATCGAGAATGAACACCTGGCTTTCGAATAATATTAATTCAATGAGCAACGCTCTTTTGGGTGCAATGTCTTTGGGATGCATAGGCAGATCACGTTTCGATCTGGGTATTTTGGTATTGTACGGATTGTTGCATCGACTTGACAGGTTTCGACTGTATCTGTCCGATTCTGTGCGAACATGTCAAGGTATCGCATCCTCATTATACACACAGATACACACAAACACAGCCATAAATCATAATTGTTTGAATCTTAAATTTTTGTTGTCAGTCTTCTGGCAGCAGCGTCATAATTTATAATCAATTTGCCTTTCAAAAAAAATAAAAACTAACTCTCTTGTCGCCGCCGCTGCATACAAACATACATATGCACATACATACATATGTATATTTATTATCTTATATATATGTACATATATTTATTATTTTCGTTTTTATTACATTTTTTTTTTCTCTATATAATTCTTTTTAGTTTGGTTTGGTGTGTGTGTTTTTTTTTCCTGCTGCTGTCTTTATAGACATTTCAATGAATAATGTTTTCGTTTGTTGGCGAATTTATTTCGCTGTTTTCAGTTGTTGTTGTTGGTTTGCTTTTTGTTGTTTTTCTGTTTGCTATATTTCTTGCCTGTTTAAATTTTTGTTGAAGTGTTCATTTTGTTGTCATGTTGTTTCTATGCGCCTTGGTGAAGTGATTTAGTGCGTTCATATGCCAGCAAAATCTTCCGGTTATATTTTAGGATGGGGGCAAAACCACACACACACACACACACACGCACACACGCAATAAAAAACGGTGGAAGAAAGAGAGGAGAATGTTGAACATAAGCAAATGGGGGTTATTGGACAATCTGAAGCGTAACAGAGTTACGAATTCTGCAGAAGAAAGATGTTAGTTGAGAGTTGAGAAAGATATAGTGCTTGGGGGATAACAAATCAAAGAAATATTGGTTTCTATTCAGGAATGAATTTATAGTCTCAAATTCCTGTGTAAATTTTATTCATTCTTTCAATATTTAAGAGACTAGATTTAGTCTCTATCTTTGTCATTCTGTTATCTTCTTTTTGATATTAAAAAGAACCAACCATCATTAGGATTATCACGATTAATAGCCTGAACACCTGCCATTCTCAGATTTCGTTTGGCTAAGATCCTAATGAAAATCTCTTTAGATATTATTTGTTTAAATCTAACACTAATACTGACCTCCATGGACCCCTCCATTCACACTTTATTCGTGTGCCGCACTGTTACCATGGAGCTTTCGGCACAGTGGTTGCCAAAATTAGTCAACGCCAGCCATAAATTAAATGAATCCAGCAACAAATCGAATGAATAGAAGACACAAACAACAAATGAAATCACAAGTGTTGTTGCTGTTTTTTGTTTTTTTTTTGTATTTTTTATTAATTTCTTTTCATGAAATATTTGTATGTGAAATGTCTTTATAGTCAAGTGTTATCTGATTAAACAATTAATTAGTATGGATTTCCTTTCCTCTCTCTCCTCTTTGTGCTCTGCCCATAGTCATCCGTCTCCTTAGTCACATTTTGCGATGGCCTTTGGCTTTAACATAGATAGGGATCTTAAGCCTTAAAATTCAAATTAATTCGAAATTATTCAAAATAAATTTGTGAACATTTTTTATGACAAGCCGTTTTTGTTGTTGTTTTTGTTTTTCTGGTGGTGCGATGATGCAGACAGCAGGCACTATATCATCGAAGAGAGAACTTTTCCAGACACGTGTCTGGAAAGAAACTAAGAAAATAAAATTCAAAATAAAAATTTGAAAATCGAATAACTGGAAACTGGAAACATTAAGTCATCGATTCAGCCCGTAATCTCCTCTCTGGTTGTGTTCGGCTGCTAAGTGGTCCAACAACTTGTCAATTTGATATCAAATTCAATAAAATCAAATTAAATACTCAACAGAAATGCTAATGAGAGTGGGAACAGAGTGAGATCTGTAGAGAAAATTGTAGGGCAGTTTAGGGCCGAGTGCCACATAAGAAAATATAATGAGGCACCCAACAAAAATGAAAATGAGATAAAAACCATAGAGGAAAGAATAAACAACAAACATGGTAGTAGGCGCAAAAATACAATAACAACAAAATCTATAGAAAAAAGACCAAAATTTTCGTTAGGTGTGGCATTTCAAATGGTTCGACGCCTCTCAAAAGTGTTTGCCGCTTGGCTGGCTCTGGGCTCTGGGCTCTGCCTCTGCCTCTGCTGTCCCCACCAGAGGAGAGTCACCATCTCAGTCTCAGTCTGAGTCTCCGTCTCCGTCTCAGACTTTAACTTAAGGAAAGACTTGGATTATGAACGACTGAAATATGCAAATTTATCTACAAGTCTCCTCCACATATGAGCCCCTCGCTTTATAGAAATTTATACAGCATTTTTACTCATATATGTATATACCATATATATATGTATACATTCTGTTTTGTTGTTGCTGTGCTTGAATTTGCATAAAAAGGGTTGAGTAGCTGAAGATTAACTGGCAAACGACAACAACTGCAGAGAGACAGAGCAGAGCTATTGTATGGCGATTGAGGGGGTATCGGGGAGGGTATCGCTTAGTGGCGAGCTGTGGGAAGAGTGCGGCTGTGTGTTGGCCTCTGCCATAATAGGATGGGGGAAGTCACCATTAACTTATCTCAACAAAAAATAAAACAACAAAAGCAAATCACCAACGAAAGTATTAATTATTAATGGAAAAATTAATTATAAAAAAGAAACAAAACAAAAAAAACGGCGATAAGAACTGTAAATCTCTCTGTGACTGTATTTTAAAATTTGGGTATTTAAAATAAATGTTATAACAAATTTTAAATACAAGTTTGAATGCAATTGAGATTAAACGATCAAGGGATTAGGCAGAAGACAAATGATTTCGTGTCGAGGCTAACAATCATAAAAAAAAGAGCAAAACAGATAGAAAAAAGAGGAAAAAAACAAAAGTTAGAGAACAAAGTTTGACTCGAAAGAGCCAAGCAACCCCAGGGATTAGTTCGGTTATAGATTTAAAAGTCTTTTGTCCACTTTCTGTCAATTCGAATATTGCCTAAATTACACGGTACTAATAAGTGTGTCCAATCAACCTTGCCTCTTCCAAAAATTGTGTGTCAATGGACGACAGTTTCCCTTGGTTTGGCCGCCTAAGAGCCAGAATTCAATGCCTCATTTAAAATCGAATTTATCTACGCTTAATGGAAAACTCGAAAGCTGCCTTTTTGCATGCCCTTCGTGGCACATAAAGTCATGGCGATATCTTAAGCCCCCAGAGCAGGGTAATTAAAGCCACAGATAAGAATAAAAAGCCAGCGCCCTCCTGGAATCGTAATTTATTCAAATGCCATTATGGATATTACTTTTTAGATTGCAGATTGTGGTCGATCGTTATACTTATCTAAATGCTAGTGACATAGTAGCGGCATAAATTCTTTCTGAAATCTATCGTTTGGGGACTGCCTCAGCACAAACACACACACACAGAGAAGGAACTCTGCCATTCATTGAGTGGCTCTGCACACCTGTTGCCAGTGTCGGTGCGATGCAGAATTTTACTTCCTGGTTTCAGTCTGGGGGTTCATTGGCATTTAAGCATTGGAGGAGTCACATGTGGCTCACGTCCTGTTCTGCCTGCTCTGCCCTGCCAGTTCCTGCTGCTGCTGCTGCTGCTGTTATGCCTGCGACTAAGCCTTGCCTGTCGTCATCTGTGTGCTGTGTGCTTGCTCCTCTTCTCTCATTTGCCAGAGACAAAAGACGTTTGAGGTTGATGACACCGAACCGACAGAGGCCCATAGAGGTTGGCCGTTTTACAGTTGCTTGAACTAGTTCTCTCTCTCCCTCTGGCTCTGTCTCTCTCTCTCTCTCTCTCTCTCTCTCTTAACCCGCTGCGGCACGTGGCCAGAACCGAAAAGCCTTCTGAAAAAGGGGCGCCACTATAGAAACTCTGGGCAGCCGGCCAGGTTTGTGTCTCCTCCACGTTGTCGTTCGTTCGGCAAATCATAAAAATATTTATGTAAATGAATCATTTAAACGCAATGGGATGGACATGGAGCTTTGGCTTTGGCTTTGGCTCTGCCTTTGGCTGCTGCTGCTCCGAGACTCTTCTGCTGCTTGGGAATGCTCAACACGCGCTCTCCGCTTTGCCAAATGGCCAAAAAAAAAAAAATAAACACACTACACTACAAAATACAAATTATGGCTCATGGGATTAGCATAAATTGTGGCCGCCGCCCCATACATAGACCGGGCAGTGTTTTTATTTTCTTGCCTGTCTGTCTGCCTGTTTGGCTGCCAATCCATCGGTTCGATCGGATCGGATCGGATCGGATCGTACGCTTATATGGGGTCGGTCTCTCTCTCTCTCTCTTTATATGTCTCTGATAAGCTCTCCTTTTGGCCATGCCAAACATGGCCAGCACACACTCGCATTCCAGCCTCATATTTATGTCAAAATCCATCAAAGCTTATGTCCACCGTTAGAGTCCGACGCGCGTATCTATCGTTGAAAATCGGCTTTTCGTTGGGTTTTTGGTTTTTGGGCGAGAGGTGGGGTGTGGGGTGGACACCGAACAATGCCACGCAAATCTGACAGTAAAGTAATGTTGGAGACACCAAGGCGATAACTCAAAGAAATAAGAACAGATACACAGCCCGTGTATGTATCTGGTGGATACAATGTTTCGACTTGAAAAAGCTGAACTCAAAAATTAATACATTTCAAATGAATAACAAATGATTTAAATGATTTGTTTAGAGTGTCGTACCACTCTGTGTGTGGGTTGTTGGGGTCTCAAAACTAGTTTCTAGATCGTGTGGCAACAACAGCATTTCCTGCTGCTGCTGCTGCTGCTGCTGCGGCTGCTGTTACGATCTTCGATGTGAGTCAACTTCCGACGTGACAAGAGTCTGGGGCCCCAAGCAGCGGTACACACTATAACTAACTTAATCGATTGCAAAATTATTTCTTGTAGATAATTTCCAGGTTGACGTCAGCGTTAATTGTACAACAAATCTATGGCACGACTCTATCGTTCTCCCTCTCTCTGAATCACTCAAGTGCACGTGGCTGATTTATTAGATTTGTCTATCTATCTATCTATATGTGGTAAATGACCATAAATGTGAGGTAAACCTAATACCTACAGAAGGTGGGGGGGGGGGGGGGGGGGGCAAGCCTAACCTTTAGGTATCTACAGCCTTGACCGCCGCCAAGTGCTGACAGTCGCACATACTCGTATATACTCTGTAGTGGCAGAGACAACCCCTCTTGATAATTAGCATATTTTGCACCGATATGGGTCAGCCTTAGCTGTGCCTTACTGTGCCTTCTTTCTGGCTCTCAAAAAACTGGGTTGGGTCCGAGAAGTGGGTTCTCATTCTAGGGCTGGGCCCCCTTGTGGAAGGGGATTAACATTAGTAGCTACATACAGCACAAAATACAGCACAAATAAAAAAAAAACAGACTGTTAAATGGCACTGGGGTAAGAATATGATAGCATATATCAAATGAGATCATCTCACAGGGAGACAATTTTTATATGAATATGTAGAACATGAAAATAATATTCACTCAATATGGAAAGTTTTCATAAGAGTTTTAACAGCCAAGAAGCATTCAAGATATCGTTGCAGCTAGTCAAATTATTCTAGACTTGTTTAATGCTACTCAAATTTGTTTATTTTACCTTTTTAAACAGGATTCTTCTTTAGGGGACTAGGTCTTTAAATAACCTTCACAGTAGGATCTTTAAAAGAATTTATACTAGGAGGAATCAAAGAAATGGAAAATACTTGTCAGAAGATTCATTTTCCAATGGAAACTTAGCGTCTTAGAGTCTCTCCTGCAAGCGTCTTTTCTACCTTAACTTACTTATATTGTTTTCAAGCTTCTAGCTATCATCTATTTAGAAGCTTCAACCAAAAGCTAAGTACAAAAAGGTGACCCTTAACATAACTTGCCTTTTTGGTATAACAGAAGTCTAAGCAACAAACTTTCTTTTATAGAAATACACGAAGCTGCCTCTAAGGCTCTATTTCCACTGTATCCCCCACCTAAAGATATGACTGGAACCTAAAGTTTTGTTTGTTTTTGTCCGCTTGCCCGCGTATTCGCTATCGCAATCGTCGTCGCAGTGTCCGACAGTGTCAGACGACAGTCGTCCCCCATCGCTTCCACCTCCACCATTCATTCCACCGTCGTCGACGGCTTAGTCAGCAGTTTGGAGTCGTGTCAATGCGATTGGCATTTAACGAGCTTCATAGCTTATAGGGTTAACATTTTGGCATAAGTACATTTAGTACACACCCAGTTTCCAACTGTTTTCCGTACAGTTTTCCATCTACTATTATTCCTGTGTGTGTGTGTGTGTGTGTGTGTGTGTGCCACATAGCACGTGTATCTGTGTCGCCCATCTCTCGGTCTGTGCTGGCTAGCTGGCTATCCCCTGGCTATCGTATCTCTCACTATTGTGAGGTACTTGTCATTTAGTTTACTATTTACTGTCACGCTTTTGAGTGCCCCCCCCCCCCCCCCACCACCCATCGACGTGGGGTACTGAATAGTGGAGACTGTTTTTGGGGCTTGGCTAACATGGGAAGGGCTCCATTTGGAGGGACATATGAGGGAGAAGAGAGAGAGAGAAGTCTGTGTGTGTGTTTGGGTCACTAAAACAGAGAGAATCAATGAATAAATTAAGGTTTTGTTCGAAGAAAAGTTATACATCAAGTGATTCCATTTTCTAAATAATTAAAAGTAAACAAAACAACTTTTGTTAGCCCAAAAAAAAGGGGATTTTTATTTACCAAAATTTTGTTTTATTTACTAAGAATTTTTATTTATTTTAACACAGCGCGCTGTGGTCTCAACAGACCTTATAAATTAATCATAACAAAATTATCAATTTGTGTTTCCTTTTATTTAAAATATTCCATAAATAAAATGTATTTCTATTCATATAAAGTACACCTAAAATGTATGTTTTAATAATGGCAAAACTTTGAGCCAATTCACAAAACATTTCCATGCAGAAATTTTGTTTTTGTCGCAAAATAAATAGAAATTTTGTTTGTTTCATGGAAATTTATTTTCCTTAATTTGCTGGGAATGAAAAATAAATTAATAAACACATACATATTGTGCTTCAATCAGCCAATCAATGTTTTTTTCAGTTAAAATGTAATCTTAAATTAACAAATGGTTTTCGAGTATCTAAATAATCAAAAATTATATAGTTTTCCCTCACAGATGTTTGATGAAAATCTATGGTTTTTTGTTTTTAAGTTAGATTATTAATATTTGTATGTAACATTTGTATGCGTTTTACATGCGTTTAAAACCGAGCGGGATGATTTTTTTCACGTTTTCAATTTTTGTTGTTGTTTGTTCTTGTTGTATTTATTACTGAAATTAATCTTTCGTTTTGCTTTCGCCAATCTGTAGGTTCTATCCTATGTTTTTAATCTGTCTGCAGGCTTGACATTACATTTATGAAGTTTTTTTTCCTTATTTCACAATCTCAGAATTATTTTTATTTAATTTGGATTTTTTTTAGAGAATTTCTCCATATGCCTTTTGTGGTGATTTTCTTGCTTTGTTTTTCATATCTTTAATTTTCTTGCTCTGCTTTTCTCGTAACTCTGCTCTTTTGCTCTATCTTTTGGATTTTTCTCTTACCAAATCCCTAACATTATTATTTCCTGCTAGCAATTGGCCACAATGTATATGAAGGGGCGGCACATTTTGTGTCCATTGTTTGTCAAACATCAAGCTGCTGTTCCGCCTTTTCTACTCCACCTCCGCCTGTACCTCTGCTGCTACTACTGCCTCCTCTGTCAGTTCCAGTTTTCCATTTTACCCGTGGCCTGGACTGGGATGGGAGTCTGTTGTGCTGGCGACAAAAACAGCGCGTCAAAAGCAAACATTTTGCGCGGCACAGTTTTGATTTATGAGCTGAAATTAAATTAACTGCTGCAACAGCAGCAGCAAAGGCAGTGGCAGCCGCAACGACAGGAACCGAAAGGAATTTAAAGCGTTGAAATGAACAGAGCAACAAAATAATGCAATGTCCAAGACCAGAAATGTTGCCCCCATGTTGCATGTGCCTGAATTCTGGCCCCGATCTGGTTCTTGCCACTGACGAGGCTGCTGCAAAAATTGCACGGCAGCAGCAAGCACATTTTCACTGCCAAAAGGAAACCCTCCTCTCCACTTCACTCCGCTCCATAGCATTCCATTCCATTCCCCATTTCGCACGATAAAGTAAATACATATATATTTAATTTTTTGTTCCCTCTTCTGCTGCTGATAAAATTATCACTGTGCCGATGTGGTGTGTGGTGTGTGGCCTGGCCTGGCCTGTGTGGCTGTCAGGCGTTATTATTTTTTATATTCGCCCTCCGCTTATCGGCCATAGCAAAGAAATAAAAAATTGTATGCACTTCTCCTACTATCAGGCGGCCACAATAACAGCAACCCGGAGAGAGAGAGAGAGAGAGAGAAAGAGAGACAGACAGCTCAGAGAGCACCTCGGAATCGGTTTCGGTTGCACACAGTTTGGCATTTTCTGAAATGCCAGAACGAGTATATTGTATCTATATGGGTCTCCATATCTACTCCTCACTGCAGATATCTCATGTCCAGAGTGCGTGCCCCCCTGCAACAATTGGTGGGGGAAAAGGTCTGGACTGGCCTGGCTGCTGCTGCTGCTGTTTCTGCTGTTTCTGCTGTTTCTGCTGTTTCTGCTGTCCATGATGATGATTATAGAGGAGGTACAAGTAGGTTGTGCATCGGGAAGTGGTTTTCGGGCTTCGTTTTGTCTGTGGAATTTCAGATTGTTCCACGAAAAAGCACACACAGTTGAAGGTCTTACGGAAATGCTACACAAACGATTGCAGCTTTAAGAATGGCTATCAAACAAAGGTTCTCCCTCGGATCTGTAGCAGATCCATTGGGAATAATTATCTTATAGAATTCTAACTAAAAGTCGTCTAAAATGACTCGGCATATACAGATAATTCAGATACTATTTTTTCTATAAGATAGCGAATTTCCAGTCAAATTTTTTGTTTCCGAAAAAAGACATTCAACAAAGATGAATAAATCATACCTTTTGTAAAGTTATTAAAGTTATTATCAAACATAAGAATATTCCAACCTATATCTGTAATTTCTTGAGCTTTTTATCCAATACACACATTCATACATCAGACTATCAGAATCATTTAGTTACCGATTATACACTCTAGCAGAGTCTAGCAACCATCTAACTTTTCCAATTAAAAGCCTCAACCAATCAAACAGCCAACGAAATTGCCATTTGCCAATCGAGAGAGCAATTACCACAGCGCGACCGTCCAAGGGTTAGGGTTTCCAACACAGATACAGATACAGTTTTGTATAGAACGATAGAACGAATAGAACGAGCGCTATCTGCAATTGTGGCAATTAATTGAAATTGATGTTTTAGTTAAGATTAGCGTTTAACATTCGTTAATTTATGACAAATACTCCTCAAGTGGCTCGGTTCCTCAGTCCCTCAGTCATTCTGAGAACCATTCTTGGGGACCTGGTTCTCCCATATCTTATCGGGTAATGTATCTGTATCTGATGCTTGGGTTTTGGTCTTTTTGTTTCTGTTTTTTTTTTTTCGAAAGGGTATTTCTCTTGGAAAAGTTGAACACGATAGCTGTAAAGTTCTTGTTCGATTGCTGAGACACGTAATTTCTGAATAAAACAAACAAAAAGATATACAAACGTTGGCTACCGTTTTTCGAGCGTCTCTTGCGCGTGTTTTGCCGTTCGCAATCGTTTTCAAGCGTTTCTCGTCGTCTTTTCTGCGTTTTAAACCGCACTTGGTGTTTTTTATATCTTCGCTTTAACACTTTCAACGATTTTTAACATATTTAAGAATTTTCAATATTGCTTAACATTTGTTTAGTCCGCTTATGTATATTTTCTGTCACTTTTATCAGTTTTCGAATGCAGCCCGCTCTGTTTAATGCAGGCGTATTAAAACGCCTTTTTTCGTTTTTGTTGGGTTTTCGTTGTTTTTTGGTCTTCCAAGAGCACGGTATGAAGTTCCTACGAGTTTATAAAATGAACGTAGGAACTCTATACCTCGCTGATGGCAAAAACCAGGTAAAAAATACACACATCTTCACCTCCATCCACCGCCCTTCTCTCCGCCCTTGTCGCATGTCCGCCCCAAAAGGGGCAGCGCGCACAAAACTTGAAACGCGGCAGAAACAGCAGGAAAAAACCACGCCACATACCAGCTTCAAAAATTCCAACTCTTTTTTTGTTGTTTTTTGGGGAGACTTCTGGGCAACAGCGGAGTCTGGTGCGGAATTCTAGCTGCGGGGGGAACTCTAGATGATGATGATGATCGTTTTCGCGGCTGTCGCCGTCTGTTGCCTTGTCAGCGTTTTCTCTGCGGTTTCGTTTTTGCTGGTTTTTTGTAATCGTATTTTTTGCACGATTTGTATGCGTCGTTTCATTCAATTAAAATCATTTTAAAATAAATATCCATCAGTTTTCAAAAACATTTAAATATGTAGAAAAGTGAAATTTCCATGGAAATTATTTATTTTTCTTATTGGATGTTTTTTTCTTGTTTGTGTGGCAGATTTCCATAGATTTCTGTTTTCCATAGCGTTTTATTTCTCATTTCAATATATTCCAATATTCGAAACTGATTTTATATATTTTTTTTTACCGTTTTACTGCGTGTCAAAAATTTTAGATTTTCCGCAATTTTCGTATCATTTGATTTTTCAATTTTGCTTCGTTTTGTTATTTATTTCAACACGAAAATTGTTTTCAATTTAGCACAGGAAGGCGCAAATTTTTGAACAATTTGCAATTTACGAAATGTTTTCTGTTGAAGTCACGCGAAGAGAGTCGGTCGGATCGGGTCGGTCGGAGCACACGGAGCGTTTATTAACGCTAGAAGCGGCGCGATGGAGCTCGGGAAACGAACTGAAAAAAACGCAACGAAGTCGCGCAGAAAATAACTCGAAACCGAGGCGGCAGCGCTACAAGTGCAGCGCACACACACACACAGATACACTCTCTCCCGATCTAGTAATTCCAGTTAAACAACAACTGCAACGGCAACGGCAACGCTGCCTGCCGCCGCAACACACGATTTACCAAGAAGCACACAAAACACTTGGGTTGTTGAATACTCGTCGTATATATTGAATATATCGAATATTAATATATATGTATATTTTTTTGATAATATATTTTTGTAGGCGATATTCAACGGAACACACTAATTTACTGTTGTTTCCTTTTCCGCGGCCGAATCATGTTTGTTTCATTCACCGTTCACGAGGAGTTTATTCATTCTTCATTCGCGTTTCATTCTCTGCCGCTGCCGCTGTCGCTGCCTCTGCCGTGGTGTGCTTCGTTTTGGTGGTGGGTTTCGTTTTGTAGCTGTGTCGCCCTGCTGACGCTGCCTCTGTCTCGCTGCCGCTGCCTCTGCCATGGTGTGCTTCGTTTGGTGGTGGGTTTCGTTTTGTAGCTGTGTCGCCCTGCCGCCAGCAGAGCGGTGAAAGCTGTTTCTGCCGCGCTGCTCTGGCGCTGCTGTTTTTGCCGCCTCTGCTGCTGCTGCTGCTGCTGCTGCTGCTGCTCTTGCACTCTGCGTGGGCGCCGCCGTTTCTGCTGCCGCGTTGCCAACTCAATTAATATCACAAACAAAAAAGTGGCTTTTAATTAATGAAACAATTAAAAAGTTGACCAAAAAAACGGGCCATTTCAAGGCCAACGGCAGCCGACAGTTGAAAACAGCAGAAGCAGCGCTGCTTCTCGTCGGAGCAGCGGAGTTCGATGATCTGTTTACGGCGTGATGTATCTTTCAGATATTTATCTAGTAAAGCGCGCTTCTGTTGTTACACCAACAGAAGTTTTGTTGGTTTTTCTGTGTGTATTTACCGTATGACGACGACTGAAGGCCGTCTTTTGAAAGAGGGGAAGAAACGCGAGAAGCAGAAGAAGATGCAGGGAACAAAGAATAAGAAAAGGAAGAAAGAGCGATCAGAGAGTGAGCGAAGAATCAGAAAGTGTTCCCAAGAAGGGCAAAATAAAGATTGTAAAAGGCAGAGACGAGACAAAAAACCAGAGAATAAAGTACCAGAACAGCTAAGAAAAGGAAAAAACAGGAGAACAGAATAGAGCCAGAAAAGAAGCACCAGAAGAGGATAGAAACGAAATGAAGAATGTCGTTGAAATGACCAAAGAGAAACAAAAGAGAAAAAAGAAGGAAATGCAACTGAAAGCAAAAATGTGAAATGAATCAGGGAACAAATAATCTAACCAATGACAAAATACTCTTTTGATAGATCTGCCATATGAAACAATCTATAATATAGATTATATATGTATGCATAAAGTACATTTCTAGTCTAACTTTTCCCGCCTTTTAGATTTTATTCGTTTTCATTAGACTAGCGCAGCAGAGCGTCTCATCGTATTCGTCATCATTTCGCCCCAATGTCCATTTCTGATTAGAACTTGGGCGCGACAACAACCGCCACACATTTGGCGCTGCTTTTGTTGTTCTTTTTTTATAGCTTGTCGTGCGATTAGCACCTGAAAACGCGCAACGATTGCCGCCTGCCTGCCCTTGTCATTCGTTGGCGATTTGTGGCACGTGTCTGCTGCAGTCCAGTGCAGGGTCAAAAATCTACGAAAAATTTTGAATACACTTCAAAGGGGGTATGGTGAGTGCTATGAACAGTTTTGCAATGCAAATACAACTTAACTTTTGCTCAGAGTTCTACAGAACTTTTGTATAATCGAGCGACTATTTAGATCGTTTTGATAGCAGAAAAATGATGAGAGAAAACGAATCTCCACATCTATCGATTTTCATTAGAACCAAAGCTTTATTCGATTCGCAAGAGCATCTACGAGTGGATCTGCGGCACCTGTTCAATCCCCAACCCTTTTCTCTCCTCTCCCAACTTGTTTATGCATCGCGTTGTTCATAAATAATCGCAAAGTGCAATCGAATATCAAAATTCTGTTTATTTTTGGGGCTATACGAAAGGCTCTTGACTCTGGTGGGGCTTTGTGTTGCTTTCCGCTTGGAAAAAAAGCATCATAAAGCGTTAACAATAACAAAAGGCGGCAACAAAAGCGTTAGACAGGGACAGCAACAACCTGTTTCCAAGCAGCTTCTGCTTTTGTTAATGCTTTTTTTTCTCTCTGATTTTCGCTTGGTTGAGTTGCCATTTGATTTTGGTGCGTTTTTGAAGGTCAACTTTTGGGTTATTTATTTTTTGTGCGCTTCCTCCCATACACCGTTTTGCGCTCTCTCTCTCTCTGTCTGGGTGTGTGTGTGTGTGGGGTTTAATGAGCCATTTGCATAGAAAGAGTTTGCGGGTAGGAAGGTGATTTGCTTAACGGTTTAAGCCCCAGAATATCTGCATACAAAAAGTGTGTACCATCATCATCCGAGCGGAGCGGATCGTATGGCTCCAAAAGTACAAAAACATGTCCAACAAAAGCCGCTACAAGCAACAGAACAGGAAAATATTGAAACATGGAATGGGAAGGGTTAAAGAAATAAGTAGTTGTGGGGGTAACACAACGACGTGTGGAATACCCATTAATGTGATTTGCAAGTGCAAGAGTATGTAATTGTTGTAGTTAAACGCAGAAACTACTGCTAACCATTTTTTACTATTTATAATAATAATTGTATTTAATAAAATTGTTATATTTATTTATTAAACATATTCTAATTTTGTACGCTATAAAAATTCACGATTTTAGCGAATTTTTGTGATTTATCTGCACACAATTGTGCCAAGTTTTATTAATCAATCTTTCATAATTGTCTAGATTGAGTTGAAACAAATTCCTTCCGTCTGTTCCATACTCGCCGCTGTACTGCTATATGTACAGGGTATTACAAAGTCAGAAAAAATATGTACATACATACATACAAGAAAATTCATAAGAAAAATGTGTCAAAGCCAAAGACAAAGACAAAAGCGGCATGTCCCATGTCCGCGCGGGTACATGAGCAACGATTAGCGACAACAACACAGCGATTTCTGCGCAGTCATAGCGGTTTGATGGACAGAATAGAAGATGCATAGAAGAAGACACAAGAGAAGAAAGAGTGTGATAAGAGTGAGAGAGAGAGAGAGAGAGAGAGGAATGAAAAAGAGAGGCGATGATGCAATCGGCATTTAATTAACAAGCAAAATTCTTCTTTGGTCAGGTTCCCGCCTTTTGTGGCAGTTTCTCTTGACCAAAAAGAAAACGACATAGAGATGAACATAAATTTTAAATTTATGACTGCCACTTGAGAACACACACTCACACACACACCACACGGGCCAGACTGTACGGCACGAAACGTACACCTTGACAGGTCCCATAGATTTATGGAGAGGCCCCGACACATCAACAGTTCTTTTCATAATCAAGCCCCAACAAAATAAAAGAAAACCAAAAAAAATTATAATTTTTCCCTTCGTTTCATTCAAATAAATCTTTTTGGGGGCCTACACACACGCCACGCCCTGTTTTTGGGGCATAGGCATATACATATCTACTCGTTATTTTTTTGTTGTCGAGGTTTATCCATGAATTTCAATGATATTTCTGTCTATAAATCAGTTGAAACTTGAAAAAGAAAGAAAAAACAGACTAAACCGAGCCCTGATTTGGGTACGGGGAGTGCTCCATCTATCTATCTACCTATCGTTTACGCAACTCAAATACTCGCATTCACACTCACACCTGGCATTCATAATCATATTCACACTTACCACGCACTCACCTTATCACTCGCTGAAAGATGTGTGTCAGCAGCCAGCCAGATAGCTGGCAGAACTTTTTGGCTGCTCAAACTTTTTGGCACAGTTCTTTTACCCAGTCCCTGTCTCATTTTTTTTTATTATTTGGGGTTGCCGCCACACGTTGACGCCTACAATCATGTGTGAGAGACAGGGTGTATGTGTGTGTGTGTGTGTGTGTGTGTTTGTGAAGGACAAACATGGCTGTCCTGGGCCAAGAAACCACCACAGGACACAGACACATGTGGGAATATTGAAGAGAAAAGTTATGAACTACCCAGAAAACAACAAAAAGCGGAAAACGGAACAAGAACAGTAAATTGTTACACCCATATCAGTGGGTGGGAAAGAGTGAGAGAACGAGAGGGCAGGGTGACTCTTGCTTTCGCTCTTCTTTCCTGTTCTTTGTGGCGTATTTACTTATTGATTATTGTTTCCTAGCCATGGCTGTAAAGAGTGGAGAAGAGGTGGTGGCAGTAGAGTGAGAAAAATGCATGAATGAGGCGAAAAATACGCAGAAAAATGTTCAATGTAAGTTCAAAGTGTGATTAGTCCCCAGCATGATATTTAGCGGAAATTCTACTGAATTCTCGTGGAAATTCATTGAGCATTTTTTGCAGCTACTTTTTTTTTATAGATTTTCCCTAATGATTAAATTTCCATGCAAAGTTCAAAGAAATAATGTTGGAAAAGAATTTAAGAGAATGAAACTCCACACCATTGAAACCATGTTCCTATTCCCCCAAACGGGGTCCTATTTGCATAGTTTAGGTACTAACTAAACTGAGGCTTTAGTTGACGCATTTTTCTAGCCACCCTCCCCTACCACTCTGGCAACGGGTTTCCCTTCCCTGACATGCGTGGCTGCCTATCCACATTGCGTGCCTACTTAACATTCAGATGTTTTGTTGCTGGGTTTGTTTCGCCTACGAAAGGGAAATGTCTCATAAATATGATTTATACGTATAGTAGGTACATATGTATGTATGTACCCTAATGTACACGTACATATTTATATCCCTCTAATTGCGTGTTTCGTGTAAATCCGATATAGAAAGAGTTTTTTTTTTTTTGGTGAGCTTATTTAAGCGCTGTAGAATCGTTGAAGCGATTCCGATTCCGCTTTGAAGAGGCCTTCAAGAACGAGAGAGACAGAGAGAGAAAGCCGATCCGATCCGAGCCGAGCCGAGCCCCGTTTTAAGGTGTCTCGAGCAGCAAAACTTCTCTCCAACCGCCACTCGCCACTCGAAATGTGGCCCCAAGTGCAGTATTAACAAAACTGCAAAGGCAACGTAAACACTTGCCACCAAAAATAAACGACACCCCACCACTACCCCACTCTGCCCGCTGGTTTGTGGATCAATCGAGCATGTCAATCATATGCTGGACAGACGTACTGGGGACGGACGGACAAAAAGCAGATTGAAAATAAAATAAAATAAAATTGAAAATAAATTCATTTGTCAGTGAGAGCGAAAAAGGGGTTTGGTTTGGTTTGGTTTGGTTTCGCCTTTTGTCTTCACTTCTCTTCTCATCTCTGCTGTGTGTTTTGTGTTGTGTTTGCTTTGCAATTGAAAGTCAATTGAGCAGAGTTTTCGGAGGTATGGCCATCGGCTTTGGGGGCTGCTGCTGCGGCTGCTGCTTCCTTTGGCACTGACGTTCCTTCGTTCCTTCGTTCCTTCATGTAAATGCAAATTCACGCAGTGCTGGCGGCGGCCACAGGCAACAGCTGCCCCCAACCCTTCTGTTGCTGTTGCTGCTGCTGCTGCATTTTCCTCTTCCTTTTGTTGCTGTCATGCATTTTAGCAATTTGCAAATTTACAAGTTTCTGCATATGAGCGAATGAGAGAGAGGCAGCTAAAGATGTCGGGAGAGGGACGTGGGGGAAAGCGCGTGCATGTTTAATATCAAATTATGAAGCGGCTTTTACCCTCTTCCGCTATGAGGCCGTGCCTCATCTCTGGCAGCAGCAGCAGCAGCAGCAGCAGCAGCGCGATTTTGTGATTGTGTGCTGCTCACTCCTCTCACTGAAGTGCCTTGGCAACATTTGTATGCAAATTGCTTTTGGCGAGTGCATGTGCAACATGTTGCCTTTGTGGCAACTCAACTGACTGCCTGCCTTGTTGCCTTCCTGCCTCCTCTGGCTGTGGCTCTGCCTCGGCCTCTGCCTCTGCAACTGCGGCTCTCTGTCTGACTCTTCCATTTGGATTCGACTGCCTGCAAATAAAGAACGCATTGAGTTTTTATTAGTTTTTGATGATGCTCATAAAACGACGCGACGGCCAAACGATGATAAAAATCAGTTTGCTAAGTAAAGTGAGGCATTTAGAGAGGGTTGCGGGACGTTGGAACGCGTGGGGGGGGGAATGGCAGACTGAGGGACTGGGGGACTGCTGCAGCAAAAGAGGAAGAGTTGAATTGATTGTTCAAATGTAAGCGTTGCTAAAATGCAATAAAAATAAAGTGAGGCAACTGCTGAGCTGCCGCTGCCGCTGCTGCTGCGCCTCCACTCCACTCTGCGCCTTATTGCCTTTGGCTTTTGCCATTTGATGGCGTTGACAAGTGGCATGGGGCATGGCAGATGGGCCACATAGAGAGAGAAGGAGATGTGGGGGGGGGGGGTTTTATTGGCTGCGGGAGTTTATCTTTGTGAGTCGATGAACCTGTAGCCTTGTGGATACGAATACCTGCTAGAGCGGGGGTGGCCAGCAATTGGTGGACTCTTCCTGGTTCAAGCCGCAAGTGACCCCCACTAGACCATAAAACTAAACCATAATGCAAAGCATTCGTAGGGGTTTCTTGAAACTCTGCTAAAGGAATCGCAGCTCCAGCACTCGATACACAAATCAAGTTTCCCCACCATCAAGGAGAGAGACAGTATTCCCCCCAAGACGTGTCCATGTACATAATGATAATGACTCTCACAACCAAGAGCGGACTGGCCGGCACTGCATGTCACACATCATAATAATTACGGCTATTGATGGTCCGTCCGTCCGTCCGTCACTGCCGCGCCACACCATGAGGTGCAAAAGGAGAGGTCTGCTCTTCGCCGTCCCGGTAAACAATTACGTTAATAGTTGCAGCCGTAAGAACTATAACATTTAATGGACTTTTAGCTAAATTAAACAACAACAACAAAAAAACCAACAAAAATGCCTGCGACGGGATGGGATGGGCGGGGAGGGGAGGGGAAGGGCAGGGTTAATCGCTGACCAGACGCGCCCCTCATCTGTCTGTCTAATGACACAACATTTCATTTATAAATAATTTCACAAAACAAAAACAAAAACCCACAAACCCAAAACGAACAGTTGTACGAGATACTGTATCTGCGATACTGTATCGCCCCACCCAGCACCAACCCATCCATTCCCCCTGCCTGGCCATGGGTACTCACTCGCTGTACTCGCAGTTTTGTTGTCGCGCTTGTTACTACATTTAGTTACGTGCTTGTTCTGGCTTTCAGGGTTTGCATTGGCATATGATTGTACGATCAGGCTTATCAGGCCACGGAATCGCTGTTGAAACGTTTTTAATTTTTCCGAGTTAATTATAGTACTTGAAATCTATTTAAAACCAGATAGAAAGACTTGGCAGCCAGAAACGAAGCTTAAGATACACTTGAAGTTGGCATTTTTCGGATCTAAAGTGTCTCAAAAATATTTGAACATTTTTAAGCGATATTTGCGCTGGAAATCATATGATTAAAAACCAATGGAGAAGCTTTGCTACCTTCTGTGCTGGAAAGCGTATAGAAATCTGTACGATTCGCCGCCTCATTGGGTATACAAATCTCAAGTATCTCTTGTGCAGATCTCTTATCAAAATTGTGTGTTGAGTTAAGAGCAAATTTTCCCACCAAATTGAAACTCGTTTGGCTCTGCTCTGCTCTCAACTCTACTGAAGTGTGTGTGTGTGTGTGTGTGTGTGTGTGTGTAGTGTGCATCTGGCAGATATAATTTTCGCCAGTTTCTGCCGTCAATCATGTGTCAAATGGCAAAGCCATCAACAATATTGAATTTCTAGCCGCAGGAAAACTAATTAAATTACGGCCAACGAAGCGATTTTCCACTGCCACACTAAAAGTAGCTCTGCTAATTATTATGCTGATAATAATGATGATGTTGGTGTGCTCATAATGAGCTTGTTGCAGTTGCAAGCTAATTTTAAACAAGTTGAAGTTTTTGTTGCCGCACTGTTAATATATTTTAATTTATGCTCCGTTGCCAATACATTTGGCTCTGTGGCTCTCTGCAGCTCACTGTGGCATGCTGCAAAATTGCGCGTAAATAAGCATTAATTTTGATATAATGAATTAAACACACTGAGGGATATGGCAAAGGGGCAGGCGTAGTGGGGTGCATAGAGGAATGCCCCAACACGTTGAGTGCATATTCCACATATAAAGACATCAGCTTTGGGTTGGACAGAAGCGGCTAACCAATACCCCCCCCCCCCCCCCTTTTGGTTTGCTGCACTGGCAGAAATTTAATTACAATTCGAAAATCAATTAAATGCTTGACGAAAGTTTTTTTTTAGTTCACAAAATGATTTTAAAAATTTCTAGATTCTAGTTTAATTTTTTTCGTTAAATAAAGTGAAGATTTGTTAGAATTTTTATGGAATTTGAGCTTCAAATTATTTATACGAGTACCCTTAATTTTCTTCAGTGTAAATGACTCATCGCGACACTACTTTTTGTTGTTGTGTTGTTGCTCATTTTGCGGTTTGTGTGTTGCCTTGGCACAATAAATAAATATGTAAGAGGTTTCCTTGGTCGATTATGCGCATAGTGCAAGTGTTTGCTACACACTCAAGCGCATTGCTCAAAGCATATACATACATATGTATAAGTATATATGTACACATATACGAGCAGCTAATGGACTAGAGAAATGCAAAATGCACAAAAATGCAACAGAAAGTTGTGTGTCATTCATAGAAAGTGGCATTGCAGTTCCATTGATGAATTGAGCAAATGGGAAACAACATTTTGGGTGAGAGTTGATCTTAAAGACAGCTAGACACAGCTATAGATATTAATTATAGATATTAATGGTCACTGAACGAAAGGCGGTACGAAAATTGATTCATTTTCATGTGTAAGATATAGAATAAAAGTTAAAATATGCTTTAACAGTTCATATTAAGCAGCGCATTAATTTACATATAACTTTCATAAAGGTTTCGTCTATGGAAATAATTTTAAGCTCAAAAACATTTCCTACATCAATGAATATTAATTCAAAGCAATGCATTAATCTTCATTTAATCTTCAGTGCATTTTCTGAGTGTAATAGTGCATTCTGAGCAGCAGTAATATTATTTGTATCTTATCTGCCGCTGCCTCTGCCTCTGCCTAAGCTCTTTTTTGCCATAAGCCTTTCAGAGAGCAGAGCGAGTTGTATCCCCCTCTGATGAATCACTCAAGCGGGTAGACTTTCGAATGACATTAAGATTTGATAAGCATACAGCGCAAAGCAAAGCAAACAACACTCAACACTCTATCTGAAAAGTCTTCCTACAGTCTGCTCATTAACTGAGCGAGCGAGAGTGAGGCAGAAGCAGCAGCAGCAGCAGCAGCAGCAACATAATTGAATATGCAACCAAAAACTATGTACAATTAAATTAAGCCGAGCTTTGTTGTTATGGCTGTTGCTGTTGCTGCTGCTTTTGCTGTTTGTGGGCTTATCGGGCCATGCATCGCCTGTTGCCACTAGCTGCTGCCAGCTACTGCCTGCCTGCCTGTTGCACTTGCTGGTTGCTGGTTGCAGGTATTTCCTGTCAGAGGGAGATTTTGCATAAATAATTTTTGATAATCAAAGTTTGCGACGGGCACATAAATTTAATTAGCGGCATATGTTGCATTTAATTAAGCAGTAAGCACGGTGAGTGGCAGCAGTGTGGCAGCAGAGGCGGGAGAGTGCGTCGCGTCTCTCTAACTTTTGTTTATAGCTGTAAATATGTATCTGTGTATATTTAGTATGAGTATATATGTATGTATGTATGTATGTATGTGTGTGTGTTTCTGTGTATCTCTGTATCTGTGTGTGGCTTTAATTAAAATTCACACGATGTGAAGTGCTCATTTCGTAGGCCAACTGCGTGCCTCGGTGCCTCCGCTGACTCTGCTGCCTCCGCTGCCTCGTTTTGCCATTATTGCAACGCTCTCGTACGGATACGTACATATGTACATACTCGCATTTGTATCTTTTTCTTTCTCTCCATTTTTATTTTGTTGCTGCATTATTATTATAATTTTTTGTTGTTGTTCACTTTGTTGTTGTTGTTGTTGTTGTTGCACGTTGCATTGGATTGCATAAGCAGCTGCTGCCTGCTGCCTGTTGCTGTTGTTGCTGTTGCTGATGCCTTCTTTTTTTCTAATGCAAACGCATCGGAGGCGCTGCATATGTGGCATGCATAATTAGCAGGCCTCTCAGCCATTGGGAATTTTCATTTTCATTTTTATTCATATTACCCCACAATAAATTTGTAATCAAAAGATACAAACGGATGGGTCTCTCCTCTCATCCTATCTCTCTCTCTCTCTATCTCTCTCTCTCTCTCTCTCCATCTCTCTCGTTCTTCTTGCCGCTTTAATGAGCCATTAAGCTTTAGATTTCTGTGTTTAGATACGCCCCAATGTGGAAATGTGTGGCAACTCTCGTGTATACCCCCTACTGCACATTTCCACGAATCGAATTAAGTTATTAGTTATGCTCCGGGCCTGGGTGGGGGAACGAGAACTGTGTGCCAGTGCATAGAATTTTTGGATTTCCCCCCACCGATTTACGGATGCATTCAAATGGTGGAAAGATACTGCGATTAGATCAAAGATACATTTTTAAAATGATTTCCTTGTAGTTTGGCTTTGGTTCTTACATGGAAAGATAGCGAATGCCGCTCAAAAGATACTTTTATAATGTGCAAGAATCGTCTTTTAATTACTAACCCACAAACGCAATTCGTATAAACAATTTACCCTATTTAGATGCAGTATCTAACTGCCCCTAGAAACTCCCCTTTCATTTTAGACACTCCGCCCTGCCGCCCTGCCATCAACCGCTTGTCAGTCGCCTACCCTCCCCCGATCTGACAGTCATTTAATCCAAAACAATCAGTCTGGACAGCCGTGCGAGAACTTCATTAAATATTTTGCCACAAAAAATGTATATTGGCGCTGTCGCTTTTTTTTTTTGTTCTAGGTCTAATTTTGTACGATGAAAAGTTTTGTTTCTTGTTGTTTTGTTGCATGTGTAAAGATATTGTGCAGCAGAATGATAATAAAATCATCAAACGACAAAACATGAATGGTATTACAAATAGCAGTTAGACGGAAAGTCAACAAACAAACTGAGAACGAAAAAACGAGAACCGAGAGAGCCCCTAGAACTGGCAACCAGAAAACCCAGGCAGACGGTTAGACGGCAACTGACGTTGCCATATGTGACGTTGTAGCTATAGCTGTAGCTGTAGCTGTAGCTATATCTGTATCTGTATCTCTGTAGCAGTATCTGTGAGTGTGAAAAGTCATGCAAACTAACTGAGTGACTGACTGACAGACAGAAAGACAGACTGACTGACTGGCTGACTGACTGACTGATAGATAGACGGACAGAACCAGAGCAGAGGCAGAGGCAGAGTCAGAGGCAGCCAGAGAGATAGTGATAGCCAGGGGGACAGCGAGCGGTAAGAGAAGGGCACTTTCCACAGACAACCAGACAAACAAATAATAATAAAATAATAATTGTTTGTCAACATTCGTTTAGCATGTGGTCGGTCGGTCGGCAGGGTACGGACGAGAACAAAACAACAACAACAACAACAAAAAGAGAGACTAAACATACAAGGGAAAATGGGCAAAAGGGGTGTGTAGTTGTTACAATTGACAATTGTCTACAATTTTGGCATGAAATGTCATATAGAAAAGATCCAAATAGGAGCGGAGTGGAGTGATGGAGGGGGCCAGAGGCATAGGCAGAGACATGGAATAGTAGTTTCCATTTAAACTGCGTTTTGTGGTTAGGGCCAGTAGAGGAGTGGAGGTGAATGCCACATGGAATTGTGGAATGTGGTATGGTTGGTGGAGAGGGGGGAGGGGTTGGTTCTTTTTGGATCCGTCATGTTGGACATTTTTAGTTTGCAACTGGCATTCAGCACGTCATTTGCTTATTCAATTTCATGACACGATGTCGTCACACACATGTACACACACACACGCACACAACATGCAACATTGTCGTACCTCTGTGTGTATCTGTGTGTTGCGTGCCTCTCACACACACACAGAGAACCCGAACGCTACGAGGTAATCATTCTTCAACCTACAACCCCCTACGACTCCACCAAATACTCTGCGATAATTGATGATAAATGTTGTATAATTTGACAGTGGGAAAAGCCGGTAAGCGGGGGAAAACCCAATAGAAACGGAAAGAAAAACACGTAGTGCCAGGACAGCAATTATCGCTTTCAAAGCATTTCCGACAAAAAAAAAGAAACGACAGAAACATAAAATAATATCCATAGTTTAAGGCATATTTCGATTTCGATTCTGCATTTTAGAAGGTATTTAAGGGGCGTGGCTGGGTCGGTTTTGGCGTGTAATGATGGGAATAATATGCATATGGGGGATAGGCAGGCAGGCCGACAGGCAGGCAGGGGGATGGGCAATCCACAGAGATAGTGCGTTTCAGGGCTATAGGAACATAGTGATCATGTTGGCATATATCCGTTGCGTGCTCTTACATGTGCCCTTGCACTCATATTCCATAAAAATATAAATTAAAAAAAGAATCAATATTTGATACAATTTCTACATTTTTAGCTTTTATCTGCTTGCCAGTTACGAAACGCACTGTCTGTTAGCAAGGTTTGATCAAGCAAATGGTAGAGGGTGGGAAGTGGGAAGGGAGAGCTCCCTCTATCAATGAGTTATTATTAAAATTACGCATACGCGATGTTCCATTGATTCAATTTTGTTTTTGGTTTTTTTTTGTTTCTTGTTCTTTTTGCTCCTGATCTTTTGTATTTCTGTTGTATTGAAATTTAAAAATACATTTTGATGGTCTGGCGGAGAGTAAAGGAGAGAGAGGGAGAGAGAGAGATAGAGAGGGTGTCGATGAGTAATTGCCTCATAAAAATGATGTGGAAATTAATTTTTCAGTGTTTTATTTTCTATGCAACGTGCGTGCCATCCACTGTATCGCTCTGTATCTGTGACTTCTCTGTTCGGTTCGTTTCGTTTCGGTTCTGTTCTGTTCTTTTTGGATCTATTTTTATTTGTGGCCTACCGAAAATATTGAAATATGAATGCAGCAGTCCGTGTCCACTGCATCTTTCTTCTCTTAGCAGCAGCAGCAGCAGCAGGCACTTGTCGTTGCCTTTCCACCTGCCAAAAAACGCTCGCTTGACACTTTTAGACCTGCCCTGCCTGGCCCTGCTCCACCCCCCCCCCTCCCACACTACTCCACTCAAAAGCATCTCCTGTATACCCCCCTCTTTACTGATGATATTTTTGGATCTGTTGGGGATCTCTCTGCCTTCAAAGTCGTCCGCGTGTTATGTATTAAAATTAGTATGCAATATTTTTGTGTGTTTTAAATAAAACCAAGTAGCGAAGGCAAGGCTGATGCTGATCGAAGTGTTGGATACCCCTTAAAGATTGGATTGCTGCTGTTGGAGATTGTATTTTGATGCATTTGTATGGAGAATAAAATTTGTCTGCTTATATGGCTCTTCCAACCAATCAACAGACCCCACAAAGCCGAGGGTATATGCATGAACAGGAGAGAAAATTCATGTTGCGCTTTTGTCCCCCATCTCAAAATCTGCCCCTTTCACAGCCCTCCCTTACCCATACGCGCGTGTGTGTGTGTGTGTGTGTGTGTGTGTGTTTGCGTTTATTTTTGAAGTGTTGAAAATAAACCGTAAATAATCGCGTCGCTTGGTTGGACGAAGGCAGCTTTACAATCAATTCACTTGCACACACACACACACACACACCGCACATGCTCATCCATATATGTATGTATCTATATCTGTGTGTATATATGGGTATATATATATATATATACACGTTCATAAGTATCCAAAGTTTATATTTATAACAAGTTGCTTGCACCCGTCCCAACGCAGCAGCAGCAGCAACAACAACAGTGGCAGTGTCAGAAGCAGCAGCAGCAGCAGCAGCAAAAGCAAAAGCAAGGCAACAAATTTCAAAATTATTGGTAATAAAAATCTACCGTCCACATCGACTGTGGGGGGTGCTACTGCCCCAGCCACAGCCACAGCCACCGCCGCCGCCCCCAGCATTATGCATCATAAAATCTGAATATTAGAGAAATGAATGAATTATCAGTATAAATATGTATAAGTTTTGGTTGTTGGCGTTTAAGTGATCACAAAACAGACAATTTGAATGCCTCATCTGGTTCTGGTTGCGCTACCCCACCACGGGGGTGCCACTCACTACCATACATATGCTGATCATAAACGATGACTCTAGATCATTAAACCCAAACATGGGCTTTAAATTCTTGTAATTAGGCCCCTATTAAGTAGCCTAAGTGGATGCAAAACATTCATAATCGAAAAAGTTAAGCTGCACAGTTAAGATGGCGAGAAAGATGGTTGGCTAATGAGAGCTCTGGGGGCGGGAAAATAAAAGACCCCCAACCAAGAACAAGACTCGAAACTAAAGAAAGCTTATAAGATTTCTAACTAAAAAATATACTTTAAACAACATTAAAGTTCATTGAGGTATTGAAATTCCAAATAAAATTTAATTGGTACTCCCCCCCCCGCGCGACAGTTGTGATGCAATCCAATTGGTGACCCCAAAACACATTAGAGACCTTTATTTTCAAAGCCTTAATTTGAGCAATCTCTTGAGTGTTTTGAGCATCTGAAACTGCTCAAGAACAATGCACAGCCTCTCCATTCTGGTCACCGGAATGAAAACCGCTTTCTGTCTTCTGGTGTGCATGTAGTTTACCCCCAGAAAGTATCTACATACGAGTATGATCCACATTTGCTTGCCCAGTTAGACAGTTGGCCAGTTTTTGGTTGGGCCTTGGCCTAGGGGGCATTCATTCATTTGTTGTTTTTTTGTGTGTGTTTTTTTTATGACAAATTGTCACGAATGCATTGATGCAAAAACTTAAATGAAGCGACATGTTGTTGAAATGTCTGAATCCGCCCCGGAGCAGGGAAGGGCAGGACAGAGGACAACTATGCGCCATGGGGCACAGTTGCATGAGTCCACACAGGAGAGTGGTACGGGACACAGAAGAGGGAACATTGCGTGCACTTGCAGATACTTGAGCAGTATCTGTCCCTCTCTCTTTCCCTCTGTCTGTGTATCTGTATCTTTTGTACGAGAGTTATGCATGTCTGCTGCTGAAAACTAATATGTATGTTATTTTTTTTTGTATTTTGGGGACCTCTCTGTTTTGTCCTTAAGCCCGCATCAAGGCCTAATATAACCCCGAGAGAGAAAGAGAGAGAGAGAGAGAGAGAGGGGGCTGCTGCTCTCGGATTACCAAAAGCAATTGAAAACCGAGAGCTTCTGGCAGTTGTGTCTTTCGGTTTATGAATTGTCTCCAAACAAAAACAACAACAACAAAAAAACGAGAAGAAATTGAACTTGGGCTCTGCCCTTTTTTTTTGGGGGGGATTTTTTTTGGTTATACCGTTAGAATGGAGTCTTTTGCTTTTGTCTGGCGTGGCATTTGTGGGTCTTCCTGGAACCGTAAGCAATACTCGTATGCTGCCAGTGGAGAAGAGGGGGGGTTTTCCAGGGAAAAGAGATACACAGAGAGGGAGAAGCATGTGGCATGTGGCTAGTGGCCAGTGGCATGGCATGGCAGGTGACGGGGGGGGGGCAATTAAATGTGCAACGAAAACTAGAAGCAAACGAAGCAAACTCTTTGTTGCAAATAATTCAATTAGCACTCTTTCGGTTGGCTTTCGTTTGGGTTTCGTTTCGTTTCATAAATGTATTACTTGTATCTGTAATTTTCCCTCATTTTCCCACCCTCCTCCTGCTGCCTGCCTGCCACCCTCTCCCTCTTTCTTTTTATATTTTTTTTTTAATTAATGTGCAGTTATCATGCAACGCGATTAACAGTCAAGTGTTGTGTGGCAGCGAGAGAGGTTGCAACTTGTTTGTTATTTGTAGTCCGAAAGCCAAGTCTCGGCAAACGGCAGTCAACAGCCGCCGGCAGTGGCTCCGCTGCATTTCCCCCCCCCCCCCCCTATGTTCTCCTCACTCCTTTCGGCCACTGCCTGTCACTGACTCTGTTCTTGTTGTTGTTATCTGCCAGGAATGCTAATTATAAGATTAGCGCCGCCGCGGCCCAATCTATGCTGTACAGTAGAATATTATATGTATATATACGAGTATATATTATGTATGTATTTACCCTGGCACTGCCACTGCCACTGCCACACTGATGTTGATGTTGATGTTGTTATTGCCCCCAAACCCAGGCCAGAGTATCTGTATCTTTGTATCTCCATCAGCGGCACTTGGGGTGATAGCGGACACGCACACGACAACGGACACACTTGACAACATTGTCATTGGGTGTGGACTGTGTGTGGTGAGGAGTGGAGTGAGGGAGTGGAGGCTGCCTGCTGTTGATGTGGATGTGGATGGTCTTGCAGTAGATGCAAATATGAATTTTTCTTTTGGCGTTGATGTTTAATTCATTCTAGCTCTTGCATGTCGATTTTTGGCTCTTTTACATTGATTACAGATGCAAATCTGACAAAGCAAAATCATAAAGTAAAATCATACCTATAAGATTGCCTAAACACGTTACGTTCCGATCATTATTATGTCCAGAATGTACTTTAATAATGTCACATGGCTGTTTGAACACGTAGTTTATGGACAATTTCAATGCTAGAGCACCTGGCATGGTGTGAGTAGTGTGAATCTAGTGTGATATGTTGGTGTTATAGATGGGTCTCTTTGGCTCTAATATTTTTGCTATAATTATGAATGAATTTTGTGGCCATTCTTTGTGTTTCCATTGGATCATTGATGTGTTTTCCAAAGTATACGCATTGTTTATATTTTTGAAATTCTTCTAGTAAGCCTTTTCTGGCTAATGAAAATATAATAAAGCCAGCGATAAAATGTTTCTTTTAGCTTTTAAAGCTCCACTGATTAAATCATCAACCCGTTCGTCTCCACAAATCTTCCACAAAACAAACTGCATTTTGTCTAATGGAAAAAAGCAAATATTTTTTAGCATTTTCTTTAGATTTTGTTATCAGCAGCATCGTGAGCAGCATTGCTTTGGGTCTACATCATCATCATCAGCAGCAGCAGCAGCAGCAGTAGCAGTAGTCGAAGCAACAGCTCAAGCCGCAAAAAATGATGCGTCAGAGATACAGATGCAGATGCATACACACAGCATACACAGATGAACACACTCACACACACACACACACACACACACACAGTAAGAGGGGCACTACAGTCTGTGGCTGCCGTATCTGTCGTGTGCATCTCTTGAACTATCAATTTAAATGTCAGTTTAATTTTTGTAGAATTTTTCATTTCGTGGACTTCGTGCATGAAAACTATAAAAATGTTTTCATTGTTTTTGTGCCTTCCCTTCGCTCGCTCTCTGCTCTCTCTCTCTCTCTCTCTCTCTCTTTCTCCTTTCAGGAGCATAGACCCTGCTGCTGCCATAAGGTGTACGACATAAACATATACTCGTGTGTGTGTTTTTGGCTAAGGCCTAGGGCTAGGGCTTAGGCTAAGGCTGATTCTGATTCAACTTCAACTCTCCTTTCGACTCTTTTTTTGTTTTTTTTTTCTGTTTTAGATTTCTGTTGTGTGTTGTTGTGGGGACTGGAGCTGGGGGCTGCCTTTCAACATTTGACAGCAGCTGTCAAAAAACGAAACTTGAAAGCGAACCGACCTCAGGCCCAAAAGACGACGACTGTGCCACAAGACCCTGAGCCCAAGACCAATCTGAAGCCCAGTGCCTCAGTCCTCAGTACCCCAAACTCCCCTCGCCAACCCAATCCAAAAGATTCAAAGTAAAAGTTGCAATATGTTTGTTTTTCAAGTAGTTTCTGTTTCTGTTGCCTTTTTTGGCCAAGTTATCAAAGTTGCTTACCAGTAGCCGAAGCAGCGGCAGCAGCAGCAGTTGGTGCTGTTTGTTTTTCCCTGTCCTGCAAATAAAGAGAAAGAGAAAACATTGAGTATATGCTGGGAAAAACTTAATTTCTTATGTTCAAATGGAATTGGGGAACACTTCCAAGTTCTAATAAATCGATCAATCAGCAAAGAGACATTTTATCTGCTTAAATTGTTGGAAATAAAAATCAAAAACTTGCTTGCCATTGCCAAAATATAATAATTATAATTGCAGCTCTGTTGTTTTGTTTTGTTTTTTTTTTTGGCAATATCTGAATATAATTGCTGCCACCGTTTTCGTTTCGGGGTTTTCGGCGCTTCAAATCGATGCGATAATTGGTTGTTATGGGCCGGCCATACAATGGCAGAGTATTAACTTGTTTACAATTAAAGTGTCATTAAGTCATTATCTATTGTGCGAAAACGAAGTCCCCCCCCCCACCCCGCACGAGTTTTTGCTGAATGTTTGACACGAGTCAGGGGTTCGGGGTATCCTGTATCCTCTCTCTCTTCAAATGTGGCAAAAGTCAATATGGGTGTGTGCGAAAGCAACCCTTGTATTGGTTTCCTTGCTGCTGTTGTTGTTGTTGCCATTTGCCAATTGCCAATTATCGATGAATTTGCAGAAAACCCAAACAGACAGACCCAAACAGACAGAGGGGTGCGGCGGCGGCAGCTTAAGCGGCTCTCGTGTCTGTGGTACCGTACCTATCCAATCCCTTCACAGGGACTCAATATTTTGCTAGTTCTTTGTATTCGCATTAGGGTGGGGTCTTCCTCCTCTGTGTGTGTGTGTGTGTGTGTGCAACATTATGCAAATCGTTGTCGATTGCAATATTATTGCTGCAATTCAGCAGGGCACTTTGCCCTGTCATTTTCGGTCTATTTGAACACCTGGGAATATTATTTTGTGAAATGCAATCAATGTTTAAAAGGGAAATAAATCCTTTTTCCTTTTGGGAAGATTTACAGATTGCTTTTGGGAAAAACTTTCCCATCAACAAAAACAAGTTTCTCGATTTTTTCGGTTATTTTTCTTCGTTTCTGAAATCGGAGATGCCTGCAGCAGCTGTCCCGAACGTTTCGATACGGTGGGCCACGCCCTAAGATTTACATATGACTGCGCCTGTCAATTGCCATTACGCCAGCGGACGAGATGTTTTCAAAACGGAGACGGAGACTCCGACAATAATCAAAGAAATCAAGATTAAAAAAAAAAAATTATTGAAATCTTTTTCTTAATAGATTTTGAGCTTGAAAGGCTGCGAAAGGGAAGCGAATTGAAAAGGAAACCCTAAGCAAACAGGCGGCAAATCCTTTCGTTTTTTTTTTTAGGTTGAGAAAAGCAGAAATTAATTCAGCAGTAAATACAATTTACAGAGAGAGAAAGAGAGGTAGAGCCGAGGCCTGCTGGCCTGCTATTTAACATTCAAATTACAAATCCCAGAAAGGGTTCACAAGGGGAACAAATGACCCGCCACGAACAACCCCTACCTCCCTCCCTTCCTGCGCTCATTGACTTCAGCCGCTCGAGCTGCTGCTGCTGCTGCTGCTGTGGCTGCTGCCTCTGAAGAGGCTGCTGATGATGAGGATGAGGTCCTGTCTCCTGTTTTGGGATGCAACCAACCTCATTTGAATATCTGTTTTTGGAGTGTGTATCTGTGCTGTGCTGCTGCTGCTGCTGTATCTTTCGTGCGTGAGAAAATTGTCAGCATATTGATTCGACGATGATTATCAACAGTTATGCGCATATTTAATGACGGATGCGGAATGTCCTTCGTATTTGAATTTGGATTCTGTTGCCAGTTGCATTTGCATTCGCGGCTAAGTCGCGGCTAAGTTTATGTGCAAATATCGAACGGAGATTCTTGTTTTCGAGTCTCTGGATGTTTGCACAGCTTTTCGAGTGAGTGACAAGCCGCAAGGTTCACGTACCGACAGCTGCTAGCTGTTAGTATCTCCTGTTTCTGTGGGTCTTTTAGACCCAATGCTGATTAGATGTGGCACGTAATTAGGCGTGGCAACCTTACCCCATTCAACACCAAAAAAAAATAAAGGATCAAATGGTGCCCTGCCATCTAATTTTGGTTTTGCCTTGTGTCTCTCCCGCTGTGTGTCTGTTTTTTGCTTTTGGGGCGTTGTGGATGTGCCCCAACGCGTTGATGAATTGTGGCATAGAACATGGTGAAACCTCAGCGAAGCGAAGCCGAAAAACTCAGACCAAAATGTTGCCTCGTTTGGCTGTGCTTGTGGCATGTTTTGGCTTGC
The DNA here is from genome assembly GCA_035043285.1 of Drosophila subsilvestris. Classification (NCBI taxonomy): domain Eukaryota; kingdom Metazoa; phylum Arthropoda; class Insecta; order Diptera; family Drosophilidae; genus Drosophila; species Drosophila subsilvestris. Next base: position 3,831,983 of record JAWNNB010001724.1, on the reverse strand, counting down.
TCTTAGCCCTGGCATTAATCAGGTTGCTTGGTGGTGCGTCTGACACTGTCATAGGAGTGCCTGTGTGAGGCACGAGGGGCACACAGAGGGATCTACTTATTATTTCGCTGTAATTAATAAAGATTAAACGCTGTGACACGACTCCACAGACTGGAAACTAAAAGGGAAAACCAAACCCCCCCTGTCTAGTTTCTGCTCTGTAATTTTCTCTGGGAGGCAACGCATCGGATTTGGTGCTGCTCTTGACAGTTTTCATATTTAAGCAAATAAGCAGACGAATGGCGATGTAGCTCCAGCAAAGATTAATGGCTTTACTCTGGAGGGGAAAGATTTTGTGGAAAGTTTAAAGGAATTTCATTCAAAATATTTTACTTGACTTGGGGAATCGCGCTATTCAAGAGGGATACGCACATTGTTAAGATCTTTCGAATTGAAAGATTTCCCTGTATAAATATCATATATTTCTCAACAAAAATTAATCAAAGTTTAATTCGAGCTATAAAAAAAACTTACAGCATAAATTTGATTCTTTTCAGAAACGTTTTTCCATCCCCCCCCCCCCATCTCATTTGTTTAATTGTGTATCTTTTCCTACGCTTTAGACATAAATAATAATAAATATCAGATGATCCTACACATAAAATAAACATAAAATCATATTATGTTCATCGTAAATAAACGGCCAAGGCACTTCTTTTGGTTTGCGTGATCAGTTTTCAGAGAGGAGAGTCTCTCCATTTGCATCAACAAACTAATAAACATAAACTATGATTAATGCATGCCATATATCACTCAATGATGAGAGAATTTGGGTCGCAGTGCACTTGTACATCAGCGTATCTGTATCTTTTGTCTGCCCCTGCCCCTGTCACTGCCTCAGTCTCTGTCTCTGGCCCGAGGGTGCATCAGAGGCATGGCCTGGATCTCGTACTTATGGTTAATTGCACTGGTAATTAATAATGTTATTTATTAGACAAACAGACGGACAATGAGAGTGGGGGGCGACTGCTCCTCTTGCGCCTTCGATGACCTCACCCAAAAAGACTTTCTGTGCCCCGCTAGATGTGTGTATGTGTGTCATTAAGTAAATTAAGCAAATAAACATATGCCCCGGACCCAAAATGACAGACGACAGACACGACGGTCGTGGATGGTGGAGGGGTGGGGGCACCAAAAGAGTCAAACAAATAGATAGTGGACTGTGATGAGGGGGAGGACGGGGGTAGACTTTTTGGGCATAATTAATTGCCAAGTCCAGCCGTTAGCCTTGTTGTAGCTACTACCCCCGGGTTCTAAAGTCAGCACAAACGGAGACAGCTGCTGCTGCTGCTGCCGTGCCTTTTTATCTGTATCTGAAAGCGCGTTAGTTTTTGCGCCCTTTAACTTCTGGCTGTGTTGGCTAAGTGAGTGACCAGCCCCAGCCACAGTCCAGCCCAGCCCAGCCCCGAATGAATGCCTCTCTTCCCTCTCAGATAAAACTCTCTTTGCCGTCGTTTTGTGCATTTCAACGCCTTCATTTGCATGCGTTTTATGGCTTAATAGGCCTTTCCCTGCCACCTTGGCCGCCTTTGCCCTTGTCGGCTCGTCCCGGCCCGGCCCTCTTATCTGTGGCAAATTTTCAGTCAATAGATTCTCTGATAAGCCCCCGAACAACATTTGCATTTCATTTGCGCCCCAAGGTGCGGCCAAAAGCCGGCCAAGGGTCTGGCAAAACCAGTTGAAAATTCTCGATTCTTTTTTGTTGTTAAATGTTTTTTGGGCCATCATCAAAAAGGCCTGGAGGGCACACCACAGCTCGCAGAAGGTAGAAAGTTGTGTTCTTTTATGTGGGGCTCTTGTTGCTTCTTTTTTTGCGTGTGTGTGTGTGTTTGTGTTTGTGTTTGTGTTGCAGGAAGAGCAGTCAGTGTGGCAGAAGTGGCAGCTTCCGCGTATCTGTCCTCGGGGCATGGCATGTCTGTAGCGGCACCTCATCAAGGGGATCTCGGGTTCGGCAGACCAAATTGAGACACAACTCAGCAAAAGTCGTTGTCCGAGAGAACGCACATTTAATTTACTTTTATTGAACTATCACAATTTATTGAAAATTGTTTACCGATTGTTCTCTTTCGCATGTTATTCGTGAGTCATATATTTGGGATACCTGGGACATTATGGCTATTTTAAGGGGTATTTTAAGTTCTTCAAATTGCACGCAACTGACAGGTGGAAACGTTTTAAGGCCAGATTGAACAAAAATTGTTTTGTTTTTTTTGTTTCTATAGAGAAACTCTTCTTCTGCTTTTACATATTTTTTCAACTTTTTCTTAATTCTTGACAATCCAACCCTTGATCAATATATATCCAGGGTATTCCAAGGGTCTACCCTTCTGTTTATTTCTTCTTTAGCACTTGTTCACCCCAAGAGAAAAAAGATTTCGATATCGAACTGGTTTTCTCTACCATTATTCTTTATTGAACTTAACTTTGGGGCTAAAAGCGAAATTAATTCCGAAATTTCAAGACAATTAAAGGAATTTATTTTCGGGGTGATCTTAACTTCCCGTACGATCTGTACGCCGCACAGTAATGGCCATAAAAATCATAAAAAATAATCGATTTGCCACAGTCATCGCCAGAGACCAGTCGCATATGCACTTTGCCGTTAACAGGCTTTTGGTTTTTATGGCCTTAGTGGCATTTCAGTAAAAAAAAAAATAAAAAATAAAATAAAAACTCATTACCAATTATGCTAATCGAAAGGGGCCAAAATGCTGTCCGGCAGAGTGGCCAGGGGAGAGAGAGGGCAACCCAACAGGTTGAGTATCGATCTCTTGCGATCGATCAAAGAATAAATGGAATTACTCGATGGCTAGATATATATGGATCGTAGATCTCAGATATGTATCTCTGCAATCGCGCATTCGAAAGAGTTTTTTTTTCTGTAATCGATACTGTTTTGCATATTTATTTATTTATTCCTATTTATTTATTTTTATTTTTTCTATATGGCCACACGTTCTATTCCACGATCTGTTTCTGTTCTCTGTTCGCGCACTCTGTCTACAGTTTATGTTAATTGCATTCGCATACGCCATAGCTCTATGAAATTAATACTTTTTATCGCCTGTTCAATCGCCGCGAACTTGTAGCTCACATGTTAGCTGTAAATTAAGTTGACAACTTGGCGGTGCCACTGCTGGAGTGCTGCCACGCTGCCAGGCTGCCACGCTGCCAGGCTGCCACGATGGAGATCTTAGAGCAGCTATGGCTGGAGCTAATATTGAGATTGAGCTGCTAGCAACTCGAAAAATGTTAAAGTATCGTTGGAAATCATTGGGAAATCGATGATATCTTTGAATGCTGGTCATATTTTGCCTAAGAAATTTATTTAAATAAAGGAACAATCTCTGATGGATCCTAGATATTTTCCTTTGCTAGATACATTTTAAATATAAATATAACTATTTTCCAAACATTTTGTAAGGGCTTAGCTAGCAGCTCTTGAAAGTTTTCCGCCTAAGAATTATCCGCCTCCCAAAGATTCAGCCTTTCATTTTGTTCACTCTCAAAGCTACGCCGCCGTCCCCTTCAATGGCCGTCAAGTGCACAGCCCAATGCCTATAGATATACCCATCATATCCCCTCTACTCGTATGTGTACGAGTAGATATCTGTTTGATTTCGACTGTCAGTTGGCTATCCGTCAGTTGGGTACACTTTACAGCGCAAATAGTGGGGGGGGGGGCCAAAAGCAAAGCCACTGCCATTAGCTTTTGGGGCAAAAAAACTCTTTCCCGTTTCGCCAATGTTTACACGAGAGTGTGGAGAGGGCGGGGGGCCTGTCTTCTGTCTATTATTTAGCAAATATTTAGAATATTTGAGCAACAGCCAACGGGGAGGGCAGTCAGGGAGGCAGGTAGGCAGACAGCGGCAACGGCTTCAACCACTTGACCACTTTGGCTACTGCCACGCGCTTTGGCAAACAGAAAATCATGTTTGGTGATGGCTAAGAGGTACACACGAGTATCTATAGATCTATGGGGGAAGGGGTTGGCTGCATGTCAAAGTTTTTCCTTCAAAAGTTTCTTCCTCTCGTGTGTGTGTGTGTGTGTGTGTGCTGGTGTGTAGAAAACTTTCTATAAATATGGACATGACTTTGGCCAACAGTTTTGACCAACATCATTATCATCATGATCATCATCATCATCATCATCATCATGGTCATGATTGCGGTCGTTAAAGCCACCTGCTGTACGCTACGTCTGTCTGGCTGCCGTTTTGGCCTTTAACCTTTTTTCGTGTGGGCAGGGTGGCAGGGGGGACAGGGGCCATCGTCTTGGGCCAAGCGCAGTGCTTGAATCTTTTTTTTTTTTTTTGGCTGCTATCTGCATACAGTCGATGCGCAGACTGTTGTTAACAAGCTTGTTAATAAATTACCAACAAAATGGCCATAAAATGTGCCAAGCATAAATCATGGCCTCCGCAATCTGTTCCGTTCCTCCACCAACCTCTGCACCCTTCCCTCCCCCCCCCCCCCCTCGTCGCTTACATAAATAAATAATAGCACAAGTGTGGATACAGCAGCAGCAGCATATATGCGACAGCCACAGCCAAACGAAATTAGCGACCACAGATACAGATACTCGGATACATATTGAAAGAAAAACAAAAAAAAACAATCTGAAATTGAATGCCGCAAAAAAAAAATTATGGAAAAACTAAATAAATTCAAATGAATCAAAGGGGCACTCCAAAAGCCACAACAGCAACGCCAGAAGCAGCAGTCGCTGCTGCATAAATCAACTCAATTAGTGGGGTATTATATAATGCTGATCCGCCGATTCACAGAGACAACCAATGGGAATGGGAATGGGAAGAATTAAAGTTTAGAGGCGGCTGTGAAGCTGTTCAAATGGCTAATAGTTTTAACAGTTCGAAGAACTTAAAAGATTTGATACAGAATTGGAATTTATTTTAGTTTTCAGCTAAAGTAAAGATACGTATACAATGGTACTTTCAAGCATCTAAAATTCACTCCAATACAATTGGCAATAGTTCAAAAGTCGAATTAAAGCCAATGCAAGGCTTCGAGAAAGGTTCCAAGAACTTAATTTCAGCTGGACCTTCTAGAAAGAGGATTCCAGGAACCCTAAAAGCTAAACAAGAATCTCTCTGTCTCTATCTCTCTCTTTTTTTTTTCTTTCTCCATTTCCAGGCATATGTATACGTATATATAACCCAAACATTACGATCTCTGTCCCTTCTCCCACTCTCTCCTCGTACACTGCCAGCTGTTAAGGCACTGAACGATCTGTGTGGAGAGAGGGCCAGCCAGCCCCCAGAAGGCATCAGCACAGCACAGCACAGCACATCATTATGGTGGCATGGCTTGGGTTTTGGCTTTGGCTTTTGGCTCAATTTTATGGCTGCGGCTCATTTCGTGTCATAAAAAAGCATTTTCAACACATTTTTTAACGACAAGTGCTGCGGCCCAGGCATCGGGCAACAGGCAACAAATAATGGGGGAGGGGCTGGGGAGAATGTGGCCAACATTTGCAGCTTTTGTGGCCCAAAGGCGTTGGCGTTTACCATGGCAACTGCAGCCATAAACCAGAAGAAAGAAAAGAAGGGGGCAGCACTAGCCCAAAGAGAGGGGGCGGGGGTTAGCAACATAATGAACAAATTATAATAATGATATGGGAGGAGATATATGTCACAAAAAAACAACAAAAAAAAAACGATCGCAAAGAGCCAACAATTCAAATGTCACAGAGTCAACGATCAACGATATAAAGAGAGGGCTGGCTATATATATATATATATACATACATCTGATTTGGCTAGTTTGGCTGTGCTTAAATTAGTGAAAATTACTTTTGAATTTATAATGCCGCGATTGTGAGGCAACAACCACCGAACGAACATCGAAACACAAAACAGACGCCATGTCATGTCAGATCATTAAGAAAATATGGTCAAAAATGTTTCAATTAAAAGCAAACAACAACAACAACAAAAAAGAACCGATATAGAAACAGCAGCAGCAACAGCAAAACTCAAACTGAAAGGAAACTCAAAAAATTGTAGGCGGACAAGTTTCGTTTTTCGTTTTGGCCATAAATTGTGTGTAGGCCACTTTACTGTCAAGTCATTAACGGCAATAGCCATAGCAATAGCAACAATCAGGCATGTGAATCATTAGCAACAAAAGTCAAAAGTATAAACTATAGAAAACACCGCGAATCTCAACAGCTTGTTGTATAGTTTTTTTCTTCTCAATTTTTATAGCTTTATATCGCATGGGGTACGAGTATTCTTCTTTGGGGATTTATCTGTTGGGGGAACATTAACATTAACATTATAATTCCAATATGGCATATTTTAATGGCCTGTCGTTAATTATTTTCATATAATTTACAAATATAACAATTTGTTTTGAAATAAAAAATATATTAATTTATTAATTTTTCGATTATCTTTCAGAAATGCTACAAAATGTATCGTACTGGTAAGTAAAAAAAATATGTACAGATAACTTTATGCCTGTTTTTTAACAGGTTGTTTCAATTGCTTTAAATTGTTTCAAAGCTGCTTTAGTCGCGTCAAAGTTGTTCTACTGCGTTTTTAATCGCTGTAAATTTGTTTCAAGCTGCTAAAATCGCCTAAAAATGTTTTCATAGCGCTGATAATTCTCCATAAGCTCGCTATTAAAGCCGCTTCAAATGTGGTTTGGCTTGCGTCAAAAGTGCCACAAGAGTTTCTTCAAGGTTAGATTTGTAATTGACTTATCAACCCACACGTTCTTTATTCATTTTTTTTCAACTGCTCAAACATTTTTCTCTTTTATTACACACGCTGCTAAAACGGCTTAAAACAATGTTTAAGGCGCTGTTAAGCCCGCTTAAATGGTAGCTTTATAAGCTGTTGGTGTGTCGTGTGGTTTGCAGCACAATCGCGCTATGTAAGCTAAACGTTAGTCTATGATCTGACCAATACATTGTATGACCATTCTCCTTATGCCTGAACTGACAGCCAAAGGTTGATGGAAGGGCTGTTTAAAACGCGCGCGCTGCTAAAACCGCTGCAAAGCCCGAAAAAACTTTTTGTTTGCTCTGTTGCTTTGTGGCCCGCCGTCATGGCCCAATGGCTTGTATGAGGGCATCCGACACCCACAACGATGCCAGAGAGCCATACCATAATGGAAAAATAAATCTTCAATCTGTGGGGCACACAGCAACAGCAAAAGCCAACAACAAAGCAAAAGAGAATCGCGTTTGAAAAGGCGTTAGATTCGTTGCGGGCGCGCGATCTTAGGGGTATATCTGTTGGTTTTTTCTTCTTTATTTATTTATTTTTTTTTTGTTCAGTTGCGCACATCAAAGCGTCAAAAGCCGCTAAACAAAATGCCCACAACAGAAAAGAGGCACAGAAAGAGGCACATAACAAATGCCTAATTGTCTTGGCGGCACTCGTAAAACCTACAAAATTATTACGGGGCTGCAGAAGACAGACAGACAGACACAGAGAGGAACAAAAAAAAGTACGCAGAAACAAACGCGCCACTTCACAGGTTCCTCTCGCACCCCACAAACCAACAACTGTGCTGTTGGCCCAAAAGAGAACTTGGGATTGTGGATGGCCATCACACGATGACGGCGACAAAAGTGCCAAAGGGTAAAACTAATGACAGTTTAATTTACTCCCATTGCGATTGCGATGAAGTGTAACGACTCTCAAAACTCAATTAGGTTTTGAGGCCCGACCTGGCCTGGCCTGGCCTGGCCTGGCTTTGCCTGGCCTACTTCTCTCTATCTACTCAATGAATCTACTCCAACTCCAGTTTCAGTTTCAGTTCCAATTCCATATCCAACTCTATCTGGTTCAGGTAGTTTTTGTCTTGGCCAAATGCTACTCTAATACCAAACAGATGAGGCAGTAGATGTGCTGCGTGCAGGTGCAACATACATATATGGTGGACTTAAAAACGCATAATTTGTAGGCTTTATGAGCCGTTCTATCGGTGTAGTGTATCTCTGTCTTTCCCTCTCTGCCAGTCTCTGTGTCTCTCAATTAATTCGCTTAGTTTATGTTTATGACATCGGCTCTACGCATATTTCTGGGCCATAATTTATGATAAGCCCGGGTCCGTAGGCCTGCGAAACTCCTTTTTGGGGGCCGCCGCCTCGCTGTGCCGCTTATTCTTTATTATAATGAACTTTTACGCAATGCGTATCTCATAGATACAACTGACTGGCCTGGCTAAAGGTTAGCCCTCACTCCCATCCCCATCCCCATTCCCAGCACTCTTCACTCCTTTTACTCGAGTCTGAATTTATGTTATTAGCCTCGTAATTTCAACGGATATTATTGCATTTATGTTTTCGTAGGCGATGCGCCTAATGAGTTTTTCGCTTCTTACAGCGCTGCGCCGCTCTTCATCTTCCGCCAAAACACTGTTTGGGTTGTTGTTCGTGAAATTTATGCATCGGCATTGTTTTCTACTCCACCGCGAGAGCAAGCGAGCGAGCCGAGTGTGCACCGCGCGAGTGGGCGGGCAGCGGAATCGACTTTTGGCTGCAACGCCCAGCGCAGCGCACACAAACAGTTTGTCAATTGTGTGGGCCGTCGAGGCAAGTGCCGCAGTAGGTAGGTAGGCTTGGGGGCACAGCTGAAGGATGCCTTTTGCGCTGTGAGTGAGCTAATTGGGCCGAGGGGGCACAGACAACGCTGTGGCAGATGCAATCCAGAGTATAGGATGCAGTGGGAGAGGCAAACGCGAGTGAAAGATACAGCTGGGTGTTCAATGTGGAGTAGAAGAAACAACTGCGAATGCAGTTATATTTAATATATATTGATAGCTACAACTAGAGATGGAATAGAGCGTAAAAAAGATAGACTGAAATTATCCACAGCAGAAGATACCCATGCTGATGCACATGTCTATTAAAAGATACTCTCTCTTTTAAGTGCTACACCGCTAGACTTCGTGAACCGCAATCCCCTAACTATCCTTTCACTATCGATCAAGCGCGATCCTCAAAAATCAACCACAAAAGCAACACCAATCCATCAAAAGTCCTCAAACTTGAGGCTCGAACTGGCAACGAGGAGCTGTCATGCTCCAATTTTGAATGCTTTTCAATGGCACCTTTATAGACAGAGAGACAGAGAGAGGCAGTGGCAGTGGCAGTGGCAGAGGCAGAGGCACACTCTAAGGATCGCTCCTTTGACTTTTCAAAGGCAACGCCGGCAAGCGGCTTCTCGCCCGCTGCCTTTCACCTTTAATGCCCTGGCCAGACAATGGCCACGGCCAGGCAAACGGTGTGGTGTCGTGGTGCAAAGCGAAATTCAATTAGAAGAGGCACAAACGTCAGACAAAAGGCTTCAAGCCGCATCGATACGATCCGATGGCATTCTAACTAAATAGCATTCACCTGTCCGAACGGAATAACTTCACACACACAAAAAAAGATACACACTCTCTCAGATACAAAGATACAGGCGAGTGTACGGGTACATGTACGGGTATATATGCATGGAGGAGCGGAGCAGCTGTCAATATGTTGGCGCCAAACAAGAATTCTGTTGTGTGGCTGTGTGGCTGTGTGGAGAGGAAGAGTCAGAGATCCATGGCCATCCATTAAATGCCTACCGTCAAATCATAATTCATTTTTCCCTCTAACCCTGCCCCCCCCCCCACCCCGTCCGGAGACACGATATTCTTCAGCTATTAGGCGGCGGCCACTCCTAGACACGCAGCCGCAGGGCACAGACCATAAAAGAGGGTCTTCTGACAGAGGAAGAGGCAGCAGCTGTGGGTAGAGGCTAGGCACACAGGTAGGACTGGGACTGGGACTGAGACTGGGGACTGGGGACTGGCTGCTGCTGCGGCAATCTCAGGGCTCTGGGAATTTGCACCTTGCGCAACGGATCCTCACTTATTCGGTTGCACAGCCCCCAGCTATGGGAATAGCATAGCTCTCTGCTGGTACTGCCCCCTTACCATCTCTGGAGTTCATTGATACTTTGTTGTCGGCTGCTCAGGTGCTCAATCAAATGCAATTAACAGCAAAAATCTGAACAGAGGGGACCATTCGCGTAGCATCGCGTAGATGCTCGAACGGAAGTTCGTCGCTTATTGTGGCTATTGAAATGTCAGACTCAGTTATTTCGTGTATCTTTTTTGCTATGTCTCATATCATTTGCATGGCCAAATTGGCTTTGCCAGATGCAGATACATACAGTCACATGCCTGCAATAGATACGCTGCAAATGCCAACAACAACAACAAAAACAAGAAACGAAATTAACGAAAGAACTGAGAGAGTCAGAGAGAGATAGAGAGGGAGGTAAAACACACACGGAAAATGCCAAAAACTTTATTAGCCCGTTGACGCAAATTAACGGCGACGGCTTCCATTTCGTATTCGCAAAGCGTCAAAACGGTCGGTCGCTGATGTGGTTGGTGATGCCAGAGGTTGGTGGTGCAGCAGCAGCATAGCAGCTAGAAAATGCTGCCAGCAAAATAATTTGTAAATGTCAGAGCATTTTGACAGTTTGCGGTGATGTTTTTCAAATTACAATTTACAACAGCCAGCAAAAAGGCGAGGAATAAAAACCAGATACAGAAATTTTAGATTTTAGATACATTTTAATACCCAAATAAGTAGCTCTATAGCTGCAGATACAATTCCATTAAATGTGGCTTTCCAATGAAAAGCTTTAGGCTTTTATTTTCTAATTATTTTGCTGCCTTTGCCAGAAGACTTTAAAATTAGTTTGTGAAAATAAAAAAAATTTCCTATTTGTTGGGTGAACTTTTGGCAAATACTAATATTTTGTATGAATTTTTATAAACAAAATCCCTTTGATTAACATTGATTTGTGTTTATTTTATGGGCAGACTTTGTGCCCTCCTCTTTTGCTCACACAACACACCCCGAAAAAACAGACCAAAGACATCGCCATAGAGAGGAGTCTTAGCCGTTCGGCTATGGTCGTTTGTTTTTTCTTAGTTATAAACCGAAAACGTCAAAAACGTTAACGACTCACGGGGCACATAAATTGAATGCTTGATTTTCATGGGGCAGTCAACACACACACACACACACACACAACCTAAAGTCCCAGCCAGGTGGGGTTTTAACGATCGACCGACAGGCAGAGGAGGTCCGAGAGGTGCAGATGAGAGATGGGATAATCTGTTAATGTGACGAAGGGAAGAGTTGAGCGAAAGCTCAACCCCAAAAGAGTCCAAAAAGAGATTCTGCGGTCACTTTCACCTGAGAAACGATAGCCCCAGAGTTTAGCTGGTCAAGGCTTGGGCTTTTAATTTAATTAGCCAATCAAATGGCTGTCCGGGTGTGGCCCACCCCGATTCGAAATGGAGAACTTAACGAACGACTAAAACTAGACTAGACCTGGCTTACACCAGGCATGTGGGCGAAATTAACTTTCGATGGAGATTATAGAGCGGGAGGTAAAGAGAGAGTGAGAGAGAGAAGGGTTGGCAAATGGCTAACAAATGCGATAATAGTTGGCCAAAAGTCAATGGCTAGACAGACGGAAAAAACACACACACACACACAAACAACGACAACGACAACAGAGAGAAACAAAAACCAAATACATGGAAGAGGAACCAGATACAGATACATGGAAGAGGAACCAGATACAGATACAGCTATAGAAACAACAAACGAAATTGGAAGAAAATTACACTAAATTGGCTTCAATTATTGTATTAATTTGGGTTCCGTGTTTCTTTCCGGCTTATCCCTTTCTGGCCTCCACCACCACCTCCTCTTCTTGGCCACTGCTTTTGGGCCATGTTGCAGTTTCTCTTGTTTGGTTTTTGGTTTTCGCTTTGGTTTCAGTTTCTGGTTTTCTGGTTTTCTGTTATGGCCCTGACAGCTCTGATGTCCGTCCGCCCGTCCGTCCGTCCGTCCGTCTGTCTATCTGTCTGATCTGCAAGCAAACATTTTGTTTTTCTAACTTGCTTTTGGCATCTTGATGAGGCACTTCTCTTGGTTGCCACGTTTGCTTAGTTGAGTTATTTCAAAATGAAATTATATTAGACAGCGTCCAGTCCTCAAAGGTTTCTCCCATACCCTTGTCCATTGTCCCATTGCCCATTGCCCATTGCAATGTTGCTGCTGCTGCTGTTGCTCTGTTGTTGTGCAGGAAACCTCTTCTTGACTCTGACCAAAAGGAAACCGACGATTATAGTTCGTAAACCTCGTAGATACGAGCACTCGTATGTGGCTGGTTTTCTGTTGAATCAGGGATTGCGCTTAGACCTGAGACCGGCGCATGTGTAGAAGAAGTTTTGCAACAGCAGCAGCAAGCAGCAGCAGCAGTCGAAAGAACATTCATCGTTTGACATTCATCTTGGAAGACAGCAGCTGCTGCTCCTATCATTATTATTATTATTATTATTATTATCATTATCATTGTGGTTGTGTGTGACTAGAATTGGCCTTGGCATTGGTGCAGCCTCCTTTGAGGTGGAAAATACATGGCAAAGGAACTCGAGGGAACTTTCAGTGCACCATTTGCTAAATATCCATGGATAGAGAGTCAGAGGCATACAATTTATTTTGTAGCATCGTTATTTATATTTCATGAAAAGAAAATCACTAAAAAAATATTATAAATGAAAATTCCACGCAGAAATATAACTCAAATTGGGTTCATTTAAGAGAAATTATCGTCTAAATGCATTAAAATTTCGCTTAAAACTAAAGATATTCTAAATTCGATATGTTTTGAAATATATTTTTCTATATTCGGTCCAACATTGAACTTGGAATTCTCTTCTGATTTAAAAAAAAACACATCCAAGAATAAAGACCTTTTTTTCATATTAATTTTTGCACTGAAATGTTTCTTGATATCTTTCCAGGAAAAATTGTGAAAATATTCTACATTTCTAAATTTTCTATAATATATTCTGAATATTTCTCATCCGTTTTTCCTCTCATTTCATAGCACATTTTATTGGCTTTCTTGTATCCCAATTTCCCTCTCTGGCGAATATGAACATTTTCCTCAATTCAAAATGCAAAACTCACCCAGAAATAAATGCCGAAACACCAGTCTTAGCACATTCTCACACACACACACACACACACACAGGCACACACAAGCACACACATATGTACATATTTCCATTGGCGGAAAATCGTTTTTCATTTAGAAATTTCCTTTTAATTTTTCTGGCGTCACTTTTTTGTGAAAAAAACAACAGTTTTTGCCGTCGCTAATGGAAAATGTTTCTAAAGTTCACATTTCGTGTAGGAAATGTTTTTTTTTTGGGGGGAAATTGTACGCGTTTCTCCAAGCCGAATCTCTTGGGGAAATTCTTGTTGTTGCAAGAACTGTTTTTTTTTTTTTGATTGTTTTGTTGGTGGGGGCAACCCGTGCGGCACAGAGGCCGAATAGCGAATGCCGCAATTGGCAAACTGGCGGCTAAAAAAGCCACTCGACGCGACACTCGGAAAGCGGCAGCAAGCAGCAAGCAGCAGCAGCAGCAACGGCAACGACAACGGTAGGCAGCGGCAGCTTTGTAGGCCTTGTATTTTTGCAGTCGCTGCTGCTGCTGTCTCTCTCTTTGGGGTTCTCCCTCTCTCTCTCATTTTCTGGTGTGCAATTTTTGTGCCGAGCAGCTGCTGTTGCTGTTGCAGTCAACATGTTGCTGTGCACTGTGTGTGTGTGTGTGTGTGTGTGTGTGTTTGTGCTTTTTGTGGCTTTGTAGCTCACCACCACACGAGAGTCAAAGAAAACCCACCACACCTCAGCCGTTATGTGTGGGGGTCTCTGCACGTGTTTTGGCCAAGGATTTTAGCCAGGCCCTAGAACGTAGAATGGAGTACGGTCTGCTGTTGCTGCTGCTGTTGCTGCTGCTGTTGCTGCTGCTGTGGGCTTGTCCCCTGACTGACATTTCCTTTTGGATGCGCCTACGTGCCACCACACACTGGCATATGCATTAGTGTGGGGCGAGAAGGGGGGGTTGGCACTCTATGGAGGTGATCGAACGTGACATTTTGCCCCACTCAAGTTTTTGCGCATGACAGAACATGCAAAAACACACCAACACACTAACACACACACACACACACACACACACAAAGAGAGGGGAAAACAACGGCGGGGAATGGCTCCCGCCAAGCGTCGTTTGAGTGAGTTTTTCCCCTAATCGAGTGGAATTGCTTTTTGTTCCCACAATTGTTTTCTGTGGGTGTACTCTCTGTGGGTGAGAAATATGCAACAATTTGTGTGGAGCTGCTGCTGCTGCTGCTGCCATCAATCAAAAGTGCATGTCAATCAGTTCCAACTGAAGGTGAAATACAAAACACCTGAAGCTGGGTGAGGTGGCCACAGGAACTACATTTCTGAGCAGGTAAAGAGGATGGGATGCCATGCCCCAGAGACAACGCCGGAAGGGATTGCAGCACTAACAAGCCAAAAGGTCACGCCCTCTAATTGCACGCACACACACACACACAGCAACACTTGCTTGAGGCCCTCTGGTTGGTATCTTTATGACATAATCTAAACAGCTGACCACAGAATATCCTTTTTGCTGGCCCTTTTTCTTTGGTTTTCATTACAATTTTTCCCACTAATCAACAGATTTTTCCCACTCAACTCTGAGGGGCAATCTAGGGACACATGCTGCCGCCATGCACAACAATAACAGAAGGGGGCAAGTGGCAGCGACAGACAGATGCAGATGCAGATGCCACAAGAGACTACAGATACACAAAACCAAGGCAGCAAATGGTAAGGGGCTGCTGGCAGCATATTTATTACATCATAAGAAGCTGAAGGAAGAAGACAACAAAAAAAATGAAGGAAAAAAGGGGTAAAGCAATCACAGAATCACAGAAGGAACACTCTCAGCGGTTGCCGGCAAAAACCGAAAGTGCCACAGGAGCGGTGGCCTCCCCTGCTGCCTCCTGCCAGAAGGTTGCCTGCCAGTCGCGTAGCCTATAGACCTACATCCACACAGGGTCACCCGATAACAACAGGATAAGAAGCAGGCAAGCAGGGCACAGGAAAGCAAAGGAGTGGGAACAGGGGCCAGCAGGGCTCGTCATTGTTTCGCTTTCATTCAGACTCAGACTCAGATTCAGATTCAGAGATTCCCCAGATACGAGAGTCTCAGCGCGCAAAAGGAAGCCAAGGGGGCAGCAGCCAGCAATAAATCAAAGACACATAAAGTTGAATGCACCATCCAGTCAGCAGCAGAGGTAAAGGCGGATGCAAAAGTCGTCACCATTCGGTTGTTCGGTTCTTTGGTTCTTCAGTTTTGCTGGCTCTTTGGGAACCTGAACGAATGGACGACGGACCTTGAGAACGAACCCCTGACTTTGTCTTGGTCCTACCTCAATGCTGAGTGCTGACTCAGGGGGTGGGGGGGGGGGGGGGGGCAGATCTTGAAAAAAACAAATCTGAATGCGAAGGAAATGGCTCGGGGGACCATGTGACGATTCGTTTCAGCTGAGAGCCAAAAGGGTTCACACCCCAGCGGATTGGGGCCACAGCGTAGACCCCCACAACAGACAAAGACAAAATGCTGCTTAAGTTTTTTGCCGTATTTTTGCTTCCCCCTTTTTCGAAGGACAGCACAGGACGACTAGCAGCAGCCATAAGGGTAAGTTCTCAGCCAGCAGTTGGACTTTTGGACAAGAGGAAGCTGCAAGCAAAAAGGGTTTTGCGAGACGGAACGAAAGGAGGGAAGAGTGGAAAGGCAAAGGGAAATACTGGGCATAATTTGCTTAAGAAAACTTTTCCAATTTATAAATGACAAACACAAAACGACCAAAGAAAAAAAAAAAAAAAAAACTGCTCGGGCATAATGAGGAAAACTTGGAAATGAATGGCAGGACACGGACCTCCACCGCCTTCCAAACCATAATGGGTGGGTTGGGTATTTTCTCTTTTTCTAATTAAAGTGCTAAAGATTTGCATAAAAGGAGCATAGCAGAAAGAAGCTGCAGCAAAAGGGACGCAAACGTTTAAGCATTAATCACAAAAATCAGCTCAAAATTAAAAGCAAAAGACGAAGTGGCAGAGTGGCAGAGCGCACAAAGCAAACCAAAGAGGACACAAAAAAGGATGAAAAGTTGCTGATGAAGCGATGTCCGAACTGAAAGGATGGTTGTCTGGCGAACCAAAAGGAATGGGGAGAAGGTGGTGGATGAAAAGCCGCTCTTAAAGGCAAAGAAAAAGCAGGGAAAGAGTTCTTGAATTTACAGCAGGAGTGTTCAAGTTAATGACAGGACAGGACAGGACAGGACAGTGGATAGGATACGAAATGGCAAATGCATTTGTGTGATTTTTCTGTGTTCTATGTGAGCTTTGCCTGCAGATACACGACCTGAAAGATGCAGATACACGACCTGAAAGAGGCTGATACACAAAAGCAGGGCCCAGACAGACACACTGCAGCTTCATAAATATACTCCGCATGAAACACATTTCACTTGTTGTTTATATACGAAATGAACATTTCATTACTTCTTTTTTCTTGTTGTTGTTGCGTGGTCTTCCTTTTTTGTTTTGTGTCGTTTTTATTTTTTTTGTCGGTTGTTTTAATGATGAAACATTTCATTGCCCGGGGAGTGGGTTTTCGGGTTTCGGCCGTCAGTCCAGTTCCAGAATCAACAGCGTGTCGTGTCGAAGCTGCCAATCTGCACTCCAGTCCTGCAGTCGTCTCCACAGTCCTCTCTGTCTGCCACAGCCACAAGGCAGCTCAACCGCACGTAGATCTCCTCTGACAATGACTGCGAAGGAGACCTGCAGATGGGAATGAGAATGCAGATGGAGATGGAGAGGATTGTGGGGAGTGGTGGGTGGGGGAGGGGGGGGGGGGCTCTCTGTTGATGATGTGAATGCGGAATTCTCTCAGTGGGTCGGCGGTTGTTTAAGTGGTCCTTGATAAGCGTCTGCCAGCTTAAACCCATAATGCGCTTAACCAACAGCCATACCGAATGTACACACGTACATACATATGTACATACATATATATATATATGTATGTATGTATAAGTATACATTCGTGTATGTACGTAGCTTTTGGAGCTGCCTGCCTGCCTCATCCCACATTCTCTGATGAAATATCAATATTGAAGCACAGCCAGAGGTAAATTTTAATTCGATATTCGTGAGAGACACACGCTGGAAGGAACCGTGTTGAGGGACTGAGAGGGAGTGAAAGAGAGATTGCATTTACTGTTGTTTCAGTTAGTGGAAGCGTTAAAAATGCCACTGATTTCTTTCAGTCTCTTTTTGTATTATTTATTTTTAATGCTGAATACAGGTGCAGGGGGGGGATGGGGGGTGTACAGACCGAAAGTAAGAAGACTGAAGAGAGTTTTTAAACAAAAAAGCGATAAAAAGGGATTGTCGGAACGTTTTATTCCTCGATTGATTAAAAATAATTTGCAAATGTGTAAACTGATATATTCCGCCCCCATTGCTGTGGGTGTGGGCGCACTGAACAACATCAATTACAAAATTATATTTATTTTATGCGCTTTTAACGTTATGATTCAATTAAGTCACATTCAGGAGCTGTTGCACGATGCAATCTAGATTTAATAAAGAATAAAAATTGATTCAATTTTAATGGAAATTCAGAGTACACTTTTTATGCTACTGGCTATAAGTTCATTTTTTATATCCCATTTACGATATGAACTGCAGGCGGCACCACTCCATTCGATCAAGTGTCTGTCTATATGGAATTATTATCATAATGGCACCCACACGCTCAATGCAGACAAATAAATTTAATTACGTTTATTAATTAAATCAGCTCATAAAAAAAAATTCAACCAAAGATACATACATATGTACTGGTTCTTTAATCAAAATGGTATAAAAGTCCACCCTTGTGGCTGCCAAGCCACACTGGGAGAGATAGTGGGTGAGTGTGAGAGCAGGCGAACGTTAAATGGATCTATGATTAGTATTAGATCTATGCTAAGTAGCTCAGATTTATTCGTATTTGATTTTCAGCTACACTAAATAATTAATAAAATAACTAAATAAAAAAACTTTATAAAAATGCTACAAGAATTTTTGAAAGCTTTGAAAAATGAGTACATTTAATTCGTTAAATCTTTTGAAGACTTTTCCTAGGCTTGGGAAATACTTGCGTATTGTCTGAACTAAATTTATGACTTAAAATTTCCTCTAGCTATGATCTTAATTCAATAATATTCGACTCTTTGAACACCTGGCTTCCGACCGCTTTTATTGCTAAAGCAAATCAGATCAAATATTCCTCTCAACTTTTCTACCAAATAAAACTTTTCCACACATTATTTATGTCGCAAATAAACATCAAGAGCAGAACTTACTTGTTGAAGCATTATGAAATTTGTCCAATTTAGTTAGTTTATTTATTTAGTTACATTTTATTTTGGTGGTCCATAGAGTTAGTTGTTTCCGTTGTTGGTTTTTTTATTTATTTTGTGTGTGTGTGTTTTAACGTATATTTATAACGATATAACGATATAAAGTGGCACTTCCACACATGAGAGTGGAAAAGTGAAAAACTTCATCTGCGCGTGGCGTGGCTGAAAAGTCAATGTCACAGATACAAATGCAGCAACAGCCAGAGCCACAGCCACAGCCACAGCCAGAGCCAGAGCCACAACCACACACATGACACGCGAACGAAACACCAACACAGAGGCACTTTGGACTGTTTACAGTTAGCGGCTAACAAGTTGAATCTCTGACCAGACAGCACCCAGTGACCAGTCCCCAAGCTTCAGAGCTCTAGTCACAGTTCCAGTCCACACAGCCAGACAATAAAATTGTGCGCCATAAATCAATTTCAAGTTGCAAAGTCGTCGTCGCAGTGGTCGTCGCTGTCGTTCCGCTGCAGCAAGTGTCGCCTCTGACTGGGAAACTTGGTACCGACGAGCACTAGACCTGGGAACCACAACAGAACACAGAACAGAGAACAGATCTGATCCGCTGGCCAGTCTGCTGATGACTAAGATTTATTTTGTGGGCAACTGTGAAACTGCCTGGGAGCTTGGGTTCTGGCAACAGCGGCTGCTGGCGTGATACTGCACAAGGCCGGCTGGCAGGATGAACCACGGAGCCTGGCACTGGCACTGGCAGTGGTCCTGCCACTGGCTGTGGTCCCACTCCCTTGTCCTGGCCAGAGATGGACCAGAGATGCCACGGCGACGCAGCAACCCAAAAAAGGGGGTGGCATTGGCCATGGCAGTGGCACACGCACACACACCCCCTCAGACATATGCAAATTAACGCGAGTTGAAAATAAAAATGGAGCAGCCAGCAGCATCAACCGCAGCAGCGGCAGCAACAGCGACAGAGAAGCCAACGCCAACGCCAACAGCGACTGCAATTTTTTCTAATGAAGCGCGGGCTTTTCCCTAAAGCGGGGAAATGTTTTTGGAGTTTTTTTATATTTTTTTTTTTTGTCGATTGCAGCTTTTGGCTGTTATTTCGAAATGGAGTCGAAAATTGAGCCAACTCGTCGTAAACCGCAGAGATACACCTAGCAACAAATACGAATACGACGTAAACCACCCTCTCACCATAGCCTACCCCTATTCTAAGGGGCACAGCCGCCCAACCCTCCTCCTTGCTGAGGACCTCCAGCCTATATACAATTTATGTGCGCAAATCGCGAAGCGCAACAAAAAAATGTACAAAAAAAAAATCAAGAGAAATCAACGTTTTGTGATGTGGCTGCCACATGCCACCCCCTGCAAATTGAGGGTGAAACGTGGATGCGACTCCCCACAGAAACCGCCGGCATTTGAGGGCTAAAATACAGCAACAACAACTAACAGCAAGAAGCAGAAGAAGAAGCGGAAACAGCGACAGAAACAGCAGCAAAAAAAAAACTGCTAAAAATCCAATATGGCTACAATTTGCTGAGCAACAGACAGAGACAGAGTGAGAGACCAAACGAGTGAGAGAGAGAGAGAGAGAGAGAGAGAGGGAGAGAAAAATTCTGTTCTTTTTTTTCCGCCTGGCAACGCAGCGAAACGAACTAAGTAGTGGGCGGTTATGGGTATGAGGAGGGTGTTGGTGGTGGTGGGTGGCTGAGTGGGTGTCGTGTCGGTGGGTAGAACAAAAAACAAAAAACTCCGCCCCCTTTTCAAGACAAGCGTCTGCGCGCGAAGGTGAAGGTAGAGGCAGAGGCAGAGCCATAGCCAGACGCTGGCAGAGCGCCAGGCAGGGCAGACGGCGGCAGCAGCAGCATTTCGCTCTCACTCAGGCAGCGGCACTTCTCTCTCTCTCTCTCTCACTCTGGCTCACTCTAGCTATTAGTCATACATGCTCTCGCTCTCTCTTTCTCTCGCTCTGTGTCTCTATGGCAGGGCAGAATGAGTAATTAAATGCTTATTAACGCTTCGCTGAGCTATTTTCCATCGATATAATTAAACTCAGTTCCTGAGTGCAAAATGCACCCATACTGCGAGCACCACTCAACCCCTGCAAATGGCAATCCACTCATTTCAGAGGCCTTTCCTCCCTCCTCGGCCCGCTCCCTTCTATGCGATGCATTTCCCCGCATTTCCCAGTTTGTTGTTGTTGTTGCTGTTGTATTTGCTGCGGCTTTTATTTGTGCAGTTTTCCCTCATTAAGGCCTTCATTTGCGTCTACAACGACATCTTCTTCTTCTTCTTGTTTTCTGTGTGTTGCACATTTTTTGACGCCATTTTGGAAAATGCAATTGTGTGTTCGTGAGGGGGCGGAGAGAAGCAGAGCGGAGCGGGTGTGTGTCTCCAGCTGGTTAAGGTGTGTGGTGTCATGGCCTGCGGCAGCAATTTGATGGCCTAGGCTTTGATTAATTGGCTTAAAAGTGAGGCATATGTCTCGGATACGGGCGGATACACTGAGATACACCCACCCTTTGGCAGACACACACACATACAAACCTGCAGGGCTTCACCTTCTCACCACCCATTCCCACGAAAGTTTAACAAACTAAAAGGCCAACAACTATAAACATTTTATAGCCAGTCCCAAAACTATCTGTTGGATTTTAATTTCATTTAATCTCCCCTGCTCTGTAACCCCACTCCATGCATACATACATACATATCATAGAAATTCGTTTCGATTTGTTTAATTTAATTTAATTTTTATTGTCACATGCCATTCGATTCAAATGTAATAATTATCCACTCGATCAACGCTAAACCAAATAGTTTTTTGCAGCAATTAAAATCGATTTATAACGCTTCAATGGGATACTATAACAAAACGCATAAACTCTGCGTCTTTAATTAAGTCAAATCGGTTTTTGGCCCGAAAATTGAATGCACGCCTATTTTGCGGCTCATTAAAATGTCATTAAATTGTTTTAGTTTTTAGTTTTATGTTCGATTGAGTTTCTGGGGCTTTTGTTCGTATTGGATATATGTATGTATGTAGTTTTAATTCAATTTTGGGGGGCCAGGGCAGGAATGTGTGGAATACGACGACAATGTGTCAACCGAAATGGCGGAACACTACCTCGTGATACCTCGTGATCAGTGTCTGCAGTTAAAACATAGTTTAAATGCCATTAACATAAAATTTCACATTAAATTAAATAACTTTTTCCAACCAACATTTCCCATTTTTGTGCTCATTTATGGAGTAATTCAATTTACAGTAATTTCATTTTACTCTGAAATTTACACCCAGGGCTAAAATGTATTTTATATTTATTCTCCACTCACCTTGAAACATTTTTACCATCAAGCAAAATCCTCAGGGTGGAAACAGAACACTTAATTTGGCCAAGGGGAATGTACCGTATGCTGCCTCATCGAGAGATGCGATTCAAAAGTGCCCTGCAAATGACTCATTTTCAATTGTACTTTTTGGCCCAAATGGTGGGCACAGATTTACATAAAAACGCACCCACACGAACACACACACGCACACACACACAGAGATACTCGTAAACACAGACAGAGATTCAGATGGTGAGATGGAGAAGGGGAGTTGGGTTACATGTCAGCGATACCCAAATTAAAGGCATCCTCTCGGTCCTTGTCCTGGCAATCCTTTCAATGACGCACCACACGCACCGCACCGCACAGCACCCACACTTCCCACTGCAGTGGGTTTCCTCTTAAAATTTCTCTCCTCTGTTCGTTCGAGGCAAGCGACACGCGGCAACTGTCGATGGCTTCGCGGAAAAACGCATCAATTCTGACCAGGGGGCCCCCCCCGAACCCGTACCGGCCCGGGCCAGAGACTTGAAGGAAAACAAGACAAAAGCCGAAAGCTGCGTGCCATAATTCTGCCGCTGCCTTCTGATACTCCCAGCCATCCCCCCCCCCCCACTCCGCTCTGTGGAAACTTGTTCAATTTGGTTAGACGAAAGGGTTGAGAGAGAGAGAGAGAGAGAGTGAGTGGACTGGGACAAAGAGAGAGAGCGGAGTGGAGTGAAGTGTGGAGTATGAGAGAGTGAGCGAGCGTGTTGGCTGTTACGCAGTTTGGCGGGGGGAGGTTGTGTTGTCGAGGCACTTCCAAAACACAAACAGAAAACGCGCCACGCACAAACAGCAACAACAGCAAAAGCAAAGTAGCACTGAGCAAAAATTGATGTTTGATTTGAAGAGAGAAAATAATGGGGAGAAGAACGTATGCAGTTACCTTTGAGGATACATTTAGAAATTAGTAGTTATTTCTAAGAACTTCTAGATTTACTTTATATGTTTGTAATAGCATTGGAAATTCATTCTTTATTGGAAAGAAAAACATTTGCTCACTAACAATCCATCTTAATATCAAATTGGAAACTTTTAAACTATTTCGAAGCATTTCTAACGTATTAAATTATGATTACCACATATGTACATATTCCGTATAATTATTTATTTTATTCAATTGCCATTCTAGACTAAAAAGTCTAACCAAAATGTAGTTTTTAAGCAGTCTTATTTAGAGCTAAAATAATTTCTTGCTACCATTTTCCGGCCGTGTAGCACTTTGAGCTTTGTTTTTGTGTTTAAGGTTCTCGCTGGAAAAGTGCGTCATGCCCGGCCAAAGAGTACACTCTTCATAGCTAATGTGTGTGTGTGTTGTGTTTGTGTTTGCGTTTGCGTTTGCGTTTGTATCTGTGTGCTTGAGTGTGTTCCAGTGCGAGTGGCGGAGTGTGGTCAGCCTAGAAGTGTCAAACGTTTAAAGGGTTACAAAAGGTAAGGGTTGTTCGAGGGGGAGGAAACTAGAAGAGGAAACACCAAAGTGCCAGGCAGATGGATAGATGGATGGATGGATGAATGAATGAATGAATGAATGAATGGGTTGGTTGGATGGATGAATGGCTTGAAGAAAGGGTGACAGCGCAGCCAACTCGATCAAGTTTTTAGATAAGATAAAATACCAAACAATGAAAGAGGAGATGGATGGGGAAAAAGCTTTGGGATATTATCTAATTGATTGGGGGATAACTCTAAGTGGGTTCGGTAATCCTTAAACTCTCTCTATTGAGCTCTTTGAATAGCTATCTTTTCCATAGAAGCTGCACTGGACACCTCTAACCATACCAAAAAATTTAACTCGAAACGTTCTACTACTGTGTATCATGCCTGCGTGATCCCCTTCTAAACATACCCCTCTTACCCTGCCAAACGAATCCATAAACAAAACCCATAAACAGGAACCCGTTCTGCGAGCGAGAGCCAAACAAGACACCATTTCTGGTGGCATGGTCAACCATTCCAAGGGTTAACAAAGCTAAGGGTTGGGTTTTCTGTGCCCAGGGGGTTGGGGGGGGGCTCATTCGACTAGAAAGGTGGTCGTGGTTGTCGTGAGGTCAGAGAAGCCCTCATTTTGCCTCGTTCCCCCTCTCGTTCGACAGCATTCCAAACTCACTCGAACACTCGAACACACGAACACACGAACCAAACCCGAAAAGCGGGGCAATGCTTCGGCCTTTCACTCACTTGGCGATGTTTCTTTACACTCAGTTGCTCGCTCTCATTGTTCGTGTTCGTGGCTCCGCCCACTTTTTGTATTGTGTTTGTGCTGTGCGATGTTTTGAGTGAGCGGCTGATTCTGTTCGAGTGGAAATTGCCCCTCTCTGGCGATGTGGCGATGTTTTGTGTGGGCTCTGATTTTGTTCTATGTTTTGCTATGAATTCCTTTGGCCTGCGGCTGTTCCCACTGGCCGGGTGGACTGTTCCCAGGTCCTTTATTTAGAAATGCGATGACAAATGGATAAAATCTCCACTAAGGCAGTGATTTTTGGCTTGGGTTGCTGACCTGGCTAAGCGAATCTCAATTCTATTCTTGCTATGGCTAAACGTATACAATAAATGCCACTTTAAGCATTTATCTTTATTATCTGGAAAACAAGCAATAACACGGCCCACAGACCACACTCTCTCCCTCTCTCTCGTTGTCGCTTTATATGGAAACCAAACACCAACACGTCGCGACTATAAAACTGTCCAAAGGCGTCTTAAAATCTCAGTCTGTCTGCTCACCGGACAGCGGGGGACTGGGACTGGCGCATAGTTTAATTTTAAAACTGCTTTGTAATTGCTATGCAAAATTAACATAATTGATGTGCGTGCCCCATGCCCCATAGACAGACATCAGATGCTAATCCCACCCATTCCGCTAACCGTAAAAGTATCTTCCCTCTCTCCATCTGGATACATTGATTGGCGGACAAAGGCTCAGCAGGTGGCAGATACAAGACCCAGACGCAGTGCCCCAGGAGCAGCATTGAGTCTCATTGATTTTCATTTACTTTCCCCCATCCTCGGTTCGTCTGCTGCCCCCTGCACCTGCCCCTGCCACTGACACTGCCGCTTGTTTATTTTCGCTGCCAAATCCAATAAACATTCTACAAATCGCAGCATTTTCGAATCTGCAGAATCATTGCCGTTTAATTGATTTTCATTTGCCGCATGCTCTGCTGCTGTGCCCCTGCTGTCTGTGCCTTCCTTCCGCCTTCCTCTGCGAATTGCCAAACAAATTGTGATTGCAACGGGGGATTCCATTCCAATTGAATTTCGCTAGCATTTTGGCCAGCAGCAGAAACCCCTTGAAATTCTTTCTGCCAAAAGGATCAAATTGTTCTCGCAAGTAGCGACATCTATGAACACGGATCAAAAAAAAAACTGAGCGCTTCCTTCGCCTCCTGGCGGGCAATCTACAAATTATGATTTTTATTTGAAGGATATTAGAAATTGGGGGTTCGGAACACGGCTAAGGGTAGCACAGTGGTGCCAAAGTAAAGATATTTTGGAATAAAAACAATTTGGCGTTGTGTTTTTAAGGTGTTTATTTTGGGAAATATTTTGTATCCCATTATGAATAATATTTATATGTACATACTTAAGTTGTCTATAATTCGTTTTGATGTACTTTCTAGCTTCTTCAGACAGAGGAAAGACAGAACTTATAAATATTTTCATTAAGAAATAACTTTTAATTTTAATTTTTAATGTTTTTTAATCCCTTTTTTTAATTTATTTTGTTTATGTAAACTATGTATTTTTTTTTAATTTTACCTAATCTACTTTTTTAAACAATTTGATATTTAAATTTTTATTTTCAAATCAATTACATTCTATTCATTAATAACACTTGAATGCAGGTTTTGGTTGCAAATTTTTTAATTGATTAATTTTCCTATTCTTAAGTCTAGAATTTCATTAAATTTTAATAATTTTAAAACTATTTATTTGTCTATTAAACTCTTTTAAGGATTGTTTATCCTGATAACCCCAGAAATGTATTCTCTAACATGTATCTGCATCTGCATATTCATAACTTAACGCTTCATTGGCAACCCCTGCTGCACTCTGACCCTACCCTATGCCATCCATGCTCATGGCCTGCCTTTACCTTTACCGTTAATCAAGTTGATACGAAAATCCGCAAGAACAAATGAACCGTTATCAATTACGTAACGGGCTTGTGCAACGCATCCATCGATATCCTACGGGAACTGAGTTTCGCAATTAAAAATTGCAATGCAAATGCCAGGAGATACTCGCAGATAAAATGCCAGCAGCGATGGGATCCGCACAGGCAAGGGTTGAAGTTCAGTTCAGTTCAGGAGTGGGCCAGGGCCAGGGGCAGGAATGTCCTGCGCTGCGTGCGTATCTCTAAGATGCAGTCAAAGAGGTTGTTGAACTCCACGGCGGGTTGTCCGTTAGGTTCTGGAAGAAAAAGTGTCCGAATGGAAGGGCAGGAGCACGAACCCTTCTTCTCAAAGGTTAAGGGCTAGGGGAGGAATACGATATGCTATTGTATAGTAGGGTGTAAGATATTTATCATAGATGCATCACACAGATACATAGATACACTTGAGGATACACTTTATAAGATACACTCTATAAGACACACTGGGAGGATACACTCTATAAGATACACTTTGAGGATACACCCATAAGATACACTCTTACACTAGACAGACACAACACTCTCTTTGTTGATCGACAGCCCTCCAGAGCACGGTATTAAGTTCCTACGACTTTGGATATGGCACGTAGGAACTCTATACCTCGCTGATGGTAAAGAGGCTTCGTTAGATACTTTTTTGTAGATGCACTTCCTCTGCGTCTGTGTGTGTGTGTGTGACTTAAGCTGGCAATTAGAGCCATAAACGGATTATGTTAGCCATGGCTCAATAATGAAATTGATTTTTGCAAATACTTTGGGCAAATATCCTCCCCCCCCCCAAAAAAAAAAGCGTCTAGCAAGACACTCCTTCCTTTCGCCGGGATGTCTTAAAATTTTATGTTTGCACATTAGCTGGCTGGCGCCCATCGTTGGCTCTGCAAAAAAAATACAAAAAGATACAACAACAAAAAAGAAAGGGAAAGGAAGAGAGTTAGTAGATTGGAGTTGGTAGATACTTGGATACTTAGCTTGTATTAGCTGTAGATACATGAGACTGCGGCGGACTCTGCTGATTATCGATTTGAGTGCTGATTGGTGAACGGTGAATGAAATGAAGACAATTTTCAAATGGCAAATGGCAACAGGCATATTCAACCTTGAATTAGACTCACAGGTTGATATGTAGTACAACATACGTGCAAATGTATCTCAAGTGCATGTACATATATCTCATAGATACACTTGGTACTTGATACTTGGTCACACCCTACGTCTATTGCCTGCGAAGCACGCTAATTACCGCCGCACTAGAACGCTGAAAACTAATCAATTTGATTGATTTATCTGACAGAACTGCACAAGTTGACATTTCGAGGAGAGAGAGAGAGAGAGAGACAAGGCAGCAGCAGCAGCAAAGGCGACTCTTTCACGCCCACAATGGCAAAACAAAAAACCACTTGACTGCACACAAATTATCATTTGAATTATATGCAAAATAAATGCATTTGATTGCTGTGTATCTGCTGGATACAGAGACCAAGCACAAGCACCATGATTTGCATTTCGGTTTTAGACTTTTGTTTGTTTCTTTTCTCCCTCTCCCTCTCGCTCTCTCTCTCTCTCTGTCTGTCTGTCTGTCGCTGCCATTTGCCATTTGTCTGGCTGAGACGTAAATCAATTTGGTTTTGGCTTTGACTGTGGCTTTGCCTTTCCGATGTGTGTGTCTAAGGTAGCAGCAGCAGCAGCAGCACCGCTCTCTGGGGGTAAATGTTTGCCCGCCCGCTGAGCCAACAGCAAGATATTCAATATGTTTGCCTCAACCACTCCACTCCACTCCACTCCTTTGGCTCCCCTGAAGCCATGGCTTCTCTTTTTGGATACACAGGGGCTGCAGCTGCTGCTGCTGCTGCTGCTGATGCGGCTGCTGCCTTCTTGGCCATAATGGCGCCATAACTTTGGGTGCCCCGTCCGTCCAGTACATAAACTGCCCTAAGTCCTGAGCTGAGCTGATTAGCATCGCCAGAGCTACTGCTGCTGACTCCTCAGTCCAGTCCTCCAGTCTCTGATTGACAGTTTGCATATACACAAAAGCCAAAGCCAAACGAAATCTCGCACATAAATCGAAGGCAGCCAGCAAAACTTTCGGATGCAACTGCTGGACAGGCGGACGCTTGGACAGATGTTCGTTCCGTCTCTCTGAAACTGACGAACGGCTGCCTGGATCTGCTGTGTTTGAGGTTCATGTTTTCATGGGGGATTGACAGTTTTATCGCTGGCTCTGAAGTGTTGACATTCGGCCAGGCCTAATGGTGATCATGATTAGCCGAGTGGTTTATGAGCTGGCTTAAACGGTAGAGACAGAGAGTGAAAGAGAGAGAGGGAGAGAGGGACGGGTTACACCTTCTTAATGAAGAGCAGGATTTATAGGGAAACGATTTCCATTCACATAAGGAAATCTAAGGAAGAAGAGCAGCAAGGAGTTAAAACTTTGAGCCAGAAAAAACTTCAACTTGGAGCTGAAGAGAGGCTAAAATATTTCCTACATTCATCCATAAGAAATACCTCTACGCCCGCATCGAATGATGCCTGGGCGTTGCTTTTGCTTGCATTTCAGCAATCACTTTGATTGATGCACACAGACAATTATCCACAGGCAAAACCCAAGCCAACCACCCACCCACCCAACTCGCGGCCAAGGCAATTTCTCACTTAGCAAAGAATTAATTAAACCAAGCAACTGACTAACTGACGGACTAACTGACGGAAATCGCAAGCGAAAAATCTGCAGCGCAAAAAAGAAAATTAATTAAAGCAACTAAATTAAAATGTATCAAGTTTCGGGTGCCCACTCTGATGGTCACGCCCAGACAGCGGCAATTGTGTAACGCCCCTTACTGAATGGCTTTCGCGAAACGTGAAGTGAAATTTTGATGAAACTTTTGGTTGGAAAACAACAAACAAAAAAAAAAAAGAGTTCAAAACGGAGTGGCAGGAGTGTGGCAAGATCGGGTGAATACAATGTATATATTATTTAATTGTTATTGTTGTTGCTTCTCGGATATCCATTCGGGTTGTTCCTCCTGGGTCCCGTCGTGTCTGTGGACCAGTTTTGTCGCTGCCCACGTCTCGAGGGAGGGAGGGGCACACAGACTGGATGATGGATGTGCTCGCTGCTGCTGGACAGATAAGCTCTGTGGAAGAGAGAGACAGAGAGTAGGAGGGAGAGTGGTGAGGTGGAGAGTTGGAAAACTTAATTAATTCATATGCATTGAACTTTAATCAAGCGCCAGACGCCTGCTGCCAACTGGACACGGACTCGTATCAGCAGCAGCAGCAGCAACGGCAGCGTATACAAAAAAGTGAAGGCCTGACCATGGAGGCGCCACAGCCAGTCCACACGCTTCAGATACAGATACAGATACAGCACTGCAGCTTTTCAGCTTTGCAGCTCACCTGCTGCGAGTTTTAGATACCTGTGCTATTAGTGTAAACGTGCAGTTTTATGTTATGGCAAATTGCCGTTGACAGTGGCAGGCCGTGGACAGAATGCCAGCCCAGTCAGCCAGCCAGCCAGCAAAGAGTTATATGTCTGCAAGCCAAACCAATCTCTGAGTTACATTCTATAATTGTTGTTTTTCTTCTTATTTTTGGGAGCTCCTTCTTTCTCTCTCTCTCTCTCTCTCTCTATCTAGATGATGCAATCTGCAACTTACACAATCTTACACAGCCTACAGTTGCCCCCTTTCCATTTGATATATACAAGTAGATACACCTGCTGCATCCCATGTATCTGTATGCATCTTTTGCACATCTTTCAAAAAATTGTAGACATTTTCATTACGTGGTCATTACCCCGTTGCAGCCATTACTATTATGTTGGATTTTATTGCTTTATAAGCGCATTTTAATTTTTGCCTTTCGCCGCAAAAGCCACAAAAATTTATATGTATCTCAGGCCAAGAGAGCAGAGCCTAGACAGAGCCGGGTACAGACTGCGACTGGACTGGTCGTAAAAAATGCATGGCACATACATACGCTAAAATGATGACCAACTGGTCACAAAAGCGTGAGGGGGGGGGGGACTCGTATCATGTGCCATGTCCGTTGTCAACGCCATCGTCTGATGTCTCGTGGTGGTGGTGTTGTTGTTGTTGTTGTTGTCTCTTGGCCACGTCAAATGTCTTTTGTGAAAGGCAACCAAATTACGACGAGCACACAGACAGATGCAGATACACATTTGTTGTTGTATCTTTTGAATGGATATGGGGATGCTCTCTTGCCACGTTCGCAATTTGCAATGAAAGGAAAGGCCTGCACTGAACTGTGCTGCGTCTTGCAATTATTAGCTGGCGAGCCAGCCTGCCAGCCTCATCGCTGACAATTTAGAGTGCGGCTCTTGACTCTCTCGGCTTTGCCTTTGACGCTGATTGATTGCGCTTGTAACTAATCTGTACATTTATTGAGTTATCTGCTTGGAATTTTTAATTTTTCCACATGCCCCCCCCCTGCCCACTGTCACCTGGCATCTGCCGTTGCGGTTTGGCCAATTAAAAGCAAACGGTTTCTGCAACGCAATTAAATGGCATTTAACGGCCAGAGCCAAATCGCTTCCTCATAGGCAGAGTGCCCCATGCCAATCCCAAAAAAAAAAAAAAAAAATACATAAATACTCTCGCACTGATTCCTCCTCCTGCTACTCATCCTCCTCGTCGTCGTCGGCGGCCGAGGGTCTAACCCGTTTTTCGCGGTTCCGGTTCGGAACATGTTGTGGCAGCATTTGGACATTGAACATGGCCACGCAGCACGCAGCTTATCAATCGTGCCACTGGCATTCAGGTCCTACAAGTTTGCTATTAATTTGTGGCACTCCCTCCCTGATCACCACTCGCCACTCGCCGTGCCCCATCTGCTTTGCATTTCAGCAGCTGCCTTGTTGAGCTGTCAGCCATGGCTGGAAGCCTCAGCCTCAGACTCAGCCTCACCGACTGGTTGGCTTTACTCTCTCTGTTCGCTGCTGTCTGCTGGCTGCTGGCTGGCTCTTTCGGCGCGTAGTTATTAATGAAGTCAATCAGCAATTTTGACAGAAATTTATCTATAAGCGTCGGCATTCTGCCAGGCAACATGTTGCACGGTCGTCTCTCACTCGCTTTAGAGCCTGCCAACAGCAAACAGCAAACTGCTAGCAGCGCCTGCTGCTGCATGCTGCTGCATGTTGCTAATTTCTTGCGGCACGGCACCCCACACGGAACGGCAGGGGACGTGTTTGGCAACAGAGCTAACTGTAGTTTGTTTATCTTATTTATTTAATTTTTTGCCTAATGTTAATTCTGAACCTGTTTAATTACGTTACTAGAAGTTGCCGCACGCTGCAATAGCCCAACTCTGTAGCTGACGCTGCCTCTGTCTCTGCCTCTGCCTCTGCCACAATTTCAATTAAAGTGCGCTACATGTTTGGGGAGGGCATAGGCGAACCCGTGCAGCACCTGTAGATCGAATTTTGTATGACTCACGATCATTTTGCAAGTCGAAGTATTATCTACAAATAATTCTTGATATATTTTAATACTTTTTGCAGAAGATTTTAGCAAGACCAAGTAGAATAGCTCTGAATATTTCATCCATTAATCTTGTGCTACTTTGAGCCATTTTATAATTTATCTATGTATATTATTTCTATGAATAATATAATAAAGAACTAATGCCTAATAGACTTGGTTTCTATTATTTTTCGATAATTTTAAAATCTGTTTACCTAGTATATATTTTAGATATTTTAAATATATTTATTATACTTTTCTTTCTTTCATTTATCCACAGCTCATTTCCTATTCCATTTTTTACTTAATTTACATTTTTATTTATTTTTGTTTTTCGCAATTTGTCTCTTTATGTTCGCTTTCTCTGTCTCTTTCGCTGCAATTTGCGGGCTGCTTCTTCCTGCTAACTGTTCATTTAACTATTGCCATTTGTTGCCCATTCACCTGCCCCCTTTCCTCTCCTTACCACTGCTGCTGTCCACGTTAATGAGTTAAATCAATTAACAGTTCACATTTTTTGCACTTGTTGGCCAAATTAATATTGATATCTTTTGGTAGCCAAGGAAGTTGTTTGGCCATCGCCAATCAAGTTTGAATAATTAATTGCGACTGGCTCTCGCCTCTTGACTGGGCTTACAATGTTGACTGCCTGCCGCCTGTTTGCTCGCCAAAAATAGAAAAAAAATAAAAGAGAGTGAGAATTATCGGCAGTTAATTGATGGCTAAATGAATGCAAACGCAGTTGCAGTTGCTCGATGATTAAGATAGGGTGGATAGGCCAGTGCGGAGATCTAGAATAAATCTAGAATAACTTCAGACTAGATCATTTATTTCAGAGATAGTTGATCTGCTATCTATTGAGTGTAGATGCGGTTTTTACGATCATAATTCATCAAGATAAATATATATTTCTGCCAGAGGTTTTCAGCTCTTTTCTATGCTAATTGCTGATACTTACAGTAACATCACATAGATACTTTCCCTTATTGTACGCCAAGCAACAGGCAATCTCTCATTTACTTCATTTGTTTTGCTTTTCCTTTGCTCTGACCTTCCTCATTTTTTATTTTTTTTTTATTTTGCACCCACTAATTTTCCCCCGGCATTTTCTTCAGACAAAGTTTTTGCTTCTGCTTCTTAATTTCACTTTTCACAGCAAAATTTTCTTTGCTTTTCTTTTGCAGCAGCAGTCAAGGCAAACTTTTTAATGTCGCGCTCGGCTGCTGGTTGCTGGCTGGCTGGCTGGCTGCAGCTAATTTAGCCCCAAGGAGGCAATGTGAGAAAGGGAGACATGCAACGAGACGGGTGCTTGCGCGTGGGCGGGGGTGTTGTGTGGTGTGGTGTGGTGTGGCAACTTGGGCGCTCAGACATGGCCTGGCAGTGTCTTTGGCTTCATTTTCGCGCCAAACCTCCTTGAGGTTTTTTTTCCTTCTCCTTCGCCCTCTTTGCTCTGCCGGGGCCGGGCTCCTTCTTCGTTCATTTCCTTATGCAATGAAATTAAAAACAGCAAGCAGTCGTCCTTGCACACACACACACACACACACACACACAGACACAGAGAGAGGGAGAGAGAGATGGCAGACGGAAGAAGATGCCGGCAAAAGTTTTGCTCCTTCTTGGAACCTAAATGAAAATGAGTAAAGTTCTCTCACCCACTCTCAGCCAGCCACAGAGAAACTCCGCTGCGGCGTCTCCTCCTCCTCCACCTCCACCTCCACCTCTTTGCCATGCCTTGGGTCTCTCGTTTGTTGATTATGCACTTCGTCCTCATCGTCATCATCGTCGTCTGCTTTTGCTTATTAACCCACTTTCGCTTCCTTCTCTCTCTCTCTCTCTCGCTGTCTCTCTGTCTTTTGGCCTGGCCCACAGCTGCCGGCGCTGTTTCTATTTCGCATCTCTCGCTCGCTCTCTCTCTCTCTCTCTCTGTCTCTCTCTTTCACTGTATCTCCTTCTCTATCGCTTGTGTGACGTTTTTTTTTTGTGTCCTTGTTTTAATTTTAATTTTTGTTTGGTTCGCTTTTCCTTCTTTATGTCTGGGACTGGCTTTGGGTCTGGGACTGGGTCTGTGGCTTCTTGGCCTTTTTGGTGACGTCGTCGTCGTGCTTCCTCCTACACTTTTGGTGTCGTCATCGTTTTTTGTGCCTGTGCCTTTGCCTTTGCCTTTTGTTTCTAGGTCAAGAACACAACTTTTTCTGCTTCCTTTTTAGGCCTGTGGAAAGAAAGGAGAAGAAGGTTGACATTGAAATTTTTTAATTGAAATTAAAAGAAAAAGAGAAAAATGTATGGAAATTTATGGCATCTTCAGGCGATAAATGGGTCACAAAAATGTGAAAAATATTTTGTTAATTGATGGAAAATGATTAAATGCGATTGGAGTTCATACAGTGACTACCCAAAGTATGCGTAGCTTCAGAGCAAAAGAGTACAACGCCCCAAAAAGTAAACGAACACATAAGATGGCAGCTAGATACAGATACACATAGAGCACATAGAACGAACCGCTTAGATACGTAGATACTTGTATGCTTAGCTGCTGCTGCTGCTGCTGCTGCTGTGGCTGATGCTGCGGCTGCCTCTTGCGGATGCCCAACTGTCATGCAAATGACATCACGCACTATAGTCATCAATTTTGCTGAACATCAGTGGAGAGCAGAGGAGTGGAGTGGTGGAGTAGTGAGAGGAGCGACAAGAGTGGCAGGCAGAAAGCTGCAAAGCAAATCCCCCCCGAAGCCCAAAAAAGTGGGGAAAGCGGAATGGAAAAGGCCCCAAAGGCAAAGCTCCAGGATGAACGATGGTGGCTGGGTGTTCGCTGGTGGTAGTGGTAGTGGTAGGGGGAGGGGGAGGGGGAGATGTCTGTGTCGTGCGTTTGAGAGTTTGAAATATTTGCAATTGCGAATCCTGTCGTATTTGTCACAGGATATATACATATACATTTACATATATATACTATCTGTAGAGTAAATATCGAGTTACGGGGAAAAGGCACAGGCAAAGGCAGTCAGGAGACATTATTATGATGGAATCCTATTTGTTACAAAGCATGTACGAGCCTGCTCCTCCTCCTCCCCTACCCCTACTCCACCGCCTGCTTGGCTCAAAGCGACTCAACGTTCAGTCAGTGCCAATGACAGACAGCCAGAGACAGTTCTGAAGATCTCATCCCCAGTGTAAGAGTGGATGGCTGTGGGATGGGGGCACATCCCTGGCACAGAGTAAATTATGCTAATGTCAAAATAATGCATATTCGATGTGGGGGCCTGTGGGGGCCATGTGTCCTGGTGTGTGTCGCTTTCTGAGCAGCGTAAAGTTTGATTTCTTCTGCAGTTGAAAATCTTCTGCCATTTTTAGATTGATTTTTCACTGTGAAATTTCCCCTCTTCGAGTGTTGCGTGTGTATGTGTGTGTGTGTGTGTGCGTGGCGAGAAATGGAAGGAAAATCTTTATAAATCACATTTATGTTCAGCTTCAAGTGCCAAAACTAATGATGGAAATAAATTCAGAAAAGCGCAGGACCAGAACAAGGACAATGCCGACTGCCAGAACCAGAACCAGAACTCGAACTCAAACTCGAAACCCAAACCCAAACCCAGTCGCAGTCTCCAAAGTCTCGCAAGTTTCGCCAGTCAGAAATTGTGTACACAGGAAGGGCAGGATGGGTGTTAGGGAGTGCTTCTGGCAGATGTGGGGGTGGGGTGTGGGGCCTGGGACCAGTTCGTGGTTCCTGGGGATAGCAACGACGCACTCAACTGTGTGTGTGCCGTGCAAGACGCGCGCGAAATTTTTGGCTGCTTTTGACGCCAGGCCAATATGCAGTAAATCTGCCAGAATGTGCCTCTAGATTTTGGCATTGCCACAGCATCAGCATCAGCATCAGTATCGCAAGTACCCCCAAGCTCAAGCCCAAGCCCAAGCCCCTACCCCACCTCTACTTCCTGCCTTACTCGAAATGGGTTACATATTTTATGCTTAATATTTTGCATTTTATTCCCGCTGATGGAGCGGGTAACTGTACTTGAGCTGAAGCCGAAGCTTGGCCTCTCTCCTGGGTTGCCCGTTTGTGCTTTGTGCTTTGTGCTTTCTGGGGCGGGGGTAAAATTTGAAAATTTGAAAATGTTTTCCCTTTGCAACACAATTGTTTGTTATAGTTTTTGTGGATAGTCCAAGATTGAAGCAAATTGTTTGTGCGGGCGAAACCCTGGGGCTCTGCCAGCTGAAGTGTTTTCCCATTTTGAAGCGTACTCCCCTGATGTCTAGATTAGGAATTTAACTTTGAGATGTAATATACTGAGATTTTGTATAGTTTTTCTTTTGGATGAGAATTGGTGAGCAGAGATTTGATTAAGGGATTTTTAGATATCAGCAGATGGTAAAGGAACTCGAAGGAACTTCAAGCTTTGTCCCTTTGCACTGCAAAACCTCTAGAATTTAGAAAATCAATAACAAGATTTTCAATTCTCTCCATTTGGCTTGTCAACCCTCAAACTCCACACACAACACACACCGCACACCCAAGCAACCCATGTGCTGCAACCCTAACTTGCAACACAACTTGAGGTTCATTTGCATATTTGTGTCCGTCCTCCCCTGCTCACTGTCCATGTCCCTGTCCCCCCCCCCTTTGTCTCTTTGTCAGTGGATGCAAAAATTGCAAAATTGCAGAATGTAAAAATGTAAAATGTCGAATACGTTGCGCTGCGCTTCGCTGCAGAACTAATAAAAGGCAAAAAAGGATGCTGGAAGGGCTAGCGAGAGGGGGCGCAAAATTTATGCAAATTTTCTTATTTGGTTCAACACTCTGCTGCATGAAATGAAACGAATCCGTACCGAACAGAGCGACGGACTTGATGCTTGTTATTGATTTGCAAAAATAAAAACTTGTCCGACGTTAATTTGCATAATCTGTACCGGGTAACCCCCATACCAATACCCATACCCATACCCGTAACGCCGTACCCACGTTCCCCCCGTACCACCGTCTCTCTGGCTGCCTGGATTCTAGCTTGTTAAAGGATTTGCCAAAACCTTTCACTCTCTCAATGCATTGTTGACTTTGACAGACAGACAACTCTCTATACTCTCTCTCTATCTGTCGCTCTGTCGCTCTGTCGCTCTGTCGCTCTGTCTCTCTCTCTCTCTGTGTGTGTGTTTAGTCAAGCAAATATTTTGCCAATGAGTGGAGAGGTCTGTGCCAAGCAAAGCCAAATATACAAAAAAAAAAAAACAAACCAAGTGAAAATATTTGAAAATTGGTTTTGTCGGCGCACCTGACAAAGGAAAACATTCAACGAACGAACTACGAACTCTCTGTTGCAGAATGCTGAAAGGTGTGGCACAGACTATCGCTGCTGCAGAAAGGATAACTTCATGTATGTCTCTCTGTCTCTCAGTCTGTCTGTCTCTCTGGCTATAATTCAATTCCCTTCAAAATCCACGACAGTTGGACAGAAACATGGATGGAGCAGAATGCTAGTCTCAGAGTCTTGCTCAGCAGTCAGTGGGGTTGTTAGATGCCTCCGCCCTGCCTCTGTGTCCTTCACTCCTCTTGTCAGTTATTTTCCAACATTTTGATATGTACTTTTCGTTTTGCTTTTACGCTAAAAAGGATTACGCTTATAGAAGGCGAGAAGGGGGAACGTGAAGTCAAGGAGTTCAAAAAGGAGGAGACTCTAGGACCCCCAAAAGCGACTGCAGGGATTGCGAATCGAAGAAGTCTAGTCTAAAGAGCCAGCGACCGCCGCAGATACAATATTTGGTTTATTTCTCTGTCTCACATTTTTTTTAGATTTATTTTATTTTAATTTTTTTTTTTTGCACATGCCAATATGGAAACGCAGAGCGAAACACCCATGGCCATAGCCAGGACTCACCCTCTTATGTTTCACACGTCAACCCTCGCACCACCCCTCAAAAGCAACCCCAGACCCCCACACCACCCACAGCTCCTGTTCTTTCATGTGTGTGTCCCACGCTTTTTGTCGCCGCCTGTTTCTATATTTTTTTTTTATTTTTTTTGCTTTTTGCTTTCATTCACCCTCACTACTGTGTGTGTGCTGTGTGTGCTGTGTGTGTGTGTGTGTGTATCTGTGGTTGTTGTTTGTATTTGTATTTGTACAGCAACCATCAAACATTTGCTCATGTGTCTGTCTCTCTTGCCAGAAGAAAGTAGCAGGAGAAAACCTGCCAAATGCAAGCATGTGTGTGTGTGTGTGTGTGGCAACAAATTTGCGAAAAACCAAAAGAAAATGGCAGTTCCATGTGTGTAACGGGGGTGTGTGTGTGTGTGTGTGGTGTGTGTGTGGTGTGTGTGGTGTATGCTGTGGTTTTTGGGGGGTGTAGATAGATGGTAGATGGTGGCAATTTCCCCATTTAAATGCAGCGGGTAGGCAAAAACCGTTTTAGATTTTGAACTATGGGACCAAAAACCCCGTGGTACGCGAACCCCGAATCGATGTACGAGTATGTAAGATGTCGTTGTCCCCATGTCATAAATGGCTTTTTTTTTTTGGTGCCTTATCTAAAACGATTTCGCATCGCGATTGATGTCGAAATGCGCGTCAGACAAATCGATTGGTGGATTGGGGAATGAGTTTATGCGGCGGTTCTTTTTTTTTTTTTTTTTTGGCAGCGAGATATTCTATTGCTGGCTACAGGGTGGTAAGCACATTCAAAGGAATTTGAATGAGCTCGTAATTGAATTTTTAAAGATTTTTAAAACTCTATAGCAGACTGGAATACCTGTACAATATTTGTGGAAGGTAGAGAAAATTCTATAGATTCAAAAGAGAAGATATTGTGTCTAAGATTTGACCTTCAAGATATTGACAAAGTTTCAGTGTGAAATTTCGAGTATATTGCTCTCCATCACCATCACAAGTTTACACCCCAAGGCACAATCTCGTTAGCTACTAAGCTCATAATTGGCAAAGTAGACAACCCCACACCACCCCTTGACAGAAAAGCGACAAGCAGCACTCAAACAATCCTGCAGATTCCGTAATTGACAGCAGAGCTGTTGCCTCCACCGTGTGGAACATGATTTGCAAATAATGCACTTGAATTTGCATAAAGATATTCGCCAAAAATTGCACAGAAAAATATGCAAATTAGCCGCTGCGCTGTGATCGATGGGCATTGCAATTAAATCCAATCCTGCAGCTGCCTGACAGGCAGCCTAACACAAAAAAAGGAGTACGTACCGTACCCCTCAGGTACGAGGGCACCGACAAAAAAAAAGCTCATTTGCATGAAAAAAGGAGAAACCAGATCGTAGAAAGTGAAAGGGGTTCTACCCTCAGATTCTCATTAACATAAAAAAAACCCGAAAAAAACACAAACACACAGCGAATTCTGATGCTGTTCTAACAGCTGCTCTCTCTTTCTCTCTCTCTCTCTGGGATATCCTCTTCCAGGTTCAACGAACCGCCACGACACGGCGCCCATTTGTCTCACTAACCCAAATTAAAATTATGTTAATGAATGGAAGAGCACGGGGAGAGACGGCAGAGAGACGCAGAGGCCACACAGCCACAGAGCAGCCACAGCCAGAGGCTGCCAAATCACGGCCAAGGACAACCAACGGCATGGCACGGCGCGTCCTGCGCTTCTCATTTGAGTAATGAGCGAAACAGGAAGCAGCAGCGAGGTCCTTGCTGCTCTGTCGTCCTGCTACTGCTCCTGTTACATTACACCGTGGCAGTAGCTTCGTCCTTCTCTGCTCATTAATTTTTGCCCATCGTCGTCGTCGTCGTCGCACTTTTTGCATATTTCCGCCGCTGCTTCTGCCTTCATTTCCGTAGAACAAATTTTCTCCTCTTGGGTTTAATTT
This sequence comes from Drosophila subsilvestris, assembly GCA_035043285.1. Taxonomy (NCBI): domain Eukaryota; kingdom Metazoa; phylum Arthropoda; class Insecta; order Diptera; family Drosophilidae; genus Drosophila; species Drosophila subsilvestris. The sequence continues at coordinate 3,792,780 of JAWNNB010001724.1, read as the reverse complement.
TCATCGTCTCGCCGTGCGCTGTGTTTCATTTTTCACTTTGGACCGCGCTCATTTGATGACGTCATGGAGGGGAGAGCAGAGAGCGAGCGACTGATAGAGAGAGAGGCAGATGAAGAGAGAGAATCTGCTGATGAGAGAGCGACTCTCTCTCTCTCTCTCTCTGTGGTGTGTGCGCCTCTTGGCATAATTAAGATTTTAATTTATGCAATTATTTTGCCGGCTGTATGTCCTTTTCCCTTGTTTTCGTAATGTAGGCCAGGATTTTCGTCCTTTACGCCGGATGTGATGTGATGTTATTTTGGCGCGTTGCCTCTGCGGAAACGGTTGTGTGTGCGGCAAGAAGATGATCGAAACTTAAGATCTTAAGACTTAATACATAAAATCTATAGAACAGCATAATGGAAATTCTGAACGAAAACATTCCTTAAACTTAATTAAGTGACATTTTTGCCAGTGACTGTGATCTCGAATACATATGTCGTGAATGGTACAAAAATAATACGAACATTCAAAATTAAAAAAGACGAACTTGAAGTATTCTTATGGAAACTAAATTAATATCAAAAGAAAACTGCTCAAAACTGTTGTTTGCTTTAAGGAAATATAGCCAAAAAAATAATATCTATCTTCGGAGTAATATAAAACACATGGGAAAGTTTTGTGAACATTTTTATAGCCAAATGTGGCACTTTGAACACCTGGTTAGATCGGAATTTTTTGTAATCCACAAAATTCATGTATTAAAGAAATATATCAGATATTTTTTTAATGAATAAAAAAGTTTAAATTAAACTTATAAAATTATATTCAAAATTTTGAACGTTATTTTGAAATTTTTATTTAAAAGAAACGATTTTTTGTAATACATAAAAAGTTAGATAACTTTTAGCTCTTTTATTTTAAAAAAACTTCCAGTTTTCAGCACAGCATTTATAAATAAACCATGAACTGATTTTTAAGACATCAATTTCTGAGCTCAATAAAGTAATAAATTTCCATAATTTTTGAAACTAAATTGAAATATTTAATAATTTCACAAAAATTTAACTTGGTTTTTTTTATCACTTTTATTTTGATCACTTTGTTCATCATACACTTACCTAAATGAGTTCTTTATTCAAAATTCAAGTAGATTCAACATTTTATTAGCTTCACATTCGGATCCCATTTTTGGATTGTTTAATTGGATCTCTTTTAATGGGAATCTCTTTGGGTTCAAGTTCACTTTTTAATGGCACAATATCCATCAGATGATAATGGCTATATCATTGATGGATGGATGGATGAGTGGATGGATGAATGGATGGATAAGAATGGGGATTTATTGGCACACAACCGCACCGAGACGCGTCGCGTTAAGGAATGATTTAGACTTTGACTCCAATAAGATACTTTGGCCACCATTACGTTCCGTTCTGAGTTCGAGTTGAGTTCGCGATTCGCTTTCTTATCACACGCGCGCACGAATTGGAGTAATCAGAGGCAGTAGCAGTGGCAGTGGCAGCGCCAAGACGAAGTCCAAGTCGAAGACCGAAGAGGGCCAAGACCGAGGACTACTTTTGGCTTTGAAGGCCTGAAGGCGAGGACGCACCAGCCGGGCGCAAGGCCCAACTGCTACTGCCCACAATGTTCTTTGCTGGCAGTTGTTTTTGTGGTCCGTTCAAGACACACAAAACACACACACACACACACACACACAAACACAGTTGTACGTCCATTGGAAGCACTCGAGTGGAAATGCCACCCCCAAATGGTCGACGGCGACGTCAAGTGCTGTGCCAGCAGCAGCAGAGAGCCTGTCCTGTCCTTTTGCCTGAAGTTCAAGTTGCGGCGCCTGCGCACTTGTGCCCGCTCTCTCTCTCTCTCTCTCTCTCCCCGTATGGCCCTCTCTTTCACTCAGAGTCTCTGTGGATGTCTCTCCATCTCTTTCTATCAATTGCTACCCTCAGGTGTTGAGGGAGGGGGAGGGAGGTGAGGCCTTTCTCCTGCGAAGAGAAGGCAAAAACGATTGCAGTGTCTGCTTCCAGGCGTGTCAGCCATGGGAATAGAATACCAGAGTATGAAGGAAAAGTGCGTAAAATGTGCTACCCCTCCGCAGTGCGGTGTGGCAGGGGGCAGCAGTCGCTGATACTCACCACGATGTGGCACGAAATGGTTTTGGCCATTTGTTGAGCACTCTGCCTTTAAGGCCTTCTCAATAGTTGGTGAGATGCCTCGTTGGCCTTATCAGGCAGCTGCCAGCCACGCATTTTGTCAAATTCAAAGGCAAACAGTGTGAGGCAGAGGAGCAGCAGTAGCAGGAGCAGTAGCAGGGGCTGGGGGGTGCGCAGCATAGGGATGAGTGAGGGGATTGGGGGCTAAACTGAGCAGCGACTCAAGTAGAAATGCTTATACGCTGGGGATTTGAGCTTTACAAGCGTAACAAAATATGTAAAAAGAAATAAAGAAAATCCCTCTGGCATGGGAGAGGAGATCCTCTCACACCCAAACACCCACACACCCACACACCCACACATACATATACCGTATTAGATAAATGTATCTGTGTGCTGGCGTATCTATGAAGTTCCTTCCGTTTGCCGCAGACATTTGCGCGCGCCCCATGCCGTAGCCGTTGCCGCTGCCGTTGCCGTTGCCGCTGCCGTTCCTGTTGCCGTTGTTGATGAATGATAGATGGATTATGATTTTGTTTGGCGTAAATTGAATTTCGCTTATTTTTACCCATACTTCAGCACACCACACCACACCAGACCCACAGCCGCTCTCCTGTAATCCCCACTTCTGATTCCTGCCCAAATATTTAACTACAACTTTAAACAGTTTGAACGCAGGAGGCCTTGGCCCTGGGCCCTGGTCCTGTCCTCCTGGCTTGAAGCTCTCGAACGAGTTTTATTTTTTTTGTGCGATTCGTTTCGTTGCTGCATTCATTTGGCAGCGGAAATCAAGTTAACGAAGTAAAAATGTAAAATGCAGCATCGACATGCCAACAAGGAAATGTCCTCTGGCAAAGGAGTGGGTGCAAAAGGACCTCTGTGTGTGTGTGTGTGTGGGGCAGTGGCGGGAGCGAACGGATTCGTAAAAGCCTGAATCGATAATGGAGACATCTGCAGCAGCAGCAACAGCAGAAGCACCAATAACAAACAAACCAATCATCGAGGAAAACGCCAAAAGAGTTGAAGCTTTAACGCCAGATGGTTGATCCAATGGGGGGGGGCAGACTCTACATTTGGGCGTTACGTTCACTGAGGGGAAAAGGATATATGTATGTGCATATGGACATAAATGATGGCAGAATTTCTTTGCTCAATATTTTAACCAATCCTTTCATTTTCTTAGCGTTTTTCCTTTGATCTTTGGCCACAACTAAGAAACCTTCAGCCATTTGCCTTATTTTCATCTATTTCGGAAACCCTTTTCCCCACAGCTTTTACTCGAAATTCATTTAACATTTTCCCTAATGGCAGTTTGAACTTTTGTTTACCCCAAAGTTTTCACTTTAAACAGAACTAAAATTCAATCTCTGTCCTGTCCAGGGACTCTGCCCCATTCTGCTACCCAATTTGTTGTGTGTGTGTGTGTTTTTTGGTTATTTTATTTCGTTCTTTACTTTTTTTACGAGCCACAAGCTGTAGTAAGTATCAGGCACTCGAGCGCTCGGGCTCTGCTGCATGCAACATATTTTCATGGATCAGCTGCAACTTCAATTCAAAGAGAGAGAGGGATAAGGCTGAAGCTGTGGCTGTGGCTGGTGAGGGGGAGGGGGCTGGCGTTGCCGCGCTGTGATTTGGCTGCCATGGCTGTCAGGGCCTCCTTGCCGGCTGCCATGCTTATTGCCAAAGCTTTTGTTATGCCACATCTCGTTGAAATACACACAGACACACACATGCCACATGCCACACACAACAACTACTTATACGAGTGTGTATAGCCCACTATATAAAAAGGGGGTTGGGACTTTTTTATAAGCAGCAAATTTTTATTCCCCCCCCATACTTTGGCTTACAATTCGCATGCGTCATAACTCAATAACCAGCCAGTGCTATGAGTGTAAGGAGAGGAGGAGTAGGAGGAGGATTTGAGGCTATAGTTGTTGCCAGGCTGAAGTTTGAGAGAGAGAGAGAGGAGGTGGCTCGGGGGTTCTTAGCAAAACTGTAAGCTAACTGTAATCCTAATGAAACTACAACACATTGAAGCGTACACACACACACACACACACACACACACACACACACACACACACACGTAAACATTATGTGTGGCAGTCTGCATTTGCATGCAACAATTTGGCCAAAATAAAATGAAAATCAGGGTAGGAGTAGACTAGTTTTAAGGGGGAAAACGAAGCTTAAGATACACTTGCATTCGCGTTAAATTCTGAAATTTATATACATACCTTTCCCTTATGGCAATACGTTGCGCGTGTCATGCGGCAGCGGAGTTCGGACGGTGGGACTTCCATTTCCTCCTGGGAAGCCCCGGGTAAAGGGTAAAGCTATAGGAATTAAAATATCCATTGCACACGTCTCTTTAGAATCAAAATATCCCCTTTTGAGAGTGTATAAAAAGAAGAGCGCAAAAAAGAAGAGAAAAACGAGTAAAAAAAGTTTCCTCTTTTGCAGAGTTGGAGGCAAATCCTTGTCGTCGTTTCTCGTCATCCTCAACTCGTCTGTCCGTACTGGAATTTATTATAAGATCCTTTTCTTCATATATGAATGCAAAAAACTTGTAGTTGCCTCCTCTCTTTTTGTTGTTGTTGTTGTTGGTTCTGCTGCTGCTGTTGTGCTGCTGGCAGCAACATGAATATTTTCTACAACATCAAGAACGGCATTTCAAGTTATTTGGCTTGCTGCAAAAATATATTTTATTATAATTTACCCAGCTAGTTGGGGGGGTGCTCCTACACATACTCATACTCGTATGCGAAACCCAAAGGAATTTTCATAAAGGCAGCACAGCAGCCGCATTCCTCCTGAGCAGCGACTAATGACCATCGCAAAAAGCTAATCAAAGTGGTATGGGAATAAAATCAGGAATGGGTTGGGGTATGGGTATGTGTATGGGTATGTGTATGTGGTTGTGGCACTTCCTCTACCTCTACCTCTGACTCTGACTCTGTGGATATCATTAATCTGCGACACTTGCGCGGCACACTGGAGACGTCAGCGGCAGGGCGGGCGACCCCCAAAAAAGGGAACATTAATTTCCTCTTTTTTTACGCTGCTTAGAGCAGACATTACCTATGGCCGATGGGGCTGCTCCGATAGCTTTAGATGATTGCACATAAAATGACAAAAAAAAAAAAAGAGCAAGAGAAGCCGCGCCCCGACAAAAATAATACACTTCGATTCCTTCTGCATTACGCATACGCCGCGTGTGGCTCTGCAGGGCCCCACTGTTTGATGTTGCCAATGTCGTAGGATGCTGTCATACGGATACGCATAAATTGTATGTAATGTAATGTTTCTGTGTGTGTGTTGCTTTATGATGACATGCCCTAAACATTTATGCAAAATGCTAATTTAAATCCAAGTCTTGAGCCAAGTTGAGCGGCCACCACAGTGGAGCCAATTTCTTACAGAAATTAGCGAAATAAAGCAGAAAGCAGGAAGCACTTTAATGGCAGTAAAATGCTACAGATGATGACTTGTTGGAAGAGTAATACTCTACATTTGAGCATCGACAACATACACAATTTCCACTCGTTTCATGCCGTTTTTTGTATCAACTTTGCACCACTGTTGCAGCGCGCTGTCTTCAACGTAAACGCCTCTTCATCAGCATAACTTCTCCATGCATGACAGAACCATGTTCTGCCCAAGATATTCCCAGACTAGCTGAATGAATGAATGAATAACCGAATGAGTGAGGGAGCGAGTGAGCGAGTGAGTAAATGAATGATGTACTCTAAGTGGCTGTGGGGCCACACCTTTAATGCATGTGTCCGCTGCTGGCAGACAGTCAGTCAGTCAGGCAGGCAGTTGGCCATCTTCTCTTTTGGATTGACATGGAAAATGGCTACAAACAGGAAATTAAGCAATGGAAAGCCGAATGAATGGGGGATCTCAATCTCCTCTCATCTAACTGGTGCAAAATCAAGCTAAAGGGGAAATTAGCTGCGAAACGATGCTTAACGAATGCCCAAAATTGGAAATTGAAATGTGATGAGAAGGCAGGCGGCAAGCGGCAAGCGGCAGGCGGCAGGCGGAGTATTTTGTCATCCGTTGAGTCGGCGACTGATTCTGAGGCTGAGTCGTCGTCGGAGGCTCTTTATTGTAATTTGCTAAAGTATTTGTGGAATATGAATTGCGAGGCATTTGCATAAACGAAATGTGTATGTAAATGTCGTCGAAAGGGGACACGGAGGCGGGGGCATGGCTCACATACATATATTCGTACGCGTAATGCCAATCAATCACCCCAAAAAAAAGAAAGAAGAAAACCTCATACACATACAACTTCAGCTCCTCCCACACATGCACACACACACACACACACACACACACAAAACCAATAAACTAAATTCGCAGAAGGACCAACAACAACAGCAACAAAAAGTAGAAAAAAAAAGAAAGCAGAAATCGTCAACAACATACATGATGTAGCAGCAAAAAGAAGCACTAAGGGGGGAGTGATGGTGGAGGTGGAGGTGGAGTGTGTGTGTTCCGTTTCTCGTACTCTGCTCCCTCAGTGTACGAGTGTGCGAGTGTGTGTGTGTGTGTGTTCCAACCCTTATCCTTGGCAGGATATTACATGCTTCAACAATGTTGTAGCATTCCCAATAGCAACAACAAAAGCAACAAGAACAAGACGACGAACAGCAGAAGTAGTGAGAGGCAGGAAGGAGCAGCAGCAGCAGCAGAGAGCTCTCTGCTGAGCATTCCTGCCGAAAATGAAATTCTGTTTTGCATTTTATGTCGACATCTCCTGAACCCAAAATGTATAAAAAACAAGAAACGAGTGGCGTGCGGCGTGCGGCAACAAAATGCCGACGATTAAGATACCCTTAAGGTTAGCCATTTATCAGTTAGCCACCATTCGTGGCAGGGTCCCCTGGAAATTATAGATAAGGCCCATAGTAGAACAGAGCCATGCTACCCCTTCAAAGGGTATCCAAAATAAGCGTATTGAAAGGAGCAGCAACCAAAGAATAAAGCAGCAGCAGCAGCAGCGGCAACAAGGACACACACATTCCAAAAAAAAAAAAAAAGGAAGAAAAAGATGAAGAAAAAAAATGAAATCTAAACAAAATGCGTTCGAGCGTGTGTGTTCAATTACAATGTGTGTGATTGCTGGGCTCGCTAGGCACGGGGGATAGAGGGATTTCGGTATAGGTCCTGCGAGGAACAGGACCTCGCCCACACACTCACTCACACACACACACACACACACGCTTTAGCATAAAAATTTACAATGCGAAATAAGCAAGCGAAACGAACGAACACAAAAACGCTTTTTTATCAACATGCTGGTGGTTCCAGGACCTTGAGGACCTTAGGAGCAGGACCACAGCGAAGGGGCATCCTTATGCAAATAATATCCAAAGCCAGAGCCAGCCGAGGGTCGTTGTCGCTGTCGCTGTCGCACTGTCGCCCTCTCGACACTGGAACATAAAAATAAAAATAATAACAATACAATATTTTTTGATGACAGCCGATGCCGCCGCCGCCCCCAAAAAAAAAGAAACCCCGCGACCCATAACAATGGGAAAGGAAGCAGCAAAGAAGGAGATTCCCCTCTGTCCGGTCTGGATTTCGTTTCAAGGTTCGGCCCATAAAAGAAAGGTTTAATCGATCAGCGAAAGAGAGAGAGAGAGAGGGAGAGCGAGAACTCTTCTTATTTTGTGTTACCATTTTTAAGTGTAAATTGTTAGGATTTTCTCCCACTGCTCGCGATGCCATCAATTTGTGTGAGTTTATGGAGCCATCGTTATGGATTGGGGATTATATGGTTTATATGGTGATGGATAAGCTAGAAGCAGAGCGGGCTGTATGACATAAATATGATGCAAATATATATGGCCTTAGGTAATGGTAAAAGTTCCATTAAAATAGAAACTTCATCTGCGTATATATCCTTGCAGAAAATAGATCAAAACAACAATTAAAATTCAAGCCGCATACAATTCAATCACTCCAGCAGCATCAATCATTTTGGAGTGAAAACAAAAATGACTAAAATTGACGAAAAATTAAATTCTCGTTGCCCTACCCTCTGACCATCCTCCTGAGAAATGCAACAATATAAATAAATATTTTTGCATACAGAATGTAAAGCAAACAACACGAGAAAAACACACACAAGAAAGGGAAAAGGCTGAAACGAGGTTCCGGGATGGGTTGGGAATGCCAGCAGAATAAGAAACGATTCACATTTGAATAACAATCATCATTATGCGAGGTATTTCAATTGACTATAACATAAGCAACGTAGGGGGTGGGGTAGCGTGGCAGCAGGAGAGATATAAATATTGAAAATGTGAAAAGGAGAGGGAGAAAAGGAAGGGAGCATACGTGAAATCACAAAGAATTCATAATAAGCATCATTGTCGATGCGAGCGAGCGGGAAATGAATAAAAATCAAAGTATTACGACGACGATGGAGAGGAGCCACCCAGCAGCTACAGCTCCAGCTTCAGACAAAAGGTGAAAGGTGAAAGGGGTACGAGTGGGATGGCATTCAGAGAGGGAGTGAGGGAGGGAGTATGTATGTGTAGGAATGTCGCACAGGATGCGTGTTTATTCTATACATATACATATGTACATATTTCCAGGGCAGGACTACCATCTGCATACGAGGATGCTGCCGCCTGCGTGGGCTCTGCATGAATTTTGAATGACAATTTCCAAGCAGTCCCCGGCACAGGCACAGGACCCACTCTCAATCCCCATTCATTGTTCGCTTATTGAAGAGAAATTTCTGTGCACCGGGAAACGGAACGAGCCACTTGAAGCAGGCGGCAGGATGTGCTTCAGCGCGACACAAGGACCTATAGTTGCTGCTGCTGCTGTTGTGATGCGCCTTTGACAAATTGTGGCAGGCTCTCCGGTCTCCGCTCCCCATTGGCATTTCATTTAATTTTCAGTGATGCCCCCCCAGCTGCCGCCTGACGCCTGCTACCAGTTGCTGCTCATAATTGATTTCATTTAACGGGAGACGCAACAGCAGCAGTAGCAGCAGCAACAAGTTGCCACAAAAAGTCTTTAACCTCCCTCGAACACACACACACACGCAAAAAATCGCCCCGCTCCTGCTCCTGCTCGACTGAAAGTAAAAACAAATTAAGCTCTCGACGTCGACAGCGAAATAATTGGGGGAATTCCCCACAAAACGCTCCAGACACGATGGCAGCGGCAGCGGCAGCAGCCTCTGAGAAAAACTCAGCCAGACACTTTGACATAATTTCTCGCAGCAGACGGCGCCCCATGCCACCCACCCAGGCACAAGGACACGACCATAACCAACCCCAACAAAGTTTTAATTAATTGCGCTCGACACACACACACACACACACAAACAAAACACAAACACACACACACACACAGAGTGCGGGAAAGCGGAAAAACCCAAGGCAAATGAAAATGAGTCAAGTTGGGAAAAGTTGGAAGCACACCCACAACAACGACAACAACAACAACAACAACAAAAATAAGAAAAATAAAATTTTCATTTTCACGTACACAAAATTTCTGTTGCGTGTAGAGTTGGGGTTGGTGGTGGGGGTTGCGTTCTGTGGCCTTTTTGGCAAAGACACAAGAGCCAAGCAGAGACAGAGACAGAGAGAGAGCAGGAGCTGTTAAATGGCGCCAGCTTGGTTACAGGGGGGAGTGGGGGAGGGGGAGAGCAGCAATGGCTTCTGTGAACAATGTTGGCTTAATTTCATTATGTTGCTGCCTGTTACTTCTGTTGTTGCTGCTGTTGCTCCTTGTGGTGATGCCACCAGAGGTTTAGCTAGACTTGAAAGTGTCTTACATTGGAGTGTGCTCATCAGACTAACTATAGCACATGTTTAAATATTGTTTCCAATGAAAAGTCACCACAATTTAAGCTTCTTTTATTGCAGAAAATCTAGCAACAATCAGACTAAAAATTAAACAAAGATTCAGCTTGGAAAATATGATACCTTCTGGGTGTTTTCCATTTCTCTTTGCATACCATCATTAAAAGCACCCCCCACACGCCGTGGCAACGCTCTCTTCCGAATCTTCAAGGCACTGCCGTGAAGAGTGCATTTACATTTAGTTACATTACGCAAAAACTTTTACCTTTTTTTGCCTTCCACACTTTCACTTTCCACAAAAAAAGTTTGCCGGTGCTACAGGAAAAAACAAAAAAACAAACAAAAAGGAAACCCAATTGAGACAGATTTCCATGCTGGGAGAAGCTGGCAGAGGCTGATAGGAAGCTGCGTTAAATTATCGAATGTAAGGCATAAAATCCTCAATCAAATTCATGATGCGTGAAGACAAAGGACAAAAGCGTTTCGAATTCGCTTCAGGTAGCCAAGGAAATTATATGATATTGATAGATAGCGGATGCGGGCCCTGGCCTTGGATTTTTGTATGCAGATGAGTGCCGAACCCCAGATCCCACATCAGCAATTTGAGCATGAAATGTGTATTGAAACTTTCTCCCTCTCCCTCTCCCTCTCTCTCTCTCTCTCTCTCTCTCGCGAAAAAGTCTAATTAAGTGCAACCAAAAAACAGGAGCACACACCGCAAAACACTCGAAGCACAAAGTTGAATGTTTGTTCAACGGAAAGTCAGGTATTCCCTTCCTTCCTCCCTCCCTCCCTCTGAGAGATACAGATAGATCTGTGTGTGTGTGTGTGTGTGTGTGTGTGGTGCTGCTACCCCTATTGTCTGTCTGTCTATAAAAAGTGTAAGCAAACACACAGGAGCACACAGAGGATGTGCTCTCGAAAAACCCTTTATGCCTCATTGTCTGCTGTGGCATCCGAAGGCGATTTATTGCCGATTTGGAATATCAAAAAGTGCTCTTTGGCCAAAGCATTTATCTGATCACTGCATGGGATAGAGACAGAAGAGCGAGAGAGTTGGGATGGCGGTTACCCCTTTAGTTTGTGACCCTTTCTGGCTTTCTGGGTATTATTATAAATTTGCCTTTTAATTTACGTTACGCCGATTTCAAACAATGAAAATGCCCAAGCTCTATGAATATTCATAATGCTGCGAATCACAGGCCAAACCGACTGACAATCCGCATGTTAATGGGCTGGCATATGTTTACCCCCCACCCCACTACCCTACCCCTTGTCCGTTTTACTGTCTGAGCTTAGGGGTTACGCTGGGGTTAGAGTGCACTCCTATCTTTTTCAATTGCATAAAAATTGTTGATTTATGCGAGTTCTGACTGGGTTTTTACGAGTGCTTAGAATGCCCAATATTTCTTTATGTCGCACAACACATTTACATGCACTCACATGTCCTACCCATATATTGTCCCATATCGCGATGTCACACTGTGTATGGTGCATGGTGGGGTTAAAGCATTGAATTGCCCATGAAATTTCAAGTGTTGTTGTCACAGAGAAGGCAATTGGTTGACGGCTCTCAGCTCGGGATGGGAAGAAACTTTAATGGGAGAAAGTGGAACAAAGTAGTTGCAAAAAGTGAGAAATTAATGGCATAGCAGCAGATAAAATCTAGAAAGAAGCTTAAGGATATCTTAAATATATTTCAAAGTAATATAAACTAATTATTCGGAGAAGTTTGACTAGTAAATAATCGAAGGAATATGAAGACTCAATGCCAAAGCTCAGATTTTAACTTTATATGGCTATGAAAAATCCTTGAAAACTATAAATTTAGTCACAAATAAAATCAAAGCGAACGTATTTGTGAACACAAGCAAATTCCTAATGCAAAATGCAAAAACCCTAAGCAATATGCATGCCTTTAAGCCCCGTTCGGCTAAGACTGCCAGAGCCAGCAGCAGCAGCAGCAGCACATCAATCAAATGACAGAAAGGTATTTGCAAATTTGTCACTTGATAAGCCTTGAGGCAGAACTTTCGAAATCCGCAGGATGGAGAGATGAAGAGAGCTACAGAGGAGCGAAGCGGATTCAAAATTCTCCGTGTGCCACGATTGATGTGGGCATTACGTGACCAGCCGGCAAAAGGGGTTTGCTCTCTGTACCTCTCGCTGGGTAATTTATGCGCCGGCGTAAACGCCTCAACGGGGGAAACGAAACAGCCAGGGAGGAGGAGCAGGAGCAGGAGGCTGCTCGACGAGGTATCGACGAGGTACCTGGGCAGACAACCCTCTCTCACTCGCTCTCTGCTCTCTGCGATCTGAGCTGAATAAATTACAATTTATGCGCAATTTGCATGACTGTTCCAGCCAGCTGTTTCATCACGTGGATAGAATAGGATCCGATCCGATGCGATCCTCCTCGCGTACGCGTCAGTTTGTGCGTGAAGCTCGAGCGTGCGGGTTGCTGGGAGAGATGCATTCATAGAGATACCCCCCACCCTACCCAGTGCAGAAGATATGGGAAAGTGAATTCATGTGCGTTTTGAATGGAATGGAGCGGTGGAAGGGGGAGGGGGAGCTACGCATGCGTGACTTCTTTACGGTCAAGTGGCAGTGTGACATGAGGGGGGAGAGCCTTAAAGTTGCAGTTGCAGTTCCTCCTCCTTTGGTGGGCTGTGGCCACTTCACATGTGAGACCCTCTCGAGCTGAAGTTAATAATATGAAAGAAATCACTTTGCCGCTTTTGTGCATTGTTAAAAGTTTTTAAGCCGCGCCTCAAACACACACACACAGAGAAAGAGAGAAAGAGAGACAGAGAGAGAGAGAGAGCGAGCGACTTCGTCTTTCATGCACCTCCTCATATGTGGCAAACAAAGTTATTTGTGGTAGCGCTTTTGTGGTCCCCTCGCCACACCACCCCACTCTGAAGGTAGTTCTGTGTTCTGTGCTGTTCGGTCGGGGCGCCAGCAAACTTTGCTGTTTGCAAAGTTTTTTCGCCTTTTCCCTTGCATTTTTTTTTTTACTCAATTTCTTTGTTGGAACGGCGAGGAGCGTTGTGGAGGACGTAGAACAGCCGCCGCCGTTGCGTAAAACTTTTCACTTTGACTCGACTTTATTGTATTTCTAATACTTTGCTTTTGCAGCCAAGTGGGTGGCCGGGGCTCCAGCAGAAGCTGCCACCAGTGGCAGCAACTCCAGTAGCAGGCAGGCATTCAGGCAGGCAGGCAGGCAGGCAGCATGTGAACAATGTAAAGCGGCCAACGGTTGCCAAACTGTAAGCGTCCATAAAAATGTTTGGTCGGGCTACTTGAAGAGATCTTCCCCCACACACCCCATTCGGGATGGGGTTTCAGCGGTTCACTGGAGTTCAAGTGGAGTTACTCCTCCGTCCTCCGTCCCCCGTCTCCGTCCCACGACCATCACAGATTGTAGACAATTGAAAATTTTACATTTTATGACGCTGCGCAATTTGTGGCATGGCTGGCTGATGCAAAGACTTTGGCAAAAATTCTTGATGCCAGTCGATGGGTAGAAAAGTTCAAAGAAGGGGTAGGGGCTGGGGCTGGGGCTGGGTGGGGTCCATTGCTATAGGTAAAACATGACAAGCACAAATATAGATAGCTAAAAATGATAGTTGTACGGTTATTGGTGGTCTCAAGTTTTGCTACCAGTTTGGCTGTAAATTTATGGCCAACATCTTGGAGTAAAGTTTCCAAGGTTTTTGTGCGTGAATTAGGAATAGTTTGAGAGATAAAGTGTGTGGTGGGGACATCCATGTAGAATACGTTGTCATGTCAACAGTTGCGGGAAAGAAACTTCAACTCTTCTAGCTGCATCTATTCTATGAGCTTAGTGCTCTAAATTGTCAACAATAGATCTTCCCATTGAACCGCGTTTGCCCCTCAACATAGACAGACAAAACTCCTTTTGCCATTCACAAATTACATTGTTGATGGACTTACGGAGTAACTTCTTCAAATTGGTAGAGAAAAGCAGAGAGATCCGCCCTCACCCCGCACGGCAGGACAAAGCTCATTTGGAAAGCCTTTTGTCGCAAAAGCCCATTAAATGTTGGGGCCACCAATTTGCCACAGTAACTGAAAGCGAAACTGGTAGAAGGGACACCAAACAAGCAGAAACCAAAAACAGCAACAGCAACAGCAAAGGAAACAGCAACAGAAATAGAATGTGCTGTGTGCTGTCGTGTCGTGTCCTGGTTCCTGGCTACTGCCAAATGAAATGTGATGAATTGTATGTAATTTGGATGAAGAACGAATGGCATTTGCATGCCCACTACCCCACCCACCCATCCACCAGCATCTTCAGTGCTGTGCCCCAGCCCACTTTTTGAGGCAAGGACAAAATGGCAAACTGTCAGTTTGGAGTTTTTGCCTTCTGCTTTTGGTCTCGGCTCGGAGCTGCAAAAACTGTGTGTGTGCGGCACTCACATCTCATTAATTTGTGATTGATACGGTGACTCTTCCCGGGTTCGCTCCTTCTCCTTATCCTGCCCCCCTCCCTCTGCTCTTCCTCTAAGAGCTCTGACAGTGTGTTTGTGCGTAAAGCGTCACAAATGAAATTGAAGTGTGTTTGTGATCCCATTACAAATAAGTAAAGGGAGCTTCTGCTTCTGCTTCTGCCTGTTAGGGGAAAGGGAATGGGAATGGGGACAGGAGTGTACAAATTTGATGGATTTGCATGTGCTGTGACACAAGTCACTAAAATATCTTATTACACTCACATACAGATACAGATATAGCTACACAGAGGTATATGTACGACGGCTACGACAGCCGCGATGGGCGGCTACACATACGAGTTTGTGCACTCAAAGAAAATAAAAGAATAAACAGAAAATGTGGAAATAAAATGTAGCATTTCAGTTACGTTTTTATGATAGAAATGAGAGAAGTATCAGATGTGTAGCCAAGAGACTTTAAGAGATACACACGAGCAATATCAATGAATTATGATACACAAATTCCATCTTAAGAGGGGAATACCGCACCTGAACTAGAGGGATTATTTGTCCCCATCTTATCATGAGCAAAATTACCGCAAAGTTCATTTTTGAAATGAAAATTCTGCTCTGTACGACTAAGCTACTCTGTGAAAGAGTAAGAGTGTGGCAAATTGTTTTCTGCATTAACATTTAGGTTGAAATTCATCCTCAAATAGCCTTTCTGCTCCAATTATGTATGGCAGCTCCTTAAGTTTCTCTCAGTGTAGATGGTCCTGATTTTGGCAGCCATTTTTTTATTGAAAAAAAGAAGCTCATATATGTACATATGTATGTAGGCCGCATAAGCAAACAGGACCATGGGCATGGACTTTCCTCTGAAGCTTCCTCTGTAGATCCCGCTGTATGTCCCTCCATCTCTGTACCCCCTTCTCTGTAACCATCCCCTCCTGCCATCCCCACTACCTCCCCGCTCTTTTGCGTCATCTGACGAAATTGTCTTCCATTTATTTTTCAACTTCGATTTTTGGCTGTCGCGCTTCTCGTATTTTCATTTCTTTTTTGCAAATTGACACCCTCACACACACACACACACACACACACACACACACACACACACATGTAAGAGAGCTTGTTAGTGTAGTTGCTGCTGTTGTTGTTGTTGTTGTTATGTCTATCTGGCTGTCAAGCTGCGGCGGCAGCAACGGTGACTGTGACTCCTTCAGCAGCTTCATCAATGCCGGCGACCTCCGTCGCATACGCCGGAAGCGTGAAAATCTACAACACAACCCGACAAAAAGGAAAACGGTGAAAAGTTCACAAATGGAAAATTACGGGTGCACACGTGCACGTACACACACACACACACACACACACACACACGCACGCATACAGGGCGAAAAGCAGCCACCCCCTGACCAACAATTTCCCTTTACCCCACCCCACCCCACCCCACTCATTCTCTCGTTTGTCATTTCAGGTTGTTTTATTCAATTTCAAGGCAAAAGAAAATTCGCCAAAAAAACAAAGCAAGAGAGAGGGCAACAGCATGGGAAAGAGAGAGCGTGGTAGAGAGGGAGGAAGGAAGTGAGAAAAAAAACTCTTTGAAAATAAAACGCACGCCGAATGTCATGTGATATATCACACATGTAGCACGAACGACTGCCCCGCCTACCCACACCCTTAACCGCTACCTTATCGGGCTGCCATATTAATGTACTGGAAATTTGCCATTTTTCCTTATTTTTGTTTTTTCGCTTTGGGAGCAACGCGAGCAGGAGGTCCAAAGAAGCTTTTCATTTAGTTGTCGAATGTTCTTTAATCTTATTTAGAGCGCAGAGAGCTTCAAGGGAAATAAAACCCATTAGGCATAAATATCAGTTGAAATATGTATCCCCCCATGGGGAGTACATGTGTGTGTGTGTGTGTGTGTGTGTGTGTGTGTGTTTTTGGGAGCTGACACTGTGGAAAACCTTAAGCCATTCAATGCCAACGATGCGTGTCCTTTACAGTCGATTCTAATCAGGCAGCAAAAGGCAACAAAATGAAGAGAAGAACTTTCATTCCCCTCCCCTGTCATTTCCTGGTAGAAGATTTGATGCACTTGAATGACTTTCATTCGCCATCTCCCCCGTCAAGGAGTCCAAGGGTCAGTGGTGGTGGTGCCAGAGTGGTGCCAGAGTCCTGCAGTGGTGATCCTTTTGTCATTGGCTTCTTTGGTTTTCTCAATTTTTCGCTTCGTTTTTTTTCATTTTGGTTAGAATCTTTGTGCTTTGACTTTTGGCTTTCTATGAGATTGCCAAAATGTATTATAGATTGAATGAATGAATGGCTGATTGTCCTTATTGGGTAAGACGATTGATTGTCCTTGGCAAGAGGCAGAGAAAAAAAAGGAATGAAGTGAGGAGCTTTTCATGAACGATTGTCGCAGTAAATATCAAGATATTTAAGTAATTAAATGAGCAGTCGAGTGTGCGTTTGAGATTATTGCATTGGGTATGCGATATGGTGAGGATTAAGTCGAATCTATGCCACATGTCATGAATGATTTAGATGCATGGGAAGGAGAGAGATGATCAGCTAATACAATTAAGTATTCAAACTGACTTAGGGCTCTACAGAGACTTTTGGGCAAGAGCGAAATACAAGGAAAATGCAATCAAAAGTGGTAAAAATCTTTAATATTCTTTGCGAGTTTTCAACATTTTTCCTTTAAACCACAATCAGTGCCTTTGGATTCATTAAAAGGTCTAAAAAACTAACCTAAAAAAAAAGAAACTGGCTCAATATCTGCCCCCCTCTTTGCTTAGTGAGTTCTTCTTCAAATACTCAACTCTTTTTCTGTTCTTTGCGTTGCATGCCACCGCCCGCACTGCTCTACACGTAGCCCATTAATTTCTTTTGCCATTTTAATTTCGCTTTCATTTTGGGAGACGCTGCAAGGCCAAATGCAACAGCAGCAGCAGCAACAGCAACAACAGCAAATAGGAGGTGCCACGGGGAAGTCCCGTGGAAATGAGTTCACAAAAAAACGAAGAAGCAGAGGGAGAGAAACAGAGGGAAAAGAGTGGGGAAAAATGAAAATGAGAAAAGGAAAATAAAATAAAACTGTTGCATTAAAAAGCAAAGCGGCACCCGGCTACGTCATTGCTGCGGCTCCCCCGTGATGCTGCTGCCTGCTGCTGCTGCTATTCCCTCTCCATGTCCCTGCTGCTGGTGCTGCTGCTGTGTGAAAATGAGCCAAGTTCGTAGTTAGTCCGTCATCGTTCGCTGCTCCTTGCTGCTGTGCTCCGCTTGTTTCATTTCATTTATTTCAGCCTGGCACCGGCATAGGATCCTCTCTGTCTCTCCACCTTCCCATCCATCTTCTCCTCCTCCTCCATCTCATTTTTGGGGGCCTGGCTGGGACTATAATTTCCATTCGCCCATTAAAAATGCTCCTCTTCGCTGCCAGCATCTGCGTCGGCATCGGCATCCTCGTCGTTGGCCTCGGTGGCGGTGTCGGCGGCATTCGTTTAGTTTGTTTTTTTGTTGTTTTTTTTTTGGGAGTGGGGTGCACCGGGCGCTACTTTAGCCGCAAGAGAGCGCGCCACCAACGCCACCGACGCGCCAAATGAATGGGAATGAATGAAACTGAAAATGAAAATGAATAAATGATAATGAGAGCCATTCGCAGCAGCTGATGAGAGAGTGAGTGAGAGTAGTGGAGAGGAGAGGCAGCGCTGCCTGCTGCCTGCTGTCTGTATGGCTGTCTGTTCTGTCTGGTTCTGCTGCTGCGCTGCTTCGCTGATGAGATAATGGCTGCGGTGTCTCTGTGTTTTTACTTTTCCTCTGCTTTTACTCTACACCCACGTCCCCCCCCCCCTTCCCCCCCAACCTACTGCTGCTGCTAGCGCGCTAACGAGGGAAATGTTTTAAATGTGGGTTTCAAGGTCAAGGTCTGCTCTGCTCTGCCGCTGTCTGTCTGTCGTTCGCTCTCTCTCTCTCTCTCGTTCTGCTGCGTTCATTAAGCGCCTGTCGGGCAGAGAGGCTGTGGCGTCTGCTGATTAGCATAATGAAGGGGGTCGGGTGTTTCATTGAACCCAGGACAAGAGCAGAACCGAACAGGACAGGGCAAAGGCAGAAGAGCCACAGGTGGCTCTCAGTCTGTGATTTTTAATCACTTTTTGTGGCTCCTTGGGTTTGTCGGTAAGCCCTGCCTACTTCCAGGCGCAGTTTAAAGGCAGAATTCTCGAAGGAAACATTTGATAAAATTGTGAAAATTGCAAAGAAAATGCAAAGGAAAGCAAACTCTCTGTGTGGCAGGGATAAAAGTAGCCAAAGAGACGAGCCAAGGGGCGGGAAGGGAGATGGGTGGAGAAGGCAGGAGGAGGACAGTCACTGAGTGGCAGCGTCGAACGACGACGCACATCAAAATATGCAAATTGGAATTTCAGAAATACAGCAATATTGCTGAAGCCTCCCCCTCCTCCACCCCGCCCTCTGCAGCAGCAGCAGCAGCAGTACTCCAGCTCCACTGCTATCTCCCACCCACCGCTTGGATACACCCACACATACACAAATAAAATACATATACATATTTCTATATAGTTAACCCGATTTTTGGCCCCTGCGGCAGCTGACTGCGCTTCCAACGTCGCCGTCGTAGTGTCTGCCATTATTCGCCTTTATTCCTGTGCCCGCTGCTTCGTTGCGGCAGCGGGCAGAGACGACGACCAGTGCGCATGCGTCACCATGCTGCCATCTCACTTGCACTTGGCTGGGAGTGTGCCTCTCGCTTGCACTGGATGATTGCCGAAAGAGAGAATGACAGAGCGAGAGGCGAGTGGCGAGGGCGAGGGGCGAGCCTTCCAACCCCCATTCAGAAAAATCAAACACAGGAGCAGCAGCAGCAGCAGCAGCGCAATGGCTGTTCCATTCCATGCCGTTCCCTTCCGTGCGGGGGTATAATTGAGTAGCGACGGGGAACGGTCTGGCATTTGGCACGAGGAAATTAACGCCAGCAAAATGAAAATGAGAAAACAAAGACAGACAAAAATTACCCAAAATGAAGTTTTCCAGCAGAGGTAGAGGCAGCGACGCAGGCAGCAGCAGTAGCAGCAGGAGCAGGTCGGTTCCTAGGTTCAATGGCAGTGCGGCGCTGCTCTCGGAATATTTAATGACGTAATGCGATGTCGGCGTCGCTGCCAGCAATTAAGCAACAGTTAAATTAAACGGGTTTCTAGTTCAAGGACACGACCCAGCGACGACGACGTGCCGGCACAACAACAACGGCACCAGCAGCAGCAGCAGCAGCAATGGCAACGCAGGCAGCAGATGAAGGAGACTGTGGCTGTGGCTGTGGGTGGGTGGATGGGCTGGCTCTGCTTTTAATTGTGGTGCTTCATGGGGTAGCAGAGGGAAACCCCTGTCTGTCCTTGAGGATGGTGTACGCAGGGTATAATATTTTGGTCTCAGCTTGGGGCAGGTTGCATGAATGGAATTTGTACATTAATCAATGAGAATTACCTATATTTAGTGTACTTCTATCGAGATAAGCATTTAAAAGTTCATAATCTATTAAAACTTTACAGAAATTTCAAAATCCAAGGAAATGTTCGTATTTAATTTGGTTCCTTGAGTTCTATAAGAGATTTCTTGTATTACATAAGGTATATGAGGAGTCTACAGCATTAAAACGCTTTAACTGGGAAATTCTGATGTTTCCGAATTAAAAGAGAAAGAGTAGCTTCTATATATCCACCAATTTGGATTAAAGGACAATAATTTTATATAATTATAATACTCTAATTTAATCTTTCTTTATGTTAAATACGACCCGAAGATATTCACAGATATTCTCGGTAAATGCCAGAACAGTTCCATAATTTGAATATTTATTTTTAGTTGGAGTTTCCTTTAACGGCTGCTTTATATACAAATTTAAAGACAAAATTGTAATTAATATTATTAAAAATATTTACTAAATTTCTTATAAAGAATAAAATTAAAAATATATAAAATAAGTAAAAATATTGTTTCAAATTGTTTTATTTACATTTCCTTAGCATTCGTTTTAATCTCCCTCTTCAATTCATTTAATTTTCCCACAACAAGTAGCTCAGTCCAGTGCCATACTCTCTTGGCATTCTGTCTCTCTCTCTCTCTCTTTTTCTACTCATTCATTCTCTTTCGCTCAATTTGCCAGCCGGCAACACGTGCTTTGGGCCGGCAACGGCAACGGCAACGCTAACGTCATGACGCTCATTTTCATTTGCGCGATTTTCATTTTCATTCATTGCGCCCCCCCACACCAATACACACTCACAGCTGTCTCTACCCCCCGCTTCTCACTGCTGCCACCCACTGACAGTACTCTCTCTTCCCACTCTCTGCTGGCTAATGACGATGGAAAAGCAGGCAACAGCAAAAGAAACAGCTGATGACGTCGTTGTTCATTTTATTTTAATTTTTGCGCCACTTTGCCTTGCGCGCTTTTCTTTGAATTTATTTTCATTGCCAGTTTCGCGGGGGCATCTTCAGACAGCTGTTCATTAAAAGCAGAGCGGGAGAAAAGCGTAAAAAAGAGTTGAGTTTTCCCGCTTAATTGTGCTGATGGTAGAAACAGAACGGAACAGGATTATCGATTCAAACAAAAGGAGCAAGAGTGGGAGTGGTGGTTTGGGAGTGGGGGTGGTAGTGGTAGTGGTAGTGGTAGTGGGTGGGAAAGAAAAAGGCCCGTGAACAATCGCAACATAAAAACGTATAAGTATGCATAAAGCAATTTTCCTTTTCTAAGACATTTTTCCTCCATTGCAGGGGGTGTGTAAGGGAGGGGTAGGTGGGGTTGCAAGTCTTACATATATTTTTATGAGATAAAATAGAAAATTTTGTTATCAGGCAGCAGCG
The DNA here is from genome assembly GCA_035043285.1 of Drosophila subsilvestris. Lineage (NCBI taxonomy): Eukaryota > Metazoa > Arthropoda > Insecta > Diptera > Drosophilidae > Drosophila > Drosophila subsilvestris. Next base: position 3,771,438 of record JAWNNB010001724.1, on the reverse strand, counting down.
GCAAAAGGGATATAAAGCAGCAGAAGCACACATACAGATAAGCACACACAGATACACACACACACACACACACACACACACATGAGTACAAAGGCCCCACTTGAAATGGCAGCCATCCCTCCCTCCCTCCTACACACACCTTCCACGGCTCTCCTTGAACCACACTGGAGTTGCCAGTGCCAACGGAAAATGTCTTCGGGTTGAGTGCTTTTCCGGAGAAAATGTAATTTTCTCATGGCAGGCAGCAGGCAGCAAGCAGCCCGCCCAGCCTTTCGCTTGCTATGCTCTCTCCTTTCACCTCTCTCTCTCTCTCTCGTCCTACCTCTCTCTCTCTCTTTTCAGTTCGTTCCTCGTCGAATGTTGGCACGATTGAAGTGTCGGTTGGGGTACCTAGGCGAGAAAGGAAACTTAAAGGATGCTCCCCTGCATTACACTGCTCACCCCCCAACCCGCCCGTCGAGCTGTTCTCTTCGTCTTGACAGTTTCCTGTTGCCCTTTTTCGCCAGCGCCTTGCAAATTGCTCACGCTTGCCAACTGTATGTGTGTGTGTGTGTGTGTGTGTCTGTGTATAGGTGTGCGAGCGGGTGCACTGAGAGAAAATCATTGAAAAAATGAACTGAAAGCTAGCAGATATCTCTGTGATAGAATATCCGTGAAATAGAAAAATATAGCAGAAGAATAAAACAATAAAATACGCCTCTACATGCCTCGCCTTTCGCTCAGTGCATAAATGTGTACATGGCATTGGCCTGGTACTGCTGGCTGCTCCTGCTGATGCTGCCGTTGCTGATGTTGCTGTTACTGTCTTTGTCATTATCCTTTTGGGGTATTGCGACGTGTCAAAGCAACAACATCAGGAGCTCACAGCCTTCCTGCTCCCCCAGCTTCCCCACCTCTCGACCGTGTATGCAGTAGCATCCATCAATTTGATGGATAAATATATGCAAATTGTGTATTAGCTGTCCTTGTTGGGTGTTCTTGCCGCTGCTGTTGTTATCCTTTAGCAAACAGACATACACACACACCAACACCCACGGCCACATCAATAGTCGTCGTTGCTGTTGTCGTTGCCCCCACCGAAAACCTTGCAAGGATGGCATGGAAATGAATTTGGCACACGTGTAGTTGAGCACTTCTCTCGCTTTCTCCTGCCCACCTTTCTCTCTCTCTCTCTCTCTCTGTCTCTCTATCCCTCTTGCTCGGTGTGTGCATTTGGGTTGTGCTCCCCAGTCGTATGCCCCCCTCCACAGCATCTTGGAGGGATACTGCTGGTTCAATAAATCATCCTAACTGCCTGTCGAAATGGAATTTCTCAAGAGCAACTCAAAGGCAGAAGGGAGAAAGAGAGATCCAGGCCACTGTCAGCAACCTTCCTTCCCGTGGAACTCTACGCTAATTGAATTACCCGCCAGCCGCCTCAGGGGACATTCACACGATCTGGAAAACGGTGAAAACTCAGCCCTTTCACTTTTTTACTATGCAAATTCCTTGAGAGGGTTGCAAAGGGTTTCCTCAAAAGAAACTTTGATTTATATGCAAAAATGTATTAGGACAATGCAGCAGAGGCAGAGGATCGCCGTTGAGTGAGGCGCAAACAAAAAAAACGATCAAATGTCGCGCGGCTCGACTTGGCTCGTCTCGTCTCGGCTCGCTGTTGTTGTCATTGTTGCCTCATTTGCATTCGAATGCCGCCGCATGGGAAGCCGAAACTCTGAACCTGAACCTGAATCTGAATGTGAACCTGAGGCTGTGGCATGGATTCCTGGTGGCAGATGCAGCCTGAAACTGCGACACGTCAAACTGTGAAAATTAATATTTTTGCTCGTTTCGGGACAACTTGATGACGCTGCGCAAAAATTATGCAAATTTATTTTCGCACCACACACACAAAAGATACAAAAGAAGTTGTAACAGTTTTTCCTGCAAGGTGTGAAAGGGTTTTTTTTCGCTCTTTTGTTTAATTAGCAGACAAAGAAAGGCGGCAGGGAGAAGGTCCTCCATGGATGAATTGAATGGATGGATGGGATGGGATGATCATCAAGGGTGCGAAATTGTTCGATGAGTGTGCAAAATGCTGCTTGGTGTGACACTCTTTGCGGCCAGAGAGAGAGAAAGAGAGAGAGAGAGAGCACATAATGTAAAGTTGAATTGAATTTAATGTTGAACTAATATACAAGAAGCTGCTTGAAGCATCTAATGTAAAATCTCTAGGGACAGCCACAACATGTGAAATTGCTAAACGTAAAGAAATCTTAAAATCTCTATATACATATGTACATATGTTTGTATTTTTAATTTTCTTTGCCTATAGTATTTATCTCGCTATCTGTGAACTATCCCTTTGCTCGTCACTTGTTGAAACAATGTTGACGAAAGTCAGAGGTTCAACCTCAGTACATTACATGACTTTTCTATTAAAATATTTTCACTAAATCTACTTTGGAACCAAAAGTTATATAAATCTACTTTATATGCAAAGTTCTCCCCTTGGAAATTCTTTAAATTATATAAAACTTAGCCTATTTTTAAGTTTCTAAATAAAACAAAACCAATGAAATTTATTTATTCCATTGACACATTGACAACAGAACAACAGTTGTGATTTTGTTGTGTCCCTTTCAAATGGAATTGTTCAGGCCAACCGACAGCAGGCGCCATCTATGGCACAACTAACGAACCACAAAGACCGCGCTCTAACGGCAAGCAGGATGCTGCAGTGCGCAAGCAGTCCAAGCAGTTTTTAAATTTTATTGTTATTGTTTTTATATAAATGTAACAGGTAATATAATTTAATATTATTTCAATGTGATGGCGATGAGTGCTGTTTGTGTGACTCAGTCTTTTGTGTGTGTTTTAAATAAGCGTAGCTTTTGTTACATATGTACATATGTAAGTATATATTTCGTAATAACTTTTGTATTGTAGTTTTCTGCTGAGATTAGGAGTTTCCTTTTGCTGTAATGTCTAGAAATTAATTTTCTTTGGCACCTACATAGCCAGGTATCCCAAGGAGCTTTAATTTGCAATATGTTTTGGTAATAATATTTCTTGCTGTTGGAGATTTCCATTCGTTACTAGTATGAAATGGGAATAAATGTGAAACATTTTAATTTCTCATATTTAGAGTAAACTATTCGGGCAATTATCATTTTAAATTTATGAAAGTTAAATGTCAGATAATACAAAAATTAATTTCAATAAATTGCCAGCCAGCCAGCCAGTGGAGTTGTAGGGGAGAATGGCTACAAGGGACATCCTCCCAGATAAATGGTGCGAATACTTTGCGAACATATTTCAATTCAGTACTGGCGGTACTGGCAATTATTAAAAAGCAATTAATAAACGAGCGATGTTGCGATGTTGTACTGTCCACTGGCAGCCACTGGGCCCAGTCCCCAAAAATGCCTATTCATAATTATGTGGCAGGAAGCAGAGGCAGTGCCAGTGCCAGTGCCAGTGCCAAGCAACTTTGCTGCTCTGCCATGAATTATGTTGTAAATGCCGGGCATTGCCAGCTGACCAGAGACGAGAGCACAGAGCCGAGAGCCAGTGTCCAAACCCTGGCCTGGGTCCGTTGTAATTTCAATGGTTAATGAGAGAATACCACAACTTTGGGGCAGCTGCTACCGCATTTGCGCATGGCCAGAGCTGCGCATTAATTTCGAAATAAACGCTCTTAATGCCAGGAGTACAGTGGAGTGGAGTGAAGTGAAGTGGTGTGGCAACGGGGAACGGAACCGGCCTGGATCGACCGATATTGGCTTCGATTTGATGATGGCTCGTTAATTTGCGTTAACGATCGCCGTTCCTCCCTGCAGCAAAACAAACAACGAAAGCATCGAATGGATCGGATCGGATCGGATAGGCTTTCAGTTCGGTCCAACAAATTATCTCCTCTTTTATGGCTATGGATCGGCTATGGTGTGCAGGGGCAGTGGCACGGTCAGTGGCAGGGGCAGGGGCAGGGGGTTGGCTTTGCAACGGGATAATCGCCAGTGTAAACACGCATCAGCTTGCGTGCCAAAGACACGAAACCTTCAATCAGCCCCTCACTTTGGCTCCGATCTGATCCACCGATCAACTGACCAACTGGCTGACTTAAGGCCAGTGGCAGGAGCCATAAGCCAGGAGCCGGCGTTAGGATTCGCACTGTTAAGCAAACAAAGTGGATGAATGGATGGATGGATGGATGGTTGGATGGTTGGATGGTTGGATGGAAACCCTCTGACAGGGAGGGTAACACTTGCAGAATGCTGTTCTCCTCTCTTTCGCTCTTCTCGACTCTGCTGCATTCATTCGCCTCAAATTAAATGTAATTATTCTAAAGGTTGATTCTGTCTGCTGCCCGGCAAGAGTTGGGCTTTTATGTCGCTTGGCGCTTCCCGTGGGCACAGTGCGGAAAAGTGAAAGTCCCTATTAGGCAGGTAGGAACTGGTTCTCAGAGCAGGTTCTTGGCCCCACATCTTTTGGTTCTTGAATGGAATGAGATGCACTTCTCATTGCGCAGAGATCTCCGTTGCCAGGGCGTATGCTTGTCATGTCCCAGGAGTATTAGCATCATACGCGTAATGCCCCCTTGAGTATCCCTACCTTTAATGGCCGCACATTATTCTGCTGTGCTGTGCTGTGTTCGAATTCTAATTACAATGGTTGGCGTTATAGTTGCACACACGCAACACACACGCCACACGGGGCCATCGTTATGTCTTCATAAAGATGGCAATCATGGCTAAAAAGCGGCCTGCCATGTAAACTGGGCCAACACCAGCCAGCCAGCCAGCCAGCCAGTCAGCCCCACCATTAACTAGCGCTAATAACAGCACTTGCCCCCAAAAATAACAAAAACAAAATAACCGAAACAACCACGTGTAATGCATGTTATTATAATTATTTTTAAATATATTGTGCACTGGCGACACTTTGCATGATTTTCTGCTCGACTGAATGATTAAGTCCGAGAATGGGAATTGGGATGGGGCATGGGCAGGGGCATGGTATAGGGATTGTGTGTGTGTGTGTGTGTGTGTGTGCACTCAATGGCCCTCAATGCTGACGTCGCTGGGCCAAACGATCTGTTAATAAACACCTTCCCAGGGCTCAGTCCCAGTCGCAGTTGCAGTACCGAACCTGAATGGATGCATTCATTTGAGTGCCGCTGCTGCAACTTCCACTTGGGTCTCTGTTCTCTGCCCACATACTTCAGATGTATATGCATTATTTTAATGACAGGGCCCCGCTCTCTACTTGTGACGCACGCCTCAGACATTAAGCACGACAACGAGGACGACAACGATGATGACAGGCAGCAGCAGCAGCAGCAGCAGAAGAAAACAACTCTGGAGTCGCCGCCGAATATGTGAAGGACAACATCGCGGTGGTAATTGCAGGGCGACATTCACAATTCACCGGCAATAATGAAAGGGGGAGGGGGTATGCCTGCTGCAAGCTTGATCGAAATTCAAGCAGGCTGCAAAGGCAAAGAGCGGTCTTATTATTGGGTCACCATCCCCATACCCCCCCCCCCTTAGAGGTGCAAGAACTTGCAACAGAGCCATGCAAATTACACTTACAAGCTGCAGTTGTTGATTTTGGCTTAATGAGTTTGTAGTTGAGTGTAATAATGGGGCAGCTTCCCTTTTCTGGCCCATATACGGGTGCAGCAGACACCCGAAAATTATCCAAAAAAAAAAAAAGGGTTTCTTTCGCTCTACAGTTTGAGAGCAACTTGGCTTGGGCAGCTTTGCTTAGCCATCGAACGCTAGGGGGCGCTGTTATTCGTATTGATTTAGGGGTTGCTTCAAAGCGATTGGGAAGATCAATAGCTGATTGGAATCTAACGGGCTTAGGGAGAGGAGGAAATCGAAACGACAGGAACTCCTTTAATTGATAGACTGTCTGACGACCCCTGACCTCATACAATTTCATGCCTCAGCTGGGGCGCCAGACAGCAGACAGAGAGACAAACACACATTACCCCACCTCAAAGCTCCCATTTCGAAAAGCCATTAAAAAGCCTCACAGCTCAGAGCCCCCCACACACACACACACACGCACGCGAGTTAACAAACAAACTAACCAAGTCAGAATCTGGTACCAGTAACAGAACCCTCCTAACCCCTGACCTGAGCCCTCGGGCCAAAGGACAACCCTTTCTTTGTACAGCGCAAAGCAGAGATTCCTGCCCGTTCCATTCAACCCCTCCCTGCTCGCTGCTTTCTGTTCCTGTCAAATCGTCATGATTTAATGAAAAAATCAAGTGAAAAAAAACTTATTTGCATAGGGATATAATTTAGCATTAAACGGGCCATGGAAAAAAAGGATTTTCAAGCGAGATTTTTGCTTTTTTTTTCTCGCTCCTTTTATTATTTCAAGTTGTGTGTGTGTGTGTGTGTGATAGGAAATGGTTCATTCCTATCTCTGTTTGTCTGAGATTAATATGCCGTGCATCTGTCGGTTTGTTTCTGTGTCGAGAAACGGAGAGAGCTAGAGCTGGAGGGGAATTGTCCCATAGATCTTCTCTCTCTTTGCCTGTTTGGCCTGTCAGTTGGTTTTCTGTTTATCGCTTTCCGCTGCTGCCGCTGCTGCTGCTAGGTTTTTTTTTTTTTTGTGTTCTTTCTCTGGGTTTTTGTTTTGAATGATGGTTGAAAATTAGCATGGATACGATTTCACTTTTTCTCTGTGGCTCATTCGCTTCGTTTTTCTCCCGTTTGGTTTTTTATTTTTTTTTGGGTTAGCTGTTTGCTGTAATCGATAGGATTGGGTTTCGCGCGGGTTAACGAAGCGCAAAAGTGCTTTTGGCTGGATAGATATGTACGTACGTACGTACGCGTGTGCATAGATGTCTAGGGGGGACGAAAGGAGGAAAGAGCAACTACTATAGGGGTAAGATGAATGATGGAGAATAGTTTCTTTGTAGCTGTTGTTGTAGAGAGTGATCTAAGGGCGGCTTGTAGGTGTAGTTTGAGTTCTAGCAGAAGATTTAGTAGCTGGAAATATATATAAATAAATTCAAGTCTTGTCAGCATACTCATAATTTATGCAACTAAATGTACAAAATAATTTCCCATGCCAAAATATTTCTTAGTAGATTTCTAAGCTATTTTTATTCGAATCTTTTTGGCTACCCAACAAATATCTCCTGAAACTTGCACTCTTAATCCTTCGAGCTTGTTTCCTTGGTCGTAAATTTCCAATAAATTCCACTGCCATTTCTATGACCACAAAGCTGCTCTAAACTTCAATTTCAACTCCAAATGTTCTTCTATATTAGCTGTAAGCCCTCTAAGCTGCCGACTGATATATTTATTACCAACTTAAATTGCCTTCTAATTACAGACGACGCCTTTTACATTAGCATTTCTACGTTGCCCTTATCTTACCTGTCGAGACATCCCCCTAAAGCCCTACCCCACAGAGCACTGCCCCATCTACATTTTCGGGTAAAAATAACATGCAATGCCGTGGCATTTACATAAGAAATTGGCTTGTAAAATTAATCCGCAATAAGCTCCCTTCTCAGACGGACAGACTGCTGTTCAGTTTTTTTCTTTCAGTTCAGAAATTACCGTATTAGAAAGCAATTAGCTTTTGAATATCTCTCGCCCACTCAAGACAATGGGCGTGCGGGCGTGGAGGCGTGACAGATTACCAAGTGAGAGAGAACGAGAGACAGACTCGGACTACATATATCTTCCAGACTTCACTCTGGATGTTCCCTTTTGCTGCCTGTCTGCTGGCTGCTGCTGCTCTGAAGACTGCAAATTAAATTTCCGTCAAGGCGTCGACGCTGACGTTTTGTCGGCGATTGGAAATTAAATTTGGCCGAGGCTCTGGGCCAAATCAAATATGGCCAAATCAGCAGCAATGTTGGCTGATAAACAAACGCGCTCGGAAGCCATTAAAAATTATCATTTGCGCATATTGATTAGGGGAACCCCAGACCCCAGTCGCAGTCACAGACCCAGTCCCAGTCCAAGTCGAAGCTCCTGAGACATTGGATTAGGCCCAGCATCGATGACTGGCAGAGGGGGAGGGTGGCATTATATGGCAGTTGCTTTTTCTCTGTTTTTTGCCGTTTATAGAAAACAAATATCGATTCCATCCCTTAAGCTTTGGCACCCACATCGCCTTACCCTCAATGGCGGCCAAACAAAGGAAATGAACACGCAAAAAAAAAAAGCCACCCACCCACAGCGGCAAAGATTTCACCCTCAAAACAGGCTGTGCTGCCTCGCCCGCCACCCCCTGATAACGCCAGACGACGACGATGACAAGGAGAAGTTAACTCTGGCAGGACTTGGTCTCTTGGCTGTGGGTCTGCTCATCCAGGCGGCGGCGGCGGCGGCGGCGGCGGCGGCGGCGAAGGGCAACCATTAAAATTTCGAAAATCCATCATTGGAAAAATGGTCGAAAAAAACACCGTACACATCAGGAAAAGCAGCAGCAGCAGCAGCAGCAGCAGCAGCAGCAACAACAACAGCAACAACCACTTCCGTGGCCATGTTTTTTTTTCTTGGTTCGCTTTTTTGTGGGTGCTTTGTTGAGGGTGTACGAAAAAGAGAGAAAGAGAGAGACAGAGAGTGCTCGATGCTCAGAGATGTTCGAAGAAAAATGTCGATTTAATTTTTCAATATTCATAAATTTGTGTGCGTGCAACTTTAAATCTAATGTTGCACCTCGTTTTTTCTGCCGATGGCATGTTAAATTGTACCTGCAAACGCTCAACCGTTTTTCGACTGCTCTGTCTTGAAATGCCTTCGTGCTTGTGTAGAAAATGTCGGTGGAAAAGCCATCGTGTCACAGCAATTGCAAGCGAATTGCCATCGGCGTGTGGGGTCCGGCCAAAAAGTGATTTGATTTTCTAATTTGCAACGAATTTCGGGTACCACACTCCGCCCACTGCTGCCACATGTCTGGACCCACTCTCAGCGCTGCTTTCCCTGTCTCTGACTCTCAGTCTGCGAGTGAGGGCTTCCCAACTAGAGGGCAGCCATGTAAACACAAATCCAATCAAATAAACGAAATTAAGTGCCACGTTGATTGGAGGCAAATCTGTTTTTTTTTTCTATTTTTTTTTTCTTCAGCCTCAATGATGACAATCAAGCGCGCAAATCAAAATCAAAAATCCAAGCCAAAATTACAGACAGACAGACAGACAGAACCGTGCAGAAAAATGTATGTACGAGTATTTTCTGCAAATGCTGCAATAAGAAGAGATGGATCGAAATGAATATTCCTTATATTTTTTTTGCTATCCAACGAAAAGTAAGAAAAATGCCACACAAATTTGCATTAGGCACCTGTAATTTCCACTATCCTGCGGGAGATCCTAGCCTCCCCAGGGCAGCACAGCACAGCACACTGAGTCTTATCCCCAAAAGCAACGCCAGATGTGGGTGTGGTGTGGGGTGTTGGATATTTTGATTGTTATTTGTGGGGACAGTAAAAAAGCCAACAATGTGCTGCGGTGCCTGGCCAACTGTTGTGGCCACCCAAAGGAGGAATGCAGGAGGGCGGGGCATACAGAAGATTGTGGCAGCAGGATTGTGGCTTTTTATTATAAGTTTGAAGGTAGCCCACGAAGAGATGCGAAGAGAAAGGAAAGTGCGTGGGGGTAGATTGAAATGTGAAATATTTTTTTAAAACCAATTTCGCTGAGCCTCTCTGAAGCCCCCGTTTTTTGTTTTGTTTTGCCATAAAGAAAATTGTTTTTATGAAAAAAAACAAAGGCCCGCTGGTTTCCAGGTTAAGCGGAGATTCCCTGGCAACAACGGTACAATAACAACAACAAAAACCACAATAAATACAACAAATGAAATGAAAGAAATTTTCAAATAATTGTTTGCCTTTCTTTCTACCCCCTCCCCGGTCCCATTCAATCAAGAGTCATCAGTCATTAGCAGAGAGAGCGTGAGTGTGGCTTAGTCCTGCTGCTGTCATAACTTCACCTCATAATTAGAAGGGGGGGGGACATAGAAATTGGCACACTTTTTGGCCAGGACCAGAGGCCTCAACCCTCGCCAATTGGCAGACAAAGGGAAAGGCGAAAGGTGAAAGTGAAATGGCAAACAGCTCGGCAAACAACAAAAGGAATTAGCAAACATGACAGTGATAATGCAGCAGTGACAAAAGGAGAGAGAGAGAGAGAGAAAGAGAAAGAACCGCCGCCTGACAATGGGCTGGCCCCTGGGTGAGCATACCCCTGAAAATCGATTCGATTTTGCGACTTAATTGCTTTGACATTTGACTCTGGCAATTTTTGGCAGAAACGACGAGTATAGCAAATCGATAGGGGGTTGATCGGATCGGATTGGATTGCATCGAATCGGATTGGCAGGGAGTGTTTAGAAGTGTTTGAAAAGGATAATAGTTTGAGCATTTTGGCAAATTGTTTGGGCGTTGATTGATGCCAAATTGATGGCAGAGCAAAACCTGTTGATGCTGCCTGCAATGTCCTTTCAATCCTTTTAGTAGCAAACAAAAAAAACATACTGTCAAACAGCTGCCAGTCAGAGGATCCTCAGCTCGGGTACTATAATTTTCATCCTGGGAGTTTCTCACGGGCCTTTTCACTTGCATTATGCATGACATTTCATTCCGTTGAGAAGATGGAAAGAGAGAGAGAGGAGAGAGAGGAAGGGAGAACGTGCCTCTAGCGGCAGTGTCGCGTCTTTTGTGTCCTCCTCGGGGGCCTGCGTGACAGGAAGCAAATGTCCTGTTGTGTCACTCATATGCAAATTGCCAGGCCAGGGCAAGGCATCCTTCTTTTTTTGTACCCTCCCGGCATCATCATCTGCGTCTTATTAATTAGAATAATAATTAATAAGGCAACTCCTCGACGGCGGTGCACGTGCAACGTGCCAAAGGAAGAGGAAAAACGTCTCGCAGAGTGGCCTCTGCCTCAGCCTCAACCTCCACCTCAACCCCAACCCCTTGTGGATGGAGTTGGAAGGATGTAAGGATGGCATAAATTAGTTGAACCACTGTGCAGAAGGGATAGGGATACGTGGCAGGAGTGTTGTACCTGTGTTTGGTTTGCCCAGAGCCAAACCAATTAAATTACAAGCAAAACAGCAAATGATGCGTACTTAAACACGTCGACGTGATGTGAATCAGGAAGAAGAGAAACAGGAACAGAAGCAGTTCACGAAAGTGTAACCAAATATGTTTTTCCACGGCGGCCCAAAGGCCGAGTCAAGGGGTTAATGGAAAAACTCAATTTGAATTTGCATATAATTTCTATTTAATTTGGGAGGTTTTTTCTATGCTACCACTGCCCTGCCCTGCCACTGCCACTGCCAGGGGTGGTACGGGGCAGCTGTCGAGTCACGAGTCACGAGGCGACTTCGCTCTTTGAGTTCTAGCTTTTTGGCCAATTAATAGACAACATTTTTGCTTTGACTACAATGATTTTTTCCACCAAAAGAGGAAAGAAAAAAAGAAAACCTTTCAATGTGCACACTTCCTGGACAGACAACCACAACAACAACAGCAGCAGCAACAGCAACAGCAAAAAAAGGACGCATCCGCATCCTGTTCCAGCTGCCGATACTCCTGCTATTGCTGCCACTGCTGTGTATGCAAATTTTTTCGTTTCTAACCTTTTTTTTTCAATGTTTTTTTTTTCTTTCCCCGTTTTTTTCCCTGGCCCTTTGGTTGATGGAAAAGCGTTTTGTTGTCTCCGACAATATGTAACTGACACTTGAAGGGGTGTTAGAGCAGCATTTCGATGTTGAAGCTACGATAAAAGCCAGAAATCCAGTCAATGGGAAACAATCTCTAATGTAAAAACTCCATTAGCAGTTCCTGTGTACAGCTTCTGTTGCTGTACCCGCTGTTCCTGCTCCTGCTGCTGCTGCTGCTTTCCCGCTAAAAGTTGTCGCCTGTTTGATGATTCTGTGCAATGTAAGCCTCTGATTTATGATGTCCTGTACCCGCACTTTCAGGCCACAAAAATATACACTACAAGCGCTCTTCAGAAAAATAAACCCACACATTTTCTTACCCAAAAAAAATAAGTAAATAAATACAAAAAAAGCGAAAGGAAAGAAATCATCAGCACGTGGCTGAGCCAAATTGATATGCGCCATTAGGGTGGCTGGAGAAAGTGATTAGAGAGAGAGGGAGCAAATAGAGAAAAGTACAAAAAAAAATTTCTAGAGGGAGAGAAAAGCTGAGGGAGGAGTGGGTGGGCTGAAAGAAAAACCTACTCTAGAGTTTATTTTTTGTTGTTGTGGATTTTCTTGAACTCGAGACACGTGTGTGTGTTTTGTGTGTGCGTTTGTATGTGTGTGTATGTGTGTGGGTTAGCCAGAAGTTCAAAAACTGTACAAAAAATTTCAGAAAAATAATTGTGTGTGTTTTTTTGTGGTTCTGCACCGAATTTCAATTGCACTACAATTTCTTATCTTAATTTATACTTCAAATGGTGCTGAAGATTCTTGCATATTATTCAGACAATCGCCTTGAAGTCTCCTTTCTTTGTGTTGAAAAATTTCAAAGATATTTCCATGTAATAATTCGTCTGCCTTTTCTGTTTCAGATCTGAACAAACAGCGAATATTAATCCGAATATGTAAGTACAGCTCATAGATCCCCCATTTTCTGCTGCTGAATCATTATATGCCAAGCTGCAGAAACCAAAAGTCCTTCAAGCAAGTCCTTCCTTCATTCTGCAGGGGAAACATTCAACGAATATGGCGACTCATGCCGGCTTCCTTGAGAGGTTTCAAGAGGTTTGGGGGGGGCTGCGTGTTTGAGATTGGGGGGTGGTGGAAGCACCTTATCCATAAGCAATGATGAATAACGGTGCTTACGCTTCGGACATTTGATTAATGATGCGTTTACCGACCTCCTCCTGCCCACCCGGCCATGATCCTGCGCCCGCGCACTCAATTTTCAACGCCATTTTTTTCTGTGTGTGGATTCTTAGGAGATGAATATACAGCAGGCGTGGGAGGGGGCTTGGGACACTATTTCGGTGGAATTTCCAGTGCGTTTCAGCGGTGAGAGCGCACGAGAGGTTTTCCTTTTTGTTCTTTATGCGGCCCCCAACCCCTCGCCACGGACATAACTTTATTTTATTAGCACTACGTGGCAATCTGCTGGATTTGTGCGGCATTAAAAGACAATTTTTACAACTTACCAGCGATGCTTTTTCATACTTTTGCCTCATTTACTTGCGGGGCTCTGTGTGCTACAGCTACTGCTGCTGCTACCGCTGCTGCTGCTTTTTCTTTCCTTTATTTTTTTTTACTATCCCATCATTCATAGACTCTGCGGCAGGAGCAGCCGTCATTGCTTTTTTGTGGTGCCATAAAGAGCGGGCTGTTTATTAAATTCTTGCTGAGAAGTTCATTAGACAAAAAGCAAAAATTAATCAGCAGCTTTTGCCACGAATCCTGCTCGTTCCATAAAAGGGGGGGCTATGGATGGTGCGCTGCTTTGTGGAAGAAAGCGTATAGCAGCCTCGGGTATCCACAGGATCTCTGTAATTTATGTAACTTTCAATCAAGCTTGAATCAATATACCAGCAATGTTTCAAAAGGTTTCAATGAGTTTCAAAAGTCGAGAAATAATTGTTTTTGCATAATATAATTTATTACCGCAGAAAAGACAAAAGTTTTTAAAGGCTTTAATGTGCAAATAATTTCAATTATTTCTCATAACCCAAATACGTGAACATCATCATGCTGAAGCTATAAATTCCCTTGGTCAGCTGCAGGGCCGTGTTCATGGACAGCGGCATCACATCGGCGGCGGTGAGGGAGATCTCGTGCTGTGACTTGGCCAACATGAGAATGATCAACTTTTGCTCCTTGACGGGCAGCTCGTACCACAAACAATTGGCGTAGATCTCCGTGCTGAAGTCCTCGTTCTGCAAAACAAAATTAACTTGGAATTTTGGCAAGCAAAACACAGAGCTAAGCTCACCGAATTCTCCACAATGGTGCCCAGGCCACAGAAGGTATACATGCATATGAAGGAGTACACCAGATAGATGGGCGCTCCGGGCCAGGCGCCAATGAAGATGCAGGAAATCGTGCAGAGAATGCTCACGCAATTGGTGGACAGTTGGACAAACAAAATGATTCTGTAGATGCGTTCCGTGTCACGGAGAATACTAGAAAACAAGTGGAATGGGATGCTAAAAGTTGTGGGAGGAGAGTGACCCACCAAACCCACCTCACATACTGCTGATGCCAGGCCAGCAGATCCCAGAGGAGTATTCGCATCTTTTGGTACTCCGTGCGCTGCACAGCCACCGCATTGAATTCCTTCAGCTTGGCGTTGAATATATCCTTTAGCGTGGGCACATTGGTGATGAACAGGAACAGGTACATGTCGCCGCCAAAGTTGCCGAATCCCCCAAAGGCCAAGAGCATCACGTGCATCGAAATGAGCATAATATAGCCACCATCTGTGCTCTCATCGATCAATGGCACCAGGAACTGCATGACGAGCAGTTTCTTGTTGAAGAATATCAGATAGAAGAACGGATAGGCGATTAAGCCGCCCACCAATAGGATGTACACCCACATGAAGGCCATCAGCATGTGCCACGTGGTCTTGATGCGCTCCTCCAGGCACCTGCTGTAGTCCCCGCCCCGCTGACTGTACTCCCTGTAGATGGCCTCGTACGTGCTCTCGATGTGCCGCACCACAGCGGCCATTCTGGCGGTGACCAGCAGCTTTGTGAGGCCCTGCACGGCTGATCCAACCATGGCGAAGGCCTGCAGTATTACGGTGAGATCGCCCTCCAGTACGACGCCCACATATACCGTGTATGCCGTACAAGCAAAGAAGAAGAAGATGGCTCCAATGACCGAGTAGGTGAGCCACCACATGCGATAGTCCTCGGGAATGACATCGTTGCCGCAGAATCCCACACAGAAACGGATGGCGCGGTTGATCTTGCAGTAGCGTTCAATGGGTCCTTCCGACATGGCAATGTGTCTTGTAGCTGACGATTTATCACTGAATGCTAGAGGGATTAGCTGTTAACTTGTATCCACCGGAGTTCTGTGAGAATTATGGCACTTTTTCCTACAGAAATTTACTTTTATAGGCCATCATTTACGACAGCTTCTGTCAAAATATTGACAACTTAATGAAGACAATTAGCAAAGTAATCGATTTATCGACTTATCGATGATAATGTGCATACCATGGAGGTTCTATGCCTCACCCCACCCCCCTCCTGGCATGCAAACAACTTTATGCATGAACACATCTGACACTACCCCCTCAAAGAGGGAAAAATTCTCCAAGCAATTGATTTAATAAAAAATTTTTTAATAAAAAAATCCTAAAAACGAATGAAAAACAAAGAATGTAAACGAGAAAAGCGGAGTGGCAGAGGCATAGACAAAGACAGAGAGGCAGAACAAATTTATATCTATTTACAGAGCGCACGGGGCAGCTTGGTGGAGTCCCTGTGTTCGTGTCCTTAGCGCGGAAATTTCGGAGCAGGAAGCAGGAAGTGCCCCTGGGGGAGGGAAGGAGAGTGGTGTGGTAGTGCCTGGGGGAGAGAAATGCGATGTGTAAGCGCCTAAGCTTTGGGCCAACAACTAATAAAGGCTATCAACAACAGTTCAAACAGCAGCAGCAGAAGCAGCAGCGGCAGCAGCGGCAGCAGCAACAACATCGCGAACAATGGGCCCAAAACATCCAGAAAAAAGTAAAGAAAAACGCACTCAAGTGAATATTTTCTCATTTTCCTTGCATTTTCGCTTTGAAGTTTTTGACATTTCATAAAGCAGATTCTGCAGCCAGCAAATTTTCTTCACATTCGGCGGGGCCTTTATTTTATTTTATTTCGGATTTTTTTTTATACGCGTTTTTTTTTTATCGAAAATCCAGGCAAACAAAAGTAAAAGCCCACCCCTGAAGGAAGGTGTGGCCTGTGGACACAGAAAGAAGAAAAAACAACAAAAAAAAAAAAAAACGACCCTCACAGGCCTACCCCTGAGACACAGCCAGAGCCACCCCGCCCACCGACTCGAGCCAGGAGGCATCCAAGTAAAAACGGCGGCTTAAAGTAGCCAAGGCAACATTTAAAGACGCTGCCAAGGAGCCCCCGGACAGGACCAGGGACTGGGGACAGGGGACAGCAGCACGGACATGGCATTAGCTTGGCCCACAAAATTACTTGCTCGTTAGTTTTCCAGGTGGCCCGCTCTCTCTCTCTTTCTTTCATCCCCTATGCAGCCTTCTCCCTCTGACTGTAAGCAGCGGTGGCAGAGAGAGAGAGAGAGAGCGAGAAGGTGGGCTGTCCGCACTCTAATTTCCAGGCAAGCCAACAAAAAAAAAAACTTCTGCAGCCGCCGCTTCCAGTGGAAAGTGCGTAAAGTAAATGTTATGCGGCCGCCAAACGCTAGGCGGCGCCACCATCGATGGTCGAGTCCTTTGGCGTCTGAAAGGACGCTTGTTTGTCTCTAATTATATTTTAATTTGCACAATCTTCTTCCTGCTATTATTTCTGTTCACGGCAATTGCCTCAAAGTGTTTGCACTTCTCATCCGCTTCGCGCAGCTCCGCGAAGAAGCAAAAGAGAGAAGTGCCAGGGCGAACATTTTAATTGCAATTATGCCAGAGGGTTTGGGGGGGGGATTTCGACACTCCAAGAAGCGTTCGTCCTTGCCGCAGGGCGTTGTGTTTGGCACGTAGCCGTGCCGCAGCCGTGTCCCTTTGAATGGACACTAATTATTCCCGGAGTACGGCTCGGTGGCACGAGAAATTCATGTCAAATCTTTGGCCACGAACTTTGGGAGAGGTAATTACATCTGGGTTCTTGGAATGGAAGGAAATTGAGCGAGTGCACAAATTTGGAATTTTAAACAGGACACAGAACACGGACACAGGATACGGACACAGGAGACGGCACACGGCTTGGGGTCATCTTAAAGACTCCGTTGGCGCGTACCCCGTTCTGCCACCAAATGTTTTCCTTGCATCTGGAGATCCAATTTGCAGTCGGAGTAGGAGGAGCAGCAGGCCCATGACGGGGCAACGAAAACAAGTCACGTACAGCCCAGCTCATTTCCTGTGCCACAAAAGGTGTCAAACGGATGTAGGCAACGTGCCGCGTATGCTCAATGTCCTGCCCGGAATGGGTCGCCTTCCTGCTCCCTGCCTCCTGCCTGCTGCCTGCTGGCCGCTGCTGCGTTATCAAAAGGGAAGCCGCGCCCCAAAATTCAGCGAACTTTAAACGTTTCTTAATTGTTAAACTGCCTCGGGGATGTCCACCCTCTGCCCTGAAGGACACTCGCCCGACGATGGTCCACAATTAAGCCAAAATAAAAAAATATGTAAAAAAAAGAAAGCACCGCCAAAAGACAAGAAAAACAAGAGCCAAAAGAAAAACAGAGGCAGAGACAGAGACAGAGAAAGAGAGAGAGAGAGAGCTCTGGGAAATGCGCTGGAAGCAAACGCACGCCATGTTAATTAATTTGCCAGCACAGGACATCCACCAGCAGGCAGGACATGGCCCAGAAGCATGCAGAAGGATGCCCAGTGGGGAGTGGGTAGGTGTGGGTGGGTAGGGGCATGGGGGCGGGTGGGACCATGTTTATTTTATGCCGTCGCGCTTAAGTGGTAAGCCCCATTAACAACTGCCTGTCGTTTGCCCGGAAAATAATGGCGTTAGATCATCATCGTCGCGTCGCGTTGCGTCGCCTTGGCCCAGACTTTTCTTTTCCTGGTCCTGGTCGACGTCATTTGAGCGTAGAAAGCTTTCAGCGTAAATTGTTGGAAATTAAGAAATGTTCTCGGCCCCCCCCCCCCCCCCCCTCTTGCCACCAACCACCACCCAACCGCCCACACGGATGTTTTCTTACGTTTTTGCTTCCTTCCTTCTCATATTTCATGGCTGGTTCACGGGGTTCTGTTCTCTGTTGTTTTATGGCCGCCATTTGCTGCTGGGGCCCCGGCCCTGGGAGTTGCCATTGTTAATGTCCTGGCAACCACAAATGGCGCCACCCATGTCCTGTGTCTGTTTTTTTTTTTTGTTGTTGTTGTTTCTTGCCCTCTGTTTTCCTTTAATTTAGTGAACGTCTTGGGCGGCCGCTCAACAATAATTAGATGTAACGGATATTGTAATTGGTGTTAAATTGCGTCAGAGGCCGTGTTAATGTGTGTCATGGTTCGGTGAGAGGGGAGTAGGAATGTCCTGCTGGATGGGGATATTTTCACATCATTCTGTGGCTTATTCTGTGGGTGATTTTTCCCATCACGGATTGCTTGTTATCACAGAGAACTTCACACGGCAAGGATTCAAGGCAAACTAAGCTCATGGACACAGAGACTCCTACCGGGGGGATATCCTGAGAGAAACCTTCACTGCTGCCTGTAGCTGTCTGTCTGCCTGCCCAATTAGCATGACAATGGAACAATATATGTAGGTATATGTAGGTATATGTAGGTATATGGAGGGATGGTATAGAAAGGGTTTACTCAAAAGCACAAGAACCAGTTTCCTGATGAGAACATGACAGGATATGATTGAAACGCTTATGGCAAAGATTGTACAGATCTAAAGATCTGAATACGAGAAAAACAAAGCCACAAAAGAGCAGCAGCAGCGGCAGCCTCATCGCATCGCGTGTGAAACGATTTACAAAAATATTTGGAAAAAATTCAATTTATAGCAGACAAACCTTCCCCCTCCCACAGAGGTGCAAAAAGTTTGTGGCTACTGCCTGGGCCTTGGTCCTGCCTTTTCTCTCGCTCGCTCGCTCGCTCTCTTTGATATATTTCAAGCAAATTTCAGGGCATAAATCACATGAGATAATTTGCATAAGTTGGCAGCACCACAGCCAGAGACAGAGCCAGAGGCAGATATTTTTATGGCCTTTTCGCTTGCACCGCTCCAGAGAGAGACACGCCTCTGCGCTGCGCTGCGCTACCCTGCCCACCCCTTCCCCATGGTGGGTCTCTAATCAAATTAGCAACAGTTAACCGGAAGTGCGAAAATCCGCAAGTACTTTTCCTCCTCCTTGTTGATGTTTTTCCCTCCCCCTCCTGCTGCATTGCCGCATTGTTTGCCTTGTTTTGTTTATTTGTTGGCTTTGTTGCAGTTTTTGGCTTTGCTGCTGCATTGTGTGTTGTGGTGCATTTATTTGGATTTGATTGTTGCAATCACACAGCGGGAGAGGCACCCCCTGCCACTGTCACTGCCACTGCCACACACTGCACCCTCCACTGTTATTTTTTGCATTTCGGATAATTTTGCATTTTGCATTTTGAAATTTGCATTTGAATGATGCTCGCGTGCGTTGCATGAATCATTCATGCTGCCGTTGCTGTTGGGATGTTGCTGTTGCTGTTGCTGCCGCTGCTGCTGCTGCTGCTGCTGCGACTGATGATGATTCAAGTATCGATTTGCATTGATTTGCATTTCAATTTCAGTTTTTCGACACTTTACAATGGATTATGTTGGCTGCCGCTGCAGTGTGATTTATTTATGGGCCAGGCTGGGCCCGACCAGCATTACATATCAAGTGATTTGGCTGCCATCTATCGAAAGTGTCAATTGTTGCTGTTTTGATAATGATGCTTTGTTTGTCATTGTTCCACCCCTCTCTAACAATAGTCCTTGAATACACTGACATAGATACATACATATATTCTGGTATTAAAGCTGTTTAAAGAGCTCCCCATGCCAGTCTGCTGTCCCTGAAGCCAGAGTCCAAGTGTAATAAATCATTGCGTAAATTACAAAACAATATGCAGACATACAAAATCTGCTGCAACAATTCTTTGCTGGCGCTTTGGCTGCGGGTTTTCCTGTCCTGTCGCCCGATTTTAGTATGTTCATTTTTTATATTTCTCTCCTTTCTTCCTTCGTTTTTTGTTGTTTTGTTTTGTGTAACATGCAAAGTGAGTTGCCTGCGCGAACATATTGCACGGAACTACAGGAAAATTCCAAACGCATACGCGGGTCGGATCGACTCGGACAGCATGCAATTCCACTAACAAGTGGCTGCAGGAGCGAACAAAAAACGCTGGAAAATAAGGAAGCTACGACAGACGACTTGGGGAATACTCTTAATGAATATTTGGATTTTTTCGGTGGTTTTCTTTTTATCAATTTTAATTGGTTCCTGTTGGCCTTAGAAACTATACAAAATATATACCCTCGAAAGGTGCCATCTACACGTTACAATGCCCCTTCATAGGGTATGCGCTCACATACATATATAATAAAAAGAGAAATTCTCAAAGGGACAGTGGATTGGGTAACCGACAGACAGACAGACAGCCAGCAACAGCAGCAAATCCGTTGAATATTGGGTATGCAAATTAATTTTTACTTTACCTACAGGGCTACAGCGGTTAGGGTCCATCCACTACCCTTACCCCTACCCCTACCCCTACCCCTACACTCTCCCCAACACAACCCTTGTACCCTCATATGATGCTGTGCCAGCATTTTGTTGCAGATCAGCGGTCATGTCAGGATGAGTTCCGATGCGCCTCGAGCCCGTCGACATCCGGATGCAGCAAACGGTAGCAACTAACCAAAAAACAAAAAAAAATGGAAATCGTTAAAAAATAAACTGGAAAAGTGCGAGAGAAAAAAATTGAGAGAAAAAATAACAACGGACGCATAGAAGCAACCGCAATTGTTGAGTTGCCAACACCTTTTTTTTTGTTTTTAACTGATGTGGGCACACTATGGCACTGAGACTAATTGGACTGGACAGGACTAACCTTAAAGGAAAATACGGCACATTAAAGGACATTCTAATCGGGTTTTTGGCTAGTTGAAATCCTCCTCCTCCTTACGAATGCGAACATAAAGTTATATGATTATAATTAGTGGCCTCCAATCGGTAATAAAACCTGTATTCAAATGAAATCCCATCGAAAGAGGGTAAAAACAAGTAATTTATGGCATACTATAATGGGGGGCGGATCAGCATTTCGTATGATAAATATAAAAGATTTCCCATGCCCGCATAAAATGAAACCCTCAAGAAATTCTTAAAGAAAAACAAAACACAGTTAGTTGGGGAGGGGGAACAGTAGTAACGAAAATTTGACAGTTTTCCAAAAAAAAAAAAAAGAAAAAGGAAAAACACTGCCCTGGCCACGTGTACAGCTGCCCAGAGGACATGCCCCCACCCCACCCTTAACAGACCCTGGGACCACCACGAACATTTACAAAAGGCGTGCAAAATTTATAGAGGCACGCATTAAAAAATCCGCCGGGGCACGCTCGACTAACTGCTGCCAAACGCGCCCACGGCGCTTGGCTATAACTGTGGCGGCCGTCCTGCCCAAGACCGCAGTCCTGCCAGTGTCCTGTGTCCCCCCAGCTATGAATAAGCGACAGGACAATATATTTACGCAACTTCTTATGCTGCTGCCTGCCTGCCTGCCTGCCTGCCTGCTGCCTTCCTGGGTGGTTGGTTCGCTGCGTTGTTGCCTGTTCGAAAACACAACTCAAGTGCTGTCGTTGTCGTTGTCCTTGCTGCTGTCCTGCCACAGCCACTGCCCACCCGGACCCCGACTGCTTTAGCCCTCCCCCACGTCTCTCTCTCTCTCTCTGGCTGCAGCATCTTGCCCCATTCGTTTGTGGCAGTTATCTTTTGGGTCCTGCTGGGGCGAAAAGAAATGAAATTGTTTACTCCACTGTCATATGCACGTGAGGCGATGTTGGTGGCGTCTCTCCTTGCGGCATCGTCCCAGTCCCGGTCCCCGGCCCCTGTCCCTTGTCCCTTGTCCTGGGCTGTGCTGTGGCTATCAAAAAATGGGAACTTTTTCCGTATCTGTGTGTCTCTGTGTGTGTGTGTGTGTGTGTGTGTGAGTTTTCTTTTCGGGGGAAAAACTCAACGTAATAATTCTTTTCCGCTTGGATAAGACGCGGAGCGGGGTACAGTCCGTGCCTCGTAATTGTGCGCAATTTCAGTTGGACATGTCCTCTGTCTTGAGTCCTTGAGCTTAAATGTCGCGCTCTCCTTGCAGCGCCATTTTCTCTATTGGTTTCTCTCCTGCCACACACACTCACACACACACACACACACACACACACACATGCCACACATGGCAGTGGCCCGCCCCTCTGTACCACCATTATTCATGGGGCTTATTAAGGGACCAAGTAAAAATAAACATCACAGTCCATTTAACCGATTTCAATGATGAAAAAGCAGAGCCAAAGCATAGCCAAAGCATAGCCAAAGCATAGCCAAAGCATAGCCAAGCCAATGGAATGCCCAGAGCGGATCATAAAATAAATATTTATAATCATAACAATGTCCTGTCGCACGGTGCAGGGCGTTGGGCTCGAACCATCTTGATGATGGGCAAACAAACGAAAAGCGTGAGCATTTTTAATTTGCAAGCAGCCAGGCCAGCGACCAAGTGGGTACTCGAGCGGAGCGAGTCTGCAGAGCACTCATTAAACCTAAACCGCGTATTAGCAGGCCATAAATACAGGATATGTGTGCCCTCCTCCCGTTGTCGGATCGGATCGAATCGAATAGGGATCTCTGGCTGGATCTGTAGCTGTAGCTGGTTCTTAAATATGATAAATGCCGCGTATTGCATTACAATTGGATTTAGGGCTGAGTCCCCCAAAGACAATAAATTAGTGGCGGACACACAACGATAATTGCACACATGCAGCGCTGCACATCAACAACAACAACAACAACACAAAGGCCGATAGCAGTCCAGACAGTGCCAGCCAGAAAGAGAGAGAGAGAGAGAGAGAAAGAGAGTCCATAATTATCGGCACAGAGGCACAGAGGGAAGAAGTTTTTGCCAAATTTATACAAATTCCTTGGCTGGAAACTACTGGAGTTTGCTCTGCTCTCTGGCCACTGCGATTCGGGGGAGATGTGGATGTGTGGCAGCAGCTAGTGGAACGTGTTTCCAGAGCAATTATTTGAGGGGGCGGGGGGGCCGGGGCCTGGCCTCTGCTCTTCGCATCATTATTATGGGCAGCGTGGCACCGCAATTATGTCGTCCAATTAATATCAACACAGCGGGAGTCCGGGAGTCCGGGAGTCTGGTAGTCGGGAGTCGACACAGAGAGTGGAGTGGAGTCCAGTGAATGCATTTTATGCATAAGCTATTTATGAAATTTATTGTCTTAAATGGCCAACGGTAGTCGCTGGTGGTTTCCCCCCAAAAAACAAAAACAAAAATAAACTGTGGGTACGCGACCACCCGGGGCATTGTCTGGAAGGGGGTTGGGCGGGGGGGGGTTAACTGAACTGCCTATGCAAAAGTTTACCTGCCTGCCTGCTTGGCTGCTGGAACCCGTTCAAATCGATTTCGATTTCGATGGCTAAAATGCTAAAGAGACACCAGGGCGGTGCCCGGGACAAACATCCATCAAGCTGTCAATATGGCCATATGCAATTGGAGTCCAAGACCAAGCGACAGGGCGACACAGCGACATAGCGACATAGCAAGGTGTCTGCATAATTATGAGCTATAACTGCGGGCCAAAAACTTGCTAAATTTATTATAATTTCCACACTTTCAGCCACGTTTTTGGCTCGATCACGTTTTGTGTCAGTGTCATTACATTGATAGACGTCGCGGGCCCGAACCCAACGAACGCATAGCAAACGCAGCTGCCATATCCAGAGTAGCCTCTAGGCCAGACAGGACCAGTGTCTGTGCCTGCCTGTGCCTGCCTGCCTGTGCCTTTTAATTAACAATAAAGTTGAAAATTTTTATTACGCAAATGCAACTCTTTAATCCTGTTGTGGCTGGGCAACTACAAGTTAGCACTTGAATGGTCAGTGTCCTGCCCCAGATCCTGCGCATGGGAACGGCCAGAGTCGTGACGTTTTATTAAATTACGCATTCAGCTCGTTTCGCACACAATGAATCTGCAGCTGCAACTTGGCAACTGTGCCACAGATCGCAAGTCAGGATAAGCTTATCCTAGGCCTGGTCTCCTGTGCCCAGCTCCTGCTTTGCGGCTTTTGTGGCCGCCACTTATCGCACATGGCCCCGTGTACCCTGGGACCTAATTGAATTTGCAAGTAACCGAAGATGGGCGGAGCGGAGTTCTGTTCTGTTCTGTTCCTCATCTTATTAACATGTTAAGCCGCACATTGTAATTCATATTTTATATTAAAATACTCGCAGTATGGCAAGAATATGTTTTGTAAATGTGAAAGTCAAAGAGGGATCCGAGTCTGGGTCCGCTGCTGCCCCTGGGGTGTCAATGGCGACACGCTGATGGATTACAGGCAAATTACTGCCAGCTTTGCCATAAATTTCGATGGGCTTTTAATGAATTTAATGGCCTGAGACACTGCGAACACTACGCACTGGATAAGCAGCAGGACAACTGAAAATACGATGCGTTGAAAGGATCGCATCGGATCGGATCTCGCCAATGAAAGCTGCTTGGCCAGATGGAAAAGATATTTACGAGTGAGTCTGTAATGCACCTTCAGTTGGGGTTCAGAATTTCAATGGGCATGGGAATGGGCCAACCGGAAAGCGGTGGCCATTAGCAATGATAGATTTTGCTTTTAGTTCCTCGCAAGTGGAAGTGTTTTCCTTTTTTCTGCATTCAAAAGCAGTGATAATTATGCCTGAAAATGCATTTTGCATTAAGTGAATTATTTTCCATTCCATTCCATCGCAGACCCAAACCCAAACTCAAACACAGAAACTACACCGGAACAGGCGCTGTCTCTGACTCTCTGGTACTGACTTTATGGCCACGTTGCACGCACTTGTCGGGCGGGCAGATAATGGCCGTTGATAAGGGCGAAAGGCCCTCAAAGTGCACGTATCTAGTTTGATAGCAGTGTGGCAACAATGTTGCATGTCAGTGGCAGTGGCAGTATATAGGTTCAGGTGGTATCGCCTAATTATGGTCGGACTATCGCTCATCAAATATGCAGTCGGCAAAAACACAGCAAACTGAGAGCCAAACAGAAAGATATACGAGTGGAAATCATGAAACGAAATTGTGACTGGAACTGGGAGTGGGAGTGGGAGTGGGGACTGTGGACTGCTCTGTGTGCTTGGTTATCGTATTCCCTCCAATTAGCACGTTGTATTCCCGATCGGATAAATTGAATTTGCGAAGCACCCCACCCCACGCCACACCCCCTCCAAAAAACACTGAAACCCAACACGAGGTGAGTTTTCTACACCTGTGCCCGCCCCCCACCTTGCCACAGATATGTAGATGCTCTCTGCGTGTGTCTGTCTCTCCCTCTTTTTCTTTCTCGCTGTCTCTCTGGCGGCTCAACAAATCGATATGCGTTTTGCATGCGGCACATCCACATCTATGTGTGTGCGTCGTGGCCCCATCTCCGTCCCAGCCGTACTGTTCCGTCCGGAGTCCGGACTCCAGAGTTGGAACCCATGCCATTCCCCATCCTGTTCTCTGATAGCATGACGACATGGCAAGGCGCACAGGAAACCGAGCATGGGGCATGCGACGACGGGGCATAATAATGCCAGACGCGACACCGACGAAGACCCACCGGTCCCCAGAACCATAACCAGGACCAGGCCCAAACCCAAGCCCAAGCCCAAACCCAGATGCAGAGTCAGAGTCAGCGCCAGGGTCCAATCCCCAGCTACGGGCACACACACTGGCGGGCGCAACTGCTGCAAAACGAACTGTGCTGACTGGCAACGTTAAAACCGGTAAATCTTCATAGAGTTTTGCTGCGTGTGTTGCCCTGCGATGTTTTCGCTGTCCCATGGAAGTAGGAGAGCAATCGGCCACGTTGGTTCTTCATAGAGGAGGGCAGAATCATGCATTAAAGTTTATTTATTCCAGCATTGGCAAGCAATCAAATAAATACATACGTAAATAAATCTCCAAAGAAAAATCCGATCACAGAGCGTAGAGTGGAGGAGTGTAGAAAGGACCGAAACTGAGCAAAGAATAATGAGAGTTCAGAGTTACTGCTGGCAGAATAGGCAAACAATGCGAAAAGTAAACCAAGTGATCTCATCACGTCGTCTTATCTTGCTCACTTGACGCAAAATAGAGAGAGAGAGAGCTCAAAGCAGAAGTCAGTGTAATTCGGAACTGAGCGCGACGCATCCAAGCATTCGGAGTGAATCCGAGATAAGCTAGCAATAACGGGAGCTGCATGCAGAATAGACAACAACACAGCAAAAGTAAAAACATCATTTTGGCACGTTTAATCTTGTCTTGATGAGGATCTGCATCATACATTATATGTACATTAATAGTATGTACATGTATGCATTACATATATATGTATTCCAATGCTTAGTATAAATGTTGCTCAGGCGTGTAGGGCATCCTCATTGTCATTGCGATTTACTCTGGTCTTTCCTTCTTGTTTGCCAACGCAAGCAGACAACATTGCCGCTGCCATGTGCCGACGACGATGAGGGTTTATTTCATGCTTACTTTGGCTTTCTTTGCCAGCAGCCCCATGCCATGCTAAGCCCAGATCCGCCAAACATCCCCCACCTTAAAACCACCCCACATCCCAGAACCACTGCATTCCCCGTACCATTCGTTTGGGGGGGGCTCTGGTTTGCTACTTTTGCACATTCTTTTCAATTTCAGCGGCGAAGTTCTGGGGGGCAGGAGAGTGGCTGCCTGCCTGGCCGCCCTGGGTTGGCTGGAACCGACTTGGCCGAGGCATTTTCTTTTGCAAAACTTTTGCAATTTTCTATTAAAGCAATACACACATGAATGTGTGTGTGTGTGTGTGTGTGTGTTCATGTGGTGGTGGTTTGTTCGTATCTTTCACTTGATGTGTGTGGGTGGTGTGCGCGTGTGTGCGAGGGTTTTTCCTATTTTCCATATAAAATGGTAAATTTTCTTTATGTGGCCTTTGTTAGTTTTTCCACCCATGCGAAATGCTTTCATGCCACCACCCACCAGCCACCATCGCCCATCCCTAACTCTCGCATTTATTCAGCTCAGCAAATTTCTGCAAATGTATTTACAAGGAGCTCTTCTCCTGGCACGGCCGGCCGTGCCGCCATGTTTGTTCGTTCGCAACCTCAAAACTTTGTACGCATTTTCCCCAAATTGCGTGGCATTTCCATCTTTTTCAGAGAACTTTTTGGCTTTGAAAACAGCATTGGGATAGATAGTTTTTCACTGGCTTTTGCTTGTGGCATTTGCTTTTAGCAGAATTTTCCCAATTGGTTTCGCCTTCAGCATTTTAAAGCTTTAACTCTGTGCTGGCTGGCAGGCGCCCGTTTGGCTGGGTTGGTGGCGTGTGCCTAATCAGGCAGCGTGTCCAAAGCTCGTTCATGCCTCAATGATGACATAAGCTTAACACTTGAGCGCCGCACGCAGCAGCAGCAGCAGCAGCAGCAAGCGCCTGGGTGGACGAGGAGGATAAAATGAGTGTTGCTGGACACGTTGACAGCAACACTTCAAAGGTCGATGCACCCCCAGAGCAAAGGACGAGCTGCGGATGGGGGCTAATGGAGTGCAACAGTGTATAATATTTGCATGCCATCGATTATCTATTTGGGTAAACTTTCCAACCTTTTCTACTTCATTTCATTGATTTTCTATTCTGAAAAGTGACTAACAGCATTCCATTCCATATATTTTCATACATTTAAGCCGTAGCATAGTACAACATTCTATCACTTCTATTTTGTTGTTCTTCCATTACTTCTGATTATTTTAATATAATTTGTTATTTTTCCACCTTCTGCCAATGTTTTCTTTATATGCCCTTCGTATACTCTTCGCCCATCAATCTTACATATCTATTTCGTATCTTTATCCAAACCACATCCTGTCCATTTTCGGACGCTTTCTTCATTCCAAATCCCCCCTTTAGCAGCTTTTGTCTTTGCTTGCCAGCCATGAAATTTCCGTTCTCTCTGTCTCTCTCCCTCTGGTTTTTTTTATTCGCTTTGTGGAACCGCAACATTTGGGGCACACACAGGTGTAGCGTTGGAGACAATGTGGCTTGGAATAGGTTAGAGGAACAGGAACCAGGACTCTAATGTGCCCGTGTCCATGCGCCTCGCAGAGCCCGTTTCGAGCCATTTTCTATTTTTATGTGCGCACAAACTGTAAAAACAGAGTCTGGGGAAAATAAAGGGAAAAAAAGTTGGAACCTGAACCTGATGCTGATGCTGAAGCTGAAACTGAATCGTGGACTGTGGGGCTGGGTGGAGAGGAGAGAGAGCAGAGCAGAGCAGAGCGTTATAAAACGGCAGTTTTGCTACGGTGGCCATAACAACACGGCCAGAACGAGGGCCAAGCGAGACAGCGAGACCAACGAACGACCAAGTTAACTGCATTTTAACGCGCATTTCAATTTGGAACGGATATAATTTATAGACGACTGACTGGCGCGGCGGCCCGCTTATGTGTCCAAGTCCAAGTCCGAGGCGACGCGGATGCGGATGCGGATGGTGAAGCGGAGACGGAGCCGGAGTCTGTTTGCTTCAAAATTGAACCTTGCGCTTGACTGCCTCCACTGAGAGGGATCCTCATTCCCTTTTGAGACTGCTGGCTGGGGTCTGGGGGCTGGGGTCTGGGGGCTGTATCTGCATGGCATATTTATCTAGATTTTGTTTTGGCCTCCGCCACCGCTCCTGCGCCGGCGAGGCTGTTAATGTGAAAAATTTAATAATAAAGTATTACGCGAAGGCGCACTAGCGGCGGCGGTTTGAGAGTTTAATGCAAATGCAATTTAATGAAAGTTTTTCCACTGCACTTTGGACTGGTCCCTCAATGGTCCACCTTCTTCTGGCCTGTGCTTAAAGACTTTCCTGCGACGGTGACTATTTTCTTGACAAATTTGTCTATGACTGCAAGTGACTGCCTGTCTGCCACTCTTCTTCGTCTCCGTCTTCGTCTTGGTCCAACTTCTTCCGCTGCCCGCCCCATTGCTATCCTGATGCTGATGTTGTACTTTTTGCACGCTTTTCTTTTTTTCGGCTGTCCTGTCCAGCCAACGTGAATTTTTTCCACTCCTTTGCAGCCACTGTCTGCGTGGTGCTTAAATTGAACAATAACCCTAAGTTGTCGTCCTCGAAATAATATTTTCTGTGCTCTCCAATGTTGATTTCTCATACAAAATGTGCGTCTGCCTCACTCACCCACCTCACTAGCACTCGCACTCGCACTCGCAATCGCTCTACCTCTCTCTCTTCCACTCTCTCTACATCTCTCTGTCTCTCTTTCTTTCTTTCATTGTAAAACTGTCTGTCTCTTTTCTTGGTATACCTTTCTTATTCACTCTCCGAGCGAACAACAGCGAAAATCGCAAAGCAATCAAATAAAATTTGAATAAAAGATTTTTGTCTGCCGTTGATTTGCGAAAATGTACGAACAACAACAAGAATAGCAATGGAAATGGTATGGGTGGGGAAATAGAGAATGAAAATGTTGGGAATGGGGAATGGGAGGCGTAACAACTGAAAATGAGGGGCGGTAACTTGTGAGTTTTTCCATTTGGGAGTAGAGAGAGAGACGCGTACATAAATATGTACAAGTGTATGTATCCAAACAATAAGTAAGAGAATATTAACAAGAAAATGTTTTTGAGCGTCAAATGTGAGTACAGTTTTGGCAAAGTTCTCTACAAATAATGGAAAAAGGAAATATGTTCTGTTCTGAATCAGGCCGGAGGAGCACAAATATTAAAAGCATTTTTTGAGAGATTTCTTTGTGGATTGAGCGGCAGAGAATAAGAAAATTTGAATGAAAAATCAACATTTAATCATAAAAGAAGTTGCTGAATGATGGCACTGAAAAGGATTTTGATTTTTGTTTGGAATAAATATCTATGAAAAATGAATGTACTTCATGATGTATCAGAGAGCTCAATCTGAAGCTAACTAACAATTAAATTAGGCCCTCTATTGTTATGCTTTTCTTGTAACAAAGTTCTCAATGGACATAACCCGAATAATACTCCTTCTACTAACGGTAGAAAGTAAGGCACAGGCACCATAAATAAACTCTCAAAATTACTATGAATATTTCCATTACCTTCCATTTTCTCTAATTCGCTCATTAAATTCTTTAGCAAAGTCTAATGGCAACCAGTTGCCCGAACATGACCCTGAACCGAGTCTGAATTTATGTTGACATTGACCTTGACCAAAATATACTTGAAATGCAAATTAGTGGAACCCAGAGACCCAGTCCCAGTGCCAGTGCCAGTGCCAGACTCAGACTGAGACCCGCACCCGGACCCAAATAAAAACAAAAACTCATTATAAAGCTCTGTCCAAAAGCGACCCAAACAGAAGACATTGGCCCCGCCCCACCCCCCACTCTTCCAGCATTACCCTGGAACCCCTGGGAACTTTGGTCTAATTTCATTTCATACCAAATTACACCCACCCACCCCGCACGGCCACCAAACGATGACGTCACGAAATACGGAAGCCAGTAGCCAAAACCTAATTAGCCACTCTCCTTCTCCTCCTGCTCCTGCTCTTGCTCCTGTTCCACTGTGCTATCATTTTCACTGTCACGGGCGGATGGAGGCAGAGGCAGCGACCCGAACAAACACAGGACCCAAGAAGACAGAGGGGGTGTGGGGCAAAACCAGCCAACCACCCCGTGAAGGCTGACCCAAAGAAAGGACAAACTGTCCTTTAGCCAAAAGGAAAAGGCGCTGAAGAAAAAAAAGTTTATTAACACGCGAAAATGGCAAAAGAGAGAGGAAAATATTTACGCATTGCACAGAGGGGGAAGGGGAGGTGGAGTAGGAAAATGTTGGAGTGGTCGTGCGGTGGGTGGAGGGTGACCTCGTTACGAAAGTGTTGAAAATGCCGCTGACCGCAAATTGAGGCTGCGATGCGCTGCGGCCGGGGGGTCAAAGTTTGCTGCAAGTGTCGGGACGCTAATGTAATTAACACTCTCCTCTCCATCTCTCTCTCACTCTCTAGGATGCGCTCTTTCTTTCATCCTTTCTGTCTCTTTTGTGGAGGTGGCAGAGCAATTTGCCGTCACTTGGAACAGGCGCCCAGGAAGTGCAGAGCATAGCGAAAGTTTTTAATTAAATTTAGCTTCTGCTGCTGCTGCTGCCACAGGCTGGAGGCGTGGCTAGACGTTTATGTATCTGTATCTGTGTGTGTGTTGTCCTTGCCCCTGAGCTTAATAGTGTGTGTGTATCCAGGATGTAGGTGTGAATGGGCCACAGAGTTGGCTGCCAAGAAAGTGCCAGGCGAACAGGAGCAACTGAATATCCACGGACTGGTCTGAGAAACGGGGGTTTAAAGCAGAAAGAGAGAGAAGTCAAGAATTAATGGAATACTTTGAAATGGGCTACTCGTAGCTATAAGCGTAGATATAATACTGAACCCATTAATTCCACCACATCAGATTAATTTCCATTTTAACAAACTCTCCCATTTCTAGGCTTCGTTTACCCAATCCACACATCATAATTATATATCTGATATCTTCTTATATGGATACTATAACGATGGAAATCCCCCAATGCTCATCAACAGATAACAACTCAAATGAGAGCCGCTTTTACACATGTTTCTGTAAGTATTACACACAAATACTCAAATCCTTGAATATATATTACACACAACTCTGCAAGGGCATCAATTTCAAGCAAAACAGTAGCCAGTAAAACCCATAATAATCCACCACTTGACTGGGTAGCTCATGTAACACGTACTATAATTAGCATTCATTCGGTTTGGGCAGAGAGTCAATGGCAGGGCTGCAATTAAAATGGCAAAATGGCAAACCCTTTTGGCAGGGCTGACACACAGACAATGCAAATTAGCAGCACTTATTCCCTACGATTATTGCCAATTGCCAATCGATTGGCCCACACAAGAAAGGGAAGTGGCAGAGAGAGAGAGACAGAGAGAGGGATCAATAAGGGAGAGAGAGTGGTGCCGATGTCCTGTGTGCCACTTGCAGGAGGCCTCTGTCCTGAATGTTGCAATTAAGCTAGCTGAGCGGATATATCCGTTCCGTCGCTCCCCCTTGGAGTATCTTTTGCCATGCATTTGCATAATTTGCATATAATTCTCTGTCGCACAGTTAGAAAAATATATACATACATATATCCGCATAATAAAGGGAAAGGAAACAGAAGACAGCGAAAGGGTTCGGTTCGCTATGCAAATGCTATGCTCTGGCGGCGTGTGAAAATTTCATGCCGCTTATAGAGTCAAGACAGCTGCCACGACTTTTGCCCCGTCTGCTGCTGATGCTGTGTTGATGCTTCACACCTTTGAGATATCATTCCCGTGCCAGAACAGAACCATTATCCCTTCACTCTTTCGGACTGCAGTCTATAAATATTCAGACCTACCCATTGACAGGCTCCGATTCGCTTCCGCCGCGTAAAAGTTTTCTCCGGCCAAAGTTTTCACGCAGCGACAGCTTAAAACAATAAAAAATAGCCCGGAAAAAAAACAGCGATAAGAAAAGCAAACATTGGGAAGGGAATGAAAACAAAGTTTTGCGAATCATTTGGCATTTTGTGTTGCGCTGATTTGGCGTTGCCACCGCAAGTTGCAACCACTTGGTGAAGGATTTAAAGTTTTTGCGCCACTAAATGAACTGCGTGGCGGAAAATGGCACTTAAGGATTTTCCGAAACGAGAAAAATAAAAGTGGGAAAAGAAAGAAAGCTTACAACGGGAATTAAAAGAGTTTTCACTGTTTTAAGGGAATTATTTTTTGTTACAAATTGTATTAAAAATGGAAAGGAATACACCATAAATGCTGCAGCAAAAAGAGAGCATAAAAACGAGAAGGAACGTGAGTCGCTTCTAGTCGCGACTCTACTTTTATACCCGTACTCATTCAGTATATAAATTTATGAGCTTATGATTGAAATTAAAAAAAAAATTGTAATTTTACATTTTACATTTTTTGCTACATTTGTCAACTACATCTACATGTAAAATGTAGATAATACATCTAAGAAAAATATTCTACATCTACCATTTAGATCTACATCTCCTCGCTAGGGGTTGCTCGCGCATTGCACAGGGCAGAGTGTGTGCGAGCGAGACAGAGAATGAATAGCGTAAGCAGCGCCAGAGGAGGTGGGGGAAGCAACTGAAAATTAATTTCTTTTATTCTGCCTATAATAATGATCCGATCTGGTTCAGATTCGGCAATCTGATAGATATGGTCATTCTCTACGATACTGCGTTTTTAGTTTTATCGTATCTTTCAAAATTGTGGATGCCACAGATTTTCGTCTTTTGTGAAGGCGGAAGGGGGCGGGGCGAAATTTTGAAATACACTTGCAACAGTGTGATATCACATGAGTCTGAAAAAAAATTTCGTTGCTCTAGCTTTTATAGTCTCTGAGAACGAGGCGCTCATGGGGACGGACAGACGGACAGACGGACAGACGGACGGACAGACAGACATGGCTCTATCGACTCGGCTATTGATACTGATCAGAATATATATACTTTATGGGGCGGAAAATTTCTTCTCTGCGTTACACACATCGACTTTTACCAAAATACAGTATACCCCTTAACTCTTTTTGAGTACGGGCATGTTAAGCTAGAAGGGATATGGAAGATCTAACATTTTTGTATGTGTTTATTCATTTATAGAAAATCTAACAGGTAAAAATCAATTTACAAACTAGTAGCTTTAACGGTAAAATGGCGTCATTAAGCCCAAGTTATTAATTAAACATTTTAGCAGAGTATTTGTTATATTAAATAATTTTAAATGTAGAAAGTAGAAGAAATATTTAAATGAGCATAAAAGGTGGTGACCTCAGTCATTAAGTTAGCTTAGAGCTGCCTTTCCCCATGCAGCTCCATCGAGCAGACTCGATTGGAAACCGCACATACTCGTACGAGTATAACAATTGTGGAAATGCAAATGCTGCAACCAGTGCAACCTTTGAGTCGCCGTTTGAGCTAAAATCAATTTCAAGCATCATAAACTGGCGTCGAGAATTGCCGAAATTGAAATGAGCCTGAGACAAAAGGCACATACTCGTATCGGCTCGTTTGCTTGGGTTTGCCTGATTCCGGTAGCCAATTAACACGCCATAAAGCCAGGCTGGCAGTCGAATGGAGTCGAATGGCAGCAAACGGTAGCGCATTGCAATTAGCCGGGCTAATTAAGTCGCGCCCATGAATAGGTAGGAGCCGAAAACGTGGCTCATAATGAGCCAATTTGCATGTTTAAGAGCGCATTAAGCATTCAGGCATTAATGCATTAAGGCCTTAGCCTTTAACTACTAAACAGAAATAAACAGAGAACGAAAAGAGGCCACACAGCAATCTCCAGCCAAGTTCCGGTGCATTCCGATGCAGAATGCATTCCCAGCCAGAGTGCATCTTGTGGCCAAGAACCACACAGAACCCCTGGGATGGCCTATAAATTTCGGCACTCGGCCATGTCCAAATATGTGGCTGCCCCCCCCTTCACCCCTTCCCGTCCCATTGTCAGGCCCAATTCCGGTGCAGGCCATCCAGTTGTTCACATTCACATTCACATTCACATTTGTGGCCAAAACAAAAGCAGCAGCAACAACAAAACGGCAGAGCAGAGCAGGGATGGGGCCAGGGACCCTCTGCAGTTGGCAGCAGTCACATTTTGGGCCACTGGCCATTTGGCCAGCCATTTGTCTGCCGCAGACACAGCAACGATGACGATACCAATGACGACGGGGCGTGCATTTTGTTTTGCAGAGAAACCCCAAAGGGGAAACGGCAATGGTTTTTTTGTGTGTGTGTTTTTTTTGGGGAAGCCAACTTATGATTAATTGCCCCTTGCAGGCGCCGGTTCAACCTCCGCAGAAAATAGCCATTTGAAGAGAGTCGCCTGAGACATCAAGGCACAAAAAACTAAAAAAAAAACTTCACTTGTTAATACAAAAAAATTAACGCAAATTATTTCAACGCAAATGCTGCAAATGATGGCCGCATTTAATTCCCCCTCACAGGGGGCGTAACGTGACGTGCAAGGGAAAGACTGTATTTAGACGGTAATTAAAATTGATGTGAGCTCGTTTCAAATGGGAAGCCAAAGCCCCCGTGCCCGTGCCCCTGCCCGTGCCCATGCCCGTCACGGAGCGGATAAAGTGAGTGCCCAGGCAGAAGGACAAAATAAAATGTTGATTGAAATTGTAAGCAAAATTGATAATGGCAGCGTAAATGGTAAAAGTCTGTAAAGTAAAGTAGAGTCAAGGAAAAGGCCTTAAAAGATGATCAACCGATTAAATGCTTGTAGTTACGACTATGTGAGAGGCTAAAAGCCAGAACGAGTTAATTACATGAGGCAGAAAGATGCATCAAGTGATTAGGTTATCAAAGTAGTTACTACCACCCCCCCTCACCATAGCCTGCTCACCATATTTTTTCCATTTGTGATGCCAATTGAATCGTCATTATTGCCCTTATTGACTGCTCCGCTCCGCTACCTCCCACTCCAATGGCGGCCACTTCAGATCGGTATTGTGGCCGCTCAGCTCTCTCGGAATGGACCTGCACTTCAGCTGCCAAGTTGGTTACAAATTTTTTTGCAATTGTATCCCATGGATAGATATCCAGCCAGAGCTCTGAGCTGCCACTTGTAATTGTATCTATGCATGAAGCGGCAGCGGCACAGTCCCAATCAACCGCACTAATGAAGCCCATTCAAAGTGCAATGATACCTCTATCCGATCCCCGCCCGTCCTTGGGGAGGCTTCCGCTTGGCGTCGATTTTAATGGGCGCGAATATTAATGACATTTCCATTGCATTTGGCCAGGCCCAAACAGCAGCGGAGAGAGAGGGAGAGAGAGAGCCAGAACGCTCTTGTCAGCATAATTATGAGCTCTGCTCCCCCTTCCCTTCCCTGCTCACCCCACCACCTGCCCACTGAAGATGAATGTCTAGCCGTTAGCGTCTATCCATCTGTCTCTTGCTTCTGCGATTTTTCTGTAATTATTTGAATACCCTAGCAGAGGGGTCCTATGATTTAAAGGATATGTGTGCACTGAAGGGCAGGACTTCGAATGGATTTGGTTTTTAAATATAATTTCACCAGTGAAATAATTTCTAGAAAAATCGTACTCTCTCTCTTGCAACAGATCATGCCACAGGGGTATCAAAATGTTCATCAACCTGCGGCTATGGTCTGCTTTTAATGATTTTTTTAGTGCTGTTTTTTCCATTTTGGTTTTATTATTTTGTGTAGTATTTTCCATATGCGGCTAAACTAAAGGGAAAAGCTCTCCTTGGTGCTGCTAGGGGGCGTGGCAGCGGCCATGCGAATTCTCCCCCTCCCCGTTTGGCAGAGTTTCGCGCCAATGTTAAAGTGCAGCTGTGGCAGTGGCTATGGCTGTGGCTATGGCTGTGGCTATGGCTATGGCAGTGACCTGCCTCTGTGTTGCATGCTTCAATGCATATCCACTTGCCGAGCAACCAACCAAGAGCTCGAGGGGCAGTGGCAAAATGGAGTTGTTGTTGCTGCTGCTTTCTGAGCTGCTTGCTGTTGTGGCAATACCTTGAAGTACGAGAATTATTTTCGCTTTTCTTTATTTCCATGTTGCCATAATTGCGTCGTCCCCTTACCCGTCCCCGTCCCCGTCCGCATCCCCGTGCCCTACACTTCCAGTCATTGCCGTCGCCTGCTGCAATTCTTTCATCAAAGTGCGCGCCTCATCAGTGGGAAAAAAAAAACTGCTACCCACTCTACATCTGGGGGGAAACCTCTTCATGCTCTTCACCCCAACCCCCCCCCCCCCCCCACCCCTTGCACTGGGCATTCTCTCTTTCTCGCTTTTCCACGCGGTAATTAAAGCAAACTGTGAATTTTTTTCGGCGCTTTTCAGAGCTGTAATTAAAAATGGCAAAAGTTTTGTTTTTGTTTTTTTTTTTGTTTGCCTCGCCTTTTGTTGCATGCAGCAGCAGCAACAGCAGCAGCCAGTACGCTGTGTGGGAAAAAACCGCGTCAAAAGCAACGGAAATGCAATGGAACGGACTCGACCCTCAGACCCCCACCACCAGCAGTCCGTTACCGAGCTTCGCGAGTCCTTTGCTCTGCTCTAGGGCCCAGCCCTGTCTGAGAGGGGGAGGAGGCCTTGGCTTGGTTTTTCATCTCTTCACTTCTTTCACTTTTGTGCAGACTTTTTTCTCGTTGTTGTATTTTTTTCTCTGGCATTGATATGGCAAAAGTTGTTGGATTGCTGTTGTTTCATTGCCGCTAAGGGGATTGGTGCTGGTGGGGGCCTGGGGCTTGTTGCTTGAGGCTTGAGGGGTTCGGGTAGTTATGACCGCAAAATCAGCTTAAAGTTGGATTTGCTTGATGAACCAGAGGTCTCTCTCTCGCTCTCTGTATGTTTTTCTCTTGTAAAAGTAGAGAACATTTAAGGAAACCTTAAGGAAAAACGAATAGAAGTCTCCGCCCAAAGAACAGAACCCCTTTGAAAACGTATCAATCATCGCACTTTATCAACAATCAAACCACCCCCCCCCCCCCCCCTCCCTCATTTACATCCAATCAGTCGGTGTCCTTCCCCTGTCAAGCCTGACACTTGTTAAGAAACCTCTCACCTCCCATGAGTCGAGTCACCCAGCGCAAAAGCAACCAAAAAACCAAACCGTCAATCAGCGGAGCCCAAAAGGAAAATAAAAGCCTCAAGAAATGATTCGTCTCTGACTTGCCAACTAGCCATAAATTCGAGTGCGAGTGCGAGTGCGAGTGCGAGTTGGGGCCGAAATACAAATTAAATTAAGCAACGTGGAGACTGGAGACTGGAGACTGAAGACAGGAGACAAAAGGCAGACGCAGACCAATGCAGCAATTTACAGAAAAACTGCCAACAAATCAAATTGCCATAAAACTCAGGGAGTGGGGCGTGGGGAGGGGGAGATCTCAATGCTCTGGCCAGGCCAATTCCCGCGTTGACAATTGCGGTGGCGGTGGCGGTGGCGGCGGCGGTGGTTGTGGCGGTGGCTCCTGAGTAAATAATTTTGTCTTTGCCATAAAAAGGCTGACAAAGAGTCCAAGATGCAAGAGGAGTGAGTAGGGGAGCAGGGCAGTGGATCAGGCCTGTCAATTTCTTGGGAGATTGATGCCCCTGGATAATAGCGACGCGAACAATTTGCAGACGACAACACGCCACAATCTGGTGGCTGGTGGCAGAGCCATAGCCAGAGACACAGACTCCAGCGGTGGTCCCCGCCACAGAGAAAAAGAGACAACTGAATGACAACTCTTTAGCCTGTCTCCGCCGACGAGGAGCCGACTCTCCGCACCTCTCCTGCGCTCCTGCGCGGCAACGCGATAACGGGATTTCTTGAGCAAGTTATTTGCCCAAAAATGGTCAACGACCGGCGGCAGCGGCTGCCACAGGCTGCTGCAAAACGGATGAAGTGTTGACGTGGCTCAGACGGGTGACAACGGCGCATGCGTGACACCCCCAGAGACAGGGAGACCGCAGTCGGCAGTCAGCAGTCAACAGTCAGCGGTCGCCAGTCAGCGATTCGAGGGGGACAATCACAGATGCTGCTGCTGCTGCTGCTGCTGCTGCTGCTGCTGCCAGAGATGGAGCTATGCAACGCAGAACAATTGGGGAATGTTGTCGTGTCTCTGGAGCTGCTGATATGGTAAACAATCCAATCCTCCTGGCTTTGACTTGGACTTGCGACAAATTTCCCATCTGTCCGCCAGCTCAATTAGCCATCAAGATCGGCTGCTCCATCCACTCTTCTGTGTTGAAACAGCTGCGCCTAGACAAGACTAGACAGGCCTAGACAAAGGCCGCATTGTTCTGTGGCTGCTCGTTGCTACAGCTCCACAGGATGCAATAAAACGCAGTCAAAGCAGGTGCACGCCTCCATACAGTTCCATCCGCCTGTTCGTGTTCCCATGCCCATCTGTAGGTTGAACTCTTGCACTCCTTTTTCCCCATTTCCCCATCAAATGGTGGGACTGGTGTCGGGGCCAGGGCCAGGCGCTCTCAACATGTTGCCAAGTCATTAACTTGAGCCTGTTCCTGGCTCCTTTGTTGCATGTTTGTGATTACACCAGAGCGAAGGCGAAAGCGAGGACGAGGGCGAGCTTGAGGGGTGTCATGTGGGGGGGGGGGTGGGGCCTCGCCAACAAAAGGCGGCCAGGACATGGACATGGACATGGATATGTCGCTGCTGCTGTTGCCTGTTGTTGCGCCTTGAGCGTTTAGGCCATTTGAAAATTGCAGCAACAGCAGGGGCAGCAGCAGCAGCAGCAGCAGTGACAGCGGCAGGGGCTTGCAAGCGATGGAGCCCACCACTTTGGCCAGCCCTCTCACTCTCGCTATCTGTCTCCCTCTCTCACTCGCTCACTCACTCTGTCGTTCTGTTCGTGCCAGCAGCGGCAGCGCCATTGTCTCGTCTCTGTATGCGTTTCTTGCTCATGTGCGAATTTTTTATGGCTTAAAGAAAAACAACCCCCAAGTGGCAGGCAGATACACCGAGTGCCAGACACACACACGTGTGTGTGTGTGTGTGTGTGTGTGTGTGTGTGTGTGTGTGTGTGTGTGTTGTGTGTGGCAATGTCAACTGGGGCGTCTACAAGCTGCTAAGTGCACTTGCCCAGCATTTCTTTTTCTTTGCCACATCCAATGGGGTGGGGGTGTACGGACCCCATACGAGTCCTCTGTGTGGGTGGTGGGTGGTGGGGGTGTTGGTAGATGATTTTCTTTTGCCATGAATACATAATGCCCTGCACTTGAGGCGGACGTCGTCTCCGACTCTTCTTTCGTCTGCGACAAAAGCAAGCGGCTAATTCAGATGCCAGCCCCCAGCTCCAGCCTCTGATGCCTCAGCCACAGCCTTTCAGATTCCCTGCGTGTCCTGGGTCCGTCCGTCAGATAAATGCATTCTCTAAATGTTGCAGAAACCCAAGCCACTCTCACTCTTGCAACCCTTCTTGGCCCATCTTTGTGTGTGTGTGTGTGTGTGTGTGCCTTCCGTTGCCAGTCGGCCGGAAAGTAATTAAAATCTGCGCTTAAGTGCAGCTCTTCAAAGTGCAG
This sequence comes from Drosophila subsilvestris, assembly GCA_035043285.1. Classification (NCBI taxonomy): domain Eukaryota; kingdom Metazoa; phylum Arthropoda; class Insecta; order Diptera; family Drosophilidae; genus Drosophila; species Drosophila subsilvestris. Next base: position 3,731,506 of record JAWNNB010001724.1, on the reverse strand, counting down.
CCAGCAACAAAAAAAACACACAAAAATTGCAAAGAAATGGAAACAGTAAAAGGAAAAAGCGAATGGATGGAGGGAGCAAAGTGGGTGGTGGAGCGGCTGCAGGAACTCCTTAAATCAGCCAGAAAATAGTAAATAATTTTAAATAATTTCAAACTGAACCCAAAAACTTTCAAAGGCGCCCTCTGGTGTCTGTGTTGCGAGGAATCTAACAAATAAAATAGAAAAGAACATAGAAAATAGAAAACATGGAAATATGCAGGCATATCCGTTGAATCCTTTGCACACTAGCGCCATCTGTCTGGCTGTAAACTGTTCCCACCGCCTTAGCACGGACACACCTCAAGTGAGAACAGTCTGTGTCGAGAAGAAGGGGAAATAACATCGAATGGAAGCCACACACCCGAAGCAAAGGGGGTGCTTGTCGCATGCGATGAGAACATAGCAAAACGTAGCAAAATATCGCATGAGTTCTGGCTCAACTTTTACCCCTGCGGAGCGATACTCAACTGCTACCCCTGCAGAAAGAACTCACTCGAAAAAGGGAGCGAGCGAGCGCAACTCAAGAGCGTATCGAAGGGCAAAGGAACTACTCGTACGTACAAAGAACGAGTGAAACTTTGAACGGGCCCCGCGTCACAGTCGTCCTTATTGAGAAGGAATTGCTGTCCTATGTATTAGCCATCCTGACAGCTGTGCTAATTAATTGAAAAGTTGCAATCGAAAGAAGAAATAAATGAAATTAGAAGTGGGAGTAGCAGTAGCAGCAACATGGGAAGTGTAGGAGAGAGATCTATCTTATTCGTTGCTTATAGCGTGCTTTTGTATTTATTATTTAATATTAATGAATTGATAGATTTAATATGCAAATTTTATTTGAAATTGAAATGAATATTTATCTATCAATACCAATTTTCTATATATAACTTTAGCAATAATTTGGATTGCATTATTTGGATTTTATTTGCGACCCAAAACGATTTATAAAATATAAATTTATTGAAATGCCTGCAGACCTGTGGATATCTTGATTATTATTTTTAACTTTATTTAATTTGTGAAGGCGAACTTGCTCCCTCCGTTGCCAGAAATGCCAAAGAGTTTTCAATATGTTGCAAACATTTTCTACATTTCCAAAAACTTTTTCCTACCCGCCGCATGCCGTAGCTGCCGGGGCAGAAAGTTGCCAGTGGCAAAGAAACAACAAAAAAACAAAATCCAAAAACCCCAACCGAAACCCATAGAATCTTCACCATCATCCGCATCCGCATTCGCATCCCGCACTCGCTTCGGGCACAAGTTCAATTCTCAAATGCAAGCTGCAAATGAGCAAAAAATTGTCAGACCGTTGAAGGGGGGGGGGAGAGTGGTGGTAGAGAGAGAGAGACTTGGGGGGGAAAACTGTGAAAATTGAAATGAAAATTACCCATTGTGGCAGCAGCAACAGCAGCAGCAGCATTTCAATTTGAGCTGCAATTTTGCACGTGCCCCGAGAAGGATTCATCCTTGGCTTATTCCCTCGTTTTCGTTTTCGTCTTCGTTCTCCCCTCCTAATGGTCCATGGATGGCTGCCTCCGATCCGGACCTGCCGCCGGCTGCCGCCCACATCCACATCCACACCCCTCCCCCTACCCCATCATAATCTTGGCCAAATGCCGTCGAGTCTTGCATTTTATTCATGGCCATTCATGCTCCACGTCCGACTTTATTAGTTATTTTCCGCTCAATTTGTGTTCGCTGGGAGGCAGGATAACAAGAAAAATTATTTTCATTTCATTCAACACATTCATTATGGGCTCCAGCAATGTCCTTCGTCCTTTGGCCAGTCGAGTCGAGTTTTCACACCTTTTCCGACACAGACATCTTTTGTTGCAATTCCACGTTGATTAGCGACCGACCGGTGAAGGTCGCAATCCGTCGTCCGTGGACACCATCTCCAATACTCCAAGCCCTGCCTTGCCCTGCCCTTGCCCTGCCCTGCCTGGGAACCCACTCAGCTGGCGGTTGAGAGTGAAAAGTTGACAGCTAATTACATTGGCAGTTGAAAAGTTTACGCACAATTATCAACACTCTGCGAGGCGCCGCATGATGGGGCACAAAAACTTAACAGACACGCCCCCGAAAGTCCAGCCATATAAATGGAAGCGACAGGCCGCAACCACAAACTAGTTCCTGACCAACATTTAGTGGAAAAGTTAACCGAAACAATGACCAGCCAAGTGCAGGATACGGAGACGGTGACGGTGACGGATACGGACACGGCTCCTCGAACCTTTAAGGACATGATGCGGGTGCCAGTTCAGTTCTATCGAAGCATTGGCGAGGACATCTACGCCCATCGATCGACGAGTCCGTGGAGGTCGCTGCTGCTGAAGATCTACCTGTATGCGGGCTTCATTAACTTCAATCTGCTGGTGGTTGGGGAGCTGGTCTTCTTCTACAATTCCATACAGGACTTTGAGACCATTCACCTGGCCATTGCGGTGGCTCCTTGCATTGGCTTCTCCCTAGTGGCTGACTTTAAGCAGCTCGCGATGGTGTACTACAAGGGAACTCTCATAAAGCTGCTCGACGAGCTGGAGGAGATGCACCCAAAGACGCTGGAGCGGCAGCGCGCCTACAAGATGCCCGCCTTTGAGCGCACCATGAAGCGGGTGATCAACATCTTCACCTTCCTGTGCCTGGCCTACACCACCACCTTCTCGTTCTATCCGGCCCTCAAGGCCTCCGTGAAGTTCAATTTGCTCGGCTACGAGATCTTCGACCGCAACTTTGGCTTCCTCATTTGGTTCCCCTTCGACGCGACGAGCAGCAATTTGGTGTACTGGATCGTCTACTGGGATATAGCCCACGGGGCGTATCTGGCTGGCATCGCCTTCCTCTGTGCGGATCTGCTGCTAATTGTGGTCATCACACAGATCTGCATGCACTTGAACTACATTTCGATGAGGCTGGAGGAGCACCCGTGCGAGCCGGGCAAGGACAAGGAGAACGTTGAGTTTCTGGTCTGGATCATTCGCTATCACGATAAGTGCCTCACGTGAGTGGGTCCCTCTGTACCTCTGTACCTCTGTCCTTGTTGGCATTCCCTCTCGCAGTAAACTCTTTCGCCTGACAGCCTCTGCGAGCATGTGAACAGCCTGTACAGCTTCTCGCTGCTGCTCAACTTCCTGATGGCCTCCATGCAGATCTGCTTCATTGCCTTTGAGGTCACCGAGTCCACCGTGGAGGTGATCATCATCTACTGCATATTCCTGATGACATCGATGGTTCAAGTGTTTCTCGTCTGCTACTACGGCGACACTTTGATTGCAACGGTGAGCGGAAGGGAGGGTTTCTACTCTGATCTCTCTTGGATCTCAGATTTTCCCCCTACCCTTTAGAGCTTACGAGTGGGCGATGCTGCGTACAATCAGAAGTGGTTTCAGTGCAGCAAAACCTACTGCCAAATGCTCAAGATGCTGATCATGCGTAGCCAGAAGCCAGCTTCGATTAGACCACCGACATTTCCCCCAATATCATTGGTTACCTACATGAAGGTGAGGCTCGCGGAGCGGGGCTGGAGCAATGATTTTGTTAATCTAACTTTTGGTCTTGTTTAGGTCATCAGCATGTCGTATCAGTTCTTTGCTTTGTTGAGGACAACCTACAATGATAATTGAGCTGAAACTAAAATTATATTCCCCTATAAATATAGAAAACCTTCCCTTGCCTCTTCCCCGAAACGAGAATCGTCTCTCTTTCTTTCTGTCCATCGCCACATCTTTCGAAGCATTCGAACTTAATGATGCCCTCGTCGACACGCTTTGATAGTATTTAATTAAAAATCGCATTTAAAATTAATAAGCTTAAATGGAAACCAATACCGCCTGGCCGAGCACAAATGCCGAATGCCGGCAAATCCCAAGCAGAACACAGAGAGAAAGAGACCAAGAGAGAGAGAGAGAGAGAAACACACACAGAAAATGTGATGGCCAAACTTCAGGTTTTTTTCAAAAAGAATATTACATCATAAAAAAAATCAAACGAAAAAAAAGCACATAAAAATCAACGTCGAAATCAACAAAAAAACTGTTATGCAAAGGACCTCCCCGACCAGCATCGTCTCCATCGGTGCTCCATTGGCCTTCCCCCAAGCGACCTGGTAATAAAAGGAACAACATAAAACGCAATCACAATCATCGACAATAATCTGGCAGCCAGCAACAACCAAAAAAAGCAAAAAAAAAACCTAAAACATAAAAAAGCATAAAAAAAAGAGAAATGCTTATTATAAAATTTCACAGTTTTTCAATGAGCCAAAATGAAGGCAAACATAGCAGAGATTCGGTGGCAGGAGAGTGTGGGCTGGCTGGGGGGTGGTGTTGTGTGGTGCAGTGCGGTGCTGTGTGGTGTGGTGTGGTGTGGCAGGAATCGCAATGGCTTTTCAAAATCATAATGGCAGCTAGTAACAAGAGTTTTGTGTACAAATAGATGAGGAGCAGGAGGGAAGTGGGTACGAAAAAATATTCCACCGATCGAAGCAGTGCGGGAGGAGGGGGGAAACGGAGCTGGCAAATACCACGTCAGCAGGAGCAGCAGCCATGGCCCCTCTCCCTCCTAGGACTCCGATGTGCACGTCACGCGCGACCACTTAAAAAACCTTGGCCACCCAGCAGACCCCCACCCACGCAGTTCATGGCCCCACCCCCTCCACCCCATTCGGAGAACTCCTCTACTCTCTGGCTCGTTGCATTTTCCCTTAACAGGCCGTTAGTCGTTATTATTTTGGTCCATTGACGCTGCGGGCCAGGGCTATATACACAAGTAGAAGAAGGAGCAGCAGCAGCAGCAGCAGCAGCAGGAACGAGTCCTGTTCACTATGTACATACATAATAATGGCTCCCTGCATACATATATAGAAGAGCTTCACAGAGCAGAGCAGAGCGAAGCAAGGCCAGAACAGAACAGAACAGAGAAGGCCAACGGCAGTGCAGGGGCCACATTATGTACGAGTGCCACCCCGGAGAAACAGTGCCAGGAGCAGTGGCAGTGGCAGTGGCAGGGGAGTCGTAGCCATAGCCGGACCCGGGCACAGCCACCCTCATTGACGTTGATGTCCCGTATTGGAATCGCGTTCGTTTCGTCCTGGTCCTTGTCCTCATCACCATCATCATCATCATCGTCAGGATGCAGGGGCAGACGGTAGAGAAGGAGGGAGGCATTTTTCAGTGGAAGCGCACTCTCGACAGGCACCACCGGGAGGGCAATTTTTATAATTTTAGTCTCGTTTGCTTTGAATTTATTTTTTATTTTCCTTTTTTTGCCCATTCCCATTTTCATTCCCATTTTCTTCTTCCTCTTTGGTGGGACAGACTCCTCCCCCTTGTACGGTCCACTGGGTGGGGGGTGGATTCTGTTTTTATTTCTCTTTTTTTTTATGCCCCGTTTTTGCGCTGTTTCTACTACGGCTGCTGCTGCTGCCGCCGCCGCCTGTTTCTTTTCTAACATTTCTTGTCAGAAAGAGAGCGTAATAGAAAGTGTGACAGCGAGACAGAGCGAGCGAGAGAGAGAGAGATATGCTCAGGCTCACACAGATTTATTTATGGCCTTTGTATTGGTTTCAGTTGACGTTCTTTCCTCCTCTCCCACACACACTCCTTCCTCACTGCCAATGTAAAATGGCGTTGACGGTATTGATTTCTGATTTATTGCCGATTTGCTTTATTTATGCACAGAATGTGTGCACACTGTACAGGACTAACTAACTACAGGCGGCTAATGGAATGAGCTAATGATTAGTCGCAGGCAATGGCAACTGTACTTACATATGTAAGCCTGATTGGGTGGTTGGTAGGAGGGAGGGGGCGGAGCGGCCACTCAACTTTAGTACAAGTACATTTATTTTATTCCTAATATGAATTCAAAATTAATTCAGTTTAATTATGAAATAAAAAAATTCAATTTTTTTTAGCATTACCAATCATTTTCCCAGTTTTCCGAGTTCGCATATTCCCATTATCAGTCCATCATTAGTTTTTATCGAATCTGTCGTGCTTTTCCATCCACTCCATTTGCTGCTCATATTTCCTGTCGCATTTTCATCCTCTGTGTCGCTCCCAGGCAAACATTTTCGTTACGCTCGTTTTGGGATTGGCCGCGAAAGAGAGGAGGAACGAAAAAAATGTTCAGGGAAAACGAACTACGCAAATACGTGAAGAAATCTTTTTATTTCGCCCAACATTTGTGCTCATCAGCTTTTAATTTTATGCTCTTCCTCCTGCCATCCATGGCTGTCTCGTAAGATGGCGTGGTCGAGTCGCAGTCGCAGTTCCCTGTCCCGTTTCCCCTGTCCCCGGTTGCAGACGACACTGACTGGCCCCCGTGGCAACCAACGCTAATGAGATCCAAGCGGAGAGCGCAGGCAACTTTCCATTACGTCGAGTTTTTCCAGCATTTTTTTGTTGTTTCGCTTTTTTCCTCTTGTTGTGTTTCATTTTGAAGCTTTGTGCAATGGCCTGGCCTGGCCTGGTCCTCCTTCGCCTTTGCCATCTCCTGCGGGACAGCAAATGTCCTTTTGGCTTGTTAAGAAAATGTCGCTCTCTAATGCCCAGGACAAGGAGTGGCTGGCTCGTCTGAGGCTCACAAGGATGTGGGGGTAGATGGGAATGGGAATGGGCATGAGTGCCACGACTGACTAGTCGTCGTCGCCGTTGTCGTTGTCGTTGATGTTGCTGCTGCTGCTGCTGCTGCTGCCGCTGCCGCTGCCGTCGCGCTCTTAAATTAGAAAAATGTAAATTTATTTTAATTAAGATAAATAAGTAACAAAATGTTTTATGGAAATTACGTTAACAGAGCGTAGACAAGAGGGTGGCGGGTGGCGTTTGGCGTTTGGCTGAGTGGGAATTCGTTTTGGCCATTACTGGCCAAGAGGCGACACACTCCAAGCAGGGAAAGGAAGAAGAAGGCAAACGAGAAGCAGGACGGCGGACCGCAGGACAACTGCTTTAGCATGCAAATACACATAATCAGCAGGCAGCAGGCAAACAGCTAACAAACAACAACAACAGCAACCACAGTCCTGGCGATTGTTAGAGGTCCTTTGCCCACCCCACAATATTCGCCCACTCGAAATGAAATTATTTTTTTCCCCATTTGTAAATTCCGCCATCTTTTTTATGGCTTTGCTGCAAAAGTTTTCCTTGCTGTTTCGCTGTTTTTATTAACATTTTTTTTTTATATTTTTGTTATATTTTATTTGTTGGCTTTTATTAAACCACCAATCGATGACTGATTCTCCTTTATTTGCATTGATTACCATGTACACACACTTCTGACCGCCACTGTTATCGACACTCGTCCTGTGCTGGCTGCATGGTCGAATGGTTGAAACTTTTAATTGAGCAAACCCCAAACCACCCCACCCCGCAGCACTCCGCAAAGCTCAACAATTAATAAAATATTTCTGCCCTGTTGTTGGGCAAATTAATCAGAGAAAATAACAAAATAAAATCAATGGAAATTTATAGTAGGAAAAGTTTGAAAAATGTCTATAAATTATTTCAATTTGAGTTGAATTTTAATTGAACAGTTGAGACGTGAATATGATTTGAATGGGTGGGAAAATATTTTATTGAGTGTAGAAAATGCGTTCTTTAAATTCCTTTCGCTGAGTTCCACATCACTTCAGAATTCGGGGCATGATGGGTAGCACGCTGTCTGGATCTTTGTTTCGTCTCCTCAATGTCTTTATACTGTCTTGAGCCCAGCCAACATCCAGTGGACATTCTTGGACAGTCACACCCCACCCCTCTGCCCTTCTCTTAGCTTACTTTTCATGCTTAATGGTTTAAATATTTACTCGTAATTAAAATTCAGCTCCATGCACATCACATCAAGTGCATAATCACAGACCAAGCCAAGCCAAGCCAAGCCAAAACCAAACCAAAACGAGCCAAATCCGACCAGACCGGGCAAGGCCATTGAGACAATTTTTGTGCTAGGGAATGGGCTGGTGGGCTGACACGAGCAGAAGGGAGCTGGGGACAGTGCTCTGGAGCTGAAGCAGAAGCAGAAGCAGAAACAGGATCAGGAGTTGGAGCTGGCATTAGCCGTGGGGCAGAGTAAGCAACTGAAGATTATGTCGCCCCCCAAAGTAAATGAAACTTATGCAAAAATTACACAAGTCAGTTGACGGGCATTCACAGGGCTCATGGCACCCCCACATTATACACCCTACACCCCCATCTGTTTCCTTAGTGCACGGCCCCCTCTGTGGCTGTAACGACTATATACATACACTCGAGGCGCCTTCATCGCTGGGCTCGCTCTGCTCATAATTAAAACTCGTGCTGAATGAAATCCCATAAAATGAATTAAACATTTTAAGGCTATTTAGGGCGTGGCGGAGGGGTTTGCTGTAGGTGTAAGCAGTGGAGGGGGAGGTGTGGTGTAGTATTGAGGGATATGGCATGGCTCTTGGGACAATTGCAGCGTTAAATGAAATATTAATGGCATGGATGTCGGCAAGGATCTGAGCAGGAGACGGCGGCCACCTTCTTTGGCTCTAATAAAGCGTTGCCAGAATCCTGCAGGGGATGCTGATGCTGCTGGCTGCTGCTACTGCTGCTGCTGCTGCAGGTGGAAGTGGAAGAGCAGGAGCAGGGGCTGCTTTTAATGATATACTTTTTTTTTATGTTGTGTAACTTGTGCCGCTCTGTTGTTGCACACACACACACACACACACACACGCGAAAGAGTTTTTCAAGTGCATCATTATTTGTTGCAAATGGAGGCAGGCCTCCACCAAGTGGGTGGTGGCTCTGTTTTGAGATGGGCGGTTGGGCGGTAAGAGTTCTGTGCAAATTCAATGCGCTGCATTTTTAATCCCAACGCAAGGTTTTTCTCTCCTTTTCAATGCCTCAACTCAAGTGGATGCCACACCCACCGCTGCTACTGCTGCCACTGCTGCAGTCGCATGCCTCTCTGTTCTGTTCTGTTCTGTTCTGCACTTCATATGCAAACATTTATGATGACGCTGATGCAGGAGGGAGGTGAGTGTGGCGGTGGCCCAGGACTGTACAAAGGTAGTCCGCCCAGCCTTGTTCCCGCTGGGTGCATGTGGGTGTGTGTGTGTGTGTGTGTTTGTGCCGCTTGTCGAGTGCAGGCCGCATAATGGGATGTCTGATGAAGCTCTTAGTCGGCATAATTACTTTTTTTATCCACATTTGTACAGCTTTTTTTTGAGTCAGCAAAGCAAATGATACTCTGCGTTGCTTCAGGCTCCCAGACCACCCAAAACAGCATTAGAAATGATGGGGAAATTCAATCGGTTGGTACACGACTATATGTATGCACAGAAAGCAATGGACTAGGTCAAACGTGTCAGAAGCAGGAGGCCTCGCCTCAAAGATCTTGCCATCCCGCTGAAATTTAACGATTTGGCAACAGCAGGCGGTGCCCGACAACCACTTGAATGCCAATTAAAAATGTGTAAATAATTTCTACAACAATTACGGGGCCCAAACAAAAGGTCTCGCGCTCTTCGAATATGACTGAAGGGGATTCGAAATGGCAGGATAAAGTAAGGCAAACCTGTAGCCAGGACACGGAGCGACACGAATTTATGGCTACTGCATTAGCATATCAGGGTTAAGGATTGTCGAGTGCCAAGACCCGATAAAGAAGGTTGGAGAAAAGAAGCGGTCTGTCTGAGGAAGAAACGACGGAGGTTCGAAGGCAAATCATAAACATAAATCGTGGGAAACAACGGCGGCAATATTCAAATTAGATGGAATGTCACTTCACAGGACACAATCCCGAACTCGGAACTCGCGAATGCGAACGCGAGCGGAACACAGGCAGGATAATGCGGCAATAGAAACTAAGGCAAGGCAAGGCAACAATTTTGTCAACGCATTTCCCTCAAAGGGTGAAAGATGAATGTGGAATAATGAATTCTGAATGGCAGAATAGAATGGATGAGAATGGAGAATGATTATTGTGTTCTCACAATGTGGCGATCATCGTTTTGTGTATTCCCTGTGTTCGGTGATTGTGAGGGTCCAGGATCGGGCCAAGGATGCTGCGGCTCGTCTTTTCATGCTATCCCGCCAGACCCTTCCGTTTACCCTATTTCCACCCAATTTTAATTGAATTTTTTACCTGAATTTACCCGAAACTTGTCTGTAATTTTCGCTCGCAAGCTTGCCAGCTGCATCCCAGTTCCAATCACAATCCCAATCCCAATCCCATCGCGCATCTAATTTATATGCATTCCCACCGCTTTCTGGATATTTATATTTCAAATGATTCAAATATTTTCATAAAAAATACCACAATATTTCGTTGAGCAAACTGGTTTAACCGGTTCCATATCATTTACGCTTAGCCCTTTCCTATGGGAATCTACATGTACACGTATTGGGTGGAATATTACTAAAAATTATCCCAAACCAGCATCAAGAGGAGAAGGTTCTTCTTGTTCCATTTTCCGCTGGGAACTTTAGAGGATCCCTAGGAACCTTGGACTAATCGGACTCGACTATTCTGTCAGTAGAATTTTATAGGAAACATTCTCAGGTGCTCCTCTGATAGCCTCTACAACTTTCATTTTGAGAATTAATTGAAAGTTTCTTTACATCTGAAACTTCTACGCACCCAACCCATACAATTTGTTCATTTTCTAATTTTTCTAGCAGTTACATACATATTTTTCCATACCCCTAAAGTCCAGGGAAACTTTTTTTCATCTCAAGCCAAACTTCCTCTGTGGCAGCTGTGCGCAGGACGGGACGCGACGGGGCCGCAGCTCTCCATTTTTCGAGCAACTTAATTTACGCTGAAATCCATTTGACTTTATCTGACATTCCAATCAAGTCGTCTAAAAATTTGTACCAAAAAAAAAAACAAAAAGAATATTATAATAAAATGCTAAAAAAAAAAAAAGAACGGAAACTTCCCAACAGTCACGTCGTCGTACAACTTTTGCTACAAATTTTTTCTAGATTCTTTTTTTTGTATGATTTTTTTGTAGGTTTTCGTTGAGGCGTTGATGAGGAGTGCCCTAACTGGGATATTCTGATGATCGTGGGGTGGCACTCTGCTAATGGGCAATGGACCACCCCTCGCCTTGCTGCTGCCACGTACAAAAATAATTCAATTGTTCGTGCCACACAGAAAGCGACGCGGAAAAATTAAAATAGTGTGGCAGCAAGAGCGACACAGCCAAAAGATACAAAAAAAAAAAACAAAACAAAAAAAACAACAGAAAATGCCGAAAAAAAACGCGCTCCCTGACAACAATATTGTGTTGCGTATTATGGTCTGGTCTATATGGATGGGTATATATGTACATATGTACATATATAGTCAAAGCGAGTGTTATATGCTGCCGGAATTGGGTTTCCTTTTGCGCTTTCCCCACCCCTCCCTCCGCCATCCAGCATCCTCGTTACGCACATAATTTCCGGTGAGTTTTTATTACAATTTTTCTGTTCTGTTTTTTTTTTTTTTGCTCTTTGGAATCACATGCTGACATATTCTCTTTCAACAATGAAGGACCCAAAAAAAATGAAGCAAAAAATTTGTAATTTTATAGTCAAACTGTAACAATTTTTTTGTTATTTTTTTTTTGTGTGCCGCTTTTGGGGTGCTGCTCCCTGGAAATGAAATGAAATTAAAATAAAAAAGCGCTCGCTTTATGCTCTATAAATTTTAATGTAAATGGATTTTTCTTTGTTGCTGTTTCGCTTACGCTTGTTGGCTCAAAAGCGCATTGCCACTGACAAGCTGTCGGTTGCATTTAGTGCTATAAATTTTGACTCAACGAAATGTCCAATGAGAAAACCAAAAAAAAAAACTAAAACTGATTTTCATGCATGAGTTTGTCGAGTGGTATTCGAGCTTAGGGGGAACATCATTTGAATAAATGGAATTATGTAGAGATATCAGAGAGGAAAGAAGAGCGCACTTCAGGCAAGTCAGGATCATTGAAGAGAGGCAATACAAAGCTGTTACTTTGAGGCTTTTAGTTTGAAGAGGTGAGATCTGAAATAAGATAGGCGCTTGTTGATTTACATATTTCGAGAGAGTGAGAGTTTTGTGTGACATTCAAAGTGATCATCGCAAGTTCTCTCGTCTCCGCTGCGTCCTCACATTCTGTTCTTATCTTAGTACGCTCGCCTCTGTCCCCTCAGAACCGGTTCTTATCTTGAAGTCAGCGTATAGTAGCTAAGATTCGTCATCGTTTGTTATTGTAAAGCAGGGGAGCTTCGATAGTAGGCATAACTACAGTATTCTCATCCCATCTAGCATTGGCAACCTTTGAATTATGCAATATAATAAGTAAATAAGTCGAAGAACATTATTATATTTAAATTATTATATAAAAATGTCTCTTAATCATCAGTTTGGGATATGCAGAGATGAACATTTGATTGGTAGTTTAAGCCTAATTAGTTTGATATTTCAAGATTTCTACTCCTCTACATCTCCCCCACTCGACAGACCTAATTTATTTACCCAAAACGCGTGTGATTAATGGATCAGTGGAATCATTAACTAACCCACCAATTATGGTGAAATTTTCCAGTCGAATTCGTTCTCGTAGACACACAACTTCATCAGCATCTATCAAAACTTTCCACTAACTTAAAACCGCATTAATCTCTCACTCGTTGCCAGCTGATGAGGGAACATCAATCAAATATATCCGAAATACAGGCAACAGGCAGCAGCAGCATCTCTGCAACAGACAACAGTTTCCCTGCTTTCTGTTTTGTTGTGTTTTTTTTTTTTTGCAAATTTATTGACATACAAATGGGATTTTGACGGTACCGTCAAGAGTCAATAAAGCAGAATGCGAATGAGCTCACAACGAAAATTGTCAGATTCAAGTGCTTGAGCAAATTTCACAATAAATAAAAGTCGAAAGTGAGTGGACGGACGACAAAAAAGTAAGCCTATTAACCTTTTTCTCCTCCACCCGTGAGCAACAATGGGATAACAAAGGCTAAACAGAAAATACAAAAAAAAAAAAACTGTGAGGGGTTGCACCCCTGCTGACGTTCACCCCTCACAAAGGACCCAGGGAGGGTACGGGACGGGACTCGGCGTCGATCAATGCTCACTTTGCTGGTGTTGTTCGTGCTCTGGTTACGGCCACAGTTGCTACTGATCGATTGTGCGGTTGTCATTGATTTGGGATATTGATTGTTGATACTCTCATTATGGCATCGCAGGATAAAGGCGTTCAAACCATTGAGAGGGGTTAATGAGAGAGAGAGAGAGAGAGAGAGAGAGGAGGGGTCACACCCCGAGGTACTTGCCTCATGGACCGCTTCTCAATTTGCTGCACTTAATTGCATTGTCTGTGCGTCCCAAACCCGAACCGCTAGCCCAAGTAATTATTTTAATACTTTAATTTGCCACCTGAGTTCATTGGCGCCTCCTCGGGGGCTTCCTGCTGCCGCTGTTGACCCTTTTGTGTGGCTGTGACTGTAACTGTGCGCGGGCCTGTGCCGCCTCCCCAGACGCGAAATGCTAAATGGAAATGCCGCAGACGCAGCCAAACCAACCAGAAGAAGTTCGTTTCGGCCATGGGGAAATGGGTAAAGGAGCCAAAACCAAGCAAAAACTGGAAATAAAAGTACAGTCACCAAAAAGCGAAGACCGAAACCGCTTCCTCCTGCGATGCCCTGCCCTAAGGCATGCAGATTGGAGGCAGCTGTACTTGGATGGGAAGGAGCAGCGCTCTTCCACCTCTGCCTTGGTCCATTTCATCTGTAGCTCATCCGCGAATCCTGGTGGCTGTCTCCGTTTCAGGGATTTCATTAAAAAATGCCTCAGCACTTCCATTTGCCATTTGCCATTGCCATTGCCACATTTGCAAACCGCAGGGAAACGTCGAGAGGGCGAGAGAGACACACACAGAATAGAATGGCAATGAGAGGGAAGGACAGATACGGATCCATTGAAAATGCCTTTAAACTGAATGTGAAATTCCATTTGGCTTTTGCTCACGAATATTTCTTCATTATGGCGCATATTTGAGGGCAGTGCTAAATATTTTCCAGTTAATAAAATTATTTGACGCCCTCCCACACCAACTCCATCCGGAGTCCATCCGCCGTCGGTGCGCTTAGAAAACTATTATTTTTCACACAAAGTACAATATGAACTCGCCGGGGTTTCCTTATTAAATTTGCTACGCCCCAACCATCCATCCAGACAAGGCCTGTCCTGTCCTGTCCTATCCTGTCCCGTCCTGGGGATCCTGGGGCGGCGGCAGGACCTGGTAGGTATCCGCGCCACGCCACGCCACGCCATGCCACGCTCGTGTAATTCCTTCAAGGGAAATCTTTTCAATTACAATTCGTGCAGATGGTTGCGTTTCCTTGGCATTTCGTTTTCCTCGTTTTTTTTCCATCCTTTTCTCTGCATTTTTTTGCTTCTATTTTTTTCTGAGCTTATTTTTTGTTGTTGCTGGTTTGCTTTTTACGCCTCGCAGCAAAAGAGTCAGGAGGCTCTCTGACGGTGGCCGAGTCAGGGGGCAGGCAGCAGCAGCAGCAGCAGTGGCAGCAGTGGCAGTGGCAGCATCAGACAGTGGCAATTTCTTTTCATTTCGTGTGTCTCCTCCTGTTGACAAACTGCTGTGCCGTTGCCACTGGGGTCCCTCGAGTGGCGCTGCGACATTATAAGGATGCTTAAAGCTTTGGTCCCTGCCTGCTCTCTGGCCCCGGACCCGGCCCCGGCCCCGGTCCCCCTCCAGCATTTGCTTACTTCAAAAGGTGAGACTGCCACAGGGCGGTGCCTTGTAGTTAATTAGTGTGTGGTGCGCACTTCTAATTGCATGTGACAGATGCTGCTGCTGCTGCTGACTCTGCCCCTGCCACACTTGCCGCCGCCGGATAATAGCCATCCCCGACCCGAAGAGGGGACATCAACGCAGAGCGGAGCAAACAGTCTCGGCTCGTCTCGTCTCTGCTCTTTACGACTTCATAAACCAGGTCCAACCAGACCGATCCACACAGAGCACTCTCAGCTCTCTCCCATCCATAATTCGATTGCAGATTGCAACTGGAAGGGGCTGTGGAAGTGGAAGTGGAACCCTGCCCCGGTGGTCGGATGTGGAGCGGACTGCGCTGGCGGTGCCGCAAGGTGCACGCTCGTAAGTTATGCCAATGGCTACAAATTGGAAAGCCATTTCAGCGCTAATGAAGATCCACCCATTGCTTGTAGCGCCATCGCATATAAAAAACGTTTATGGCCCAGCCAGAAGGAAGGTGAGGACACGTGAAGGCACGTGAAGGGAATCATCCAGGCAGCTTGCTGCAGGCAGTCCGAATGCTCTACAGTGACGTAAGAATTTCAGAGAAATAACACCAAGAAATGTGAACATTTAGATGAGATTTATACACATAATCTGAATATCTTTCGCCCAATGTAATTACCCAGTTTCGCCTGCACTATCTCTCTTTTCCCTCTCCAATGGGAGGCAATAAAAAATTTGTTTATTGTCGACATTGATTGAACAGACTCCCTAATGGAAGCGGCCCCATGCCGCCTTGCATCCACTTGGCGATCCACTTTGTCTGCCCCTCTGCCACACCCACTCTGGGTAACGCCCACCGCTTATCGATGGTCCAGCAACACGCCTCCAAGTAAGACAGAGAGAGAGAGAGAGAGAGAGAGAGATAGGTGGATGTGGGAAATATTTTAATATGATTTGTGCATTAATTAACAATTTCTGAACATTCGAAATGGCATAAACAAAAAAAGAGCGGGGTGGAGGGAATGAGTTGACCGATTTTGTCATGTTTGCTGACAAATTACAGTTGAAAATTTACAATTTATTTATTTACAAGCGAGAGCACCCCCCCCCCCCCCCCCCCCCTCCCCTTGTGTAAACCGCTGACATAATCCGCTTAAATGCATTGGGTGGTGAGGCGGTGAGGAGCGGTGCGGAGCGGAGAGCTTTTCTGCCATAAATTCCAGTGCATTGTTCCATGTCACTAAATCATATCAACAGCAACAATTTATGCAAACCCACACGCAGAGAGATCGGATCGAATCGGATCGGATCGGAACAGCGTTCCCCCAATCGTTTGGGTGGACCAATTAAAATGCAAGAATTGTTAATGCGCGACATTAAAATTCATTATTATTACATACGTTTATTACATCTACGGGCCAGGCCAGGCCGCTCGCATGCCATGCCATGCCATGCCATGCCATGCCACTGTGGCAGGCAGCTACAATTGTTGGCCTTAGATCTGGCTGGCACTCTACCCTCCGTCTGACTGTGGCTGCTGCCACATGCAAATGCTTGGCGAAAACGCTTTGAGCCATTTAGGCAGCTTTGGACGTGATTGCAGAGGCGCGAAGGAGCGCTTGGGAGTGAGGCAAGTGTTGAGTGGCCAGAGGCGTCTCTCTAAAAGGGTGAATGGGATTGTACAGCGCTGATTGATTCACCGAAATTAAATGCAATTTATTAAATTCTTTTAATTGCAGATGCAAAAGCGACCCCTGGGGATCGGCTACTACGAACTACACCCATGGGAACCGATCAGCACCTGAATGCGAATAGAGAACGTCAGACGCCTGCTATTAATGGTCCAACTCCTACCGTCTGTCAAACGCGTCAAAGACCAGCCCCAGCACAGTTTGTAATTAATTGACAATAATTTCAGTTATTTCTTGTGTCAGTTCTATGGACATTTCTGTGCTCTGTGCTGCTCTGTGGTCTGTTGCTGTTGCTGTTGCTGGGTAAGTTCTAACCGAGGCATGTCGTCGTCTACCTTCATTTAGTGTCATTAAAATTGAAAAATGCCCCAACATGTCTGGCCGCATGTTTGTTCATGCCCACCAACCCAACCCGGCCAGCGGACCAATCAAGCCGAAACAACCAACCAAAGACAACTCGTTATAATTTATGGACAGACGGAATCTAGCGACTTGCAAGTTGCAACTTTTTCTGCAATTGTTATTATGCTTATTGAGTTGTTAACAAAAGTTGTTTGGCCGGGGCCACCAGCTGTCGGTCGGGTCGGGTCGGGCCGGGCCAAACCGAAGCGCGATAGTCTGTGAAAAAGCAAACCCCAGAAGGGCACACGGCAGATCGATCAACCCCTTACTAAGCTAAGCTAAGCTGACCCCTGACCCCCTGTGCGGATTTTGAGATGGCGATAGGACAGACTAGATAGCGACAGCTGCACCCCAGCCTCGCGCACACGTTCACACTCGTACAGGAACCAGAACCGGACCGGACCAGGACCAGCATCAGCACCAGGACCTCACAGTCGGCTGCACAACAAAAGCTGCTGCCCGTAGTGGGCCTTAACCCTTTGCCCCTGATCTCCTAGTTGCCTTAAACGCCCTACCCCTACCTCTAACCCACCATCACAGGCTGGACCAAAGCAGGCAGCCGAAAATGTTCAACTGAAAACATTTTTAATATGCACGCATGGTGGCCCCGTGGTTCCCATTGCCTCACATTTGATTTGCAGTTCATTGCGAGATGTTCCTTGTACTCGTACTCGTACTCGTACTGGTACTGGTACTGATCCTGCTGTTGGTCCTCGTCCGGCTAGACAGCTGCCCGGCCCTGCCCTGCCCTGCCCTGCGCTGCCCTACCCGGATGGCTACTCAACCGCCCTTCCTCGGTCGCTTCCCCGCTCATCCAGTAATTACACAGGGCATTTGGTTTTGCTTTTGTTTCGCGCTGTTTTTTTTTTTTTTTTTTTTTTTCAGTATGCACATCCTGGCATCCCGTAAAAGGATGAAGGCGCGCACTTAAATAAGCAATTACCGTGTAGCGGCGACCAGAGCGGCCACCAGCAGAATCCTGTCAAAGTCCTGCCCAAAGTCCTGCCAAAGGGTTGAGTTGAGGCTGAGCCACTCGGCGCGGACAAAGCAACGAAAAATGAGAGAAGGGGTTCGGCCAAAATAAACCAAAACCGAAACCGAAACTGAAGCTGAAAGAAAAAGAGGCACAAAAAATAGCCCAAACCCGAGACCAGTTCTCCTGCTGCCGCTGTCGACTCTGATTTAAATCTTTGGCCCTGACATGTGGCGCGCCAGACAAGGTCCCGGTCCCTCAAACCCGTTCGTTCCTCTTCTGGCTGCGCGAAAATCGATAAGAGTTCTCTTTAAAAATGGTCAGACATCAGCCATCAGACAAGTTCAAGTTCAACACTTGATAATTAATTTGCCAGCAGCCCCCCGCCCGACACGGAGACCAGCCCGGAGCAAAGTGCGTGCCTGACTCATTAGCATAATCCCCACCCCGCACCGCATCCCATCGCACATTCTGTCCTGGCCGGGAAAGGGTCACCAGAGTCGAGTCGGGTCGGGTCATTGTGCTTTTAATTAGAAAACGTTCCACGGAACGAACCAAGCGGGAAAGGAAAGGCCAAATGAAAACTCATTAAGATTTTTGTGTGTAACCCTTTTTCGTCCTCTGTTTTGACCCAGTTTTTCCACGAGCAAGTCTGACCTGACCTTCTTTCCGCCGCTGCCCGGCAAGTGTCCGGGGCAGATCGTAATTAAGCAATTAAACTAGAAAACACTTTCACCCTTTTGGCCACGTCTTCCCTTTCCCCTTTCCACTTACCACTTCCCATCCCTTCCCACCATTGCCATTTCAGAGTTGGTGTCACGCAGCCGTTACTGACCCACGGCAAGGTGAAGTAGCTTGGGGAATCACGCATTCTGTTTCGGGTTGGAGTTTGATTCTGGTGGCAGGTGGCAGGTGGTGTGCCTCGTCTCGCCTCTCTGTGTCTGGTTATGTTGCTGCATTTCCTGTCGTTCGTTTTGGGTAATCGCGACATCGTGATTGCATTTGGCATATGCACACACACACAAACACACACACACATGCTGATGCTGATGCTGAGTGTGTGCCGCTGCTCCCCTTCCGTTCTGTGTGCACTCTGTACGCGAGGGTCATCCATCTGGTCAATCGGGGTCCCCCCAACTGGTCATTGACCAAATGCAGTTTCAGTTGCTGCTGCTGCTGCTGCTGTTGCCCCCAGGTTGCTGCTTGACACATTTTTGTGTCTGCTGCTGCTGCTTCTGCTGGCGGGATATGTTCCCACGCCTCACTGACCCGACTCAATGGGGATTTTGTTGAGGGGATATCGGATAGGCTGTTCGATACGTTTTATTTACTTTTTTTTCGGCTTTACGCCCTCGCTGTTGCGACTCTCTAACCGCTCTCCCCGTCTCCACACCGGACTCTCCATACGACTCGCATTTAGTTTAGTATGTTGGCTAGATTCAATACAGCAAACAAAGCCTTTGCATTCCCAGTCAATTGTGGAATTTGTAATATTCTCATTACATTCCCATACGCACTCGTATCGTAACAAGATGAAGAAGGTTTTGCCTCAGCCACGACACACCAGGGACAGCGTTCAAATCATTAAAATGCTGGTGGAAATCAATAAGCCTGCCACCATCGAAGAGATCGCTAAGCATGTCCAATCACAATATAATGTGAGTAACTCTTTGGGAGATCTAACAGATCTATTCAAAGCTATCGTATCCCCCCACCCCCTTGCATTCGCAGCCCAAGCGCGGAGATCGTGACTTTTGGCACACTTTTGGGGAGAAGCTCTTTCTTGGTGTTAAATGCGGCTATATTCTGAAGAAGAAAGGAATCTATACCCTAGTTGATCCACTACCAACCGTCGAAGAAATAGTAACCGAGAACCGGAACCGAATCCAACAAAACATACTCAAGGCCCGACTCGCCAAGATTGCAAAACGATCAAAGAAACTAAAAAAAATTGCCAAAGCACAAGAACAAAAACAAGCACAAGAACAAGCCCAAGAACAAGCACAAGAACAAGCACAAGCAACCGCTTAACGCTTTGTCTTTATTTTTCGTACTTGACAAATTTCTGGTTTTTTCGGCTTGCGAATTCTCTAATCAAAACACTTCCCCCCGACCAACAACGGAGACGCAAGCCCCTAAAATTTCCTTTAAAATTATTGCATGTAACATTAACCGATATGTAACTTAATCAGTCAAATTTGTAATGTTTAATTGTTCTATTATATTTCTTGAGCCGGAAGACCGTTGATCAGAATCATGAACCACTGTTCTTTATGTTATTTCTATACCCCACAAATATCTGTCGACTCTATGTGTCTCTCGGCATTTCTCGACTGATGGCTCTATATCCCAGCATGTTTAGTTATTTTATTTCGTGGCTCCACAACAGGGCAGCAGATGTTTTTATGTCGTTGGACGCGTGCCGCTGTTTGGTTTTGATCGATCGCGGCATTAGATGGAATCTTTAAAACTTGGTTTATTGTGGCCGTTTGCACACATCGGCGGTAGCTTTTGTCTTCAGCCGAGGGTCAAGCACATAAATTAGATCAGCTCTGCGATAGCCAAAAGCAGCCTTTGGTCCTTTCGTTCTCAAAGAACGTCCCATCTCTGCGTGGCTAATGAGACGTTTAGCTGTCTAGTCAGCAGATTGGCTGTCGATTCTTTCTGCAATTAATGATTCTTGTTGCACCGATGGATCACTTTTTCCTACGGTACTTTCGACCATGAGTCAGGGTATTGTTCTCCATCTCATCTGCTTGCTTTGTTGCAAATTCATCTAATTGAATGTGCTAAACGTACACAGGTATCATCCCCATGCACTAACTAACTACCCAGCAGCTCTGTCCCCTCGAGATGCATGAATATCGCGTTATATGGCGCATTAGGCGCTCATTTCATCATTCCTTTCCGTGACCCTGGAGCGGCCCCAGCGACTTAATCCGCTCCAGGACCTTAACAAGGTTCAGGGCTGGCTGCGTTACATTTGTATTGGTAATTTACTACAGTGTGTGTTTGAGTGAGTGACGTCTGCTGGCTGTCCACGACCCCCAGCACTCTCTCTCTGACACGGGGTAGATTTTTCTATACACATTTTTTAGCATTTTTTTTGCGTTGTTTGCTCTCTTCCTCTCCCTCTCTCTGTCGCTCTGCCGCAACAGCAGCAGCGGTTCTTACCCTGGCAGAACACCCGCCCCGCCCTTAGTCAGGAGTGGATTTTTTTTCTCCATATCTGTTTTGCGTTTTTGCGTCGGAAACCGCCATTTTTTATGCGCTAACTACGCCACCCCACCCTCTCGCCCACTAGTTCGCTCTCTCTCGCACTTCGTCTCCGCCGCAGTTTGCCCAGCCTCTCATTTGAAAAAAAATGTGGGCTCTGGTGGTTGTATGTGTGCACGAAGGTGGGTGTGTGTGTGGCATACAAAATGGTTTTTTTCTTTCTGTCGTGTAAAATATGCTTAACATTTATTTCCTCTTAATACTTGTACAGGGTAAAGCAGAGTTAAACAAACGATTCAAGTGTTTTCTTGCAGCAAAAGATTATCAAATACAATTTATTGTCTTAAAGCGAAAAGAACTTTAAATTTTAAGCCAGTACGAAGCTAATTTCTGCGCGCCGAAGTTTATATACCCTCGCAGTTTTGACAGTTAAAGTCTGGAAAATGAATTATGCATGTACACATGTACATATGTACATACATAGTTACATACATAAATATGTCTTATTCTCACATTTTCATGCATGTAAAACGTATCTTAAGGTAGCTAAGAGACAAGTTGGAATAGAAACAGACGAAGGGACGACATAATTCCGCCAAAAGAAATACACAGTTTTAAAAACGACATCTCTTCGCGCATATACTATTTTTTTAACGGAACTTTGTCGCTATAAACGGAATGTGCGTTACGGTACATCTGCCCGACTATAATTTAATATACTGTAAGCTTTTTCTAGAAGCTATTCGGTATTTTTCCCGTAATAACAGCTTTTTGTGTCATGCGCCACTATGGGCTAAAAGCAACAACGTTTTGGCGCCATCTGTTATCCGCGAGAAAAGAAGTCGCACAAAACTATCGACATTGATATTTTTCAACAATTGGGAAATATCGATTACTAATTGCATTCCCAATTATTGTGCGCATTTTTTTAATTTCAAAAGGAGAAAAAACAATTTAGTTTTATTTGCAAGATTTTATATTATATAATGAAGTATTAATTATTTTTCACAAAATGTTAGGCATGTGATTAGTTATGTTTCTTTCATACATAAACTCAGAGCTGAACCATTTAAACAATTCACATTTTTAAAGTAGAATAGAAGTTTGTAATATTTTTTTGTCGCACATCTAAAGCCAAGGATTGGGAGCTGTCGCAAGCAAATTCTGTTGGGACTTGTCGCTACGATGAATTGACACATCACTTTGCGTTCAGTGTCATCACCAATATATCAAAAGTCAAAACGAACAGCTGATTGAATTCGCGATTAAAAGCGAATGAAAAGTGCGTGCAAAACAAAGCAGAATTGTTGCGATTCCGTGTGGGGCGTGGCAAAATAACCCCGCCGTAGGGCAGAAAGAACAACACACAAGAGGAGCATCAGAAGAGACAATGAACAGCAACGTGAATAAGGGGGGCTATGTGCCGCCTGGTTTTGGCGCTGGTTACCAGCCAAATGCCCCGCCAGCCGAGGGCGGCTACGGCTATCCGCCGCCAGCCAATAATCCGTATGCTCCATCGCCGCATAACCAGCCGCCGGGACAGCCGCCAACGAATTACGTGAGTCATGAAATGGGTCCGTCCGTCTGTCCCCAGTGGCCGAGTGGTGGGCGTTGCAAAAGCGAAATGTACGGTACGCACGCCACAACCATGACGTCATACTTGAGGAATCTTTTGTATTAATCATTATTTGACATGTTCACACTTATAAGTACAAATTACCCAATCTGCACGGAGTACGCTTATCACGTTGAAGACCCCCCACCCTACACTTAGTTCCAGCAATTATACAAAAGAAAATATTAGTCAGACGTCAGCGGAACGCTGAAGAGAAAGGTTTAAAGTCAAGCCACAGCAGAAATAGGAAACAGAACAGGATAAACACGTTTCATTTGTACAGAAATTGTTTCTAAAGTGAATAGAAATTAATTAATTAGTGGAGAAATTATTAATAGATTTTAAGCAGACAGACGCAACAAAGTACTCCATGGAACGCCCACAAATTGAGCATCGCATCTGTAACTGAAGTCTTTATCTTTGTAGGGTTTTTCGCCGGGCCAGCAGCCACAAGGCTACGCTCCAGTGCCACAGATGCCGCCCTACGGAGAGGCCCCACCTTATGGGGCAGGACAGCCGCCGTATATGGGTGGCGGCGGAGGAGGAGAAGGAGGTCCTCCACCGCAGCAATCCTTTGGGTATCCACCTGGACCGTCGGGACAGCCGCAGCAATCCTTTGGCTATCCACCTGGACCGTCGGGACAGCCGCAGCAATCCTTTGGCTATCCACCTGGACCGGCGGGACAACCGCAGCAATCCTTTGGCTATCCACCTGGACCGGCAGGACCACCGCAGCCCTATGGATATCCACCAGGACCGGCCGGACCACCGCAGCAGCCCATTGTGACGCAGCCAGGAATGCCGCCCGCTCAGCCGCAGCCAGGCATGGGACCCGGAATGGGAGCAGGAGGCAAGTTATCAATAAAGCCGCATCTCTGTTTGTTTACGTGCCGCCGTGTCAATGCACCGCGACTCGCGATACTGTCCAATCAGCTCAATGAACGTTCGCCGGAGCCGCATCCAATGAACCCATCGGCCAGAATCCGATGAGCTACGCTACTCGTAGATGTTGAGGTGGAGGAATCGCCACAGAGCAAAGTGTTCGATCTAACACTAAACCGACGAAAAATAAGACGCGTGTAAATATTTACCTAGCTGAGAGATTCGGGTTCTTGTTTTACAATCGCTTATCAGGCCCATAGTTGCTTTTGCCTGCCGTTATCGTTTCGGTGTTTTCTTTGCTGTCTTCTGCTGTCCGTTCGAAACTCGACGCTTATCGGGATGCCTTAATTAGACCAATAAAGTAACACAAAGCTGCATTTAAAACGCTCGACTATGCAGCCTACGTTGATTTTCCCCACACACCGACACACACACACACACACACACAACCTCGGTCGATGTCAACTTGTGTGCTCAGACGGGGCCAGACGCCTCAGTTCATCTCTGCGCAGCTTTGCAAGTGGTCGTCATTAAATCGCGTTCGTCATGTCAAACGCAGGAGAATCAGTAGTCCCTGTACCAGTACCAGTACCAGGTGCTGCTTCAAATTACATTTCCACATTGGATTTGAGCGGCGAGCATGGGGAGCAGAGGGAACCAGGCGTTAGCAGCGGCTCGAAGGTGATACGCTTCATCTGGCACACGCTCTACAGCAAGTACACTCACCTCTGCTCGAGATCCCAGACGCTAAAGCAGCTGGTCTGCCGCGAGGCCAACAAGCCGCTGCCCAAGAAGCTGCGACACACCATGCGCCTGAACAAGTCCGCTAAGCGAAAGGGATACGAGTATTACATCAGCGAAGAGGATAGAAGGTGAGCGGGAATACCCAGTGTCCTTCGGTAATCAATCAATTAGAACCCATTTGTGGGCGTCATTCTGTGTAGGACTCGTGTGATATATTTCTCTGGTGATGAAATTCAAGATTTTACACATGAGATTTTGCCATAATGAAGCTTATCTTCATTGCAGAGATTAGATACAGATACAAAAGCCGTGATACGTGCCTTTAACGCGGACAATAGGTTACTTACACTCGGGTTGGGCGGCGACCTCCATTGTGAGGCCTTCAATTAGAGAGGGCAGCAATTGTGTGGCGACATTGACCAATTGACACACTGGCAACGAGATAAACAAGATGCCTTTTGTGCGCGTTGATTCAATTTGGAACTACATATGTACTGTGGAAGATTACGAGGAGACTAACTCTAATTGATTGTTTCATTCTAGGCGACTGGATGAGTATACCAGCCGGAATTCCGAACTGTCCGCGCGGATTGGAATACCTTACGACTGTCGACCAGCTTTTGGTTAAGCAAAAGGTGGAGCTGCTCGAGGCCTTCACCGGCTTCGAGACCAACAACAAGTTCTCCATCAAAAATGCGCTTGGCCAGAAGGTATACTATGCGGTGGAAGACAACGACTGCTGCACGCGCAACTGCCTTGGTCCGTCCCGTCCCTTCGACATGAAGGTGTTCGACAACTACCGCCAGGAGGTGATCCACATGCACCGACCACTGGCCTGCTCGGCCTGTTGCTTCCCCTGCTGTCTGCAGAGCATTGAGGTCTCTGCACCGCCGGGCAACGTTATCGGCACCATTGAACAGGAGTGGTCGATCTGCTCGCCCTCCTTCCGCATACTCAACCACATCGGGGACACAGTGCTGCGCATTGAGGGTCCCTTCTGCACCTTCTCCCTCTGCGGCGATGTGGAGTTCAATGTGGGTTTGATTTACTTCAATTTTTAACGCCTCCTTTGCTAATTGTTCTGTATTTTTTGCGCTCACCAGGTGGTGTCGCTGACTGGCGAGAAGATCGGCAAGATCTCGAAGCAGTGGTCTGGACTGGCGCGTGAAATCTTCACGGATGCGGACTTCTTTGGCATCAGCTTCCCCCTGGACCTGGATGTGCGTATGAAGGCGGTTCTGCTGGGCGCCACATTCTTGATTGTAAGTAGTTTCTTTTGCTGACTGTAAGGCTTGCTGCACTAACCGATCGAATGGGCTTGTTGCCACAACTCAGTTGTACAGCGTTCACTTTTATCGGCTCAAGATTGCCAAACGGGTGCGAAGCAGGCTTCGTTGGTGCTGAGGTAAGGTCTGAATGCACCCAGTCCAGTACAAGTCCAGCTTTGTTCGTTTAGGCTAGCCCCCGCTCTGAGTCAGATCCGAGAATCGTGTCCAAAATTGACTAATTACTAATTTGGCTTATTCTTTTTCTGTTCCCCCAGGATGCAATGTTCTTTGAGAAGTCTGGCAACCGGGAAACCGACGGACCGGGCATGCTGTAATAATCTGACACGTGTTGTTGTTGCAGTGGTCTCTGAACCACCGCATACTAGTCTGCTGATGGCCAAAGCTGACGACTCTCTACCAAATGATTAAAAATGGAAACAGAATCAAAATACTGGAATCTTTGTTAGTGCTAAGGACAACCGTAAACCGACCTGACAAACTCAGGTGTCTGTATCTACTACGCTTAAGTAACACGTTGGCATTTTTGCTCCTTTGCCACAATCGCCACAATCATCTTCAACGAATAACTGCTTCCTCAATGAATTTTTTGTACCTCCTCCTCCAGTGAAACAGAAACTAGCTAATGAGTAACTCCCACGTGAACCATGTACTTTAATCTGTATTCTGAGTGTCTTATACATAATATATATGTATATAAAAAACATACATAGTACACATGTATGCAATACCATAATCTACGTTGATGTTATGCTTAAGTTTTCAGGAGATATTTCTTATATTGATGTAATCGAAGATATTTATGTACTCAAATGTATTACTCGGATGGTTTAATAAAAGGTAAAGCAAAATCAACAAAATGTTGCACTTAGACTTAAGGCATATGTATATGATGTATTTTTAAGAATGGAAATGGGTTTTATAGGCCACGTTTTTTTGTGTACATATGTATAAAATTTAAACAGCTTGTATTTTGAGTCATTGTCTTATCGCTTGCCCATACAGACTGGCCTGCCCATAATTTCTGCATATATTATTTTAAGTTGGACTTGCATTTAACTACACATATTGTCCACAAAATCCAACCATCAGTCACCATCGAGAAGTTGATAAACAGGCAACAGAATTATTCAAGAACCTCCACAGCCACGCTATGGATTAATGTGCCATCCTACGTTGGATCCTCATTCCCACATCGACATCGTCGCTTGAACTGTGCAGATATTGCTGAACTTGCTAATATGCAACGTGTCAGGACCTGAGGAATTATTGGCAATATGATGATGAAATGATGATTTAAATTTAGTTCAAAATAAAATATAAAAGAGAGCATTGAAGTAAAAACAAAGGTATTTTTTATGCCCGGCACTCAAAGACGACGGAAAAAGCAGTGCAGAATATTTTCCGAATGCCATTCGACGGAGTAGGCTGTCCTGATTACAACTAGACATACCACGCCCAGATCTGCCCCTATTTGGCGGAGATATGGCTTGGATCGGTTGGAACATCTGCAACGAACCAGCAGCAGCGCTGTTCACGTATTTTTTAAAGATAAGTATATACAAAACACTGCATACTTTTGGGGTTGGCTTTATTAAAAAAAGTGTGGCATACTTTTAGGCTGGTCGATTCAGCCTATATATTACAAAATTGCGTGTAACAGGCGAATCCTTGCAGCCCTGAGGTCCTTGATGGTTTCAAAAGATACAGGACACCCTTCTGCTCATGTGGACATGTATCACGTCTGAATTGGACTAAAAATGGCGGAGATATAAAAATTTAATCCTTAATCCTTGATGTCCTTGAAACGAATTTGGTTGCAAACGATCGGGGAGATTCTCCTGATCACGAAAAAGTGTGGCCCGGCTAAATTGGTTGCCTAATAGCCGAGATATAGCGTCCCAACTAAAAATACTGGTTTTTTTAAACTAAGCTATATCTCAGCCGAATAGGGGAAGATCCTTGAAGGACCTACTTTTTCAGGATCGTGAGGATCTAGTCTATCGATCGGCATCCAAAAAAACCAGATTCAGCGAATACTGGTTTTCGCAAAAATCATGATGTAACCATCATCCATTTTGCGAAAACCAGTATTTGCAGAATGTCCTTGTTTTTGATGGGGATCGATAGAATGGGCTCTCCTGATTACAACAAGACATGCCACGCCCAGATCTGCCCCTATTTGGCGGAGATATAGCTTGTTTAAAAAAAACCAGTATTTTTCTTTGGGATGCTATATCTCGGCCAAATGAGCTCCGATCGGCGCAGGATTTACTTCTCCAGGATCGTAAGGATCCAAACTGTCCATCGGCTATAGTTTTTTCCCGATCCCATTATCCTGCGGAAAACAGCAAAGGAATAAATGATTTACAGCGATTCCAAGGCAATGTCCTTATTGTCCTTGATGTCAAACGACAGAGGACTTTCTTCTGATCACGCGGAGGGGCGACACGCCCAGATCGGACAGAAAATGGCAGAGTTACATGCGTTTTAAAGAAAGTATATGTAAAATGCATTTCCTGGCCAATCCTGTGGGTCCTCGGGGTCCTTGATGGGTTTGGCAGATGCGCTAGATTTTTCCGCTCCCGACGACATATAGCACGTCCTGCTCGGACCTCTGGGAGCGGAGCTACGTGCGATTTTACATGAAAAAGTGGCGCCCCCTAGGTTTCGTCGAATGTAAAAAGACTTAGCAAAATTCAGCTTAAAAGTTGGTGATTTTGGGCATATTTTAACTATTTTACATGCTGCTACTTGTGCACTAGTGGCCCCGACTTGGACAACAGATATGCATATTTGTCGGCCGATCTGGACGTGCGATGGCTTCATGTGATCGGGACAACGTCCCTGAACCTATGGAGTCCTTGGCAAGGACGAAGGACATCAAGGATCAAATTTTCAATTTTTTCCCCTATTTGCATTGGCAACATCCCTATCGAGGATCAAGGACATTTATCCCCACTCATACTTTTTCTCCGCCATTTGTGGGCCGATCTAGGCGTGCGATGGCTTCCTGTGATCGGGGGAACGTCCCTGATCCTATGGAGTCCTTGGCAAGGACGAAGGACATCAAGGATACAAATTTTTTATTTACTCCGCTGAAAACGATTGAATTAAATAAAAAGGCATCGAAACTTGGTATTGTTTTTAAATTTCACATTTTATTTTCTTTTGTTTTTCACTTCAAAAGGATTCGTAATTTAATCATTTGTCACACATTTTCACTATCCTTATTTCGAGTGTTAAGTTGCATTTGCAATTGTATAATCATTGTGTATTTTCTTTTTGTTTTTCGTTTGCTGTTGCATTTTTTTTCTTTTCTTTGTTTTTCTTGTCCTCAAAAAGTATTAACATCCATTGCACGTTTTTTTTGCTCTTGCTCTTGTTGCAGCTGCTAATAGTGTTTTTGTTTTTTGTTATAATAAAAATTTAATTTGTATGCTGTTCATTGTTCATTTTGTTAATAACTACAATTGTTTCCAATGCTATTGAGTTCTTTTTTCTTTGTATCGAATTTGGATTTCGTTTTGTGACTTATAAATCGTAATAAATATGCAATTGTTACCCTCGTGTATCCCGCTGCCCTTGCACTTGGACTTGCCAAAAGTAAAGTGTGATAAGAGATAACTAACAATTATGCTCAAACAAGACAAATACCCTATAACAATTTGTTAAAAGAGATTCAGCGCATCGGCGTGCACGTGAACTTAATTAAATGAGTACATTGTTTGGCTGTCAAACATTCGTATAATAGAGACTATGTATATATATTTAATAAAAATGCTTTAAAAATAGTCAAATGCGTACAAAAAGTTTCACGCCATTTCGAATGTTGCCTTCGCTCATCATTCGCCATCAAATGAGTTTCATAATTTAACTATTTCATTTTGCTAAAGTCTTTCAACTGACTGCCACGCCTCCTGATGAGTTTTGTTCATTATCATTAATTGTATTATTTATAATTTAACTTCTGTCAAACTTATACAAACTGTAAAAATTATGTTAAAACGTTGTTGTGATTTTGGTATTTGGTAATCTTCTCTTTGTTTGTCCTGTCACTCATCGGTCGGTAGATCGATCGATCCTCGATGAACATTTATCAATTAGACTGTTTGTTGTATACATTTTAGAATTTCTATTTACTCGACTTCTTATAGCTTTCTATGGTCTGGAGCTTCAATTATCATTATTATTATTCTCCATTCATCGTTTAATTAAAGATTACATTTGTATATTTACTCGTAATTCAATTTGATTGGAAACCTAAAAAATGTTTTGATTATGTTTCGATTTGTTGCTACACGGTTCAATGGGGCTTGGGGCTTTCAAAAAATTAATGAATTAACCTGTGAATGAGTGTGAGCAATGCCTGCAAGTACACTGAAAAACAGAACCATTGACAAACGCCACTTGTACGAACAGTGTACGTGTACGGCCGGAGGAATAAACAAATGTTCAGCAATTGGGGGATTTCATTATATTCCTGAATCGAATTAACATCCAAGCTGCATTCACAACCAATTAATTATTATTTCCCATTTTTTTTGGTAGAATTTTCATTGAGTTTTGTATTACTTGTATTGTATGTTTTGTTAGTTATTCCTCTAAAGTTCATTCTAAAAAAATTGAAAACCATATTGAGTTATAGAGAAATCAAACAAATGTTCAATTTAGATCTCGAAAACTGTGCATTTGTCTATGGAGTTTTTTCTTTTGGATTCGGGGTTTGCTTCTTTGCTTATCTATAGTTCGGTTGTCATCGTAATCCATTTTTGTCAAAGTGTTCCAAGTGAAGTTCTTAATTATTATTGTAATTCTGCTAGAGAGTGTCGTCTTTCTTTTAGTTTGTGTTCGCTTTCTTGCTTTATGCTTATATATTTTTGTGTGTTTATTCATACTTTCGTATAGTTTATAATATATTTTTTAATGTTCGCGTCGCTTTGAGTTTTTTGTTTATCTGCAATTAACATTTGGTTTTCTTGTACGAGTACTGTGTCGATTGGGGTTGGGTCTGTGGAGGGGCCCCGTGAGCCCAATTTGAGTGTTTGGAATTGTGTTGTGTCACTTCGTTTTGTTGTTAGTTTTCTTTTGTTAGTTTACCATTTAACATTTTGACTAAATTTTTGCTATTTTCTTTTCTTTTGTTTCGTTTTTCTTCGTTTACGTGTAGTATGTGGTTTTTGTATGGTATCTTTAGTGTTTTTTCAGTGTACTTCCTACTGACTAAACATTTGCATTGCTGCTGTCATTTTCATTTTTAATTTTCCATTTACGATTACGAGTGTGTTCATTTGCTTTAGTGTGAGTGTGGCTTAATTGTCTAAAACTTCCTTCTTTATTTTCTTTAATGATTAATGTTTGCATTTGACATTGTTTTTCTTGCTGCAATTCTCTTGCTTTTTATGT
Organism: Drosophila subsilvestris; assembly: GCA_035043285.1. Taxonomy (NCBI): domain Eukaryota; kingdom Metazoa; phylum Arthropoda; class Insecta; order Diptera; family Drosophilidae; genus Drosophila; species Drosophila subsilvestris. The sequence continues at coordinate 3,700,542 of JAWNNB010001724.1, read as the reverse complement.
TTTTCGTTTTCGTTTAAGTTTTTGTTTTTTTTTTAGATTTATAATTTAAATTCTCTAATCCTAAATACAATGTTTGCAATTGGTTTACGATTTCTTGTCTTATCTGCTGCTGCAACATCGTCATCTTCATCTTCCTCAATAAATGTATTTAAATCGAAATTTACGTTCAAGTCTTTTTCAGCGACAAATGCATTTGAATTTGTTCTCATATTTCTTAATCATTTTTATAATTAATTCTTATTAAATCTGCTCAAAATCCTTTGCTTTAATTATGCTTTTATTATATGTTTTGCACTTTAAATACAATCAATACAAATCAAAGTCTTCTTCATTTTGGGTTTACTTCTAAAAAAGATCTCCAAGTATCTTTATGTGTATGTGATTTATTCTCCTCTCATCGGTAAAAACGTAAAAGTAAAAATTACACAAAACTTCTTCGATGTTTTATCCTTTTAAAAAGAGAGGACACACAGAAACACAGAAACCGAAACCCAAGCATTTCTCAAGTGCGAACTTCCACTTCCATTCAATTTATGGTCGCAATGCATCTTCATTTGGCGGAGGTACAGTTGTGCTTGAGAAATTCTTTGGGATTCGGGCTGCTCTGCTCTGTTTCGTTCTGTTCTCTGCGGGTCTGCATTGAACTTTGAACTGTTGCCTCTGCTGTTGCTGTTGCTGGCTGTTGCCTCACACTTGATTAGTTACTCGTAAAATTGAGAAATCGAACAAAGGAATTGAAGTTGTGAAGCTGTGAAGGCTTAAGAGCTCTTATGTTTGCTTAGCTTGATACTAAAGTTTTTGTTTTGCTTTTTCTGACTTAGTTTTTCACATCGTCTTTGCGGGTTGTTGACTGTGGATCTGTGCCTAAATTTATCATGTCTCGTGGTTTCCACACCGGGGACCCTACAATTAAATGAAAGAAAGAAAAAGATACAATGGAAACCATACATATATGAAAAATTATGAAATATTTTCGTTTTGGTTTTTGCAGAACTTAATTTGTAGTTTCGGTTTTAGTTTTCAGTTTCTTTTTATATAGAAAATATAGAGAGAAAGAGTTAGAAACAGAGAGTGGGAGAAAGACAGACAGAGAGAGAGAGAGAGAGAGCGAGTGGGAGGGGGCATCTCCATTTGGTTACATACAATTGTGTCGTATAGATTTTAATTATTAAAAGTTCAGCCAATTTTCAGTCGGGGGTTATTCGTTTACTTCAAAAAAGCATGCAAGCAGAGCGACCAAAATACTCGACTTTGGCCGCACTTTTGGTTAGAAAAAATATAAGCAAAACTAATTATTGTTTAATGTAATGAGCACTACACTTAAGAACGGGGTTTCGCTACTCAATATAGTTGGGGGTGGGGTTTGGACTGGTTTGGGGTGGGTCTGGGGCTGGGGCTGTGGAGGGATCAACACTAAGTTCAACAGCTAATATTTATGGGTTAGGCTTAGATAGAGTACAGTTGTGTTGGCTAAAATGTTGACATCGCTTGGTCTGGTTTTTCCATTCATTTCGATTCATCTTTTTTTGTATTCGTTTTTTTTTTTCTTTTTTGTTACTACAGGTATAGGCTAGGCAAATTTTCGAATTTTCGATCAACAGTTTTGCATTTTATGCCAACATTTTCTTTTCTGCCTCTGAAGTTTTTGTGTGTGTCTTGCTTGCGCGGAAGGGATGTGGGCTCCAATTCGTGATACAAAATTATATAGAGAGAGATATACATATACACAGATATACATACATACATACTCGTATGTAGGGGAAAGTTATAATTTGGAAAATTGTGTCGGAAAGAGTGGCCAAGCATTTCCCCAAATTTCGAGATGAGTTTTTCTAAATGAAAAAGTCAAGGAGAGCGTGATTCAAAATGATGAAAAAAGTTGTGCAAAGCGAGAATGGGAGTTTCATAAAATTAAATTTATGTATCTTTAATTTTTGTATTTTAATTTAGTGGCACACAAAAAGTTCTGTTAGTTCAGCAAACAGAAAATTAAATTTCTGGACAAAAACTTTGTGTGTGGGTTGGAAGGGAAGAGGGTGTGGAAAAATGCCAAATAAATTGAGAAAAATTGCGATTTGGTAGTGGTAGTGGAGGGAGTGGTGGCAGGTCGAGTTTGTGGGGGCACGTGTGTGTAACCATAAGACATATATATATAGTTGTATAAATATATAATTCGATTATAATGTACTTTTGCTTTAGATATTATCGCTCTTTCGGCAGTACAAGATTTGGTTTCAGATCTGTGGCACACTATCGTTACTTCGATGTCTCTTTTGTTATTTGATTTTGTTAGTTTGTGATTTTTCTTTCGAGAAAATGCAAAACGTTCAAATTGGAAAAAAGAAAACTTGCAAAGTCCTTTTGTTGGTTTCAATATCAATATCAGTTTCAGTTCTGTTTCTGTTTCTGGTTTGTTAGTTTGTTAATTAATTAATCAAGCGATGCCAACTAATAATATCAAGTGTTTTGTAACAGACACAACAGATACACAGATACGCTATATGGATATATGTATATTGTATGGATAAGAGATGCATCCCATCCACATCGGAATAGGCGGGAAAAGAAAACCTAGTACTAACTTAACATGCCTTCGCCTTGTCCTCGTCTTCGTTCCGACTTTGACTTCGACTTATATATATGTATAGTATGTATATATGAGTATGTATCTAACTCAATTCAACTTTATTCAAGCTTGTGTTTCATTAGTTATCTGGGATTTTAGTTATCTTTGAGATAATTTGTGTATGTGTGTGTTTGTGTGTGTAAACAAAATGGAATATCACCCGATTAATTGTTTAATGACTAATTCAATTCAATTCGACCGCTTTACTGCTTTCTGTCGCCTAATTACAAATGAACATTGTTGCACTTACCTGCTAAGCAACTACAAAATTAATTTAAATGCATAACTAATTGAGGGAGGGGGCAGTATCCCAGTATCTCAGGGGGTGACTAGTGACGAGTATCGAGTGTACATATTTAGGATAGGGATAGGCCAGGTAATCGCTGCATGAACTCGATTAGGTTTCTGTCTCACTGTCCGTCAGGGTTTGCTTGTACGAGTGTGTACGTGTACGTGTTAGGTGTAAGAGTATTTGTATTCATATTTAAGTATTGTATTTTGTGTATTTCCCATATCTCATTTAATTAAATTGCATTTCAATTGCTTTGGTTAGAGTTCAGTTTAGTTACGAGTTTTCCCATTATTATTAGTTATATTTGTATTGGTTATTGGTTTTAGTTTAGGTGTTCATTTTTATGCATTTGATTTTCAAGTTGTAGCTCGTTTGCTCGCTCATTTGTTGTTTATTTTTTGATTATTTGTTTAGTGGATTTCGGTGTTTGAACACCAACACTTCACTGTCCGTTCGACTGTCTGTCTGTGTCTGTGTGTGCACACATGGATTACCGATTACACTTGATATTTGTTTTAGCTTTTACTGTTTTACTGTTTTACACTTAAATGTTCTCCCATTTTGCGGTCTCCACTTATCTCTATTTAGTTGCATTTATTTGTGTATATTTCTGAGGATTCCCATTTTATATGCTGTATATGCTGCTGTATATGTATATACATAGTACGTATGTCTGCATATATGCCATATTATTTATGTATATTTTTGATTTTTGAAAATGGTTTTTCCCTTTTGATTTTGCTGATGTGAAGCCCAGTGTAAACTGTAAACTGTAAACGTTTCTTGAAGCTTAAAACTATTTTGACTATGATTTTCATTAGTTTAGTTATTTTTGTTTTTCCCTTTGAATTCTTGTGTTACAACAACCTGAAATTTGATCTTAATCATTTTGCTAGTCGAGTGTTTGTTTGGGGGTTTTGGTTGGCGCAGGCCGGTATAGAAACGATATTCCTTTGGCCTGGCCTAAGGAGATGGGCGGAAGGGAGAGTAGTTTCGGATATACAATATATATTGTATGTATGTGTGTGTGTATGTATGAGTATTTTCTGTAGCTACCATTTGTATACATATAATACTGAACATTGAGGTACGACTTACGATTATCATTCTTTCAATACACATCGATTGCCCGGTATTCTGTTTATTGTATTTTCTGATTTAGTGAAATGTTAAAATGGAAATGCCGGAAAGCATACGAGTACGGTAGTTGTACGAGTAGGAAATTGTGATTTTAGGCTTCGATTTGTATATGCATGTATATTTGTTTTATATACTCTATAAAAAACCTATAAAAATCATACAAAAACCATATGCATATACATATATGCAAATTATTTGTCACAACATTATTCTCACACACACTCGAAAATTTGTTCTAACTAATTTTATTTGTTTTGTTTTCCGTGTAAATATTCCCCGCTTTAGGTATACGTTTTGTTAGGTATTTATTCTGTTAACCCTATAGAATGTTGGCCAAAACCCCGCATTGGGCCAGCTCAGTTGCATTTGCAGTTGCAGTTTCCTTTCATTTCGCTTGATGGGTAATTAAAATTTGTTGATTTCACTGCTGACTGCTCCAGGCAGAAACTGCTCTGCGGAAATGTTGCCAGTGACATAGTTTTCCCTTCTATGTACTATGTATGTATGTTCTCTCAGCTCTCAGCTCCACTAATAGTTGGTTGGTTGGCGACTTCCCTTCAACTTTCTTCTCTCTCTTCTATTTTTTTTTTTACCCCTGTGTGTTATGTGTGTGCGAGTGCATATAGTTTTCTTTTTCTTGTGCTTCTTGTAATTTTGTACCCCCATCTATGTTTTAAGTTGAGTTGAGTTTCAGTTTGCCAGTAAGTTGGGGATGCATGTCTCTTGGTAGTTTACTTGAGTGCGAGTATGAATTTCAACTTTAGATTTTGTTTCTTTTCTCTTCTCTTTGCGTTTTTTTTTTGTTTGTTTGTTGGTTTGTTTTGCTTTGTTCTGTTGTTGTTTTCCTTCGTAATTACGGCACTTGAGTATTGTGTGTGCAACGCGGCGTATACGTAATATTTCTTCATAGCACCCGTTCGTGTGCCGTGCCACATGGCGGAACTTCCGCACATTTTCTGTGTAAATCATGGTGAAATGCTCGGCTACTGCAGCTTAAATAATTAACTAGAAATGGTGGTGGCGCACACATTATGCAACCACCTCACCTGCATCATTCTCCAGCCTCCAGCCTACATTCTCCTTGGGTTTTTGATTAGTTTTTTTTTGTTGTTGTTTTGGTATGGACTACGGTACTCTAAAGAGCCAAAAAACTACGCTCGGATTTGGGGTGACTTACATGCTAAACACTTACACAACGAGTACGAGTAGCGAGTAACGAGTGAAACTGAGTTTTCTTTACGATTGTTCGTGTTTTTGGGTTATGTTTTCTTCCGGGTTACATATTTGTAGATTGTGTATATACTTTATACTGTATACTGTATGCTAGGTCTTTGATTTCAATCCCTTGTGTTGAAGTTCGAGTACGAGTATTTCGGTTATGTGTATGTGTATGTTAGGTTGCATTTGTTTGCATTGCGTTTACGTATATCTGAGCTGAGTTCGGTTAAAATTAGTTTGTTGAGGCATTCGGGTTGTTGTTGCTGTTATCTTTGGTTGCATTCTGAGTGGATTCAAATAACTCTAGTCTATGTAGATACGTTCCCTCCTCAGTCCTCTCTCTGTGACAGCTCTGTGTGCCAGTTCTGTGCCTAGACGTGTATCTCGAAGTAGTCATGGCAATCGACACATCCACCGGAGTCGCCACCACCACCACCACCCATCTCTGGCACGAATCCTATCCCTCCCGTGGCCGTCGGCTGCGCACTGACCACCACCATGCCCCGGGGCGTCTTCTTCCGCGTGCGACTTTGCCGCACGCGGGACTTATGCTAGGAGGGTCTCTTCTGGTACAGACAGTCAATGCATGTGGTGTACTCGGGCGCCGAGGAGCTCAGCTGGTAGCCCGCCTGTTGCTGCGGATCGTGGGAGCAGCCTCCTGCATAGCCAGAGGGTGGTGGTCCATAGCCACCCATCTCGGGCACATAGCTGACGTACTGCTGCGGCTGGTGCAGGTGCGGCGGCTGGTGCAGAGGCAGCGGCTGTCTGGGCACCGGATCGTAGATGGGCTGTGAGAAGGTGTTTTCCGCCGACTGGGATCGCAGCGGTCCGGAGCTGTAGACCACATAATTACGCTCCGGAGAGACTCCATACGCCCGCTGGCCATAGGAGCTGCTTGTTGTGGTGCTGTCACGGGATGTGGAGCGCTCCAGGGATTTGCTCAGACGACTGCGTCCACCACCGCCTCCTCCACTGCCTCCACTGCCACCACTGGCATACCGACCACTGGGCGCTGCGGCCACATAGTGATCGCTGCAGGTCTGGTTGTCATAGACCGGATAATACTGATATGTCTCCGGGGGCCGCGGCTTGGTGCCCGTCTCGAAGCTGCCGTGGGCGGACATGCTGCGCTTGCGCCCGCCGTAGGGCACATCCAGATTGTGGTCGGATCCGCCGTGGCTGTCGAAGCTGCTGCGAGGCGAGTGCCGGAGACAGGTGCTGCCCCTGTCCGGGGAAAGGTGATCCAGGCTGCTGCGGGGTGAGATGTGCGGCGAGAGCGTCTCCACGCTGCACACGTGCGACGGTCCGCCCTTCTTCAGGCAGCTGCGATCGGGACTCTTCGACTTGGCCGGACTGGAGGGAGGCTTCAGTATGCCCGTAGCCGGACTGGTGTGCTTGAGAATGCCACCACCCTCCGAGGATCGGCGGGGACTGGGAGTGCGTCGGCCGCCGGAAATGCGATCCTGAGAGTTGTCCCGCGACGAGCAGACACTCAGCCGCTTGCCCTGATCGCTGAGACTCGTGCGCGGCGACTTGATCTTGATGATGCGCACCGGGGAGCTGCCCTGGGACTTGCATCGGTCCGGCGATATGTAGATGCTCTGCCGCTTGCCGCTCTTCGGCTTCGTGGAGACGGGTCGCTCCGGGGACTTGGCCTTGAATATTTTATCGACCTTCTTATCAATCACCACGATGTGGGAGGCCAGGCCGGAACTGGTGGTGGCCTCCTCCTCGGTCTCATCGCCGGACCGCTCCGAGGGTCCGGTGGTGGTGCCCGTGCTGTCCGACTCGGTGGCGGGTCGCGAGGGCGACTCAATGTCGACGATCACCGTCTGCTGGGTGTTCTCCACGATGGTCTGCGGCTCTGGCGACAGACTGGAGTCGTTCTGCTGCTGATCGGCTGCCTCCTCGCCCAGATCCTGCGGATCGAAGGCCTTCTCGCGCAGACCGGCCATGTACGCCACAATGTCACAGGTGCCATCCGCTAGATTTTCCTGCTCCAGGTCACTCAGGTGCTTGTCCATGAAGCGAGCTGTGGCGTCCGTCTCGGTCGGTTCTCGGTCACGGTCACGGTCACGTCGTTGCTTATGCAAGGACTCCCTGGCCTGGCCCACTGCATGGTGCTGGTGGACCACCGCCACCTGCTGCGAGGCGGCCAGACGCTCCGCCTCGCTCTCAAAGATCTCGATCACCTCGATCTCCTGCTTGGGCGACTGTCGGGGCGATTGACGGGGCGACTGACGCGGGGACAAGTGCAGGGTCTGGTTCTGTATCTGTATCTGATTCAGGGACTGGATCTGGGTCTGAGGCTGTGGCTGGTTGGGGTCGGAACTGGCGAACAAGCTACCACTACTGCCTAGACTTATATTAAAGGAGGCCGCCACCTGGGCGGCATGCGCCTCGGACTCCGACCTCGAGTCCGTCTCCGACTCGTCGCTGGGCTTACCTAGGTCCTTCATCAGCACCGGCTGGTAGCTGGCCGGCGGATGCGATGATTGTATCAGGCGCGCCTGGCTCCCAGTGCTGCCCACCGAGAGTGTCGATGTGGTGCTAAAGGATTCAGATTAAGCAGAAGGCGAGAGCGTAAGGGTCGAGCAATAGTCGAGCTGAATCTACGGGATCTACCGGATCCTCACACTTACCTCAGCGTCAGGTGATTGGGCGTGCGGCCCAGCGTGGCCTTGGGCCTGATTGTGCCCTGCTGTGAGTCCTCCTCCCCCTCCGACTTTGTACCCGGATCGATCCGCTCAATGTCGCTGCTGTGGTGATGCAAGTGCGGCTGCCTGATCGGCGGCGGTGGTGGCTCCCTGGGATGTGGATGTGGATGGGGATGTGGATGCGTATGACTCTGCTGTTGCTGTTGCTGCTGTTGCTGCTGCTGCTGCTGTTGTTGCTGCTGCTGTTGCTGGGGATCTATGGAGGAGTAAGCGATTTCTTTATGGCATGAATGTAATGCGATGAAGCGGGGGATGAAGCGTTGGTTGGCATTGGTTAGCGAGCGAGTCAGAAAGCGGTTTGGGAGTCACTCACCTGTCACATCGCCCACCGTCTTGCTGCGGCTGCGGAAGCCACTCGGCTGCATCGGCTGGCCGTGGCCGTGGCTGTGGCCAGGGCCAAAGTGTACGCTCGGAGGCAGATCGTCTGCCTCCTGGCTGCCCGACAGGTTGTCATAGTCAATGTTGCCCGCCGAGTGACGCTGCGAGCCTGACTTTTTCTTCGGTTTGCCCAGCGTGTGAGAGCCATGAACGATGGTTATCTGCGGTGAATAGAGTAGGAGGATGCCCCCAGGCAGATTAGAAGATCCATCGAGAAGAGCCCAATCCCCTTGCAGGCTTACCTGCTGCTTGGGCCGTTCCAGGGTCTGGGAGTTGCCCGCATAGCCGTGTCCGTGTCCGCTCATCCCCTGCGAGGAGTGGCCCGACACGGAGCCGGAGCTGCCGCCAAAGTTCTTCATGGGAATTGACATGTTCCGCACGCTCTCGCGTATGATTTGGCGTATGGTCTTGAGGAAGGCGTTCCGGAAGTCCGCCGTGCTGTTGGACAGCACGTAGACCTTCTCGGAGCGTCGCTGCAGCTGCGAGCGCAGATGAATGAGCTCCCACAGGAAGTGCGAGTCCATGTCCTTGGCCGAGCTGGCACGCACCTGTACCTCGGTGACGGGTATGAGCACTTGGTAGCGTATAATCTCAACCTCATTGGTGGCATTCTTGCTCGAGACGCCCTAAAGGAAAAAGAGAGAGTTATTTGTGAATGGAATTCTTAGTGGATCTTTCGCTTTTTTCTTACCATCAATTTCTTCTTCTGTCGCAAGCGCTCCTTACAGAGGAACACAACCGCCGACTTGAACACAAAGCACATGGCATGCAACTCAAGTCCCTTCTTAATCTTGCCCAGAAAATCTGATATATTGAGCCACTCGACACCGCCATAGTACAGCAGGTCGCCTAAAATAAAACATACAAAAATCAAAAAAATATGTATCAGCATAGATTCAGAGAGTATATTCTGTTGTGATTGAAGATCTCACCTGGACTCAAGTCAATGGGCTGCTTGCAGGACTTTTGATGCTGCCTGAACAAGTGATCAAATATGGCGCCGTATTCCTCGTGGATGCGCTGCATCTCATTGATGTGCTCGGCCACCTTCTCCATGCCCTTGAGGGCCTCTGCATAATTGGGAACAATGATAGAGAGAGAGAGAGAGAGAGAGAGAGAGAGAGAGAGAGAGGAGATTAAGATTTAAATAAAGGTTTTTCCATCTGTGTAAACTCTACAAGAACTCACCACACAGATGTACATGCTCGTCGGCCCGGGTATCGGTTAGATTGCGCATCTGCTGGAGCAGCAGCGGATACTTGAGGATGCGCTGAATGGGTTTGATCAGATACGACTCCAGGGTGCTGCTGTGCTGCTGCTTGGGATTGCGTGCCGCCAGGAACTCCTGCAGGGCATGATTGCCTTCATCTGGGCGTGGCAGATGCAGAGTGAAGATGGGAGATGTCAGGGTAGAGAGCCAAAATGGGAATGTAAATTGAGACATTTTCCAAATGATTCGATTTCAATGGTCGTTCGTTCGAGTCGGTGTAATTAATTGCAACGTTGCCCCATTAAGGGCCGATGAGAGAGAGGGGTGCACAGAGGCGGCATAAGGCTATGCAGCTATAGGGATAACGGCAAGGCAAGGCATGGCATGGGATGGCATGGCATGGCATGGCATTGGCAACGTCACAACGTCGACAAGAAAATGTCATTAACTTGTTCTTATTGTCAGCCGAGCAGCTTTTGATAAAGGCAAAGTCAAAGCCTGTCTGTAGCAGGAGCAGGAGCAGGAGTAGGAGCAGGAGAAGGAGCAGATTTACGTCTAATAGCGCCTGTCGCTGGCTGCTTGTCCTTCTGCCAGTCGGACAAGCTTCCTGCGCTCCTGCTGCACGTAACGAAGGCACTTAAGTGCACTTCTTGCTATAATTAATTATCCTTTCAACTTTTTGCATAAAATTTCATGCAACAGCCAAGCACAGTGCCACGTTCTCCCTGCCACTACTTCTCCCTACTCCCCACCCTTCTGTTAAGTGGATGATGGGCGCTCCTGTTGCCTCTGCCTCCTCCCGTTTGGGTTACCTTGACAACGCTCTGAAGCTCTGCAGCTTAGCTCATTGATTGCTAATATTGTGCATACATTTTTACCTCCGACGCTTTTGATTAGCTCTTCCCAGGCAGCCAATGCCAATCCACGGATACGAATATGGCTACCATGGATCCCATTTGCCTCAATCAATGTTGCCAGTATAGTTTCGAGTGTGCGTGTGCGTGTGTATGGAGTGTGGAGGGACGAGAAGGATGTGGTTGCCATAGCCTGAAGGGCATACCAGGTAAGAGGGCGTAGTGTGGTGTGCTGTGGTGTGGTGTGGCAGTCCCTCTGTTTGCTTGGGTGTTTTTAAGCTTGGACTAAGTCTAATTTAATTATGACATGCTGCTGCCTGGCCTGTCCCAGCCTCTTTTCTCTCAGTCCCAGCATTGCTTTTTATCCGCCTCACTGCAGCAGCCGGCCTTTTTCTTTCTTTCTTTCTCTCTCTCTCTCTATTCCTGCCCCTTCAACCAGCACCCTGTTTCTTTCTCCTGCCACACACCACCACCAACCCACCCACACTCACATACACACACACACAAGGTGTAGTAAGTCTCTGCCTCTGCCTGCTCCTGTGGCATAGTTTCGGGTCGCCATTTGTAAGCGTGTCATAATTCTACAAGTTTAATTAACAAAAGATACTTGACAGTTGCCGCTTCCGCTGCTGGTGCTGTTGGTACCACTGTCTCTGCCTTGGCATGAATATGAATATGCTGCCAGCCACGCCCCCAATCTGGCACCCATGGCCCCCGCCTTATGCTCGTTTTCTTATTTGGTTGGGATGTTCCCCTTTCCTTGCACCTTACACCAGTTTTGTTGGTTGCCATTTGTGGTTGTAATTATTCATTTAACTTGCAAATCATTTTAAAGTGAAACGCCCCGCCGTGGCATGCCACACAATTGAAGCGAATAGTTTGTCAATTGTTGCCGCGTTGCCGGGTTCTGCTCGGTTCTCTTGTTTGACTTTTACAACAGTTTCTTGCCTCAACTTCAACTTCAACTCAAATAGACTTTGACGCTTGACGCTGATTGCAATAGTTGGGGGACTACAACTACAGTGCGTTTCGCCAGCATATAAGAGAATGTTAATTGAGAATGTTAATTTGCACCCCCTATAGCTATAGCTGTTCATTTCTTACACTGATATACACTGATATATGTACGTGGATTTGATATTTGTCTGTGGGTAAATACTCACTCGGATGCAGGACCTTCTGCGCCTTGCTGTGACTCGCACAGAACGAGGAATAGAGCTTAAAGTGATTCACATAGTACAGAAAGGCCGAACCAATCGCAAAGAGCACATTCTATATGGGGAAACACTCAAAGATATAGTACACCAAATGGGATCTAGGATCTACAAGTACTCACCCTGAACTGTCCGCAATGCTCAAACTTATTAAACTCCGGCTCTAGATCGAGTGACTCCTCGAGATTCTGTAGAAACTGTCGCTGGAATGTGACGATCTCGTGTATGTTGCCGAACAGCGCATTGATCTCGGCATTTGAGAGGAATGTCTCCCGCTTCATGGGCTCCAGATAGTGCTCCAGCAGATTGTTCAAGTGCTGTGTTCGAGATTGTGGATTGTGGATGGTGGATGGTGGATTACTCTTCTCGTTCAATAAATTGCAAATTATACAAATAGTACGAGTGGGAGATGCGAAGGACAAACAAAAATGCATAAATTAAATTAAAAAATCAACGACCACTGTCTGCGCTGCGAACCCCTCCCCGCCGTTTTGGATCCTTCTGGAGTCTGAGTCTGCGACCGAGTCCTGCAGGCCACAACAATTCCCATCGGAGTTGGCCAGCGGTTCTGCTCGGTTTGGCGGAGGAAACTTTTTAGTTTTGCAAACTGGCACAAAACATGAAACAAAAAAAATAAAAACAGAGCTGAACTGAACAGAACAGAAAAAGAGACTGAGCCGGGCCGGGCAGGGCAGGGCAGAAATACTGTAGCATCGCCACAGGCGCGCGCTTTCATTTGGAACAATACTTCCGGGCAGCAGGCAACGAATGCGGAGGAGGAGAAGGATGCGCCGGAGCAGCCACAGCACAGCCAGTGGGCCACGCGGACCAGTCTATGTTCGGCAGATAAGACCCAAGACCCGGAGCCATCGCCCATCGCCCAACGTCGTTGCCGCAGCGGCGCTTTACATAATTTCTAAATTATAATAATTATTTGTATGCTTCCTGGGCCCAGGACCCTGGCTTCGACGGTGGCTTAAAGCAAACAGTTGGTGGGCGTGGACCATGAAGCCTCCTCCGAATCAGAGGAAACAAAGTCCGGGACACAGTTAAAGGATTAAAATTTGCATTTTTAATTGCAAGCGGACTTTTGTTGGCCCCCGTCCCCGTCCCATCCGCCTTTTGGCCTTCAGACTTCAGACTCCTAATGAATACCCGACGACTGTGACTGTGACTGTGACTGCGACTGCGACTGCGACTACGACTATCAGCGACAGTGTGGTCGATGGCCAGGATTTGGTTGATTCCCGGGTTGGAGTTATGGGGTGGGGGGTACTGGAACTTACCTTCACATAGGTTCGCTCCGTGTCCACCAGTTCCATGACGACTTTGCGTAGCTTCTCCGCATCGGTGAGCTGCCGTGATGGGGTCAATGCCGTTGTCGACACCGATGAGGTGACAGAGCCTGTGGGGCTCGATTTGCGTGTTTCCTGGGGTGAACGACAAAATCCGGTAACCTTAACATGGGGGTTCATGTTGTCAGGTTCATGTTGTTGTTGTTGTTGTTGTGATTGTTGTTATAGTTGTTGTGTTGTGTGTTGGTGTTTTTGCAGTGTTTGATTATTGGTGAGAGAGTTGTTGTTGTTTGTTTGTTGTTTGTCGTGAAACGAAAGGAGCAAACCCACACACACACAAAGAAACACACACAAAAAGGACACGGAAAAAAGAAACGAAAAAGAGATGCGAACGCATGAAAAAGGAGACACCAAATAAATGGCAATAAACAGAAAATGAAGTTAGCAAAATGACAGAAGATACAGATAGACAGGCGATAGTTTTTATACGAGTATATAATACCAGCTGGGCTAACGGGGGGCTTTTAGTACAGGGCAAGGGACAGGGACAGGGGCTTGGTTCGTTCTTTTAGTGGGTGCCCCCGATGCCCCCGTGTAGAGGGTGCCACTTTCAAGGAGACTCTAACTCTGAGACATCTGCGGTTCTAAATGACTGTCACGTCCTTGTCCAAGTTGTCTGTGTTCTGCTCTGTTCTGTGCTGCAGTGCAGCCCCCTCAGCCCACCCTCCACCACCAGCACACCAATCCCTTTCTGTTCTTGCAGCCTTTGGTGTGTGTTGCGGCTAAAGTGTTTTGTGGCCACTCTCTCACTCCTCACCCTCTTGCTCTATCTGCCTCTACCTCTCTTTCCCTAGGATGTGCCACCATTCGCTTGCTCTGCTCTGCTCTGCTCTCTGCTGTTGCGGTTACAAGCACATTTGGCACTGACAGTTGACGCTTGACGGTTGACATACAGTGGGTGTGGCACATACACATAGTACACATCTCTCATGGAAGGTGCCACTGCCTTCGCCTGCTGTCTGCTGCCTGCCTCCGCCCCGTCCTGCTTTTGCATAAAGATGTTGCTGTAGATGTAGCAGTAACAGTAGCTGTAGTAGATGGCAACAATATCCTACTTCTTCCGTCAGAGCCTTTAGCATCTTCTACTTAAGCCATTCCTCTCGGTCTTGGTCTTTCGTTCTCTTCTGTATCTCTTGACTTTTTCTCATATTTGTTTAGCTCTTCTTCTTCTTCTGGTGCCCCTACTTGTGGCACACACATTTGCACACAGAAAAAGTGTTAAATGGAGCATTCCTGATACATTGACTGAGCAGCAATGGCAGGAGTGCCAGCCAAAATGAATTTGCATTGTAAATGCCTAAACAAACAGAATTCTAACCGAAAAAAGGTCTTGAACTTGAGTCAACAATTGGAGACAACCAGAGGACACAGGAGTGAAAATGGGTAGGAGAGAGAGAGAGAGAGACGTGCAGAGGAGCAGTGTCTAAGAATTGTTGAAAATTACTTGGATTACTCGGGGGCAAATGGCATCCATTCAACTATTTATGGCCTTATCCTCTATGCAGTTTATCTTCCAGGACAGCAGCCGTGACAGCGTGCGAAATCCGTTTGTCACGCTGCCATCACTAGGCTACCCCCCAAGTAATCTCTCTGTCTCTGTCTCCATCCCCATCCCCATCCCCATCTTTCTCATTCTTTCGCTTGGGAATTGCAGTTGTCATTGTTTGGCCTCGCATTGTGGAGACATTTCACTTTTATGCAGTTGCACTTTGTGTATTATTACTTCTTCTCTCTGCCGCTGCCTGCTGTCCCACTGTGTTTTGCCTCCTCTCCTCTCCCCCTCTCTCTTTCTCACTGTGTTACAGTTGCAGCTTGTTCTTGTCTACTTTTAACTGTTTTATTGTTCTGCATTTTTGCGCTGCGATGCTGATTTGCATAAGCGACGCCGACCCAAAAGCCAACACGCAGACGACAACGACGACACCCCAGGGGCATACGGGGGAGTGGAAGGCTGGTCTACGGCCTGGCCTCCAGGTGGAAGCTTATGGACTCAGGTGGTAGGACAACACTGGTGTGGTGTGGTGTGGTGCGGCAGTGGCAGCATCTGTGGCAGTTGCAGCTGCTGCTGCTGCTGCTGTTGTTGAAAATTTTGAAAATGTCTTGAATTTCAGTCTGGGCCTCTGCTGCTGCTTCTCTCTCTCTCTCTCTCTCTCTCTCACTCTCTTCTCTCTTTGCTCTTCTCTGTGTGAAATGTCAACTTGAATTAAAAGGATTCCTTATATAACACGCCACCCTCGCCCCCACTGCCTCCTCCCTCTCCCGCTCAGTGTGTTTGTGTGTCACAGTGTTCAAGTATCATTAAATGAAGTGGGTTTCTGCCAGTTTCGAGCACACTTGGGGAAAGCATATCCAGAAAACAAAGTGCATTCTGTGGCATCTTTGCTTGTTGTTCTATCTGCCGTCCCTGTCCCTTTCCGCCCCCCCCCCCCCCCCCCCCCCCCCCCATCCACCACCCGTCTAGCCACCGACCCACTGGGCAACACAGACATATTCGTTGTGTTGTTCAGTTGTATATATACTATATATGTATAGTGGAATATCCTTGATATTTTTATGCCAGGCACATTTATATTTGTGACGTTTATTGTTCGTCCAGGGCTCGAGCCTCTTGACTGCTGCTGCTGTTGCTGTTGCGGCGGCGGCAGCGGTAGGCGAGCGACCCAATAGGCCAAATTTGCCATGACATCTTGAGATGTGTCGAGACGACACACCACACACACACACACACACGCCTTCGCTGCACTTGGTCTTTTCTCTCTCGGTGGCTCGCCTTGACGCCAACTCTAGTATCTTTGGTATCTCTGGCATCCCCTCCCTCCCATTCCCATTCCCATTCCCTTGGCCTGTGCCTGTATTCTCTCTTTCATTCTTCGAGTACTCGCAGAGTACATCTACATATGTATCTCTCTCTCTCTCTCTTTTTGTGCAAATTTCAATTTGTGCACATTTCAATCACAAGTGCTCATTGGGGAGTGAGAGGTGGCTCACTCAGAGAAGGAGGAGCAAGTGGTTGGGTTGAGGCACCAACCGCCAAACCACCATTCACCATTCCCCACTCACCACCTACCCACGCCAATTCCCATTCCCATTCCCACTCCCACTTCCCATCCCAATCCCCAATCCCTTTGGTATGCCACCGTATCCCTTTTCCTTCGTCATGTTTGGCGCTCGTTTTAATAGTTTCCGTTTCCGCTTTGCGAGTTCAAAGCAATTTGATTTGCCTTCCAAGTGGCAAGTTCCTGTGGGATACTGTGCTGCAAGTACGACTTAAGAGAAGTATGGGGCAGGGGACTATGAGGGGTGTGTGGGGGGGGTGGTGCCAAAAGTGGACTCGACTGTGGTGCGGGGCAGGGTGGGTATCGAGAGAATTGTGTTTGCGTTTCTCTTTATCCATATTTTTTCTTTTTGGCTCCTTTTGCTTTCCCTTTTTTCTAGCCCTCTCCAACCCACTACTTACTTGCTCCGCGGTCTTCAGCAGATTCTCAATCTCAAAGCTGCTCGTACGCGACGTGGGCTTAGCCACGCCCAGTCCACCAACGACCATACCGCCACCCGCCGCCATTTGGGCGGCCATCATTTGGGGGTCCACGAAGGAGGGTGCCGGCGAGCTCTCCGCCTCCGGCGAATACAGATCCTTGCCATTGCCATCTGCGAAACAAAAGCCAAAGATAACAAAATGCGGCGATTAAGTATTAAGTATTATCATTATCATTATTATTATTTTTGCTTATACTCGTACTATTTTTATCATTTTCATTTTTGTTATTATTAGTTTTCTGCAGTCCATAATTAGTTGTGTGCCCAATCCCCCTACTCCGACCCTAGCCACAGCCACTGACTGGTCTTGGCTTTTGTATCGATTAAAATGTAAATACATACACATACATACATATATGTACATACATACATATATATGTATACCCAGTAGAGTTTCGTGGGATAGAAGGTATATTGTGTTTATTCTTTCGGCTCAATCGAAGACACGAAGTAGAGATTCAGAGAGTGAGAAATTCTTATTTTAAATTTATGCTGTTTCCTGAGCAGCTCGCATTGCTGAAATGTATTAGAAGAACTCGTGTTCTGCCCCCATGAAGTATATAATCTACATATTTCCAGAGCCATTTACTAACTAGTAATTTGAACCCTTGCATCTTGCTAATCCTAAGGCTAATTTAGACCCCATGGAAACTCCAATCTATAATGGTTGTGTGCTTCTATCGTTATTCTCATGGGGTAGTTTTTAGCGTACACGTGAATTCTTAAAACAATTTCCCCCTCAATTTAGTGGGTACTATTTAAGTCGCAATGTCAAACTATGGTATGTTTTTTTTTTCTTGATTTTCGTTCGGTTAGTTGTTGCTTGTTAATTTTAAATTCCATGTTTGTGCAGTAAAAAGCGCACGAAGGAATTTTAATATGTACTGGCGAAAATGGCACGCGTCCTGCTTCCGTCTCAACCCCCCAACACTGCCAACACCAACCCCATGCCATTGCCATTCCCTTACCATGGGACCGGCTCAAAGCCAAAAGTAATAACGACAAAAACAGCCAGAAGCAACAACCACAGCAAAAGCAAGCGGCAACAGAAACAACAACAAGCTGTAATGATTATTGCTGCAATGTGTTTGCCACAACGTCCACACTCACATAAAGCGAGAGAGAGAGAGAGAGAGAGAGAAAGGACAAGAGGGGGGAAATAGGGAACCAGAGACGTTTTTAACCGAAAAAAAATGTATAGCCCATACATACTGGTTGGTACTCGTATGGGGCCAAGTCCTATATATACACATATATATGTATGTAAGTGTACATAGTATATACTATTTCCTATATATAGCTAAGAGTGAGTATATTTTTGTTTTGTGTTTGTTCCATGTAGTTGGAAGTAGTTTTACCCAGCACCCAGGAAGCATTTAAAACCCATGTCCTTGAACACCCGCCTTGGTGTGTCCTGGTGTCTCATTCTCGTCCTCGTTCTGGTGTCTTGTCTTGTCTTTGCCTTTCGTGCATGCAAATTTTCGGTAAAAAAAAACAAATTTTATGAACATTTTCCTTACAAATTTGACACCATACCACACACGTGTTGGGGGGGCAGGAGATCCAGGATACGAGTATTGGAAATTGCCGTCTTATAAATTTCAGTTTGCGGTCTCCTTTTGCCAAATTGCACGTAGTCCGGGTCGTGGTCGTTGTCTTGGTGGTAGTTCTCGTCCCCATCCTGCCCCTATTGCCGTTTACTGTTCCTTGAGCTAGAGCTAATAACTTCTAGACGTGCCAAGCTGAATTTGTCGATGGCAAATAACTTTTTCAGTTTTAGTGGCTTTAAATAAAGTACGAGGACTAGAACGAGGACCGTTGCTTGTTTATGGCAGGAGATACGCTTGAGGAGACCTCAAGTTTGGGATATCTCTTTTAACCCCTGACCCGTGGAGTGAAGGATACTACATAAAACTACATAAACAACTTGGCAAGAAGTCGTCGTCTCCTGCATAGTTTCTTTTGGGGTTAATGATCCCTCGAATGGTAACCAACTTTTGTGGGATATTTGACTCTATTTTTAAGAGCAATAGTTTGCTTTGTTCAGCTAGCAAGTTTCTTAATTTGTTGGTTATTCAATATTATTAATTGCTACAGCGATTTCAGTTTAAAACCAATAAATTAATTTTTGATTGGAAGCGAGAGATGGAACAGAGTAGAAGGGGGTCAGTTCAATAACATTAATTGATGCAAACGGAAATATCACTTCAGGACTTAAACATTTATTTTGGTTTTGTTTATGCAATTGCTTTAATTGGATGTATGCCCATCATTTAGTTTCAAAACTATGCTTGAAAATGAAATAATTTGATGGAGGGAAAATCTGCATTTAGTTTTAGTTATTTAATACTTTTTGTAAGCATGAAACAGCATGAAATTCAAATCATCTATTATATAATAGTGGTAAATATACGATTCGACAATTATTTGGTTGGCAAATTGAATAGGCAAATCGTATCGAATTGCATTGAAGAGGCAACACTCTCCCTATTATTTTGGTTTATTTAATTGGGCACGCTTCTGATTGCCCGAGTGGCAGTGGAATCAATCAACAATTTCGGTGGAAAATTGAAGTACTGGGAAACCGAGGAAAACGGCTCTTTGTAATCAGTTCTCTGCCAAATACCCCCACTGCCCCACTCTTTGATTGTTCCTTTTTATGTTCCCCTTTAGCTGTATCTGTTCTCTCTGTTATTGCTCCTCCCACTCCTCCTCGTCTCATCTCCCGCTTTGACCATAGTGTGTAAAAAAAAAGAAGGAATAAATATTAATACGCACACACACATACATACATCCAATGTGTTTCTGCGGATATATATTTATGTACATAAGTACATATGTATGTGTATGTAGAGGGTCGTTTAATTTCTGCTACAATTTTATTTTTTGCTGTTGCATTATTTTGTTTTATTTTAATTTTTGTTTTTAGTGTTTCGTTCTGTGCCTTTTAATTGTTTGCCGCAACAACAAAAGTTTCATTTTGTGTACAACACACACGCCTGTTCTTCCTGTGTTTGCTGTTGTTGTTGTTGGTCGCGTACTCGTTGCTGTTTTGTGTGTTGTTTTTCTCGTTCTTGCTGTTGTTTTTTAGTGGTTTTTTTGTACATATAATCGTACCCTTTTATATGCTATCATAATTTTAAGGCATACAAAAAACATCTTCAAGCACCCATTATAAATAGTAACGTATTCATACAGTATATAAATCAGCTACATATATTCTACAGTTGCTAGAGTTTATATGCATTTCTAGTTCCAAATACAAGCTATTGTAGCAAGAGCTCAAAAAGTCTGTCGTCTCATTGGTTCAATCATTATAAATTCAATAAGAGCAGTTATTTATATAGTTTAAATGGTATCCCTGAAATAAGCTACGGTATCAGCCACTTCTATTCTATTATTCTTGTATACTATTTTTTTGTAGTTTCGCTATCGCTAGCGCTGCTGTTGCTGTTGCTGTTGCCGCTGCGTTTGTTGGTTTTTAATTGTTTTGTGTTCTTGGCCACTTCGGCTTTTCGAGTGCAGTGGATGTGTGTGTGTGGCTGCAGTTTGTAATCCTGTAATTATGTAGTTTTGTTGTTGCGAAACGACATGCCACCCACATCCTACAGCAGTCTCTCCCCACTCTTCAGCAACCCTTTCACTTTCTCTGTCTCTGTCTCTCAACCGGTTTAATTATTGATGTAATTGTTGTAGTTGGTACTACTGCTCAACTACTCCTCTCTCACTCGTATGCGCCCAGCCCTCTCTTTCACAATCACTGCCTTTCCTTCGTGCTCTCTCTCCCTCTCTCTCTCTCTCTCTCTTTTGCTTGTTGTCTAGAGGCAGCATTAAACGTACAAAAAAATATATAAATTACTTTAATGAACTTTACAAATTCGCATGCGCGCCCGGAAATGCGCTTTTTCGTTTCCGTTGCACAAACACACACACACACACACACATTCAGACACACACACAGACACGTAAACTCATACATAACCATAGAAAGAGGGAATGAGAGAAAGAGAGAGGTGAAGCATGCACCTTACGTCAAGGCTCATGGCACACCGCGACCCCAGACACGGACACGGACATGGAACCGTAACCATAGCCGTGATTAGTATGCTTTTGTTGTAGCCAACCGAGCTGATGAATGTTTCGTTGCGGTTCTTGTTTTTCCCTTCTGGTTTTTTTTCCAACGTTTTTTCCCCCGTTTGTGTTCCCGTTTAAATGTTTTAAAATGGCCAAAATATCCCCACACAGGATATCACCCCACCGGATTAATGCTCTTTCTCTCTCTCTCTCTCTCTGTTTGTGTACTTACTCCAACCGGGCGCCGGAACAATCAGTCCAGTTATCATCTCCTCGCTCATCACGGGCGGATCTGTCGGCGGCGGTGGACACACCAGCGAATCAATCATATCATCCGTCACACGCATGATCCCCACTAGATCTGGTGGTTCAGTGCGGGAAGACCTAAAAGAATAAGAAAGAATATTAAAGAAGGGACTTTTGATTTTGCTTTGTTTTTGTTGTATTTGCATAATTTCCGTTTTTTTAACCCTCGAAATCAAACAACCAAAACGAATAGAAACACCTGAATTCGTACTCCGGACTGAGGGTTTGGGGGTGTGGCGTTTTTTGGGGATTGGGGGATTGGCCGACGACGTGACCTTTTTCTGTGTCAGTGCGCGAAATTAGCAAAAGATGCGGAAAATGCTCGCAACGTGAATAATTTGAATGGGAAATGGGAGAGAAGGAGCTGAAGCTAAAGCTAAAGCTGGAGACTGTGAGGCGGAGCAGTTCGAGCTGGGCGGGGGGGAGCAGCATTTGGTTCCACAAACGCTTAGCACAAAAGCTTTCTGTTTTCGTTTTCCATAAAGAGAAGCTAATTAGGCTATCAAAATGCCGTTCGGCTGGGACCAAAAGGTGATGC
This sequence comes from Drosophila subsilvestris, assembly GCA_035043285.1. Taxonomy (NCBI): domain Eukaryota; kingdom Metazoa; phylum Arthropoda; class Insecta; order Diptera; family Drosophilidae; genus Drosophila; species Drosophila subsilvestris. Next base: position 3,679,083 of record JAWNNB010001724.1, on the reverse strand, counting down.
CTGCCAAGGGAGCTTTAGTATATGGAGCTGGAGCTGGAGCAGGAGTGCTGGGGATGGCGATGGCAATAGGGAACGAGGAGACGCAGACCCGTGCTGGTCAACGAAACGGAACAAAGTGCCCCGCGAACCAGAGAGAACGTGGCCTGGCAACGTGTTTGGGTTTGCCTCAACCCCATTTTCCTCGTTTCCACAGTTTTCCAGCTGCGGTTTGAACTTGTTGTTGACTTTGCTGAAAAACTATAAAACCAAAAATGGTTCGGGAATGTACATGGAACATTTTTTTGGGTTTAAACATCGTTGCCTCGCCTTTTTTTCGACTCTTTTGCTCTTCCTCAACATTTTTAACTCTTTTTTTTCTCAACTTTTATTTTATTTTTTTTCAATTGTTACGAAACAATTTTTGCCTTTGGTTTAGTTTCAATTTTATGTTTCGGTGGGAGGCAGGGAGGATCGAATGGGAACTTCTTTGGCTCTAACATCATCAAAAATTGGCAAAGCTTGTCGATTGTTGACATTTTGGGTGGCTTTTCCCCTCCAACCCCAACGAAAAACGTGATGTGGTCTGTGGCAGAGCGGTTTGAGTGGTCCCCTGTGACCAAGAGGAAAAGATATGTACATGCATACAGTATACATCAGCCTGATTGCCAGTAAAGGATGTGTTTTAATTAACATCAGCATCAGTAGGAGTATATGGGATATTTTTAATTTTGAAATGGTTTTTAATGCCGGGTAATCCGAATGGGTCGTACTCTTTTATTTTTTGCATAAATATAATGGAAATGAAATCAGCAGAGGCATTCGCGTTCCCCCCAGAGAGCAGCCAACTTGATTGGCCATCAAAAAGGCCACAGCAGAGAGCAGACTCATACAATGGGGAACAATGGCCGTGATATTACATTACACTCATTCACGGCCCACACCCAGCAGACAGCCCAACCGCTGTCCCATCATCAAGCGAATGCGGAGCGCTAATTGACAGACAGAGCAGGAGGCCAGAGGATAAGCGACTAAAATAGTTAATTAATCCGTATAACTGAAATTTAAACAATGGAAGGCATCCGCATCCTCCCTCCCATTCTATAGATGGACCTGCACTACAATATATTGTATTTTATGGATACTATCGTGTGTCCATTGAGGTCGAACGAAACAGATGTTAAACAGAGCATAAACAAGGAGTCGGGCATAACTTACCGCATCATCATGCTGAGCGATTGTTCCTCCTGCAGGACGCTCTCCAAGTACATCATATCTAGATCGGATACAATTGCCCCATTGATGACCATTATTTCGTCTCCTTTGATAATGCCTGCAATTGGATAGACAGCATTAGTGAACACATAGCTATTGCTACAGCTGCAGCTGCAGCTACAGTACGTGTATGAGAGTAGATGTTGCATGCAACCAGCGATTCTGTTGCAGGTATTGTTAGTTTTTGTCTCTGTGTTCTGTTCTCTGTTCTGTATTCTGTGTGGTTGAGGATACGCTTAGACAATAGAGCACCTGCGGAGAAGTTGGTGGGTATAGTGGGGGAGGGGGCCAGGTTCTAATGCTACTGCAATCAAGGCGGGAGGTTCGGGGAGGCAACGGGAATCAATGTCTGACAATTGTGTGGCTGCTGCAGCTGCTGCTGCAGCTGCTGTATGCGCACCACTGACATCTTTTATATAACAAACGATGAGCGGAATGTCTTCAGCTGCTGCTGCTGCTTCTACATCTTTCTATAAAACAATAACAACAAGCGCATTGTGGTTTTTTGCATTGTTCATACGCCACGTTATCCCTTCGTCATCTCTCTTTCTCTCCCACACACACACACACACACACACACACACATACACACTCTTGACTGCTCTTCGCCCTGTCTCTCTCTCTCTCTCTCTCTTTCTTGTACTCTGCGTTCGTTAGCATTTTCTACTTTGTCTGCAGGACTCGTCTCTCATGTGTGTGTGAGTTTTCTACAACATTTATTTTACCCATGTATGTTGGTTATTCTCTGCCCGGCTTCGACCTGTCTTACTTTCCACCTACGCCTCCCCACCACCTGCCACCCATCAGCAGCAGAGAGCTAGCTGTCTTCTTCCTGTTGACGACATGCATTCAAGTTGCAGTTGCAACATTGCTTGTGTCGCTTATCATTGTTGGTGCAGCACCCAGCAGCAGCAGCGACAACATTTTCTTAAGGCAAAGTTCGATAGACAGATATATATTGTATGTGTGTGGTGTGGCATGCCATGCCCAGTGGCAGTATTTTATGCGTTACCTCTGGCTGGCTGCCTGGTTGTCTGACTCACCTACGACATCTACCAACTATAGCTTCTCCCTTGAGACATCTCTCCTCCTTCTGCATTTGTTACAATTTAAACGGATTTTTACATCTTAATGCTGCCATCGCATGACACATGCGATTTACCATATAAAATGCATACGAGCATACGTATATATATTTTATATTTCTCTCTCTTGTACTTTTACTTGTATCTCGGGGATTCGCATTGGGTATGGGTTATGGGGTTGGGGCTGGGGCTAGGGCTGGGGATTATTTCTGGCTCTGGCAATAGACAAATTTTATTTATATTGCGGTGCCTTATCCTTTGCTTTGCGTTACGTTCCGTTCCGTTCCCTTGTGGCATGGTGTGGCATATGCATGGGTTGTCAACACGTACGCTCCCTTTTTGCGGTTCGCTGGCTACAAGACTCCAAAGAAGCTTGAGCAAATTGTTATTCCGTGTTTGCCAAATGCTTTGCCACGCTTGTTTCAGCGCCAAAGTTGCGCCACTCTAACGGCTGAACTTTTGTGCACATACTGCCCCCAAGAACACCAAAACCCAAGACTCAAGACCAGAGATGCAGTCTTACAGGACTTTAAGACTGCTGCTTTTTGGAGTTTACATTTTCATCAAAGCCAACGCCTCTTTCTTTCTTTCTCTCCCTCTCTCTCTCTCTCTCTCTCTGTCTCTCTCTATCTATTTGTCTGTCTCCAGTTCGTTACTATTCCACAATTAGCTGGGGAAAAGTGGCCAGAATTTTCCGCTTCTGTGCCACATTTGCATTTGAATGCTGCGGTCAGGATTTGTTTTTGTTTTGCTATAGCCTAGCCTGGGGGCCCCAACTTTTGTGCAATTTACTCCTCGTAAATGTTGTCTGGGTCCAAGCTTCGGGCTTTGTTCTGCGGTTGCTGCTTAAGAGCTGCGTCTTTCGACATGCTAATAGCCATTAAATTCAATTGTACTCAGCCACCGCTGGCTCTCTCGGCTCACCCTTTCTTCGTCTTCACTTCCTCTCTTCTCCGCTCTCTCCCTTCTCCTCAATCATCTCTATCTCTGTGGAGTGAAGAAGAGGGGCAGAGAAAGTTTCCTATTGCGTTCTGCGTTTTGCAAATGTAAATGCGAGTCCTGAGTCCTTAATTTATGCATTCACACGCCACTACAATGAGTGAGGGGATATACTCGCAAAGACAGAGGGGAATGCACAGAGATAGAGAGAGTTGCAGATGGCTTAAAGCTTCATTTAAAGCTTGTTCAACACGTCCTTTACGTAATGTTGCTTGAGAATGCTTTTTATGCGAAAACAAGTGACAGAAAGATCTGTTTTTGATGCATTGAAGTCAGAGTTGGAACCTTCTATCCCAAAGTAAACTTTACACTTATGGAACTCCAAATCGTGTAGAGTAGTCGTATACGTTATATTAAAGAGGCATCATTACGTTTGAATTCTCTTTGAAACCATCTAAAACCAAGAAATTGCTTCATGAACTTCTAGGAGTTCTTCTGGGGGGAATTCCGCGCCATTTAATTATGCAATTGTTTCAGGAAATGCCCCGTCCCTCACAACCTCACCACCTCATACCATCCACAGCTAATGCAACATTTGCTCAATCGGAAAACTCATTAGCACAAGTCTGCACCGACTGACGGTGAATTTCCCTTTCATATTTTTCTTTTTGCCTCTCCCGCGGTTGTTGTTTTTTTGCCCAGTTGCTTCCAGCGAATTTCGTGTGCATTGTTTCATGGATTTTTGATTCGTTGTCGCCTTCAAAACCAACCAAATGAGCGCCACTCTCGCACTTGCAATCGACGTGCTTAATGAGTTTTCTGCTGCTGCTGCTGCTGCTGCTATTACCGCTGATGCTGCTGCTGCTGCTGCAGGAGGAGCGAGAAATGTTCCTTCGCTTCATCACTTTGCCAAGTGCAGCATTGCAGTTTTCGCTACCTGCCCCACAGAGAGTGGTGGCAGAGGTAGAAAGGATGTCAGTTCCATAATTTAAGGCGCTGTTCTAGTGGCATTTCGACTACATCCACTTGACTCCATGTCCTCGACGTCCTTCTCCTCGTGCCGGCGAATGCAAATGCCAACTTAAGTTGATTTTAAGTGATAGAAAAACAACAGCAGGAGAAGGCGCCCGAAGCTGAAGCAGGAACAGGAGCCGGCTAAGATTTCGCTCGCTGCGCTCTCTCTCTCTCTCTTTCTTTCTGTCCCTCTGTGCAAAACCCTTTAAGGACCCACCGCCGTCGCCGCAATGGCTTTCGGCTTCGGTGCTGGCTGCAGCCAAAGTACTAGTATCCCTGCCCACACCTGGCAAACATTTCGAGTGCGCTGCTCATCACCATCATCGTCAACGTGTCCTTTCTTTTGCCTGCTTTCCACCGTATTCTCCACTTTTCCCACCTGGCAAACAAGCGCTGACAGTTGACTTTTCGCATTGCAAGCCCCGAGGAGCTGCCAGGCAGGTTCTATACAATCGGCGGTACCTCTACCCCTCCCCCTCCATCAACATCTCACAGGTATCCTCATCCAGCCTGGCTCAAACTCCACTTGACTCGACTCGACTTGGGCACTGTTGTAGACCAAAGTGAGTTTGCTCAAGTTTTGCTTCCACCTGCTCCGACTCCTCCTCTTCCCTGGCTGTCTTTCTTTCTTTCGTTCGTTCTTTCATTCTTTTCTTTTTTTTACATAAAAGTGAAAAGCATTTAAATATAAAAGAAGCATACAACTACAGAAAAGAGCAGGCAGGCAGGTGAGCTGGCAGGGCAGGCAGGCGGACAGCAGTGGGAGTAGCAGGGCACTTTATAATTTTCTTGGCAACATTGGGCCACATTGTTTCGCTTTGGGCGACCAGGTGAGTCGAGTCTCCAGAGTGAAAAGGAGTGAGAAAGTGGGGGAGAGCACAGAGCATGACAAAGAATGAATTTCATTTCCTTCGCCCGTTGCGTCACCTCAATGGCATAAATTAAATGCACGATTTCATCAACTGAATGCGGAGATCGCATCCTTAAACTAAATTCTCATCTTGTTTCGTCTCGTTATGTCTTTACTTCGTTTCGTTTCGTCTCGTCTCGTTTCTTGTTGTTTCATTTCGTTTTTCATCGTCTTGTACGATTTTCATCTCTTTTCGTACAAATGTGTCTGAATTAAATGCACGATATCATCAACTGAAGGAGTGGGAGGTTCTTTATACTTGAACTAAATTCCAATCTTGTTTCGTCTCGTTATGTCTTGTTTTTCTTCGGGTTTCTTCTCGTTTTGTTCAATATTTTAATAGTTTAGTGGTATATTTACTTAACTATTTCGTACTCACCATTGTGCATGGCCACACTCTTGTCCTCCACGCGACTCACATAGCAGCAGAGCTCGTCCTGGCGCTCCGCATTCTCTATCAATTCCGCCTCCACGGAGAAGCCCCACATCTGCTCGAGGGTAGTACGCTGCAGCTCCACCTGGTACAATATTTTCATGCAGACCTCCACGAATTCATGATTATGTAGCTGGAAAAGAGATGGCAGATGGCAAATGAGAAATGAGAAATGAGAAGGAGAGACCAAAGTTGAGTGCCAAATTAGCCGAGTTATGCAAGCAATCAGGATGCAGGATGCCGAATGCTGGATGAAGTGGGGGAGCAGGAGGACACTCCATTGATAGAGTGGAGTTGCTGCGAGTTCTGTTCAAGTTGTTGTCGAAAATTTATTGAACTGCCACCAACGCAACGAGAGAGAAAGAAACTTTTTCATTTTTGCCAGTTGCACATTTCTGCCATTTGCCATTTGCCAATTGCCAATCGCCAGTTGCCATGGCCGATGGTATTTACTGGCTTGTTGTTGAGGTCGAAGTTCAGATGGAGATGCAACTTCAATGGAGCGAGTCAGAGTGAGTGAGAGAGAGTGAAAAGTTTCCACAGCCAGCGGCTGACTTGGCAGCTGGCTAAAGTCTCACCTAGCCGACGACTAATCGGGTGCCAAGTGGAGGGGAAAATGCCAACGGGAAAGTTTATAATTTATGGCATTATGCTTTCAGCATCGAAGAGTACCAACGGTGGGCGGTACGCCCTGTAAGTATTTGGTCTTTTGTTGCAAGACAAAGTGCAGTCACACTCATTTTTAAGGTGGGGTACTTAATGGGTGTTTAATGATTACAGATGTCCCTTAAACTATAATAAAACAATATATACATATGTATGTCTCCAAGCCTTGCTTTCTTTTTGTGAGTTAACAGCAAGCTGTCATTGGATTTGAAGATGGATGTGAAGGTTAAGTGTTGTTAGTTATGAAAAAGGTATCAAGTTATGCCTAAATTGGGTATAGTTCCCGGAATATTATATACCATAGCTAAGTAGAATGTGAATATTCATAAAATTAGATATAAATTGCAAATTTCTGGTCATTCTTTACTAGAGTGCACTCCAAAGATAAGGATAATAATCTCTCACCACTTGCCATAATCTTTGTAGCTTATGGATTTAAAGCGCCTCTTTGGCCCTACGCCTGAACATTAATCTGGGATTATATGCTCCACACATTGCCATTCCATTCCCCTTTACTTTCCTACACGCTGCAATTTCCCATCGTAATTCAATAAGTTGAATTGAACTTGAAGTTTGGGCCGCTGCTGCTGGCACCCCCCACAGACATAGCAAAAGACCACCCACTGGATGCACACACGGAATGCTTGCTGGCAATGTGTTTGTTGTGCAGGGGAGATGGAGGTGTAGGTGGAGCAGAAGGAGACTTCCTCATCCTTTTTCGCCAACTGTGACTGTGACTGTGTCTACCTGTCTGGCATTCGTGGCATTTCTCCTGGCATTCCAGGCAGTCTGGCTTTGATTATATGTGTACTTACATAATTTTCAATCAGATCGTTGCGATGCGGCACAAAGTAATTGTGATCCTCCATGTCACGTCGCTTCTTGACGCGCACAAAGTGCTCCATGGGATTGAGGTTGCGACGGGCGCAGGCGCTGGCGAGGAATTCCTCGACAGACATCGCATCACGTAGATAAACTGTCGAGTAAGCATTGTCGGGCATGGCAACTTTGAAAGTTTTTTCCGGTTCGTCACGTGAATTCATCTGGAAAAAGGCGGAAAATTCGATTGGATAAACAGGAGTGAACATACACATACACACACACACACGGACATGGACATGGCCGCAGATATAAATACAAATATAGTAATAGTAATACAGATACAGATGCAGAACGTAGACATAGACGTACAGGGGGGACCCACGTACAATGTCATTAAGCAGTCAGGCACAGACATTTTGGTAGGGACACACGCACACACACATAGATACACATATATATCCACACGGAAGTGAAAATTGAAAAATAGCAAACACACATTTTCACCCGCAGTTGACGCTGACGATGTTGCATGCCACCCCTCAAACGTAATGAAAAATGTCGCCAGCAGCAGCAGCATTACATCAGTCGAAGCAGTAGCTGGAGCTGGAGCTGGTGCCGCGAATTCTGCCTGCACCCGGACCACGGACCACGGTCTGGAGGAGAATCTGCCTGCCCCGCACTCACACAATTTCAAAAAGAAAACTCAGTTAAAATGCTTAACAGTTTCCACAACGTCATCGTCATCCTCATCCTCATCCTTATCCTCGTCCAATGTGAACTCTATGATGGAGCTGGCTGCTCTTGCTCTTGCTCCTGCTCCCATCTCTCTAGCTCCATGTCCTGTTTCCATTCTGGCTCTGAAGCTCCGACTGCATCTGTAAACGAATCAGGTGGCCCAGCTGCCAGTTGTCGGCTGCTGGAAATTGCATTTGTATTGGCAGCCGCCATTGGCAATGGTGCTCTGCTCCTCCATTCCATTCAGCTGGTTTTTGGACCAGGTAATACACTCGCACACACACACACACACACACACACACACAACACTCGCAGGAGACAATCGAATTAGTTTGGTAGTTGCCACATCCCCATCACATCCACAGCCATCGCTTCAAGACAAATAAGGACTATCTATCGTCTGGCACCCCAGCCGTCAAAAAGGACAAGCCATTGCATAACAATTTTGCATATCGATTACGGGATCATTATGCCAGGACCAAAAATACATTAACTTTATATTCATGAAAGTAAAGTACCCAGATACTCGTATGTGGAATGCTGACAGCTTCTGCAGATGCTGGCTGGCTGTTGCATGAGAATGAGGGCCTTTTTTGGATATGCAAAGTATCGAATAAGAAATTCCCTCAACCTTAAGCCAATGGGTATCAAAGGGGAGCTAAAAATTGTATTGGTTTTGGGCATTGAATCATAAATGAGTGGGCTTCTGGCAGGAATTGGCCCGATTCTTAAGCAGGAAGCCCCAAAAAAAGAGCTTAAAATATTTGGACAATAAACGTTTCCATTCGTGATATGCGAGTTTTCCAGATCTATACTGGTCAAATAACTATGGTTTGTTTTTCGAATGTGTTTTCTTTTAGAGATCTAGAAAAATAATTCATATAGCTGCCACTTCTTTGCCTGCTGCCTTAAAGCGAGATATTAGAAGAAGAAATTTCCTGATTTCGATGGAGGCTGCATTCAATTTTCCTATAAGTGTTTTTTATTTAAAACAAAACCGCACTCTCTCTAGTAAGTAGATTTTTTTAGGAAATTTTTTTTTGTTATTCCCTCTCGGATACTTGACACATTTTTTTGGTGTCTGATTAAGTTTCGATTTACTGCCGGGAATGCGGAAAGATAGAGTGCACTTACCGCCATGGATTCGGATTCCATGGCAATTCACTTGATTCAATTTTAGTTTCAGTGTTTTATATATTTTTAAATATTTTTTTTTGAAATGTTTATTGGGTGGTGCTGGACGCACTTGTACTCGTACTCGTCGCAGTATTCTGCCGATGATAATTTGCTTTGGGAAAGCTTTAATTTTATTTTCAATTTTTGAATTGCAGTCTGCATTGCACTTTGTTGTGCTGCTGCATTGCAGTTGACATGTTCCGTAAAATGGCAAAAATGAAATGCAGTCACGGGCAGAACCAGATAGAGAGTAGTGAGTGGAGGGAGGGGGGGTAGAATGAACCAAATCAAATGCACATTTTTCAAATTCATTGAATTTTCAGCGCATTTACAACGAAATATTCAGCCAGAAACGAATGGAAATTCGAATGGCAACAGCCAGCATCGAGTGTGTGGGTGGGTTGCTCTGTCGCTCTGTCGCTCCTCTCATTTATGTTATTTCATTTCATTTGTTTTTACATGAATATATGTATCTGTATGGATTTATATGGATATGTACATATGTATGTTTGGATGCCATGCAAGTTGTATTTTTCGTCCTTTATATATTTTGTTGGCCGGGGAGGAAAGGCAATTGTGCAGCGTTGGCAAATTTAATTGGAAATGAAGAGTGTGTGTATGTGTCTGTGTGTGTGTGTGTGTGTGTGTGTGTGGCAGTGCCAGTCAGTCAGAGGCTCCATCTCCCATGAAATCTGAGTTGTGCACAAGATTATTTTGTCAATAATCGAAATAAATTGAATTTATGAAATGAATTTTATTATGAACGAGCACACACTATATATGTATGTATACATCATGGAAATATATATGTATGTGTGATATATGCACAAATTAGTTATACTAATTGAAGTCTATCAAATAAGTATTCCATGGATGAAATCTGTCGGACTTTGCTTTGAGTGATTTGTGTGCGAAATTTAATCACAGCATTTGAAGTAGATTTCTTTTTGATGATGAGGTCATTAGGGTGGCGGTCGACTGCTAGATCATCATTTCGTATTCCTTTCGCCTTGAATTATTTACTTAAAAATATGCAAATATTTTTCTTGGGCCAAGTTTTCTCGCTTTTCCATAAGTTCCATTTCTTTTTTTCTTTTGTAATTTTTGATGGCCATTAAATGCAAATTATAAACGCAAAAAAAAATATACAAAAACAACAAGTTCTAATGGACGATGGAGCGCTGACCGTTCAGGTCCATAGAAGGTCCAAGAAGACACACACACATATATTTGTTGGTGGCCATCCACCATCAGCCATTTGCCATTCGAGGCATTAGCGCTCAATTTAGCTTTTAATGCCATTTCCGTTGCCTTAAATACAAATTCAATTACTCAAACACACAGATACACAAAGGCACACACACACACACACACACATACACCCACATAAAGAGAAGGCTATAAACACAAACCCACACAGATATCCAGATCCAACACAGTCGTGGGTAGCGCCATAAGTGCGTTTAAAATTGAAATAATTTTATTACGCATACGCCCCTCAGTGCCGTCACCGCGGCTGACGCCGCCGCCGCCGCTTGATGGCCGACCATACGACACATAAATTGAAGCACACATTGATACCTTCACAAGCACACACACATATACACAAATACAAGTGGACGCACACACATACATATGTATGTATGCACAAGCAAACGTTAAAAAGGACTCACCTGCATGGAGCGACGACTGGAGCCGCTATTCGATCGCGACAGCATTGGTGGCCGCCGCTTGGTGGCACCGCGTCCCGCCAGCAGATTATTGAGCAGCGACGGGGAACGAGCACAGATGAAGGCGTGGAACGAGGAGACCGTAAATACACCCAATTTGTTCAGCGTGTTCTTTGTTGGCCTGGACACGTGAGTGAGCAGCGACTGTGGTACGAAATAAATCCAAGAATATTTATTATTAAAAACAAATAGAGAGAACATAAAGAGAAAGAAGTGTTTTTAAATGAAAGTCAAAAGGTTGAGCCCTTTCCGAGAGACCACACAACTAATCTTATTTCCCCAGCTATTATCCCTACACACACACACACACACACACACACACAGAAAAGCTTACGGAAAAAAGGAGTGGGGGCACCTACTATGCAAATAATCCTTTGAGCGGGCGCTGAGCTGAAGTGAAGTTGTGCTGCTCTCTTCACAGGTGCTGACTGGTCTGAAGTTGTTTGCATTTTGTGGCTATTAATAATAGATAATGTTGCTTTTCACTGCACTTCTACCTGCATAGAGGGTAGCAGCAACTCGTACCCCTATCCCTATTCCTGCTGGCTATTCGGCTGCTCTTTCCAACCCTTTTCAGTCAGTCAGTCAGTCAGACATCCTCAATCATCTCTCTCTCTACGCTTAACCATGGTGTCTTTAGTTAAGGGCGAGCGAAACTTCCCTTTAAGCTCATTTAAGATGCTTAAACTTTGTTATGGAGATTAATTGTGCATGTTCGGGTTTTGATTTGACTTAGATTTGGAAGTGGTATTGGGGGCGGAAAGGACAGCCAGACAGACAGTACAGCAGGCATTGTTCGAATAGGTAGAGGTAATTATAGACAACTCGAACACGTAAAGGGTTTAGAAGAAAACGGGTTTGCTCTGTGTGGAATGGATTGGGGGAGTAGGAAGTGGGGGAGTAGAAAGTGGGGGAGTAGGAAGTGGGGGAGTAGGAAGTGGGTATTATTGTTCTGGGGATTTTCGGCATTGTGGTTGTATTGTGCGGGTCCTAAGCTCTTAACGTGGCTGTGAATCCTGGTTTTGATGTTTGCAGCTAATGTTGGTGGGCGGGGGCTACAGCTTAGTCCTGGCCTGCTGTCTTGTTCCCCGGCATTAGGCATTGATTAAGGGGAGAGGGTGGGCGCGGGTTCTGCAAAGGTATTTTCCGTGGAATTTCTCAACCGCTGCCAAACAAGGCAGCCTATCATATTTCTTCTTGCTGGTTCTCTATCACGTTTTTTGGCTAAGCTGTGGCCATAAACGGGGGCCAAAGCCACCATTAATTGCCCAGTGGCCTGGTGGCCTGGTGTCCTGGCAGGTATGTGCCATAACTCACCTTTGGATTGGGCAACTCTCCGCTCTGCAGCGAGGCCATGTAGCAGCGCAATCGGAACTGTTCGCAGTGCAGTCGCTCGAGATTCTCCTCCCACTGCAGTATCTGGCCCTGGATCTGATGACGTGTCTCCTGATCGGTGACAACTGATTGCTGCAACTCGGCCATGTGCTTCAGCTTGTGATCCTGCAAAAGGAAAGGGAGGGCGTTAAAACAAGCATATGCATATTGTATGTATGTATTTATATCCTGTGTATCCTGCGTGTGTGTGTGTGTCTCTGTGTCTGTGGTGTTGCAGTGCGGCACTCGTGTCGGGTTATGAAAGGCATTCGAGGCATGGGGCATCATTAGCATTTCATGGCAGCTTTGTTCCACTGCTGCGCTGCATCCACTGCTGTCTACTGCTGCCTACTGCTGCTGCGGTGGCTGCCATTTGACGAAAATACATAAATCACGCGTCATGTGCAGCTACAATTTTCCCCATTTTCCCCTTTAGCTGCTGCTGCTGTTGGCGCAATTCAAATATCTCTTGGTTGCCCTGCTCCTGCTTGCCCCACAGCCCTTTCTATGGGCACGAGGATTGAAGTGCGTTGGCAATGCACCAAAAAAAGAGAGAAGAAGAAGGGTTAGGAGCCATAGATCCACACATAGGGAGATGCATATACATGGCCCTGTTTTCATTACAAATACCGTTTGACTTCCGCAGCAGCAGCAGCAGCAGCAGCAACCTCTAGCTCTCTCTCTCTCTCTCTCTCTCGCCGTGCCACCTCTACCCTCTGTTGGGGGGGGGGGGAACTGCTATAGGTGGATTTCCACCAATTCAAAGCCCCGTCGCACTGTTTGAATCCCACTTTCACGTGCATAGATTTCATGGGGCACGTGATTGTTTCATTTTGGGTTTCTCTCTCTCTTCCACTCTCTTTGTTCCCCCTTCTGCACCTATTTTTCTCTCTCTCGCTCTCTTGGTGGCAGCATCAACAATGCCATATTGAATGTGAGCCAGTAAGCTGACAATTATTTGCAGATGCAGTTGGATGTTGCAGTTGCAGTTGCATTTACCATTGCACTGTGCATCTGTACCTGTACCTGTGCCTGTGCCGTGTGCCGTGGGCGTGGCAACAACCTGAATAGGCACTTTCGATGTTCGACATTTTAATGAATGTGTACACATAAACAGGGACCTGGGATCCCTGCTGGAACACACTGTCTGTGGAGAGGGGCACGCAAATTGCATCTATCTCTCTCTCTATCTGCCACTCTCTGTAGCCATCTCTTTCTATTTGAGCTCCTGTGTGTGTGTGTGTGTGGTGTGGACGTTGAGCCTTTTCAATGTTTGTTTTACGTGGAAATAAATCAAAAGTTTTGTGCATTTTATTTGCACGTGTTTCGGTACGTACGTATACTTGATATAACAATGGCAAACAATACGTGAGGGGTTAAACAGAGCACAGAGTACAGTAGAGTAAATTACTATAAGTCCAAAATCGATACTCCTGTCTCCTGTTCCTTAATTCAATGGCCATCATTTCTAGTTTAGGAACCCCCACACATCTATCTCCTGGTTGGAGGCTCTCCAAGTTGGGTAATTAATAAACCAAAATCCCATTATACTACACTACCCCCTAGTAGAGATGCAGGAGGGGGAGGAGGAGCAGTAGGACGACTCTATACCATCGAGGAGTTCGTTCTTGGCCTGCTGCTGTCAATGGCATTTGGCACTTGAGGAAAGCTGCTTATTTGACAAACACAAGCCGGAAGGAAGCAAAGGAGGCGGGGCCAAGAGGCAAGAGGCAGAGTCAGTGCCAGAGCCAGAGCCAGTGATGAGTAGGGTACTTGTAATGGAGAAGGGTAATGCTACGACTGGATGGGGGAGCACAGTTTTGTGATTATTTACAACACTAAACAGTGTGGAAGTGTCTGGAAGGCTGCAAGGCAACCAGGCAGCAGGCAGGCAGGCAACAGTTTGTCCTTGTCAAAGTAATATGCGGGGATCTCTGTCTCTGTTTCTGGTCCTTCTGGTGTCTCTGTGCCCCATAAATAGCTCTCGCCCTCTCTGACCGGCTTGACCATTAATCGCCTCAGGCATTCAGTTTCCCTTGTCCCCTGGTGTCGGGAGCCCACTGGCCTCACATTTTGGGGGGAGCTACACTCCAAGGGTTAATGGCAATGTTAATGGACTTGTAATTGCCATGCAATTGGCAATGTAAATCACGCACAATAACTCCTGCTCAGTGATCCATAACCTGTGGCAAACGTCTTTCCTTGTGGTAGCTGCGAAATGTCCCCTGCACATGCATATGCAAATGTGGGAAGGCGCTTAAACGTTTTCCACTTGGTGTGGAGTACTCCCATTTTTTGTATTGGGAGTAAATTTTCATTATTTTAAAACAGCTTTCAGCTTTCAGATTTCCCTCTTTCTTTTAATCGTTTTCCTCGGGTTAATGCTTTTTAACAGAGTTCCGTTTCCTCTCTCTCTTAACTTCACCTTCTATGAACAGAAGTTTGCGGGGGAGCGGGTGAGGGCTCTCCCTCTCTCCTGGGGGTCTCCCAACGATTGTTTGGTGCGCAAAAACCACCATTCCTTCAGCAGTTTGGTTGGCTGCACTTCTGTCTTCGGCCTGGTCACGGTCTCTCGCTGCTGCTGCTGCTACTGCTGCGGTTGCTGCTTGTTTTGACACATGTCACACGCTAAGTGACAGCACCAGTCGCAGTCGTAGAATCATTTCCATTCCCCATTGCCCAGTCCCAATCCACAGCTCGAAGAGTGGTTCTGGCTCTGGTTGCATCTCCGGCTTGAGGTCGTCTCCACTACATTCCATTCCCGTCCTTCACTGCCATCTCAATTCCCGTGAATTATATTATTGCTCCCCATCGTTGGATTCCCCCACTATCTACTCCCACGCTCCTGTTCCTACTCCTGTTTCTGTCTCTTCTTGACGATGGGTTTTTGCGGTTCGCCTATTTAGTTGTCCTATCCTCTTCTTTTTCCACCCCCTTCCACTGATTCTGCTTCTGCCCGTTTCCACCGCTGTGTGTGCCCTGTCCTGCACCCCCCTGTTGTCGTGTGGTCGTGTTCCTGCGGTCCTGCCGTTGTCTGTTGCGCTTTCATTAAGCGCCACTTGAGGATGCCTCTTCCTCCACTGTGTGACGACTCCCCATACGACAATTTTCTCTCTTTCCACTCGGCAGAAACAGAAGCTTGAAGCAGCAGAAGCAGCAGAAGCAGCAGCTTCAGCTTCAGTTTCAGAGCTCCAGCTGCCATTGCCATTTGTTGCTATGGCTGCTGCTGCTGCTGTTGCTGTTGTTGGTCTGCCATTTCCGCTTCCGTGCAGTGTACACTGTACTACAGTAGATTTCTATTCTATTCTATTTGGTTTGGTTCAGTTCATAGTTGAGACTTTAGAGAGTTCATGGCTCTTTGGTTTCTCTAGTCTCTCTGTAGTTGTCTATGCAAGAGGGTGGTAGTGTGTGTGTGTGTGTGTGTTTACTCTCTGGAGTACAATTAAAAAATACATTTTACCATTGTGTTAGTTGTCCATTCGTTGAGTGCATGACAGGCCAAAGATGCCTCAAATGCGGCAGGCAACCAGCCACACAAAACAAAACACAACATGGAACATCACACAACGTGGAAACAATGACTGAAATAATAATCATGCACTGGCAGGCAGGAAAGGACTCCACTACTCGTGGGCAGGGGGATGATATCAGTTTATTTTGTTTGCCGCTGCTAATGGCTTCAACGTCCTTGCCACCAGCCCAACAGTCCACCATTCGCTCTCCCTCCCTCGCTCCCCTTCTTCGTATAGCATCACTGCCAGAGAGACACAATAACAATCAATTAACACAAGGAGTAAGCCACGAGGGCGAGGAGCAACAGCGGGAGTCCTGCCCCAAAGGGTATTGAGTTATTCAATGGAGTCGCCTTGGCTGAAATGACTTTTGACATGGCTTGTGCATTAAATGGCTGCTCTCCATTGCAGTTCAAAAGTCACAGAGAGAGAGGGAGAGCGAGAGCGAGCGGGTCAAACCCTACCGTCACCCCTCTTAACCACAGATGAGCAGCAGCAGCAGCAGCAGCAGCAGCAGCAGCAGCAGCAGCAGCAGCAGCAGCAGCAGCAGGGCTGAGTAGGGGTTGGGGTTTGGTTTGGGTTAGCTTTAGGCCGTGTCCACAAAAGGCCTCCTACTAAATTGTAGGGAGGACAACTCGCATGGGCCTGCATAAATGCTGACCACAAAATGATGCCACATTATATAACGTGCGAGTGTGCAGCTGAGTGGCACCAAAAGGGGCACAGGCAGGCGGCGCGGGTGCAAAAGGAAAAAAGAAAACCCCAAAAACCCCAGACCCCTAAACTGGCGCCTGTTTCTGTGGCCACAACCAGAACGTGGGGGATGAACCATACGTAGGCAGACGAACGAGACGGAACGGACGAACCGGTCGGCTGTTGACAATTGAATTGAATTTTCCGCCCATGACCACACACAGACCGACCACGCCCCCCTTTTGTCAGCGCCTACATAAAGCATATTTTTGCATCTGCATGCAGCAGGCATGAGGCAGCAACAGAAGACCCTCTCTCACTGCCACCTCTACCCGCCTCCTAGCCCAACAAAAACAAATCAAAAACCAAAGCAAACGCATCCTGCAAGAGGCACAGTTAGAGTGGTGGGCAGCGTGGGGTGGGGGCATTAAGGGCTGAGGGCTGAGGGTCCCCGGTTCCTGGTTCCATGTCCTGACCAGAGTCAGGACAGTGCCTGCAACCATATGCCAGACCCATTTCCTGTGCAACTTTCGGACCAAAAGTGGCAAAAATATTCGCACGTTTGCCCAAAAACAAAGCTCTACGCTCTACCCTCTCTACAATAGTGGGAAGGGGGGTACGTAGGTGCTGGGCCATAGGTCATCACATACATACCCACATATGTGTGGGTGTTGCCCCATATCATCCCCGCACCAACCCTTTGTGCGTGCCTTTTGTGCCGGACTTTGGAGTTCAAACTCATTTCTCATATTTCTTGCCATAAATTTGTACCATTTTGGCATTAGTTTATGAAACGCCACGCCCACCCTCTACACATCACCTCTATCCTACCTCTATCAATGTGTGTGTGTGTGTGTGTGTGTGTGTGTCAGGTCCAAGTTTAGTCTTTATTATTTTTTGCCATTTTCCAAGCAAAACTTGGCACAAAAAAAAACAGGGAGCGAGGGTGTTCCAGAACAAGTAAATTTGATGG
Organism: Drosophila subsilvestris; assembly: GCA_035043285.1. Lineage (NCBI taxonomy): Eukaryota > Metazoa > Arthropoda > Insecta > Diptera > Drosophilidae > Drosophila > Drosophila subsilvestris. The sequence goes on along the minus strand of JAWNNB010001724.1, from coordinate 3,661,770 downwards.
TAATTATAAACTTTATGGTTTCATTAAAAAATATTTGAAACGAAAGAAAATTTAACACAATACTACGAATGGCATGAGGCAGGATGGTGGGTGGGGGGTGGTGCGAAACAATGGCTTTTCCCCTTTCCACTCCCACACCCCACGCAACACAGACGGAACTTTCTTGCTGGCTACATTTTGTGCGGCTTTAAGTTGGGGGTCTAATTAAGTAAAGTTTTTGGCTCAAGTTTAAATTAACTAAATATGCATTTCATTATAATTTCGGGGTTTACACACATTTTCGGTTTATGGTTTATGGGTTATGTAACGAAACTGCCATAGCAGAAAGAGAGCGAGAGAGAGAGAAACATGAGAGAATGAATACTCGTCGTAAGAGATTGCGATGTGAAGGCGTGAGGATTGAGATTGCGATTGAGAGGGGAAAATCCTAGTGGTTGTGGTTGAATTTCCGTTTAATTATTATAAAATTAATTGCACACTTTAGGGCTTTCGCTGTAAGGTTGCCGTAAGGATGCTGCAAAGATGTACGTAAGAGAGTCCCCCACTTGTATGTATGTATGTGTGTGCGTGTGTGTGTGCTCTGCGTTTTTTGTATGCGTGAGTGCGTTTTTGCCCTCAAGAGTGGGCAATGAAAAAGTTTAAAGGGAAATTTAATCTTAAATCACTGCCAGGCAGGCAGGCAGGCAGCCTGCCGCTTACCACTTCTGCTTTCCAGCTCAGCAGTCAAGAAAAACAATTTTCATTTAGTCGAATGCTTTCATAAAGCGCAATTAAAATATTTGTACTGCCCCCACCAGCACCGAACGAACATTCCCCTCTTGCCGTTGCACCCACAAAATTGCATTAAGCTTTCAATTCACCAACGATGCATCATTTAATTAGTGCAATTATTTAAAATCGATGGCTCTGCCACAACAAAACCTTTCTTGACCCACACACACACAAAAAAGACCGCGGCGGTTCAGCAAAAAACTGTTAAAAAACCTGCATAGAGAGTTGTTTAAAAATAAAGAAAGAAAACATTTGGCAAACAAACAAAAAAAAAACGTTATAATAATAACGTAGAATGTTAAAGCAAACAGCAATTTAAAACAAGTAGGAAAAAAGCAGACACGTACATATGTATGTACATATGTATATTTATGATTAATTTATGAGATCCATTTATGTTATATTAATTGTATCCTGTATCCGAAGTAAGTAAGCAATTCTTACTTTTCCGCATGGCAAACATCTCATCGAAAGTCATAAGGTCCTCCTTGTATGAGGGTATCGAAAAAAACATCAGTTGAGGGAGAGAGACAGCGCAACAGGGGATTGGGCATGGGAGATAGCTGGGTCTACAGCAGCAGAGTTAGTTGGAATTGGTAGGCGTGACGGGGGAGCCAGTAGAGTGGGGTGGGGCGGGGCGATGTGGGATGCAGTGAGAGCTGCTATTGAGCTGAAATGACAGCCGCCATTGCAAATTGAAAGCAGCAGAAGGCATGGATGGGGGAGTTGGGGGGGCGCAGGCAGGCAGCAAGTGAGCCTTGTTTAGACAGCGCCGCCATGGCAATTGCACACCAGGTGGCGAGGGGTGGGGTTGGGGTGGGGTGTGGTGTGGTGGGGTTGATGAAGAATAGGGAGGGTGTCAGTGGAGGAAAGTGCTGGCTGTCGTAGGAGTCGTAATTAGAGCGTAAAAACCAGAGCGTACGAAAAACCAAACGCGCTCGGCCAGCTACTACTATTTTTTGTTTTTGTTTTTTTTACGGCTCTGCATTGTGTAAATGTGTCTGTGTATCTGTGTGTGCAGATACAGATACATATACATATACATATATTAATGTACGTTTGTGTGTGTGTGTGTGTGTGTGTGAGTGCTTTATGCGAAAAGAAAAATATATAGCTAGAAAAAGAAAAAGCAGCAGCAGCGGTAGAGATGGGTAGAGAGAGAGAGAGAGAGAGATCGTGGAAGGGCGACAAGCTAGAGAAAAGCTAAAGCAAACGAAGCGAAGTGCTGCCAAAACCTTCACCCCAGCACCCTGCCACATTCCCTCCCTCCACACACTCCCACACCATCACACTCCTGCCCCTCGTGACACATATATGATTATTTCCGAAAGGTGACAGCTATAAAAAAAGCAACAACACCAACAACTACAGTAACAGGGGGATCCAGTGCAGGGGGGCGGGGGTGGTCTAGGTAGGCGGCAGTCAAGCATGTGGGCGGGCCCATATCATACACAAAAGGAGACGGCAAGACAACAAGAGAGAAAAAAAGAAGAGGCAGAAAGAAAAAAAAACCCATAGAGGGACATATGGGACAGACAGAGGAGAGACAACACTGTTGCTCTTTTCACACACACGCACACACACACACACACACATAGAAAGAGAAGAAGTGGGCAAGAGGGCAACATGCACACCCACCAATGAAGAAGCGTGAGAAGCAATGTGAGCAGCACCCAAGCACAGCATCCACATATGGCGTCATAAAAGGCCCAAACAAACAACACAGAAGCTCGTTGCTGTGACACCTTTTCTCTGCTGCATATTCTCTTTTTGTATCTTCCTTTCTTTTAATTTCATTCAGGGCACTTCTCCTTCCTACCCCTCCATCATACATCCATCCATCCATCCCTTCCTTGTTTTATTTTATTTGTTTATTTTTTGCGTATTTTTCTAGCAAATTAATTAACAACAAATGCTGAAAGCAAAATGCAAAATGCAAAACTGCATTTTATGGGACCACTCCTTAAGCCTTTCATTTAATTAATATTCATCCAACAAGTTTTTTCGGCTAACTGCGGTCCCCCACTCCATCAAAAGGGGGAGATAGACAGTGGGACAGGGTGAGCGGGGCAGGGACAGGGGCACCCTCTTATGGCAATCTCGGACTTCCGCTCAATGGTTTTTTCCGCTCTGCTTTTTGGCTTACTTTTTCCCCGGCAGTTGCACAGAAGACAGTGCAAAAAAAAAAAAAGAAGGAAAACGCAGCAGTTCAAGGAAGTAATTATGGTTTATCCAAAGGGACAGATAGTGGAAGACGAATGACGGCGGAGAAGAGGAGAGGACTCGCTCAAACTTCAACTTTGAGAGAAAAGAAAAACTAAATTAAAAAAAGGGCTGCAAGAAGTCAGCGGGCTGAGAGAGAGTGGAAAGTAAGATGAAGAAAATACTATAAACAGAAACAGAAATAGAAGCAAGATTTATTTAGATAAGGTAAGGCATTTAGGCACTCTCCTGCTTGCAACTGAAAACAAAATAGAAAAATCATTCTGCCTCATGCCTCATCTTGTGCCAAGGCATCTACAGGGCAACAGCAGCAACGGTTGCAGATCGGAGATAGTAAGTATCTCCATCGGAAGTAAGAAATTTCCGCATATTTTTAGCGCTGTCTGGGAAGGAAGGCTTCACTCTATACCCAGACACCTTGTATGGCACCGGAAGAAGAAGCCAAAGCAGTAAAAACACCAAAGCGAAATAAGATAAGCGGAAGCAGCAACAAGCAGCAGAGACAAATATCAGCCAGGTGCATGAAATGTAAGCTAGAGGTAAGGGATATTCTCTCTATTTTTGCATGGTTTTTCTCTCACTCGTATCGGCTTGTAGCGGTGTAAATAGTTTAAGGTCTCAAAAGGAGACCTCACCTTACTCTGCATATATCCCGCATGGATATCAGCTTCATCTAAAACAGCAGCCGCCGCGATAGTAATGAAAGCAGCGATGCTGACAGCAGCAGCAGCAGCGGGAGAGGAGAGCGATGGCAGCGACAGAGACAGAGACGAATGAATCAAGTTTCAGTGAAGGACAGGGACGGACAACATAATTGTCTTTTGGAGTCCCTGCTAACTAACTAGCAACAACAGCAGCAGCAGCAGCAGTAGGAGAAGAAAGTGGGAGAAGGGCACCCAACAAAAGAGGAATAAGACGAAGCGGAGAATGAAGAGTGAGCCAAAGCGAAACAACAACTGAAAATGACATGATGAAAAATAAATATACAAATAAAGTTTACTTTCTTCAAAACAAGACAGTTGGCAGTGCTTTCGTTGGGTTTCTTTCCGTATTTCCGTAGAGGGTTTCTGGACTCCTCCATCCCCCATTCTCCAACCTCCAGCAACCATCCACCATTCATCCATCCTCTGCCTCCATAACCCACCAGAGGCTTCAGCCAGAGAGCATTTATCGTGGGGCAAGTGCAATTTCTTGTAGTTTCAGTTCGAGTTCAATTCTGTTTGCTTTTGCAATCTCGTATTCTTCTTTTTGCTGCGCCGCCACCCTCCCTCCCTCACTCTTTCCTCGTTGTTTTGCGTTTCCCTCACTTTGATTTGTTCGCCGTCTTCTGTAGATTCCCGTTCCCCCTGTCCACTAGACTTATTCACAGTCGGCACAGAAAAGTTTTCCTGTCGTCGTCGTCGTCGTTGTCGGGGAAGAGAAAATAAATTGCAGTGCAGAGAAAATTTTACGCTGTTTGCCGCGAAATTGATGGGGAATTGATTTGAAAGCAAATACATAAATAGTTGCAAGTGGTAGCACACACCCCGCCCCCTGAAACCGCCTTGCCCAACAATGGCATAAATCTCGGGGGGACTGAGACTGAGCCTGAGACTGAGAAATTGGTTGGGAATGTTGACGGAAAATGTAGAAATTGCGATTGTTGTGTTCCATCTCTCTCTCTCTTCCTCTCTCTATCAATATCATTCGCTGTCTCTTTCTGTGTTGACTTCCGCAATATTGAGAAATTGTTGTTGTCTCTAACGGAGTTATCTATCTGTCTGCGGCAATTTGTTTTTCTACTTGATTGCCCTAACCAATGCGCGGGAGAGAGAGAGAGGGAGAGAAAGAAAGAGAGAGGTCTGGAATCAGATATGGGACTCGTTAGGACAGGACTGATTTTTGAAGGGAATCATTAGTGGAGTTTTGATTAATTTCGAATGAACTTCGGAATGAAAATCATCTGCTCCGAGATTTATTCTTCAAAAATCAGGGGGACATGCGAAAAGTGAAGCAGAGAATGGAAAAACAAAATATACGAAGTGAGTGATCGCTGCTGTTTAATCTTTATAGTACAGTGTGTTTCATAGCTAGTCGTAGAGCTTCTAGAAATAAGCCTTCCACCAGCTATAGCTTTTCCCAACTGAATGACTTCTGCGGAAATTCGCCTTAATTCCATTTAAAACTCCAAGTTTACAAGATACTAATTTGATTATTTAACTAAAGTGCAGTGCGTTTCATAGCTGTATGCTATCCTTCTGTATGCCCTCTTGGCTGTCAAGTTGAATTTTTCAATTTTATATCAATAACAAAAATACCTGTTCCCATTGAATGCTTTTTCAATATGCAATTCTAACGAAAAATTCCTTAAAACTGGGCGTACTTTTTCCACTACACAAGACAGTTTATTGTGTGCGGGAGGCGGGAGGCGGGAGGAGGGAGGGCAGGGTTACCTGGCAACTCCGTCAGTTAACAAAAGACATTCTTTGGCTCTGCCTCTCTCTCTCTTTGTGCATTTGTCAATCAATAAATAACCCATACATTCGTACTCGTACTCGTATCGGTGTTCACTTGGAAAATTCCACTGAAATGCAAAATAAATGACAGTGCGTTTCAAAGCAATACAGAAACAGATTTGATGTAATCTCAATTCAATAAGCGGCTCCGCTCCTTGCCTCCTATCTCGCCTCTCCTTTCATCCATCCATCCACTGACTGCATTAACAAGACGATTATCCTCATGCCCACAATCGTCTATGGAAATGTCTATGCACATGTTTGGCTGCCTTACATTACTGAAACGCAGCTTCTGGTGTCGAGTCTGCCTGCATATATATCGCTTTTGACATGGCCATGTTCTATTCATTCGCCATTTCAGCCACTTGGCAAAATTGACTTAACTCTCAAGCAGCAACAAAGCCACAAGCCATGCTGCAGTCCCCCCCGCAGCCATTTCCCATCCAACATCCAACATCCACCATCACCCATCACGAATCCAATCCAATCCCGAGCATATCTTTTCAACTACAACAAAATGCAACCGCAATCCAAACTTGTACTCGTGGCATGCCTCATCTTGGCACCATTTGTGCCACACATTCCCTGCCAGGTGCTCCTCCTGCGGCAGCAACCACAACGCATACTTTCGCACGCCATCTACTACCTCATGCATCCTGCATTCTGCATCCTGTATCCTGCATCACAGCCACAACAGCTTGAGCTCTCGACGTGGAATCTCGCAGTCTGTGTAGTGGAATGTATTTTGGGGTTTTTGGGGAATCCACTTACGAGGGGCACGGCACACACGGGTACAATAATAATATATGCATGCATGTACGGGTAGTAGAAGTGTGTCTGTGTGTCTGTGTGTGTGCCTGTGTGGGTATTTACTTACCGATTCAATGGCCTTCTCCAGTCGAAAGATCTCCTCCTGGAGGAGATGTAGTGTTCCCGTTTTGCCGCGATGACGTGCAAAGGCAGCGGCACAGGCGCTATGTATGCTGTTCACCCAGTTCTCGAGCTCCACCTGCGGAACAGAAAGGAATGAAGAGGAAACGGTGAGGACTGGTTAAAGAGGAAACGAGGTAACAAATTGCAGGACCAAATGCACCGCAAGCAATTTGCTTGCTGCTCCCCAGCGCCAAACGTCGAACTTCTGCCGTGGCCCATCGTGTCACCTCCGTCATTGCTGTCGTTGGCTGACTATCAGTTATGCAAATTTAATGACAAATCACGTTGGCCCAGCGAGAGAGAGGACGGCGGTGGAGGAGAGTTGGCAACCTGACAAACTGCCACAGAGAAAGCGAAAGAGAGAGAGCGAGGGGGAGGGAGAGGACGTGGTGGGATGGAGCGTATGCCTTTGAGACATGTAACAGTTTAGGGCACAAGGATGCGGCTGCTGCAGCTGCAGCTCCTGTTCAAGGCAATCTGCCAGTTGGCAGTCAGTCAACGCCGAGAGTTGCCTCATCCACACCTCAATCACATCCTCACACCCCGCCTCGCCCTCCACTGACCATTTTGTGAGCCTTTTGCGGCTTGCGTCAGTTAACGCCTGCGTCAGCGTCAGCATCGTTCGTCCTCGTCCATGCCCATGTCCTCGTCCTGCATCTGTAGCTGTATCTGTATCTGTAGCTGTATCTGTGAGCCATGTATATTCATATATCTGGGGGCAGGACATCTGTATGCATCTTCTGCTGCTACTGCTGCTTTATGTGGCATACATTTTAGCCTGGCGATTATGAGGAGACTGCGTCTGAGGCCTGTGTGGAAAGGCCGCGAGCGCTGAACTCGGGCTCGGGCTTGGGCCCGGACCCAGGCCCAGGCCCAGGCCCATCCTTGCACATCCTTGTGCAAACAAATTTCAGTTGCCAGTCGCCTTGCCGTTGCCTGGCCTTGCCTCATAGTTTTCCTTGAAGGACTTGTGTGCGCCATGGATATTGACTGCTCAAAATGAGAGCCTCAGGCACTGTGGCATCCTCATTCTACCCCCCCCCCCCCAACACCCATCCACCCACCCCATTCGCCCCCTAGAAAGACTCACCTGACAGGGCGCCTGGAAGAGATAGGCATCTCCGAATGCCGTGCTCAGACAGAAGATGTAGTCACGCTTGGGATGCTCGGGTATCGGTTGCATAATTGCACCATCCACAATAATTAAATGCTTGGGCGCCGCCTCCACGCTCCGCCCCTCACGGGAGTCGCATGGATAGAAGAGCAGGGTGGTGCCCTTCAGGCACACCCAATACCCCTTCCAGCCACGCTTTCGTGCCAATTCGATTTGATGCTTCTTGCGTAGTAACCATTTCTTCACCGATAGGAAGCTGTATTCGCGTATAGAGAGAAAGAGAGAGAGAGAGAAAGAGAAAGTTAGAGATTGGTTCAGCTTCAGAGTTCCCTACCCTTCCCCTGCTTGGGGAATTGTAATCCTAGAGAGGAGAGTGGCAGAAACTTCCACAGCTTCCAGCAGGGAATCTCCTTCATAACTCTTCGCACACTTTATCATAATAATGTTAATCCTCAGACTCATCTTTGTGCCCCTCTCCGGCTGGCTACCTTAATCACTGCGAAATTATATTCCTTGGTGACCCCCAAGGGAGACACACACACACATACAAACTCAAGCAGAGATAGATAGATAGAGACCCAGGGACACAGGGAGGACGGACTCCATCCTGGGGGTTATTTATGATGACTTGTTGGACGTGCTCTCCTGCTGCTCCTCCTTTTGGTGGCTGCCACAGATTACATCAACTGGAGGAATAAGAACTGAAGGAAGGAGGAGGACTACACTGTGTGATAGACTGACATCAAGTAAGAGGTTTGGGAAGGGGGTGGGGCTCTAGTTTAAGGACTTCTGATATCTTGAAAGATTGCTCAGTGATGCACACTGCACATAGAGAAATTTAATTTTAGTTGATGATACTCTAAGAAGGGTCTAAAAATATGCTTCGAAATGTTAATAAGAGAATTCAAGATCAATTTTCGCCTGGCTCTCTGACTGAGAAAATATATATTTATCCCCTGCATCTAATTTTCTATTCTTCTTCTATATATTTTGTACATAAAAACAGAAGAATTTTGTTCTTAGTTAAATGGCCAACACTCACCCAGCTTTTCGTACAGCTCCCGTACAGTTGAAGGAGGATGCAGCGGTGCCAGTGGCCTTTGCTTTATATGGTGACGCCATGACACTTTCCCCATCATCTTCATCCGAAACGGCAGTAGTTAGGCTCATTCGATCATCGTCCGAAATCTATAGAGTGGGGCAAAACATCAAAAGAAATAACACATCAGTGACGAAATGGAACACAGAAGGAAGAAAAATGTACAACAATTCGATTTTAATTAGGGCAAAGGTAAAGGCAAAGAAGGGACACGTGGAGTCACGTATGGGGTTTCCATTCGGTTCGTTTCATTTTGTTTCGATAAAATTCAATAAATCCAAGAAAAAATAATTGAAATAATTAAGTCATAATTAGCAGAAAGGCTGGCAGGCTGGCAGTCAGCCAACGCCAGACACAGAGCCCCCGACGAGCGAAAGATTCGACTGTAAGTCCTACAACGAAGCCATTTGAAACCAATAATGGTGGCTGCCCTGGGATCCATGTCTCTCTCTCTCTGTCGTTGTTCTGGGTTGTTGCCTCTGGGATGTTGCTGTTGTCAGTGCCGACAGCAACATTTGTTACGTATGTCGTCGATAAAGCAATTTGTCTTCTCTTCTCGCCTGCATTTTTAGTGGGAGAAGGAAAACAGGGGACAAAACCCAGGGAGGAGTGCCACAGGGCAGCAGCCACCAGGACTCAGAGCCAAAGATAGAGATAGGGCAGGACGTACAATTGACAAAATGGCAGGCAGACAGACAGAGCAAAAAGAAAGAAAGAAAGAAATAAGAGAGAGAATGAGAGGGAAATATATGGCGAATGGCAAACTGTTACTTGGCAATGTTATTTCATCAAAAGCCGGGGTCGGACTCCTCGGCTCACTAACTGACTGAGTGACTGACTGACTAAATGACTCACTGACTAAATGACAGAAAAACCGACTGACTGACTGACTGACTGACTGACTGTTGTTTGCCTTTAGCCTCTGCCCAGCCTTTTCCGCTTCTCCCCAACTTCCTTCCGCTCTTCTCACAGCAGCAATTTTCCTGCCTTTGCACCAGGATGGAAACCTCTCACCCAAGCCTCGGTCCTCGTCCTCGGTCCATGTGGGAATTCCAGACCAAGACTCCCGGCTACGTGTCCCGCGTGGCAATAAAAATTGGTTTGCCCATTCATTCGTTTCAATCGAAAGGAGAAATGTCGAATGGTGGCGGGGCAGTGGCAGTGGCAGGCCACACACCAACCACCCACCCAGGGAGGAGGAGGAGGAGGAGCAGCAGCAGAGCTGGAGAGCAGAAGAAGAGCCAACTGTCGCTCACTTGCTTTTCATGCCACTTTTTATTTGAGTTCCCAAGGAAATCAATTTACAATGTGTTTATTCGTTTCGTTTCATCTCCCTCTCCACTCATCACTGGTGCTGGAACTGGTCTCCCACATTCTCCACTCAGTCCTGGAACTGCTACTCCCACTCCTCTTCTGCCTGCTGCTGATGGCCTGGTTACAACGACCCCCCCCCCCCCACCCCCTTCTACATCTTCTTCGTTTACGGTTTTGGCAATTTTCAAACATTTTTGCTCATATGCATGTTTTACAAGTTATTTATTTGACTGCCTGCTACCCAGGACACCCCAGGAACACAGCAGGAGGGGCAGCAGCCAGCAGACAGCAGCAGCAGCCAAGTGGCTTGTGCGTTCTGTGTTTGCATACACTCCGGAGTCCGGACTCAGTGCCCCACCCGTGGAGCAGGCTCTTGCTCCTTGCGTCTTTTGCCAGCCATGGGGTCATGTGTACTTAACCCACAATCAGACGACAAGGATGAGGACTACGGAGACGTTGGCCAAGTTTAATCAAATTTTATATTAATCGAAGGAGTGCAAAGGCATGCAAATAACCAAAAAGAAAACCTGAAAACATGGGGCAAAAGGGCTCGATGGGGAGGGGGGGGGGGGATGGCTTAGTGGGTGAGGTGCCACGAGACAGATCAAAGTGGTTACATTACAGATGCGGGTGGGGTAACCAATCGATATCTGTGCGTGTCACTTTAAAAGGTTGGAGGATTTTCCCACTCTCTGCCCTCCCCCCGCTCATCTACGCCCAATTTAAAAGGAAACTTTCATATTGAAAACTTCAAAAACAGAGGGAAGCTCTCTGCTCTCTCAAGGATAGGATGGAGGCGCAACCACCTGCCACGGGAGGGGAAAGAGGCACAGGAATCTGGCACTGGCACTCCACCAAAATGAAATAGTTTCCGCTTGCTCAATGAAGTTTTCCATGAAAATGATCATCAGCCAAGCGGAAGCTGTCGAGCGGAACTGTTGAACTGTTTCAGGATGAGGCTGGTGGGAGGGGGAAAATGTTGAATTTTTCTGTGGCATGTGGGAAAGGGAATCGAATCGAATCGAACGCATCGAATGTGTGTGTGTGTGTGTGTGAGAAGAAGGGCAGGAGAGAGAGAATGTTGGACTGGAGTAAGGATTGAAGAGATTTTCATTTGATTTAAAGACCAATGCTTGACCCACTAAGAGAACCTCTCGCACTCGACCAGTAATCGACTTCAAGGAAGGGAGGGACACAGAGGCAGAGAGAGAGAGAGAGAGAGAATCCAACAGAGGAACCTCTTCAGTAAATCAAATTTTGTGACTTTAATACCATTTAGCCCCCGAAAATGTAAGCAGGGGCAGAGGGGAGTCGTTTACCTTAGGGAAGGAAATGGGAATCTGGGAACGGGTTGGCACCAAATGGCAACAATGTTCAAGAGAGGATGGGCGGGTCTAAACTATGGGTATTATGTACCCTTTTACAACAGATTACTCTGCATACGAAATGATGGTCTGAATCCTTGGTCATCGGTAGCCCTAAAAGTACCTGGCAAGCGAACGTACCCCACCGTACCGAAAAGTGATTGCGTCCTGTGGGCGTCCAAAGAGTTTGTCAAATGATTCATGAATTTTTAATTGGCCTCCCCCCCGGACTACACCTCGGAGTAGTGTTTCTTGAATTTCATCAGCCCCCGCTTCAAAAACTGACAATGGGTTTAGAGGCCTACAATGGCCTCTCTCTCTCTCTCTCTCTCTCTCTCTCTCTCTCTGATCTCTCCCTTTCCTTCCCTTTCGGACCATTACTGGGCATCGCACTCACAAAACACGCACGAATGGGCGGCGGCGGTGTGAGCACTCACATGGGTCTAAGCCTAAACGGGCAACCCAAAACACGAACGAGAGAGCGGCCCAAACAACAATCACACAAAAGATTAAATGCCAGCCAGTCAGTCATTCGTTTTGGGAGGCCCAACCTACCTCCCCCTTTTCGGTGCGGCTCCATCTGATTACTTTGGGGCCTAATACGCCATATCTCAGCATCAGTGCAAAATCAAAATTCAATTTACGCACAGACGAACCCAGCTGAACGAGCCAACACACACAGCAGACACGCCCACTTAGGCAGCGGATGGGATGGATGTGTTTTGCTGTTTCTGCTGCTGCTGCTGCTGCTGCTGCTGCTGCCTCAACGATAAACCAGGTGGCATGTCGGCATTGTCGGGTTGGTGGAATTCCCAGGTGCTTTTCTGGTGGGGCCTGGCCTGCCTTTCGTTACGATTTCTAATCAAGAATTGATTGTGATCCCTCGATGCGGCTGTCGTTCACGTTTCACCCATAATTATCAATGACTTTTGAATGTCAAATGTGAAAGAGCGAGAGGGAGAGGGAGAGAGCATCAGAGATGTCGTTGGCACAGCCATTGTCACACCCTTCGTACACCATTTACACCCCACCACCCTCCTATCACCCCCTGATGTTTTTCCATTTTTGTTGAAGCGAAAAATCTTTGTCATATGTCGCCTGTCGTCAAAAATTACAATATTTGATAGAGTGTTTATGCAGCGCGTCCGTCCCTGTCCCGTCCCTACTCCTTCTTAAGGCAAGGTTAAGCATGGCTCCTACTGCCTCATGTGGTATCTGTGGCACGTCGCTGGCATTGCGATTAAGTGAGGCATTAAGGCAGCTCAAGGAGAAGCGAGAGCTTCTGCTGCTGCTGCTGCTGCTGCTGCTGTTGCTGGCTCTGTGGGGAAGGGCAAAAGAAAGCTGTTTTTCTGTTGCCCCGAAAATGAAATTGATTCAAAGACAAATCTGAAATGCAGTCGATTGAGACTCTACTCCTTCGTTAGGGATAAATTGGGTAAAGGTTCTCAAAGATAGATAGATACAAGTGGAGGGGGGGAGGTTGGGTTCTGTCCGCTTAAGTTTCTTCTTTAGCTGCTGCTCTTGCACTGAGAAAATCAATTTGGAATTATCCAGCACAGCATCGCATCATCCGCAGAGGAATGTTCCATTTCTTCCAATTTGATTGAATCGGCAAAAACTAATTGTCTGTTTAGCATTGAATCGATCAAAATTGACTAGCGGGAAAGGTAAAGGAATGACAAGAAAGAAAAACCCCACCCCACCCATGGGGTATAAAAATCTGTTTTATATTCAGTTCGTGTGGCGACATAATAAGCTTTAATTTGACAAAAAGGAATGAATGAGTCATTAAATGAACACCCACACCCACACCCGCACACACACACATTCCATTCCCATCCACCAGATACTTTTGTATCTTTAATCCAATGAATTTTATTCAGGGACATACTCTCCTTTCTCCTTTTGCCTTTCGCTTCTGCTATCGATCCTTGGCCATTAATTAATATGCAGTTGGCCATTCCCCTAATCCTTGATTCCATTGAGGCTCTGCCACTCATTTGAATATCTGCTGCTGCTGCTGCTGCTGTTGCTGCTGCTGCCTCTACTGCTGCTGTGTGTAGTACGAGTATCTGTATCTCTTGACCATCGTATCTTTTGTTTGTCAAGTCTAACCAAATGAAAGCTACATGTAAACAGATAAACACAGATAGATACACTACTATCTCTCTCTCTCTCTTTCTCTCTCTATCACTCTCTCTATAGTATACATCTATCTATTTCTGTGTGTTTCAATTAAGCTGCTGCGAAGTGGTTTTACTCACAGTTTATGCATCACAGACACACCATCAAAAGGAGTTGGAATACCTGCTATCTCTATTGAACTATCTATCTATCTAACCATCTATCTATATATGTATCTAACTATCTTTATATCTGTACTCTTTCTATACGTTTTTGCCTCTTTCTTCTTCATACAAATGGCCTTTTATCACTTTGAAGCACTGTGTGTGTGTGTGTGTGTGTGTGTGTGTGTGTGTCTGTGATTCATGCGTATTGCAATCAATGCTATTCATTACCCAAAAACTAAATACAGCACTTCAAAAGACTGGGTGCTCTGGCCATTTCTCTCAGTATCTCTGTATCTCTGTGTGAATGTGTGTATGTGTGCTAAGAGCTTTTCTTTTGGGTGGAGAGGTTTGGGGTGGGGTGGGGTTGGGTTGGGCTAATGCTTTAATTTATTGCTCCTTTTGTGCAAGGAGCCGCCGTCGGAGCGAACAGTTCGAGCGTGAAAAGGATGGGCTTTGGCTTTGATCAACGTTTTGTTAAGCAACCAAATAATTAAGGACTATGGGAGTACCAAGGATTGCCTGGCACTTTCGATGCGATTCAAACAAATCTTAAAGCTAAATCTTAAAGTCTCCCGAAAAGTATCTTTCTGATCGGAATGTTGTGATGGGGCTTTTACCTTGCGAAGGAACATTTCGTTGCACTGCTTGGCCGTGCTGCGCCAATGGCGATGCCTGTACCGTGAGTTGCCCAGCTTCAGGGTACCCTGCAGATCGGCCGCCTCCTCGACCACCCGACGGATGCACTGGTAGCGCAGGCGATTGCATCGATGGATAGGCTGCAGGGCAACCACACCGCCATGCTCTGGCTCCGATTCGGCGCCAGAGCGCACCTGATCCTCGTCATCGTCCACCCACGCGCTGAGGACACCCTCCACAAAGTTATACAGCATCTGGATGTTGGCCTTCATCGGTGCCGAACCGGATGGCACCTGCTCCGTCTTGATGAGCTTCCGATTCTGGCACACTTCCCGCAGCAGATTCTCCCCAAAGTGCACCGTCTTGTGGCGCCGCCGACGCGAGTTGAGCGACGCCGCCGAGGCGGACTTCATCAGCTTCCCATTGACCGTCGCCCCATGGTGGCCATGGTGCACATAGGACGTGGGCAGCGGCTGCACCAGACTCGTCGTCGGCTCCAGCCATCCCAGACTCATGCCCATGGATGATGATGCCCCATGAATTCCCCCGCCTCCTGCTCCGCCTGCACGCGAACTGGCAGAGTCCCCGCGCTGCAGCGTGTTCGGCTGCGAGTTGCTGCGGTAGTGATGATGCGATGGCGGCGATGGCAGTGGCCGCATCTCCAGATCCTCGATGTGGTCCATCATCATGATCGGCGGCGCCGGTTCGATGTCATCCAGGGTGGTCGGCGGCTGGGCGAGCTGTGTCCGCAGGCGGTTGAAGTCGGCGGCACAGCGAGGCAGTGAGTTGCACTTGGCGGCATTGAGGCATTTGCGATTCTGGCAGCTGAGGAGCGGGGCGCAGCAGGAGCGGCACTCGTGGCAGATGACCAGCCGCCGCTCGGTCCCGCCTGCCGCTGACTGTGGCGGTGGCGGCGGCGGCGGTGTGGCCGTCGTCGATGGCGTTGTGGGTACATCGGAGCCCATGCCTCCTGCTCCTATCAGATGGGCGGGCACCGTATGCAGCTGCACTTGGGCCAGCTGCTGGTGGCGGGCAAGGTTCACCGAACTGACGGACGAGGTGAGGCAGCGGCTGGGCGGCGCCTGCGCCTGCACTTGGGATTGGCACTCCAGGTAGCGGCAGTGTGGATCCGTGCAGATGGGCAGCAGCGGACAGTCGGGATCTGTGCAGGGGCCGGGCGAGGGGGAGCGTGGCGCCCGCTCGGCGCTGGAGGACTTGCGCTTGTGGCCGCCTGATCGCTGGGCGGACATGTCCGAGACGGTTGCCGATCTCTGGGTCTGATGGCGACGCGATCGCTCCCTCTTCGAGCCGGAGACGGCGGGATCCTTGGCCTTGGGCACATACTGATACCGATCCTTGTGTGGCTTGGCGTAAAGCCGTTCCAGATGGGCGGCGGATGGACCAGGACCGCCTGCACCTCCCCCTCCTCCTGCCACCACTTCGCTGGCGGAGTGTCGCAGTCGTCGCTCCCTGGAGCGCTCCTCTCTTCGCTGGCAGAGGGGCGTGTGGGCGAGGGCCAGGCCACTGGGCACGGCATAGCCGCTGGGCACATTGGGGGCCGGGAGCGGCGGTGGCGGCTGCTTGCCGAGGGACTGCAGCTTGTGCAGGGGATAGGCAATCCAGTCGGGCGCCTGCGAGTGGTGTTGCTGTGCCTCCTCCTCGCTGGCCGCTCCACTGTGGCCCAGCGAGTGCCGCTTGCGTTGGGAGCTGGCGGGTGCCATGGCCTCCTCCTGGGAATTGGACCTGGGCGCATCGCCCCCGCTCCCGTTGCGACGATGATGGGAGCGCCGCGGCTTGGCTGCACCGCTGGCCTGCATCTTCGTCAGCCACTCCACAATGTCCGTCTTCAGCAGCGAGAACTCGCACGGTCCGGAGCTCTGGCGGGACAGGGGCTTCTTCAGCAGCTCGGACAGCGCCTTGGCGTAGGCGGAGGAGGAGCTCTGGCCCTTGGTCGCGTCCGAGGGCAGGCGCTCCCGCTTCCTGGGCAGGTGATCCAGCAGCCAGTCGGGCAGCTCGTCCTTCAGGACGGTGATCTCGCTGGGCCCGGAGGATGTGCGCGCGGGTGCCGCCGTCGCTGGCGATGCCGTCTTCTGCAGCTTCAGCCACTCCATGGTCTCCTCCCGCACCTGTCCCCCCTCCGCGGAGCGTGCAGAGTGACGCTGCTGGGCCTTGCGGTCGAACCACTCGAGCTGCTCGGGCGCCTGCCGCAGGGCGCTCTTCGGCATGGTGGCCACCTCTTCGGCGCTCTTCTGGCGCCGCGGCGGCAGTTGCGGCTTCTGCTGCTGCTGCTGCTCCATTCGCACGACGTGACTGTGCCCGGAGGGGGGTTCGATGAGGCGCACCGAACCCTTGCGACGGATGCACTTCTGCTCCATGGTCTCCTCGTCGCGGGCACGCACTCGCCGCGTGATCTCGAAGATGTCGCCGTTGATCTGGTGATAGAATTTCTCCACCTCCACGCCCCGATCGAACTCCTCCTTGGCCGTGGGCTTCTGCGAGCGTGAGGGAGGCCTAGGCGGCGGTGGGGCCACCGACTCCTCCATCTTCTTCTTCTCATCGCTCTCGTCGGAGGAGGCGTTGAGCAGGGCCCCGGCCCCAGCCGCACCGCCATCCACGACCCAACTTATCGAACGCTCAGCGGTGACGGGCGCAACTGCTCCCCCCGCTGCTGTCGTCTTCTCCGATTGCTGGAGCAGTCGATCCAGGGATCCGTGATGGGTCTTGATGGTCGGTCCCAGGGATCCCTCGCCGAGCGATTGCAGCCGGCACTGGGCATTGCAGATGCAGACGCCGCGCTTTTTGCTGCCGAAACGGAACAGCTGGCTGGCCAGCTGCGAGACATTCTCGCCGAGACCCAGCCCCAAGCCGCCGCCGCCGGTGCTTTGCTGCTGTCCCGCGGCGGCTCCACCCGCATCCCTTCCCGAGGCCGTTGTTGCGGATGTCAGGCGTCCTGTGTGTGTGACGGGTGTGATGTCGACGATCACGCAACAGCAGTGCAGCGAGAAGGTCTTCTTGGGATCGCCGTCGCTATCCGCGCCGCCAGCACTGCCACTTCCTGCACTTCCTCCTCCGCTTCCTCCGTTTCCGTTTCCTGTTCCGACTCCACCGCTGACACCGACTCCGACTCTGACGATTCCTGCTCCGTGTCCGTGTCCTGGTCCTGGTCCTTGTCCTCCTCCTCCTCCCCCGCTTCCGATTCCGCCTCCTCCGCCAGGCCCCCCGCTGAGGGCCGCACCGACCGCTCCGTTGTTGTTGTCGCCGCTGTGTTCCCGCTCGTTGTTGTTTTGTTGGGCGGCCAGAATGAATCACAGGAGGAGCAGCAACAGCAGCGGCAACGGTAATCGGTAATCGGTATATGGACAAACGGGCGGATAATGCGACTCGAATGGGGTTTTGTGGTTGCTGCTGCTGCTGTTTTTTCGTTGCTGCTAATCGTTGTTCCGATGCGCTACACTTCTTTATATTCGTTACTCGCTACTCGCTACGGGGCTACTACTCCCGCTGTGGCCATGCAATGGAGGACGACGACACTCTCGCTCCATGGATGTCAGTGCACTGCTCACTCGCTCTCGCTATTATTTATGCACTTCTCTATTCATTTGGCGATTATTATTCATTTGATTAATTAAACTAAAAGCTCATTTTGTGGCACAGTCATTTATTATACACAGCTTTTTGGTAATTTATCTCTCCGCCGGACTTTCTCGCACTCTCTCTCTCTCTCTCTCTCGCTCTCTCTGTCTGTCTCGGGGGACGCACACGGTACGCGGACGATGCGCTTCACACACACATTTATCTATAATTAATTATTTTTACTTGTTGCCTTTTTGCGGGCAGCAAAAAAGAAATCGTTTTACTATCAGTCCGTCTCTGTGTCTGTGTCTCTGTGTCTGTGTCTCTGTGTCTGTGTGTGTAACTGAGTGTGTGTGTGTGTATTTATTCGAGGATTTATTTAATTATATTTGTTTTGCTCTATAAATCACAAAGCGTTTTGCAGTGCCCTTCCCCCACTGCCACAGCCACTGACACTGCCACGGCCACTGCCACTGCCATGTTCCCATGTTTCTGTGGGTAGCAAACAAACAAGTTGTAGTTTGTTCGCTTTTTTTGTTGGTTTTGGTTTCCCTGACTTTTATTATTCCCTTAACGAGAGTATTTTACTGGATTTAGATTTCAGAATTCACTAAACGAGTGGATTGATAGTGGGAGTCTGAGTGGAATGGATTTTTCATGATTGAAAATCGCATAAAGGATGAATGGGTTGCACGTTGCATGGATTGCTTTGGATAACCAAAGCTTAATAAAATCTTTAAAACAGTAATTAAATTGAACAGATACAAAGAGAGTAAAGTTCTCAGCTATCTAATCTTTTTCGAACAAAATAAAATCATTCTCTTAGTTTAAATTTAAATAAAAGTTCATAAAATACTCGCAGATTCCCCGGATACTCGTATTTCTGACTCCTTTTAAATCCTCATCGTTTCGTTTACACAAGCCAAATCCCAGACAAATCCCGGACTGTCATCTGTTCTGTTATGCTCTGCACATCTATCCCTCTATCCATTTGTTTATCTATCCATCTGTCTATGCCTCGTACGTGTCTCCCAGGCGTAGGCGCCTTAATTAGCATATATGTATGTATAAAGGCCATCCGAAAACATTGTTTCATGTTAAACAAGTCAGTTTTTTATTTTTTTATGTCGTTTTTGTGATACGGAAGGCTGCTCTGCTCTGTTCTGCTCTGCTCTGCTCCTTCTTCTGCTGTCTTTGGTGTTATTTTAAAGTTGCTCTGCAAAAAGTTTTTGCAGCTCGTGCGCAAATATTTTGTTTGTTATATTGCTAGCATAAATTTGTTGGCTATCTGCACGGACACAGACGCAGCCACACAGTGGCAGTAGAAGCGAAGCAGGAGGCAGCAGGAGGAGATGTGCATATATTTATAAGCGCATACATAAATACTTTTTGGGGGCTGGTGGCAGAAAATGCATAAATTTCATGTCTACATCTACATGGGGAGATATGACTCAGAAACAGGCTATGGCTATGGCTATGGCTATGGCTACGTGCTCTTTCTCTAGCTCTGACTCTGAGGATACCCATAGTTAGTTCCATGGAGATACCCCTACTATTCGTACTACGGATACGCCTACTCTGCTGCTGCTCTACGGATGCCCCTACTATACGTATCCCTGCTACGGTCATGTTTGTGTTTATGCAAAGGAGTTTACGAAAGTTTTCCTCCTTCTTCCTTCCATTTTTTCCCGTTTCGTTCGGCTCCTGCCAAAAAGTTTGCTTGTTAAGTGAAAGGATTATATGATCCACTTCTTCCATGGGGCATGGGCCAAAAAAAAAACTTAAAAATACACAGCAAAAAAATACAAGAAACAACAAAAGTTTTCTTATTTTCCTGTTTTTATGCTCATGCTGCTGCTGCTACTGCTGCTGCATGCACCTAAGATGGTGGCATGCCCCATACATAGCACAGAACACACACAACACAGAGCTTGCCACAAACTTGAGTTGTGTTGATAGTTTTTATAGCCTACTTTTCTGGGACTTGCCACACAACACCCAGGGGTATCAGGGAACATGGCCATGTGGCAGCCTGTCTGTGTGTGTGTGTGTGTGTGTGTGTGTGTGTGTGTGTGGCAGCGAGAGAGTTGCGAATTAGTGCGTCTTAGAGACGAAGGCAACACAAAACTTTTCGGGGCAGCTTGTCCCGTTTAGATTAGAGCCGTCGATAAGTTTCAAGTTTGCCACATTGGCCATGTGTTTAGTTGCCAAAATGTGTGTGCGTGCTTGCAACACACTCTTTCTCTTTCCCTGTGTGTGAGCGTGTGGCAAGGCTCAACTAGTTGGCAACTGATGGCGGCAGGAAGGGGGGCGGGTGACTTGCCTCCTGATCCACCACTTGAAAAGGTGCTTGGGCGCATTTGTTTAGCGATTTTCGCTTGATTCGGCCAATAAAGTTAATTTCCTTCACCCAGCAGGGGAAAACTTTTTCCAACCGTACATACACCCCCCCCACCCCACCCTCGAAATCTCGTGCTAAATGACATTTTTATATCGTTTCGATTGTTCTTTCTTTTGGGTGCTGGGGAGCTGGGGAGCTGGGCTGGGTTGGGTCCCAAAAAGTTTCACAAAATAACACAAAAGTCCACGGGATTCCCAACTCAAAAATGTTGCACGGGGATTTCTATGCAGAGAGTCCTTAAGATGGGATCAGTGAGATAGTCGTTGAGCGGAACAGGTAGGGCATAGATAAATATATATATCTGTTTTGGAACTTATGCTTAAGACTCCTCTGCCTGTCTGTTCCTTCCCTTTTCTGCTGCTGATTTTGTATCTCGCTTGCCCTCAAGAGTAGTCAACAGTTTCATGGCCTTAAAAATCTCTTTAAAAACAAGTTGTAACTTTTCTTTGTGTGTGTGTACTTGATGGCTTGAGGATGGAGGATCTGGAGGAGTCGCTTTCCAGAGTCAAAGATTTTTATGGAGGATGTGGCTCAAATAAATTAGATTTCCTCTTAATACGAGGGTCAGCCACAGGAGTGGTGCTCCCAAAGTCTCTCTCTCTCTCTCTCACTCTCTATCGGTGAAGCCTCTGTGGACTTTTAGTTGAAATTATTTTTAATAGATTTATCCGAGCATCAGCTTGAAGTTTAATGTGTTTAACACAGATACACACACACACACACACACACACACACACACACACACACACACATTCACCCAGTGGCACCGAAGCGGCAGAGTGAGAGCCACTGGGCAGTGGCACCTATGGCCATAAATATAAATACGTTTAATGGTTACACCAAATGCTGTCCCTGTCCTTAGGTCTCTCTCTCTCTCCCTCTCTCTATTTATAGCACTTTCTCTCTCTCTCTGTCTCTCTAGATGTGTTTGTGTGTGTGTGTTTTTGTATCTGTGTGAACTTCGACAGGCATGACGTTGATAATATCCTTGCACATGCATGACGTTGCTTCTGCTGCTGCTGCTGCTGCTTCGGCTGGTTATCCTTGGTGGCAACAGAAGGCGCTGCCTGCCAGCCACATGCAACAACAACAACAACAACAACATCAGCAACAACAGCAACCATTGCTTGTTGATATTTTATTAGCCAGAAAAAAAAGGACTCAAACACAACAAACGGTTTTGTATTTCTTTTTGCGTGTTTTCTCCACCTCCACCTCCCCCCCCCCCCTCTCCGTTTCTTTGTTCGATTGCGATTTAAAAATGCTAAAAATATCCGGGCAATGTTGTTGTTTCTGTTGGGTGGGGGCCATGGGCATGCCACACACACTGGCAATAGCCACAGCAACAACAGAAAACAGGGCCAAAACAGGAGCAAAACAAGTCAACAATATAACATGGAATCTCGACACGACTCTCGCTCGCGTTTCAAGTTTTTCCATCTATTTTTTCTCGCTCTATCTTTCTATATTTCTCACTCTCTCTCGCCCCCTCCCTCTCGCTCTCTCTCCCTCTCTCTCTCTGTGTGTGTGCGTTCTGTTGTTGTTTTTGTTTCATGGTTTTTTGCATTTTTTGTTCGCCTAGTATGTGTTTTTGTTTTTTATTCGCGCCTCCACCTACGCCGCTCTACTGCCTGCCTGCACCACTCCTGCCTCTAAATGTTGCCCTGACTGGGGCTGTCTGTGTTTGTGTTTGTGTTTGTGTGTGTGTTGTTATTGCTGTTGTGTGGGTAAATATGTGTTAAGTGCGTTGGTATTTGCTTCGTCCTTTCCCCCAATGCTGCACACCCACCAAAAGGGTCGCCTCCGCCTCCTCCTCTCTATTTCACTCCTTCAGACACACACACACACACACACACACACACACACACACACACAAATTCCTTTAGCGCCCATCATCACAGCTGCTCGGGCATTTTTCAACACTTTTTTTGTGTGTGTTGTGGCGTCTCCTCTCTGTTTTGTTTTTGCCACGCTGTGGCAAGTTTCTTAATTTGATTTTGACTGGTGGTTAATTTTGCATTTAATGCCACAAATGACAAACGAATCACATCCAAAAAAGATACAAGGAATTTCTCTCGATTTTGTTGCTTCACTTGGCTTCATTTTAGTTCAGAGAAAGAATAGAGCTGTGGATTTCCATCTATTTTTGGACGGTTTTCCGTGTCCGTTTCGAATTTCATTTCAGGTTTTTTTTCTCTCCTAATTTTTCTCGCGTTTCTTTATTCCTATTTTTTGCCTCTTTTTTGTGTGTGTTTTTTTTTTTGCGTTCAACTTGTGTGCTAAATTATATAGCCTGCGTCAATTTCAGCCTCTGCGTGTGCCACACAGCGTCTCCTCTCTCTGCAAGTGTGAGTCTGTGTCTGTGTGTGCCACAATCTTGTAAAAGTGTATATGTGTGTGCCCCTATCTATGTATGTGTGTGTGTGTGTGTTGCTGTTTTGTAATTTGATTTCTTTTTGCCGCCCGCCTCCTGCTGAGGCATCAGCCAGGCCACACAGCTTCAACATCAGCTTCAGCTTCAATTCCTTTGCTTCGATGATGCTGTGCTGACTGGTGCTGATGATGATGCTGCTGCTGCTGCTGCTGCTGACGCACTTTTCTTTCTTTTTCTTTCGTTTTTTTTTCTCTTCTTTTGTTGGTTACTTTTTCTGTGTTGTTGTTGTTGGTTTTAGTTGATTTTATTTGGATTTTGATGGGTTGGAATATTTTATTATTAATATTAGCTTGGGTTTGGTTTTGTTGTTTGCTTTTCACTTGGCGCGGTGCACAGAACCACACAGAAATACAATATACAATATACGGTATACGGTAAACGGTAAACGGTACACGGTACACGTTTGTGGCTGCGTAGATTTTTCTTTTCGCGGACTTGTGGAAAACTATCTGCGTCTGACTATTGCTGGACTGCGACTGTTCTGGCTGGACTCGTTCCTCGCGTTACAGGAATCTCTATGGGCTAAAGGCGCTACCATGCACAGCTCGCGACGACGTTCCCGTTCTGACTGATTTTCACCACGGAGCAGCAGAGGAGCAGCCAGAGGCAGCAGATGGAGGAGCAGCAGCAGCAGCCAGTCAGAGAGAGAGAGAGGTAGAGAGAGAGCGACAAAGCTCAGACTTCGGCTCTCTCTTTTGTCGTTCTTCCAGCAGAGCCTGGCTCTGCCCTCTCTCGGTCGCCCCATTTCGTGTGTACAGCACCAGCACTGACACGAAATCGGGTCACTTCGGGCCACCCGTCGGCTAAGCTGCAGCTTCGGCTTTAGGCTTCGCCTTCGCGTGCTCTTCGGCACTTCCAGCACGAAATTGTTTATAACAGTTTCGTTACAATTCGTAAATTGTAATGCTTTGGCCCTGGCTTCGCCTTTATTTACGTAATCAGCAAAAATCAGCAAAAGCTTTTGCAGCATCCACACGCTCTCTCTCCCTCTCTGTCTCTCTGTCTCTTTTTTTGGCGGGAGTCACATGGGCTAGTTGTGCGGTGAAAAGCTAAGGACCAAAGCTTTCAGCTCTTTAGGTCAGCTTTAAGAGAGCAACGATACAGGCAGAGAGAGAGAGTGCACAGAGCGCGAGAGCGCAAGAGGGAGAGAGAGAGAGAGAGCTGGGAAATCTGTGGGATGCCCAAGCATAATTTACAAATCAGACGACGACAACGATGACGACGTCATCAAAACCAAAATGCAGTTATAATGCACTCAGCGGTTGGAGAGGGACGAAAGATATATCAAGAGAGAGGAGAGATATATATATAGTGCAGGAGGGAGACAGCAAAGCGATGCCAGAGGATAGGTGGGGGGGGAGTAGAAAGACAGAGAGAGAGAGAGAGAGAGCAATGGATGGAGAACGCTGGAGGTATACAACCCGTGTGACAGCTGCCAGAGGGCGAGGCACAATCTCAAAGGTGTTTAGTCAACATGAACAGCAAGCAAGCAAGCAGCAAGCAAGCAAGCAGCAGCACCAACAACAACAACGACAGCAACGACAACCAACAGCAACAGCAACAGAAACTTGGAGTTATGTGCGGTAGGTCGGCCGCAGCTAAAATTAAATTTATTCATTGTTGTCTTTGGGAGAGAGAGAGAGTAGAAGAGACCCCCCCCCCCCCCCGAAGAACCAAAGGACCGAACGAACACTTACAGCAGATGCTTTAGCAGCAGCTGTTTGTTGTTGCTGCTTCTGCTGCTGCTGCCGCTGCTGCTGCTGCTGCTGCTACTTCTGTGTGCACTCAGGATTTGGCTCTGGGGCGTATTAAAGCTTTTACAAATCGTAAGCATAATTTATTTTGTTACAACTTTCAAGACAGAGCCTGCCAGCGCGCTGCTTGCCCTGCCCCAAGCGGAGTGGGGCTGCTGGCGGCTGGCGACATTGTTGGGTTCTATTGTTGGGGAAAGATGGATAATGGATAGTACTCGTAGAGTTTTTGGTATTAATTTGTAACAGCTTTTGTGGCAGGAGTGGGTTTGTCTCTGCCGCTGCTGCAGTTGATTGAATGAGATAAAAAGCTTAAAATTTGATTATCATGAGGTAAACTTAATTATGTGTTTTATCTGTTGTCCTGCCATCCAGCCATACATAAGTAGCCTATAGTTTGTGTGCGTGTGTGTTCCCTTTTTTTTATGGGCCAGCCAACTCTGTTACTCTGTTGCTATGTTGCTCTGTTGGCAGAGTCATAAATCCACAGACAGGCGTTAAATCGTACCCCCAAATGGCTCGCCATAAAGTCAACACCTCAAAAACTCAAATGTCACCCCAGACACCAGCATCCCGCATCCCCCTACGCCATCGACACCATTCCCACATAGAGGCAATCACAACAGCACAAAATGCTTAAATACGCTCAAATAAGTCACATGGCCTGTGCCACGCCCACACACACACACACACACACACACACATAGAAACAGGCAGAAACAGCCGCACACAGACATAGCCATACAGCCATAGACACACGAACGAATCGTAAAATATAACGCATACGCAGCGCTGGCCCAGTCCCAGTCCCCCCCACCGACCGACCCATGGCTGGGGCACAGCAATAAGAAAATGGCTCTGGAAATATGTTAATAATGAGATGTGAGCGAAGCCGCTGCCTAGCTAAATATTATACAAATACACATGCATCACACACAGCGAGGGAAAGAGAGATAGAGAGAGAGAGAGAGATGCAGCAAGAGGCAGGAGAATGCAGCCAGCGGAAAAGTCGGAGCAGAAGAAGCAAAAAAGAAAGCAGAAAGCAGTGTAAAAGCCTTGCAAATCTACATAAACTCGGTCAAGGACACTGCAGCTGATGCTGAAACTGAATCCGTCGGTGCTCTATGCGAAGATGGCAAATGCGGGGGGTGGGGTGGGGTTGGTTGGTTGGTTTGTGGATAGAGAGATGTGGATCTGGCATGCCACCCAAATTGCCTTTAAATATAATTATTTTCCCTTTATGCGACGTCAGTGACAGGGACACTGAAGGATTGCTGTTTGGGCCAGGCCAGGCGTCACAGGCATCACAGCCATCGCAGGGGCAGGCATCCTACTGCCAGCGACATTTAAATTTAGACGCACATACACACGCACACACATAGATACACATACAGTGGGCACAAAAGACGACCCAAAACATTCGGCTGTCGCAGCAGCAGCATCCTTTGCTTCGCATCCATTTAGCTTGTAGATACGCAACCAGATAAGAAAAGTCACTTTTATGACGTCAGTAAACCATTTTAGACCATTTGCCCCCCCCCCCTTCCCCTTCCCATCGACGCATTTTCCCCATTCTGTTTCGGAGCGCGCGCAAATGTCGGGCAAGCAACGGAACAACAATAACAGAGCGCACGGCGAAAAGTCTTTCTCTTAGATTCACCGACCAGAAAAAAAGCTCACAATCTTTCATTTTCTCTCTGTCTCTCCAGCCAATATCGCTCTCTCTCTCACTCTCTGTCTGTCTCTGTCTCTATCTCTTTCTCTATCTCTTCAGCCCCTATCTGTCTCTTTCTGTCTGTCTGTCTGTGTGTGTTCGTTTCGTACCATCTATTACCATAAAATCAAATCACAACAATAACCATAACCATATAGCCCCAAGATTTAATAACTGTGATTGGGATTTGAAAAATGAATTTTTTTCTCTCTGGGATTTTCTTTTGCCGCAGTTTTAGGTGAGATTATTTAATGGGTTTCCCCCAGCCGGCTCTCCCTCCGTCCGTTCGCTTGTAAATGTAATTGAAGTGGAGGTAAACACAATCTTTTATGATTTTTTTGTTTGGGTTGGAAATATTGAAAGTTGTTTCCGGATTTGTGGTGCGAAGAAATGTTTAGTCATATCAAATGGAATGAAATGGCAGATAATAAAAGATTCATGTTCTTCATTCTCCGTTCTCCATTCTGCATCCACCGGTGCCCATTCCATTCATCCTATTCCAATTTGTTCGATGAAATTCAGTTACCGCAGGAAATCGGCATTTTGAGCATTTTTATAATTTCCGGTCTTAGGACTCTCACTCTCTCACTCTCTCTCTCTCTCTCTCATCGTTTGTTGCTTAATTTCCGTCACCTACAAAAACAAATCAATTTGGTTGTCGGGTCCAGATGGATGGATGCATGGATGGATGGATGGATGGACGCCCTATGGGTGGCATGATAACCTTCCTCCCTTATTACAGAGGGGTGGCAGCACACTCTCCTCTCTCCCTTACCACCGCTCATAATTATACCCAAAAAAACTGTTGACATTGCCGCTTCAATTTGGTTTGATGTCAGTTCATTTTTGTTTACGGGATACGCCGCCGCTCTTTTGGACGGACTGTTTCTGGGCCTGGCAGTTTCTAGGCCAAAGCTCTTCTGCGCCTGAAATGTGAGTGAGGGCCGAATGCCGAAAGCAAAAAACTGACAGCCTCCCTGTCCAGCTTTCTCTCTTTCTCTCTCTGTCTCTTTTTGTGTGGAGGAGGGATTTGGGTTTGAGGGGGGCTGCGAAAGCTTCTCTTGCGGCTGTTGGCGGCATTAAATACAACCCAACGTCTGCATCGTGTCGCGTCTCTCTCTCTCTCTCTGTCTCTCGCTTTGGGTTTGGGAGAAGTGTTTTGAAATCCAATTACCAGCGCAAATTTAATTTGTTGCTGCACTCGAGGAAAAAGTTGCCAACTTTCTCCCAGCAGCACCCCGCCGCTGATAGGCTATGAAAATTGTTTAGCTGCAATTCCCCTCGTAAAGCCGTCTACGGGCGGGGGCGGCGGCGGTATCAGTGCCGCCGACACCAGAGATTCCGGCTGGCCAGAGGGCGGCGGCATCGCTGAGCATCGCATCATCAAGTGGTCACAGAAGAGAGCGGGAGCAACAGAAAGCTGGAGAAAGTCGGACGGAGAGAGATGGAGAGAGAGAACGGGAAAGCGAACGACGAGCCAACGCGGGTGCAAAAGTTTAATTTGAAAAAGGTTTTTTTTTTCGTTTTCGTTGGACTTTTGTTTTCCCTTTCTGGTTATTTTTTGTTGTACTTTTTTTTTTTTCGAGGTTTGTTTTATTTTTATTAATTTTGTTTTTACTGTTGTTTTGGGCGCCTCCCTCTTGCCCCCTGTTCTGGAGGTGTTGAATTATGAGGAAAGTTCATGAAACTGGGTCCTGGTAATGGAAGTGGAGGTCTGCCTAGGTTTGCCCCTGGTTCGGGTTCACTAACAATTTTATAAGCCAAATAAAGCCATGTTATGGCCGTAGGCGGTTTCACGTCGCGTCTGTGCATGCCTCTCGCTATATTTGTAGCGTGTAGCGTATAACGTTTAAAGTTGTGGCAGTTTAGTGGTTTTTATTCCCCCTCCAACACTCTTTGCTTTGCCTGGTTATCTCAGCTAATTGGCTAGAAATTGCCTAAATGAGGCTTAAAGTCGCTACTCGCTCATGGATTGACATTTGTATTTAAAATTTCTTTATATTCGTAGAGTGTAGCGCGTACTGTTTGCGCAGCTTAAGAACTTTGTTGTGTCCCCTGGTTATACCAGCTAATTGCCTAGAAATTTGGCCTGAATGATGGCGCAAAAGGCGGAATCACAAAATATGACTTGCTACATTTTTTTCGTGGAGCCTGGCCTGCTCTTTCGATTAACCTTTTTAATGCTCTTTGGTTCTTTGGCTCTTTGTCTCGTTTGGAGGGGGGGCAAAGGTTAGGAGGGTCTTTCATTTGGGTATGCAATGCAATATTCATAAAAAGGTCGCAATTTCATTTCGAAAAATTTGAATGGAATGGAACTATGAGGCACAGCGCGTCCTATTCCTAGTCCTGGGGTCCCTTTTTCCTTCTTATTTCCATTCCCACAGAACCAACAATTTAGTCTGGCCAACAATTTTCGTTTTCCTTTTTTATTGTTGTCGATTATTGTTGAGTTTGCTGCTGCTGCTGCTGCTCCTCGTGCTCGTATTTGCCCAGTGTCCAGGCCTTCTATTGGTCTTTCACTCCACTCCTATCTGGGATCTCCTATCCATTCGCCAGCCGACACTGAGAGAAATCCCTGACTTTTAATCCTAATCGAACTTGATTGGTGAACTCAGCTCTGACTCTGCATTTTCTGCGACTGTAGCCTTGTGGCATCTCCAGCTCCAGCTATGGCTCCGGCTCCAGCTGCTGCCACCTAATTGTTGGCAATGCGAAAACTGAGAACTTGTCTATGTAACTGGAGCGGGGTGCCTCTGCTACTACCCTGCCATGCTGCCACATTGCCTCTGGCTCTGCAGGCAAATAACAATTGCTCGACTGACAGGGGGGGCCTTCTGGCCTTCTCCATCCTCCACGACCATACGATTATAGGAGGCTGCCTCCATGCCTCCCTGCCGCGTTTTGACCGGCAGCTTCGTGCAACTTGAAACTATCCCAGGCACTGAGAGGCGTGACTGCTGGCCGGCCGCTGACTGCACAATGGGGCCATAATTTCAGAGGGAGCATCCTATTCCGTATCCAAATCCGAATCCGAGTCAGAGTCAGAGTCCGAGACTGGACGCTTAAGCACAATGCCCCACTAAATTACAGTTAATGTTTATTTCTTTCCCCTGCCCTCTCCTCCATCTCTATGGAGATCCTCCTCTTGGAAACTCGTCCTATCTCTCTCTCTCCTTCGCTTTGTTTACACTTCTAATCTCTCTCCGTCGTTGCAGTGAGAGACAGAGAGAATACTTCGAATAGACTGCTAGTTACTACATTTCGATTGTATCTTTGACTGGCTCTCCTGTCCTGGCCGGGCTCCATGCTGCTGCTCCTTTTCCTGCTTCTACTCCTGCTCCTTCTCTTCCTTTCCCTTTCCCTTTCCCTTCCCCTAGTCCTAGCCGTAGCTCTGGTTTTAGTTTTCCTTTTGTTTTATACCATTTTTCCTCTCGTTACGTCCTTCCTCTTTTCGCTTTGGCTGTGGACAATGGTTTATTGAGTTATGGCTTGCATGCGGATATCCGCTTTTCTCTCTCTCTCTCCAATACACACACACACACACACACTCTCACATTTACAGCAAGAGACACAGTGTCTGCCACATTTATATAACTTTGCTTATTTGCTCCCCATTGAGGTGTCGCCCCGAGAGTTCGTTGCGGCATGGATTTGCACCTCCCCCCCCTCCCGAAAAACTATAAATTAGCAACATTTTCATGTTCCAACTCATAAACTGTATAGAATTTTCCTATTGGATATTTATCGTTTACTTTACTTACCGCACCAACTACCGCACATTACCCCAGAAAAAGATTGGAAAATTGTGGAAAATGCTTACCTGAAAAGGAAAGAAAAGAAGAAATTGATTGAGAATTTATTGTATTTGCTAATAAATATTGATATCAATATTTTATTTGGAATCAACATACACACACACACACACACACACACACACAACAGAGGTACATGCCACAAATAAGTTATTCAAGATATATGCACATATGTATGTACATACATACATAAATGCAAATATACATTTCAGATAAATTGCAATTTGATTTTCTAGCTACCAAATTTTATGCAAATTGAATTTGCTGTACGAAAAATCTATGCCACAATTGTGACAACATTTAATTGCCACAAAACGAGGCCGAAATCAGAGTGTGAAATATTTAATTTATTTAGCATTATTTAGTTCCTTTAGTTTTGCTTAACTAAGTGGAAGAAAGTGTTTCCTTAACATTGTTTCGAAAAAGCATTGAGAGAAAATCTTGCAGAAAATTCCTTAAAATATAAAAGATGTCAATCTCTCGATATCTCCCATTTTATATTCTTGTATGTTCTTTTTTTGTTAAGTTTTCCTTTTCTTATTCCTTTTCCTCACCCACCCAATCAGCGCGAATTGATAACATTCACTGAACATTTTCCATAGTTTTTATTTGAGTTTTCTTTAGTTATTTTGTTTGCCTTTGTGTTCGCCGCCTCTGCCTGGTGGTGCGCTTTCCCCTTATTAAGAACTTTTTTTCGGGGCTAACTCAATCTTGGGGCATTTCAATTTCAACTTAATTTCTCAACTTAAGGACCTAATCTGGCGCTGTCATTGTCCTTAATTGTTGGGCCAACAACAAAGCAAAAGCTAAGCAGCTAAATGGAATTCAAGTTTTCGACGGAGGCGACTACTACTGGCTGAGATTGGGGGCCAATTTAGTTGATGGCTTTATGCCATCACTGTCGCTGTCCCCCGTCTCAGTCCAAGTGCCAGTGCCAGTGCCAGTCGTTGCTTTTCCTGCCATTTTCATAAACACCTCAAAGGACTTTTCCTTCCTGTCCTCAAAACCAACCGCTTGGAATCAGAGACAGAGAGAGAACATCGCTTTACTTATAAAAAATGCACAAAATGTAGTTGTAACATTTAATTATATTCATATCTTTAGCCCCATAAACCCCGCTCGGGGGTAATTCGAGAGGGGTACGCGGGTGGCGGCGCTCCACGTACCAAGGGGCGCGGCATTTCTGCCAACTGTGCGAAAATGTACAAAATGCTGAACACATGCCAATTAAGGGGGAAAAACGAACGGAACGGAATGGAATGGAAAACCCAGAGAGCAGAGAGGTGCCAAAATGAGGCCTGAGAAACTGCCGAAGCTGCCGCTGCCACTGCCGGTGCTGCTGTTTCTGTCGAGAGGTGAAGAAGGTCGAACCACCCCTCAACCCGCCTTCAGCAGTTTGCACCCCTTTTGGGGTCACACCTGTTCGTGGTAGGGGGATTCTGGCAGCCTTTAAATGCGCGAATGCCAAAACGACATTTACATGTTACACACAAAGAAATGCGTGGCAGGCTCTGCGTTCTCTGTGGCAGGTTCTAGGGATTTGTGCACTCATGTGAGCTCCACCCACACTGCCCCACTACCCCCGCTACCGCAATCCCACCCACCATGTATGTAGTTGTGCGTTTTTTGCACATTTTATTATATTTTATGAGTGCGCGAGCATAATCTTTTGACATGGGAGGCAAACGGCAACGAAACGAAACGAAAACGACATCGTTTGCCATTTCAGGAAGGAAGAAATCAACGAAAAACCCAGGAAAAACCCCAAGAACCCAGAAAAGGGAGAAAATGGGCAGAAAGGAAGGAAAAGGGAAGGGAACCTGCCGAAACACAGGGCAAATGGCTGCCAGGAAGCGGCTTTTTATTCGGTTAACTTGATTTGCACTTGAGAGTGAGACTCCTGCTTCTGCCTCCAGCTCTTCCTTCGAGTGTGTGTGGAGTGTGCCATGTATCCTGTCTGCTTCACCCAGGTAACCCCCATCCGGCCACCCAATTGTTCATTGATGTTTCTTTTTAACTTTTCTGTATGATATCATCTTACGTGGTTTTGTTGAGGGGTTTGTTCGTTCTGCAATTGAAATGAATTCAGACCCCAGAAAATAATGTACGAGTAGGTAGGTACATATTTCGTTTGTTGTTTTTTCGTATAATTTGCAAATCGCAGGAAAAGCAAACATTAAAGAGAAAGACAGCGCTTCGTCGGGGGACAGAGACAGGGAAAACTCCTCCTTTTGCTGAAGCACATGGAGGCAAGTTTACATTTATTTTTCCTTCATTTTCAAGGCTTGAAACTTCTGTTGGGTGGCTCCAGAGTCCTGGAGTAGAGTGAAAAGTTGTGTAAGTGTTTTTAAATCCCTTTCAAAGGAGACCAGACGGCAGTCAGGCGTCGAGTGCATCGTTCACCAAGTCCTTGAAAGGCTCTAAATTATGCTCCAAAGTAGCTATCTCTCCCTCTCTCACTCTCTGTATATCCAAGGTGTATCCATGGACAATTAATTAGGCACTAGGCAGGATAATAAGGCACAAGTTCTGTGCGGTAAACAACAGCAGCAGCAGCCAAAAGAATTATCGAAAAATGAAAATGAATTCAAGGCAGCATCGCCATGTTCCGCCCTGCTCACTGCGCCCTCCCCCTCTTTTATTCATCTCCCTCTCTAACGTATCTGTAGGATAGGTTTCTGCCCGCCCCCTCTTTGAACTCGGTATTTTTTTTTCAGTGCGGGTGCGGCTTTTGGTACTTGGACAACTTTTGGCTCAAGGCTTTTAGCATTTCATAATGTCATTTGGCAGAGAAGATGGCAGCAGCAGCAGCAGCAGCAACCACCAGCAGCAGTAGCACCACCAAAAAAAAAAAAAAAGGGAATGGAATGGCACTGAAGCAGGGCATTGCCTGCAGTTTATACCTATACTTCATGGCAGAAACGAACGAGTTCCAATATGCTGGGATACACTCGTATGTATGTATGTATGGGAGATGCTCTGAAATTTACCCTAAAACTATTCATTCATAGCTTCATTTCTATGGCATAAATGCTCGCTCATAACTCTGATGAATGAAGTTGCACTTCGATTTGGTATGCAGTTTTACAGTCTGGCCATAAACGTCACTCAATTTAATTTCAATCACATTTAATTTGGGTAATCATAACTCGAGCTCAACAAGCCAGATCGGGGAGTGTATAATGGTCGATTAATTGTCTAGGTTTCTGTACATTTACAGCCTAGAAAAGCTTCGTTGTAAGTTCCATCTATAACCACGAAAGTAACAAAAATTCCCAGCTATGGCTGCACCATCCATCAAGATAAATTCAAGTCCCATACGATCTCATATGTTTCCCCTTT
Source organism: Drosophila subsilvestris (assembly GCA_035043285.1). Classification (NCBI taxonomy): domain Eukaryota; kingdom Metazoa; phylum Arthropoda; class Insecta; order Diptera; family Drosophilidae; genus Drosophila; species Drosophila subsilvestris. The sequence continues at coordinate 3,628,503 of JAWNNB010001724.1, read as the reverse complement.
GGCTGCCAAGTCGGGAGCAAAGTTCTGATGACAGTTCCTCCTTGCCTTTGGCCAGAGTATCAAAGCTGTCCAACTATCCGCAGAAGCAGAAGATGGAAACTTAGTTCCAAAACTTTGGACTAGAAATACGTGGCAAGAAAAGAATAAAAACTGAGAGACTAAAACTGAAGGAGAAACAGCTCGAAGCAGGGCGGTAGCAAAGGGGGAGGGGGCGATGAAAAAGAACTCAGTTCGTTGGTCAGCGGCAAATAAGAAAACTGTTATTTTTGTGTCAAATACTTTGGCCAACTGTCCAACGTCCAACTTTCGCTGACAGCAGCAGACCTTCAGCCCCACTCCTACTACCCCTACTGCTGCTGTGGCATCCACCTCCTCCTGGGCCCCACTCCAATCTTAATGCACTCGCTGCAAATTAATATTGCAGTTTTTCTTAGCCTCCGCATTTTGCCCCCTTTTCCATAGTTTGAAAATGGCAAACTTTTTGCTGGAGAGAAGCTTGTAATACAAAAATTAGTTTCTTCACTTATTGAAATGTCAATGGAATGTCAAGCATCCTCCTCCGCCTCATCCTTATCGTGATCCCTTTACCCTAGCTTCCCTTTAGCCAAATTGTAATTTCCACGTCTGGAGCATCTCTCGAGTTGAACCTTTTTCATTTTTTTGTCCACTGGCAGCTTTTCCTTTTCCATCATGGTCTCTCTATTTTTTTTTTTTGTTATCCCCTGCTGTGCGTCAATTTGCTTGAAATGCTCTCGGTGCCAAATGATTTAGCGTTCCACTTGCCACACACCTGGCGGAGGAGGAGAAGTCACACGAAAAAAGTTTGCAGCTTTTGTTTTTTGCCCCAGCCTCAGTGTTTCAGTCGCAGCCCCAGTCCCAGTCTCAGTCTCAGCTGTTTGGCAGTGCGCTCATCAATTTGCCCTAATGATATCAGCGAGAAAAGCGGAGCAAAAAAAGGTGCGAAAATGAAAATTAAACAAAATTAAAAAGGGAATTCCCCGTTGGCTTTTGAAAGGGAACGGAACGGAACGAAACCATCTATGATAAGAAAATAAAGCTAATGAGCAAAACAGGATGAAAAAATGGAAGAGAGCGCGAGAAAGAAGGGGGAAGTGGAGGCCAAAGTGGCTTATGTGTTTACACAGTTTTTCGTTGGTAATCTCCCCCCGTTGCCTGTTCTTAGCCTCTAATGAATGTCAGCTTTTCTTACTTTGTTATTCCTTTGCCATTTTTCTCTTTTTTTTTTTTTTTTTGGTGGATCCCCTTTGGTGTCAGTTGGGGAAAAACCACAAAGTCGCATAAATTAATGTCTTTCCACGCATTTAAAATGTGTTCAATGTTTTTTTTTTTCTGCGTTTCCTTTACCATGTCCGTGTCCCCTTGTGCTTGTGGGGCGGTAATTAATCAATTTGATTGATCATTCGAATGGCCCCCAAAGCAGCGGACGCCATTCTCCAGAAACAGCATCAGCCTCTTGAATGTCAATATTATAAATCTTTAAAGTGCTTAAATTATGCAAGCTCATTAAGTCAATTGAGTTTGAATTCGAAATGCAAAACTTGTAATCAATAGGGTCATTCCCGCCGTCCCTTCCGTACAAAAGTTTTTCATTCAACTGGGAAAAAAATGTGAGCGCAAAAAAAAAAAAAAGTCGAAAAACTTTTGCCCTGCCAAAGTGTCAGAAAAAGTTAGCATCGTGGAATACACACACACAATGAGTGGATGACAGTTTAGTCAAATTATATTATCAGCAGAAATTGTTTGGCCAGGGAAACTATGTGCGAGTATTTTTTTTGCCATTCAATTTTGTCCCCCCCCCCCCCCCCCCTCCACACACACTGTCAGATTTTTGCATATTTTCGTGCATATAACGAGGGTTCATGGGGTGTCCATGTCCATGTTGATGAGTCCATGCGTCCTGCCTGCCCAATTTGTATCAAAAATGCACACAATTAAAAGGGGAAACACACACAGTACCCACACAGCCCGTACAAGACTCTCCCATTACAGGGGTGGATGGGGGGGTAGGTGTAGGTGCTGATGGAATGATGGCTCGTAAGGAGCTTAACAGCCGCCTCTTGCCTCATTTCCACATTGCCACATCCTGTGAACAGCGCAAAGCTTTTAAATCCCCTGGCCATACGCTCTTCAACAAACTCCAGTGGCAAGTGTTACTTAACAGAAAAGCTTTCACAAAGCTTTCAGCGGCATGTTAATGCAGCAGGGCATCAGCAGGGCGATTTACATTATTTAAACACTGTCCAGCACTCTTAGCACTCGACTTGTTTGCTCACACAGTGCACAGCACAGTTGTACAGTGAAGGCTGGCTAGGGTGAGCAAAATGGCAGCCTAATGGCAAAAGCCTGTGATTCGCAGCTTAAAGTCAGAGCTGAAGTCTACGCATTTAGCCGATATATTTCTTTTAAAAATTCATCTATCATCATTATTTATCAATGGTTTTCCGTCTTTGGGGTCAGGCAGCCATAGAAGCGACGCGCACAAGCATTGCTGCTGCTGGCCAAACACATTTGTAATACAAAACATGTCTGGCTGTGTAGCTTATCAAAACACAACATCTACGCACACTCACACACACACAAACACAAGAGACACTTTCTCTGAGACACACTTTCTCTGAGGGCCACACACACACAACACACACAACACACACACACACATGGGAGGCAAAAGAAAACGTGGTTTCCTCCTAATCGCATTTTCCACTATTCAGTGTTTATTTTTGTTTGGATTTGTATCTGGGTTTTCCCTTAGTTTTTCTATAATTGAAAGATTTGTTCACATATCACGCACACGCCATGTTGTTTTGGCCTTTTTGTTGCTTGTGGCATTCAACAACACAACATTACGCATACGCACTGTGTGCGTAGTCATTTTCCACTGCCATGAAGTGGGGGTTAAACTCGGGGAAACTGCTTGAAGCGGGTCTTATGGGTGGGATTAACAAAGCGTTTAATCGCAGCTTGACACACACACACACATACACAAGATAAGGGGGGATTTCCTGTTTGTTTTTGGGCCATTTTTATGGACATTTACTTGCTTAACGTGCCTCTGGCTCTCCTTGCTGTTATTTTCGTTGTTGTTGTTGTTGTTGTTGTTGTTGTTGCTGTTGTATGGTTATTATTATTATGATGGCTGTTGCTGTTTCTGTTGTTGCTACAAATTAATGTTGCTGTTTGTGGCTCCCAGGGCTGCTGCTGGGAATGCTTGCTGTTGCGGCTTCTGCTGCTGTCTTTCACGTTCTACAAAATTGCAATAAAGCGAATTTTTCCACACATTGCATACTTTTGAGCGTCACACATACACACACACACACACGCACACATACATAGAGTTACACGGAACAGAGAGAGAAAATTGCAGCTACTGCCGCTGCTGCTGGTGCTGGTGCTGCTGCTCCTGTCGCCTATGTGTAGCTGGCTCCTGGCAGCTCCTCGCTTGCTGGCTGGCTGAATTTTAAAACAATTTTTATACACAATTTTTCATTGTCGCCTGCTACCTCCTGTGCGGCGGGGGTGGGCGGCAGCGGTCGGCAGGATGCGGCTGCAGGTTCGTATGAAAACTTCTTGCTGCTGCTGCAGTTGCTCTGTTCCTCTTTTATTTTTTTCCAGGAGGTACCAAGTTTTCCCACTGAATGAAACTTTATTTATTGCAATATTTTCGTAAGTTGCAAATCTGGCACGGACACACACACGCACACGTGTGTGGATGGGGCATACGCACACGCTACGCACACAGACTCACACGCACACACTCACACAAACATTCGACACTCGACGAGGCACATGAAATTTCGAGTTGATTATAAAACGACAGAGCAAAAGTTGGCGCAACACTAGCAACACAGAGACAGCAGCGCAGCAATGACACACACAGCGGTGGCAAGCGGAGCGGAGCGGAGCGCAGCGCAGACGAAGCCGAAGCTGAATCCACAAGCATAGAAACAGAAGCAGGCGGAAGCAGTGGCAGTGGCAGTGGCAGCAGCAGCAGCAGAGGCACGAAACAGAAGCAGCAGCCGAATCCGAAGCTTTCGCAGCTGGAAGCCTGGAAATGCATTCGCCGAAGCTGCTGTGGAGAGGCTGCGAAGCTCAATGCGCATGCGCCGCCGCAAGAGAGCTGGAAAAGCCGACTGGGATAGGAGAGAGTTTTTAAGCATTACAGAGAAGAGACAAAGAGAGAGTGTGTCTGTGTGGGGCTTTCTCTGGTTTATGTGTCAGTGTAACAATGGAACGAAGTCCATTACAATTAACAATTGAGCGAGCGAGCGAACGACTCCATCTCTCTCTCCCTCACTCTCTCCGCCTTCTGTTACACTCCTGTGAGAGTCGCACTCGGATTCCCAGAGATACGAGGAAGAATGTGGAGGCTGCGGCTCATTAGTGTCAAGGCGATATATAAATTTGGCATTAACAAGACAAGATTTCTCAAGTATGCAATTAATATGCATATGCATAGGATACTCTCGCCATTTGCCTCTTGCCACTTGCCACGCCCCACCGCTTACATGCAACAACGCTCAGCGGCCATCATCGTCACCATTATCATTATCATCTTGATTCTGACTCTTCATCATCGAATGAATCTCTGGCTGAGCATGGGTCTTTGGTTTACAAAAAGAGAAAGTTTTTCTTTTTCCCCCCCATCATCCAGTTGTTTGCTTAGCAATGTACGAGGGATGCTGCCTACAGATACTGTGGGATACTGAATTTTGGAGTGGGGTAGGGTGTAGGATGTGGGGTGTGGGGCTGTGGGGCTGTGGGGCTGTGATGTGCTGTGCTGTGCTGTGTGTGGCAGTTTGTTTTTAATCAACGTGTAACTGGGTCAGCTTTGGGGCTGCAACTAAAAATATCATTTATGTTGCAGACAAATGCGCCAGTTGACTTTCCCATCTTACGTTTTTTCGGCTTTGAATATATTTATACACTCTGCACTCGTATAGGTATAGGATATATATATGTTATATATATACTAAATATGTATATATGTATATATATTCTAACAGGGGCTCTTCTGTTAACAGTTGCAGGTAGAGGAGTTCTTGCTGCGGCTGCTGCTGCTGCTATTACTGTTAGTCATGTTACGGCTCTGATGCTGTTGACCCAATTCCCTTGTCGCCTCGCTCTCTCTCTCTGGCTCTGTCTCTCTCTATAAATAGCACAGATTGAAGGGTGGAGCCTCCCCCCATAGCCAGCATCGGTAGCTTATGACGAATGTTCAGCAGTTTGGAGTAGAAATTGCATTCTTAAAGCAAGGGAAATTACATTTCTGGTGGGAGTTTAATCAAACAATCGGACTGTATATAAGGGGCCTGCAGCAGCGTCCCTCGGCTGCCTCTCACACTTAGAGTCATTCCAATAGTATCAATCGTGTATAGAAGACTCACCTCTGATGATGTTAAGTAGCACATCCTCGAATCGGTGCTCTCAATTGAGGCCTGTTGTACAATTCCATAGCGTGACTCGCGATCGCTCAAATACTCCGATCGCAGACTATCCTGACGTATGAACTCGGCCCTGGAATGCACAATTATTGAGCCCATTATAAATTATAAATTATAAATATTGTTTGAACTTAATGGATAACTTAAAGAGGACACCCACCGTTGCTCTAGGGAATCGGCACGTGCACTCTTGTAGCCCGAATCGTTCAGGCTGCTGTCCTGACGCAGCGATGGCAACGAGTCCCAGGGCGAACGCTTGTGTCCCCCAGTGCCTGGCATCTGCTGGGACATCATGCCATGGCCCGAACCAGAGCCAATTGTCGAGCTGCCCGAACGCCAGCCATCCGAATGGCGGAACCATTGGGCACGAGCCGATTCGCCAATGCAAGAGGCGCAACGCGAGTTGGAGAAACTACAGAGGGAAAGAGTGGAAGATTTAGTGGAGATTCAGATTCAGATATTAACATATAAATGATAAATCATACCTGGCATTATGATCCGATAGATAGCCACGATCACGTTCGCGCTCTCTCTCACGTATCAATTCATTCCGATCGCTGTAGTAGCCATCTCGATCGCGATCACGCTCCTTGTCGCGTATCGAGGACAAGGGTCGGTGTGGCGGCAATGGCAAGGTCGAAGATTTGGCATTGGCTGCAGAGCGATAGATATAGTAGTAAACGATTAACACGTTTTCGAAGCTCATTCACAATTGAAAGGCATTCCAAAACAGTTTGAGGAATGATAATAAGCCATTGACATAGATACATATGTAGATATAGATATAGTTATGTATCTGCAAGAGAGAATTCATCGTGCAAGAGTTGGAATGGAACTACTTACGCCTACGTAGTGGATATGGGCTGCGCTGGTTCGATCCGGGTAGGCTTTCAGCGAATTCTGATGATGGTTTTTGATTGTTGTGGATGTTTAGTGAGTAGAGGAGGCAATGGATGAGAGCATTTTTTTGTGGTGTTATGTCAAGGGATAGCATTAGGTTTAGATATAGGTTGGAAAAGATTAATTTAACATGAAGAAATTGATTATTGATAAAGGAAGCAAAGCATGTTGAAACAATTCGCATGACAAATACTATTTAAACTTCTATAAGCCTTTATAGGCGGCATTCCTACACACACACACACACACAATCAGCCCTACCCCTCTATCTAGAAAAATTCTGCAACACACATTACATTCTCTTTCCCCATTTTAATCAGATTATCTACCCGAGCAAGGTGCTCCATCGAAAACACCTGGCTTGATTAGGCCACTGACATGGGTTCCGCGAACAGGCAACGACAGACAGACAAACAAACAGACAGACAGACAGACAGACAGGCTAACAGACAGATGGATTGATTGACAGACAGACAGACAGACAAACAGACGAAACATTTCGATTCCAAAAGCTAATTAAGAGAGGAAATTCAATTAGAAAAACGAAACACAAAACAGAATCGAAAGTGTTCAGCTACAGACAAACAACAACAACAAGAACAGATGAAATGGAAACCAAAACGAAGAAGAACGAAGGGGAACACAGTACGGAAACCCTACTCACCCAGATTCTCCATGCTCTGGGAAAGCAGAGCCTCGAACGTATGCAGGCTATAGGACTCGGCGTCCATGCCCTTGGCCAGAGTATTCCTCAGATGCATCTCATACTCCAAGAGCAGCCGCGAGGTGGGACTGCCCGGTGTCGGGGTCACATTGGGCGCCTGCTGATGATGATGCTGATGTCGCGAGGCTCGCTGATGGGCAATCGCCTGCTGCAGCTGCTGATGATGCGCCTGCTGCTGCTGCTGCTGATGTTGCTGCTGCTGCTGATGCTGTTGTTGTTGCTGTGCCGAGGACTGCTGCTGACCGTAAGACTGATCCTGATCGGAATTGCCATTACTGGAACTTGGCGTCGTGGCATAGCACTGGTTATCGAACATCACGTTATCCGAGGGCGGCGAACCCTCGATGCAGTTCCGTTCTCGCTCCAGCTCCAAGTACAGATTACGCGGCGGATAACCGCGTCCAATTTCATGCGAAGATCTGTGTGTATGTGTGTGTGTGGGTAAAGAATGTTTTAGTTTCAGTGTTAATTAGCTGTCGAAGGGACAGAGAGCTTTTCGGAGCACAGACACCCACCTTGAGCCGGAGAAGCGCGACGACTGACTGCTGGCCCGGCCCATTGTGTTGTTGTTCATGCCGTGATGACCACCGCCCCCGCCCCCGCCACCGCCCATTCCCATGCCCATGCCCATGCCCATGCCCATGCTCATGCCGTGCTGGTGCATGTGCTGGGGGCCCAATGTCTGGGCGGCATTGGCATTATAGTAGTTGTAGCGGCGTCGGCCCATCTCGGGCGATGTGACGGGCGACTCGGTGCTGGGCATCGGCTTCAGCATGCGCTTCAATGTGCTGGTGTCCACGTTCATGTCCTCGGTGCTCTTGGTCTTGCGGCGTGTATTGTTGTTTATTACGTTGTGCTGGTGCATGTCGTGCGAGTGTGCGTCGCGTGCCTGTACCGGTAACGGGGGCAGAGAGGAGACCAATGAGTGGGTGAGTAATGGCCAGATTTAGCGGCTAAACATACCATATCATCGCCAAAGTCCTTGCTGCGTGTGCCCGTTGACTTCGAGGACGATGTGCAGGTGCCCACATTCTGATGTAGGCCGCCGCCCGCTTGGGTGCCCTCGCTCTTGGATAGATCCATGTCCATTTGGCAGGCGGCCGTATCGTCGCTGCCCACCTGAGAGCCCACATGATTCTGGGTGCACATATCCGCATTGCCAGCCGCATTGCCCACCCCGGTCACAATTACGCCCGGGGTATTGGTGTTGACCCCGGCATTGGCCACATCCAGTCGCTCCTGCTGTCCCTTCATCTGACGTTGCAAAGTGTCTGTATCAATGGAGAGAGAAGTTCGTGATTATTAGAGAGAATTAATAGCGAATTCTTTGGCTTGGGGAGGGGTTGACTTACCGCTCTGGCTTACTCCCGGCCCACCGCTGGCCACATTGTCGTACAGCGAGGTGCTGCTTACAGCACTGACCACCTTGCCGCTGCCACCCACCTGCTGCTGCTGCTGATGGCCATCGACATCGGTGATGCGGTGCGAGCCAACGTTGCGCGGCAATGTGGATGAACCTGCAATGAGGATGGCGGATGAGTTTTGATGGGTGTGGGGATGCGTGGTGGAGTACAGGACTTGTCGCCTAATTGCTAAAGCTCTGAGTGGTTCGGTTCATTCGTTCTTTGATCTTTAGATTTTACAGGTTTTGTTTGCAGGGAAATCAAAAGAGCCAAACAGAGGAAATTAAACATAAACTTTCGAAAGGGAGAGCTGTTCATCATCGTTCTACAGATGATGGATGTGTTTGCTCTCTAGAGGACCTATCCCAGTATTTTTTTGGGGGGTTTTGGGGGGCTTTATAGTTTCTTTTGTTTTGTTTGTTTGGTTTGTTGTGTGTTTTTTGTTTTGCTCTCACCTCTAACACGTGGATCGGTTCTCAGGCGCGCATACTGTTCGGCGGACATGCAGGTGCATTGGGGCTCCTGGCGGACGCGCGACGGCGACGCCGGTGTGCTGAGCGGCTTTCGCTTGGCCTTCACCTTGCCCTTGCCCGGCGGATCCAATTTCAGCGAGTACGACGACGAGGCCTTTCGTGAAAATTTGAAAGAAGGCGACTGTAAAACGTCGCACTATCATTAGGTTAGTTGATTGGGGATTACAAGGTTCTGTGTGTGCGGTTTTCTCTCCTCTCCTCTCCTCTCTCACTCAAACTCTGTCTATTTCTTTTTCTGTTTCTGTCTTTCTCTAGAATCACTTTCTCTCATTCTCAGATGGAAATATATTTGTGGGCACAAGCTTGGAGAGCCTGGCGAAATTGTTCACTTTCTTGAGGTGTGTTTCTGTGTTTGTGCTTTTTTTTTTTAGAAAATATCTTACGAGATCTACTGGTTGAAGAAGAATTTTATTTGTGGGTGCAAAAAGAAGGTATTTTCGAAGCTAGAGCTTTGGGTGCTTAAAGCCTTGATCTACGGCTTAGTTTAGGCATACAATATACTATATATGTATCTAGATAGTAAAAGCAGTTTAAGTAGTAGAAGTATTTTTAGTAGTAGTAGTAGAGCAGTAGTAGTAGTAGTAGTAGTAGTACGAGTATTAGTAGAGTGTAGGACACATTTACATATACCTACTATAGATACTTTATATATGTAGTTCTGAAATATTCTCCTAGAAGTTGTTGTTCTTCTCCTTCTCTCGATATTCAGCGCTTAGCGCTTAACCTTAGTAGCTGATTTTTGATAACTTTGATCTAAACATCGACTTAGCCTAACGTTAACATTTGCTTTTGATTATTGGATACTGTTCAGAACTTTAAACTTGAACTTTGCTTTTGTTTTGATTCGATTTGATTTCTTTTCTGTATTAACTTTAACAATTTATTGTTAGCCATGTGCGTGGTGGTGTTGGTTGAATATTCGTATTCGTATTCGATTTGTTTTTGTTTTCTTTGTTGGGTTTCAGAAACCTCGATGGAAGCGGCGCGCCTTCAAGGCAATAAATGATGCTCCAAGAATATACTATGTATATATGTATGTATATAACTCTGATTCTGTTACTGTAACTGTTACTGTGTCTGTTTCTATGCTGCTTCTAGTATTTCTGATACTCATTCAAATCCTCGCTGGAGTAAGATTGTTTTTGATTTTTGAAAATTGCATCGATTTGTAGTAAACCGCCCACTTGCAAGGGATCTTCGGATCGGGAGGAGCGTAGGATGCGGATTGGCGGCTGGACACGGGAGGACGACTCGGGATTGGGTTTCGGTTCGGATTAGGGCTCATCGGAAACGGATTGTAGGGGATAGGTAACGGTATTGTAGTAGAGGATACGTGCGATTGTTTTAAAGCGTTTTGCGTTTTTCTTTTGCATTTTCATTCCATGTACAAATTCCACAAAATTATTTACATTTCAATCATTGATCATCAATCAATTTTTATGGGTTTTGTTTTGTTTTCATTTACATTTTTTTGTTTCGTTTTAATTGATTTTTTTGTTTGTCAGATAATTTTGATTTTTCGGTTTATGGGCGGGCACACGTGAAATGCAAACGAATCGAGTTGAAAAATATATTTATACATACATAAATATATATATTTAGAGATAGTTAAATAAAATTATTTGTTAGAGATAATAAAAGCATTTCGAAGAGGGTTGTGGGGCATGGGGTAGAGAACGGACATATTATATATATATATATATTTATAGAATATAGATTTTTCAGAGACAGTCAGGTGGGGGTGTACATTCGGGGGTTTATAATAGAGGGTATTGTTGTTGTTTTTGTTATTGTTGTAGTTGTTGTTGTTGTTGTTGTTGAGTTTTGGTTGGAGTTTTTTGTTGTTTGTTGTAGGAGGTGTTGCGTGTTTTATTTTAAATATATTCGTTAACATTTTTTATTGATATTGATTTTTGGGACAGAAATATCCGTCGGTATTCATTTTTGGGTATTTTTTTGTGATTATTTTTGAAAATTTTTTCGAATTGAATGTTTTGTACGAAAAGGAAATGCATCAAAAATGAAACATTTTTATTTGTTTTTTTTTTTGTTTCGTTTGGGTGGTTGACATTATATATTTTTAGGGGGATATATTGTTTTTTTTTGGCGTGTTTCGAGAATGATTTCGAAAAATGATTAGAAGAGAGAAAAAGAAATGAAAGAATATATAATATAAATATATTTAACAAATTTTAGTGTGTGTGTGTATGGCTGTGTGTGAGTGTGAGTGTGGTATGTGTGTGTGCGTTTTTGTGTCTGTCTGCGTTACATGTTCTCCGGATCGGATCGTTTCCGCTTTTGTATCTTATTCATCGTTCTGTTTTTTCACATGAATGAGGCGCATACATATACAAAAATGGCATCAAAAAGTCCTACGACTTTTGGTTTGTTTACCCCCCCCCCACCCCACAAACATCGAAAGAAACACACATAAACAAACAAAAAAACATTGAGAGTGAAAACGAGAGTGGAATCTGGGGTGGGTGGATAGTGGGTGGGCGGGTAGACACATAGAGCAATACAAGTTTACAACAAATACAACACTCAGTATGTGTGATATATGTCTGTGTGATTCTGTGGTGTGATCTTATAGGTACATGCCCGGCCAAGGGGATTTCCATTTGAATCTACTACGATATACATATATGTACATATCTTTGGCTGCGATCAAAAGACACATTGGGTGACAGAGAAGGAATTACTTGGTGTGTGTGTGTGTGTTTGTGTGTGCGTGTGCAGTGGTTGGTGTGTGTGACACAGTGGAAAATAAATAATATGAAGCGATACTAACGTATTTTTTTACAATGTAAGATACCTGCAACATATGATGCGCAAAGTAAGAAAAGAAAAATGAAATTATTATTAGACGCTAGTCCAGATAGTTTATGTTTGACTACTATTATTTATATAGAATCTATTCATATTAATAGGCATATGTAAGTATGTCGTGTATGCATGTCTGTGTATAAAGAGATGTTTCCTGAAGGTTCGTGTATGAATAGGAGATAATGATTATGGTAATTCCACAAGTCAGAAATTAAGTATTCGAGTCAATAAGATACAAACTTTTTACATTTTAAAACTTTTTTCTCTCTTCTTCCCCTGCGCCAGCGTGGCTTAACAGTAAAGGGTGACACTTTTCGTGTCTGGAATGTACTCAAAGAGAGTGCCCCACCGCTCTTTATCTGGGTTTTTTTGTTAGGGACTACGAATCTATTTTAAAAATTTGTTATCTATTTAGTTTTAGCCTTAAACTAATGGACTGACATAACGGACAGCTTTGTAACTCTATACAATTTCATTCTTACATTGAAATTACTTTTTTATTTTTTTTCTCTTTCTCTCTCAATTTCTGACAATCGAAGTGCATTTCTAAGTCTTTGTGTTGTGTGTGTGTGTGTGTATTTTTGTGCGTGTGCTTGTATGAATGTGTGTCTACAATTTCTACTTTACTTTTGGCCAAATTCTTCAACGATTTCAACTAGAAACTAAGTAATTTTCAATTAGGGAAAAAAAAACCATTAACAAACTCAATGAAAAGAAAATGTGGACTGAACGAATATTTTCCTCGCTTTAAAATTTGTTCTAATTAGCGGAGTACATGGAAATAGTTATGATTTCTTTTTGTGCGTGTTGTCTCGGTGGGAGAGATGGACAGTGACTGCTGCTGGGCGAATGAAGCGCTTGATTATGATTTATTCTTTAGATTTATCGAGTGTCGTGTGTGACACTGTGGAACCTTGAGTTTAATTATGGGATACATATGTGTCGTATGTATGTATGTATATGTAGGCACGTTAATAAACAGCCAGATGTATGTATATGCAAAGCAAACATCATCATTATCAGAGCCAGTGCATTATCGTTGTCATCATCATACTGGTATCATCATATCATATCATCTTCAGCGTAATCTTGGCCTGGCCGCCATCGCCATTCTCTCTGCTGTACGGGTGGGTAGTACGAGTACTGTATGTGTTTTCATTGTCTGTGTAAGTTCGTTGGGTGTTCTCTGGTTCTTTTGGATGGGTGAGAGGTTCAGTTGGGGGATTCGATGACAGTGGTGGTTGGTGGTTGGTGGCTGGTAGTTGGTGGTTAGGGGGAGATGCTCTGGTAGTAGTTTAGTTAGTACGAGTAGTAGAGTGCTTAAGTTGGCCGAGACCGAGCCCGAGCCCGAGACGAAGGGTGGGGGTGGGGCCTGGTTGCCCTGCCCCAGACCATTGTTTAAGTGTTGTATTTAGTGGGGTGGTGGCTGAGGTTTTTCGGTATATTTCGGTATCGGTATCAGTTGAGGTTTTGATTTTTAAATTAAATATTTCTTGTGTTTTTTCTCTCTTTTTTTTAAGTTAGTTTTTTCTCTTTTTTGCGCTTTTGTTGTCGTTGTTATGCAAAATGATTTTGCTAGATTTTTTTTTTCTGTTTGTTTGTTGGCAGACTGTAAGAGAATACTTACACAGCACTCTCGGAACTGTTTGGCATCGATTGGCGATGTAAAGTTCAGGCCCCAAGTGTCATTTGTCATGGGATCCTTCCAGTAAACGAAGCACTCTGATGCCTGGCCAATGCGTGTACCTGTTTGTAGAGAGCAAGCGGGTATTAGATGTTCAACCAGGGAGCATTTTCTAACATGAAGATGATGATGATGGTGATGTGCACTCACCTGGCTGCACAAGTCTCACATCAAGTATCTTGTCCACCTGACTGTTGTACGCGGTGATGTGAAAGATGCACTCGGGCGAGTCCTGAATGCAGGTAATGTTCACAGGAACCAAATCTTCCGACACTTGTTGCCACTTGACGGTGCCGGCTCCGCTGGCGGATACATGGAAGACCTCAGCCCATAACCTGAACGAACTATTGTTGGTTAGAAATACAATTATAAAATCGATTGATTGTTTGTAGAATTAATCCAATTTCAATAAATGTTTTGCAAAACAAAGAGTCGCATTTGTTGTTTTTGTTATTGTTATAGTTGTGGGTTGGTTGTTTTGGTTTTTGTTGTTGCAGTTGTTGTTGTCGTTGTAGGGAAGGAAAAGTTGAAGCAGGAGAACATTTTTTGTTGAGTTTTCAAAGTGGGTTTATTTGTTTGGCCGCATTTTGTGTGTGTGTGTGTTTGTTGTTGAATTAAGTTGGATAAGTTTGTAAGTTTGTTGGTAATTGTTTTTGTTTTGTTTTTTTTTTTGTGAAAGAAAGAAAAACCAGAAGAGAAAAAACACAATTAGTTGGATTGGAAAAAAGTTGATCGAAAGAGCATATTCAATTGTGGTTGAATCTAGCTATTTTTCAGTTTTTTGTGGTTTGGTGTTATGGTTTGATAGGCCCACATTCGACAGTCAGAGAACTTAAACAGAGTCAAAGGAGACAGAGAGGGAGAGTCCTCCCTCTGGAACCTCTATTAGAACGCACCTCAGTAAATGACCGTCGCGTCGTCGGGAACTCTGCCAGGGTGAATCCTCATAGCGATAGGCCTTGCGCATAAGCGGGGCACAGGAGCAGCTCAATTTGTTGCCCATGCTGTTGCAGTTGGCGCAGCTACCCGCAGATCCTATAGAATAAAATATATCATTAGTTCAGAGATTGAATTAGGATTAATTAAATGCAAGTACTTACCTTTACCAGAGGCACCCCGATGTCACCACATGCCGCTCACGTCCGCCTGCGAGAGCGCCTGTCCGCGATTAAGCGACTGCGATCGCTGATTATGCCGATGGCCGGGGTAGCGACTTCCTCGCTGGAAAGATTAAACACATGAAATATGAGTAAATCTATCAATATCTGCTGTTTCTCCAGCTGTACGATTGAAAAAAAAACAGGTCTTTAAAGCAACCCAACCCACACGCCAACGTTTATTATCATCCACACATAGCGAAGAGAGACCGCAGAGGCCGAGAGGTGCGAACGCCGCCGCCAGTGCAGTAGTGCAGTCCACTCCCCCATCACATCACTCCACTCGCTGCCGCTGCAAAGCTGTTGTGTGGGTGTGAAAAACAAAAGAAAATCCACAACTCAAATGGAACGATGTAAAGCGGAAAATGTGCTTTGAAGTTTTTGCTTTTGATTTCGTTCTCTGAGATGCACATTGCAGATGCGAAATCTCTTTTTATGGGGGGGATAATATTTTCCAAAACTATTCACTCTGTCTGCCCCATATGTCTGCCACATGGGAGATGGCTATAGCTATGCTTATAAATATATATATAGTATGTATAGCCGCATAAATGTATCTATTTATGTTTACATTATTTAAACTAACGCGGAGACAGAGACACCTGTTTTATGGAAACTATTTTGGCCATTCAGTTGCCGGCTTTGCTTCCTATGTGGCTATTGGCTACTGGCTTACTCGGATTGCGGTTCACAGATTGCGGCTAAAAGAGGTATCTTGAAAATGCCAAAACAACATCACAAATGAACGCCACAAACTCAACTAAAAGACGCTAAAGAAAAATCAAAATCAAACCGTTTTCCATTCACACTCTCGCAGCGGCCCCAGTCGGCGGCTCGCGGTGGGCTCTCACTCTCTTTTGGCGTCTCGCGAGCGCCATTGACGCCCACACATCCCGCATTTTGCTCAAGAGATCTCTCAGATCTCACAGATCTCGGCTGGGAGATATGTTTGCTCGGGGGCCGAAAGAGTGATCATCAAGTGGACCACTAGACAACGACGACAACAATGAGCATAGGAATGGGTGTGGGAATGAGAATGGGGGAAATGGTACCAAATCTCTCTGTGTGTTTTCCCCTCTGCGTGCCTCATGCTGCTGCACGTGTTGTTGTCAAAATGTATTTTTAAATCAATCAAAAGGCGAAAAAAAAGAGCGAGAGTAGATCTCGTAGCAATCTCTCATGGGGAAATGCAATTGGGAATTGAAGGTGACACACATTTCGGGGCGATGAGCGACACATCGAATTGGTTCATCAAACTGTTGACAATATTTGGCAAGTGATGGATATTTTTAAAGGGAGGAGGGACAAGAGTGAATTACAGCTTATTTCAGAATTTATGATTATCTGAAGAATCAAATTAAGGATGATGGGAACACATACTTGAAACGTTCTGTGTACCCAAAAACATGGGTTTTTTTTCTAAAACTTCAATGCCAGATGCTTACGCAAACTGATGGATGATAAAATCTTGACTTGAAAACATAAATGAATTACAATTGGAGTATATTTTGGCGATATGGAAATGCAGAAAGCAGTATGCACTTTTTTCCTTGAGTATGTCTGTGAAAATAGGCTCTTCAGGACTCTCATAGAGTTTTACGCACCATAGCGAATAGGTTTCGATTTTTTCGAATCCTTAAGAAATTTGTACACAAACTTTGACCTACGACTCTGATTTTTTTGATCTTTTAATAGATAAGTAATTGATATTTTGTTATCTTGAAACATATACACACCTCCACATGGCCCCAGCCATCGGCATTCAGTTTGGCGGCTGCCTCGACACTTTCCTTGGCGCCCATTGCTTTGTTTTAGTTTTCTTCTTTTTTTTTTTAGTTCACGTTTGGTTGCTTTTATGTTTTTTATATGGAAATTGTTTCGCTATTCGTTAAGTTTCGTTTGGGGGGGGTTTTTCTTTATGGTTAAGTGCTTTCTCGATGCAGAGAGAGACGGGGGGCGGTGAGTCTTGGGGGAGTCGGGCAGATGTCAGATGTTATTTATTTTGAGGCCCAGCAGGGAACCAGGGAGAGTCTGCGTTTTGGGGTCCTGGCTCTGGTACTGGATTCTGTGGCCAAGAGACTCGGTTCAATGTATAAATATTGAGCGAATTGACGTTGACGTCGTTTCTGCCGTCACACTCTCTCGCACAGACTCGGACTGCTCTCTGTGTTGATTGAACGGGAGAGAGCAAGGGATTCTGGGTGGCTGGATGCCGTTGAAGGCGGCTTTCAATCGACTTTCGTCAGGTTGAACGCGCTAACGTTGAAAGCAGTTAAATAATAGAACAGGAGCACCACATCCAGCACCACCCCCTGCGCCTCCTGCATGCGTGTGTTTGCTCCCAGAGTCCGCTTCTCGGGCTCCTTTGCCTGGTATGTTCCTCCTATATGACGCGTGTGGGTTCTTCCGTGCGTCCCGTCTCGTCTCGTCCCGTCTCTCTGTGTGTGGCGTGTATTATTTATGCAGCAGAATGTTCTTGCTGCCGATGATGCTTCTGCTGCTGCTCTTTCTCTAGAGACTTTAAGCTTTTTGTTTGCTTTTAATGGTTTGCCTTCTTTTTCTCCTTTATTTTATTGTGCATTTTTTCACGTTTTTTTGTGCTTTTAATCGGTGCATATGATTAATGTAGATTTCCCTATAATTTTGGGAATTTTTCTTAAGAGTTCTTTCAAGGGTTGTTGTGCCTGCGTGGGATAGTCTGGAGGTTATAGTTAGGTTTTGTTGTTTTATCCAATCGAGCTTTTTGATTTGCCAACGCCTTTTGGATAGCACGGGCCACACAAAAGATAGTTACGAATTTCCAAAACAAAAATTAAGCTTTAATTAAAGATCACTATTCGCGTTTTAGTTAGGAATCATTTATTGTTTGATTTTTATTATTTTATGCAGGAATTAAAGCGTTTTTCTTCACTTTTTTCTTTAGTTTTGGCCACAGCGACAGGGAGCAGGTTCGGTTCAGATGATGGCTCTGTGTATTTTTGTGCTCTGCCAAAATACCTACAAAACTTGACGAAACTTGAATGTTTTCACTTGACGAAACAGAAGGCAGACCAGGCAGGAGCAGCAGCAACAGCAAAACATGAGGGAGAGAGGAGCATAGCAGAGCAGAGATGGGAGAGCAAAGTAGAGCAGAGATGAGCGTCGAATTACAGCGACAGCCGAAAATTTCTCCCTCTCCTCCACTCTCACTCTCTCTACCACCCCCCCCTCTATGCTGCTGGTGCTGCTCCCGTTGTTGTTGCTGTACAACAAATATTTTAATTTCGATTTCTTTCTTGCTTATCCTTTACTTTGTATGCCTCTTCCTCTTTGCGCTTCTCTTCTTCTCATCGCTCTGTGTATGTGTGCATATGTGTATGTGTGTGGTCTTAGCTTAGAGGTATGTGCAGTTTCCCCCTCCCTCCCTTCCTCCCTCACACAACACTATACCATCAACGTCTTTTCCGTCTGTCTGTTCCGTCTTTTCTGTCCCTATGTGTTTGTGTGTGTGCCTCTAAAAAAGTTGCATAAATCACCACACCTTAATTTACTTAAATGCCATTTCTTGCATTCCATGCCCCCTCCATCCCATCCCCTGTCGTTGTGGCTTTAATTATGTTTATTTTCATGCTTTTTTGCTAAACTTTTATTTCAATCGAAAAATGCCTCGTGGGCGTTTTTTCCAACACCAGTCCACACGGTCCAAACGTGTGTGCTACACTTTTTTTGGGTTTGGTTTTGATTTGCCATTCCATTTTCACTTCCTTACAATTTCGCTATTATTTGAAATTTGTTTTTAGGTTAGAATTTAAGTTTGTTTTGTGCGTTGCGTTTGGATTCTCGGTTTTTTCTATGGGAGTGGGGGGGTTTCGTTTTTTAAAGCCTAAATAGTATTTTTCAAGCAGAGGCGCAGTGGAGAAAAAAACGACCAGCGCCAGCCACAACCGTCGACTTCGAAATTCGTTTTGACTTTGCCAGGAGCAGGCAGAAAAGAAAGGAGCAGAGCAGAGCAGAGGCAGAGCAGCAAAGATGCTGCGACGTTAACAGCGACGCTAGCTGCGCTGCTTTGCTGCAACTGTTGGAATGTGTGCCACACATATTTTCGGGGTGGCTTTGTTTTTGTTGTTCCTGCTGCTCCTGCTGCCTCTGTCGCTGCCTGCGTCGCTGTCCCTCCTCTGCTTTGCTTCGTGTTAGAACGCATTTTGTTACATTATTTTACTTGCCGCTGCTGTGCTTGCTGGTGGTGCTGCCGCTGCTGGATGCTGTGAAAGTTTTAGCCATTTTGCCTCGCTTTTAATGTCTCCCCAATGCATGTGTGGCATATGAGCGTGTATGTGTGTGTGTGTGTACTTGCCGCTCTCTCTGCGTGTGTGGGAGTGTGTGTTAATGTAATATTAATGTTATAATTTGCTAGGCGGAAAGGACAATGTACGTGCCAGGCTTTGAGCCCATCAATAATGCAGCAAATATAAAGGGTGGACGGGTGGTGGTGGCAATAGAATGGATGGGGCAAGAAGTGGATGGAGGGTGAAGTGGAGTGAAGTAGTAGGTGCGTGGTGCATGCCAATTTCCAATTAGACACAAAATGTTACAACACCAAGAAGAACATCTGATAGCGGGGGTGGGGTGGTGGTCCCATTCCCACCAGCACCACCCCCTCCCTTCTCTATGCAGGCCTTGCCCAACACTGGTTGTATGGCAGGTCACAGCACGTTCAACATGCCACAAAGTAAAAGTGAAAAGCAACATCAAAATTAATAAGTAGAAAGGATGCTGAGTGGCGCTGCTGCTGCGGCCGCTGTTGGTGCCTCAGCCAGCGTCTCTGCCAGCGCTGGCCGAACAAAGTAGCAAAAAGTGGGAGGAAGAGCGAAAGAGAGCAGAGCAGATGAGATGAAATGAAACGAGAGAGCATCGCATCGCCTGTGCGTCGGCGCTGTTTCAATCACTCAACGAAAGCTTCGTCAAGTTGAGAAACAGTGGACCAGCTGCACAGCCTCCTCCAACACCCCCCCACCACCTGATCGCCCCTACTCATCTACCAATAAATGTTAATCCCGCTTGCATTAGAATATTATCAAATATTTAAACATTTTTTCTAGCTAACGGTTCCACTGGGGAGAGTCCGTGGTGCAGTATAGGAAGGGGGAGTGGGGTGGGGGAGTGGTGGAGTGGTGGAGCAGGGTGTGTGTGCGGGCTGCACCCACTTGCAGCGGCAGCCCACGCGCCGAAAACGCAGCCAACGCCAACGTGCCGTTATCTCTCGCCAAAGACGTCATTACAAACTGCAGTTGGCAGCGACGCGACTGCAGCCAGCACCAGCAGCAGCAGCAGCAGACCAACAGGCGCGTCACGACATGCATTATAAGAACAACAAGAAAAATAACAAGACGGAACATAACGGAACAGGCAACAAGAACAACAACATCCATAGCATAACGGAACACGGAATAAGAAGAAGAGTCATAGCAAAGCGGAACATGTAAAAGTTAAACGGTAAATGTCCAAAATGTGCTCCCTTGCTGCTGCTGCTACTGTTGTTGTTGTGTTTTTCTGGAATAATTGGCAATCTCTCTGTTCGAGTGTGTGTGTGGCATTTTTTGTTGTTGCGTAAGGCTTTATAGGGCAACCGGAGGGTGTGGTTTTCCTGCTCAAAATCGTAAATTCGCCTGCTGCTCCCCCGATCGAGTGTTGGCAACCCTAACATCTGTTCGTTGGCCACCTGCAATCTCTGCACCTTGCTTTTATGAATGAACGCACGAGGACCAACCAACCAGCAAACACACAGCAACAACAACCAGAGAGACTGGCGCACCCCCAACTCCAAAAGCTTGTTACATGCGCAAAACTACATGTTATTTGATAAAAAAAATTACCTGCAAACAACAGCGGCTACACCAGTCACACATTTTTTACCGAATTCAATGCGAAATCCACGAATAATTACTTTTTTTGTTAAATTCGGCGGAGCACGCGACTTCGCGGCGGCGGTTTAAAGAATGTACTAAAAAATACCACCAGAATGTACCACGCGAATCGGTATTTTTTAGTGTTGTAAGGCGCTGCAGAGGCAATCATTTTACAGCAGCGCCACTATCGCTCCCATCGCTACAATCGCAACTATCGCAATACTACTTGTGGAACATGATGACCGTTTACGGTCATATACTTTACGGGATATTTTGACGTCGAAATCGAGTTCAAAGTATAATTACGGTATATCGGTATATAAAAGTACATTTAATCAAATTCCAATATATTTTGTAGAGTAAATTAAAGTACTTTTCAAAATGACCGCCAAACTCCCGACGAAGCATATGAGCATCAATAATAGGTATCGGGACCGGGATAAATATATATAAAACACCATGTCAAAAAGTGGATAACGGCAGTTTTTCACACTGCTGCAGCTAAAATTTTTCTGAAACTTACACATTTTCTCGCTAGAGGTCTTTGTCGAATTTTACATAAATATGTAGTTAATTTGTAGCAAATGTGTAGTTAGCACACGCTACCTACACAGTTACCCATGTAAAACATTAAATTTTTCATCAGAAGACCGCTCCTTTATCTGATTAAACCTTATTTATGAATAATTCAAATGAAAATTACCACTTATAATTAGCAACTCTTTCAGGAAATTGATTAATTGTTCAAAAAAAATATGTTCAGCGCTGAGAGTCTTAGCTTGCTAGTAATATTAAACCGAATATCAAAATCGAGGAATTTCATCTTGTCGTGTCCGTCAGTATATTAAAGGTATTTCTGATGGTTCTTTGGTATATTTTTTCGATAAATTCGCGGTCACAAGTTGTGGAATTCAGACGCTAAACGCCGCCAAAATAAATTTAAACAAACAATAAAACAAATAAATTGAAATTACATTACCATGACTGAGATGGAGGCGGAGGAGCACATACTGCGAGGCATCACCAGCGCAGATGTGGGGCCCGAGGCGAAAGGTGAGTGAGTCGAACAGAAGCAGTTTCCTTGGGGGATTCTCATGGTACATTTTCCCGCGCGCAGAATACAATCTGCTGCGAGCGGACGAGGAGTACCGCAATGGGAACGTGGATCACTCCATCTACTACCAGGTGAAGGCGCAGTTCCAGTCCACCGACCTGCGATTCATTACAGAGGCTGACGATCTGGAGAATCAGCGGCCCAGCACCGAGGAGCTGCTGCGTGTGGCCAGTGACGCGGAGAAAAAGGACTACAAAAGGTGCGCATCCACAAGGGGAGACACTACATAGCAGCTACCATTGGCTAACCCATTTGCTAAACAGCAACCGATTCCTGCAGAACATTATCAAAAATCTGCAGCAAAAGGAGCGGGAAAAATCCACAAGGCAGACCTGCATAGAACCCATCGAGCATCTGGACTTCCTCGAGGATGTGAACGATCCAGTGGCTGGCCTGGCACGCATCAACGACATTTGCAATGGTCTGCCCACCGAATGGTGTGTGCTGCATCTCTGCAAGAGCTTCAATCCGGCCACCACTTACTCGGTTTTCAACGAGATCTCTGCCTCCGATGGTGCCATCTACTTGTCGCTGCTGCGCCACTGTCGCAGCCCCGAGCTGGGGCCCATTTGCCTGCGCTTCAGCAACAGCGGCCTGGCGGATGTCTTCAAGCAGTACAGCACATTGGTGGAGCGTTTCCGGCAAGTGGTCTCCGTGGAGCCCCACAATGTAAAGAGCAAAGAGGCCAAGCAGACGTACTGGGAGCAGCTAAATAGCTACGATGCCTTTCTACAGGTGAGTAGTGGCAGGCCGAAGAACCGAATCGAAAATCATACTTTTTCCCATTTACAGAAACTTCTCTCCGACTTTCGGGAGATCATGGCGCCCTATTCCTTCGTATTCCTGGGCAAGCGCTACGACTGCAGCGCCGTTGCAAGCCAAACCAAGGCAGTGTTCGGCCGCGTGGACGAGTTCTGCGTGGAACGTCAGTGGAGCAATCATCAGCGCATTCTGCTCTCCCAGGCGTCGCTGCACGCCAACCGCCTGACCTCCACGGACATGAAAAACATTGCCTACGAAATGACCAGCAATGAGAATGAAATCCACATGGTCTATGACATGCTCAGGTTATTCGCCAGCGAATGGCAGCCGCTGGAAGATCGCCAAGAGCAGGTGGCCAAGAGTTTTCCCACCATTCTGGTGGTCGATGAGGTTTGTCTGTTGTGTACGATTCCCCCATCTAAACTGTGTTGCAATTAATTGTTTTGTCTGTTCCCGCAGCGACTGGATCATCTGCATTGGGAGCAGCTGGCAACGGCCCAGGAGTTTTCCCGCGTCAAATCGCTGCACTGCCTGTGGCGACTATATCAATACCACAAGGAGAGCATCCGCCATGGCTACTACACGCGCAGCATAAAGCGTGGCATGTGCATCATTAATCCCGCAGCGGATCTACCCAACTCTGGGCGGAGACTGAGAAGCTTCTTCGAGTACTGGCTCTCCCACTGGCGGCATCTGTTCGAGACAGTGCCCACCGAGGAGGTGATGCTGCGGCAGGCCTATAAGGCCGATTGTTTTGTGTGAGATTCACCTGAGTTTTGACCTTGTGCGAGGGACACACACACCCCCTAATCGCCTATGCTAATCTACTTCCCATAGGTATGCTGGTCATGGCTCGGGCTTGCAGTACATCAATGGACGTGCCATTTGTCGTGCCCGTGTCCGCGGTGTGGTCTTTCTCTTTGGCTGTGATTCTACAAGGATGCTTGGCACGGGTCTATATAGCGCCCTTTATGGTGCCCATGACTACTACCACGGCGCTCTGTGTCCCACCATTGTGGGCACCCTGATGCCCGCTCTTGATGCCAACATGGACCACGTCTCAGTGACGCTGCTGAGCCTTTGGCTGAATCCCGGAAAAAGCCAAGTGATGCCCTGGACCCAAATCCACAAAATGTCCTGGCTCAAAACGGGCACTATCAAAGGTTTGGACACACACACTTCCTTCCACTGATATGGATATGGATATGTATCTTGACATCTCTCTGCTTTTGTGCTTTGATTTTGCTTTTGCAGCTGGCAGCGCTGTTCAGGTCCAGCAGACCAACCAGCATCTGGGAAGCTTGAGCTCCATTCTGTCCCTGGTGCAGCAGGGCAAGGTCGAGCCGGCTGTCTACAATTGCTGCATTTATGTGTGTAGGGGTCTGCCCGCCTGGAATGTAGACGTTGAGCCGATGCCCTTCTAAAGTATAGTTTAAATTTGTATTGCAATCAATTAGGGAAAAATATCAAACAAACAAAATGAATGTAAATGAAAGGAAATCGTTGCTTAAGCCACTACGTCAGAGGGTGCGCATTAGATTGCATAGAACATTATTTATAAGACACTCAGAGGATTGTAGGAATAAACCAAGTACATTAATATTTATATTTTTAAATGAAATTCTTACCTTTTCTGCTACTGTTTCCTGCTCGAATTATGTGATGTGATGTGGTTTAAGCACTTGAAACTGATTTTGTTTTTAAGTTAAGTTTTTTGTTTTCTGTAACTTTGTTTAGACTTTGTACATTGTGTGTTTAGTTTGTTGGGAACTTTAAACCGTTTAGAGATGTAGTTTTTTGTATTTTAAAAATTGATTTCCATGCCAGAGAGACAGAGAGGGTGGTGTAGCAGGGGTATGCCTGTGCAGGAGTAAAAGGATTATTCAAACAAATGTTAAGTGAAAGTGAGTTGTGCATAATACAGAGAGATAAGTTGTTAAACGACGTGGTACATTAAGATTTGATTTGATTTAAATAAAAAACACAAACAACAAATAAAATAGAATAATATGAGAGAAGATTTGCCCACACCCAAAAGGGATGAGGCCACTGAAACGCCCATCTATTTATTTACTCAACTCGCACTCGTGTGCTCTCGCAACTCGACTCATCTCTGCTCATCGCATCGCAACGCGTCGCACCTCGTCCTCGGTTGCCTCGTGTTGCCCTTTTGGCAAAGAGCTTTCTTTCAGGCGAAAGAGTTTCGCCCTCAACCTCCACAGCATCGAATCTACTTGACCTACTAACGCTTGTCGCATTATGACACACATTCGTTAATTAGGCCCAACCCCAGTCGCAGTCGCAGTCCCAGCCCCAGCCTTAGCCCATCCCAAATTCTCCCTAAAATGCGAAAAATCTACTCCCTTCTAGCTATAATAAATATCAGTGCAAATCATTGCTCATCGAATATGCGGCGTATGCATAATATTTTTGTGTGGCCCCGATTTGCATGCCACACAACATTCCATTCCATTCCATATCCGCCCAATGCCAGCGAATCACACAGCCAGGCACAGGCACAGGCACAGCCCAGCCCAGCCCAGTCGTGCCGTGCCCCTATTTATGGGGCTACTACTACAACATCTATCGATGGATGGCACTTGGAGTAGTGTGGTGTGGTGTGGTGTGGAGTGGAGTGGAGTGTCCTTCATGTTAATGTCTCAATGCCGTGCCCATGCAGCGTGTCCCGATTTCTGTGTGTGTGTGTGTGTGTGTTAAATCAAATTAGCAGCGGGAGCCAAGGTGCATGCCACACCTCCCACTCCAGGTTAGTGAGAGGGAGGGGGGAGATAGAGAGAATGCGAGAACTTGTAACATGACAGGAGACAGCGTCAGAAGGAGGATATTACATAACAGGCGCTCCCCCAATGTAAATCTTGTAAATTCTCTGCGCCTGTGTTTGTGTGTGTGTGCGTATGTCCCTGCGCCTGTGTATGTGTGTGTGTGTATGTTTTTGATTGTGTGGCATGCCCCAAATGAATATGCGATGACGTTGACGTTGCTTTTGTTATTGTTTAGATGCGATGCTGTTTCCCTTTTTGTTTCCTCTCTCTCTCATCTTCTCTTATGCTGCCATTTCCTCTCTGTGTGTAGTGTGTGTGTGTGTGTGTGTGTGTGTTTTTTCCTGCTTTTCTTTCCTATTGTTATTATGCTTTTCGTTTGGATTTAGGTGGCTTGTTTGTTTGTTAGAATTGTTCTTCAAATAATTACAAAATCATAATCCAAATCGTTTTCTTTTGTTTGATTTTTAACCTTGAACTCTTTGTGATTTTTTGTTTTGTTGCGATTTCCCTTTTTTAGTTTTCTATTTTTTTATTTTTTGTTGTGATGAATTCCTTAGTCTTTTTCCATTTTTTCTAGCATTTTAGCCATTTTTTTTGTATGCAAAAAAAGTGTTACAAATTGTTTTTTTTTTCATATATTTTTGTGGGTATTTTTTTATATTTTGGGTTTTTTGTTTGAAAATTTGTTGCTGAAACGCTTTGTTAACTTTTGTTGAAATTCTTTTAGTTGTCGAAGTTATTGTTTGTTTTTTTTTGTATTTTTATTTATTTTTGCAGCAGCAGCAGCTTTGATTGCTGCTCCTGTTTTTTTTTTTGTATATTTAAATATATATATATATTTTTTTTGTATTTATTATTTTATCCGCCGCGTTGCACACAACAATTCTCGGCCAGAGATCAACTGAGACTGGGCCACTGAAATTCCAGAGACCAGAAAGCAGAGCCCTCGCATAAGCAGTTGCATCCTTTTTCCGTGAGGGGGGAGGTGGGTTGTCCTGGCTTCCGCCTCTGCTGCTCTGCTGCTGCCTCCGAAGGACGCGCGGCCCAACAATGTTGCAAAATGATTTTGCGGCAGCGGGCAACAACAACCGTTCAAACCTCAACAAAAACAGCCAAAGGGCCCCCCAACCGAAATAGAGATAAAGAGCGAGCTTCAGTGAGAGAAAAAACTTTCACCTCTCGCGTGCGGGTCCCTGTCCATGTCCATGTCCATGTCCTCGCCTAATCTTTTTGTTGTTGCTCCTCTCTCTCCCTCTCTCTCTCTCTTCATGCTTATGTTTCACTTTCAGTGAGAGCGAGAGAGAGAGAGAGAGCGGCATAGTGATGGTACTGCGGAGGGTGGTGGAAGCTTACAATGATTCTGCGTTTTCATGGCGATTTTGTTGATGCCGGAAAAGCTTCAATGTTGTCGCTCGTCCACGTGACAATGAATCCTGCGATAGATAGTGAGAGAGAGAGAGCTTTCTTATCACAGCCAGCCCCGCATAGCAGAGCGAAGAGAGTATTAGACTAAGGAAATACCCTCTCTGTAAGCTCTAAAATTCGTTTAATTGAAAACCTTATAAAACTAACAGCTTAAAGGATAATTAGAGGTAGATACAGTTACGTTTAGGATTAGGTTTTAGGTTTAAGGTTTAAGGATTAAGGATTAGGGGAAGGATTCCCAGCCCCGTGTTTCCATGATAATATCTAAATTCGCATACGAACAAAAATTACTGCACTTAAACGTGTAGATATTTCTTTGTGTTTCGTTTTTTGTTTTGTTTTGTGTTTTTTGTGTTGTACGTTGGTTTTTCTTTGATTTTATGCGTTTTTTTCTTTTCCTTTACTTTTTGCTCCTTTCCGTTTCTCGCTCATTTTGTTTGTACTCTTCAAAAGAAGTTTGTAACTTCCTGTAACTTCCCCACCACCACCAGCCATCAGCCACCATCAGCCCCTAGCTATGTCTCACCCTTCGGGGGCTGCTTCCACCGTATCCTCCAGGCTTTTGCTGCTGGTTTGTGTCTGCGACAAGAGAGATGTGGATGTGGCTATGGCTGTGTCGTGAGCTTCGAGCGGGGCAGGACTCACTTTTGGGAGTGGACTCACCACATTACGATGCGGGCAATCGGCATGGAGATGGTCCTCGCCGCGACACCGATGGCAGCGCTTCGGCTGCGGCCCCAGAGCGCACTCGGAGGCAATATGATTGGCGAATTCGCCGCAATTATAGCAGCGCATGCGGCGAGTCCGACGATTGCTGAAAGGGAACGAAATGTGATTATGGGTAGGTTGATTTATGGCTAATAAAATAACAGAGTCCCTGCCGTTCCCTTACATGCGTGGCCTATAGGTGCTGCCATGGCACTCGTCGCCCGAACGACCCGATACCCTGGTGGCCTCCAATCCACGGGCCGTGCGATGGCACTCGAATTCCACCTCCTCCTGCTCGCCAAGCGAACGAAATCCAGACATCTTTATGACACTCTGCAACAGGAGAACAAAAAGAGAGAGTTAGACATGGGTGTGGACATGTGTGGATATTGATTGATTCACCCACCTGATGCACAAAGACCTCCTGGCCACCATCGTTGGGCGTGAGGAAGCCCCAGCCCTTGGCAACATTGAACCATTTGCATTTGCCCAAACGCACACAGCCGCATTCCTCGCCAGGATTCGCTAAAAATATATATAGAGATTCAAATTGAGATTGAGAATGAGAATGGAACGTAGGATAAAGGTAACTTGAGTTAAATCTACTCGCACACATTCGATATCCTGTCTGGGAATCCTTTGCCAAGGGGTTTTTTTGTTATTCAAATGAGCCACCGAGCCAAAGGCAGCTGAGGAACCCGTGTGTGTGTGTGTTAGTGTGTGTGTGTGTGTGTCCTTGCCCCATTTGCCGCGAGGCAAGTTCAGCTTAGATCCGTCTCTCTGCCTCTCACACACAAAACAGGTTTCGTTTTGAAATATTTGGAAGCGGCAGTTTCATTTCATTATCTAAGACATGCCCCCATCTCACTCGCACACGCACACGCACACACACACACTCTGTCATTCATTTGAGTTCATTCATTCATTCATAAATGGTATTTACTTCGCTCTGTTCCCATTTCGTGTTGTGTTGCTTATCTGCTGGATAGTCATAGAGCAGGGGGGGGGGGCCCCTCTATAGATACAGATACGCATTATGCTGCACATTCTCATGCCTAACTGCTCTCTCTCTCTCTCACGCTGTCTGCATTTCTGGGGTTGTTGTTGGCTTTTCTTGAGAGATTTTCCACTCACATTTTGAATGGAATTCTTTGGTTAATGGAAATTCTTTTGCCTCTGATAAGAAATCGTAGAGAGATCTTTGGAAACCACCACCACAATTCCATTGCCCCATTTCTTTATTTCCTTTATCGCATTCCTTTTCTTATAGGCAAAGATCCCACAAACTGGTTTCTAGGGGAAGTAAATCTCAAGAAATCCATCCTGAGGGGCCCAAACCTATCTTCAGAATAGATCGATAGATTATCCTCCTTCCAGTTCAGTCAAGCAAATAGGCTAAGTCTGCAGCAAGGGTGGGGGGGCGTAGCAGTGGGCTGGCGAGGGTTAGTATTCGTCCTTGATTGCTGCGGAGGGGTGTTGCTGCGGCAGAAGTCGGTCAACGTTCGATCTCTGCCGAGGAGGGGTTGAATGACACTATCCCTTCCGCCCTCCCTTTCCGCATTTGCCAATACAAAAAAAATCGAAATCCGCGAATGGCAAAAACACAACAAAAACGTAAAAACACGAATCGACGAATAAAGAAACTGCGCAGTACATAAAAAAAGGTGAGGAGGGGTGGTGTGGGGTGGGGAGAGAGAATACTACAGAGTGGGAGAGTGACAGCGTGCGATCATAGCCAATCAGCGAAGCGTTTGATAAGATTTCGTATTGAATTTTGGCTTGGGTTTTATTTTCGAAACATACAGAAAAATCTAAAAACAACGAAAACATACACACACACACACACGCACACACACACACACGCAACGACAACAACGAAACTAGTTTGAAAGGGGGGATGGGGTGTCATGGGAGGGGCGGTGTGTGGGGCATGGGTATTCTCTAAAAATCGGGGGCACAGACCTGGCGGCTGCTGGGATGATGTTGTGGAGCTGTTGCTGCTGCTGCTGCTTCTGTTGCTGTTGCTATTGGTGTCTCCTCCTGCATCGGTTTTCGGCTCCTCTGGCACTTGTATGTTTTCCATTTTCAGTTTTCCTTATTAGTTCCTTTGGTTTCTGCTAAGTTCTTTTTTTTTTGTCGTTTTACTCTTGTTAATTAGACTCTTGAAATTTTCACTTTAAATGCATGTTTTGCCCTGCATGTGTAGATACAGTTGTACGAGAGCTATCTGTCGCTGTTGTTGTTGTTGTATCTGTATATTTTACCGAGCACGCACGCACACACACACCTACACGAGTTACACGAGTTTTCTATTTCGTTAATGCTGTGTAAATATATTCCAAAGGGGGGGCAAAAACGCTGCCGCTGCGCACGACGCACTTCGTCAAACTGACTCCGCGTTGCCTATCGACTATTTCTAGGAAGGTCGCGGCGACGTTGACGTCGCTGTTGCTGTCGCGGTCGCTGGCAACGCTGCCGCAGACCCGAAAAATGTTTAGGCTGTATCTTCAAAATACGCGTATTCATGAGTGTGTGTGTGTGTGTGTGTGTGTGTGTGACTGCGAGCGAGGAAAAACATCGAGTCGAGTCGAGTCGGGTTGAGCGCGTACGAGCGGGCAAACGTAAGCAAATGTATCTGCCAGATACTCTTACTCTACACAGACCGATCCACAGAGGGGAAGCGGGGCTGGCCAGAGAGCGAGATAAAAAATGAGAGAGAGCGAGAGGGAGTACGAGTATAAGAGATAATGCGTGTGAGAGAGCGTATAAAATTTATCTATGCGGCACCCCCCGTCCCCCATAGACTCAAAATCGGGTCGAATCGCATCCCGTCGCGTATAAGCGCGTAGATCAAGCGCTGACTTCAGGATCATTTAGCACGCATTTGATAGGCTCACCGGGTACCCCCCTTCCCCTGCGGATATTCATAAAAAACAGCTCCTGATTGGTGAAAAATTGCATTAAAAAACTGCACAACCCTCGTGTTGTACCTGGCGCGTGCCAGTCAGTCAGTCAGCCAGCCAGCCGTAAGGGATACGGTTGCATTTCCACCACCAGGCCTCACCCCCAAAGGATCCTTGCCATGTGCAACATATTTGCGAATTCTGAGCCTGCCTGCCTGCACAGCCTCTCTGCTTTTCCTCTCCCTTTTTCCGGAAACTGTGTGTTATGCATGCAATTTATTGCGACACGTGCCTCGTGCCTCTGGCATGCTGAATCGAATCGGGGACCAATGCCATTGATGACAGCGGAGAACCGAGAGGGCGGAAACTGTATTGTGAATCCGAAACATGCACACATTTATGTGCACAAATATCACACACGCTTAAGGGAGGTGCACCCTGAAAAACCCCATCCATCCATCCATCCATCCATGGGCTTATGAATTTCACCAAAAATCTAACTGAAATTTCAGCCAAATTTCGGTTTTTGAATTAAGAATGCGATAACTAAGCACCCCAAGAAAGGTGAACATAAACCAAGATGGGGAAACAATATTTAGTTATGTTTTATAATGATTTACATTTTTAAAAGGATCCCCAAAGTTGATTTTTTGTTGGCTTGTACTTTTTAACATTTTTTGGCACTGAGGATTTATCTGATTTTCTTCCATTAACGTCATGGAAATGATGAAAACAAAATGTTGAATGGGTCAGCCCTAGATTCTTATAGTATAAAAATGTAAATCCAATATTTTTGTTCATAGCTACGCAACATTTTTTATGTAGTTTTATTCCAACAAATAATAACAGTAATAAGATCGGGCCAAATAACAGCTAAAGCTCGAACTCCAGGGTCTACTTTGCACTTATAAGGAAAATACTAACCTTCAGTTATGAGAATTTTCCGCAATCTATATTTGGTTGCCTTGTATCCCGAATAATGAAACGTATTGAGACCCAATACCTATTCAAACTAGACCAAAAACCATGCGAATGCCCAGCGAAGGGTCACTGAGGGTCAGTTCAATTTTTTATCAGCGATAAATACATGGAAAAAAAAATGAACCCAAACAAAGAGCAGAACAAGCCGTTGCACAGTCTGTAATCAATATTTTGCCACTGCCACATCGTATCCCGTGCCGTGACGTGCTGTGCCATGCTGTGGGTCCAATCTCTGGGTCCAGTGGCCGGCCAGTGGTCTTCAATGCCGGGCTCGGACAAAGGCTCGCCCAACGAGAGCAAAAGTGCCCATTAGGGATGGCAGCAGAGCCGAAGCAAAGCCACTCACATGCGCATAATTGGAACAGGATTAACAAGGCCAGGGCATCAGAATGAATGCATCAGAAGTTGGGGAAGTGCCGCAAGCCAGACAGGCGGCCATTCCATTGTCCGAGGAGGGTCCGAGGATCGGCTCGAGGCATTTCCGGACGGGCAGCACACACAATGGCCATGAAAATAATCCGCTTTAAATAGAAAAACGTTGCCAAACAGTAATCAAAAGGTTTTTGGGCAAGGAAAATGTGAAAAATTCGTTCACAAATTCTATGCAAAATCAGCATAATGAGAGGGAGCCACAGCAAGGGAAGTGCGGGGTGGGTGCATATCCATGTTGCAGATCCGCACAGCACGCGTTTGACCTAACCTGGCACCTCATCTCCCACCCTCCCTTCACATCTCTTCCCGTCTTTTTTCCCCGCGATAATCAGGGCACAGTTTTTTTGTTGCAAAAACTTTTCTTTTTTTTTATACATAAACGAGCACAATTTGCATGTTCCCCGGCGGCTGGAGAGGGTTTGACATGTAGGCATAACCATTCAAGTGCCCTACTTTCATCATTGATTGACATGTGATTGATGTTTCTATTTGCAGTGACAGCGACAAAGAGAGGTCCCTCAGACAGGATAAGCTCTGTTCGAACAGAGAGAAAGACTCAGATATCTGAATCTACGGGTAGATGTGGGTCCTCATTTCAGTTGCATAATATTTTGCCAACTTTATTTCATGCTTACAGATTATATCAGCCGGAAGGATAAAGTTTTAGTGCGATTTTATACCCTAAGAGAGATTTAAAATTCTTTTTTTTGCAAGGCAAGCGAGTAGCTTATAAGTAGGCAACTCTGACAGTTTTTCTTACTCTTAAATCAAAGATAGATCGCTGAATATATTTAGCTACGGCTACTCTTTTGTTTTGATTAGCTCTCTGCTAATAAAAAAAACCTCAAAGGATTTTACAACTATAAATAAATTAAGTGTACTTACCTTTATGTTTTATATCTCTCTCTAGATTTGTTTATCTTTCATATAGTTTCATTCAGATCGTAGCTGAAACAAAAACAGAGAAAAGAAAACGGATGTAGATATTTTGTCTAGGGAAAAAACTACCCCTAAAAGTATGCCACTATTTTATTGGGATCCCCAAAGACGTATCTTTTATGCTATCTGTAGAATAAATTCGAATTGATTGTTTTTTTTTTAGTATGAAATATTTTGTATTTTTTTTGTATTATTATTTATTCATTCTTTTCGTACCTTTTTTTATTAATTATGATTCTTTAGCGATATTTTATAGAGATATTTTATATAATTAATAGGAATTTAAGTTGCATTCAAATAATTCAGATAATTCATTCGCTTTTTGCATTTGCGTTTTCCTTTTAGATGATGCGTAGCATTATAATCGGCGTATAATTATGCATATAGTCAATTATTTCGTTTATTGTGGTATTGGAGGTGATTGATATACAGAAAGATAGATACATATACATACATATGTGTATATCTTGAGGCTCTTTTAAATCAACATATCCCAATCGAGGGGTTTGTAACAGGAAAATAATCTTTCAATCTTCATCTCAAATATTAAATTAATTTTCATTTTCTTCTAGGGTTTTTTTTTTGCTTTTTAGAAATTTCATCTTTTACTTTTTAATTGTTTTATGAGAACCAATTTTGTACATTTTTCTGTGTGAACGTTTTTGAGGGGTAAAGGGTAAGAGAGAGAAGAATATATAGAGAATATACTCGTAGAACATATTTATAACAAAGGATCTACACGATCTATATAGAGAGAGGGGGCTGAATTATAGTTAATTTTAATTATATAGATACAATATTGAAATATTGATTTGCAATAAAGGTATACGATAGACTTATTGAATATATAATGGAATATATATTTGGATTTCGATTTCTAGAATTGAATCATTGAATCACTTGTGTGTGTGTGTGGGTGTGGGGGTGTGTGTTAGTGTGTGTCTGTGTATGGGTGTGGGTGTGGGTGTATGAGTGTGAGTGTGTATTCGACCTAAATCAGAGTCACTTATAACACTAAGAAGCAGTCATTTATTCTCCATTTAAATTTACGTTGTGTCGTCACGTTTTTTTTTCTTGAATCCTGAAACAGATTTCAATTACTGTACAAAGTTTGGGCGCTTAAACCATAGGCCATAGGTTCTCTATATAATATGTACGTATGTATGCACGCACATATATACTATATGTATGTATCTAATACTACACTACGTTCATGTATATGTTTTTGTGTGCCTCGTATATAAATATATAAGTCGTTCGGGTATACATATATATATATTACAATGCTTGATCAAACAAATGGTTCGGTAAAGTATATTTTTATCGAAATGTCCTGGGGGGTCCTGTCTGTTTATATGTTCAAAGAGTATTTCATGTATATATACGTAGTAATTCATTCAGTCTCACAAATAGGAAAGTAGTATGTATCGTCGCTTATTACATTAAAAACTTGTTTCTGCAAAAAAAAAGTAGTTTAAAAAATTATTTAAAAAAAATTTTTTTTTAATTGTTTCTGTAAAAAAATTATATAAATTTCAAGCTGAATATTGCACAAAATAAATTAAATAATTGCACAACCAACAACAAGAATCTTAGAAGGAAAAAACCAAAGTAGAAATAAAAAATCAATTTTGTGTTTTTTTTTTTTTTGTATAATTTTGATTATCTTCTTTTATATTTTCCATGTATGTAGGCTCTTCTCATATTTTCCGTGTTCTTTTCAGTTTTCTTTAGAAATATATTTTATGCGTATATGGTATATGCTTAGAAATCTTATTGATACGACTTATTGGCTAAATCTTATAACGCTAGAACATCCTTTTCCTCTTCGAACTCTCTCTCTCTCTCTCTGTCACTGCCAAAACGCTTTTCTTCCTTCTGCATTAAATACAAAAATACAAAAAAACTTTTGCATAGTCTTAGTCTCAAATTCGCGAATGAGTCCGCAAACATCTCCCCATAGCCCCCGAATAAATGTACCCCCAAAACGTACCACGTACGCACATAGTACTACTTTACACTAGAAATACTTATTTGCTACGAATTGGTGTCTTTCCTTACAGATCGTAGCTTGGGTTCAGCTCGTTTATGTACAGTTCCTTAGCCACTATGTTAAGATATAGTTAGTCTAGATATACAATATATATATATATATATAGATACTTAATGCTAGTCAGCCTCATTAATATTATAAGCTTAGATTAGCTAAAGATTTCATTCAGACATAAAAAAACGAAGACTAATTGAGAGTGTAATACGAGCAAATTTTTGGAATTTGTTTTTCACTTTCCATTTTAAGGGAGATTTTGGAAGAAAGTGAAGAGAATGTTTAGGACGCAAAGTAGGAAGGGGAGATGGGAAATATCTCTAGATTTTTGTTGTATGTATACTAATAATGTGTGTATATGTATATATATATATGTATATATGTAGGCATATATGTATGTATGTATTTAATGTGGTCTACAATATAATTCATGTGTGTTTCAAAATACAAATACAATACAGTAAATGTAAGTGTAAGTGTGGACAAATGGAAACAGTCAAAAGCACCGATTTTTCAGCTAAGTTTTCATATTTTTTTCTTTTTTTTGTTTTGTTTTGTTTTGTTTAGTTTTTGTTTCTTTATATAATCATAATAATGATAATGATAATGGATAAATGGTTAAATCCCCTAGCGGTCTATGTAATTATAAAGGCTTTACTTATTTAACAGATCTCCGAAATAAGGTTTCATTCCTTCTATATATACAGTTTTTGTTTGCTGTTGTATATTTAATAAAATACATATAAATATATATTAATAATATATATTTATATATTTAATAATGATATATATATTCATATATAAAATACGTATATATGTATGTATGTATATTTTTAAGCTTTTTTCAGATCTGTTCTGAATGGTTGTTTTCCATTGCTGGTTTCTTTCTTTTTCAGTGCTAACGAAATTCAAATAAGGCAACTTGAATCTATGTATGTATGTATGTATGTGTATTTTATGTGTATGTATGTATATATGTACGGTTATGCTTCCTATATCTCTAACTGGTATATGTACGTTTAATGATCTATATAGCATATAGAATATATGTATATATATATATATCTATATAGTTTATAAGGTGCGCGCCTCAACAAAACAATGAAAACAGAGAGAGATAAACAATGGGAAATCAAATAATAAATTAGAATTCTGTAAATGCATTTCTCATTTAAAGTATTTTCTCTTCTCTTCTTTTATCTTTTATCTTTTTGTTTTGGGACCGATCTTTCTTTAGCTCCATTTATTCTCTCGATTAACAATCCAATTGTATGTATGTATGTATGTATGTATGTATGTATGTATATATTGTGTGTTTGTGTGTGTGTTTGTTTTTATGTGTATAAAATATTTATCAAAAATAATATGCCTTTAGTTCTCTGAGAGGAGAAGAATTCATGGGGATATTTTCTTTTCTCTTTTTCTTGTTTTTCTTGTTTTTCTTTTTGTTTGCCAATTGGTGAGATCTGGTTTTTCATAGCGCGAAATGAGTTTTCAATTTCGAATTTCAATAGGGCGGGAAAGGGGGGGGGCATGGGATCATCTATCTATATACAACTTATATAATAATACCATTACGTTTACATTGTGCTGCTCTGTCGCTTTATGTGGGGGTTGCTCTTAACTCTATTTGATTTTATTGCACTTGGATTCCATCACTTCTCCTCTCCTCTCCACTCTCCGGCCCTGTGGGGGTGAGACTTTCCCCTCCCTACGTGCACTCAATGATCATCGGCTGATTGGAGGACTCTATGACCGAGGGGCGATTCTCCTGTGCCTGCACATGGGGCGCATGCATGTAGACTCCTCCTCCTCCTCCGTTCTCGGGCAGCGGCTTCAATCCTTTAAGGCTGCCGCCCTGCGGCGAGTGTTGTTGCTGCTGCTGCTGCTGATGCGGATGTGAATGCGAGTGCGGATGCGGATGCGTATGCTGATGCAGGTGTGGGGGCGTTGGACGTTGGTTGGGGGATCCCTGTTGCTGCTGCTGCTGCTGCAGATGATGTGGTGGCGGTGGCGGCAGCTGGCTGGCCGTAGTCAACAGCATTGGGGCTGGACCCAGCATCATGTGCGGCGGTGGTGGCTGCTGTTGCATGTGATTCCCCAACGGAATAAGACGCGGTGGCGAGTGCCTCAGACTGGGATGCACCATATGCTGCTGCAGCTGCTCGTACGCCTCACGGCTGTCCGGCTCAGGATGATCCTTGTCTGTATAGAGAGAGAGAGAGAGAGAGGATAAACTGATATTAGAGAGGGCTCTCAAAGCGAATTCTCCACTGCAGAACTCACCTAAACACTCGGATGTGGCCGCCGCTGCCATGGCCAGCTCCTCCTCCAGATTGTTGGGCTTGCAGCTGGTCGTCTTCCAGTGGGTGCGCAGACCCGAGGCACTGATGTACTTCTTGTCACAGCCCTGGCAAACGTACGGCCGATCGTTGGTGTGCAGCCGCTTGTGCAGCTTCAGATGCACAAATTGCGTAAACTTCTGCGGACAGAGATCGCAGGCGTAGGGCTTCTGGCCGCTGTGCAGCCGCAGATGGGTCTTCAGGTTGGAGGTGCTCGAGAAGCGCTTCTTGCAGATGTCGCACTGGTGCGGCTTCTCGCCCGTGTGCACCAGATGATGCTTCTGCAGGTGCGCCAGCTGGGTGAAGCTCTTCGTGCAGACGTTGCACTTGAACGGCCGCTCGCCCGAGTGGGTGCGCAGATGCACCTTTGGGTTGCTCAGCTGGCCAAAGGTCTTGCAGCACACGTTGCACTCGTAGTGCATCTTGCCGTCCTTCTTCTTCAGCGGATACGGCAGCGAGCGGTAGCCGCGCGAGGCCAGGGAATTGGGACTCAGGGGGAACCGCTGCGCGGACAGGAGTTGCCGTCGGGACTGAGGCTGCTGGGCGGGGAGATGCGCAGCGGCGAGAGACGCTGCAGCGGTGTCAGTGGCTGCATCAGCGGATGGTTCAGCATCTGGGTGCTGCTCTGCAGCAGATGCAGATTCGAGGCGGATCCTCCGCCGCTCGAGGCGTTCGACTGCCGGTCGAAGGGCGAATGGGAGCTGTGGGGCGGCGAGTGGAACGTGGAGGTGGCTGCACTGCCGTAATGATGGGGATATCCCGGATAGCTGGGACTCGGCGAGTGGCCGCCATGACCGCCGCCCCCCTCGCCCTGACCCATGTACGAGACGTGACGCGAGGGCGAGAAGATCACATTGTGGTGATGGTGCGAAGGCGGCGGCGGCGAGCACTCTCCCTTGATGAGGGCGCCCCGCGTCACCAGCTCCTGCTCCCCCACACCCACACCCACGCCCACTCCGGCAACCGACAGCTGCTCCTGCGGCTGTCCCAGATTCGAACTGGAGTCCGGACTCACCGCGTTGCCGTATCGCTGCGACTTCTTGTAGCTGTAGGCCATCTCAGTGGGCGATGTGGGTGGCGGTGTGGCAGCGTTCGCCTGCCGACAGGCATTGGCCGCTGCGGCAGCCGCCTCCAGGCGGTGCTGGCTCGTCAATATCGTCTCGAGAATGCTGGATGAAGGCTGTCCAAAGCGCACATACCGCTCGCCTGGTGGATCCGCCTCGTAGTAGGGCTTGCTCAGGGGCACAATCGTGCGGGTCTGGCCGTCCGAGTTGTGCTCGAGGACAATCACCGTGGAGGAGGCGGGCTGCTGATTCGATTGCTCTCTATCGTTCCGCTCTCGTTCCCTCTCGCGCTCCCGTTCCCTCTCCCGCTCCCGCTCCCTTTCCCTCTCTCGTTCCAAATGCATCAAATGCTCATCCCCCAAATGGGTGGTGGTGCTGGGCGGGCAGGCCGAGTCCTCCGAGTGTGCCACATTCGCGTGGTGCAGGTGCAGATGGGCGTGCAGATGGGCGTCCTCCTCCTCGTCCACGCCATGGGGCAGGGCATGCGACAT
The DNA here is from genome assembly GCA_035043285.1 of Drosophila subsilvestris. Taxonomy (NCBI): domain Eukaryota; kingdom Metazoa; phylum Arthropoda; class Insecta; order Diptera; family Drosophilidae; genus Drosophila; species Drosophila subsilvestris. Next base: position 3,589,938 of record JAWNNB010001724.1, on the reverse strand, counting down.
CTGCTCATCCACATCCTTGTGGATGGGCTCCTGCTTGACGCAGCTCTTGTTCTTGAACTCGTACTTCAGCGGCATCTTCACCTTGAACTTCCTGTACTCGTTCTTGTCCGACTCGCACGACATGGGCGTGGCAGCCTGGGGACTGTGAATGATGCTGGCCGTGACGCCCACTGTGGGCGGTGAGCTGCTCTGGGGCTTCTGTGTCTGGGCAATCACCGTCTCCTTGGGCGCAATGGCCTTCTTTGAGCAGTCGAGGACATAGTTGTGCTCGCTCTCGCTGTCGCTGGAGTCCTCGGGCGGCGTGAGGCCATCCTCGTGGCACTCGTTGCTGTGGTAGCCCTCATCCGAGCGCACCGAACGCACGCTGCCATCCTGAGGCGTCAGCTGGTGGTCCAGCCCGGACAGAGGCGAGCCGGCGGTGTCCTTGTCGCTGCTGCTGGCCAGCGGTGAGCGATCCTGGCCAATGATCACGGACGCATGGCGCCCGTGCTGGATGATGTGCGGATGGTGGGCGCCGCCACAGGATGTGGTGGACACGTGGGCGGGCGGACTGGCGCGACGACAGCAGGAACCGGAACCGGAACCGGCACCAGTTGGCGGTGGGGCAGGTGGCAGGGCTTCCTGCGCCCCGGCAGCTCCCTGAGTCGGTGCTCCTCCTGGCGTCGCCGGCAGATGGAGACCCATCACATAGGTGATGTGGCTGACGGCCACGTCGGCGGGTATTTCGGGTGCGGGCATGGAGTAGTGCGGTTTCTTTTGCGGCGGCATCCCATCGTGCATCCCATCGTGGTCCTGGTGCTCCTCGAGCTCCTCCGCCTCCTCCTCGAGATCCTCCTCGACGCTGGCCTGCTTGCAGGCCCCAAAAATCGTGCGCTCCGGATCCACATCGTAGCCGAGGCGACTAGCGAAATCCTTGCAGTACCAGACCATCAGCTCCTCATTCGGCAGGATGTCGCGGGTGGTGTAGAAGTAGATGTTCTCCAGATGCTGGCACGCGACCAGATTCATCACGGACAAACTGTACGCAGAGGCCACATAGCGCATCCAATTCGACTGCGAACGATCCGAACCATCCAGATAGTAATAGTCGTCATCCTTGAAGATCTACGCACGAATAAAGAATAGATGCAGAAGAGAAGGGGGAACGATTAGCAAATGAAGAACTCAAACACACGCATAAAACACAGAGAATAAACTACAAAAAGAGAGACACACGAAAAGAGGAATGCACAGATACAGAGAGAGAGAGAGAGAGAGAGAGAATAGAAAGAGAGTGAAAGCAGGCAGAGGATGAGAGTAAATCGTTCTTCGTTCGTGTTCGATAGAAAGAGAAAGTGCTCGTTGGATGGGTGGCGGGGGTGGTTGGAGGGGTGGTTGGAGGGTTGTTAGGGTTAAGAAAGCAAAGAAAAGCATAAGTCATGGATCATGGTGGTACCTTAATAATCCCATAGGATATGTGGCGTGTTCCCTGCACCTGATTTTGTTTTTGTTTCGTAAACACAAATCAAAATTTGTCCAAAAAAAATGACAAAAAAATTAATTTTGATTTAATTTTTGTAGTTTTTTGGTTTTTTGTTTGTTTTTGTGTGTATGGTGGGGTATGGTTGGTTGGTTGGTTGGTTGGTTGGTTGGTTGGTAATTTTGTTTGCATATGAAATAAAAGTAAATTAAAGAGAAAAAATAAACGTTTTGGTTAGTCGCATATTTAAATCGATGGATTGAATGGATATTTCTTTTGGTGGTTTGTGGTTGAGGGGTGTGTGGTTGTGTGATTGTATGGGTGGCGGGGCAAAGCATATGTATGTATGTACGATTGATAGTAAATACAAGGGAAAAAACCCATTGCGAGAAAATGCAACTCAAAAACCAAAACCAAAGATCCAATATTTTCCCGAAAATATGTTTCGCTTAATGCTTACCCTCCAAAAATATCTCGCCTTATTCTTATCATTGGGATAGTTTGAGGTTGGAATGCCTTCGAAGGGGCCAAAGCGTGTGCCGCGTGGTATGACCCCACTGCTCCAAACTCCCTCAGTCTGCCAAAAACGAAAGAGATGCCAAAAGGCTAGTTAGTTTTCATGCTGCTGCAAGGGGGCAGGGGGTCTCCCTGTTTGCCGCATCGTACCTTAACATTTGGCGTTGAGTAGACCATCGATGACTTGAGTGTCAGACTCCGCGGCAGCGTCTTGTCCGCCCGATTGGACAGTCCACGCTCCGCCTGCACGTCCGGCACTAGGTAGACGGCCAGACGCTCAAAGTCCTCCTCCCGCATACGCGTCACATCGTAGTCCTGATTGCCATCGGGCGTTGGACTGCGACTACGACTGCGACTGCGCGCAGTTCTTCTCGTCGACAGTTTGTGATGCGGATGTGGATGGGGATGTGAATGGACATGTGGATGATGATGATGATGTGACGCTGCCTTCATATTGTTGGCGGCTCCTGCTCCGGTCTGTTGGTGCTGCTGTCCGTGCTGCTGTTGCTGTTGCTGCTGTTGCTGCTGCTGCTGTTGCTGCTGCTGATGATTGTGATGATGTCCATGCATTTTGACTACAGCTAAAATTTTGTTGCTCTCCCTTTTGTAAGGATATATAGTAGATGGTCTAGTGGTTGTGTGTGTGTGTGTGTGTGTGGTGTGGCTGCTTATCCTGATAGTTTTACTTGATCTGCAAAGGAAATAAAATCAAAGGAAAAAAACCGTTTAGTTGGACTCATAGTGGAATGAAGTTTGATTTCCCGCTATAAATAGTTTGTGCTACCTTTCGAGAGAGGCACCCGGCACCGGCATCCATTCCATTCCATTCCATCCCTCCCATCCCCTCCCCTAAAAGCTCTTTGCACTCAAAATTCGTTCACTCATTTTTGCAGTGTTGCATTCCGGCTGTGTTATCGGTAGAAAATGAAAAGCTAAAGCGCATTCAGCGAGTGGCGAATGGTAGGGAAATGGCGTATGGGTATGTGAAAGAGGGAGGGCTCGGAATCGGTACTATTTGTACAGTTCAAGATTACGGCCTTAATGGAGGTTACACGTTCACGTTCAGGGGCAATTCTCACCCCGCCCCCTGCTACCTGCCGCTGCCCTTCTTTTGGGTTGAGCAAATTCTTTAGCAAATTCTATGAAATATTAGATGGAAAATTCCTTGGAACGACACTCACTTAAAGTGATTTTCCTCATTTGGCTGCCATTGTTGTTGCTGTTGTTTTGTACTCTCGATTTATTTTTCTATTTAAATATTCTTTTAATTATTTTTCAGGCATTTTGTTTGTTTGATTTATTTTTCGTGATTATTTATCTGCTAATTGAAAAGTGTTTTTCTGTATTTTTTTATTTTTTTATGCATTCTCTCACATTTATGCAGTTTTAATTTTGATTTTTGTGTTGGACCCACAAATTACGCGTCACTTTCGGTTTTTTTCGGTCTGTCGCTCTCTCGTTACGCATACGCCGTGTGGACGCCAGCACTGCTGCTGCTGCCACTGTTGCCCCTTCGCCAAAACAGAGGCCCGCTCCTTAGGGGGGGGGGGGGGGGGGTATAATCTATGGCTATTGTCCTGAGTTCTCCAAGCATTTCTCATTTGCCACGCGACGTTCCATTCCTTTTGCCAACAAAATAATAAATGCAAAACGCTAACGGAAAATGCAGCAGCAATACGGAAATTAATGGCAAACGAACAACAACCAGAAGTACGGAAAAATACGAACAAAAACTGCAGGCAAATGTATAGTTTGGATTTTTCTTCTTCTATTTTTCCTGGTTTTTTTTTTAGTTTTTTTTTTTTATTATTTTTGTTAAGAAGAGAACTATGGGAAACGTTGACGCCGCCAACCGAGAGTTGTTCATACTACTGACCCACATACAACCGGCATAGACCCCAAAAAAGCTCATATTAGCGGGCAGGCACAAAACTGCACACATACTCGTACAGATAAATGGCACGGCACGGCACTCACGGTACTCACACTGTGACAAGAACCACGCCGGCATATTGCACTCACTCAAACTGCAATACACAACGAACGAACGCATCTCAAAGATTCTCTCGTTCGGAAAGTTTTGTTGTTGTTGTTGTTGTTTTTGTTTTTGTTCGCCGAGGAAAAGCTTTTTCGCTCGGCTTTGCTCTGCTCTGCTATGCTGTTCCCTGTGCTGTTGGATGTGCCACCGCTTCTGTTGCTGCTGCTGCTGCTGCTTCTGCTATGAGTAGTGGTTGCTCGTCGTCGGGTAGTTCGACATTCGGTGGTTGGGTTGGTGGTTGCTGCCTCGTCGATAATTCAAAAATGTTATGTCTCTTTTATTTCTTTCTATAAAATTTCAGCTGCGCAATCAGGAACTTATTGTGCAAGGCTATTGCCCTGCACCCTCACACTTCCCTAATAGTTATTTCTGGCCAAAAAAAAATGGGTTGCAGGATATTAAGACTGTTGCACGGCTCTAAACAGAAGATGGGTTACGAGTACGAGGCATGGTTGGATTCCAGATCTGACAGAAAAATCCAGAGAGTAGAATCTTACAAATTATATAATGTAAAAAAATAGAGGGGGGTAGATCTTTGGATCGATGGATAGACAAACCTACTTTAACCTATTTAGCAACCAATTCTCCTGCTCCTAGAAACCAGGAAATTCAACATCTAACATAAAGAAAACCCTGAAATGTACCCCGAATGAATCATAGAATCCACAAACTATATATGTAGATATTAAGGGATTTTTCCCCCCTATGTATCCTTGAGTGCACCAAAGCCACGTCTATTTAACAGGAAATGCCAGGGAATCTAATCAGAGAACTCTGTTATCGCTCTTACCTTCCATTAAGTAGGGGTGTAATCACATAACCAGGAAGTCCCATTTGATGGTCACTTATACTTGCGAGAATATGTGTGGGAGGGGGCAGAGTACAGAGTGCAATTGTTGTAAAACTCACCCAGAAATATTCCCGTAAATATATATATATATATATTCCCGTATATATGGTGCGACTGCCCCCGTTAGGATCAAGTGAGTAATCGAGGAGCCCAGTATCTGTATCCCGTCCGCTCGTAGAACTGTACGCACGTAGAATGCGGTGCAACATAGCCGAGCCCCAGGCGATTGGCCAAACGCTGCTCAGCGTTGGGCGACACGGATGCAAAACAGAATATTTGCCACAGAACTACGGGAGGAATCTCATGGGTGGTGCATCTGTATATGTGTGTGTATATGTGCATCTGTGTGTCTCTGTGTGTATGTGCTGCTGTGTCTTGTTTATAGACTTGCACTTGTACTTGCGAATAGCCTGGCGAGTGCGGAAATGTGCGAAAACGAGATTCGGAAAGTGTTTTTTTTGTTTCTCTGTGGCACCTTTTGTGTGTGGGCTGGGGGTTTAGTTCGTTGCCAGTTGCCAGTTGGCGCCGTCAAATCGAATGAAATATGCAGACATGATGAGGAAGACTCTTCGAATAATGGTCTCGAGATACTTTCGATTTTAGACCAGAAAGGGTTTCTGCACTGGGGCCGGGGGCAGCAATTGCAGATACAGATGCGTTTTTGCCCCACTAGGAAGTCGACAAAAATCAACAAAAATTCTCACTAGAATCAACAATTGTATGGTGTCTCCGTGTGTGTGTGTTTGTGTGTGTGTGGGTAGATAGCGCGCCAAAAAGCTTTTCGCTATCGCTGTGAAAATGAAAATAAACAGCTGCACACACAGATATAAAGATACAGATACACAGATACACTGATGCATACGAGTATGGCGCTGCATTAGAAACAAAAAGTAAAAATGCGCTTTGCGTTTCTAATCATCGCACAATTGCATTTGAAGGACACACACTCAGCCAGAGATACGTTACGACAAGTTTGAGTGAGACGGGGTGTAGCGAGGCGAGAGAGAGGGCACTAGTCTCGCGTCAAATTAAAAATAAATAACATAAAAATGTAAGCGAGACAGAGAGAGAGAGAGGGAGAGAGCATTTGTCAACATTCAACTTGAACGCCGACGACCCATGCACCGCCCGAGCGCCTCCTCTGCCCCGCTCAGCTCCGCTGCCGAGTGCATTTTTGATAAGCGATTCTCCACATTGCGCATACGCCCTGAATGACCGGACCGCCCGCTCGTCGGTGTGTGCCCGCCTCGTCCCGCCCTCTGTCACTGCATTGCCTGATGCAACTGCTAATAATTCTAGCAGTGGAAAAAACTTCCGCCCTGCCGTTTCTATGCTCCGACTAATGCATCGCGAAGCCACGATCTTTATCAAATTGCAATGCGGGAAGCGTTGCAAAAGCGAACAGAACCGATCCCCAAATGAGGTCTGATTGGAATCGCATTCAAGGACAAACTGTACACTGCACTAACCGCATATACATATGTATGCACTATATACCATATATGTATAGTATATACATATGTAACTGATAACTGCCGTCATAAATTAAATGTGTGTGTGTGTGTGCTCATGTGGCCATCTCTTTCTGTTCAACTAGGAAATAAATGCTCGGCTGCTAAGTAGTTTCAATGAATAAACAAATTTAACGATGTTTTTTCTTCAAGTGTAATGTAAATATTTATTATGGATTATGGGTAGGCTGCTCAGAGGTGGTTGAGTGGGGGGGGGGGCTCTATTAATAAGTTAAGTTTCTAGGTTCTGTTTTACTTGTATGTAATTAGTTTGGTTCTTATCTTTTTGATAATCCTTTCTGTTTATCAAAAGAGGAAACATTCTTGGTTTATATTACATTTTTTGATGGGCTATAATCGTAAATGGTGTTTCTTGGATCCAACTGTTGTATTATTAAAAATTGTCTGATATTTTTGGATCATTTTGCATTTTTTCTAGCGCCTTCTACTCATAAATATAGTTCAGGCAGAACCTGAAGATTATGGAACCAGCTAATTATTGAAAGATTCGCAATGCCTTGCTACGATAGCATTATGAAACAAACACAAGCCATCATTCGCTACACTTTCAAAGATTTTACATACCTATGTGCATATATACATACATATACATATATGTAACTCACATTCCCAGATTCGTTTCACTTACATTCGTGATATGCACAAGTGAATCTCTATTAGAAGATGACTTTTCAGACATTCATTATTCACTCAATCAATCAATCACTCTCGGTTATAGAAAGAGAGAGAGCGAGCGGGCGAGATAGAGAGAGAGAGAGAGAGAGAAAAGAACCCGGAAATGTAAAGTGTAAACGTAGAACAAGTCAAATACGAGGGGGAGGAGCAGCGCACAAGGAGAAGGAAGGTGCAAAAGGGGATGGGAAAGAGGGGGAAGAATTCGCATTTAGTTTTATGTGCATGCAAAACGAAACGAAAAGCGAAAAACGAAACGAAAATTGCCAACGCAGTGGGCGATGGCGAGAGGGCAGGGCAATGACGGTAGGAGGGGCAGCTGATAAAATAAAATTTGTGTGCTATTTGTTTGTGTGTGCGTCTGTCCCTCTCTTACTCGCTCGCTCGCTCGCTCGCTTGCAGTTCTGCCACTTCTCCTCCCTTTCGCACCCACCTCTCTTTCGCTGTCTGCTGTAATAATAATTTGTGCGAGCTTTTTTTTGTTGTTGCTCAAAGGGAACGAAACGGGAACAGAACGAAGTAGAGGAGAGAGGCGGCAGTCAGAGCAGAGCAGAGCAGAGCATCATCGTCATCATCATCATGATCATCATAACCTTGAGTCACAAGACGAGAATGTGCATGCGAATTGAATGCAATAACCAACAAAAACACTCACTGTATTACACCGCACTCATCCGCATAGCAAAACGTAACGTAGGGGAAGAGCAGAGGGGAATGGGAATGGGAAGAGGCAGGCACTAGCACTGGCTCTGGCACCGGTACAGTGGGTGTATCCAACTGATTATCTAATCATACCAAATGTGCATTGAAATTAATATCCACATTTCAAGGACAATGGACAAAAGGTATGCCACATGCAGGCAGGCAGGGCAGGGCAGACATGTTTTTATGCTCAAAATCAAAACCGAGACAAATGTCTCTATAACCATTACAAAACAAACACCACCACCCACAAACCACCCACCACCGACAGTGCCAGACGTCAACCCTTCTTCTGTAAAAGCTGTAAAAGTATTGTGTTGCGGTTTCGTTGCCCTTTAACCTTGAAAATCTTTGTTACTTCATTTTGCGCATGTGCATGCCGAGTGCACTCTCCCATACAGAGGACTAGAGAAAGAGCGAGAGAGAGAGAGTGATAGAGAATGCAGGGGAGAGTTTGTGGGAGTATAGGCTATAGATAAGCCCAGGAGTCTAGTGTCTAGGGTATGGGGTAGTCTACCAATCGCTCCCTCAATTATCCCATTTCTTTGTTTGCCTTTCAACGGTATCGATGCCTCACTGTACACTGTACTTGCACAGTACAGTCCAGTCATTAAACACAAAATTCAACTCAATTAGTAACGAATAAAAAAACACAAAAATAAAAGCGAAAGTATATTAAACTTTTGACAACAATAAAAACGCAAACAAAAATAATTTAAGTAAATGCTCAAATTTATATTCTTTTTTTTTTTTTGTAGCAACTGAAAATAAAAGTAAAATTTCAATGCATTTTTTGTGGTTAATTGTAATCTGCCATTTTATACATTATCTTAAAATGCCCTTTCCGCGGGTATCATAGTTTTAAGCAGAAGTTTGTAGTGAAAATAATTTAATTATTTATGTTTCTTTTTAGTTTTGGTAAACCTTAGAAGACCTTTTATTGAAAAGAAACATTCCCATTGCAAGGGTATACCAATTTCGATCTCTAATTTCTGCCTTGGTTTTATGTGTTTCACTTTTGTAAGTGCTAATAAATCAATGGGTATTTCTGTGCTTTGTTTTGTACGCTAAAATATATGTACTATAATTGCCCTATATCTGTTTTTTAAGCTTTGGTTTTGTCCTTGATTTAGTCGTAGCACCGGGGAATGGGCTTTGACGTAGGTCTAAAGCTAATCATAAACCATATATTAAGTGCCTAGTTTCCAGACCTTGGTATAGCCCTCCACTGCTGACACCCTCTCGCTCGCCTCATCACTCTCTCCGTCTCTGCATTCTTATCAATGCACTTTTATTTCGCATTTACGTTGCACTTTGATTCGTTATCAGTTCTGCTGTCTTATTGCGCAGTGAAAGTTTTCCATTTGCATTCTTTGTTTTTTTTTTGTTTCTGTTCTTGTTGTTTTTGCTGCTATTTTTAGTGTATTTTTTTTTTTATTGGTTTTAGTTTGTTTTTTCTAGTTTTTTTGTTGATTGTAAAATTTGTTTGTTTGCTTTGCTGTTTAATTGGAAATGATTGAAAATTGATATAAATATAATCGCGAATGGAAACTGAAAGGGGAGTGCAGTGTGAGAAAAGGGCTGAAATTGTATAAGAAAAAGATTGCCTACTACCTTCCACCTAATCTATAGTCGGTACTTCTAGGAGGGTTCTGATGGTTACAAGACATTTTTTTTGGGAATTAAATTAGGTATTCCCCTTTTAGAATTGTTCTAGAAATATTCTGCTTAGGTTTTATTAATAAAACTCCCCAACTAGATCGAAAATAAGCTTCAAGCCACACCATCATTAGGAGAAAGGCCAGAGTTCAAACCCTTTGAGAGATTCTGCCTTAGATTGCATCATCTGCACTGCAGGGTTAACGAACCCAAAGGTCAAATGCTTTTTACCCAGACTCAGTCGCAGTCGACGCAGACAGAGACGTTGAGAGGGAAGAGGGAGACGCGATGGCGGTGACAGAGTACGATGAGGCAATGGCAATGCAAATTCAACTGCAGCCAGAAATGAAAAAAAATGGAATAATGTTCCATCGCGTGGATGATGTCATGGCAACAAATGGTCGAACAAAAAATACATTTATCCTGCGGCAGGATGTGCCTACCCGAAATCCAGCGAAACTCCAGCCAAAAAGCAAAGTAAAAGCAATTAAAAACCATAAAGAAATGAAAGAGAGAGATGCCTCCCAAAGGAGATCAGATCTACGGGACTGCATCTCCTTGGTGGCCGTTGCAAGCGGCTTAAAGGCATAATCCTGTGGGCGACACATTACCTTGACGACGACGCAACAGCAACAACAAACACGACCTACGACAAAGCGATTGAAAATGCGCATAAATTCGACAAAGGACCAGACTGTGTCTGCTCGGGAGGAGTAGGAGTGGGAGTGGGAGTGGGTGTAGCAGGGGCATATACAGATTGCCTGCCAGACCATGACAACAAAAAGTCAAAGTTACAAAAACAAAAAAGCAAAAAAAACTTTCCGAGAGAGAGATGGAAAGAGACCAGATGGTGTGAAAGAGAGAAAAAATACAGGCCAGACAACAGAAAAGGCTAACGACCCTTTTCAGGCATTTTTCAGACGCCAGACGACGCCATCGATGGAAGCATTGGCTATGGCGCTGCTGCTGCTACTACTGTTGCCTCTCATGTTGGGGCAGGGCCCTGGCACTGGCACTGGCGCTGCCTCTGCTCTGCTGCAGCTCCTTTCGGCACATTATCCTTTTCGCTTTTCATACATAAATCGCACTAGCGATGACTGCTGCTGGCACTGGCGTTCAATGAACTCCACTCTGCCGGGCACGTACGGTCGTCGGCCTTTCCCTACAACAATAGCAAAAGGAGAAATCCGGGCGTATACACCCAATACGGAAAGCGAAACACACACAGGACAACGACAGCAAAAGCTCTGCTGCTGTTGCCACATGCAGCAGCAACAGCAGCAGCAGCAGCAACAGCACAGCGACCCCAACACCAGGCAGGCATCAGGCAGCAGACAGACCCAAGCGAAGGTCCTGCCCAACTTCGGGTTGGGTTCTGGGTTGGTCTTGACAGTGTACAGAGTGGCAGTGGCAGCAGCGGCAGCGGCAGCGGCAGCAGCAGCGGCAGCAGCAGCAGCAGCAACGTCGGAAAAGTCGCAACAACTGCGCTGCCACCGAGGGCAAGGACCTGGTCGGTCGACTGCAGTCGAGACTCTTGTGCGCCGACGTCATCGCTGTCGTCTGCCCAGGCGCAGCGCAAGTTTCACTTTTAATTTTTTCCACCCATTCAGCATTCAGCAAAAGCCCAAAAGCGCCAGACAAGGCCATGCGAGTGAGCGAGACGACGGTCTGGTGTTTGTGTCTGGGGCCCAGGACAACGTTTTTGGGGAAGGCAAGGGAAGGGGTGCCAACAGGCGGCGGTACTGTTCCAAGGGTGGAGTGCATTACTGAACTATGTGTGTGTGTGTGTGTGTTGGAGAGAAGGTTGTTGAACTGCGTCGGCAGCGACGTTGCAAACTTTCACAATGTTGCAGCAGCAGCAGCAGCAGGACTCGTCCGTTGGCTTCGTGGTGGCCTAGGACATGGTCTTGGTGTCGGGTTGGGTCGGTTCGGGTCGGGCCATTGGTCAAAAGCAAAAGTAGATTTTATGCAAAAGGATTTCTAATGCACTTTACCTTTTTTTTGTTTCTTTTCCTTGTTTATTGCACAATCACAGTGCAAATTAAGAATATTCGTATTTCCGTTTCCGTTTCCGCTGCCCTTTTCCTTCTCTCAGTCTCAGTTGTGTGTTTTGTTTTTGGTGTCTCTCAGTCTTAGGTGTTGGCTCCCATGGGGCTGCTGCTGTATTTTAAGCGACTTGAAGAAACTGACGATCGCAAAGTTATCCCGAAAATAGATGCGGTTAAAGTATAGAGGTCTACGCCAATGGACGTATGAACACATTGCACTAAACTGCATTGGTGGCATCGCACTGCGGCACTGCGGCCCTGAACTACGAGTATATGGATACATATACATATACATGTGCGGCAGCTTATCTAGGAGCTTATTCTCTTAACTACACTTAAGCACACTCTCTCCACTCCTCCTTCTAACATATAACATTATTTTCTTAATTTCTTATTTCTTATTTTCTTATTTGTTGCTGAACACATATTGTGGTTTTGAATTTTCCTCGCTACTTCTACTTCTAAATGCACAGTGGATGTTGTTGTCGTTTGGTCCACGGAACTGCGCCACGGCTGTGCCAGACATGACCTGCCCAACGCGTTAACATCCCGAGTCAGGACTGAAACGAGCTCCGTGCGATGGTTGAGGCAACAGCAGCAGCAGCAGCAGCAGCAGCAGCCAGCCAGCCAGTCGCTGTTGCAGTCAACGTCAGCAGCGACTGTGACGCCTGCAGAGTGCAGAGACAGTAAGCAATGGGCAAAGCAGAACAACGGGTGTTGGGTGTGGGGGAAAAGGGTCGAGGTATTGGCACTTGCACTTGGCACGGCCTGAACTCGCGCATTCGAAAACAATAGCAACAACACAGCCACAGAGCAAGGGCGGCACTCGGGGCTTCGTGCTGCTTCGTGTTCGTGTCAAAGCTTTGGCTCGATTCGGTTTGGGTGGAAGTGCAAGCTTGCAGGCTTGCAGTGGTGGTGGGTGGCTGGCTTTGTGCATGTTCAGGCATGTCTGGGCGGTAGAAGCGAAGCACAAAATATTGGCATAGGTCATAAAAAGGAGTAAACTGTATATTTGTTTTTGTTTTTACCGTTAAATAAACGCTAATCCGATACGTATTGAGTATCCCTTTAAGTTTCCTTCTTTTCTTTGTGAAATTATAAGGAAATTTCGTTCAGTGCATTGCAGACTAACCCAAAGCTCTCCCATGCACTTGCACTCTCTCCCACAACGCATGCTCCCTCCTGTCTCTCTCTCTCTCTCCGCATTGAGCTAAGGGGAATTTCTTGCATTTCTCGCCTACAAATTGACCATTGACAATGAACTAGAGCAAAAGCCGGAAATGTCTGGGCCATGGACATTAGGAGTATGCCAAAGACAAGACTTAGGGAACCTCTTCAGCAGTAGTTAAAAATCTTTGCTTAGAACTAACCGACAACGGAGGGGAGGGAAGAGCAAATTAGTTATGTTTTCCAGGCACGTTTTTAATGGCCAACGACAAAGCGCACACACAAAAAGAACTGTAAAACAAACAAAAAAAGTAATAGTAGTGGCTAAAGTACAGCCCGAGAATATACCGTTAGTTAATAAAAAGCCATTTTGTCATAGTCAAATTACGACTGGAGGCCCATAACCTCTGGTTTGGAGCCAGGGTGGAGCACTATTACGTATGCAAGGCGCGTAAATGAGCATAATTTGATTTCCAACCATCAAAAGAGAGTGAGATAAAGAGGGAGAGATAGTGAGAGAGAGAGAGAGAGGAAGGGAGAGGTAACTTGCCGCTCCAAACACCACATTCAATGTGGCATCAATGATCGGGGCAGGCGGGCGCTTTTATCGGGGGCCCACAATGTCACAGTCAATGCACAGAAAAGCAAAACAAAAATGTAAGAATTTACAGCTAAATGCGATAGTGTCAAAGCAACAACAACAGCAGCAGCAGCAGCAGCACAACAACAACGATGACACAGAACCTGTCGCCTGCAGCAACAAAGTTCAACGTCAAGGGGACGGACACTTCAAAACACGGCTTTGACTTCGGCTTCCAACTCAAACGAACTCGAACTCGAACACGAACTCGGGCGCATGCGCTTGTGCTCTTCGTGTTCGTTCGTGTCTTGCATGTTGCGCTAGCTCGTTCGCTGTCTCCCTCTCTGTCTCTCCCTTACACTCTCCTACTGTCTCTCTCTCTCACTCTCTTTCTCAGGTGTATGCGTGTGCATGTATGTGTGTGCTTTGGTTATAACGCGCTTGAGTAGGTCGGTCATTGAACTTGTTTTCTTTTCATCTGCGTCTGTGCCGTCGCTGCCGCTGCTGCCTTCGACTTCTTTCATTCTTTTGGACTGGCCACACTTTCTTCCTGGTTTCGTGCGCTCTGCTCTCTTTGCTGCTGCTTTTGCCACCTGTGCGTGCGTTGGCGTTGGAGTGCGAACTCTTTTGAGACTGCGGTCCCGCTCTTGCACGCTCTCTTAAGCTTAAGTTTCTTGGGAGGCTGGCTGGCTGGCTGGCTGGCTGCTGGCTGCTCGGATGACTTGGCAGGTCTTGTGCCTGTGCGTGGCAGCAGCAGCAGCAACAATTCTAATTGCAGGCAACAGGCAGAAAGCAAAAGGCAAAGAGTTGAAGCCGGGGATGGGGCCCAAGGTAAGACCAAAGTCAATAACCCTGAGCTGGCCGCCAAGAGTAAGAGTGATTTGATTCCCTTTTCATCGGGGGCCTTAGAAGAGGAGGAAGAACAACAACCAGTGCCAACAGAAACACAAGAAGAACACACTGCAGCAGTGGGAGGGGGAGACAGCAGAACACGTTGAGAGCAAGAACCTCTGGAGCTGGAGCTGCAGATGGGAATGGGGCTGATGGCACGCCGTGTGCCCATCCATGAGCATTTGCCAGTTGAACGCCCTTTTCACGGCAAATGATTCCCGATTCGCGATGCCTGTACCCCCCCCCCCATAGAGAGTGAGAGAGAGACAGAGAGAGAGAGATGTTGTTGCAACTTCAACCTGCCCCAAACCCAGCCCCTTGGCCAAGGATGAAGTCCACAGAACAGAATATGTGGAAACTGAACTGGTTTCCCTCTCTCCTGGTCGTTGGTCTTTGGCGCTTTTGCTGCCATGGAATGGGATGTCTCTTTCGCTGGCGAAGCGGCAGATTCACTTTTTTTTTGTTGTTGTTGTTGGAGCTGCACCTCCAGAGGGGGAATTCTCTAATTCTTAGCCTAGGTCCTTGGCCTCTATCTCTCTCTTTCTCGCTCTTACCCCGGCCCAGGCAACTCCTGCTCTGAAATGAAAACGAAAACCCAAAGGAAGGCGCAAGTTTGTTGCCTAAGTCTTTTGTTTGTGTGTGTGTGTGTGTGTGTGTGTGTGTGTGTGGGAAGAGTACGGTTGTGGTTGGGGCAAAGAGATGTGGCAGTCAATGAACCCTCGGCATGCGTGCCAAATAATAAAAAAAAGATCAACAACAAAAAGAACTACAGCGGAAGAAAGATGAAGAATAGCAACAGCAACAGCACCAGCCCCCACCCCTCGTGTCACAGATCGTACATTGTTAGAGCATACGCCCCAACAAGCAAAACCAAAAGCTAATTTAAATTGCAAAAACCATCTGATCCGAGAGCTATTGAAGATACTCATACACGCAGATATACTCGTTTATACATACGTACATATATATAACTCATTTGGTATGCCAATCGGAATTGGATACAACAGATTGACGGTTACTCGGCCCCCGAGCAGGTGGTGGGCCCCTCAACAGCTGCAACAACAGCAGTGGCAGCGGCAGCGGCAGCGGCAGCAGCTAATGACCTTGATATTGAAAGTATCTTTGAATTACAAATTCTAAACGAAATGAGGGGGTTGATGGTTGGGGCGGGGGATCTGTTCATTCATCTCGTTTCGTTTCGTTTCGATTTCATTTTCAATTTATTTGTTTATACAATATTTTATAGCTTTTTAGTGTTGTTGTTGTTGCTACTGCTGCTGCTGCTGCTGTTGCTTCTGTTGGAGCGTGTTAGCGTGCCGATCGTCGGCTGTCGAGAGTCATTTAAAGTCAAAGTCAAGGTTTTTCTGCCTTACGTCGCCAATTATCTCTCTGTCTCTCCCATATAAAAACCTTCGTCTCTCTCTCTCTCTCTTTCTCTACTCATATATGTTTGTTTGTATATCTCTTTCTACTACTCATATATGTATGTCTCGCTGTGTAGCTCCTCTGCCTCTTTACCCACCCATTTGATGTTGTTGTTTGTTTAAGCCCAAACAGGTTTTGTCTAATTATTTTTGTTTTTGCTGATGTGATTATTAAAAAACTTTATATATACATATGTATACCACTATATTCGCGTATAGAAAGACAGGAGGGATGGCGATATACTCGTATGAATATATAGTTAAGTTTTCTAATGAAATGTCCGTTCCCATCATCATCCCATTTCGGGCATTCTCTTCGTTGGCGAACAAGAACCCAAGAGCTGGCTGTCTGCTGCTTATGCCATTTTTCTAGCCTGTCTGTAATTAATCACTATTCTTCACCTTTTTTTGATTTTGGGCTTTTTGTTTGGAAACGTGTTTGCGCCCCCCAATTGTGGTGTGTGGCAGATTATTATTATATAACATTTCTATCGAAATTTCGTATGATTAACATAAATCGCAGGTACCGAAGACTTTCTTTGACGAGCATCATGGTTAAAATTAAACACAAGTCATAACTTATGATGGTTCTACCAGTGTAGAGGTAGAGGGGCCAAAAGGGGTTGCAGTAGAAAATCAGGAATACAAATCAGTAAATAAAGTGATTAAGATGTCAATAAAACCAAAAAAAAATGATGAATAAAGAAAAATTATCTAAGCATAAATTAAGAAAAAAAAGTTTTCGAGAGAAAAAAGTTCTAACTGGAAATTAGAAATTACCTAAGAATCAACTTTGGGAATAGATTAAAAGATGAATTTCTATTAAATGGGAACTTTGGAAATGCATAAATTAAATAAACAACTTCCTGAATATTCAATCAGTTGTTATGTCATTGCCAGAGGGTATGAAACTTTGTAGATATTACAAAAAACCCACAAAAGTACCTCATAAGCAGGATAATTTCTTAACGGTTTAAAACCCTTTCAAGTTAACCCCATCAGAAAGCTTTACTTTACAGAAGTTTGGCGAAAATATATCCCATACAAACTTGTGATTAAAACGGTTCCATTTATGGAAACTTTAGGAAATAAAACGTAAACATTGACGAGACCATAAATATGCTTTCTTTTACAGAACCTTCGGGAAATGTTTTATAAAGTTATCACCTGCCATTAGAAACATACCCAAACGAATCTTAGTGCTTTCCAGGAACCAACAACCCCAACCAAATTTATCTATGTTCCATAAAATAAACCCATAAAAACCTCGCTTTCTGTGCTGTATAGAACCCATCGTTACCTTGTCAACCATATAACTGACTTATGGATATGGCAAAATGTGTAAGAAAAAAGCCTTGGCAATAAATCAATTAAAAGTCGAAGTCAAAGTCAAAGTCAATGTAGTAGTACTCACCATTTTCATTGTTTAATTGCATATCCGTTCCGTGATGAAGTTGAAGCTGAAGCTGAAGCTGCTTGTTGATGGTGTTGCTGTTGCTGTGGCTGCTGTTGGTGTGGCGGCTAAATGTAAATCCATTACGCAATAAATCCAATCCAATCCAAAAAGCGGTTCAAGTTTCAATTAAGATCAACACTTTGTAATCCTCATGCTTCCGATATATACATATATGGTTATAGATATAGATACATCTATATATTTACACAAATGCACTTTTTTTTTATTTTTTTTTAATTTTTGTTATGGGTGGGAATTGAACTAACTTAAAGATTTAGATGGATATTTGGGGACAGTCTTATGGTTTTGGATGTCACTTGTTCTTAACTCTTTTTCCTCCCTCTGATTGCACCTGGGAGAAATGGTTTTGTTGTTGGGGTTTGCACTTTGTTTCACTTTGTTGTTGTATCTGCCGACAGTTTTAGAACGTTTTTTGTTTGGAATTGTATCTTGTGTCTTCTGAGAAACGTAACGCGTGCGGGTCTTACGAAATCATGTCTCGATCGTTTTGTTGCTTACGGGAAACTGAAACTACGGATGAGTCGCAGTGCGACTTCAATGTCGATGTCGTTAGAGGCTTCTGAGTGGCAGTGGCAGCGACTGAGGCAGCAGCAGCGACAGCGGTCGAGCAGACAGATAGACTTTTCAGACATTTCATTACACGATACACACACACACACACATACACCTCATATACACTCTCTTTCTTCTTCTCTTCTCAAACAAAAACACGCACACATGAAGGTGGTAGAGGGATAGAGAGAGAAAGAGCGATCGAGCGATCGAGCGAGAGAGAGGCAGCCAGCAGTGGCTCAGGTGTCTCAGGTTCTTGATCACCCATACAATTGCCAGAGAAGAGATCTCTCTTGGACTGGCTCTCTCTCTCTCTCTCTCTGTCTCTGTGTGTCCTGTCTGTCTCTCTATCTTCTCTCTTTCTTTGTGTGGTGAGCGCGCAACAGGCCAGAACTTTCATTCAAGGTGAGCGCGCGCGCGCAGGTATCTCTTTGGCATTGGAACCAACAGCAAAAGCAAAGCAGCACCACTACAGCCACAGTCCCAGTCCCAGCCACAGCCACAGCTCTGCCGCCTGCTGCTCTTTTCCTTTTTTTCGCACAAAATAGTTCTAAACGCCTCTAAAACACAGGGGAACGGAGAAGGGGGGATGGGAGGTGGGTGGGGTAGCAGTAAATTGAGCATGGGAGCGTAAAATTACAACAAGGCAGCGCCAGAGCAGAGCCTGGGGTCGGACGGACTCTTCTAACAAGTTTAGAATTCTGCGCAAGCCAAGCGCAACCGAACGACCCCCGCGCGACACACCGATCCGATCGGCCACTTGTTCCCGATTCTCTTAACCCGTTTCCAAAAGCACTCTCCCACTGACCGCTCTCTCACTCTTTCACTCTCTTGGCCAGAAGTCAGCCAGCAGTGGTGGTCAGTGGCAGTGCGACTGTTGCATGTAATTGGTTTGTTTCTTTTTGTTCCCTTTTTTTTTTGTATTTGGCCATATCAAATTTCATTAGGCTATATAATTGCATCCGAACAATTGGCCGCTTAAAAAGGGGAAGTGACAAGGCGACAACACGAGATTTACATGCTGTGGGGTTTTATGATGACTTTTTGTTCCTTTTTTTTTTGTATTACCTCAAGTCTTGAAAACCTATGGCAGCCACACAGTTATGTATACGGAATATATCTGTATTTTGATTCTTGCATAATTACTAAAACTTATAGTTGATTCTGGAGCTGCTTTAATATCATCTAAACTTATTGCTTTAAAATTAATTTCTGATTTAAAAAATGATCTTAATTATTAACCCAACACCAAAGTTCATACATACATATGTACATATGTATGTATGTATGTACATATTTCTGTAGTAAAAGTAAAAGCTTAACTTCAAACAAATCGCCAAATAAACGGGATATGCTAGTCATGCAGTGACTCACAGCCGCGGCGATTCATGATCTAATCGAAATCAATAAAATTGCGCTATAAATAATGTGTAAAGCACTTACCCAACGTTCCACTGCCTGCCTTCCCAATCCCCAAATAGTCATAAAACCTGCAAGGAAACACACACACACACAAATATATTCGTAAATATAAATACAATCTATTGGGATGGATAATAAATGCCAAATCATGATAATACGCGCGGGCACAAAAGACATTAACGAAAACTAATTGAAAAACGAGCATTTACATAACTAAAATGTAATTAACATGGACACAGAGTGCCAGCAGGGGGAGGGCAGGCGATCAATAATAAGACACGACTCCGATTCAACCTTGAACTTTACGCTTGAGTGGCAAAGACAAAGGGTGGCCAAAGAGCTAGAGGCTTAAAGACAAATAATAAAGATAGAATGGAGTGGAGTGGAGTGGATTCGCCTCTGTGCGAATCCGCATCCGTTTTGGGTTGAAAAAAAAAGGCCTAAAGACGGACAGACAGAGATGCTCATTAGCTTTGGCCACACTCCGTTTGGCACTGCCATCATTCTCTATAAATAACAATTGAAGCATTCAACAGAGTTCTCTTACAAAACAACGAAAGAAACGTTGTAGCAACTGGGATTAGAACTTTTTGTTTTCGGTCATTAAAACCCTATTTTTTTTTTATTTTTTTTGGTTGGTTCTTGCGGGCTCAAAGCAAAAACTGTGAGCGATGGGGTCAATAAATTCTTAAATACCACACGAGCATGAGCATGAGCATAATTTTAATATTTAATATATCATCATTATATCATCAGCGCTGTCCACAAAAGGAGAGAACTTGAAAGTATAAAATAAAAGTGTTTTTTATGGATATGGATTTTTGTAAGTATGTATCTATTATATCATCATTCATTTGAAACTATCCAAAGATGGTAAGAACTTTTCAGATGAAAGAACCAATAAAATTGTTCTATGATAATAGTTTCTGTAATCATCATTCATGGGCTGTCTCTGAGAAGGGAAAGAACTTGAATACCGATTAAAACTTCTAGAGTTTTAGGGATCTCCAAATAGAACTGACATATGAACATAGTTATGATGCCATTTGTTATATCACCATTGCTAATCACGAAAGGAAAGAACTTTCAGAATAAATAAAAGTGTTTTTGCGTCTCGAAATTCCCCAAATCCATAACAAGTTCCCTCCCTATCACAATCTCTTTCCCCTTAAAATGTTCGACCATAATGGAAAGTAAATGTGGGGGAAAAAAAGGTAGGCATAATTTTTAAATAAATATAAAGTCGTTTAGGCCGAAAGCAGCGAAGACAGTCAACAACAAGTGCGTTTTAGGCCTGGCCAAAAAGACAAATTCGTTTTTGGTGGCCGCTGTATTATTTAACACCCAAACTCAGGCACAGATACACAATCGGGGAGATACTACACACGGGATACGGGGGCCTACGCAGGGGCCCAAAAGCCGGCATCCACACACACACACACAGCTGTTTCCCCGGCCCGGCTTAATGTTGTCTTGGCCAACTCATCATCCATCCGGAGTCAGAGTCAGAGCCACAGCCAGTGCCAGTGCCAGAGCCCGCGTTTTGTCCGCTTTTGATGGCTCTTTCTGCTGGCTCTCTCACATTTTTTTTTCATTCTTTTGGGCGCTACAATCATTTCTTTTCTTTAAATTTCATTTCGTTTTTTTTTCGGTTAGCCAAGTTTATTTCAAGCTCACGCACACACACGCACCGGCCAAACAAGTTCATTGACTTCTTACCAAAAAAAAAAAAAAAAGGGAAAAAGAACCAACATTTCGGTTGTATCTCTTTTTTGGGCTCTGCCGCGGCGCGGTTCTTCTTTTTGTTGGTTCTTCTTCGTGGCTGCTTTTGAGTTCTTGTTGTTTTCGTTTTTTATACATTTCGTTTTCATTGCTGGAGTTCATTGGCCAGGCCAGAACCACCAGCAGCAGCAACACCACTAGCAGCAAAAGAGCCAAAGAAGCTGCTGGCTATACACTTCCAATAAATAAATAAATGATGGCTGAAATGAAAAGGCAGTCCCAGTCCCCCTCCCTCCCTTGAATATACTTCTTTAAATTTATTTTATTTATTACATTTTAACTTGTTCTTTGTTTCATTTTTTAACCAAAAAGAAATTCTGCCCCTCAAGAATGATTTTTTACGATTTTATTTATGGATTTTCTGTTTCGTTGGGTTTTTGGTTTTTTTTTTGGTTTCTCTGGGTTTCGTATCAAGTTTGTCGCCTGAGTCTTTTGTCTTTTGCGTCTTGTGTGTGGAGTGGCGGCGTGATTGATTACCGGGGGGATTAGGAAATCATAATTCATACATTATTTTGCATGACACCACAAATAAAGTGACTAGCTTCGTTTGCACGCAATCAAATTTTAGGGGGAAAATGTCTGATCAAAGTAGTTAAGAATTATTTGACACTGGGTCTGAGCTGAGCTGAGGGTGGCGTAACTTCAATTTGATTTGCATTTCGGCAGACAGTTAATGGTAATTATTTCTCTCTAATTGTTGGTAATTATGTTTGGGTTTGGGCTCGGCAGATCATTGACTAAATTTAGTTGCCAACTAGTGAATGTTTTGACTAAGAATAGAATAAATGTTAGATGTGCAAAAGAGAGAGCAGATATGCTTTAAATCGCTAGATTTAAATTTAGAAAAATAAAAAATTAATGTCTTTGATTGCCGCTTCAACTGCTGATAGTTTCACATTAGAATTAAACAAATCTCTTCAATCCATCTTCAATCAAAAGGTTTTGAAAGCAAAGTTCTTTCAAATGTCTAAAGAAAGGATGGATCCTTGAACTTGACTTGCGTCAAGGAGCCCCGAAATCAATCTTAACCCAAATCTTGGCAAAGCATCGGATTGCTTGTTTGTACGGCTGGTCACTCAACAAATTAAGCAGCTTGCCACAGCACTCGTGTAGTCGTACTCGCATTCGTATTCGTATTCGTATCTGGCATTGCCACTTGTTGTCAGCTGCAGCAACGGCCACAACAATCTCAGATCTGGCCATCAATTACCGCCACTTTTTGGCCTCCCCAGTGGGTAAGTAGTTCAGCAGTTGCTGTTGATTATGTGTTGCAGCTGCCACTCTGCCACCGATCTCTGCCTTTGCCTATGTGAGAACTTGACTCTGGGCCCACGCCAGAACAGAGCAGAATGGCACAGCACAGAACAGAACCGTGTGGCGGTGGCTCCAACCATTTAACTGTTCGTCGAGAGGCGGCTGCTCCAGAGAGTATAGGGGGCGGCCGCGAAAGGTGTTAAACACACGCGCGAATTTTGCGGTAAAAGCTCTCACCGCACAACATACACACACACACACACACACACACACACATGTGTATGTAGATGCAGACAGACACAGATACTCATTGATAGACTCTGCCACTTGGCTCCAGAGTCTGGTCTGTCTCAGCTTCAGCTACAGCTACAGCTTCAGTCTCCGTTTCTCTGGCTGACTCTGACTGTTGACTGTTGCTGTTGTTATCTATGTGCCAAACCTGATTTACTTCATGATTATGTTTGAAAAATTAGGTTAGGAGCAATGAACTTGCCATTCGTCAGAGGCTGGAATGGCAACCGGCCAACGGGAGACGCCGCCACTGGAGAATCGGAGACGGCGACAAAGTGAATGCTTTTCTCTGTTTGCCCGTCAGTCTGGTGTCCGTGTGTCTGTTTGTCGTAGCAATAGACACCTGTACACTGTACACTGTACAGGTCAAATTGCGGACTGTCTCTCCAGAATCATTGCACTGGCCGGAATGGACTTTGATTGGACTGATGCTCGTTTGGTCGGTGAATGCCTGGCCGTCCCCCAGCAAAAGGAAGCAAAAGCGGTTCTATGATGGGAATCAAAAAGAGGAATCTATTTTTGTAGTGAAACGAAGCGAAACGATTCTCATATCTGAATTTAACAGTACTTGTATTTATTTTTATAAATAAAACTCCTTTAAGGAATTTTTGAAATTTTTCAAAGCTCATCAAAACGAATAAATTTTTGTTTAATTTAATATATTTTTATCCATATTTATTTTTAAAGGAGCCCCATATTTAAAAGGATCATAAATGATCTTCAGCCTATAGATTCCTCCCAATTCCTCCTCCCTTTCACATGGAGAAACCCCCAATTGGTTTGGTATTAATTAAAATTACAATTCTCATTCGAATGTTAAGCCTTTTCTTCCCAAAAAGTATCTCAAGGTTTGCATTTGCCAACAGAACCACCCGCCAAAGCGACATCGAAGACTGTGAGAATCAATAACCAACTTCCCGCGACTGCGCGACTCTGCCAACTCTCCAGCTCTTGGCCAGGCCTTGGTCTTGGAGCCAGCGATTGCCGAAGGAATTCACTCTTTTTCCGCAACGAAATGAAAAATGTGTGCTAAGCCAATGACCGACCGACAGAAGCAGCAGCGGCAGCAACGGCGACAGCGACCGTGGCGGCAGCAGCAGCGCACACAAAGGCAAAGCTAACTGTTAACATAAATACGTGTGTACGTGGGGCATATTCGCAAATCGCGAACAAGAATGATGGAGGAGGGAAGAGGGAAGAGGAAGGCGAAAGAGAAAGAGGAAGGCGGCAGAAGAAAGGGGAAGAACAAGCTGAAGAAAGAAGTGGGATGGAAGTGGAAAGAATCGTGAATCGAGCACCAGCTACCTATCTCTGCCTCTCTCTCTTTCACTAACTTCAAGTGTTTGTGTCAATCCCCACCCCCCTCACACACTCTTCCCCCTCTGCCATTAGACTTCTTCCTGCTGCCTACGCTCGATCTTTGCTTTGCTGCTGCGCTGTCTCTGCTCCGTAGTTTGAGGCGGTATTTGGGAGGCATAATTATGAATTACTCCGCCACTCCACCGAACGACACTTCCAGCAGCAAAGCAAAGCAAAGCAAAAAGCAGAACTCCAGCAGCAAAGCAAAGCAGAACTCAAAGCAAGAAGCAAAAGAAAAAAGCATACAATAGACAACAATTCTTGTAATGTTCTACATTTTACTTAATACCAATTAAATATTGTACGAGAGTTTATTTCTGTCATGCCACATACCAACGGTAAACAATGGGAGTGGACATCGATTTCAAAAAAAGTTAAAGGAAAGAGGCAAAGATTTGAGAATTATACAAAGATTTTTGATCGTTTGAACTCATAGCAGTAGGCGGCTACCTGCATTTACATTTGATGCAATCTTCTCATTTAATCCAATCGAAAAGTGACAAAGACATGTAAAATCACTTCCCAGTTCCTTTCTTATTTCTTAGATCACTTTCCAGTTCCTTTCTTACTTCAAACACCACTCCTGTTCCTTTCGTGCCTCTGCGCTACACTCTTTCAAATGTCGCCGAACGTATCGTAGCCCACAAAACAATTAGAAATTATGCATATATCCCACTTGACTTGAGATCCTCATCTGTTTAGAGATCTCATTGTTATGGGTCATTGTTATGGGATATAATTTGCTCTGCATTGTCTGGCCATTGTACGAGTACATACATATCTCTGTATCTTTCAATTTCTGTGTTGTATCTTTGTATCTCTTCAAAGTTGTTTGCTGACCAATTCCGTTCTGCTGCTGCTGCTGCTGCTGCTGCTGCTGCTGATGCTGCTGCTACCGACACCGCCTCTGGCATAGAAAAAAGTTTCAAAAATTGTAACAATGAACTCTTAAGCTGTTGTCGCTCTTGTTTTCCGTTTGTGGACCTAATGCTGATTGATGATCGAAACATATGCGAAATCCGATTCGTATCTGTGTGTGTGTGTGTTCATGTTCATATGTTTCTGTATCTGTGTCTGTATCTGTGAGAGTGACACGCCACTTGCATAATTATGAACCGTTAGAGCGGGATCGTAAGCACTTCTTGGGGTATATCTGGTGTATCCTGTAAAGGAGCGCTCCCACGATCCACGGATTCACGGATCCAAGTCGTAATTGCCACAGGCTGCCGCATGGAGTAACAGTAAACACGCAACAAAAGGATTTCCTACCCCTAGCAGCAAGGAGCCTCTGTCCTGTCTCTCCAGGCTCACACCTGACGAAATCAAAAGCGTTCACAGTTACTCGTATAAGGATGAGATATAAGGATCCCCCAAGGATGATGATGATGATGATGATAATAATCAGTGAATCAATCCCCTCGCATCTGTCGAGGTTTTCCATTTCGATGGGGGTTGGAACAATGCATTTTCCCATTCCGCGCGAAAATTCTCGAGTTTTTTATGTGTTCGTTCGTTTTTTAAGGGTTTCCTTTATGGATGTTCTACCCAATAATTATGTAATTTTAGATTTGGGATAATAGAGAAACTACCGAAAGGAAAACCAAGGGAAAGGGAGCGGGAACGGGAACGGTGAAGGGAAAGGGAAGTGTCAGTGTTGTGGGTTCATCGTGGAGTCTTTTCTGTGAGTGGTGGTGGTGCTCTTTTTTCATTGATAGAAGATCACTTCGATTGCCATTTGAACGGAAACGATGACCTGGAAAAGCGCACAGGACGCGGAAAAGGATGTACACTGACCCACTTAGCCAAACAAATGGAATAGAACGGAACTACTGATCCACTTTTATATCCAAAATTAGGACACAAAAAATAAGAAATCTCTTCAGCTTTATGGCATTTCCTCTGCTCATTTCCTTAAGTGTGGAAAATCTGTTTATGGTCATGTCAAAATTTCCAAAAAAAATAAATACGATTTTTTATGCTTGTTTATGCCAGGACTCATAAAGATGATGGATGGTTGGGTCTTTACAAGGAATGCGCATTTTACACGGATCACAGTTTGCCACGAAAATGATGCAACATCTTGTCATGCGGCCCAGGTACGATCCTGGACCCTAGCCCTGACCCAGAGTCCGTTCCATTGTCCATTTTCGAGACCGAAAGAAGCGAGAAAGACACGCATATTTGGCAGGGTTTTATTTTTTTGGCATAAAGAACAGTTCAAGGACTTTGACTGGCTATAACTTTCTCCCGCTAGCTTCTGGTGTTGCCTTTTTAAAAGGCGGTGTTGCGGTCATAATTTTTGCCCAAAAACCTCAGGTAGAAACTGTTTGGCCAGGCACTTCCTTTGAGGGTTTCTCTGTTCTGTTATTGTGCGGAAACTGTTACTGTCAAATTTACTTGAAATATTCCAATATAATCTTCAAAGATAAACAAGATTATAATTGCTAATTTGTGTGTCTGCATTTATCCTCAATGTTTCATCAGGTATTTGCACAACTGATGTACAACCTTATTCATCCCTCCATCCATCCATCCATCCATCCCACTGACGTTCACTGATGATTACTCATTCAAAGTGGTTTCAGCTCAAATAAGTTGTCAAAAGAACAAAAAAAAAAAAAACAGAGCCAATCCCCAATCCCACTCGCCCGACTCTTTTCCCGAGTTCCGCATGCGCAATGATAATCCGCATTTGATTCCGTATAGGAATCCGTGTACGAGTGCGATACCGAATGAAGCACAAAAGAAAGCAACACCGGGAGCAGCTCCAGACAAAAGAAAACAACACCCTCAAACTGAATATAATATATATTCATATACATACATATTTATATGTATATTCATATATAGAAGGTGTGTCTTCTCAATAAAAATC
Organism: Drosophila subsilvestris; assembly: GCA_035043285.1. Classification (NCBI taxonomy): domain Eukaryota; kingdom Metazoa; phylum Arthropoda; class Insecta; order Diptera; family Drosophilidae; genus Drosophila; species Drosophila subsilvestris. Next base: position 3,563,388 of record JAWNNB010001724.1, on the reverse strand, counting down.
AGCAGGTGGGCGGCTGGGTGCTACCGAATTTGGGGGGGGGGGGGAGGAAGACTGCGATTACTGGGCTTTGTGGTCCGCCATTTCTGTTTGCTCAACTCATTCGACAAACGAGTAATTTAACAAATGCGAAAATAAGTAATTTGTAGCCCCATTGCCTCTCCATCGCGCCAAACGCTGACGTTGCGCTTGCGTTCGTCGCGACGATCGTTCGAGCTTCATTCACCGTTCATTCATTTGCCGTTTCTGTTCGCCTCGGATTTTTCGTACCCCCCGCCTACCGCCATTGATGTACGTACGCCTTGTTTGGGGTCTGATCTCGTGTCGCTTCTCAAAATGATTTACAATCTATAATTTCATTTATTTTCAATATCAATGTCCTAGGATACATACATATATCTCGATTCTCTTCTTCCTGTTCTTTGTCTATTAGCCCATCGATTTATTCTATTTATTCTATCAAAATCCTGATTTTTTGACACCAGAATTCGTATTTTTATATGATTTTTTAACTTAAATGTCTCCTTAATTCCTTCCATCCTAAAATAAACCCTTCATTCTCCCCACTCGTTCAGCCCATGCTCAAGTTTGACAATTCAACGGCTGCTATGCAGATCACTGAACATCACTTCCACCTTTTCGCTACCTTTATCCCAGATTTCTTTGATCTTTGCCTCGTATCAATTTACTCGGCTCCTTCATTGATCCTTTTGACCATTCTGTGTACGCAACTTTTCCCTGCCTTTTTGGCTGTTTCCAAAGTTGCAGCTTACCCAAAATTGAGCCCAAAGGAGGATTGTTCCTCCTTCCACCAAACGCTACTGTATGCGTATGAACTGGTGGGAACTGGGGGAAACTGTGGGGGGATTCAAAGTGAATCACTTCACTTTTCAACAGTAACACAAAAAAAAAACCAAGTCAAGAAGAGACAGTGCGCGAGAGAGAGATGAGATCAAAAGAGAAGCAGTAACAGAAACAGAGAGGGAGAGAGTGACCGAGAGAAGCGGCTAAAAAATCTGGACAATGAATAGGGGTGGGGGGGGGGGGGAAATACTCATAAAAAAGCGCGTGCATGGGGCGGCGAGAGTGTTTCGGTCCGACCAACCAACAGACCGACCGACCGCTGTCCGTGCGCGCTCTTTTCCATTTCATTTTGGGTTCTTTCTGGCCCGAAAATGTATTAACGAACGAATCAAAAAAATAATGAGAAGGTCAACAAACCCAGAGAGCCACGTTGCTGGGGAGAGAGAGAGAGAGAGAGATGGCGGGGAGGGGGGTGTAGGGGTTCTGACCACTGACTGAGTGACTGCTGCTGGTAACAGAGCACACGCATTGTTGTTGCTGTTTTTTGTTTCCCATTATATTTTGTGCGTTCGTTGAACTCCGACGTTTTGTTTTTTTTTTTTCGGCAGTTGAGCAATCGTTTTTATTTTATTTTATTTTATTTTGTTTCGTTTTTCTTTTCATTCCTTTCTTGCGTGTACGTGTGTGTGTGTGTGTGTGTGTGTGTGTGTGTGTGTGTGTGTGTGTGTTTCCTTTGTGTGCTCGTCTTTTCATGTTCCACAAGCGAAAGACTTAAGCAACAAACCTGGCCCAAAAAGTGGGCGCGCCTGGCCTCAATTTTTCCGCTGAATCTGAATCTGAATTTGCCTACCGTGCAAGGACAACGGCAAAACGGGGTTCCAAAGGATTCCATTGAAAAGAGAAAGGCGACAACTAATGGCCCAGAAAAAGGAGTAGGAGTGCGTAGAGCGAACCCTTTGACGGTTGATTTTATGGCTTTATGACCGTGTCCTTGGCCATAATTAACGAATTGTTTAGACGGTAGCCAGCGGACGACTGCTGCCATTTCCGCTATGGGAAAATTAGAGAGAGAGAAAGAGACTTGAGTGTGATCCTTTCACATCCTGTGAGCAACATATGCGTTACAATCGATTGCCGATGCCGGGGATTGTGTAAACATTCCAATTTCTCTCTGTCTTTCTCCGGAGGGTTGGAATATCATTTTTCTCCATTTCACGCAATCAAATTGATTGAGGATCCACGCACTTCCCCATCCCCCCATCCCCATTCCATCGCCCAACCTTTTGGTTGAAACCCTTACAGCAGTCGCACCTGACGCCGGCATACCCATCCTTTTGCCCCTGGCAAATGTTCTAGCGGTACCTGCTACTTGATGATGATATTCAAATAAAGCAATCTCATGTCCTGGCTGCACAGATAGGAAAAGGACCTTCATCAGTCCAGGTAGCGCGCAACATTCCTTAATCCTTCCCTCAATCTCATTTTCAGCCGAATGAAAATATGTACATACATATGCATGTCTACGGCTGATTCTGCTCCTGTGAGTGTTTCTCAAGCGGATCAAAACGAAAGGATTACGGTAAAAATGTTGTTTTCTAACCATTCTTCCCCGTGTTTATTGTTCTATTGTTCCCCCTGTTTGTTTGCCTGCTGTCTGCCAAGGAGAGTAGCGTCCGCGGCAGCGTCAGTGGAAGTGGGTGTAGGAGTAGGAGTACGAGTACGAGTACGAGTAGTTTGTAGGCGTCAGGGGCGGAACTGAACGTCGGAACGTTGGATATTGCTTCATTTCATTTGCTTTCCAGCCAAGTGAGAATTGCGAGAAATGGAAAGGAGCAACAGCAGCAGCATCAGCCACAGGAAGAGGCAAGGCAAGAGGCAGAGGCCACATAGCGGTTGTTGCACTACCCTGCAGATTTTTGGGTATTATGATTGTGTTCAGATGTTATGCAACGAAGCGAATGAATTTAGGGATTTATTATAATATATGTAACTATTTTTCAATGTTAGCTAGATAGATGGTACGATGGTAGATAATTTCATATTTCATGCTTATATAAAAATATGAAATTATTTGTTGATTGCTAAGCAACTCTTTTGAATCTAGAAGTAATTCAAACAAGCTTGGATCAAAAATCAAATGTTTCCCATAGATAAAACACACTCGAAATACAAGTTTAAAATAAAATAGAATATTTATAGATATTTTATATACGTTTACATAAATATATTAATTGAAAAAAACCCGAAAGGCAATATTCTTTCTAAAATAAACCATCCATATTCTAGGGTATTTCAACAGTCGACTACCTTAGCAATAGCCTTGTTGTACCTCTTCATTATTTAAATTTTATTTCTTGGCAAACAGGAAACTCGTTTCGATTCGTTTCGCGTGTCTCTGCCGCTGTCGCTGTCTGTGTGTGCCGCCTCAGCATTATGTCAAAAGAAAAAAAGGATGCATTGTCGATGGCATTGCATAACTGTAAATGCAAAGCATAACTGTTCATGCAAATGTGTGTCTGTGTCTGTGAGTGGGTTAGCAGTTGTCTATGAAGCAGCAGGCAGCAGCAGATGAAAGGCAGCAGCAGCAACAGCAACAGCTCCAGAGGATATCAAGTTGAGCAACGGCATGGAATGATCCGAACGGATATCAATTATGACAACATGTTGAATGGAAATTCTGTGTAGGGGTTGGGGCCTGTACAGAGCAGCTGACGCTGCAAAGGTTTCCTTCGGAGCAGCACCGTTAGGTCAGGTCCTGGCTTAGATTTTTCTGTTGGGGTACTCACGGGAAGTGATGGTAATGCAATGTCAGAATAGGAAGCACAATTTGTTATTTTCTTTGGGGGCTATTTTAATGTACAGGACATCTGTTTGATGGTAAACCCTTGGGGTAGAGCCAAAGGTTGGGTTTGGAAGGGGAATAAATATGTATATGAAAATAAAGGCGCTATTATATCTGCTATTCCATACCGTAAAGGAATAAATATTTTTAATTTATGAGGAATTTTCTGTTGCTGCCATTCCTTTTTATGTACCTGTAAAGTTCTTTAAATTGTAGAAATTCAGACAACTTTTGGACAGGTTTAACCATTCTTCATTCTCTTTCAACTGTCATCAGATAGAACTCTTTTAACCCGCATAAACTAATCAATCATCCGTAGCCATTTCGGGCACTCAGATGCTCATCCATGCTCATGAAATCTGAATTAAAATACTGGCATAATCCACTGCACAGACGCCTTTTAATCGCCGAAACTATCCTTAACCCAAAGCTGGGAATACTTTTAACGATTCTCCAACAAAATCTTCTACAACTTATGGGCCCTGCTAATGAATAAAACATATCTAAAACATACATTTAACAAAAGTGCAAATAAATCTATGCAAAATAGGTTAATAAATTCCATGTAATAAAATTCGATCTGGTGATAGCTCAATTTTATGCGACAAATACTTAAGACTTACAAAAGTAAAATAAAAATAATGAAAATTGAAATTACTTTGATAAATTTAAATTTAAAATAAATGCAAATTAAATACAGCGCAAGTTACCTCCCCCGCCCAAAAGAATAGTGATTAATGACTTGGGGCTTTGCTAATTTCTAATGATTTTTATGTTAGTATGTTTTATGCTTTTGAAATGAGCCATAAATCAAATTTCCACATCTCCGCCGGATTCTCCCGCCCCATTCTGGGAGACCTCTCAACCCAAGTGTGGAGAACGCGTGTTATTCAAATTTATGCACGAATTCTCATAGAACAGAGCACCACAGAGACAGAGAACACTCGGAGCTGGCGCAGAGAGTTCTTTGAACTTTTGGCTGCGACTATAACGATTATGTCTTCATAGTAGGTTCAAAAAGCTAAGCTCTGAAGCTGAACCACGAGCTCAAGAAACGAAAACGAAATAACATCATCATGACATAAAAGCAAAACTACCAAAAAACAAAATAAATAAAGAAAACAAAAAAATCTAACTAAAAACTTTACCGACACCGACACAAAAGTTCATTCGCCTCCCGAGTAGACAAATTAGAAAAATTAATACGCCGCTGACTTTTCAAAGACCCCCCGAAGAACCTCTGCTCAGCTCAGCTCAGCTCAGTGCCCGAGAGATGCCTTTCCCCCCCACCGACACACACCGAAAAACCAAAAAAAAACAGAAGAAAAAAGAACCCATCAAAAGTGCGTCCAAAATTGTTGTTGTTTTTGTATTTTTCTTTCGCTGTCTTTTCCATTTGCTTTTTATGTAAGCAGCGAGAATGTAACAAACTTTTGGTGGGCCTGAACTTTTGGGTTTCTTTCGGTGGGGTGGGGGGGTTTCTCTCTATGTGTATAAAGTTCTGTTCCGTGGCTCTTTTTGGGCAGTTCATTGACCAGCAGCAGGCAGCAGCCAGCGGACAAAAGAACCTACAAGACCAAAGACAAAGCCCCGGCCAGAAGAGACCCCCAAAATGGCAATCTAACCAAATGAACTTTAACACAAAAGCTAGTCAGTTCTTTGGCTAGAACCAAAAAATTACCCAACTTGAAGAAGAGAGAGGAAGAAACAGTTAAATAGAGACAGAGAGAGAGAGAGAGAGAGATGTAAAGAGGTAAAGACTCAGTCGGTCATACTTTCAAATTGCATTAAAGAAGAGGAGGGGTACAAAAAACTGCAATCGGCGGACTGCAGCCAGAAGAATGAAACGAAACGAAACGCAAGAAAGAAGCGCAGAAAGAAAGCCTTTCTTTTTGCATTGGAAAAACTGGTTGCAAATGCTGTAGTAGACGGGGGAGGGTTGGGGAAGTGAAGCTGCAGATGGAGATGGAGAAGTAGAGACACACACACACACACACACACACAGAGAGAGAGAGATTGGCAATGAAAGTATCTCGCGCTGTTTGGCCACACTCTCTTGGCCCGACCAACAGCTTCTCGTGCGCGCCGCAAAAGAAAGAATTCTTCTACTTAGATTTTTGCGGAAATGTTCGTGTCGCTGTCTCTTTCTTTTTGCATTTACCTGTCTCTTTCTACTGTGCAGTTCAAGTGAGTACGTTGAACTTGGTATCTGTGTACATAGAGAGAGAGAGAGAGACAGAGACAGAGAGAGCCACAGCGACAGGGACAGAAGTGGAGTAGCAAAAGAGATGACAAATAATTAAATGGCAGCAAAGAAGCAGCAACGCCAGCGGCAGGTTTCATTACAGATTTCGGTTAAGCGATAAGACCAGAACCAGAGCCACAGCCAGAAGATCATCAAAAGGCTATTACAATTGCATATAATAGTGGCTGCAACGCGCTGGAAATTCTAATGCATACCATCATCCCTCTCACTGTGCCTCTCCCTCTCTACCTCTCTTGGGTTGAGGTTGAACTCGATATTTTCCGTGGATAAGAGCTGGAAAATTCCTAAATTGCACATTCTCTGAATGTCTGTTTTTGAAGTAGAACAAAACTGAGCAGAAATTATGGTGAGATAATCTAGGAAGTGCCAGGGAAAAGTTGGATTACACTTGTAAAGCGAATGCTGGGCACAAGCAAGGAAATCGTGGGGTCAGAAGATCTTGCAGCGGGATCAAAAATGCCCCATAAAATGTATAAACTTATGTAGTTCACAGCTTAGGTATCCCAGAAAATAATCAGATTTTGCTACTCCCCTCGAACATAGTCTATAAATATTCTTTAGATAAAAGGAACAAACATCTCCCTCAAACAAAGAAAAAAAAATTCCACTGAACGCATCAGTGGCCCACTTTATCAGCGGGAAATTCCCCCACACGGACAGTCGAATTCCCCCGAATGTTGACGAAATCTATCATGTTATTCTTTCACAGTCGGAAGACCTGAGACGGTCTGGTCTCCGCCTGCAGTTCACTCACATTTGGCCCTAATCAAAACAGAACAAAACAAAACAAATGAGTCACCGATCTGGTTAACATGGTTGTTGATGTTGCCCGTTGATGTTGCTGCCACATATTCATGGTCAAAATTTCCATGCCCAATGAAAGAAGAAGGGGCATTCGTTGTTGTTTGCGATTACACTTTCGGTTAGTGGCTGGCGACTGAGACTGACTGAGACTGAGACTGAGTCAAGCCCGTTAGCCCAGTTCCTTATGCGCAATATTCCCCGCCAATTCCAATGAAAAGAAACTCTGTAAATGAGTCAGTCCAGCAGTCCAGTGTTATCGCAAAAGTCAGATGATGATGATGATGATGATGTTAATGATGAGCAGACACAGAAGCAACACCATCATAATGATGATGTTCCCCACAGAAGTCATTGACTTCATAAGGCCTCCCTCCCTCTGCCGCATGTTTACACGCCAAATTATTACAGATGAACAGAACCAAAAACGAAGCTACTACAACTCTGGATCCAACTCCGGACTCCAAGACGGAGTTGAAGTTAAAAATCTTGGGCAGGTTCAACGACCGTTTTTGTAACACGAACGAAACGAAAGAATGGTTTGGGGGCTTGGAGCAGAGAGAACCTTCTTTTAGCCGCTTTCAGTGCTGCTGCTGCTGCTGCTACTGCTGTTGTTGTTGCTGTTGCGAATAAGAACGCGAATATCAGGCAAAACAAAGCGAGCGACGATGGCCAACAACTTTCACCAATTTGTTTTGCTTTCGCAGTTCTGGAGACGACGACGACACGACGCTGACAGGCAAACGAAAGACTTCGACGACAAACAATTGACAGACATGGCCCAAAGTCAATGAGCCAACGCGTCTTCCACTCCCACATCCAACCTGTATTTGTGGCACTCACTGAAGAGATCTATATGGATTAGTATATGTACATAGATGTACATAGATTTATTTATATATTCTGTGTCTCTTTTCTTTCTAATATTATTTGGTTATGGCTTTAATAACTTTCCCATTAAAAGCTAATAAAGGCGCAGGCTACTTCCGGCCAGAGCGCGGGGTTCTGGCTTCATTTGATTAGCAGACAAATAGAACGTCACGTTCTGGTCAAGAACCCTCTGCAGAGTCACACCCTCCCACCCGTACCCTTTCTCTCTTTGGGTCTCCTCCCCCCCCCCCCACACACAAACACAGAAAACTTGCCCCCCTTTGCTAATCAAATGCCTCGTTCAATGTTCTGGAAGAGTCTCCTCGTTGTCGTCGTCGTCGTCTATGTCTTCTCTCTCTTTCTCTCTCTTCGTCTTCGTCTTGGCTCATGCGTAGCGGTTAGCTTACGGTACTTTTCGTTTTCATTGCACGTCAGCAGCAAGAGCAGCAGCAGCAGCAGCAGCAGTGGGCAGAGCAGCCGAAGAGCCGCAGCCGCAGCCGCAGCAGAGCTGAGAATGTTTAGCCTAGATTCGAGCGCAGGTTCGTTGAACTGAACGACGACTTCGGCTCCGACTTGGACTTCGTGTGCGCGCCTTCGTTTGTTTTCAGTGCCTTCCTCTTCTTCTTCCACTTATTCCTATGCTGCTGCTCTCTGCTCATTCTGCTGCTGCTCTCTGCTTCTTCTGCTGCTGCCACTGCCACCGCCTGGTTCTTCTCGCAAGTTCGTTGCCTAAGTCTTTTCTTTTGGGGTTCATTTTTGGGGCGTGCATTCAAAAGCCCGCCACTGCTTAAATCATATTAAATGAGCTTTGATTATGAACAACAAAAATGTTAATCTAATTTTCATGGGAATGTAACAGCTAACACAAGAAACGCATACAAATAAAAGTTCCAGAAGAAAAATGAAAAAAAAATGGAAAGAATATAAAATATAGAATATAAAAATTCATAGAATAAAAACATATAACTTTTTTAAAGCTGTACAAAAAAATAGCGAAACGAGTAATATGAATTCTTTTCACCACAAATTTTGAAGATACAATATCGGAAATTAGACTTGAAATATATGATAAAATTCTTCATCAATTACATTAAACAATTAATTTCCTAATTGAAATCGAAGATTATTAAAATCTGGAATACTTGATACACAAACGAAAATTTTTTACAAATTTTAAGCTAAAATTTTCGTTTGTTGCAAGCAATAGAAATGCAGTAGCAAAAATCAGCAGAGAAGAGAAAGAGTTCTGCAAAAAAAAAAAGTAGAAGAAGAAAATGCAGTAGAGAAGAAACAAAAAAGTTGTAGCAGTCGGGGCACAAATGCAGTTGCAGTGGCAGAAGAGGAGGAATAAGGGGAACAGACACCAGCAGCAGCTGAAGTCGAGGCTGAGGCAGAGCCAGAAGCAGTTAAAGCCAATGACCGCAAGTAACTTACATTTGAAAAATGTGTGCAAAAAGCACAGCGAAAGGAGACTTGCATACACATGCACACACACACACACACACACACACACACACACACACACACTGAGTGCAAGAGAGATAAAGACAAGACAGCGAAAGAGAAAGACTGAATGAGCGAGAGAAAGAGCGGTGCAGATGCAGCAGAATATAACAGTACTCGGCGGAAGCTTCGCGATTCTTTTACTGCCCAAACATGCAAACCGGTCCCCCCAAAGAAGCATTTTCCAAGAAAATTATCGAGGGAAAGGCGCAAAAAAAAACACACACACACACACAAAAAAAAATCACCAGAAAAATAGTTTTTCCGAGCCAAAGTTCTTTGGCTTTTGGGAAACATTCACCTCCTCATCTTGATGAAGGCAATTTGAGAAATGCAATTATGAAATACATTCCATTTAATTGGCTATTTATGAGACGAAAGACGCTGTTTCTGACTTACCCGTCGCTCAATTCTGATGGCCCATTGAGTGAATGTGGGAGGGAATAAAAGAACGTACTCGAACGGCCATCGAACGAGCCTTTTGCGGTGTGTTGTTTGGGTCATGCTGGTCAAGTCTTGTCAACTGTAAAGAAGAGAAGTGAACGAGTATTAGAGGTGTGCAGAATGTGTATGTATGGTGGGGAAAGGCGGCATTAGAATGGAAAGGAAGATAAGGGGAATTTGCGAACTACATATTAGAATGGATAGAGGATGTTTTTTGGGTACTGAGATGCAGGGTCTGGGAAGGGGTTCAGGGTTCATTCACTTAAAGTTTTATGGCCGCAAAGATCGGATATTTGATGCTTCTGAGATAATATTTGTGTAGCTACAGATGGACTATATTTTCTGGTTGTAAAATGCCTTTTTTTCTGTTGAATGACATTATCTAGTTAGTTCTACTGTAGAATATTTTTCTTCATAAATAGATTTTTTCCAGCTATCTTTAACAAAAGTTTATTAAAAGGTTTGCATTCATAAATACTTTCAATTTGAGAATTGCAGCTAGAAGTTTAACCATAGAAAAATGCATTTATGAACCAACAAATTGTCTAGTCCACGAATCTCTCAATTCCTTTACCTTACCACATTCCAATCGTATGGCAAACCCCTCCCAGATTCAGATACTAAGCTAGATATAATCCATCTGCATCCCAACCCACATATCATTCTTATCTTGCCAGCAATCTGCCATCTTCAACGCCGTGGTATAACCTTCCAGCGACCGCAATTGATGTCAAAAATTCATTTTGTTAACCACAAAAAAAAAAAACGTACAAAAATTGCAACTAATTGAAAATTGCTAGGCCAAGAAATATCTTTCTTGGCCATAATCATACTCAATAGAAAATGCAGCTGGGAACGCTTCCCAAACAGCAACAGAAACCAAGAAAGAAAGAAAGAAAAAGAGTTCTAACCACAAAGAAATGGCAGCAGCAGCAACAGCGGCGGCGGCGGCGCGGCGCGACAGCAGCAGCAAAAAAAATGTTGCACAAAAAAGAATTCCCAGTGACCTAATTTTTGTACTTGGATGCAGTTCTTGCTGTTGTTGTTTGTGGCAATTGTTGTTGCTGTTAGCGTTAGCTTCCCATTGTTGTTGGTGTTGCTGTAGCTGTTGCTGCTGCCCGATGCTGCTGCGGTTCTCTGTCCCGGAAGTTCTTTGCCTCATGCGACCGATAGATCGAGGAACTTGCAGCTTGCAAATAACTGAAATTATGCCTCAGCCTTCTACTTCTTCTTTTGGCATTTCTTGCACCCCACCACTTCTGCCTCTTCGGCCACCTCTTTCACTAGTTTTTCATCTTCTACAGAAAAGACCATTCAAATTATAGAGTACAGCCAAAGCGATTGGATCGATTCTTTCGTTGGGGGAGAATTTACTCTGAATTTTCATAGAACGTTTTGCCCATGGGCGCATTTTGGGCAACGAAAACTTTGTTCGAGTTTCCCAATGAGACGAATTTCCGTTGCCCCAGAGCCAAATATGGAAAATTGCCCAGGTTCCTCTCACCTTTTTCTAGATCCCCTTTGAGCCCCTCTTGCTCTCTACACTTCTCAGTGTCTCTCTCTCTCTCTCTCTGTTTCTCTCTCATTGTGTCGTTCTCATCTGTCAATTGTTGCCCACTTTGTATGCTGTAACAGGAGCGTAATAAACACTCGCCTAACGGTGCTTTTCTCTATAGATATATGTATATATTTTTTTTTTTTGCAACCAGGGAGTGTGTACAATTGCCACAACAGCCACAGCAGCAAAAACAACGAGCACAGGCCAGAACGAATGACTGGAAAAGCCAGAGAACTGTTTGCTGTTCGCTCCGCTAAGTGAAATGCTGCACTGAAGTGCATTATAACCGTACATTTGCTCACTCACACACACTAGTAAATATTTGAACACACACACACACACACAGATGCATAAATGCATGTAGTCGTTGCAGAGCTATGCAATTTTCCACTTTTTGCTTTTAACGTGGCTTGAATACGGATTCTGCTGCCGCTGCCTTGAGAAGAGGCCAAGCTGAGAAGCTGAGATTTACTTGGCTTGTGGGGCACTTCATTTTTTGGGTAACTTTAAATACTCGAATGCGAGTAGACATAAGGTAATATTTGGCAGGAATAATACCAATAAATAGAAGTAAGAACTCTTATTTCAATAGAGCAAAGATCGTATCAGCGATCAAATAAATTTTATTTTATTTTAGGAGTAAGAGTAAAGATCTAAATGCCAATACAGAATAGAAATACAAAACAAAACTTACATTTCATACCTAATATTTTCCTTTAATTTTCTTTGAGTTCCCTGACAAATATTTTCTCAATTTTTCCAGCATGTTTTGTTTGCGTGGCTCTCTTGGCTAGAAGTTTGCCATAAAGTTTAGCGAATTTGATTTTGGACTGCAAGAGAAAGCAGTTTTTTTTTTCGCTTCTTTCTTTTTCTAGTTGCAACCGCAACTGCACCACACCAATACCAATACCAAGACCGGCAGACCAAGAGACCTGAGAGTGCGCTGCGCATGCGCAACTCTGTTAGAATGCAATTTTCTGTTTCGCTTCTCTTACTCTCTATGTCTGTATGTCTGTGTGTGTGGGTATTTGTGTTTGAACTTTGAAAAGTGGGTGAATGTACAGTAATGTTTGCTGCATGCTCAAATGCAATGCTGCAAGCCACAACAGCAACAACAAAACGTGGCAAATTCGTGACGTTCTGTCAGGGCCAAAATGGGCAAAAGAAAATCCAAAAGAGAGAACAGGCCACAAGGGGAAATGATGTAGGGTTCTAGCTGATGGCATTTCTTGTACCCAAAAAAGGTAATTGAATTTTTTACTGTTTGTGCAAGTAAAACAATAAAATACGTGAATGCTGTTATTGTAATTGAAGGAAATAGCCACAAATATCATTGGCAAATTTGAATTCTACATATTTGCAGCTGACGAAAAAATTTACTGGAGTTTAAGTTTAAAAGAATTAAAGCACAGAACTAGCATTAAGATATTACAATTTCAACTAGGTATTCTTCGTTCCTAGGGTCCCTAAGGAAGCTCGGTTTCTGATTTTAAAGAAAATTGATGAAGAATCTCTTAAAATTAGAATTTTGTACGAAAGAAAAATACTTGAAGATTAAAATGGGTGGAATTTACTACAAAAATTATTTCCTTTGAAGGAAAACAAATTTCTTGCAAAATTTAGTGTTAATCAAATCTGTAATCAATTAAATTATTTTCATATCTTTGAGTTTCCTTTAAGCTGACCCACATTACGAAGTCTTATTTCAGCAAGGGATTGGTTGATTTAAAATTAAAATCAAATTCAGAGAATAAATTATATTAACCCTGTTTTCTACTACGACTAACGTAACAAATTGTAGGTCAGCTATGTATGTATAACTTAATTTTAATATCATATAATTGTAATAGAATAAGCTCTATTGTTTCGATTTACATACATATGTATGTATAGTGCAAGTACATGTTATATTTCTCTTGCATGCCTTTATTTTATATAATATTTGTTTAGCCCCATTTTATCGGTGGTTGCCTTTTGCTTTTGTTGTTACTGTTGCTACTGTTGCTACTGCTGTTATTGCCGTGCGTTCCATCTGCTGTTGAAGGCCACGGTAATCTTGAACTGTTTTATAAATTGGCACACTTATGCAAAGTCAACGACTCGTCGCCGCCTGCTTTCCTCTCTCTCTCTCTCTCTCTCTCTGTATCTGTCTCCGCCTGTCTCTCTTTGCCTCTTGGGGTTTCCCTTTATCCAACATCGCAGCACGAAGTGGCAGAAAAACAGTTAACTTACTCGTTGCTCGTGGAGCTTCGTGTGGATAGCCGAAAGCCCAGCTCAAGCAAGCTCTCTCTGCCTGTGTGTGTCTGTCGGTGTGTGTGCGTGTGTGTGTTTGTGTGGAGTTGCATAACTTTCATGCCATCGCGCAGCCAGCATGAACGAAGCGCCACAAAAGTTCATTCGCCTCGTGCACTCCATTCCATTTGGTCTTCCTCTACCAATCCTCCTCCTCTTTGGACTCTGACGCTACCATTGCCAGCACCAGCACCAGCACTCCTCTCCTCCTACTCCTCCTCTTTCCACTCTCCCTCTCTCTCCCTCTCGCTCTCTCGCATCTGTCTGGCTGTGGCTCTCCTTCTCTTGGTTTTATTTTTATTCTTTTGCTGTCTTTCAGTTTGCTTTTCTCTTTTTTATATGCAGAGCTGGGCTTTCGTTTGCTTTAGGAAAAAAGTTTTCTGTGTGTGTTTCTTGTTGTTGTCTTGTCTCTTGAAGAAGGAATGTTTGTGACGTTTTTGGGTGAATGTTGCTTTTGTGTGAGAAAGAGAGAGAGAGAGAGAGAGAGGAAGTGAAAGAGGAGCTTCGATGGAGAGGCTGGAGAGATGTCGTCGTCGCCGTCATCGTCGTCGATCTGTGTGCAGCATTGTTAAAGGTCAGTTCTCTTACCTAACTTTGATTGCATTTCTGTCTTTCTATCTCCTCTCTTGTTTTTTTTTTGTTGGTTTTCTGGGGGAATTTTTTGTGTTGATGTTGATGTCAATAGCGTTTTTGTTTTTTTTGGGCAAACAGTTAAAAGAGGGTTCGTTCCGTGAAAATTAATAGTTAACCAAGGTAATAATATTGAAAAGGTGCTAAAGGTACACGGAAAGTTCTCAAGTGGCCATTAGAAGCCATTGTAAGGAAATTGTTCAGCACATGAGGAAGAACATGCGGTAATATGTAGAGATACATATGTATGTATGTATGAGTGCTGCCCTGCTGCACTCTGAAAATATAATCAGAATTAGCCTTACTTTCGCATCTATGTATTTCCCATTCAAAATCAATTAAGAGCAACCTAAAAGGTTTGAAAAACTATAGAGACCACAACTAGTTAACAATTATTTATAATTATCCAATAGCAAACCTTAACCCTCAACCAGCCAATACACGATGTCAGGATGTCACGCCCTCTAAATGGGCTAAAACAATTAAAATAGATTACCGAACAAAAGGCGTTCAACTCCATAGAGAATCTGGGGAAATGTAATTCTAATATGAGTATGTTTGTGTGTGTTCATTATACTAACAATTATAATTTTATTTGAAGCCCACACACAAATATGCAGTCTCTCCGCCACGGCACCCGCACTTCGCACCCGCACCCACACCCCTACCCCTTCTTATCAATAATAAAAATGCACGCGAACACGAATAACTACAATGATGATGGCAAAAAAGCTTTCAAATTGCTTAGAACAAAATCAAAACGAAAAAAAAAGAACTGCATGCGAGAAGCCCACACAGAAAAGCTACAAAGGCAACAACAGCAAATGCAAATTGTGACGCCCCACTCACATGTGCTGCGATAGAGAGACAGGGAGAGAGAGAGAAAGAGAGACAGCCCCCCATGATGGCCGCGACATTCAACTTGAACTTTTGCGCACACGTTAGCGCTCGCTCTCTCACACATACATATGTATGTACATACAACAGACACAGCAGAGCGGCAGTGCATAGAAAATAATCAAGATCAAGTTTCTTCCGGCATTTTGCACAACAACAAAAACTGGAGCTTTGGCCAAGCAGACAGAAGAGAGAGAGAGAGAGCGTAATAAGTGCGCTCGATTTAGTGTGCAACAGAAAGAGAGTATCGTGTAGAAGAGAGCGCGCGCGCGCTCGCTTATTTAAGAGAGCTTTATGTGCAAGTGTGTGAATGCTTTACGGCAAGTGCATTTTGTGTTGCTATCTCTTACTACGTGTATGATGTCACTGTTGGTGCCGCTGTCGCTGCCGCTACCGCTACCGCTACCTCTGCCCTTGCCACAAAAGGGTTAAAGCTTTGATTTTCTGCTCTTCGATCAAATGTGGGTGCAATTATTAACGCTTGGAATTGTCTTAATATTTGATTTAATAATTTTCGTATGCTCTTTTTTCTGATATTTCCTGATATTTTATCGATTCTTAATATTCCTTAGCTTGCTGCTGTATAGATTTTTCTGTGGCCTAGCTTTTCCTTCTCATTGTTTAAATATTGCATTTTCTTTCCTCATACTTGAGTCTATAATTTTGCTTTACATTTTTAAGCAGTTTTCCATTTCTGTCCAAAATCATTTTCACTCGGGAAAAGCGCTGCTATATGTGAAATTCTTGGAAAAGTCGAAAACACACTGGCAACAGCAAACAGCAACAACAACAACAACAACAGCGTCATCGTGGCAAGCATTGAACTCGATTTTGTTTTCATTGCCGCCTGAATTTCTAAAACGCAGCTAATTAGTCGAGAGTGTTGCCTCTTCCTCTGCCTCTACCACTGCTGTTGCTGTTGCTGCAGTCGCTGCCGTTGCACTTGCAACGTTGTTGCTGCTTCTTTAGCTGTGTTCCACTTTTCTGGCAGTTTTCCACTTTTCCCCCAGGCCAGTGGTGCGACTGCTGCTGCTGCTGCTACTGTTGCCTACTGGCTGCTGCAGATTTCACACGCGGCCAAGCAATTCATCATAAAAATTATTGTAAACTGCAGTCAATTGCACCAGCGGTGGGTCGGGCAGGGGTGGGAGGGGCGGGCGTCGGCACTGGCAAGATGTTTGCTTAAAACCGAAATGAAAATAAGTTTTTCCAAGTCCAAGACCACGGCCCAGGCCGGTAGACGCGTCCGCAGCCGCGCCTTGTGTGTGTTTGTTTAAATAAAATGAAAGTTTTTTTTTTTTGCTTTTGGCGAACGCGCGCGCCAATGTTTGACACATAGAAGGCGGGCAGTCTATCAGTTAGTCAGTCAGTCTATCAGTTAGTCAGTCAATCAGTCAGTCAGTCAGTCAGTCAGTCAGTCATACAGTCAGTCTTTCAGTCGGTTAGTCCATCAGTTTGTTAGTGGAACGTGGCAGCAGACTTTGTTTTAGTCAAAGACTTGCAACGGTCGTTGCCGTTTCGCTTTTGCTGTCTTTCCAGTGGTTTTTCTTTCGCGGCATTATGATTTCATTTTCTAATCGAGTTCGTCTTCGGTTTGATATCGTTTTCCAAGCAGATTTCATTCCGCGTTGGTCAACAAAGAAAAGCGAGTGCGCGCGATGCGAAATAAAATCACGCATTCGCCGCGTATGACGAAAGTGAAACAGGCAAGGCGCGAGCCATAAAACCGAGGCCCAAAACGAAGCCAAGTAAAATAGAAACAGGGAGAGACAGAGAGCGAAAGGCCTACGCAGTGGGAAAGGTAAAGAAAAATGGAAAAGAAAGAGAGACAGAGACATAGACAGAGGCAGAGGCAGAGGCAAGAGGGAGAGAGCGGAGTCACAGCTAGAACGGTAGCGCTTCACTTTTTTTTTTCGACAGTTCAACAAACTTTGGGCACCAAAAGAAGCAGGGAACTTGGGTCAATAAACTACGAAAGCCGCCAGCATGGAGATCGTTACACGATGATGATGATGGTGCTGAAGATGAGCCCAGTCTTTTGTTTGGGGAATACGCATATAAAGAAATGCCATTGAGTGGGGTCAATGGCAGAGAGGCGCCGGCAATAGAAATTTAATATAAAGTGCAGGCGGTGGAAGATTATAAATTACAATTTTGAGAAAATATGAAAATTTCCGGGTAACTACTGTTAGCACAATAGTCAATGCTAGATCCATTAAAATTAAAAGCTACGGTCATTAAATTACATATTTATAAAATTACGCATAATTCCATTTAATATTTTTAAATTCAAATTTTAACCGCTTTCTTGAGCTTACACTTAAACTCCAGCAGATGGCGCTTATGAGCATAAAAACCATCGCCATCACAAGGAACTATCGATCCACAAAAGAACCATCGAAGCCATGTTGTGTGACCGTAGCTATTAATATTGAATATGATTTTCCGCGGTATATTATCAAAAAACAGAAGGTATATTTTTGACGGTCAGACGGTATATTTTTTGTCGAAAAATCCGCGGTCACACTGACCGTCGCTGTTGTTTACATGTGAACATTTTTACCAAATTTTACGAAAAAAAAGACAAACAAAATAAAAATTAGACACAAAATGAGTTCGCCCACAAGTAAAAATGCCAGCGAAACGAACGGGAACAAGCCGAAAAAGTCGGGCAAAACGAATTCCAACGCAAAAGGCGGCACACTAGACTCCCGCGGGGAATTGGCGGACCTCATAAAAAAGAAGGCCGAAACTTCGGTAAGACACACACACTAGCACGAGTTATACAAACAATTATAGAAATCTTGTGACCCCCCCCACACACTCCATAGGAGCAACTGGCCAATCTGGAGCGCCAGATATATGCCTTCGAGGGCTCCTATCTGGAGGACACGCAACTGTGCGGCAACATAATACGCGGCTGGGAACGCTACCTCACCTCCAACAAAGCCACCAACTCGAAGGCCGACAAGCGCAATCGCAAATTCAAGGAAGCGGAGCGCCTGTTCTCCAAATCCAGCATTACCTCAATGGCTATATGCAATCGTAAGTGGAGAACGCTCCTAGGTAACCATATTCTACGCATCTCTTTTTCTATCTGCCAGCGGAGCGTGCCAGCGAATCGGACTCTATAACGAATGAGGACTCCAGCGACAATCAGATCTCAATGAACCAGCATACCACAACTGCCCATGACGGGGCAACGACAATCAAGAGCACACCAAAAGATGAAAAGGGTAAGGTGGAGATGCCGTCAGATCCAGATGAGTTGGATGTGGTGACTCCTTTAAACATAAGATTTTACTAAGAAGTGTTTAACACAAAATTAGTTTGTAATTAACCAAAAAGAATGTATGTATGGCTAGGATATCCCGCAAAGAGCGCCCATTAACGTCTCGCTCTTTTATTCGCAACAGATTCACCCTCGCATCGCAACGAGGGAAGCCTGTCTGCCAGCGGAGGAGTAGGTGGCGGCGGTACGGGTAGCAGCGGTTCCGGAGGAACCAACAAAGATATACTGGGTACACCCACTTCCACGACAAAAAGCAAACTGACATCCAGCTCCAGCGCAACGGCGAAGAAGAGCGGACACATAAACAAGAAGATACGCCATCGATGATAAGGATGGCCCCCACACAAGACAGACAGTTAACAAGCAAAACAAACCACTCAATGAGTTCAAACAATTTGAAATTACGTATTAATTACAATTAATTAATAAACGAAATGTAGAATTAAAATTACAATTTTCAATTAATTTGCTGGCGACACCCGCCACAGTGTGTGATCAGTCTGGTCACACGAAATCACCGAAGCAGTGCTGGGCAACGTCGGGTGTTCAAAAGTGACGTGTGTTCTAGTTCCCGAACCAGATCCAGCCAGAAATATTTTTCTGTCGGCAAAAATTATTGTTTAAAGAAACATATTTGACATCATATCCTTGTTGGGGAAACTCAACGACACCTGGCACAGGAACAGCTCCTGCTGAACAACCGCTTCAACGTCGACAAACACACGCACGCACGCACGCACCTCTCGCCAGCATGGGAGCAACGGTGGCACAACACCAACAGCAGCAGCAGCAGCAGCTACGGTTCCGTGCAATTTGTTTATGTCTGCTCGTCGTCGCCAGCTGCTACGTGTCGCCGTCGCAAGCGGACGAGCACAATCACAAGGTGAGTTTGTGTGCACCCGTGCGAACGAGCTGCTGACCACCAAATTGCATTCTGCAATCCACAATCCGATTCCCATTCCAGTACAATGACAGAGAGGAGGTGGTCCTGTGGATGAACACGGTGGGGCCGTACCACAATCGACAGGAGACATATGCCTACTTTTCGCTGCCCTTCTGCAGTGGTGGAAAGTCATCCATTTCGCACTACCACGAGACGCTCAGCGAGGCTCTGCAGGGCGTTGAGCTGGAGTTCAGTGGCTACGAAATGGACTTCAAGACGGACGTGCAGCGTTCGACCATCTGCATGGTGACGCTGGCGGACGAGAGCGTCAAGGCCTTCACCTATGCGGTGATGAACGAGTACTGGTACCAGATGTACATCGATGGCCTGCCCATTTGGGGCAAGGTGGGCGAGCGAGACGAACGCGATAGCAAGTACTACATCTTCACGCACAAACGCTTCGACATTGGCTACAATGGACAGCAGATTGTGGACATTACGCTGACGACGGATGGGCGGGAGGAACTGAAGCCAGGGGCACAGATCAATTTCTCTTATGAGGTCAACTGGAAGCCCGCCAAGGTGGAGTTCAAGAACCGCTTCGACAAGTATCTCGATCCAAACTTCTTCCAACACAGAGTGAGACACCTGCATGACATCATCCGTGCTGCCTGCTGCTGTTCTTATGCGTTCATTTCTTACAGATTCATTGGTTCAGCATCTTCAACAGCTTTATGATGGTCATCTTCCTGGTGGGGCTCGTGTCCATGATTCTGATGCGCACACTGCGCAAGGATTATGCCCGCTACAGCAAGGATGAGGAGGTGGACGATATGGAGCGCGATCTGGGCGATGAGTATGGCTGGAAACAGGTCCATGGCGATGTCTTCCGCACCCCACCACACGCGCTGCTCTTCTCTGCTTTGGTCGGCGCCGGCTATCAGCTCATCTCTGTTGTGTTTTGCGTCATTATGTTTGCGATTGTCGGCGAACTGTACACGGAGCGCGGCTCCATGCTGTCCACGGCAATATTTGTGTATGCCGCCACCTCGCCCATCAATGGATACTTTGGCGGATCGCTCTATGCCCGCCTGGGTGGACGCCTCTGGATCAGACAGATGCTGGCCTCGGCCTTCACAGTGCCTGTGGCTGTTTGCGGTACGGCTTTCCTCATCAATTTCATTGCCATTGGCTACCATGCCTCGCGTGCCATTCCCTTTGGCACCATGGTGGCCGTCACGTGCATTTGCCTGTTTGTTATCCTGCCGCTGACCCTCGTCGGCACTGTGGTGGGCCGCAATCTGGATGGGCAGCCGGATTTCCCCTGTCGCGTGAATGCAGTGCCGCGACCCATACCCGAGAAGAAGTGGTACATGGAGCCGCTGATCATTGTGCTGTTGGGTGGAGTGCTGCCCTTTGGCTCCATATTTATTGAGATGTAAGAAGAAACCCACGGAATATCCCACAGATATTCGCTAATCGTGTATATTTGTGTTCCCTTTTACCCCCAGGTACTTCATCTTCACCTCATTTTGGGCATACAAAATCTATTATGTCTATGGATTTATGCTGCTGGTGTTCACCATCCTGACGATTGTTACGGTTTGTGTGACGATTGTGTGCACATACTTTCTGCTCAATGCGGAGGACTATCGATGGCAGTGGACGAGTTTCATGGCGGCGGGATCCACCTCCATTTACGTTTATGCCTACTCCTTTTACTATTTCTTCTTTAAAACCAAGTGAGTCTCTACACTTTGCGTTATGCATGGGTTCCCTGCTAATCATTTTTTTTTTTCTTTGTTGCCTTTCCAGAATGTTTGGCCTGTTCCAAACGGCCTTTTACTTTGGCTACATGGCCCTCTTTAGTGGCGCCTTGGGCATCATTTGTGGCACCGTCGGCTATGTGGGCACGAATCTGTTTGTGCGCAAAATTTATTCCAATGTGAAAATAGACTAGGATGAACCCGCCCAACACCTACTACACACCTACACTCCTCCCCTCAGATCTGTATATCATCGGAAACAGTCTACTATTGTATTTATTTAGTAGAGTTTTAGTTAAAAATATTCTGTGTGTGTGTGTGTGTGTGTTTTCTTTTGCTCCATTTCGCCCACTTTGCCCATCCTACGTACGCTGCTGTGTTGGCGGTCTGCCTGTGCACCCCTGTTCATTACCTACTATTTGTTTCTCAGAGATCACTTCTCATGTTGGTGTGAAAATGAATGCCAGTCCAATGTATTCGCACCAAAGATTAAATATTCAATTCCATCCATGGCACATGGCATGGCACATGGTACTGTGGATCAAAGTGGAGACAGTGCAGTTTCGTAACAGTCGGGAGATAATTAAGTAAAGAGAAAAGTAACCACTTTTAAAGCAGTTGTAAAAATGTGTGTTTAGACTCTAAATTGAGAGTTCAGTTAGAGTTGCATTTAATAATGTTTCCATTTAATTGTTGGGAATCAATTTTGTCTACTTAATTTTGATCGAATCAATGCGATAAACGAACTAATTTATAAACTTGTACAACTCCTTTTTTTTATCAACTAATTTGGTCTCCAAAATAATTAATCTTGTAACTCTAAATTTTTGTATATTCTCTGTTCAAAGTATTTGTTTAAAAATGGAAAAACCCTCCAACTTCATATCTGACGGTTACAAACAAAAAATGTACTCTCTTTGGTTACGTACTGTGGCCATGTCTATATGCCATGGATATACCATACATAGGGTATATATTATTTAAATTGTATGCCTAGAAAACTTATCAAATCTATGCAATTGCAACATAATGTGACTTGAACTTGTTTGCGCCAATTAAGTTTATGTACGATGCAGAAGAAAATGTGCTGATTAGCGATAGTCGATAATCTAATAAATAATACAAATTAAAATTCAATATGAAGAGAAAGCCAATCAACATGGGGACCCCCGCTGCATTCTACCCCTAAGATCGTTCCCTAATCAGCTCGCATTTCATTGACACTCGAAATGTTTGTTATTATTGAGTTTGCTCTCAAAACATTGTCTCATTTCTCTTGCCATTAGCCATTTAGCTTATCTGGCAATTTATTAGATGCTCAAGAGACAATATATATTTATTTTGTCTTCTTTTGGGATTGTACTGTGTGCTGGGAGCGGATCAAGTACAAGTACTTTTAGGATTATTCCATGACAGCAGCGCAGTTGATAAAGATTTTTATTTATACTTAAACCACAGCTATTAAGTGTGGAGGGCTAAGCTGCAGGGTTATAGCAACGCCTAGAGTTTCCTTTGTCTGTTCTGCCGCACACCTGATAGTTTCTAAGGGTATTCAATGCCTCTATCTATCTGATCAGTGCCTGTTGTCGGTCTTTATGCCTCGCTCTTATCAAAAAGCGCTCTCAAGGGGCTCAATGTCGTCACACGTAACTCACTGGAACTCTCCACTCATATTTGGAGTGGTACGAGTGTGCCACTAATGACGCTTGTAAGTATTCTCGGTGGACTTTTGTCTAGTCAATGAAATGCGCCGATAAATATGTCGGACCTGTAGCGGACAGAATCTTTTTCATTTCCAGCCGAACAAGAACCAAATTTTTTGGTTTCTTGATTTATGCTAATTTCTACGAAAAAAATATAACGGCGCTTGCTGGAATTTTCATGAAAGTGTTTGAGGTAGAGAAAAAAAGAAAACTCATTGACTAAAGGGTTTAATGTGACACCAAGGCCCAAGCCAAGCCCAGGGCCTCAACTCTGCCCACATGAATGGTTTGATTTAAACAAATTTTACGACTTGATTGACATTTGATGCACTCTTCATGTTTGTTTTCTTATAAGTACATACAAAACCATTGAAATAAGAACCCTGCTGACCCAGTCTTAAAGCTGGTTGGGTGGGTCTCTCTCTCTCTCTCTCTCTCCCTACGACTTGTTGCATAAATTATTTATCATAAATGTCAGAACCGATTGAATATTGATAACGTTTTTCCCATTTGATCTGCGGCCCATTTTCCTTTCGATACTGTTATTGGCCCCACGAAAGTGATGCGGGAAAATGTATTTCCCCATTTTATTTAAATATTTAAATGCTTGTCAGTGCCCAGCCTCTGTGGCGGTCTTCATCGTATAAAAGCCCTTGCCCAGATCTTTTCTGTACTCAGTCTCTACCGAAACGACATCATGAGATATTCTGGCCTCTTGGCTGTTCTTCTTTTGGGTGAGTTTTACAGGCGACCATGGGCCACCATTCGTACTTTTGTTGACTAACAAATCCCTATAATTTTTCAGGCATTTGCTCAAGGGTTCAAGCTTCGCTGGTGAAATGCTCCTGTGATCCTGGTCCAGCTGGACCCCCAGGACCTCCTGGACCGCCTGGAGCAGGCTTTGGCAACGGTGGCGGCGGCGGCGGCGGTGGTGGCCATGGTGGCGGTCATGGTGGGCATGGTGGCCTTGGTGGCGGTCATGGTGGCCTTGGTGGTCTTGGTGGCGGCTATTGGCCCTATCCACCGACGCCTCCATTCACGCCGAATCTGCCGATCATACCGGGACCGAGAGGCCTGCCTGGACCGCCTGGCCCACCTGGATACTGCTTCCCGTGTCCGGCAGTGCCGCCACCACCCATCAGGGATTTCCCTCCTCCTCCCCTGGGAGTGCCCGTATCACCATTCTTGTCTACTCAGGTAGGAGGAGGTGGAGGTGGAAATACCGCCTCTTCCTTGACCTCTGCAGTGGGCAACATCATTGTGATTCCCTCGGGTGGGGCAACGGGTTTGTCGGGACGTGCACAGTTCTACCACATCTCGCCCGATGGCCAGGTGCTGCGGATCGACCCCCAAGGATGTTCCCACCGAAATCTTCGATTCTCTGGGTGCTTCAGCTACCAATCCAGGGCAGCCACAGCCGCCTCAGCCAACGTCGACCTCCTTGTCGGCGATAACGCCACCGCCCACACAGCCCACGCCCGGGGAGCAGCAGCAGCAGCAGACCACCATAACACCCGACGTTCTGGACGAGACCGTGTTCGCGGTGTCGGGCAATCGAGGCAAGGACTTCCTGCGCGGCAACTCCGAGGCCAGCGACTGGCGGCGCATCCTACTGCTGGGCGAGCGACCCACAGCGGCACCGCAGCAGCATCCCAACCAGCTGGGCAGCAGCATGGAGAGCTTCCAGCGGGCTCTGGTCGAGCTGAAGGAGAAATATGCCACGCTCATCCAGCCACGGAGCGGCAATCGATACGCGGTTATACTCTGATGCAAAGGGAGCTCCCCCCCCTAAAATAAGTTAAATAAAGCAAAAACAGTACTGATAATATCTAACAAGCGGGATGGCTACTCTCCTCTTATTAACGGACTTACGTATGTACATACATATATACACCCCCGCCAAAATGGATAATTCACCTTTGTGCGTCCTATCAGTGATCGCCTTTTTGCTGTTTTTAAATGCATTTCTTGGAAATCAAAGCATCAAATTGAATTTCTTGGTAATGATACGATCCAAGAGCGGACTTTCTCTTCCATCAGGCATTAGATAGAACTCTCTGGCGAAAACAAAATCGCAAATTGAATTTCCCAGAAACGATTGGCAGGCTAATAAGTTTAGCGTATCTATTCAATTAAACAGATAACTACGAGCCACATGATTTGGTGACTCTTTGTCTCTTAGTTTTTTTTTTTTGGTAGATTTAGATGCCTATTAAACATCAAAAACGTCTGCTACTATCAGAGTCTCCGCTTTCTGCTCTTTGGTCACAATCAGATGCATTTTACAGAATTTTCGTGTAACATTTCCTTGAGTTTGTCAGATCAAACCGTATCGTATCATTTGGTTTATTTACGATTATTGATAGGAAATTAGTTGGGGTAGAAGAAAATAATCAAGTGATCATGTAACGCCATGGGTATTATATGTCAGAGATTAAGAGATTCAATGACAGACAACTCCATTTACATATTACACTTCTTCTTCAAGTTCTCACTCTGCTAATCCTCTTTCTGCCATTCCTCTTTCTTCTATACCTTTTTCTTCTATGCCCCTTTATGCTACCCTTCTTTATAATAGAAAATAGATCTTGCGACTTTATGGTGTGTATATTCCACGTGATCAATATCCCCTCACAGACAGTCCTCTTTCTTCTATCCGCCCCAAGGTACAGCTTTCTACGTCTTTAAATCACTGGTCGGCGCGCACACACTCACATGTTCTCAGTTCGTTTGTGTGCGTAGACAGGTGGCAAAACGGAACTTTGCATTTTGGTTCCAACCAGCAGCCAGAGCCTTTTAATATCCACTATCCGTGTCGAGCCCTGCATAAATGGATTTCATCATAATATCAAAGGTTACATAAGCCACAAGTGTGAAATACACCCTGACGTATAAGTATATGGGGGATTAAAATTCCTCAACGTAATGTAAAAATATTAGAAAAAACCAAAAAAAAAAAAAAGAAACAGATAAGTAAGTCCGATTATATGGATTATACGAGTATTGGTATGTATGTATATAGGTATGGTATTTATTGATTGGAAATAACGTCTTATATTATGTACAAGTAAACCCCAATCTAATTTTGGTTTCTTGAGCACCGATTTGTGCGGGGCGGGGCGTTAGTCGCCTGTCAAACTTTTGAGTATTCATTGAGGATGATAAAGCGGACGTGAGAATCGTCAAGTGGGCAAAACCTTAATTAAGAGTCCTTCTGCCTGTCAATCAGTCATACTGGCAGGCGGTCAGACCATCGCCCACGCAGGCGGCAAAGGCCATCATGTGGGGAATGGCATTCTGCTCGTACACACCAGTGAATAGATGGGCCCACGGACCCGATGCAAACACGCCCACATCCTCGCCGCCGTGCGTCTCCGACTCGAGGGGCACCATGGCGGGGAAGAGCTGATCAAAGTCGCCGGTGGCCAGGCTGACGGGATCCTCGCGCTGATGCGTCTCCGTGTTGTAGTACAAGTCGAAGCTCTTGCCATTGGCATAGCTGAGCGGCAGGTAGGGTATTTTGTCCAAGCCGTTCGTCTTGGCCGGTCCAAAGATGTCGCTGCCACGCGACTGATAGCCGCCCACGCTGAAGGTGTGCGAGTGATCGGAGGTGACCACAATCAGAGTGTCCTCTGGATTGGTCAGCTCCCGCGCCCGCTTCACAGCCTTCGACAGTTCGGCGGTCTCGTCCAGCGCTATGCGCGCCATGGTATCGTGATGACTGATGTCGATCTTGCCGCCCTCCACAAACAGGAAGTAGCCCTGCTCCTCGGTCGCCAGCACTTCGATGGCCTTCTCCGTCATCTCCTCGAGCGTGGGCTCATTGTTCTCCGGATCGGCCAGCTGCTCCACATGGTAGTGCATGTGGCCGCTGCTGAAGAGACCCAACAGGCGACCCGTCTCTGTGGCATTCACCTTCAGCAGCTTCTTCTGCGTCTTCACGAATGTGTTGCCATCCTGCAGTCCCTCGAATTCTTCGACCAGATTGCGTCCATCGGTGCGACGTCCCTTGTCGTAGAACTCGGGATCATAGAAGTTCCTCTTGCCGCCGCCGAGCATCACCTTGAGCCGGCTGCCCACCTCTCCGTAGATCAGCTGCATGGCAATGTCCTGCAGTCCATCGGCCTGCCCGCCGCAGCCCTCCTCCAGCAGGGCATTGTTCTCCCATTCGCGATCCGCCGTGTGGGCATAGACGCCCGAGGGCGAGGCATGGGTCACGCGTGTGGTGGTCACCAGTCCGGCCGCCTTGCCGCCATCCATGGCCCACTTGCCCAGCGAGAAGACATGATTGCTGTCATCGGCCATCGCCTGGCAGTCGCCGCGCAGCACATGGGCATTCACACCGATGGTGCCGTAGTTGGCCTTCACGCCGCACAGATAGGAGGTCGAGGTGCAGGCACTGTCCGGCACTATCTTGTCCACGGAGTAGGTCTTCGAGAGTCCAGTGAAGGGGAACTCCTCGAAGGAGAGCTTCTCCTGCTCGCCGCCAATGTAGCTGCGGGCAGCAGCCAGCGTCGCCAGTCCCATGCCGTCGCCCAGGAATAGTATGATGTTCTTGGCCCGGTTCGTGTTCCGCACGTGGCTCAGCTTTTCTCGCAACAGCTGCTTGCTGTCCTCATGCCAATACGCCACCGTCTCCTCGCCACTGAACGTCCGGGTACGAATCTGCTTGGGCAGATGCGGATGCATGGACTCCTCCTCATCTACGGGCGCCTTTTGGGGCACCGCTGCACCCAGGGCCAGGCAGATCAGGCCCAGGCCCACAAAGAACTTCAGTGTCAGCGTTAGAGTCATTTTCTCTCTCACTCGTTGCGTTGCTTTCACCGCGTTAGCCAAGTGAATACTGTACTTTTTCGGCACATAACAGGCAGCTATATAGCCCCCGATCCGGATCATGTGCAGCTCGTGTGAGTTGAGTCGATAGGGCAGGGCCCACACTGGTCAGAATTTATGGCCCCTCCTTTGGCCAGACCGTGATACTCACGTTTCCATCCGCCACTCGAGATAATCATTAATCGATGGCCACTTTAGATTTCACAAATCACAAAAACACAATCATATAACACAAGTTAGCAGGGACAGGAGCAGAGTGTGCAAAATCGGAGGCTATATAACCGATTCGTTTCGTCTAATTTGGACAGTCGAACGGCAACCGTCTGAAGATGCAGCAAACTTTTGTGCTTCACATTTTGTGCTCCCTGCTGGCGCTCAAAATGGTGCTGGTCTCCGCCACACCGCACCACCCCAAGGTGAGGCCGGGGCTAACCGAGGAGCAGGAAGATGGTAAGTGGCATCCGTTCGGTAAACGTTACGAATCGATCTTCGCTAAGAGCGAACGCCCCAAAACTTATCTACAACCAATTGAAATACAAATAGCCCCGACGA
The DNA here is from genome assembly GCA_035043285.1 of Drosophila subsilvestris. Lineage (NCBI taxonomy): Eukaryota > Metazoa > Arthropoda > Insecta > Diptera > Drosophilidae > Drosophila > Drosophila subsilvestris. Next base: position 3,535,455 of record JAWNNB010001724.1, on the reverse strand, counting down.
TTGTTTATCTGAGAAATCTTGTCCGCCCATTAAGTTGGAAATCTAATCGGGGAAATCTATTTTTGAATAACTTTCAATCATAAATGATTTAGCAAGTTAATTATTTCATAATCGTACGAATCAAGTGCCTTGCAGCGATGTTTTACAAATGTAACGAGCGGAAAATCTTTAAACTGATCGACGGGTTCATAAATGAATACCAAATCGAAATGAATGTGGCCAAGGAGCTTCCAATTGTTTAGTTAAAGGAAAGTCAAACTGAGCAACTGATACAACTGAGCAAAAGAAAGAACAGAATAACTTTCAGTCAGAGGACGGCATGCAGGCACAGACATGTTTTGTCGTGCGCTACCCGAAGATGCCTGCTGCCGAAACCGGTTTATTGCTTTGCACTTTTTGTCTCTCTCAGTGTCATTTTTGTTCGCGCTTTGAAAAAAGCGCTAGACAACAAGAGCCGAAGTCGCATTGCCGAAGTCGCACACGAAGTCTTGCGGATTTTTGGTTGCTGTGCGTGTACCGGCAGCGACTTTTCCATGCCGAGCACCGCTTTAAATTGATTCGATTTGTACGGTGCCAAGTTTAAAGGGAGTCCAGGAATATACGCCTAGAGTCTTTGAGTAAGTTGCATACGAAACAGGAGGTTGGAATTGTGAATGGCAGGAGCAAGCTTCAAATGCTGTCCCCAGATTCGAGTAAAGTAAGAAAAGAGTAAAATGAGCGTCATATTTACCCTTTAAATATCAGGATTAGATCATAATTGAAAACAGAAATGCAGAATGAGGAAATCATTGAATATTTATGAGCCGTAATTATGACTGATTATAATCCAACGATTATTTAACGATTCGATTCTTTTTTTCGTAATACCAAAGTTCAAAAATATTTTTTTCTGGTTGATTATAAAAATAGTACAACATCCGCGACTGCTGCCATCACGCGACTTTGTGGCACTTGACGAGGAGCTGGAGACACGTTTCTGGCACGATAAGGCCCAGACCATACTCGCCGATAAGCTGGCCACCCATAAAAAGTTAAACAAGAACCGTGCCAAGAATGTGATTATGTTCCTGGGCGACGGCATGTCGGTGCACACGATGACGGCCACACGTGCCTTCCTCGGGGATAGCAACAAGCAGGTGTACTTCGAGAAGTTCCCCTACCTGGGCCTCTCCAAGACATATGCCGTGAACGAGCGCACCCCGGACTCGGCGGCCACGGCCACGGCCTACCTGTCGGGCGTCAAGGCCAACTACGGCACCATTGGCCTCAATGCCCAGGTGGATCGAGCGGATTGTGTGCGTGGCGCCGATGCCAGCACCCACACCCAGAGCATTGCCCAGTGGGCCCAGGAGGCGGGCAAGTGGGCGGGACTGGTGACCACCGCACGCGTGACGCATGCCTCTCCGGCTGGCGTTTATGCACACACCGCAGAGCGGAACTGGGAGCACGACGGTCTGATCACCGATTATGGCTGCAGCACCGAACTGAACACGGACATTGCCCGCCAGCTGGTGGAGTGGAGCGTGGGCCGGGATCTGCGTGTGATTTTGGGCGGTGGTCGATCCTATTTCCGGGATCAGATGATGCACGACGAGGAGGGCATTTGGGGACTGCGCAACGATGGTCGGGATCTGATCAAGGACTGGCAGGAGGACAAGGCCAATCTCGGCGCCAAGGGCAACTATGTGTGGTCGCTGAAGGGCCTCAAGGAGACGGATCTCAACCAGACGGACTATCTGCTGGGTCTCTTCGATGCCTCCCATCTGCCCTACCATGGCGATCGTCAGCGCTCGCACTTGGAGTACGCGGAGCCCTCGCTCTCCGACATGACAGAGTCGGCCATCAAGCTGCTGAGTCGCAACGATGAGGGCTACTTCCTGTTCGTGGAGAGCGGCCGCATCGATATGGCCCATCATGCCACGCTGGCCCACAAGGCACTGGAGGAGACCGAGCAGTTTGCTGCGGCCGTGAAGCTGGCCAGGGATCTAACAGACGAGGAGGACACCCTGATAGTGGTCACATCGGATCACTCGCACACCATGTCCATCAATGGCTATCCCGTACGTTGAGAACCACTACTGTGTCTGCCAATCAATCGTCTAACAAGTCTTTCTTTTCGTATCCATCTCCTTTAGCATCGCCGCCAGAACATCTTTTCGTTGGCACCCAATCTAGCCGATGACGGTCTGCCCTTCACCATTCTCTCTTATGCCAATGGCCCTGGCAACACAAAGAACACCTACAGCAATGCCGCGGGACGCCTGGATCTCTCCCATGTGGACACAACGTCTGCGGAATTCAGTTTCCAGGCGACAGTGCCACTGAACAGCGAGACCCATGGCGCCGAGGATGTGGCCGTCTTTGCTTCCGGCCCCTTCGAGCATCTGTTCACGGGCAACTACGAGCAAAGCAGCCTTCCAGCCATGATGGCATTCGCCGCCGACATGGGTCCCTTTTCGGAGGATAAACTCAATGAGTAATTTCAAAATAAAGTCTGATGATATAGAAAGCAAAAGTAAAAGAAAATCTTAGTTTAAGTAGCGTTTAAATAGGTGTAAGGCGAAATAAATAATTCAATTATTTCAATGTTCCTGCGAGTATTCGATTTTCAAAACTTCAAGACAAAACTTGAAATTTGCACAGCCTCTGTCCAGTCTAAAATTGCACTCCCGTGCTACTTGGTGGCATATTTTCAGCTGATTTGCAGCCCTTTTTCTCGACATGCTCCCTAAGTAATAGCTATAATAAATACACGAGTATGTAAGCCATATGTAAGCAATTTTCCTACTGGTTTATCCGTCCTCTTATCAGTCTCCCGTTCACGATAATTCATGTTCTAATTCCTTTAGAGGGGAAAAACAAACCCTACTACAGGTAGCACTCAGGCTTAAGGTTCCAGGTATGCCTAGAAATTTCCAAAATGCCTTGAGCAGGACCCTAGACAAAGATTACCTGTTGATTCGATTCGCCAGACCTGAAGCAGTTGCTGTTTGTACCCCGAGCTGGCAAGAACTACTACGCGAAAATGTTGACACTCTATTCGATTTTGGGCATTTTATTGGCCACCATAGTCACGTCCTCCTACATGCGCATTCTATACAAGTCGCTGAGACGCGTGTGTGTACCCATGAGGAGGGGCAAATCTACAGCGGAATGTGTACAAACATTTAAACAGGCGCCTGGGCCAAGACCCTGGCCCATCATTGGCAATCTGCAGGTGCTGGACAAATACAGGGACAATCCGTTTGAGGGCTTCACCGAATTGGCCAAGAAATATGGCGATATTTACACGCTGACCTTCGGACATACCCGCTGCCTGGTGGTCAACAATTTGGAATTGATACGCGAGGTGCTGAATCAGAATGGAAAGGTGGTCAGTGGACGGCCGGACTTTTTGCGCTATCACAAACTATTTGGGGGCGAGCGCAGCAACTCGCTGGCCCTGTGCGATTGGTCGCAGCTGCAGCAGAAGCGACGCAACATGGCCAGGCGCCACTGTTCGCCGCGGGAATCCTCTTCGTTTTACATGCAAATGTCGCAGATCGGCTGCGAGGAAATGGCACACTTTATCCGTGAGATAGACGCGAAAATGGTGCCCGGGCAGCCCTTCGACGTGAAGACGTTTCTGCTGCGTGCCTGTGCCAATATGTTCAGCCAGTACATGTGCTCGCAGAGGTTCGACTACGACGACGAGGAGTTCAACAAGATTGTGCAGTACTTTGATGAGATCTTCTGGGAGATCAATCAGGGACATCCGCTGGACTTTCTGCCCTGGCTCTATCCGTTCTATCGGCGCCACTTGAACAAGATCGTCCACTGGTCCTCGACCATACGCACATTCATCATGGATCGTATTATCAGCCATCGGGAGCTGCACATCGATGTGGATGAGCCGGACCGGGACTTCACGGACGCATTGCTCAAGAGTCTGGTCGAGGACAAGGATGTCTCACGCAACACGATCATCTTTATGCTGGAGGACTTCATCGGTGGCCATTCGGCGGTGGGTAATCTGGTGATGCTGGCCCTGGCCTACATAGCCAGGCAGCCGCAGGTGGGCACGCGGATACAGGATGAAGTGGATGCCGTGTCCGACAAGGGGCAGCGTCAAATCAATCTGCTGGACATGAGCCGGATGCCATACACCATGGCCACAATCTTTGAGGTGCTTCGCTACTCCTCCTCGCCGATTGTTCCGCATGTGGCCACCGAGGATACGGTGATCTCTGGCCATGGCGTCACCGCCGGCACCATTGTCTTCATCAACAACTATGTGCTCAACAAGAGTCCGGAGAATTGGGTGCAGCCGCATCAGTTTGAGCCGCAAAGGTTCCTGGAGGAACCAATCAACAAGGATGGCAACCAACGAAGAGACTCCAGAGGTTCCGATTCGGGCATTGAAAGTGACCCCAAGGAGTGGCAACTCCGCAAGAATATTCCACACTTTCTGCCCTTTAGCATTGGCAAAAGGACATGCATTGGCCAGAATCTGGTCCGAGGATTCGGCTTCCTGCTCCTGGCCAACTTCCTGCAGTGCTACAATGTGTCCAGCGCGGATCCATCAACAATTCGGATTACTCCCGCCAGTCTGGCATTGCCAGCCAAGTGCTTTCCCTTGCTGCTGACACGAAGGGCATAGCGATCTAGGGCAGTGTGAAGTTCTGTTTTATATTTTTGGCTATAACTTGCGAAATAAATGGGTGGGGGAGGGAGCAGCGCACATCCTCAAAGGGGGCCGCTGCCGCCGCCGCCGCAACTTAAGAGCTAAACAATCGCCACAACATACAGTGCGGAAGTACAAGGAGAGAGTGTAAGTCCAATCAGGCATTCATCTAACATTAAATCATAATTAAAAAATAATAATATCTAAAATTAAGAAATAAATATACGAGTATAAATGAATGCATAAGACAATTGAATCGCATATAAAATATATATAGTATATAATAATTTAAGCATTGAGAAGACGAGCAATATACTCCTCCTTGTGTTCTGTTTAAGTCTAATTCTTAGTATCAAAAAAAATGTATTGCCACAATTTGTTGTATCGGATGAGAGAGAGAGATAGATTTCCCTTGAAACTAACTCTGGGGGACTAGCCGCACTGTGGCATCTCTGACTCAATCCATCCATCAATATATGCATAGTACCTAAACGTGAATTAATTCTGTGGATTCATCAGCTGAATTCCCCCACATATGTATGTTTATGTATATTTACAATTTTTGTTTGTTTTTCTTTTAGAAATCCGTGGACAAATGTCAAATGTCGAATCAGGCGTAAACTTAGCCATTAATAAATCTGTTAGAATCCTATATATAAATGCGTTTTGTTCACATGATTAGTCCGTAAAAATAATTTTAAAACAAATTATAAAAAAAAATGGGTGAAAAAAAATATAAAAACAAAAACCTTTTGGTAGGTTTTGGGTTACAGAAAACAGAGTGTGTGTGTGGGGGAAGGGGTGGGGGGTAGAGAAAATTATCTAAAATTATTTGCTAATGAATGACGATTGAACATCGCGCTGGGAGGAGATGCGACTGCTATTGGCTATCCACCAGAAGCTGCGCCTCCCCCACGGGCTCCTCTTTGATCTCGAGCTTCACTTCGTCCGTCCGAGACATGGAACCACCATCCAGATCGAGTGTCTTAGGCAGCGGTCCAATCTTTTGCAGTATATCCACTGGCATAATCTCCCGAATGGTGGGCACCGGCTGTACCGTGAACGTGGGCAGTGGCGGTGGCGTGAAGAAGGGCACCGGCGACGGTGTCGAGGAGCTGGCTTCAGGCACAACCATAGGAATTGGCAGGAGTCCGGGACTGGGCGCTGGCATCATCGGAGCGGGCTGTGGATAGCTGTGATACGGATGGGCACCCAGCACGGGTATGGGCATCGACACTGGCGGCGAGGAGGGCGGCGGTCCACTCAGGAAGTAAGGCACGCCATTGTGCATGGGAATGGGCATCATTCCCTCGTGCATGATCATCGGCATGCGCATTGGCATTCTCATGGGCATACGCATTGGCATCCGCATCGGCATTCCCATTCCCATGGGCAGGGGCAGGCGCATGGGCATCCGTAGTGGCATGCGCTGTGGCATGGGCGGCGGATGTTTGCTGAAGTACTCCTTGAGCATGGCCGCCTTGGTGGCAGGATCTGCATTGGGAGGCAGCAGGGGCGGGCGATGGCGCAGAAAGCCGTGTGGCAGCGGCGGCAGGCGGCCCGTCTTCACCAGCATCTCAAAGTGCTTGCGATCGAAGCGGGGCACGGCCGGACGCAAGGTGCGTGAGTGCGACACCACAAGCTCACGCTTGATCGGATCCAGGTGGAAGTAGCGCATCTTGGACTTCCTCTGCACGAGCACCGCCTTCTCCTGGTCCGGTGGCTTCGGCGTCACTGGCGGCGGTGGCGGTGGTGCGGCCATCAGCTCATCCCGCAGACGCTGCAGCCTGACGGCAGCCTTGGCGCGTCGTTCCTGGTACTCCTGCAAGGCTCGCTCCACGGCTCGGTTGACAATCAGTCGATCCTCGGCATCGCTCTCGTTACTCGGCTTGACACTGTCCACAAAGCTTACACGCTTCTTGGGTTTCCTGTGGGTTGATAGATTGTAGTATCAATCCAAACAGAATTCAATTTGACTCTCTCTGTCTCTCGCTTACCTGTCTTTGTCTTCTTCCGCCTTGTCGTTGGCCGTCGGCACAATTTCCAGTACATTTCCCTTGCGAACAGCCACAGACGCCGCCACCGGCGTAGCAGCAGAAACAACAGCAGCAGCAGCAGCATCTTTGGGCAGCTCAGCCTCAGGCTTGGGCGTTACCTTCGTTTCCAGCAGCTCAGAAGCAGCAGCAGAACCCGCCTTGGGCAGTTCACGCAGCACCGGAGATGTCTCCATGAGAGCACCATACTCCCCCCCGTAGACACCAGCGGTCAAGTCCATCGCTTCGCTGAGCTGCGCGTAGGTCTGTTCCATGTGATAGGCGGAGTCTATGTAGGCCGCATAGGTATCGTAGTCCTCGCCCGTCGCCTCGCCGTGCAGCAGCGACATGTTGTAGTAGTAGGCGGCCGCCTCTAGGCTCTGATCCTCTCCAAAGTAGTCGGCAAAGTCCCGGTCCTCCCTGCGCCCGTCGAAGGGCGAGCGGGAGCGCGATCTGCTGGAGGATCTCGTGCGGGAGTGGGATCTTCTTCTGGTGGGTGAGCGGGAATGCGAATGCGAGGAGGACCAACTGCGTCGCATGGGCGGCGATGGAGGCCTAAACGGCAGCGGAGATCTTGGCGACAAGCGCTCTCGCTCCCCCCTCTCTCGGCTATAGGAGCGCCTGCGATGCGCGGGAGGTGAGCGGGGTCTGGGCGGCTTCACTGGTCCTGGCGACACGGAGACGCGTCGTCGGTTGCCACCCACCTTCTGGAAGCGGTTTCTGCTGCGCTTCGGACTCCTGCTACGCGTCCGACTGCGACTTACGCTCTTGCTGTGGCTCCGTTTGACGGCCGTCTTTTTCGCCAAGCGAATGCCCGCCCGTCGCGGAGAAGGGGGACGCCAGCGTGGACGAGGGCTGGGCGAACGGGAGGAGTCCTTGCCCCTGGTGGAGCGCACACTGCCGCGCCGAAAGGATCGCTCACGGTTCCTGGACGGCGATCTCGAACGAGTTCTGTCTCTGACCGGTCGCCTGCCTCCGCCTGGCGTCGTGCTCCTTGGCATCCTTGGCCTGGTGCGCGTCTCCACAATGGTCGGCTTGACAATGGCTATCTCCTTGGGTCGCCTCACATTGCCGATTTGTGGCTGCTGCTGCTGGCGTTGCCCCTCCTCCAGCTTCACCTTGACGGCTTGCTGCTGCTGCTGGGATGGATGGGGATGCTCCGTCTCGTCGTTGTCAAAGATTGCCGGCTTACGGGTGAGCTTCAGTGGCGAGAGGGTCAGCTTGATGGCCTCCCGATTGTCATCGAAGATGCTGTTCACGGGCGTGGGGAGCGCGCCTCCTGCTTCGCCTGCACCTCCTGCTGTGATTTCAGTTCCTGCTTGCGATACTTGTCCATGATGGCATTGCGCTGCATGAGGAACAGTGACTCCATCTTCAGCAGCTCCTCGGAGATCTCGTCCCCCGAATCGTAGTTCTCGCGCATCATCTGTATCCTGGCCAGATTGTCCTCGAGGCTCTTCAGCTTGCGCAGATCTTTGCTCACGTTGTTCTTCTTCTGCAGCAACTGCAGCTGCTGTTGCTGCTGCTGCTCCTTCTCAGGTGCGTCCTCCAGAGAGACTTCGCATTCCACAGAGATTAGGGCAGCCTCCGCCGAAAGGTTTCCTTCTTCCGCTTCCGCTTTCTGTTGCTCATCTTCTTCGTCTTCCTCTTGATCGTCATCCGCTGTACTGGAGGACTCTTCATCATCATCATCATCATCATCATCATCATCATCGTCGGAGCTACTGCTGCTGGTCGACGACTCGGAACCGGAGGAAGTCTCAGTGTCGGCAGTGGAATTGCTTAAGGAACTATTTTTGGAGGCTGTGCCTGTGCCTTCCGCCGCCGCCTGCCCCTCGCTGGACATATTAATACTATTCATGAACTTTTCATAGGTGTTCACCAGATGCTCCTGGCTGGCACCGCCCAATGGAATGGCTGGCTGCTTCGTCTTGGGCTTGGGTGGCGGCGTGCTATTGGCATTCCACAGGTCATGCGTGTCATCCCCATTCGAGTCGCCACTGATTGTTGCCTCATCTATGCACGAGGACAGCGGTCGAACAGCAGCCGATGGTGGAGCAGTAGTAGCGCTGGTAGCAGACGTCGCAGTCTTGGGCATACTGCTCAAGGAGTCATCGTTCTCCCAGTTGTCAATGTAATCGTCGGTGTCGGGACTCTCCTGCTGCTCCGTCGTTTTGGCAGTGGCTAATGGTGGCGGAGCATTGGCAGCCACAGCACCATTCCGCACCAGCACCAGCACCTCCCTCTCCGTGTCCAATGGCGGCGTGGCATTGCGCTCCAGTTTGATGTGGCTCACATCAATCATGGGCATCGGCAGCGGTGTCGGCGAGATGTTTCTCTCAATCTTAATGTTGACCTCTTTGTAGTCGTTGCTGCGTCGCTCCTTTTCACGCGATTCACTGCGGTACTGCCAGGCGCTGCCATTCCCCAGCGCCTCACTGTCTGCTCGAGACGTTGACCTGCGCTCATTTAATACTGATTCCTTCTTCCTGAAGGGATTCACACGGCGCGGCATGACCTGGTTCAGATCCGCTGTCTCCCAGTCGCTGCTGACAGACAGCTGCTGCTGCTGCTGCACCTCCATTTGTGGTCCACTCTTGGGCGCCTCTTTGCGCTCCTTGTGCTCGTTGGTGCGGCGCAGCAGCTGCTCCTTGGTGGCCAGCAGTGCCTCCAAGTGCAGATCATTGTCCTCGAGCAGGGCCCCGATGCGACTGTGAATCTCGCTGGCCATCAGCAGGGGAGCTGCCTTGGTGCTGGCTGCCACTGGTGGTAGTGTCAGAGGCGGCGTTGTACTCCGGTGTTGGATTGTGTCGGCGCTGGGATTGGGGGCTAGCTGAGGGGCAGTTTGCTGTCTTGGCGGTGATTCGGCGAATATATCCAAACCTCTTGGCTTCTCATCCATGTCCAAGGCTTCACTGGCAGCAGCCGGCGGCGGCGGCGGCAGCAGGAGTTCGCGTGGAGGCGTCAACGGTGGCGTTCTATCCACACTCTTGGGCGAACGATTCCTGCTTCGACTGCGCGTTTTCGTGCGCTCCAGCTTCCTTTCCTTGGGGGGCTTCTCCTTCCAGGTTTCGCTTGGCTTCTCCCCCGCACGCTCCCTGGACTTGTCGTCCTTTGAGCTTTCTTTGGAACACTTTGCAGTGGATTTCTCTCTAGAACGCGGCCTCGGCCTGCTCTCCTTCAATGCGTCTCGTCGTCGCTTTTCAGCTGATTGTTCGCGCATTTCCTGCTTCGAGCGGTGCTCCTTGGGCTGCTCCCTATGATTGTCCTTTGAGAGATCTTTCGATTTCTCTGCGTAATTCTCTCTTTCTTTCCAATTTTTCGCTCGCCTCACATTTTTCCTTTCATCTTTGGATATTTCTCGTGGGATTTCCATTGGCTTTGTCTCCTTGGATTTTTCTCTGTGCCTGTCATTGGATGTTTCTCTGTGCCTGTCCATGGATATTTCGCTGTGCCTGCCCTTGGATATTTCTCTGTGCCTGTCCGTGGATATTTCTCTGGACTGTTCCTTGGGCATATCTCTGGACATTTCCTTTGATATACTCCTGGGCTGTTCCTTGGATTTCTCTTTGTGCCTTTCCTTAGATCGTTCTCTGTGCCTTTCCTTAGACACATCTCTTGATGAATCCTTGGATTTATCTCTAGACTTCTCCTTGGACTTCTCCCTATGCTTATTCTTTGAACTTTTCCTATTTCCCTCCTTGGTCGCATCTCCAGTCTTCTCCTTGGATCGTTCGCCATCCTTCTCATTGGCTGCCTTTTCCTTGTGCTTATCCGTAAATCGACCCTTCGATTGATTCCTCAGAGCATCTGAGCTGGCAGGTTCTTTAGACTTGAGTGGCGGGGGTTTCATGGCAGTTGACTCTGCCTTCTCCTGGCAGGCCTTGTGCTGGGCAATGGAGCAGTCCGAGACCAAATTAAAGTTGAACTGTATCGGCGGCTCCGTCGTCGTCCAGCTGTGATAAATCCAAAAGAGTATAAACCCAGATCTCTGTCACAAAATAATTCAAATACGTACTCAAAATCCGACTTCAATTGCTTGCCCGAGCCGCCGCCGGGAGATCCTTGGGCGGGCGGCAATGCTGGTCCATATGATCCTGGCGGCGGGGCGCCTCCCATATTGGGCGAGCACATGCGGTTGGGGGGCCGATTGAAGAAGGGCGGGCGCATGCGTAATCCACCACGCGGAATCCGCGGCATAAATCCCATGCGTTGAAACTCACAGAATGGCGGTCGCATGTGAAACCGTAGCGGATTGTGGCCGAGAAATGGTGGGCCTACAGGCGGGGCAGCCTGTGGCATGGCTGCAGCCGCTGCCTCGGCTTGCTTCTCCTTCCTGGCCTGCTGCACATCCTCCACGTTCCTCTGCTCCTCGCCCGACGAGTCCGTGTCCGAGTACAAACCTTCGCTGTCATCCGGATCCTCGGAGGGCGCACGAGTAGTGCCATTTTCCAGAACCCGCGACGTCGTGCCGCCCTTCGCCTCCTTGCGCCTGACCGCATCCCGCTCCAGGAGAGCACGCACCTTGCAGCCGTCCGTATCGATTTGTGCCAGCTTGCGCAATGCCTTGCTCTTCGCATCCTTGATTAGCACTTTCTTCAGCGCGGGACTACTAGCGCCGTCGTGGTTAAGGTGGGGCGGGGTTACCACCTCGCCCGGCTCCAGACTGCTCGTGTCACCATCTTGCAATTCATCGATTGCCCTTATGTGATGCTGCGGCGGCTCCCGCTCCCTGCTAAGGCCTCCAAGTGCTGCTGATCCTGCTCCTGCTCCTACGTCACCTCGTGACACTGCTGCTGCTGCTGCAGTCGCCGTCGTCAGTGACATACTTGCATCAATTTGTCGGTGGCCTCGAAACGTTTTTGTTTAGAACACACGCTTTTTCTTTCAATGGCGGCGCCGCGTTGTTGTAGCTGCTGTCGCTGGTTGGTCCACGCTGGAAGGCGATATGGTTAAGGTACAATCAATGCGGCTGCGGATTACGGACCGACGTCATCTATTGCAGCTCTCCAACCACCTCCGCAGGTTCCGGTTCATGTATTAAATATATGTTTATGCCATTATCAATCATTAAAAACGCAAAGCCAGGTCGATGTTGATACAATGGGCTTATCGATAAACATACCAAAAATTTATACATTATCATTTTCCAAATATACCGTAAATATACCGAAGAAGCGATGAAAGCTTAACCCACTTAACCCCCTCTATTTAAACAGTGAAAAATCATTCAATTAACCCGCGGAAAATAACACTATTTTGTATATTCTTTTTGTAGATCCATCCTTCCACTTTTATTACAAGCAAATATTCGTATCTTCATAATATTTTTGCGTAAATCGAAATACCCCTGGTCGACAATGGGCTAATGTATATTTTTATAAATATACCGCCTGAACCTCAAGGATATACTAAAATATACCTTCTCCTTTTATAATATACCGTAAATATACCGAGGATAAAAACGAGCTTAAATAATGTGCTGCCATATTTTTTGCGAATAACAACACACAAAAATCGCGCCCAACAGCACCATGTAAAAATCACGTGTTTCTGCGCCCAACAGCACACAAATGGCACTGCGCTGCCACTTGGTCACAAGCCGTTTAACATTTAAATTATTTTTCAAACTTTTGTTCACTTCACCAACGACTTTTACATGCATCACGAGTTTTGCGGTAATCATAAACTGTGTGAAATGCAATCAAACATCGAAATGCAGTCGGGCAAACGCAAACTCCACTTATTTCCGCTTCCTGCTGCTGGCTGCTGGGCGAGCGGGTCGGCGCACTCAAATGCGAAGTGCAAATAAATGACAATTTACAATTACCGTTGGGTCTGCTGCACTGCACCCAAAGCACACATAAATATGTAACTCAAGCGAAACGGTGGAAAAGCCGCGCAGCACCACACAAAAGATTATGACATTCCCCAGCGGCTGATCGGTAGGGTAGGGCAAGGGGGAGGGTGGTGAAAAGGTTGCCTATGGCTAAACAACATCAACAAAAAAAAAGAAGAGAGCGCCTCAAATTGTCTTTGGATGCTGCACTCTTTTTGTCCCGCCCCGTCACGTCATGTGTCTATTTCCCTGCCTCCACCCCCACCCACTGCAAAGCTTTTCTTTCATTGTAGATTTGCATGCAACTTTCTCCGACGCGATGGCTGCTGCCGCACGACAGCTGCTGCAGCAGCGACTGCGCGGCGACAGAGCACAAAGACAGAGACAGAGGCGAAAGGTGCAAATTAATTCGCGGCGCCCCACAATAACCTTCCTCACTCTGTCTGCTGTTTGGTGGCTGTTGGCTGCTGACTGCTGGCTGGTCTCTCTCTCCCTCATTACTATCGCTGTAATCTGTTGCTCCCCAAACGATTTTTCGGTTTCTTCTTCTCAGCTTTGTCACAAGTAAAGTCTCAAGACAAAAAAAAAAGAAGACGACACCCGAAACGCGACTTGTTATCGCATTTTGAAAATCTTCAGCCTGCTAAGTGAATGTGCAATAAAAAACACAGCCACAGCCACCATTGTTTGGGAACATGTCGAAAAATCAACTGGGATGTCCCCGAACAAACGCCTCACTGCTCTGCCTGACTTGCTGCTGCTGCTGGTGGTGGTGCGTACGGCACCCCCAACCCCCCCATTGTAGCTGATCTTGCTTTTTGCTTTTTGGCGACCACGAGACTTCACAAATTTGGCACCTGGGTGTGAAAGCCTTGAGGGATTTGTTGAGGGATGTCGCTTTGTCCTGAAATTGAGGCGGAAACCAAAGACTCCAAGGTGAAACAATACGATATTCCTAACCCACAACAAGATTGATTCTTTTTTCTAAAGGGTGTTTCAGTTATCCATTTATTGATGACTTATTTTGAGCTAGCTCGAAATTCGTTTAAAGTAACACAAGGAATGCAGTCTTTTAAAGGTTCCAACTATAAATAATAGTACCCAACTTCCTCTACGCCGCAATAGTACAAACGCTTTTGCCCATTAACATTTTTGTAATGTCGCATTTAATCAAATATGTATGGCTACAAATGTAGTTAATTTTCCTATAAACTCGTACACGTACATACACAATTTACGATATATGTATATTTATTTTCATGATCTCTGGTAGTGTTGGCAATTAATACCCGAGAAGCGTTAAAAGCGCAACGCTCGATGGACATTGAGGGCGGCGGCACGGCACTCCACTCTGTTTGTGGCTGTGACAAATGAGAGCGGTAAATGGTAAATGGTGGGATGGTAAATGGCAGAGTAGATGGTGGTAAAGTGGTAAGGTGGTAAATGCTGTGGGCTAGCCAGCCGCAGGTTCCAATCCAAAAAGCCCCCCACCACAAAAGCAAAGCAAAGCAATGACGACGAGTCATTGACATTCGCTGCGATCCAAGCTTGAACTAGAAAACTAACAAATCCGCCATTCGTAAAAAAAATATGTGATAATTGCAATGGAATACACAATGTAAACCAAAAGAGAGAGCGAGAGAGGCAGAGATACAGAGAAAGGGGGCAGATGATAAGTAACCAATGATTTATGTATATGCTCTAAGATTTATTAAAGGTTCTAGAAATGTATAGAAAGAATACACTAAGGCAATCCAAATTGGTTGAGATTAAATTGAGATTTGAGTTACGAGAATTATGGCAAGAATATCCGACATTTTAGCTGCCCAAAACTCTTTAGTTACTGCTCGTATATTTTAATGGCTTTTAATGCATTATAAATGCTATAACTAAATGATCCATGCACATTAGTAAGGGTATAAACAGAACCCAAACTATTTCAAGCGCGTACACATACTAAAACTATGCGAGTCGTATGCAGGTACACCCCACAACCATACAAATACAACCACACAGATATGGATAGATCGTTCAAAACAGAAGCGTCGCTAATTGGCAATATTTAGACAGACAGGGACAGACAGATAGAGGGGAGGGAAGGTACAAAGAGAGAAAGAAAAACAACAGCAAACAAATCCGAAAACAACACGAATGATCTTCAGATCTCCCCCCCCCCCCCCATCAATTTACGGGCTGCTGGGCATACAAAAACTTCTTTTGTTCCTATCCAAATTGGCTTAATTTTTATGAGCATGCTTTCATCACATGCCGGAGCAAAAGGATGCCGAAAAGAGAGCGACAGAGAGAGAGAGAGAGAGAACGTGGGAGGAGGAGGAGGAGGGTTCCAGTTGGGATTTTCTAACATCAAGGTGTTAAACGACGGTCGCACGTTCGTTCCAATAGCCCGGACACACAAAAAGGGGGGCAAAAGATGATGAATTCTTAGAACGCAGTTTCTGTGTGATTCGAGAGAGAGGCAAATAATATAGAAACTAGTGGGTATACTATAGATAATAATACGACTAAGGGATACCTGTTCCTGAGCCAATATATACATAAATATTAGAAATTTTACAAAAATGTACTCTGTTTTATAATGACAATAAATATATATGTATGAATGAACATATTTACTTACCTTTGTACTCTACGTGTACCGTCGGGGGTATGAAAAATAAAATAAAATCCCCGTGGAAGTAATCTTTGAACAGTTAAAAATTTATTTGTAATTACTCGCCGCTTCGCTCGCTCACTCTCCCGTGACCAAACTCCCAGCAAATGCGATTGAAATATTCGTATTTGCCGAGGGAATAGGAAGTTGGTATCCCACTAATAAAGTAAGGAAAAATTTATAATTAATGAAGTGAAATCTCAAGTGAATTGTGTATAAAGTTATACGGGAATCTTATTAGAAACTGGCTTTCAAGCTAGTAAAGAAGATATAAACAAATTATTACTTATTTATGTGGTTGAGGCTGCTGCAGCGCTTTATTTATTCGAACATCTGAAGATTCAAGTAAAATTAATAAATTAATATAATATATGATCGTTATTACGCGGTTTTCTATCATTTTTGAATCTAATTTCCACTCTCAAAGATCCACTTGAACACCCTCTACTCTACCCATTAAAATTCGCCCTGCCCATAGGATTGTTTATTTCTCTTTTGGTTTTCTTCGTATGTTCGTAACTTTATTTGGCTGGGTTTATTTTGGTTTTGCTTGTTTACCTTTATTTTTGGTTTTTGTTTGTTAATTTTTCTATTTTTTTTATTTTTTTAAATTTTTTTATTGTTATTAGCTAATTTTAGACAAAATGGCGACGAGACGACGACGAGAGCTGCGCTAACGATCGACAACTTTTGTAGCCTTTCGTTGTCGGAGATACCCTTTTGCAGCGGGTATTACGATATATACGAGATTAATTTTGAACAGAAGAGTGTATCTCGGAAATTCCAGATGTTTTTTCTCTACCAAGTTTAGCCATTTGTTTGCTGTGAGCCCCTCTATAGCGCTCTCAAACTTTTTGTTTGTGGTAGTATTCATTTTTTAATATTTGAACAACCGATTTGTGAGAGTATCCAAAGCTTCTACTACGAGATAAATCTTTCTTTTTGTGGCTGGATTTTTTGCGGCTATTATTTATGAGATTTTTTTTGTGATTTGTTTCGATTTTATTTTGCACATGCACAAACCTCAGTTATTAGGCAGCGGCGTCTCATTGTATCTTCGAGATACTCGCATGTATCTCCCGGTGGCTCTGTGTGTCTGTGTGTGTGTGTGTGTGTGTGTATCCGTTTGATGGCTGCATTGAATTTATATTTTTGTTTTTGCTCGTTTTGAGTTTTTGTTTTCAGTTTTTGTTTTGTTTTTTTGCTGCTGCTGTTTCCATTTTACACAATTCCCAAGCCTAAGACCGGTGCCACGTCGCCGCTTGGTACCTCCCCAGAGGCCCCTCCACACTACACCCCTTCGTACCACCGGATCTGTACAGCGGTTCCAGCCGGTGCTTTGGTCGTAGATGTACATATCTGTAGTCAAAGCCGGGTGCCAATTTGCGAGTCAAGCCTAGCGCATCTTTGAGTAGAAATGTTTATAGTCGGTGCTAAAACAAAAACAAAACAAAAACCCCACAAATCGTAAAGCCTGAGAGCCCTTCCCTGAATGGTACGAATGTTGGAGATGCATATATGAACGATTATATACATATACATATGTATGTATATAAATAAGCTATCGAGCTTAAGCTCTCACAATTAGCATCAGTCAGAGCGGCAGACATAGTCGAAAATTTTCTAATTGAGACACTTCTATAAATGGGACATTAGTTTTACGATTTTTAGCCATTAAAAAGATTTCCAGTAACATAATAATTTCTTGGTAAGAAAAAATACAGAGGCAAAGGTGGCAAAGGCGCGCATTAATTCCTGGAATAAATTCTTTTTTAAGCCAGTGGAATTGGAAATTTATAATGTTGTTTTTCTAGAAATATATTTATTTGGTAGGGCAGGTCACTTGGGTTCGGAGGCGAAACCGATTTGCATACAGATATTTAGATTTTGCTGCTGGTGGGGAATTCCAGTTGTCAAAGCTGTTTTTTGTTGATGTTGAAGAACAAATGTCACCGACATTGCCAGCTGTAAAGCTGTTAAACTGTATCCATGAAATTGAGATTCAACCATTTCCATTCCCATTTTCCCTTTTGTTTTTTGCAATGGGTGAAATCTGTGATGCAATGGGAAAACACAATCCAAAAATGTAACTCTAATTAATAATTACAGAAAAAGCTAGGCAAATGTAAAATGAAAATGTAAATTAAAGCCCATGGGATTAGCTAGCTGGGATGGAGGATGATCCGCAAGACCCAGACAGATCACAGACCCACACAGTGAGCATCCCATCTGCCCCTCCCTATCTGTCTCTTGAGGGGCGTTGCATAAACACAGACAAAGAAAAACACTCTTCTTCCCTTTTTTTTTTGTTCACTCTATTGACTAATCACTTGGGGAGTTTGACCAACTCTGTTGGTTCGTTGGTTCGTTGGCTTGTGACATTTTAATCATAAACCCAGAAAATTATGCAATTAACAGAGAAAGAGTCCGAAACAAAAATAACAAACAGATCTTCAGCTTACATAAGCTCTTAGCTTGGGTCACCAAAACTAGATAATAAACGAGCATCTAGCATGATATAAAGACCAGCAAAAAGCAGACAAGACAGCAAAAGAAAGACGAAAATCAAAACAAAATCATAGAAAAAAAAAAAAAACGGATTAGCCACAGGGCGTATAAGCAATGTCGGTGGTATAGGTAGAGTAGCGCATTATCATTAGCATTTGATTTCAAGTAAAATTTTGGAGACCCGACCCGTAACCTTAGATTTGTTTTTATTTGTGTGCTGCCCCCAAGTGGCAGCCATATGCCGCCTGAAATTATGAATAATCTAAGCAAACAAACAGCAGGCGACTGACAATCAAGATGAACACTGTCTATATAGCATATACACACTCTGTATATATATAAATAGTATCTCTTATAATACGACTACTAGTGTGTATTCCAAATAAACTGCCTCTGTATGGGGGCAGGGGGACAAGTGCATTATTGCTTTTGGTCGGCCCCAGCTACAATTATTACAACAATGGAAAAATGCAAAACAACAAAAATTAATGTTTTTTTCTTGTTGTATTTTCGTAAGCAACAAAAACAAGAAGTTGTAGTGCAAAGGCAACAAGAAAGAGTCACTGCAACAGCAACTGAAGCAGCAGCAGCAGCAGCAACAGCCACAGCAACAGCAGCGGTTCCAACAACTTTTAAGTCGGGGAGCAAGTTATACGAGTGCCTCGTACGAGATCTGTTCAGTTTCTTAATTTATGTCTGTGTGTGTGTGTGTGTGTGTGTGTGTGTGTGTGTGTGCATGGCTTTTGTGAATGTGTTGGCGGAGTACGAAGTACCTTTAATTTTTAGTGTGTCGAGCTTTTTGCCATACCATACCCATACCATACCCTAACTATACGACTAAAGCATGTCGTTTCTATAGACCAATTGGTTCTGCTTGTCGCCCTTTAAATTGGATTAGCTGCAACTAATTGGAGGGAATGCCGAACGAATTGTTTTCGGTATAGAAAGGTTGAAAAACAAACTGAAGTTTACAAACATACATATGTACATAGTTATGGGCATACCAAAAGTTCTATATACATATATGTACAACGAGTATCATTAAAATCATTTTAATTTTATGTGAAAATCATCATTGTCATCACGGGAGTAGCTTTGTGACCACTGTCCGAGTACAGTCGAGTACTTTTTTTTTAAATTTTTTAGCTTTTGTTTAGAAGTTTGTTATGAAGGTTCGAAATTGGACTCAACAGCCCCCCCCAACAGTCATCTACATAAATACATATATATTTATATATTTATATATATTATGTGCATATGTATGTATGTATCTGTGCAGTATGTACTTCATTTTGGAAAGCGATTTATCTGCAACTTATCAATATTTACATATTTAATGGAAATTCATGATTCTGTTAGCTGTTAAGGACAGCCTTTGATCAATGTACAATTGTAACATACATATGTACACATACATAGTCAGAAGAGGTATTCTTTGAGTCTTTTTCATTGCATTGATAGTTCAACGAAACTTAAGAGATTTAATGGAGTAATATTTCGAGTGTTCAGTTATTTAAAATATAAAATACATAAAGCTAATAAAACGATTATTTCTACATATGTAAAACTTCTGTGTAATGTAATATACACGAGCTTCACCAGTTGTAGTAGTAAACATGTTTATAGCAAAAACTTGTTCTGTGAATCTAAAATATCATCAGGTACATGTGCATGTACCATCGCATGCAATTACCCAGACAGCATTTCCAATAAATGCTAAGTTTTCCCGGTACTACCGAAAACTTCTGTGCAATGAAAGATAAGCTTCAGCAGCTGTAAAATTATACGTTCATAGTGTTTACACTTCTGCTATGAAATATGAGCATGCCTGTGTCTGGGCATGTCTGATAACGTTTTCATAGAATCAATCGATCCGATTGAACGGATCGGAAAGAGTACCCAAAGTACACTTGTCTCTCTCTCTTTTTGTTTGTTTTTGCTTTGCACAAGCTCGACTGCAAAGCTCGCTTCCATTAGTGTGTGTGTGTGTGTGTGTGTGTGTGTGTGTGTGTAAGCTAGCTTTCGTGTGCGTTGTTTTTGTGTGCTTTTTGTTGTTGTTTTACTTTTATTTTTCGTTTCGTTTTATTTCGTGACGGTTCGTGTCTGTCTGCCGCTGATCTTGCAGCTGTCTCTGTCAGCGTCACTGCTGCTGCTGCTGCTGCCGCTGCGCTGACTTCACTCGCTCTACCCTACCTGTACGTGTTGTTTGTGTGTCTGTGGGTGCCTGTTGCAGTCGCTGCCTCAGCCACAGCCACAGTCGCTGCCACTCTCTGGCACTGCCGTTGACGTCGAAAAAAGTTTTAAATCTGGTAGAAAAATCTGAAACGAAACGCGTTTGTGGCTTCAGACGGCGAGTGGCAGTCGTACAGCAAAGACGTAGTATTCCGTTACTTCCCCCAAAAGCCAACCAAAAAATATATACATACCCCAACCAAATCGAAAAGTTGGTCAGACAACTTTTTCGCTCATCAAGAAATATACAAAAACAACGACAGAAAACCACCAACAACAATCAAAACAACCACAACAACAACAAGGCTGCAAAGTTTTGAAAAAACTTCCTTTTACTTTTACTCGAATTTTTGGGAAAAATTGTCTATGTAAGTGGAAAAAAAAAAAAAATGCTCAAAGTGAAAAAGTGTTGAAAAGAGAAACTGTGCTGAAAATGTGAACTAAAATGGGGAATGTCCTTTCATAGTAACGCAAAAGAAAAAAGGATATATTGCCATCCAATTGAAATCTAATCAGATCCTCATATTTATAGTGATTTATAGATGACCGAGAAGGATACCGTCTCCATGGCTACTGTGCAAATGAAGCCCGACTATGCGGCTAGCGAGGTCTATAGCACCGCCAGTGAGCCGCCACCGGTAAGTACACCACCGTACATTAGTGTTCCTTCCCATCCCTTTCAGCTATTCCCCTTTCCAACCATTCACACATATCTTTTTTATTATGTGACAAAATGGCGCAACTAATTACGTAAAAAATTCCCCATTTTACCCATTTGGATTTGCAATTATTTGCGCTACTTTTGGGCCGAGATTTATTTTGAGTTCGATGGATTGATTGGTTGTCCGGCAGGCAGCCAACTGGGTTCCAGGGTCACACTTTTGCTGGCACATCCGCCTGCGGACCACAGAGCGTATGCGCAATACGCAGAGGGTCTGTGTCTGCACGCAGCTGCAAACGTGAGCTGCATTTTCACCCAATCAGCAAGAGCATATGCCTCATAGCAGGAGGTGAAGGAGGAGGAGGAGGAGGAGGCAGAGGAAAGCCTGCTGCATGCATAAGCAATTTGCTGCGGCTGCAATCCCCAGCCCACCCCACCCCACACTCCCCTCTGTATCTTTTTTTAATGTGCAATTTTAAAAATGATTATTGTCTGGATTGTGAATGCAACGTGAGTGGCTTTGACAATTGCTGGTTGACATTTCCATGGGAGACACAGAGACACAGCCACAGCCCATAGCCACAGTATCCATAGGTATCCATGTATCTGCAAGATACTTACACCAGCAACAACAATCGCTGACGTTCTTCGAGACAAGGTGTGAATGGATCTGTATACACCCATTATGGTTAGACAAATAGAAAACCAGCTCAATACCGCACAGCACACCAGATCCACAAGAGACCTCTAATACTTCAGTCACGACGTTCGCTAATAAAGGACAACAAAAAAAACAAATTAAACCTAAACAAATGCCAAGATACAGTATTAGTACTCGTACTTTGACTTGTTCAACCCGTTTTTCCCAACCATACTATATCTGTAGGTAGGTGCATATATATATTAGATTATTAGATCTCTCTCTCTCTCTCTCTCGGTGTCGTTTTCGCTGTGTGTGGGCAAAAATGGAAAAATTTACATAAATTGCATTTTTGCATTTTTCATTTGTTTGCATTTGGCATTCAACAGTCAGCATCCGCATATCAGCCATAAGCAGATTTTATGCGGGGGATCAATCCCCTTTCCCTTTCCCATCCACTTGTAACTTTTGGTACAGTGAAAGCAAACAGTTATCCAACAGACAGACAAACAGACAAAGCCCTGATTGGAGTGCACTCTCTGCTCGTATTTCTGTGTGGAGGTGAACTGAAGGACAGACAGCGCAAAAAAAAAATAAAATCAAAAGCGGATTTGTTCAGGTGCTGAAAAACGAAAGGTTTAGGCGATGAGTGGCGTTAAATGGCATTAGTGGGGTATTTACGAAAAGTTGTGCAGTGGGGTACAGTTTCTCAGTTTAAATCATCAATGTATGGTATGTATGGAATTGCTCTTTTGCAATTCTTTGTAGCACCCAGAGAGCATTTAGTTTCATTTGGGGGCTTAAATTACAGGACTAGCAAATAGAAATATTGTTTTTTAATTTGGTTTTTGAAAACCCAAAATTATTATTCAAATGAAGTACTATATAATCACAGCATTAACAATATAACGAGCTAGCGGGGATTTACAGAACAAATCTTTTGTTTTTCCACGTTTTTCGCATCATTAGTTTTGCAATCATTTTTAGATCTTCAAAGCCAGGGGTTTCCCTTCATGGAAACATGATCTATAGAGCTCTCTGGTCTCTGTGACCTTTCTAATAACTCAAAACAACCTACCACCAATCATCAGTCAAGCCATCAATCAGGGCCTTAGTCAGTCAGTCAATCGCTTGGGTGTTGGCCTTCAGAGAGAGATAGAGAGAGAGAGACCCTTGGCCAACAGCTTTCCCTTTTCTGCATTGTTTGTTTTTCCCATTCATATGTGTTAAGTATTACTAAGCGATTGTGTCCCCCCCCCCCCCCCATTTACCACCAATTCCCTCCCCACTATACATACATACATATGTACCCCTTCTGACTGTGCAATCTCATTAACCGTTTTTTTTCTCTCTCTGTATTTTTCTTGTTTTTATGTATCTTTCTGTGTCTATGTGTGTGTGTGTGTGTGTTAACCACAAAAATCGTTTTGTGAAAAATCAAAACCAAAACCCCCTGCAATACCCGCATCTGAAACCGTGATTGACAATATGAAATTTTCTCTGTTATACCCACCAAAAATATACACAAAAAAAAAAACGAACAAACCACACAACAAACACCAACCACAGATGGGATTTTTTAACTTTAATCATCAGGTTTGTCGTTCAAGTCTTTTGTCTGCACAAAAAAACACAAAAAAAAAAATATATATAACCACCGATTAAAACCACGCATTAGAGTACGATTTGTAGAGTTGGGTGTCCGCTGACGATCGTATCCATTCACTTCCACCTCACTGCATGACGATGATCACTACTCACTCTATTCACTTTGCTCCACTTCACTCTGCCCCCTCCGTAACTCACTCACAAAATTCACTTTCGCAACTTGCATTTTGGGGCCACGCCACGCCACGCCACGCACGTAAAGGTGTTAAAAAAAACACACACACACTCATTGCACATTTCGCTGCACACACAACACAGATACTCACAGATACCTCAAATACATTCAAAAGACATACATAGATATACACACAAAGCCCAAAAAGAGGAGCCTCACCTGACTGCACCTACTACAACCAAAGTGAAGTGAAGAGGACAGACAGACTCTTCAAGAGTTTTCTCTTGGGCTTGGCATTTCCTCAATTTCTGCGGCGAACCTCGAGACTCTGTCCCGCCTCTTCCTGTTATGCAATCAACCAATCTCAAATCTCAAATGTTTTTCTTTCTTTTGTATATATACAAAACTCGAATCTCTTGTTGATATTGGGTCTTCATGCTTTTTGCATCAACTTGTAAATTTTTGCACCTTAAGCGGAAAGTTCAATATTAGTCACAGCCACAGCCAGAGTCTGAGCCACAAAACAAAAACACACTGCTCAAAACTAAAACAAATAAAAAACCTGCTCAAAAAATACAAATAAAATACCTGCTCAAAGAAAAGTAAATAAAAGATCTGCTGAAAAAAAAAACAAATAAACAAATATTTGCAATGATCTAACTGGCATTCAATACCAACTACTCTTCAGACTTTCCATAAACAATTGCAACAAAAAGACAAAGAAAAACACTTGAAAGGCATTTGTTCTTTGTTTTCTTTTGCTGACTCAAATATTTTCCAGTGTTTTTTTTAAAGTAAAATTCAAGTCTGCCATTAAGTTCGAGGGGAAACGTGATCGGACCGGCTAAAGACAAAACAATTTGTAGAGTAAGGTCGCGGTGCTTTTACCCGCTTGACCCCCAAAAAAAAAATTATACACACAGAGAGACAGAGAGGTCATAGACAAAACAGCACGTACTCGTAGATACAATAAATCAAATTGCATACAAAAACTAAATTTAAAAAAATAAAATGTATATATATGTATATATTTCATGGCTAATCTTTTGCTATTTTTCTGTGCTTTTCTTTTTACAGGCCTACAAGCGTCAGGCGAATTCGGTGAAAATCGCCAAGATCACCGCCTTCACCGTCATCGCCTCAGCCTTTATCCTGGGCTCCTTCATTCTGGCCTCATCGTATCTGCAGGCTAAGGCCTCGTGCGATCAGGTCCAGGCCCTCGATTCGGTGCTGGAGAAGGAGCTGATGCTCGAGACCCTGCAACAGGTGGGAAAGGTAAGTGCAATCCACCCACTGTTCCCCCTCAATGAACATCAGATATATCCTCCTTTATGCCTCAATGATTATCAGATATACTCGTACAAAGTATCGTATCGTGTTTGGAGTTGAAACAAAATAATATATGTACACGTATAGATCGGTTGGTTAATGATACGAGTAGCTCTTCGCATGGTTTGGCTCTGCCACACACACGCCACAGTGTAGCGTCCCCACAACCCTCCACCACCAAATAAAATTATTCGAATATTAAATATAATTACCGGAAAATGTAGCTACAATCTCGTGGATAGCCGAAAAACAGCAATAAAAAATATGTGTATTCCGTGTGTAATTTCCCTTCCAGCCATGATGTTTGTTGACTGCATGCGCTATTAGTTCCAAAGTGGTTTGTAGACCTGTGACAGGCGGTGTACCGGTACTAGAAATGGCGAAACTAAATATTTGGGTTAGAGCTGGGAATTAAAAACTCTCGAATATTCTGCAATTTGAGTATAAATATGTGTAGGAAATTTTGGATATTTGGTGGAGAAACTTAATGGGGTTCTTTTAGAGAAAATAAAATATAAAACTCATGGAAAAAACTTTTAAAGTAAGGGCAACTCTTTGAAAAAGTAAAAATATCTCTTAAAGGTAACAAAATGAGTGAGCAGAAATTGTGAGAAATTCGTTTAATATTTCATTGTAATTTCTACGCTTTGAACGCTTTAAATGAGCATTTCTATGGTTATAAAAATAAAAGACTTCCTGAAGTTTATATGTACTCGTATACCTTTCTCCATATACATATGTATGTAAGTCTGCCCACCTCTTCAATCAAAATTGATTGAATAAGCAATTTCATAAGACAATTGCGTGCTTCCTTGTGAAATTTCATACATAGATAAAATATAACCGATATAACCGAATGGCCATAACAAAAAGTAACCATAAAATGGTTAGATTTATGACCATATAGATGGCTGATGACTGGGCAGGCCAGGGCAGGGCGCATAATTCACATAATTTAAATTTAATGACAATTTGCTAATCATTTCCAAGTGATTTCAAAGTTAATTATGACCGAGACTGTGCAGGGGGGGGGGGCGAGTTTTGCGGACTGTCATCAATATTCAATTAGAGTATGAGAGTCAGTGGAAAGTTAGATAAATGGATGGTCTGGTGTCTGGGTCTGGGTCTGTCTATTGGGATTGCAATTGGTTTCAATATCCAAAGATGAGGATGAGGTCATTCAACCTGATTCGATCGGGGTCTGTGGCTTATGTAAACGAATGAGTGAGTGAGTGAATGACTGAACGAATGCAACGATAAATTCAATCAAGCGAAATTCCCATAATTTGACGCTTAAGTGGACACCGAAATGGTGGAGCTTGCGACATAATAACCTGGAGAGGCAGCACCACCATCCACCATCCACCATCATCCAACCAACCAACAACAGTAGCAGCAGCAGCAGCAGCAGCAGCAGCAGCAGCAGCAGCAAAAACAGCAACAACAACGGTGCGGCAGACAATTGCGAATCAAATGCCAGACAAAGTGAAAGCAGCCAGCAAGCGGCAGGCAACAAAACATGTTGCAAGCAGCCCCCACCATACGCCATACGCCATACACCATACCGTAATCCACTCAAGCGCGCCTCCTCTCTCAGGCAGCGGGCGTGTGGGCGCGGCAGCATATTGTGGTTGCTGCTGCTGCTGAATGTGGATTCCCAAATGCCAGAGATCATCAGCTGTGGCAATAGCAGAAGAGGCAGCAACAAGCAGCAGCCACTAGAGATGGCTCTGAAGATCGTGAAAGTCTGTACGATTTCCTTTAATGAGGCAGATGATTGCAAATTCTTCAGGATTTCATATTTCAGCAATCCGAAATAATTGATAATCATAGTTTTAGTAGCTCTTCTTTAAGTAAATTTATTTGAGATGAGCCCAAAGCATTTCTGGATAGATGGGAAAGGGGTCCACTAGTACTTTGAGCTCACCATAATCCATTTTTAATTTAATTAACATTAACTTTACAATTTAACAACTCCAATGAATCCCAAATGAAACTCAAAGATGAGTCAGAGTTGGCGTTAGAGTCGAAACCTGTATGTGAATGTAGTTTTATAATAGATTTTTCTATTTTTTTTTTGATTCTACCCTGAATTGAGAGTCGTTTCAGCACAGATTTGTGTACCTTAATACCTCTCTAGGGTATAAATAATTTTAAATATAATTAAAGTAAACTTTAACTCTTGAAAAGACTTGCTGCATATTCATGACGTATCTTCTCTTGCTTAAATATGAGGCACACACACAAACCCTCTTTAGTTGAGTTTCGGTGTGTGAATATCTGCGCCAGATGAAGATCAATCTTCTCACGTGGCCATCGCTCTTGCAACAGGCCTGGCCTGGCCTGGCCATAATGCAATTTGGCTGTCAGTTTTTTTTTTTTAGTTTTTGGTCTGGCGCCGCTTGGCACCAACTTAGCAAACAGTCAGCAGTCAGCAGTCAGCGGCAGCCAAAGCGAAAAGTCAACGACAGAAGACCAATGGACTGGTGACTGGGAATTGCAGACCGAACGAAGACCCAGAGAGTGAGCTACCCCTTCCATTGTGGTTTTGGCCATAGCCTGTTGACTGTTTGCCATTTAAGGCGAGTTGCGCGCTTAAGTCTTTCGTTTCGTTGGTATCTTTTGCTTCTCTGCTTTTATATTTGTTTGTTTTTTTTTGCCTTTTGGTTTTTTTGGGGACAAAGCAAATGGTTTTTGGCCTGACGATTATGTAAGATTCACACACACACATACGTTAGAGTACTTGTAGATATCAGATACAAAGAAGCAAGTATTCGCAGAGACCTATACAAATATGCCAGTACTCATAGATACAAAGATACATATAAGCACTCACACAGAGCGAGAGCGAGAGAGAAAAACTTATCATACGAGCTATGCAAATTGATTTTTATTTTTGTTATGGATGATTTCCCTAAAGAAATTACTGAAATGCCTCTAGAATTTCAAATTGCAGGCTTGCGTCAGTGCCTCCCTCCCCCCCGGTCCCAACCGAACAGTTGTTGGGCTATAAATAAATCTGGTTTTTTTTTTTTTTGCACAATAAATGCCTACTGTCTGGTCTGTCTGTCATTTTAATTGCACAAAGCATTCAATTTGTAATCATTTAATTGTCATCTTAATGCGCCACTCGACAGCCTGTCCTACCGTCCAACCGACAGTCAATTCTCCACATGTCTCTGCTCGCATCTCCGTCTCTGTGCGTTTCCACACAAAAACAAATTAGGGGCAAACAAATGTTCTCTTTGTATTATAATAGATCTCTTATCTCAGGCTAGCTCCGCTGTTGGCCTTGAAAAACTAAAGCCAGCGGCGAGCGGTAGAGCAACAGCAACGGAAGAGGTTTAGACTGGATTTTGTTGACTGGTTTCGGCTCTGTCTCTGGCTGTTGCGCTGCCTCTCGATTTCAGTTTTTGCGTTCGTTTTTTTTTTCTTTTTGCCAGTTTTTCAGTTTTTTTTGTTTTTTGGTTTTTCAGGTACATACTCATATATTTTAAAGTGAAATTTTCAGTTAGTGTGTCACCTGCTGCCTGCATGCCACATGACTCAGGTTTTTGACTCAATTTCGCGATGAATCGATTCGAGTTTAATCTGCATTTTGGCGACAGGTTTAATGACAGACAGACAGACAGCCAGACAAGCGGCTGCTGCGGTTTTTCTGGGAAGCTGTGAAAAGAGATTTCTTTGAACGAACGCAATTTGTGTCTGTGGTTAATGTTTTGCTCAAATGAACTTTAAAATGGTTATCACTGTACTCATTTGGGTAGCAACTGTACTTGGAATGATGATCGTTAGGGCAGTTTAATGACAATGTGTGGTGACTATAACCTTTGGTTTAACGGTGGCAAAATAAATTCTAGCACTTTGAGACTAAAAATATATGAAACTTTAAGCGGGAGAAAATATTTTAAAGTAACAAAAAATATACACAGCAAGAATTAAATTACTTCTGGGAATGAAAAATCAAAATAAATGTTTTATTATTGTAGGTACTTAAATATATAATTAGAAAGCTTAAATTTTAAATGTCTTGAGAATCTTAGTTGTATTCAGCTAAAGAATTTAAAGAGAATTCTTACGTAAAGCAAACGTTTTTCTGTTTGAATCATTAGTCAATCAATTGAAATGAATATAGAAATAGAGACTCATTTATGTAGAATAGATCCGAGATATATTTCCACAGTTGTGTGAGTTCAGTGACAAAAAACGCAATAGAAGCAATCAGCAGACATTATTTAATATGCAGAGGAAATCCATACAGAAAGATCTCTTCAGTTCGGTTTCAATGTCAACCTCCATTTTTTTTTTGTCATGTACACGATGACCTGCAAAATAAGCGATCCACAAACCGGATATATAAGGCATTATCCAAACCATAACACTTCTCTCCCCCTCCCACGCTATAGAGTACTCTATGTCAGCCTCCCTTTTTCCATGGTTGGCATTAATGAGCTTCAAAATAAAATAAATTGTATTTGAATTGCTGTTTTGTTTTGTGGCTGGGCGTGAAGTATGCTTAGCCATGTATCCCCCCCTAGATACACACACAGAGCCCCATAGACATAGACATTTGTTGGGTACTGTGTTGTGATTATGTAATTTCTGTTGCTGTTTTGTTTAGACTTCTCGAGAGTCTGTCGGGTTTCGAACGGACAGAGAGACAGACAGACAGACAACAAACAAGTTTATTTCGTTGGCATTTTACTCTTGGTTTCAGTCGCAGTCGACTCTGACGAGAGTCCGTATGTAGGTTGGGGTCACATCTCCGCCAGGCAAATGACTCTGCCACATCCATCGCTGCTCATCGGATATCTCATTGTTTCGAGCACGAAGCAGCACCCGAAACCCGAAAGCAGCAGTGGAAAACAGTCAAGAAAACTACTAGAAAATTGGAAAATTGAACAATTGCTGTTACAGTCAACCAATTGTGAGTAATTTTTATAACAATTTGAGGATGACATAAGATGATCTAAGACTTCCTATTTGACTATCCAATTAAATGGGGGAAGAGATAATGAGGGTTTGTGCATATCGAATCTCAGTGTATTTTGATCTGTTAACTGAGATAAAATCATCTCTGCTGTCTGTGTATTCCCCTATCTGATGTGCCTTGTCTCCATTATTTGGCTGTCCGTTATTTCTGTCGTTTTGCTATCCCATTTCTGTACTCGTCTTGGTAAGAGACTCGCTCAGAGAGGATCGGCAGAGGGAGTGTGAGTGAGAGGGCAATCTCTGGCTCCGTATTGCGTCGTAGACAATATTTGGCATATAAAGAAAGCTTCGAAAGGCTTGGAACTCGAAAGAGTTGTAGATGGAGGTGTAAATTTATTTATTTATGTATAAATGTACAAACATTTTTTAATGACAAACATTCTACCTTTAGTTCCCCTTCTGATAATCTCTCTTTTATTTGCCAACTTTTCAGGAACTGCCCCGCGCTGAACCTCTCCTGGGTGGACCCAGCTCTGCCGATGAGTCTGAGCTGCAAGATCTCGACCAGGATATGCGCAAGTCCGCAAAGGAAGACTCTTCGGACAAGGAAAACGCCTCGGACAAGGACAACTCCTACTCGGAGAGCGATGAGACCGACGAGATGCAGAAGTTGCCCGGCAAAATGCCGCTCGAGCTGGACTTGAGCGAACTGGCCGCCGCCCTTCTGCGCAACAACAAAAAGTATGTATTATTTTTTGTTTTGGTTTATGGCCTGACCCTTTCTATGACCCTGAATCCTCTCCATAGATCCCGCATGAACTGCGTGGTGGAGCGCAAGCATGCCGAGGAGATTGTCGACACGCCCGCGAAGACGGTGGCCCTGCCATTCGGCGTGAATCTCACGACAGATCCCAAGAAGGCTCGCATCACTGGCGAACGCATTTCGATCTTTTGCGATGGTGGCGATGAGGCCAGTCGGGAGGAGAAGGAGGCCAAGCGCCAGCGCGAGGAGGAGGAGGACTCTGACGAGGATGCCGAGCCCATGCGCCCCATGTTCATTCCCTTCCAGCGCGTGCCCATTCCATTCGGCCGCATGCCCGACCAGATGCCGCTGACCCACATGCCCCAGCGCATGATGCCCCCGGCCATGCAGATGCACCAGCACCAGCAGCTGCACCAGCAGCAGGGACCCATCATCATCCGCCAGCTGCCGCCCCCATTCCAGCACCTGCCCATGCGTCCCCCCATGCCCCCACAGGTGATGCAGGCCCCGCGCATGGAGTCCTCCGAGGAGCAGCAGCAGCCCAAGATCCAGACCCTGCGCATCCACATGCAGCAGCTGCCCTTCCGCGAGATCCACGTCGCCGATGATGTGCCCATGCAGATCCCCGCCCAGCACCGCGAGCAGCAGATGATCCAGCAGCAGCGTGAGATGCAGCAGCAGCGCGAGATGCAGCAGCAGCGTGAGATTCAGCAGCAGCGTGAGATGCAGCAGCAGCGCGAGATGCAGCAGCAGCAGCAGCAGCGCGAGATGCCACAGATCCAGATCCAGCACATGCCCCTGGGCATGGCCCTCCAGCGTGTGGGCATCACCGCCGATGATCTGCGCAGCATTCAGCGCATGGCCGAGGATCGCATCACCGACGAACTGCGTCGCCTGGCCGCCGAGGAGAACAGCGACTCCAATGAGGGCAACGCCTCCAGCGAGGAGGATGATCGCACTGACGTCTCGTCCAGCTCTTCAGAGCAGGCCACCACCGAAGCACAGTCCCAGTCCCACACGCAGCCCGAGCAGCCGCCGCAGCCAACCGAACAGCACCAGCAGGAGACCACCGAGCAGCAGCAGCAGGAACAGCAGCAACAGCAACAGACGGAGCAGCAGCCCCAGATGCGCCTCCAGCGTTTGATCCTGCAGCCCCTGCCCGAGCAGCCACGTGATACCATGACCCCGCCCATGCCCGATCAGCCACCACAGCTGCAGTTCGGCCGCATGGTCTATGGCCGCAGCCTGGCCCAGCCCGTGCGCATTCCCGTGCCCATGATGCAGGCAATCGAGGCAGGAGCTTCCGCCGAAGAGTCGCAGCGACCACACTGTGAGTATAAAGAGGCTCAATATCCATTCGATACCTCAACCAAATGTCTCTCTTTATCTCATTTTCTCTCTCTTTGCCAGTCGTTCAGCCTCGTTCCGTTTAAGTAACAAGAAGACCACGCCTGTGATTGCTGCTGTGCGAATCGAATCTCGACGAGAAACCAAGGAGGAGTAGAAGGAGGAGCAGCCAAGGAGTCAACTATACACCCACACCCCCATAAGATCGAATTCAATTTGTAGCAGCCTGCCCCTTAACAAAAGTCGTCCCCCCCCCCCCTCAAACAAACACCAAAAGAAAAGAAAAATATTAAAAAGCTTTTTCATCACTCATTTTGCAAAACATATTTTGTGGCCTTCTTCTATATGTCTCCCCCTCGTATATTTGTATATTTTATATATGATTTATGTATATCCGATATATCTGATATATCTTTATGTATCTGCGTGTCTAACAAAAACCAACAAACATTCCACAATCAAAAAAAAAAAAAAAAAAACCAAGCAAATCTCCTGTGAATCTCCCAAATGTGGAAAATTAATGAAAATTGTGAAAGTTTTTCCAATATAGTTTTTCTTTCAGTACCTTTTTTTGTTGTTTTGAATTGTCTACAGTTTTGTTTTTCTCACACAGCCACACACACAAACTGCATACACACACACACACACACACCACACAAATAAATCCGATGGAAATTTTTGTACATAAATTATTATCGTATTTTTAATTAATTAATTGTCTTGTGTAGTTGTTTAGTAAATTAAGAGAGAGCGTTTTGCTGAGATCTGTTGCTGATGATCCGATCTGATCCGATCCCCTTGATATAATCAAATTCCAAAATAAAGGAAAAAAAAAACCAAGCAGCAAAATAAAACGACGTGAGAAATTTGTACATTTTTATATACATAAATATATATACTATACACACACGTACACATACACACACACACATTTTGAAGCGAATAAAATTGTGGATAATTGGAAATCAAAATGGGTATTTTTGTGTTATTTTTTTGAGTACGGGAATGTCAAAACGAGAGTCTAGGCCAACAAAAGTTAGTCCAGGGTTTGTTGTTCTTCAAATAAATGGCCTGTTTTTTATGTGAAAAATTTATAACGGGGTAAAGATACCCTTGACGATAAATTCTGAGTGATACCAAACCCATTTGTTTGGCAAAAGTCGAGGAAAATTCAACTATTGATCATGGCAACACATATCAAATTTCTCTCACACATATCGACTCACTCCAGGCTCTTCTAAAGACTGAAAATTAGTTTTTATGATTAGTAATCAATCATAAAAAATAAAATGTGCAGTCAAAATTTTTGGACGCCAAAAGAGTCTGTTGAAGTCTTCTCAAAACAAAATGTTTTCATCTTCATGCAGAATATTTTTGGACCTAAAATAAAAACCAGTTTCAATGATTGTTGGTTTTTCTTTCACTAGCAATTTAAAACGCAACCTTCTTGTTATGGATTTCAGAAAGGAATTTCAATACAGCGATAGAAGTTGAATGTTTTACCAGAAACGGATGCAATGTCAAAGTTACTTTCTTTCTACTTGGGGCTCACGTTCTCAAATAGATCTCATCCCTAAAACCAGATCTGATATAAAAGAAACTTCAATAATAGGATAAACTAAGTATATGATTTTAGGGTTTCTAATAATGTTGCTCAAGTCCAGCAGTCATAATCCTTTTATCAAACAAATATACATTTCTGAGAAGTTTCTTTATATCTTACATTTAGAATGCAATCAAACCTAAAGGCGTGTGTGTGCTGCTCTGTATCTGATTCTATAATCTACTTTAGCTCCGAATAATATTTTGTAAACTAATAGCATCATTTATATATTTTATTTCTCTATTTTTCTAGACATGCTTCTGTTTTCTTTCGCGGTTCAAAATCATATATGTATGTAAATTCGCAAAAATCGAACATTTGTCATTTTGTTAATCAGTTTAGAATACACATACATACATATACATATATATATATATTTATCAGTTATGTGTGTGTATGTAAATATAATAATCAGTGTGTAAGATATTATATCCGGTATATACAATTTGAAATGTGCACACAAGACAGGGACAACAACCGATATCAGCAGAGCAGCTTCCTTTGGGGCTCAGACCAGTACAGTACTTTATCTTAACAATTATCCTTTTTTTTTTTGTATAATTAGCTTTAAGTGTATATATTTATATATATATATAGTATGTATGACTAATTTTAAGTTGCATTGACGAGTGGGGGAATGGGGTGGGATGGGTTTTGGGGTGGTTACGTGATTTACAATACGTTTTTTTTGTAGCGCTCTTGATAAAAACATTTAGAAATTAAATTCGTTTCGTCTAAGCCTTAAAAAAAAACAAATACAATTTTCGCCGTGTGACTAACATTTAAAGAATGACAGATGTTTCTTCGGAGTGGGGTGGGTTGGTGGCAACAGTTGATTAGAAATTAAATACAACACACAGAACAACAACATTCTATACTCCTCCTCCTCCTCCGCTACACCGCCTGGTCGGACTCACTCACTCATGTATCACCGATTTTTCAGTTTTTTGTCTTTTTGTGCAAAATTATCCTCTTTCTCTTCGTTTCGTTTAGTCGTTTTCGTTAGGATGTAAAGCTTTAACAACGCGAACGTAAATTCATGTTATAATAATTATTATGATTAGCACTCCTTCTCCTCCTCTTGTTGCACTCCACACCAATTCCATTTCGTTGCCTACTTCTACTACTGTTCTACTTCTGTTCCGACAACACTTGGGTTGTTCCGGCTCTAGCCATTCTCACACTGATGCCCCTCACAGTTGCCCCAGAAGATGCAGTTGCCCACGCCGCTGTAGCAGATCAGCGAAACGGCGGTGAGAAAGACCAGACTGCAGATAGTGCAGGGTTTTCGCTCCAGAAAGAATCCCACCAGATACAGCACTATGAACATCACATGCGTCTCCATTAGTGCTGGATTTGTTGGCTTTGGTATGAGGAGCACCGGCAGCAGGCATTGCAGGCAATACATCGTATATGATGGCGTGACAGTGACGTGTTTTCCGTGTCCGAGTGTTCCTGGCCAGAAGCGTTGACTTGGCTGCAGTGCCTGGCATGAAAGAAAAGGGGGTCGAGGCTTAGTTAATCGTTCTATAATTACTATCTCGACTGGTTGTCCTGGGCAAAAGCGACCAGCGACGTCAGCAGCAAAGCACACGCCTTACAGTCGCTCTCTCTCTCGCTCGCTGATCCTCTCCAGGTGTGTGTTGGCCTCTCCTCTGGTTGCACTGCGTGTTCCTCTTGAGTTGTCGGCTAATTGAGTCGCTCCTGTGCTGTACGTTTCTTGATAATTATCGCATATTTTGCCCGAATGCTACCCACTTGGGGTATTATTTATTATTATTTACCCGAACGCAAATCAGTTTATCGATAAAATATACCGCCTGACCCTCAGAAATATACCGAAATATACCTTGTCATTATTGGAATATACCGTAAATATACTGACGCGCACGACAAGATGCGTTAATATTCCTCGATTTTGATATTCGGTTTAATATTGCTAGCTAGTTAGCCCCCTCAGCCCTAAACAAATAATTTCGTCCAATTCATCAATAAATTTTGTACAAGATTGGCTATATTTCAGAACTCCTTTTTATGGGATTGTTTACATAAAAATGTTCAAACAAAAACGGCCAAAGGAAGCCACCAGAAGACAGCGAATGTCCCCACGAAAAAGAGAGCAAATTTTGAAAAAACACCACGATTAGAAAGAGCGTTTCTATACCGAAAAAAAAATTCGGAATTTTTTTGCACTGAATAGAGGGCGGTCATTTTGAAAATGAATTGGAACTTGATTATTTATTTGATTTATTTCTACTTTTAAGTTGTTTAAATTGCACGGAAGACTTGTCGTTATATATATATTTATATATAGTTAGCGTTTTGTTTGATAAGCAATTAATATCGAAACATGATACATAAGTACAGATGAGCGCGCTTGTCATACTATGGCCACAGTTAGAAAACACAAAATAATTTAGCTATCAACTTCAAACATTAATAAACCCTACTACACATTCCAGTAGAGCGTATTTCCGTAGATGGAGGGATTGCTGGCAATGGGCAGCAGTAGGATCCAGCCTGCCAGGCCAACAATATACAGCACGACGGCCAGCACACGCCGCCACAAATCCTGCTGCCAGAGGTCCTGCAAATCGGGCAGACCCATGTGATTGCAAAATGCATGAACGAGAAACGGCGCCACTATATGGCCAGTGCGGGCAAACAGAAAGGCCGAATAGAACCCAAAGAGGGTGGTGTAGATGAACTGAAACAAGCCGATCAGCAGGGCGGTGCTCAGCTCCACGCCCAGACTCAGTCGCTCGGCGATGTGATGCAGATGGGCGACGCCAAAGAAGAGGGGCGTTATAAGCACAGCCGTCACAGGCGAAAAGCTCTGCAGGATCAGCGGCATCATGCAGGCACGGAACACAAACTCCTCGCTGAGCGGTGCCATCACATGATTGCGCACCCAAATGATGTTGTTGAAGCAACCGCGCCAGTAGTCTACATCTAAAAGACAGAGAGCCGAACAAAGGTAAAGACGCAGCCACATGGGGGTTTGTGTCCCAGAACATACCAAAGTAGGAACCAATCGACTCGTTCTGGCAGTTCACAAAAATGGGTCCCATGAACAGCAGCATTGTCAGGCCATAGGGTATGACCACAGCCTGCCACAATCCCTCCGATCGAAAGCCAAGCAACTTCGCAAAAGACTCTTCGCTGAGCAGCTCCGGTGATGAGAAGTACCACACAAAGAACGGGGCAAACAGCATCACCACCGAGACGCTGGCGAAGCGTCGCTTTATAGTCGCCGGATGGTCCCGATTATGTTTCGTGCTCCACACGTAGAGGGATCCCACATAGAGCACGGCCAAAATGAAGCAGCATGTCACTGAGGTGATGATGGGTATCTCTGGCAGTGTCGCCTGGTCGGCTAGCGTATCCAGCACAGGCTGTATTGTGGTTTTGGGTGCCATCTCGCTCGCGTTAAACATATAAACCCGGTGGTTCGTTCGGCATTCTCCGCTCCCAGAGAGAAAACGTGAAAAAATACACAAAAACAGCTGTTTCACGGCCAGGGCTGCACTGGACAGAGAGCGCTAACAGTGCTCTGCTATGGTAACAGCACAGTTACAGCGATCTGGCAGCCTTGCACTTTTGTGATAAGCAACAACGGCGCTGGCGGCGACGTTTATTTAAACACTCGGGGCATAAAACATTCAGCAATAAAGTGCGCTGCGCCATATAAATTAATTGAATTAAATTATCCGTCACAGCGAGTGCCTCCCAAGTGCAGCCAACATGTCGTTCCTGATGAAAGCAGCCGCCTGCACACGCCAGCTCGTTCATAAGGTTTCCCCCGGCGCCCTAACATCTGTTAAAGTCACAAACCAAAGAAATTGAGAGTTGACCTTTGTCTTCTTTGTTTATCCCCCCACCCCGCTGTAGACTCCATTCTTGCAGCAGGTGCGTCAGCTGAATCTCCTGGAGTTCCAGAGCAAGGATCTGCTACAGAAGTATGGCGTGGCCATTCAGCAATTCAAGGTGCTGGATAACTCCAATGCCGATGCGGATGTTGTCAAGACTTTCGGTAAGGCCCACAAGAACCGGTCGAAGTTTATGTAATCACTGCATTGATTGGCTGTTAATTAATCGTGTTTGCAGAGTGTCCCGAGTATGTGGTGAAGGCGCAGATACTGGCCGGCGGCCGTGGCAAGGGAACATTCGACAATGGCTTCAAGGGAGGCGTCCACATAACCTCAAAGTAGGATATAGAAGCGGCGGCCAGCTGCGGTAGATAACACGAATAATTGACCTTTTTCCCTCTCTCTCTCTCTCTCTTCTATTCGGATTCGCTTCGTTTCGGCAGCAAGAGCGATGTGCTCTCGCTGAGCAAACAGATGATCGGACATCGACTGATAACCAAACAGACACCAAAATCGGGAATTCTGGTGAACAAAGTGATGGTCGCACGCAGCGTAAACATCACACGAGAGACTTATCTCTGCATCTTGCTGGATCGCGAACACAATGGACCCGTGCTGATTGCCTCGCCCGCTGGGGGCATGGACATTGAGGCGGTGGCCGCGGAGACGCCCGAGAAGCTCCTCACTGTTCCCCTGGACATTGGCAAGCCCATACCAGAGGCCACGCTCATCAGGGTGGCCAAATTCCTGGAGTTCAAGGGCGACACCGTCAAGCGTTGCGCCGCGGAGATACAGAAGCTGTACACTCTCTTCAAGTCTGTGGATGCCGTGCAGATTGAGATTAATCCACTGGCGGAGACGGACAAGGGCGAGGTCATCTCGGTGGATGCCAAGCTGAACTTTGACGACAACGCCCAGTTCCGGCAGAAGGATATCTTTGCCATGGACGTCACCGAGGAGGAGGCCGATCCCCGTGAGGTCGAGGCGGCCAAGTATAATCTCAACTATGTGGCAATGGATGGAAATATTGGCTGCCTGGTGAATGGCGCTGGTTTGGCCATGGCCACCATGGACATCATCCAGCTGAATGGCGGCTCCCCGGCCAACTTTTTGGACGTTGGCGGCGGCGTCAATGAGGCTCAGGTGGCCAAGGCCTTTGAGATCCTCACAGCCGATCCAAAAGTGAAGGTCATTCTGGTGAATGTCTTTGGAGGCATCGTCAACTGTGCCACCATTGCCAATGGCATTGTGGCTGCCTCCAAGAAGCTCAAGCTGAACTTGCCGCTGGTTGTTAGGCTGGAGGGAACGAATGTCGACAAGGCACGCGAGATCCTGAAGAACTCGGGACTGCCCATTCAGACGGCCAGCGATTTGGATGATGCCGCTCAAAAGGCGGTGGCTGCCTTGAATTAAAGAGAGAGTAGAATGGCGAGATTTATGTCTTCCAGACGCACATTTTAGCATTTACATTGGACAGGCCTTCTAGTTTTTAAGTCTTTTAACGAAAAATATAATCCAGATTATGTTTTTATTTTACCTAAATTTACTTGGCTTATCTATTGAATCGGGTGTATGAGTTGCAGAGAGCGAAATGTGCACACAAATTTAGCTGCAGAACTTAACTATAACTCTTTTATAAATTTTCCTATCTTTCGGACTGCATAGTCGAAATATTTAAATTTGAAGTAAATAATCAATTTACATTTAGTTACGTGTGGCGCCACTGTGCGGCCAGCAGCTGAACAGCTAATATTAACAGTGTCCTGTTAAGCGCACTATCGTTCCAACTACCGATATTTTGTTCTCGTTTAAACCCTATTTAAAAAGTTATCCAATAATTGCGAGTCCTTTAAATAAGCCAGATTAAAGGACATTAATTCATCTATCTAGTTGCTAGATAGTAATATTAAATCCGAATATCAATATTTGTGTATATGATTTTCCTCGGTATATTTACGGTATATTACGAAAAGAGAAGGTATATTTTGGTATATTTTTGAGGGTCAGACGGTATATTTCGTCGATAGATCCGCGGTCACCTCAAAGTCCACACCCAAAGCCAGCCCAAACAAACATTCCATCGAAATCAGCAAAATTAACACAAAAATTCTCATACAAAGCATGCAAAAGTCGTCTCATTTTGCACGCGAGGATTCCCAGGAGCATCTGCCCACCCACCCACAGCAGCACACCGTCAACATGAAGCGACGCACCCTCTCCGGCAGCTGTGGCGTTGGCGTGTTCATCTTTGCATTCGCCTTCATCGCCATTGCCTTTGCAACGCCCAGTTGGCTGGTCAGCGATTACCGCATTACGGGCGCCAAGATGGATCGCTTGGGCCTGTGGGTGCACTGCTTCCGTTCGCTGCCGGATGTCAACGACGACAGCCAGCGACGATTCTTTGTGGGCTGTCGCTGGGTGTATGACCCATTTACCACGGGCTACGACGAGATACGCGGATTCCTGCTGCCAGCCTTCATGATCGCCACACAGTTCTTCTACACGCTCGCCTTCATTGGCATGCTGCTGAGTGCCATTGGTGTGCTGGTGTTCTTCCTTTGCGCTGGACCCGACCAGAAGCACTTCATCACACTGATCCGATCCGTGGGCTATGTTCTGCTCGGAGCTGGCGTCTGTGCAGCCATTGCTGTCATAGTGTTTGCCGGCTTTGGCAATCGGATTGGCTGGATGCCGGAGCATGCCAACAACTGGTTCGGCTGGTCCTTCATCCTGGCCTGTGTGGGCACTGTGCTGACCCTGGTGGCGGCCACATTATTCCTCAGCGAAGCGCATGTGCAGCAACGCAAGCGTTTGCAGTTCAAAGAGTCACAGACTCGATTCGAGTTGGTCCGCGGATAGTTACGGGTAAGTGGGGTTCGGGGAATATCTAAGCCATGGACACAGACGCTTAACCTTCTTTGTCTTTTAGCAACAAGCAGTAGCAGTAGCAGCAGCAGCGGCAGCACAACAACAGCAACAACATTCCGTCCCCACGCCACACAACACACACAAACTTCTACGAAGAATTCTCACCATAATAATTAAATATAGTTTTTTTTAGTTGGAAATGTTTATGCAATTGCCAGACGACGACGACGACGACGACAAGCTGTCGGAGAATACCCTATAACCCAGCATCACATCAGAAGAAACTTTCAGTTTTTTGGTACTTATAAATCATCCATCCAATCCCAAGACGACGACAACAAAAAGTTCTAAATGAAGACTGAATGTATCTTCCTTCTGCAGTATTTATGAAAAGACGCTCAAAAAGTGACTCATTTTATATATATGTATGTGTAGAGTATACGACAATTTGCATATCAAACTTTGTCGCTCAATTAACGACCGCCCGCACACAGCCCGAACCTGCAGTTGCCAGTACACCTTGTTGTAAAGTCGCAGAGCTGTGTCTGAACTAGCAACGAAATATTACACTCGTGCCTTAATTAGAAAAGCTTTTTTGGTATAGTTTATAGCGTTTAAAATATATATTACTATTAGATTCGACTACCTGATCCACACAGACCTGCGACATGCGACAAGCACAACAAACCCCCTACCCACCAATTGGATTGCATAAACTTCTGCTATAAAAGTGCCTTAGTTAAGAAACCAGACAAAACACACACGAAAAAACCTAAGCAAAAACGTCCAATACCTTGTAAGAATCAAAGTGAATAGAAGAATCATTCCTTTTATACTCGAATATTTTTTGAATAGAGATCCATCTATCTATATTTATTAGTGTTTTTTCCAAATTCCAATGCACTGTTTTGCATATGCATTTAGCAATGTATTAAACAAAACAAAAAACGAATCGTCTTTATACAAAAACCCCCCTCCCATATACAATAATATGTGTAACATTTTTGATGTACAAAGCGAATAAAGTTTTTATTGTATACAAAATAAAATAATAACAATATTTGAATGCAACTCTTGAGTTGCATTTCCATGCGTGCTGCGAGTTCAAGGCGGACCCGGACCCCAAGAGTGAGTGGATACAAACAATGAAGTTTTTGCTTTTCCCATGGCGCTGCCATGGCGCTGCTGCTTGTCGAATGCACATTTTGGGAAAATCAAAATCTTTTGTACGGGTGTTGAGCGCTGCTTCTGAGGCAATGCTTGGCATATGTATGGATATGCATCGGTTGTCTGGAGTAACAATTGATATGGCATCAGATTATGACGTGTGTGGGGCGTGGGGGCTGAGCCAATGTGTCAAGCCGAAACCATTTTGAAGTCAGGTTTTCATGTCACTTAATTGGGAAATTGTGAATGAAAAACGTCAAGATGAGAGCAGAAATGCAATATGATGAAACGCAAATTGGAAAAAAGGGAAATCAATAATTATTTCTATGGGAATTCAATTGATACTCCTAATTGTTGCTATAAATATCAGAACTATAGCCATTTCAAAGCGTTTTCCTGTGCATAATTGTGCTTAGAGTCCTTCTACTTCCATTTAAAACGAACCCTAATTAAAATCCACATCGAAAACTAATCTTAAAACCATAATATATTATAATACCACTTTGATTATTCTCATTAGTTAGATTAAGGCCGCTTGAAATGTAATATTTTAAAGGTCTGTCTGTGACATCCTACACTCCAGTTGATTAATTGTTCATTTAACTCCCATGGAAATACTCGTTCAATACTCGTATTTGATCTTTTGAAGGCTCTTTTTGGCCTTTCAAAACTTTCGAAAAAACATTAAAAAAAACCGCTAACAAAACTGCGAGTATTAGATCATTTTGTCAACACATCTGGCCAGCAGCTTATGCGGTCACTTAAAAACTCTTTTAAATGGTAACCATAACAAACTGAAATATATTAATATAACCCCTGACTAATAAAGGCATAATTAAGAGAGAAATATGGACCACACACACCCACATATTTGTGACCTGACATGGCAATGACATTAAGGAAAGGAAGCGACTGAAAACACTGAGAAAGAGAGAGGTGGAGAGAGAGAGAGAGATATTATGACAGACTTCGTGAGGACTTGTTGAGGCGTGAAATCGGCCGAAAGACCGTTGGGATTGATAGATGGATGGATGGGGATTCGCTACAGATCTGTTTAGCACAAACAAAATTCAAAGCAAACCGGATGCCTGTCTCATGACTGACTTACTCAATCGCAGCCTTGGGGCTGGCTGGCCTGCTAAGACTGCACAAAGATATGTGCTAAACGCAAATTTATTTACTGATTTTATTATGCCAATCCCCATCACCCCGTATATAGATGTTGTATGTACTCTCTCTCTCTCTCTGTCTCTCTCACGCACTCTCGGTATGACCTCACATGCCGTTAGCATGACAAACATAGAGCCGCTTAGTTCAGTTATTACACGGAACGGATTAAGAACTTTTCTGCTTAAACTAAACTTAAACTGTGTGTGAAAATTGTCGAGCTGTTTGCTTGGATTTACTTGAAACGCCAGGTTTGATGGACAGGCTACAGTTGATAAATCCCCTCCG
Source organism: Drosophila subsilvestris (assembly GCA_035043285.1). NCBI lineage: Eukaryota > Metazoa > Arthropoda > Insecta > Diptera > Drosophilidae > Drosophila > Drosophila subsilvestris. Next base: position 3,493,092 of record JAWNNB010001724.1, on the reverse strand, counting down.
CATTTTGGAGCAGTCTTGTAATTAAATTTGATTTAAGATTCGTTATATCATGGGGAATTAGCATGAACAATCTTCCGAATTGTCCGAAATACGGAAGATTATAACACAAATATGTAGGTATACATACTATATATTAAGAGAAATAAATTCAAGCAAATAAATTAAAATTAATATATAAATAAATTCAGCAACAAAAACAAAAACGAAACAGAACAGAAGACAGAATAAATTTTTGCTTAATTTCGTTTCAAAGATGTTTCAAGATTTTCCATTTGCATAAAATGCTGCTATCCATCCACATACGATAGTATAGTTGATACATACATACAATACGATACCAGACGTACAGTTGAGAACATGAATGCTACGACGACGAAGAACCAGAATCTAAAAAAGTTAATTTCCAAAAACCGACAGAACCGATGGCTGCTGCTTCATTAACAAAAGGCAATAGACCTGTTCTTAGGCGGTTGCGGTTGGGGCTGCTGGCTGGCCCCAGAGATTAATTGCCAACATTTTGCATAATATATTCAATCAAAATCGAACGTCAATGAACGCGTAACCAGCCTCTACATTGAAATTAAGAGTTAAGACTTTCGATGGTATTTAATTTTTTTTTTTTTTGATATTTGATGAGAAAAACTTTAAATCGAAACCGAGAGTATGCGCCTGCGATTACGCAAAACTCTTAAAAATAAACTCTTTTATAATAAATATGAGCAATGGACAGATGGACCGAACGATGGACCATTAGATTGATTATTGTTTGTGCCACACGCAAAGCAAACTTTCCTCTAAAAATCCACTTATTGTCTTGTCTTGGTTGGTGGCTGCTTCTGCTGGTAATCTATAAATATTGATTGAGTCTGCCGCGCGCGAAGGTCATTAAAACGTTTATAGACATTTTTTGGGTATCATTTTATTTGCAAAATAGAACGACATTTGAATGTCAATTTACACAAATTGGTTCAGGGGTAAGGAGAGGTCCATTAGGAGCGACTACTGCCGGCGGCTACTAGATTAACTTGTCCGCTTTAATCATCCGCCTAAAAGGTTTCCTTTTATGGTCCGCCACAAGTAGATCCTAAAGATCAGAACAGGAGAATGTCTCTCGTTTGCTGACGTACATAATTTATGGCGTTTTTATTTGAATTCTTGTTTTTGGATGGGTATTTTCAGAATGTATTTTAAACAAGATTAAGCAAGGATTTTGTTTGGGGGATTATAGTTAGTGTCTGCCAAAAGCAAGTTTCAATCCATTAATGTATGCATCCCAAAAAGTTGAAACATTTCTTAATGGCTGGAAGGTGAATGAATTTCAATGAGCATCCGAGAGCGGAAAGACTTCTTTTGAAATATTCCTGTTCGGTTTTTTTTTATTGCTTGCAAAGAAAGTTCTTGGCCAAAACGAAAGTAAGAATAAGAGTTTGCTTTAGCTTTTGCTTTTGCTTTGTTTGAAAGTGAAAACCCCATTCGCTTAACTTAATTTCTAAAGATACTCTAACATGTTTTTATTTTCAATTTGTTACTCACAAATCCATCAACCGCTTATATCAGACCACCCGTAGATTTTTAGGCATTCAAAGTGTCACCTTTTTGGAATATTTTGTATGATATGTGCGTCAACAAGTTCCTTGAACTTCACACAGTTACCTCCTAAAATAGAACAAGGGAGAGGAGGCTGTCGAGGGAGAAGTGTCTTGGCTGTTATAGAATATTATATCACACAGCAAAATAACCAGTATCCCTCCACAATGACCATAATTCTGCCTCTCTTTATCGAAATATTATCATTTTAAATGGCCAAATTTCGAAGCACAAACCCAAAACAAGTGGACAATCCGGACAGTCCACATTTTGGGGGACATAAAAATAGTGCTGATCCACATCGTTAGATATGGTTTCTTGGGAGGAGCTACAGCTGGAGCGACAATAACCATAACTTGTATGTAAAATACATTTCACAACACTCTCAGATAAGAAACTTGTCTGAAATTCTAAAAGAAAAGTCCTATTAACACTCCATCGAACCGATCGAACCAGTGTGGAACGGATTCGAATTCTAATTTATGCGCACACTTTGCTCGGAATACATTTTTTTTTTTTTTTTTGCCGTCTATCAAATGAACTTTATTTTAGCAAAAAAAAATTTAAAAAAAAAATAGAATGCGGTTTGGCTGGGCTGTGTGCTGTGTGCCAATCATAAAAGTTCGAGCAGTTCTTCTTGATTTTTTGATGGTTTAGGTTTTTCAGATTTTGCACAGCTCTTTTATTATGTTCCGATATTAAGTAAGCTTTTTGTGCTAATGGCGGTCCAAAAATGTGACTAATTGAATTATTTCTATGCTAATTCTTCTTTGCTTTTATTTTCGAAATGGATCGTAAAATTTTTGGTGACACCCGAGATGTGCTCAGGGGGCTCAGAAATCAACGCTTAAATGTTGTTTAATTTTTGAACTAATCTTTACTTTATTTTCCGATTTCTAGATTAATGCTTGTTTTTATTTGTGCGATGCCTCAATGCCACTGGTTTTAATTTTGCTTCAGTTTGAACTCCATTTGATGTGTTTTTTTTTGCGGTTGGTATTTCCTGTGGACCAACGCTACTCGTATGTATGTTTGTATGTATGTATGTCGATAAATCATCGTTGATACTTATCTAAAAGAGCAGGTGTGGTGTTTAAGATGTTTTTTTTTTGAAGATGTTGATGCTCTTTTCAGCGGTTTAGGAATTTGGGGTTGGTATACTTTTAATTGGTTTTAATGATATTGGTATTTAAGTTAAGAAAGATCTATAATAAAATATTGGAGGGTATATGGTATCACATCACTTTTATGACCCACTGTAGGCACAAATCAAGACAGCTTAAAAACAACAATAAATGCATTGCCTGTGCATTTGCAGTGTGGAAAGAGAATTGGCCGAAAAAATAGCGGAACTTTGTCAGAAACTCTATTGTTTGCTATCTCCCTTACACTAATTATGGCTGCCTGCCTGACTTATCTCTCAGGGAGGCAAATATTCTGTTGCAATTGACAAAGAGAGAGAGAGAGCGTAGAGTGAGAGTTTGAGTGAATGCCGTTTGTTCCCCCCTCCTTTTCAGACAAAGCTCACAAATTGTGTCGCAAGTTAGCAACAAAATATCTCTCAATTCCCTCATTGCTCGATTTTGATTGTAATTGTATGTGCTGCTGCTATAGATAAAGCCCCTTTGCTCTGCCCTCTCCTCCAGCTAATCCTAAGCTACAATCGCAAGAGACATACATATTTAGCCCGTAAAAAGGCTCTGTCTATAAGACCCGAAGCAACCTTTTAGATGTGTATGGGCCTTCTCTTTAACAGCCCACAAAATTCCACTAAAAGGTTGAGCGCCTCAGTTTTCTGTTTGAGCTTAATTGGGTTTCATAAATCAAACAAATGCCTCCGCTTATAAATTAATAAATATTTATAGTATTAATGCTCTGGCTGGATTTTGAAACAATATTTAACATACTTGAGCGAATATTTGTGGCCAACAAAAGCCTCGCTTAAGCTCTGGTCAAAGTGTATCTCACACCCATAAACATAAACCCAAATCGAATCGAATTCGAGCCCCAAACGGAAGTACGAGTATATACATACTACAATATGGAATCACCTCTGAGGAAGTGGCCAAATCTCAAGTTTTGGTGTCGCAGCAAATGTCTTTTGATTAATTGCAACAAGATGAAGGAAATTTGTTTGCAGTTTTGTCCGAGGCATGTTTAACCTTCATTCCACAGCCCCTGCACCTGTAGCACCTGTGTAGCCCCGCCCTCATCCATCTAAATTTTAGCTATAATTTTTAGATACATGAAGTTTTTATGTATGTTCTTCCGAACCCCCCACCACCATTCCAAAGACTTGGCAATAATTTGTATGCAAATGATTTGTTTATGTCTGTTAGCAGCTGCTACTACCAGCAACCTCTACCTTGGCCACGACAGAAACAGAAACAAGTTCTGGGTGTCTGATATCATTGATAAGATGGCCAATGGCCAAGGGGACTAGACTATTCCACCGACAATTGCGGGCTGTCACTCCTCCCGACAGACAGACAGGCTGGCAGACGGACCGGCAGACTGGCAGACTGGCAGACGAGGCTCTACTGTCATTTGTCTTTGACATTATCTTGGGTTTTAATTGGCCGCAAATTCTTTTTGGCTCAAGTGAAATTCTCACGAATTTGTATGCTGGGCAGTGGAGCGGTTAACAGGAGCGGTTTTAATGTGTAAAAAGATGGCCCGAAGAGAGGTCTGAAAATGTGTGACAGATATTTGATGCTGTGCTACGATCTTATGTAAGAATATTTGCACAATTTCAAATTTGTTCGTAGGTTCCATCAAATGATACAAGTTTCTACCCGTTTCTACTCACTCCGCTTCTGTTCAAGTGTAAAAGACCCCAAGAATAACCCCAAATAATGTATAATAAATCTTTAAAAAACTCAGAAATGATGTGGAAATTAATTAAATTCTTTAACAAAATATATTTTGCTACCCATTTGCCCTCACACCCCTATTGTTTTAGCTTTAGAACACGTCATAGGCCTTTGGTTTGGTACTTTTGATTAATACACAACTTGACTAATGCATTTTTAATGAAACACCCCAGTGACATCATCCCAAATTGGTACGAATGGAGGCACAAATTCTACAAGAACTTCAAGAAGTTATAATTTTATCTGCGTACCACCGTACCCCTTACATTGTTTAAGCTTAGACAAATTCTCAGCGAATTATATGATATAATTTAATCGTAAATCGTATGTCAGCTTGTTTAATTTATGGCTACCCAAAAAGATGTTCAAGCGGATGTAAATGTATCTACGAATCTGCGTATCTGTGTGAGGCATTCGGGCATTCGTTTCCCTTTCACTTGGAGGCCATTCATTCCACAAACTTCTCGTTGCAGCAGCTGCAGCATGACATTAAAGGATTACGGACATTACTTGGGCGTTTTTTTAATCAAGACAAAAACCTAAAGCAACGTCCGGAAATGCCACAAAAAGAACCCACTGGAAAAAGAGAGCTGTGGAGAGCGGGATTCCATGGTTGATTTCATCTCTGAGATTTCACAAGGGCAACGGGGCAGGGAGTCATTCAACTTCGGTTACATAAGCATTCAGCATCAGCATCGATGATGCGTGCAACCCGGACTACTCGGAAGCAGCTGCTGCAGCAGCAGCAAAGGGACACTGGCGGTAGGTGGTGCGTGCATTGAAGGTCATCGAATGCCACATGCAACACGCTCTGGATGGGGATCAAGGGACTTGCCCTGCACGCAGGCAACATGACTCATTCGATTCGGTTGAACGATTTATGGACTCCGATTAAACGCCTTTTTGCATTCCCGCAGCCAGGCATCACCGACTGATTGCTTCTTGAGTCACAAACCAAGTGACATTTGGTATTTACACAGATACAAAACAAAAACAACGCTGCCCCTGCCCCTGCTGCCTGCCACACTTTTCTGTCTCTCTCTTTTATGGTGGTAGGCTTTCTAAATTTGGTCACAAAATGTTGGCCAATCTGCGTGACTTTTAGTCGCCGTGAATTCTGTTTTGTTTCAACATGAAATATTGATCTTGGGCGGCTGGGAAGTTGCGTAGCTCAAATCGAACTTGCGAGACTTCTGGCTTATTAAAACCGTATCTTAAAGTCGGATATTTATATATCGATTTGTGGTTTGATATTTCTGCAACTTTTGAATTTTGATCAACTTTAAATTTAACTCGTTTTGCGACTGATGATAGCTAAATATCTATTGGTTTTTCGGTGTGGTTTTGTTCTCCTCAAAGGTCGTTTCCGACCAACACAGCCAACAGCCTCCGTTGTGTATTGTGTGATGTGATCATAAAATTGTGTGGGGGCTGAAAATTCGCAACAAAAAAAAAAAACTACAGCAACAAAAATATACTATGTATATTTAAATTCCATTCGAGCTTAAATTTTTGGTTTTAAATACAATTTAAATATATATACTATATAATTTCTTTGTCCCTTTTTTGCTGATGCCAAAAATCCACCTGACTCACTTTTGCTGCTGGCGTTGGCTTGTCTTTTTTTTTTGATTATCTCCAAATGATGTTTAATAATTTAGCACTCAATGAAGCAGCTGTCAAAAATGCATTTGCATATGAACTAAAGTTGAGACAAAGTTGAAACGAAAAATCAGTTTTTAAATGCTTTACTTTTGTTTTTGCCTGTTTTTACATTTTTAGCCACTTTGGGGCACAGTTCGAGGCTTGCAAATAATGCAAAAAAATACTTAAGATATTTCAATAATGCTCTGCAAATGTCGAAGGCTTTGGGGTACAGCGCGTTTTCAGGGTTAAGATACTTGGCAATGCAAAAGGAATTTCGTGAATGTGTTTTAGTGTTTCAGTGTTCTGTGGTATGAAACTTTCAGGTAGTTTGGTGTTTATTTTACTGCAAGATTAAAGTAAAATAATAATAATGAATGGTGGCTCGGAAGTGTCTGTGTGGTTAAAGGAAGAAACATCTAGCCAAGGACGATTATTTTAAAATATGTAAAAAAAAGCTACTGACGATATCCTTGAATGATTCTATTTGAATGATAGTCCAATTCCATAATGTAATATTTCTTCAAAATACTATATGTCTCCATGTGTATAGCCTCGAATGCTATACAGATCAGGGACCAATCTCTACAGCCTTTGGCACATTATTTCTTTTAAAAATCCCACGTGCATGTGCATCTTTTATACGAATACCCGCACCAGCCGACATCCCCAGCTGCGCTACATGCTGTGTTCAGCTCCGACAGATACGATTTCTTTCTTCATTTTAATCGTTAACAATATATATAAAATGTCTCGATTCGATTCGAATTTAGCCTTGACTTAAACATTGTCATTAAATTCATCCTGTTTTATGCGCCCCAGAGAGCGAAGAAAAGGAAGCCGATTAATTTCTGTGTCAATTGCTGTCCTTAAGAGCAGCAAAAGACAGAAATATTTCCCGCAACTAAAACCGTAAATTAATCCGCAAAAAGTGCGTTAAATGTCAGGCAACTCAACGAGAAAACATTCTTAATCCGCATCTAAGCGGATCATCAAACGGAAACGTGTCGGAAAAGGTGTCTCAATTATGGCCAAATGGATTAAAATATAAGTTAGGCAATTTCCTAGACTAGACAGCATTCTAGAGGTTAATCTCTACTGTGGCTACTGTGTGTCGTGTCTGAGTTCATTTCAAAATATAGAAAATATGGTTATATATATAGAAATACCATTGATCAATGATTAATTCTAATAATGATGGCCGCCTCTTGCATATCAAAGGAACGAAAAAAATTAGTATACGGAAATCAAAAGATTTCTCGTGCAGCCAGTCGTTTATGCTTGATTTTTTTTGTGATATCCAAAAGCTTTAATTAAATCAATAAACCAACTAAATAGTAAGCGAACTATCAGAAAATAGCAACAAATATCTATCCATCTATCGGATCCATAGCTGAAATATCACTTTTCGATTAGGAATAAACTTAATTCAAACTAAAACACGAAAAACTCGAATTTTCAATTAAAAAAAACTGAAAACGTTCTGCGGGACAAACAAAACACAAAACAATAAAACATCCAAAAAAAGAAGAGATTAAACTAAAAAAAAAAACAAAGTAGCTAAATATCTTAAAATATTAATGAACCCCCCTGAAGAACCTGAAAGTGAACTTAAATTCTTGGGACACGCAAGCAGATCCTCCCCAAGAGAGAATCTCAATGAAAGAGAGTGATCTGAGAGAGTTCGAGTTCTTTCGGTGAAGTGCGAGATATATCAAGTATACGATCCGGTGTTCCGGCTGTGAGTTAGTTCAAGCTCATCTCTCTCCTCAGTGCTTGGACAAATAAATTAACAAAAGCCATTCAGGGTAGCTTTTAACATTGACTATTAGATACCCTTTCACTCATATGATTTGGGCAATCTTTTTGGGTTGTTATTGGCAACCAAATATATGAACATTTTTCTATAATTATTTTTTAGATATATATGGTCTAAAGAAGTGTCTTAGCAAAAGGTTTTAGTAGCAGATCTGCTATCCAAAGGTTCTTAGGTCTTTACCTCAGATCCCCTCGGAGACATCCTTGAGGAACGTTGTCGGAGTAGCGGTAATTGAGAACCTACTTGAGGGGTGTCCACACAAAGATCTGCTATCTGTTATATAAATAGATAAAAATCAATGCCTCAGGAGACTCATATATCGACACAAATACTGATGCTAATTATCGCAATAATAATACCCCCTTTACAGGGTATACAAATCATATGTTTAAAACCCGTTCCACTCACACACTCACGCACTTTAAGCCACAAACGCAAGCTCTGGCTCTGACTCTGACTCTGGAGACGCGCTGCTGCGGCTGCGGCTGCGACTGCTGCTGCTCTCAAGTACATTTTTGTTGAGCGCGTCTTAAAATTCGATTTCAGTCTGTCTTTATTTTTTATATTTGTGCTTCTTTTTTTTTGTTTTGTTTTGCGTCTGCCTCTTGGTTTATATGGCTAAGACGCGTTGCGTTCATCTTCAGTTCGTCCAGATCGGTCACCACGGTATGAGCTCTAGTTTAGGCTCCCCAAAGTAAATACATACTAAAAAGATCACAAGAGATCTCATAAGATCTCTCACAAGATCCGTGATCCATCTCACATGCAAGAAAAAAAAAAAACACACAACACCAAGAACTGTACTAATTACAAGGATAAATAAAAAAAATAAAAGAAAACCGAAAGGAAAAACTGTATAGTGTAAAATCTGAGTGTCAATATATAATGAATATTTCTTCTCTTTTTCAAGATTGGAAATTGGATAACTCAAGTTTATTCCATTTGTAAAATTTATAATATACCTAAATAAATATTTACTGGAGCGTTGCGTTGTGTCAAAAATAAAAACTTAAAAAATTCGTTGCAAAATGGCGCGTGCAGTTTGTTGCATGGTGAGTTTACCAAAAAAATAATAATACAATTTTTGAATGTGTTTAAAATATATAATTAAAAATCTTAAAAAAATTGGAGGAAGGATTTTGAACGGCAGGACTATATTTTTTGTATTAAATTTTGAAAATATTTATTTTGGAAAAATTATGTACAGATATTTCAAATAATTTCGTGTATTCCATAATTATTGAGCTCATTTCCGTCTGTCCTCAACACTTGGCAAGCGCTAAAATTAAAATCAAACAAGAGAACCAAATAAATAGAGGGAAAAAATGCGTCTGACTCGAATATTTGATTGCAAACAAACAAAAGTTGCGATATGCAAAGCAACAACTACCCGCAGTAAAGTTTGAAGGCTTCAGAGCACATCAGAATGCAGCAAAAGTACAGCCAGAGAGTACATATTTCTACAACTACTCTGCTCTTTAGTATTTGTAGAGCTCCATAACTCATCAACGAATGATTCCAATTTCAATAACGATGTCATTTCTGTGTAGTACAAATTTTATGAGCAGACAGACAGCAAGTCCGGGTCAAATTTTGTTACTATTTTCGGTTTATTTGCACAAGTATTTGCTTGAATGCAACTTAGTTGAAGGGAAATGAGTGGTTAAACGAGTAGTACGTACGAGAGGGGAAAATAAATGGTTTGTACGAATGGCAATCATCAGGCCCGGCATTTTACTAAACAAACAGAAAACGAATACCGGCAATTTCGTAAGCGTTATTCGATGAGTAGCACTACTATTTGTATTAGCCGCAACGCAAAACGTCTTGCCCATGTTTTTTCCCAGTTTTTGTCATTGAAATCCAATCGATATTCGTAATTTGTGAAGTTTTTTTTTTTTACATAGAAGATGCGTCAATGGCCAAAAATGCGGCGACACAACACAAAAACACACAATCAAACAAAAGCTAAGCGAATTTCTGGCCAAAAGTGAGAGATAAATTTGTACTAAATGATATTGTCGGAGGGGATATGCAAATGATTTTAAATCATTTGTTACTTTTTTTGTTGGTGATTGTTGTGGGGTTTATTTAAAGTCAAATGATTTGCTTAGTTCCGTTTGAGTAAGATATTTGAGAAAGTTGCGGTACAATCATATGATATTTAAAGTCAAGGACTTGCTTCATTAACAAACAAAAAACTATCTAAAGAGAGTGTTAATTTGATTAAAAGCCCAGCAAATTCTTAGATAATATTTAACCAAAATATGCTAATTGTCTCAAAAGGTACAGATACCCAAAAATGTATAAAGTATAAAGTGTCATAATGATGTCGCGATATCATCTTCACTTTGCATTAGAAGCAAATTGTTTTTGGCTTTTCGGGATTCTGTCACCTGCCAAAAGGCCCGCACTTTCCTCTCTCTCTCTCTCTCTCTCCTCACTCCGGGGTCTCTTGACCCTTCTTTTCCAGCTTGGGGTTAAGCTTGTGGCTCAGAGAATTTATCACGACAGCATGCGGCTTATTTCTGTCAGACACGTACGAAAAAAAGTGGTAGGAGCAAAAGATTGTTTATGCCCTGCGGCAACAAGCGTTGACAGGCCATCGTATCATTTTGGCACAGAATTCTGGGATTTCTTTAGCGCTCCGCTCCCACTCCAAAGCTGAAGTTTGTTTGTGGAATTTTAAAGAGTGTGCGGAATTTTCATCTGCTTTTTGAGAGGCAGAGATTTAATCGGACGGGACACAGTAGTAGGCAAAAAGTTGAGTTCGAGTCATAAAATGTACTCATGAGTGGAGTGTCTGGCATTCATAAACAGTTTGAAATAAATTAGGGGGATTTATTCGGTTGTAAAAGAGAGTGTTAAACATGTGGGACATTGTATGAGTTAAGTTTACAGTTAGCGGAAGCCAAAATAGAAGATTAAAGAATACATAAAAAACTGTATTTTGCAAACTTCTTCCCTGTTTGAAGTTCTGTTCTTGAACCCTTTACGTAAGAGTTCACGGAACTCCATGCCACGTCCCATTCACTTTTATTGCCCATCCATTCTAAGCATTCTTTCCGTCTAAACTCTTCATCTCCGTCGTTTCTTTTTCGCTTAACTTTCGATATTTAGAGACTCCCAAAAGATTGTGGTTTGTCTGGCACTAATTTATGGATCTCTTGGCTAATTTTAATATCAAAATCTATAGATATATATTAAGAGTGTGGTGTGTGTATCTATAATGAAAAATCTAGAAATGCAAATGAGCTTTTGTGGTGATTGCCAGCCAGCGATTAGGAGAGACAAAGACTGACTGTTTTTGTGGGCAGAGGAGGAAGTCTTCGTTCGGTCTCTTTGGCTTGAACGAAAAATGTTATGCGAATGCCCACAAAATGCCAAAAGTTGAAAGTAAAAGTTTGTATTTGTATTATTTAAAATTAATATGATGTCACTCCCGAAAGTGATGTATAAATGAATGCCAGAGTATCCGAAACGGTTTATTTCTTAATTATTCCCATAAATCTGTTCTGATTTGGGAAGGGGAAGGAAGTCCAGTTGACAGTTAAATGTACATTCAATTCACATCATTGTTTTTGAGAGATCTGATGTCGAATGAACTCCATTTGCTTTTGGTTCTGCTCTGTTAGAATACTTCTAGACACTGCTGCTAATTAAAACAACAACTTGATGAACTCGAACTTGAAAGGTTCCCCCTAATATCAGGTTCGACCTGTTTCTCAATCGAATTTTATCGATCGAATCTAATTTTTTGGGCAGATTTGTATGGTGGGTTACAAAAGTTTGCCATGTTCTAATAATTCTTTTGTCATCAATATTTGTTGCCGGGCAAGGCTAAGGCGCTCATTAAAAAGTGTTTGTTTGACATTTTTGTATGCCTTGGCTTATGTTAATTATTCGATTTCACAAACACGAAAGAAATTTCACAATTTCATGCCAGCAGGCGCAGCAACCGAACCCGAACCCGAACGAATGAAACTGCATCCCACAAACTTGTGTCATCGATTAAGGTCAGCGATTCCCCTCCGCATAATCGGTTGCATTTTGTTTTTTTTTTTTTAGTTGTTTATTAAACATATTTCTCTCTGTTCCAATGCATATGGACTCATGCCATTTTGACCTTGAAACGTATTGAATACTTGAGGTTTCGCCTCTAAAACCGCCAAAGGGCAAAAAGCAGTCAAGAGTCTGGAGATGGAGATGTCTTAACCGGTTTGTTTTTGGAGCCGCCGGAATGATGATGATCATCATCATCATCGAGAAAATGTTGTAGCTGAAATCATGTTAACAGAAAAAGCAACATCTCTGGTGCGTGCAAATAAGTCGATTAATAAATTTTCAAGTTATGCAAAAATAGCAAAAAAAAAAAAAAAAAAAAAAAAACTTGGCAAAAGATTCATTGGCTCATTGTGCATACATAAGAACGCATGGGTTCGTTCTCAAGGCGTAGCGTTCTGTGGTTTTTTTGGGTCATGCCGCCACAGAGTTAGCCACTTGTCTTCGAATGATCTATGTGTGCAACGCCTCAGAGCTGACGTGCCACTTGATTTACGGCATTTGCAACTCAAACTGAAACCCAAACTGAAACTCAACTAAAAGTTATACCTCTTCTTTTGTGTCTCTCTGTGGCCCACATTTTTTTCGCTCTTTAAGTTTGGCTTTTATAATTGATTGGAAATTGATTTGAGGCTTGGCAGCAGCAGCAGCAGCCAGCCCCCATTCACTCAATTGAAGTGTAGACTAATTAATTATAGCAAATGAATTTATCAGTCTGTGGCCTAACCAAAAAAAAAAAAGGGGTGCAAAACACTAAGGCCATAGAGCGTGGGTAAAGTTTAAAGTATATAATGAAAGGAGTTTTGATGGTCTTGAAAGGAGTGTTGTTTAAAAAGTGAATATTTAACGAAAAATCTGAAGAGAAAGTTTGCCTAGAACACTTTATTTTTGCATTGCTTTTCAACAGAAAACATGTAAAACCTGTTAAACGTTCATTCATCCCTAAAGAGCATTTTTTCCTTACTTCTGAGGAAATTTATTCCAGCAATTTCTGATCAATTTTGTGTGGAATATACCCTCTATAGTCCTACTATCCATTCACTTTGTACACCACCTTCTGCACAAAAGACAAATCAATCATTTTGCCACCCCGTTTAGCTCGACTTTTAAGCCCTAAAGAAAACTTTCAACACGTTAGGTTGCCGGACAAACTTTTCAGGTGCCTGTGAATGTAATCAACTGTCGATAAGCCAAGCTAAAAATCAATAATCCCATGAAAATTATGAAAAACTTTTGTAATACACGCTCGAAACCATCCCTCCCTGAGACACTCACTCAATGATTCATTGAACTCTTTGCCGAGGCTTGAACTTTATTTATTATGAAAAATGTGGGCCTTACAGAGGCCTGCCATCGGGGGTGTTGGAGAGAGCGAGAGAGAGAGATGGAGAACGACCTCCGTTGTCAGCAGCTGTTTGATATTATGGCATAATAAATTATAGTCTTTTTTATAGATATTTTTCATGGAGATATGGGAGCAGTCGATTTGGCAACAATTTAAACTTGAAGATATGCCAATCAAAAGACAGTTAGCTATGTATATATGTATACGCACCAATCCGATACGATGCCACCGATTTGCATTAATGAGATTTCATATTTCGATGCCGTTTTTCGATGGTCAAATAAATTTGGTTTTTTTTTATGAGAAATTCATTTGCCTTTTGTCTTTGGTTTCCTTCACATGGTTTGGTTTTCATTTTATTTGCTCCCACAATATACAACAAAAAAAAACAAAGAAATTATTGACCTTATCCGCAAATCTATGTATAGCGGGTGTTAACCATTGTTATCCAATATAATTACCAGGCATCTCTTTTTAAGCTTAAGATAAACCCTCAGAGACACACAAAAATCAATAGAAAACGGTGACAACGAAATTTAGATACCCTACACTGTGGTTTGTGTACCATAAGAAGATTATTTTATGTGTTTAATGTAAGAATTCTGTTGAATAATCTGAGTCTATGGAAGCTTTGCCAAGTTTAGCTAATTTTGATCGTGAATCAGAGCTCGAAAATAGCCTTTTGCGCACACAATGCAAAGTGGGAGAAAAAATACAAATTCGATTCGGTTTTTGCAGACAGTGGAACTCTTGAGCAATGCGCACTCTTTTTTTGTGTGTCTCCTTTTGGATTCTTTTATGGTCGATCCACAGGCAGCCAAAGCCTCCGCAAAGAGATAAGCTTTGTCTCTCACACCCACCAAAACAACAACAACAAAAAGAAACCTTTGCATTTGCGTGTCTCGAGTTGTCGTTGTTATTGTGAGACATGTTCACTCATGTTCGGCCGCAACTGAAAATACAAAGCAGAGAGCGCAAGCGCAAAATATGTATTAAAATTGAGATAGGAGATCGGGTTGGCGCTTCGTTTTGTGTCAGTGAGCAAATCGCATTGTAAAAATAATTACCAGATATCTCTTTAACCTTAAGACAAACCCTCCAGACACACCACACACACACACACCCTCATCGATCGAAGAGTTGATGGAGGCACATAATTGGAGGAGGCTCTCAATCTATCAAAGATCATAAACCAATCGAACTATTATTGTATTTAGCATAATGTGAAGGTCTTCTTCGTGTGGCTGTCGTCTTCCTTCTGCTGTTTAGAGACATATTTAAGAAATATGACTTGATTGCCTTTTATGAATTCTAATAATACAACTCGTTTCTGATAAGGAAATGGCCACAAAGCCGGAACCGTGTGGATTGAATTAAATTAACGACATGAAGAATTTATGCTAATCCAAGAACAAACAAAAACTATAACTAAACGAAGCAAAATCCCCAGATTATGTGGGGCATACTTTCAATGAATTTATTGATTAAAATCACTTTTAGTGAGTGCCACTCCAAAATGTCGACAAGTGCATTAAGAACTCGGTTAATTGTCCATTAAACTGTCCGTCAGTGGAAGCCAAGCCAAACCACAAGTTTGTCTTCAACTTTTAAGTCATTTTAGCAAGAGTGTCTGACATTTTTCGCAGCGACTGTGACAAATCGAAGGAAATTAGCATAGTATAAAATCAAGTTCCAGTTCTAGTCTTAAACCGAAAACCGTCTGCTGTCAAAAACGTTTTTTTGACGAGGGAAGCCGCCAAGAAGGAATGCTGTGTTGTGCTTTGATTATTTTATGCCTTTGACATTTTGGGGCATTTTTTTTTTTTTTTTTTTTTTTTTTTTTTTTTTTGGGAACGAATCGAACCGGATCTAAATGGGGCTGCTGCGGGGATGGTACGAGACGGTAAAAACGAGCTCGAAATTTCCAAGTCTTTTTAGTTGGTTTTTGTTGTTGCTGTTGTCTGTTTGAGTCATCCATGTCTCATATGCAAATCCAAAGGCAGAGTCAAAGCCGTAGTTAAAGTCTTACATTTTAAGCACTTTGTGGTCTGAGTGTGCGTGGTGTGCGTGTGTGTGCGGGCGTGCATTGAATGTGACAAATCTTTTCAACAGCTGTTACCATTAATCATTTTTTCTTTTGTGATTTTTTTCAGGTCGTTGCTTGCATCTTCTTGGTGCAATGCGTTTACTCTGCCAAATTCGATGCAGAGAATCGTCGTCTTATACTCGATATAAACGATCAAAAGACAACGAATACACAATATTATTCCTCAAACTTTGACACAAGTAAGTGACGAACACGTTAACCCTACCCTTCTTCAAGTAACCATTGCGCCGCTGTCTATAACGTTGTAATAAGCCTGCTTATAAATTCCATTCCAAAGAAACATACAATCAAAACAAAAAAAAAAAAAAAAACAATCCATTAATCTATGTAAAGTATTTTCGTAGAATCTCCTTGTATTTGTAACTATCCTTTAAAAAAAAACCCCAACTATCCACCCATTCCATGCAGTTTAGTTAGTGTTTTTTTCATAGATAAAACCAATTTGTTAATTGTAGTTGTTAGTACTAGTAGTACCTTAGTCTTAAGTATTTGTATACCCCCCTACCAACCCACCCCCCACCATTCGTTCTTCATTAGAATGTCCCTTGTAGTATGTTCTTTTGTAGCAGCTTTACTAAAAATTTCACCCCAGTAGAAATCGTAGACTCAAATTGTAAATATATATATATATACGCTCAATCAAATCAATCAATCAATCAATCAAACAACCATTCTATCTATATATCTCCTCTCTCTCTCTCTCTATCACTCTATATGTCTCTTTTTTCCTTCTCTATGCAACTATCCCTCTTTCTTTTACATACTTTTCTTGTATGAAAACATGAAATTTTATATGAAAAAAAAGCTTTGCATACTCATACCCTCCTCTCACAACAAAAACAAAAAGAAACCCAACCAAAAATAAACTAGTTAAAAAAAAGTTTATACAACAACAAAACTCAACAATCAACAAAACAAAAAAAACTCCACAACAACAACAGCACACAAAAAAACACCAACATTTTCTATATACTATATAAAAACAAATCTCATATGTCTAGGACTATTCCTCCAAAGGCAATTTAATAATAATATGCTAGCTTGAGAGCCAAAGAGAGCACTTTTGCGTGCTTGGCTTGTGTGGCTCTATCCTGTGGCTTTTGATTAGCGCTAAGCAACACTCTCACTGACCACTGAAACTTTTATCTGAAATGAAATGGAAAGGGTAAAGAGCCACACTAGAAATTTCTTTACACGTTGCGGCATCTTATTGTTAAAATGTCTTTGGTTAAACGAAACCTTTGCGGCGCTTTATACGACAGATTTTTAGGTTCAGAAGAGAGTCAGTCAGGATGTTAGACGATATCAATAGAAAGATAGGTTTCTTAGGGATATCTGATACATTTTACAGGTTTTGTCACACACCAAAATCACACACACACACCACAAACCCCAAGTTATACCTCTAAAAACATTACTCTTTCAACAACAAAACAACAAACAACAAACCCAAAACAACAACCTCAACCACAACGAACAAATTCGTAAACGATCGAAACAAAAAAAAAAACAAAAACTAGATGCCTATCGCTATGGCTATGATGTGGGAAAGACAGGGAACTTCCATCACGAGACTCGTGGACCCGATGGCGTCACCTATGGCTGCTACGGTCTGATCGATCCCTATCATCTGCTCCGTGCAACACACTATGTGGCCGATGCCCATGGCTATAGGACAGTGGAGCCAGAGAAACCCGTCGAGACTTTCCCGCCGCATTTGTACAATGAGACGGATGGTGGTCCCTCGGCGCCAGGCATTCTGCTGCAGTGGCACGAACTCTATTTCCCCATTGGATGTGGCAAGTTTGCCGACGGCGCCCAGTCGGGTGTGCCGTACTTTGTGGAGAATGATGTAAGGATGCAAAGGAGGAGAAGGAGAACTCTGTCTCTAGATCAAATCCTCACTGATATATGTATATCGATCTTCTAGTATAAGAAAAAGGAGGGTAGCAAGGATGCCATACCTTCGTTCTCGGTGAACATTCCGGTACTGAAGGGTTCCGACCAGAAGAGTCTGCCCATCCACAAGCCAACGGGTCCGCTGGTGCCCCAGGGCACTGGTCTCTTTGGCACCGACAAGGGACACACGCATCGCGAATATCCCGGGGATCAGGCGCCATCCTTCCAATCAGTGAACACCCTGCTTCCGGGCAGCAACAGTGAGAACTGATTCCTCCGATCGCCTCCCGGCCACGGACTCTAGTCTCTCGTGTTCTTTTAGATGATGGCCAATACAAGCCGGATGGCAATCCCTATAACCATGTGGTTGGTCCCAACGGCGGCAATGGCGGTAACGGCGGCAGCGGCTCAGGAGGCGGCAATGGAGGATTCGGTGGATTTGGACCCAACGGCCCTGGTGGTCCAAAGGGACCCAATGGACCGAACGGACCCTTTGGTCCCCCTGGACCGCCAGGCCCCTTGGGCCCGGTCGGCGCGGGAGGCGGAGCCTCAGGAAAACCGGTATACAAGGATGGAGATCGCACAGGATTAGGATCGGGTCAATATAATGCCAATGGCGATGGTACTGGTCCCGGTGCCGGCTCCGGTCTTGGCTCTGGCGATCGCTATAGCACTGGCAATGGCAACGGCGTCGGTGCTGGCAACCGTTATAGCACTGGCAATGGCAACGGCGTCGATGCTGGCGATCGCTATAGCACGGGCAGTGGTGCTGGAGTCGGTGCTGGCGGCAGCTATCGTCCTGGCAGTGAGGGTACCTACACGAGCACCTACACACACACCGATACCGGTTTTCCTGGGGCCATTGGATACGTATCAGGTTAGCCTTCCTCCACCAACAACAAAAAAACGCCCCACCCCCACCTGGAGATCAAAATTTGAACGAGCTGTGGAGGATTTAGAGAGGATATTAGAGTCTTCCACTCACGATTGAACAATAAGGGCGAAACAATCCCCGAAATGTTCGTTCAAATTTTGCTTCTTTCAAGGTTTTTCTCTCAAGTTCTTTAAGCAATTCCCTTAACTTATGTTTATGTCTCTTCTTAGATGATAATATTTAATTTTAAATTTTAAACTATTTTAAGATTCACTTTCGTTTACTTTCAGCCAAAGATCAGCAATATAATATTGTATTTTTTACACATTTCCTTTGACTATTTTTTGTTTGTTTGGAAATACTCGAATTCTATATCCAGAAAGCACCAAAAACACACACTATATACTATATGTTTAGGCGATAATAGGGCACGATTTTTATTAGAGCACCTCTCTCTCTCTCTCTTTCTCTCCCCCCCCAAAACGAGCGCACAAATTCCACAAACTATATATATCCTATATATATGTATATCCTTTCTATATAATTTATATGCACCGAAAAAAAAAATGTTGAAAATGAAATGAATTTTTTATACAAATTCTCATAAAAAAAAAAAAATAATAAAACACTGATATATGTGTATTTACATACATATATATCAATCATGCTTGCACCGATTCTTCAGATATACACACACACACACCACACACAGATACACCCCACACACATACACATACACTTTCATATATTGTACAATAATTGCACCTTGAAAAAAAAAGAAAGAAAAATACTCGCTTGAGCAATGGAACCAAAACTAACCCAAAGAACTCCTTTAATTCCTTTAACCCACTTATAATCGATATATATTTTCGATACCCATTAATCAATTTCTGGTCTAACCTAACCCCCCCATATGCTATATAGATATTGATACTAACAAACCATTATCCTTGATATTTTTTTGCCGCTTTTGTTGTTATGATTTTTGTGGTGTCGGTTGTCGCGGACTCCCCTCTGATTTTTTTCCCTTATTTTTGTAGCACGTTTTTATTTGTATTGTAATTTAGTTACTGATTACTGTAGTTAGTGATTAGTGTAGCTAGTAGTTGTACTAGTAGTTTATTTGAATTGAAAACCATTTTATGAATTTTTTACTAATCGAACGATTTTCCAACCCCCCTATGCTCTCCCCCTCCAGACAACGGTAATTATAGGGGTGAAAGTGGACGTTACAACGGTAAGCACCACACTAGCTCTTCAGATCCTTTGGAGCAGCGTATATTTATATATCCTTATTTCTTCGCATGTTAGGTATTAATGATGGCAAATATTATCACGATGATTCGGGTAAATATGTTCACGTTGAAGGCCCCACCGGTCCGCCAGCACCACCATATGTCCACATTGTGGGACCCGAGGGCGGCTACGGCGGTGAGGGCGGCAATGGCGACGGCGGCGGTGTAGGACCAGGCGGTCCCAACGGCCCTGGAGGACCCAAGGGACCTGGAGGTAAGCCGAGCAGAAAGGGACCCACGTAAAGAATTATTCTCTAATCATTGATGACTTTTGTTTAGGCCCCAAGGGACCCAACGGACCCAACGGACCACCCGGTCCACCTGGACCACCAGGTAAGCTTGAGATAAAGAATCCATAGTCCTCTAGGGTCTTGACATATTGTGTTTCAATTCCATCCAATCTAGGACCTCCCGGACCAAATGGACCTACTAGACCCGGACCTAAAGGTAGGTCTCAGATTTCTCTTCATTCAAACAACAAAGCTAAATAAATCCTTTCTAAAGGACCTTTCGGACCTCCCGGCCCACCCGGACCTCAAGGACCAACCAGGCCAGGACCATATGGACCTCCCGGTCCACCCGGCCCCACACGCCCAGGACCACCAGGACCACCTGGTGAGAAAACCAAATTCTACTCTTAAAAAGTTCCCCAAAAATTAACACAAACATTTTTTTTCCCTAAGGACCAACACGCCCAGGACCTCCCGGCCCACCGGGACCTTCTCGTCCTGGCCCACCGGGACCTGACCGTCCAGGCCCGCCCGGACCCGACCGCCCAGGACCACCGGCGCCACAGCCACCAAACAACAACCGTGTACCCCCAACCACCGATCCCAGGCATTCGGACAAGGATACGCCCGGATACCTGCCGCCAGATCAACCGGGTAAAATCTCGATACCACCCCAACCATCCTACTCACAAACCATTAAGATCGAACCACCCACGAGGCAACCCGTGATCAATTTCAAACCCAATTACGAACACAATAGCGATTATGTGCAAAAGCAAAATCCCCCATCCAAAACATCCACAGCAAAGCCACCACTAACCTATATTCCTCCTTCTATCCCACAACCACAAAAACCTCAACCACCACCACCTTCCCAATACAACCATGTTCCTGTTCCTGTTCCCGTTCCCAATGTTCCTGTTCCCGTTTCACCATTCCAAACGACAACGATTGTACAGCCAAAGGTCCCGGCTATCATTATTGAGAAGGATAATAGGCCACCAGTAACAATCGGTAATATTGATATCCATACAGTACCACAGAGACCACACAACGTTGTACCACACACACCACCCCCACCGCCCACTCCTGCAGTGGTGACACGATACGAAACGACGCCACGAACGACTCCCAGACCGACTGCCTATCAGCCATCCACACCCAGACCATTTGAAAAGGTCTCCAGTCCACCCATACAATACCATACGCCACAGGTGCCACAACAACCAACACCGTACAGACAACCCCCGTACAGCAGACGAGGACGACGACAACGACGACAAGACCACAACAATCATATGTTGTTGAACCAAAAGTAACGCCACGTCCCTCTCCACCATTGCATGTGCCTGCGTATCCGAACAGCGGCGACACCTGTGTCTGCAACGATAAGACGCACCACTCATCGAAAACCACTCAAAGCACCACAAGCACCCACTCCTCTACCACTAGCAACAACTATCCCCAAAATCCTGCCTCTGTTGACTTTAACAAACAATTTTCCGGCTTCAATGGACAAGCGAACTTTGGCAGCATAATCAATGCCATGTCACTCACACAATTGCCCGTGATACCCCAAGCACCCGGGCATCCGGCCTTCTATCCGCCGGATAAGATACCCAAGGGTGCTGTCATCGCTCTCATGCCGGTGGTCATCCTGCCACAGGAGTACTACTCGAATTGCGACGAGAATTCCATATACACAAGCGACAAACAGCAGAACAGCATTGTCGATCCCTTCCCGCTGGGCGTACAGCCAGCGGCCATACCGAATGCCTTCAGCCTGCATTCGGTGTTCACGGGTGGCGCGCCCAAGGATCAGTGCATGTGTCCTTGCTCATGCACACAGAATTTGCCCAGCAGATTGCACAAGAAACGCGAGACGAGCGAAAAGGAGGCCACGGAGGTGAAGGCCGAGGCTGAGGCGGAGCTCAAGGCTGCTGCTGCCTCTGAGGAGGCGAAAGTTGAGATTAAACCTGTTGCGGCTGCCTCTGACGAGGCTAAAGTAGAGATTCCAGTCGTTCCTGCTGCCTCTGAACAGGATAAAGTAGAGATTCCAGCTGCCTCTGATGAGGTTAAAGTAGAGGTTAAGCCCATTCCTGCTGCCTCTGAAGAAGTTAAAGAGGTTCTACCAATACCAGCCGCCTCTGAGGAGGTTAAGGCCGAGGTTAAACCCGCTCCAGCAGCCTCTGAGGAAGCTAAAGCAGAAGTTAAGCCAGTAGCAGCCGCCTCTAAAGAGGTTAAAGTAGAGATTAAACCGGTAGCAGCCTCCTCCGAAGAGCTAAAACCAGCAGCTTCTGAGGAAGCTAAAGTTCTCGTTGATCCACTGCCAGTTGACGAGATCAAGGAGACTAGCGACGACAAGATCAAGGTTGAGACTACGAACTAAGACAACGGCCCTGACGCCCTGACGATGAAAAACCCTCTCCCAGATCCCGCTTTTAATCCCGTTCCAGAATCCTCCTCCCAAACCTCCCGCTCCCAAAATGAAAAACTAATCCAATTTCCAGTCTTAGCGTCTAAGTGTTTTGAAGTTGAAGAATCCATTGATGTGTTCGCTTTTTTTTATTGTTTCTTGTGTTAAAAACTGCCTGTCAAATTGTAGTCGAAAATAATTCCCACTTAAGAGAGCGATGCAAAATGATGAAAAATGCGAAAGAAAATTGTAAGAAAAAAAATTGTTTTGTGACATGTTGTTTATTATGCATTTTGTGTATTCTTTTATTATTTTGTATTTTTATGATTTCATTTCGTTTTATTTCCTTATGTCTTTACCAACTTTAGTTTTTAGTTTATTTAATGTCTACTCTAATCAACGATTGAGACGGAAATATTGAATTGTTATATGTCAAGAGAGCAACTTAATGAAATTAAATAAAAATTAAGAAAAATAAAAAACGCGTCTTACTGGTGGGCGAGGGGAGAAGCTAAGCCAACAATTTGGCACGAAGATGGGGTGGCTATCGGCTATGTCCAGGCCTCAGTGCATATGTACCTTATTTTTGTTTTCCTTTGCGGATCATCTAGTCCACGTCTGACGATTCAGTACAGAAGAAGAAACCTGAGTCCACTCCAATCCCATTGCTCCCAATAAATTGTTCAGGGAAATGTATTTTCTTAAATCTATATACGATTGGAGGAAAGAGAATTCTCCACCGATTGGGGGCAATGGCATGCCATTACAAGATCTCTAAAGTATTTCCAGAGTTGTTGTATCACAAAGTTGAACATTTTTCTGGAAATTTCTGTCTCTTTCTCTCTTATTGCGATGTCAATAGTGGCGCCATACGCCGCAATTTCGTGGAACTATATTTAAATAAAAAAACTATAATGTAAACCCCTAAAAGTACACTCTGACGTTTTAAAGTTCATGTAAAATAATGATGAATGTAAAATTCAGACTTTACTTTTCGGAAAGCCATTGAAAACCATTTTCCTCTCTAGGTCGTGGCCGCATTTTAAGTTGTTGCCTGACTGGAGCATGGCGCATGGAGCTCGCTGTTTTTCCTTTGGCCACAAAAAAAAAGAGAAAAAGTTGCTTTCAGCTAGAACACGCCCCAGAAAATCACGAAAAGGCTTTCCCAGTTCAGAGCCTCGAGTCAAAGAAGAAAAGTTGCTTATTACATTCCAAGAAATTTGAAAATATATAAATCTTTATGGAAAAATAAGTAGGAATTATGTTCAAAGATGCCCTGCCCTCCCCTGGCCATTACCAGTGGGTTTTCCAAGGGCATAAAGGAATGCCTGACTATTCAGTGAAGTGTTACAAAATGTAGAAGATTTCTGTTGCACTGTCATCTCTTGGTCAAGTTCATTTGCTTGCAACCATTTTATTTGCTTTTCCATGCGTTTATTGTGTCAGACAACAAAAATTCCCCTACCCTCCCGCTGTCAAAATATCCAATGAGTATTTGAAATGGTATTAAATGGATTATTCTGGTTACTGCATCAGAGAAAAAAAAAAGAAACAAAAGAGAGGAGGGAAACCCAAAATCGTTGGAAATTAAACCTTTTTTTTGTTTTTTAAACTTCCTGTGCTTCCACTACGACGAGTGCTTCGAGTTGGTACAAGCAGGCAGCTGCAAACGCAAAATATTTATACATATGTATGTATGTATGTATGTACCGAGGATCAGGGACAGAGAAATAAAAATACAAAATGCATACGGTATCCGGTGGAGACTATGGACAGATAATGCATAAACAAAATGGAATGTCAAATGAAAATGCATGCAGACCAAGAGTTGAGACCCAGACTCAGGACCGAATGCAAAAAGCCAAATAGATACAGTATGCCAAGGGAGAATGAAAGAACGAACAACAAAGGGAATGCTGATAGGGGTGTTGTGTCTCTGTACTTTGTTTCTTGTTGTTGTTGGACTCTACTTTGGTGCCCACCGCTGCAAAAAGATCAAATTAAAGTTCTTCATTCTGCAGCCAAAAATATCTTTAAACAATTGTTTTGCCTTTTGCGTAATATTTTGCCTATTGTGTCGCCTTGAAATTGATGTGTAACCCAGTTTTTTTTTTTTTTTTTTTGGTGTCTTTCGATGGATTTTACGACTTTGTGACAAGTCAATAGCTAAAGTTTTGTAATGCCCGCATGGTAACCCCCACCCATATAACATTTCACACATTGTTTCTATCACTATCCCACATTTAGGTGTGGTCAGGTTAGGGCTCATCGGTACTTGAACCTTTTATGAATGAAACTTCCACAACGATTATGAAATCTAGAGTTGATTCTGTTTGAAAATTATGCAAGACCAAGCCACAGCACACACACACACACCATTCATAAGAGTCAAGTTTTGTAAATATTTGTGCCACAAACTTTCTGTGGATAATTGGAATTAAAGATATACTAAGCAAGCAAAGAGCGGCCCACTTGAAAGAAATTCGATCTGTGAACTGTGGATAAACAAAGTGAGGATTATCGAAGCGGAGGTTGTTTCGTTTCGTTTCGTTTTTTTTTTTTTTGCTTTTTTTTAATATTTGTGTTTGTTAAAGTTTTGTGAAAGATAAATAGCTTGACGAAAAAATTAAACACGCACTGACTCCAAAATGAGGCATTTATTTTGTCACTTTGCGAATATTATTTAATAATAATAGCAGATAATCGCACAGAAAAGTGTCTAGAATTGAGTATCATTTAGGGTTGCAGTTCCCTCAGTCTCTCGACAAAAGTTCTCTCCAGGTACATATGTACGAATCTTTACGAATCGTTTTGGCCATGCTTACATGACGTATGAGTAATAATACTGAACTTGAGACAAACAACAAAACAAAACAACAAAAAGTGCGACAAGTGCGAGTGTTCGCGATGGTGGTGCAGTGGGGTGTCGGGGTGGGGGAAGTCTTTGTTTGTCTCTGTCTCTGTCTCTCTGTGTCGGTATCGTTGGCTGTATCTTTGTATCTCTGCTAGAGGGGGCGGGGGGTACGCGCGCGTCTTGAAGTTTGAGGAACGTAGCAACTCAGCCGTAAAATGAAAAATATAAATTGGCCTCTCCGTCTGAGAAGCAGAATTATTTAACGTACAACAGTCGCTGTGAATAGACGTTGTCTTGGCTACCACTTTGGCCAGCTCTCCGAATCCAAATAAGTTCCTTTTTTTAGCTACACAAAAAACCCAAGAAATAATATGTTCAAGCTATTTATGCTAATGGTGAGTGTTTCGTGGTCCAATTTGTTTGTTAATTTTCATAAACAAAAAGCTGTTCTCTGGCAGTTTGTAATGGTGGCAGGAGCCTGGAGCGTAAGCCTTCCTGCCTCACGGGTCGGCACAGCCAGGACAACAGGAGGTGATTTGGCCACGGCAGAGACATCAGCAAAGTGTGAGTGGTAGATCAGGAAAAGGTGCCATTAGGAGGAATATAGATTTTTTTGTATCCTTTAACCACTTCTTCTCTTTAGTTTTGAATCTTTTTGGTGGCGGCACTGGCACTGGCGGATATCCAAACTATGGTTATAACTATCAGCGACCAACGACATATCCTGGCTACAATTATGGCTATAACAACAATGGATATTATGGCAATTCAGGCAGCAATTATCCGACGACTGGCAGCTATTATCCCACTTCAGGAGGCAGCTATTATCCCAGTTCAGGAGGCAGCTATTACCCCACTACTGGAGGCAGCTATTATCCAACGACTGGAGGCTATCCGAATGCGGGAGGCAGCTATTATCCCACAACAAATATCTTGGGCTCGCAAGGAGGCTATGCCGGCTATGGCGGCTATGGAGGTAATGGTGGTTTAAGGCAATATTCAGGCTATTGGCAGCGCGACTATCAGGGCCAAAGGAATCGTGGCTATGGCTACTATGATGATACAGATCGATTGGGTCTGCCAGAGCATCGCCAGCAGTCGCCAGAGCGTTCGTATGGCTCCACTGGCTATGGTTCAAACTATGGTTCTGGTTCCAACTATCGTTCCTCCTCCTCCTCCTCGTATCGCGGCTATGACTAATTATTTTTCTGTGTGATCTCGCTTTGTTATTGCCTTTTGTTATATATTTTAATAATCTTTTTTCTTCTTCTACATCTCTCTCTTTCCTCTCTCTCTCTCTCATTTCATTCTATAACAATAAAACAGAATGTGCTACTAATTTAATGTTTGCTTATAATTCATTTTGTTGCTTGTCGTGAAACTTTCAAATTACCAGCGGATATGCCCAATTGCACACTCAAAATGTGTTCATTTGTCATTCATTCATTCATTCATTCATTTATGCATTCACTTGTTTTGCTGTATCTCTCAGATACAGTTGCCGCCTTAAAGTATCTTATGCTTTTTATGCTTGCAACTCTTTTTAATGCCTTAAAACTCTCTACTATTATTATTTTCAGGCTACAGACAGACTTACGGCTAAGAGCAAAAACCTTTTCAGATGTCACGCTTCAGCACGCCCACAAAATCCACACATACAAAATAGATCGTAAAACTTTTATAAACAATTTATTAGCAACTTCTTGTACGGCAAGAAAGAACGAAGAATTTAAAGACCAGAAACCTTTGGAATTTTTGCAACCCACATCTACGTCAAGTTTTTACTGCAGACATCAGGTTTTCTTCTTGTGGTTTTTTTTGTTTTGTTTGCATTTTAAGTAGTCATGTTTATGTTATTATACCCTGCCTTTACGCCCACCCACCGCTTGCTCCTCCCGCCGCCTCTCGCAAATGCACTGAAGCTGAAGTTTTCCTGGAAATTTTCACATTCATAAAATGCATTCTGGACGAACATGTGGAACTGCTGCTGAGAGGATAGAGCAGAGCAATTTGTGATAAGCTAATAGATTTCTCTTGTTAAATAAAGCTATATTTTTGCAAGAAAATTACGAGTGTGTGTGTGTATGTTTGTGGGTAAGGGGTTCGAGAAAAAATTAATTTAACGGAGACCAGACCCGGAGGTTATAAAAGCGGAAGAAAAAAACAATAGGAAGTCTACTGGAAGCTAAAATTAATATTTTCAAATGATTTTTAGGAGAAATGAAGGCTGTAAGGTTGACCTCTTTGCAGTAAAGCTATTAAATATTTGCATATTTCCACACATATTCATGTAAATAAATCCACAATGAAAAATAGAATATGTTTGTAATATATTTTTCTTTTTATGTGTGCTAAATTCCCAAACAATTTTTGTGGAAAATTTCGCCTTGAAACTTTACTCCGAGAATAACATTCTAGCCAAAACAACTCTTCAACAAAAAGAATAGTTCGACAGTAAACAAAGGGGAACATTTTGAACAAAAACTCACCAACTTCTGCCAGATTTTTGGCATATCACAAAAATCCAGACATTAAAAAGAATTACACAGCAAATAAAATTGAGTTCTTTTTTTTTTTTTGCTAATTTTCCCTTAGAGCAAAAAAGGCAGACACATATGACAACACTTGGAAAAGAATTCCACAATCATTTTCCATTCATGTTGTATTTTATTTTCGTGTTAGTTCCATTCGAATGCGCAGCTTCCTTCCGTGCAGCCATAAAAAAACGAACAGAAGAAGCCGACAAAAAGCTACAAAGCTACTGAGATACTAGAGATAAAGCTACATAATTTGATGATGTAGATGAAATGCTATCGAAGAGCAAGAATATCTTTAGGGGGAACAAAGCTATGGATACCCTTGGAAAACTTTATTTCAGATATATAGATATACAAACCAGTACATACATATATATATATTATATAAATATTTCATTGAATGGGCTGCTGTGCACTTAAGAATATCGTCACTTTATTCATAAACATATATTTGAATGCTGTAATTTTTGCACAATTTGGTATAGAAATAGACGTAAGAAAATTCCTTTACTGGCTGGCAAGCACCTAATCAAGCACGGAATGCCCTTCCTAATGGGTACACATTTTGTATGGAATATTTGCCCAAAAAAATTGTATATCTGCAAATTGTTTAGAGTAAAAAAAAACAACAAGCAAGCGGCGATTCCGTGGGTCATTAAAGAACTGAATATTATGGCATCAAATGGAATTGAGCGAAAAAATGAGTTATTTTTTCATTTTATTATTTCTGCTGCTGTTTTTTTATTTGGATCTTAATTCGTTTTTCAATGTTTGTTATTGCTCCATGTACATATGTATGTATGTACGATACACGATGCTGTGCTCTACATTAAAGGTAAATAGAAATAAAGAAATAATTAAAGCGCCCCGCTCGCGTATAACTACAATAAATAATACACCACTGAAAGCCGATAAAAATACATACATATATACGAGCAAGTATATCTGCGGGAAATGGAATTATTTATTTGCCAAGCGGCTTCAGATTAAATGCCGACCGGCCGACTGTAGCTGCATCACGCGTTCAAAATCTAATGTTAACAACATTTTAATTAACGAAACGAAGCCCTGTGCCGGGCTCCATAAACAACAACAACAACAACAAATAATGCAAAAAAATAATTGCATATAAATGGATAAATGGGAAGTCAAAGCGGCTTGGACTGTGAACCAATATTTGTATGGCATATATTTCCGTATTTAGGTATGCAGGAAAAAAATATAACAAATATCGCTCCTACTCCACCTTTTTCTGTAGATCTCATGAGGTAGAAGGTAGCAATAATCTCTGCTCTTCAGCCTTTGGACACTCCAGTAAATTCTGTGAACCAGCAAAGTGGACCGATTACTGTCCATAGACCAGTTTAAACTCAGTTAAATACATACTAGAACTGCTTAAAACATATTGTAAGTCCTTAAGTCAACATTTCCCAATCAAATTTCAAGAAAGGGCCAAAGGCAAATTTGTGAAAATTTACTGCAGCCAAACCTCAGCCCAAAAGCTGCTTCCTGTCACGTTCTTATCTGCTGCTGAGGGAAAGGCAAAATGAAAGGAAAATGGCGAAAACTTTTTCATGGCAGTCCATAATTTGCAGCAGCTGCTGCTATTTTTGCATGCTGTTGCACTCCTCACACTGCCACATCCATCGGAGAATGTGGTAATTGCTTCAACGAACTTGAAGCTGCAACTCAAATTGTGTATGAAGCTGGCGCCAAAGTACAGAACACTCAGGCGGACTCTTACGAGTAATTCGCTCAAGGAAAAAGTTTCATCAAAATAAGTAAATATAAGCAATAAAATATATATGAATTCCGTTTTCGTACGAACTAGTTAAAGGAATCCGTCGTCCGTCGTTATCCTTATCATCCGTTATACCTACAGCATAAATGAGTTGCCAGAAAACTTGACATTCAGCCAAATGAGGGGCTTATTTATTGTTTTTTTTTTGTTTTCTACAAAAAGAGGGTCCGAAAAATTTATGATAATCTCCAACCCTTAAGGGTTCAAGCGGCATTCAATGCGCAAAAGGTTAAAAAGCAATTTAAAAACAACATTTCCTAGCAAATTTTGTAGTTCTCCAAAGCGTATGCTTACTGTTGATGGATAGTCATGAAAAAGAAGAATTAAATGGCACTTTTCGAATTATATTAATGCCTGTGAAATAAATAAAAACGTTTTTCTATATTATGGCTGAAAGGAATCTCCTAATCCATTAGCATATAACACACCTTCAAAAAAAAGAAAAAAAAGTTGGTATATTTACGGACAGTTGTACCCTCTACCCCCATAACATACTCAGATACGAATCGAACTGCTAATCAACAATTAGCTGCTTCTTGCTGGCTTTTGTCTCAATTTTTGTATGAGATTTTTGACTTGATTCTTCAAGCAAGTTCCATTTATATGGCATTCTTAACCAATTAACACCCCCCAAAAGGGGCGCCACGTGCTTCAGCGTCCCAGTGCGCCAAAGTCCAAAGACAGTCCATGTCTAAAAGGAGAGTGTGAAAATTGAAAGGGAAATATTATATTTCTCTGCAAAATAAACTAATGATAACTTTAGCACGTGCCATCGTCGCATCGCATTGCTTCATTGGAAGGAAGCCAGACAATAAATGATTCACAATCATTATCATATTCCCATTTTGTTGTTGTTTTCTTTTGTTTGATTTTCCCATTAAACAGACAGCGGTAGAGGTAATGCGAGAAAGCCTTCCTACCCAACGGAATCGATTTAAAGGATGTAAATCAAAAGCCAATCGCTTGTTAACATTCGTTTTCTGCAGCGATGCGGAATTTATGCATAAATGCATTAAATTAAGTGGAACTCTGGGGGGTATAAACCTCATTTTGTTAAATTTTTCACTTGAATTTTTTTCATTCAGGAAAAGGCGGCCATCAAAAGGCTCATTTCACAAGTCAAATAATCAAAGAACAGACTCCCCCCGGAGACAGGTAAATCAATCAATTTATTGAGCATACATACATATGTACATATGGAGAAAAAATTGATTTGTGTGCACCGCCTTGATGCTCAATGATTGAGCCAATAAAAAATGTTTTCGGTTTAACATTTCACCAAAGTTTACCCGAGTTGCTATAAAATAAAGTAAAACAAATCGAAACGTTTGAGTGGGAGGGGCACGTTTCCAGACACTATGATACCCTAAGGTGCTAAGTTTATATATAAATATAAATCAATCAAATATAAATTGGCACTCGAAAGCGCTTTGCTATAGCATTAATAGTGATCGAGAGGCAGGTGTGCGTACAATTAGCCAAACTTTTAACTTTTCTCTAACTTCTGGCTGGCTGTCATTATGAACCGATAAGATAGTTCCTTAGATTTCAACATTTTAGGGGGCAAAAATTGGAAACAAAATGAATTGAGTGTGATATCACAGGAGTCTGTACACAAAATGCGGCTCTTATGACTACGAGTATAAGATACTTCTGAGATCAATAAGCTAAATGGCAACAATCTCTCCCATATTGATGCTGATCAAGAAAATATACCGTGTTTTGCTTCTGCATCGAAAATGTATACCCCTTGTACTTGAGTACCCTTTGAGTACCGTCTAAAATAAAGTAATAATTTAATTAATTAAGCAAAAATTAACAAAGGGGTTCTGTCCCCTAAGACAAACACCAGTTTCAAAAAGTTTTCTATAGCTCCACTGATAATGCGAAATTTAAGAGCTAAATTAGTTTGAATCTTTAATTCAATTCACATGGCAATGCTAATGGACGCCATGATACCACACCAGCAGCGGCAGCGGCCGACTCTGTTTGAACAACAATCTTAAGTATTCTGCAATATAGTATCTGTGTATCTGGTGTATTACATACACATTTATAAACTATTTTGTATTCGTTAATTGATTGAGGATTGGAATGGGGAAAATGTTTGTACAAACTTTTGACTGAATATTGGAATATCGAATGTCGAGTTCTCGGGTAATTGAAAGGCAATTAAACTGATTACATTGGCTGTGGCACTCGGTGGGGCAACGAATTCAGTTATGCACTGAGAAAACGCAGGAAAAGTGAAGATGCTTTTTTATTCAAAGTTTGATATAATTTAATGAATTTCTGGTGCATAGATTCAAGCTATAGGGACAAAATTGTCCTTAGAAATACTGTTGAAGTTGTTGCTTTTACTTCTCTTAATGTTGCCTCAATTTGTCTCCCTTTTGTGACGGTCAATGGCCCCAGGTGTGTGTTTGTTTGTGGCACATTTCTTGTATGAATTTTTCTCAATTTCTTTGTTGTTTTTCTGGTCCTCACTCATTTGCCTTTGGGTCATGTCTATGCGATGGACATTCATTGTTCGTTTTGGGTTACAAAATTATGTGTCAATGATGGACACATTGTGTTGCCAAGGCCCAGACCTTGTAACCCATGTGCGTCTGCTTCAAATGGCATGGTACCTAATATCCTGTGTCTGTTTTTGCAACCAGAATGGGCCTTCTATGTATATTGGGTGTCTGTCGCCTAAATCTATGACCAATAGAAGAGATTGTTTGTATATACTTGTCTGCCCTAAATGGCGTTGAACAATTTGTTGTTTAAGAACAACTTTTGTGCAAACTTTTGCACTTGAATTTATATTGGTTATTTTCTGAGAGTGTAGAATGTCTACGGTCTGTCTGCCACTGCCACTGCTGCTGCTGCTGCTGCTGCTGCTGCTGCTGCTGCATCGTTGGCTAAAACAAATTAAACATTTAATTACAAGTATTTAGCCAAACGAGTAGCTACACCCAAGAGGGAGTGAAGTGGTACATGGAGAGTGTCTGGGATAGATACATGGAGTGTGTCTGAGAGAGATAACAATCCGGATAGATACGAGATACTCGTATGCATACTTGTATCCATTAAAAATCCACTAGTCACACACATTTGATCCAATATTAAATGGTAATTGCCACAATCGAAACTTTCACTTATCTTCGCATAATCAAAGTTTTTTTTTCCCCTCAGGTAATCAGTAAGCAAATATCCCCACACGATAAAAAAAACAGTTAACAACAGACACGCCCCAGACTCCCGGCCTGGACTGGAAATTTGCTGTTTGGATTTTTTTCTATTTTTTGTTGTTTATTGATTAAGATTTTGTTGGGGCTGCACCTGAAATTTCGTGTATGGTGGTTCCCTCACCGCGCATACGTCAGAGTTCTTATAAAAAAAAATAATACGCGCCTGCCCCTCTTTATGTCTGTGTATCTGTGCTGTGTCAGAGTAACTGTGTATCAGTATCTATGCGTGTGTGTTTTGGGGTAGGGAGGGCATCAATGGGAAGCCGGCACGAAAAGAAACACACAAATTAACAGGCAGTGGAGCTGCCATCAGTTGGTTCCGTGAGCTGTCATCGTGCGGTTCTCGTGGCTCGCGATCAAAAAATTTCTGTGTCTCTGGCAAATATTCAATCGAATTTTCCCCATTCAGCATTCGACAGTCGACATTGACGGCAATTTAGGCTTAAATTGATGATAAAATACCAAAACATAAAAACAATACCAATAAGCGCGAGTGAAAATTAGTTTAATGAAAAACACATTCGAAAGTGTAAACAAAATATGTTCATTTAGAAACAATTTCTGTGAATTTTCGGTGGCTCTTCATTGTGGCTGTTAAACAATTGAGTGTCGCACAATAAAATCGAATTATATTTGACAGCCAGACAGCCGCGGAGATCTTACAAAAAAGAGTGGAAGGACTAATACCGACGGAAAAGAGCAGGAAATAACCAAATGAGAATTCCATTCATTAATTACAATAACATTTAAATCCAACGGCATGTAATTAATTTTTTGTCCAGGCCAGTAAACAAAAAATAAGTAAGAATGTTACGACTGAAAGATATCCCATATTCTGGAATGTATCTTAAAGATATGCTCTTCTATTGACAGGTAAAATATAGATAATACATTCCCGTTTTCTTTCTGTACCATGATATTTACTTATTATCTATTTATATTATATTAATAATTATAAATGTGGGATTTTAAAGAATTTTTTGTGAATGCAAAGATATTATTTATCTTTAAGCAAAAATTAACTTTAAGCCAAAGAAAATAACTTTTAAAAATTGTGGGATTGGTAAATACATATTTACATATATTGATGTATGTATGTACATATATGCTTAATCGAACAAGAATTGAGTTTCATATCTTTTAAGTTATGGATACCATAAATAGACAGATAGTATCTATAATATATCTGTAGTTCCTGTAGATACGCAACCAATCGGTTTGACGCCGGTTAGACCGTCATTGCACATTAGCATTCAAGTATATGAATACTCTCAGAAATTCTGTTAGATATGATTAACGTTTCTTTAACGTTTTCTTCTTCCTGTTGTAAATCACAAATACCTCGTATATGCATCTATAGATACTTTATATGAATGAATTTCCACAAATTGTAAAAAAACGCATTTTCATTACAATTTAGAGCAGCAACATGCAACACAATAAGCATATTAAATACTTTTAGAAATGGTGATGGGGGGGGGGCCCCACTTAATCGATCATTCAATTCTCGCATGAATAAACCCATAAAATTCTATTTAAATCGTGCAATTTAAAGCCCATTTTAGTGGAATTTATCAATGAATTGTGTGTGCAGCCGTTATCACGTGGCTGGACAGTGTAGTGGCAGAGTGTTCTCCCTTTAGAATATTAAGTATTGCTGTGTTTACTTGCGATAGCCAAATATTTGCATAGCGGATGTTTCCGTTGGGTCTCTGGCTCTTCCACTTACCTGTAAATAAAAAGGAGAATGAAATAAAGTTGCATAAATATTACAGTTCAATTCAAACAAAAACAGAAAGGAGGAAATGATAATTGGGACAGGAACTCTATGGAGGGGAGAGCAGCTATGAGGATTTTCCTTGACTGTAAGAAAATCTTGACAATCCGTTCTTATTTGATTTGCTGAAGTAGCTCAAAAGTCAGCCACGAGTATCCCAAAAGTCAGCTGTATCTCAGAAGACAGCTAAGAGTATCTCAGGCACACACCCACAAGTATCAACAACTGTCTGGCAGGAGTCAGAGCCAACTCAAAATCACACAAAAGACAGGCAGTAGCTTATTCAATTCCCTGTTGACTTTGCCAGTGCGAGTAGCTCTTCCATTTAAATCTTTTTTCCTTACATTTTCCACCCGTTTCCACCTCTTTCTTCCACAGAACATGTTACTTGTATTGTTCCTACATACTACATACTGCGTTGCCAGGACAAGACCAACAACAAGAGAATTTCAATTAGAGTTGTAATTGGTTGTAGCTGGGTGTTATTACAGGTGCAACAAGGCCCCCCAAGGTGTGTAAATTTCCCCAAAGACAAAAGCAACAAATAATAAACAGAATAACCACCTTGAAGGCAGCCGCCTGCCTCCTGCCTCCTTTCACCACAAACCAACGAGGGGTTATGCAGAATACAAAAATATACAATATTTTTCCACACAATGCACAAGTCTTTATGGAAGCAGGAAAAGGGAAACGAAAGGTTTCCATAAAATTAAAGTTAGTAGTTCTAGTATTAATAATACATATTCGGGTACGTCAAAGGCGGTTTTTACTGTAAGTTGTCCATTAAATATTTAAATAAAAGTTCAAATCACGCAAAGGGTACACGCATTCAAATGGATTTTTCTTGTCATGTTGCCATCTTGTTTTGCCCCTTTTTCTAGCGTTTATTCTCTGCACCGAATGTTGCCTTTTCTTGTCTTGTCTTGAATATTAAGGTGTATTTTCTGTAACCCTTGCTGAGGTTTTTTTTTGTCTGGTAATTTAATTGCTGTGAAACCGCTAATTGATAACCCAAGCGATGGGATCTCCTTTCTCTCTCTCTCTCCAGTGTTTTCGATGGAATAGACTCTCTGTTGCACGTATATCTCAGAATAGCAACACAACCAATTTCCTGGCATATCGCATAACAGAATTAATTAAAATTATCCATTATGGCTTGAAGGTACATAATTTATGCTGCTGTTTTGACCCAGAATGTCCATGACTCAGACTCTGGGCTTTAAATTATTTCAACTTACATCGTTTCAAGGAACAAATTATGTCGGGAAACATCGTTAGAAGAACGGAACTTTTTGACAAACAATGCCTCTGTATTTTCCCTTTGATGTGCCTGCCGGTGTTTCCTTCTTTTTGTCTGTCTTTGTTCCAATATTTCGATATGTATGTTGAGTATTGTTATGGTTCGGTAAAAAAGGAAAAAACACCTTGTTTCTTGGTTTTCCTTTTGGCTCGTGCACCTGCAATGGAGCCTCTGTACAGGGCTTCTGATGCGCCTAATTGTACCATTGGGGATGGGAAAATTGCTCATTTTAAGGCAGCATTCGCTTTCGGGCTTTGT
The DNA here is from genome assembly GCA_035043285.1 of Drosophila subsilvestris. Classification (NCBI taxonomy): domain Eukaryota; kingdom Metazoa; phylum Arthropoda; class Insecta; order Diptera; family Drosophilidae; genus Drosophila; species Drosophila subsilvestris. The sequence goes on along the minus strand of JAWNNB010001724.1, from coordinate 3,457,178 downwards.
TGTTCCACCGATGGAGGGAACAACAGCAGGAACAGCAGCAGCCTCCTTCGCTGTCATTGTTCCCCTTTTGAAAAGGTCAAGGAACAGCTGGAATTTGTAATGGCAAATGGCATTTGCCACGAATGCGCTCCTGCAAAAATTAGCTTCAACTTCAAATTGAATCGAAAGCGTGAAGGGCCCATGGCTCGACTTGAGATTGTTTTTTCGCGGGTCGCTGAACGTTGGCGCAAGATGTTTGTGTGTAATTACAGTGAATGTCCTTTCAAGGATGTGTGTCGATTTGTTGGCAAGTTTAAAGAACTTTCAAGGAGTTGAAATGTTAAGGGTTCATTGGCGTTAACTAAGCATTGCAACTAAGCCAAAGCGTTTCCGTTAGGATACAATTTTTTAAGGTTTTAAAATGATTTTACATCGAAATTTAAAAATAAATCGAAATCACCCAACGGGCCCTTTAATGGCTAAATTGTGGCGAATTCAGCAGACTGTGAGTGAGATGTGAAGTAAAGAAATGGAATGGAAGATACGAGGAGCGGCGAACACTCTTATGAGAGGACATGACCAACGGAACTGCGCCGGCAGCGATCCAGCGCATGCCCATGAGATCACCGACCAATTACTGGAATGGTAAATAATGGAAAAGTATTAGCCGACTGTTGCTAGGAAGAATTCAAGTGGTGTCCGGTGTTGTAAAAGGAAGCTACCGACAGCGCCAAGATTAGCAGTGTAGCAGTGTAGGGCAGTGGAAGGCAAGCAGGGGGAATGACAGTTAGGAATTCCTTTAATAGGCGGCCGGTGTAAGAAATACGCGGAATAATATACAGGAGAACAGTAACAGTGGAATTGGAAAAGCAGCAAACATAAGGGTAAATTAAGTGGAGCAGAAAGGCTTCCATACAATACAAATTGCTCTAAGTTTTGACATTTTCAGTGCTTTTGTGCAAAACAATTCTTCTGACAGCTGTTTTACAATTTTTTCGCTCTAAAGTTTTTTTCTCCTTTTGCTCCCTACAATTTTCATCAACAGGCTTCCTCGTTTAGCGTTTTTAACAATGTCACATATCCCCCATACGCTGTGGCTGATGCCATCACGCACTCAGCTACGTAAATATTTTCGCATGTTTTTCCCCGTTGTTTTTCCACCGCTCGTTGTTGACTTTTATTGAAAAATTGTGTCATTTTTTCGCGTTTGTTTTCCCGGTTTTCCAAAAGAAAAAGGGTTGGCAGCAGCCATCCCCTACCGCCATACGCTTATGAAGAAAAGTCTAGGCAGAGGAATGCAAATTTCAAAAGCCATAGAAGATGTCTGCGCAAAGCCAAGAAAAGCAAATGGGGGGGAAAAAAAAGTAAAAATAGGAGGGTGAAAAATATAGCAATTATTTGCAAGTCTTTTGACATTTTTCCACAAGTAGAAAGTTTTCCCTCCGCCGCCTGGCCACTTCAAGTTTATTTTTAGTTTTGCATGGAAATTGTTGAATTTTCATCAGTTGAAGAGGGAGAAAACTGTTGCTTTAAGTCCTTGCTAATGAAATACAAAAATCGGCAGATTGATTTTCTTACGAAAGACAAACAAAAGTATTTTCCACTGAAACGGAAAGGCTGTTATGAAAACTAATTCAAAGGCAAAGCAAACATTGGGAATTAATTATAACAAAATTGTTGACACTTTTTCTGGGAAATGATGGACGGAGAATTAATCGGGTTTTGCATGTTGGTTGAATTTTTGATTAAGATGTCAGAGTTTTTCTAAGGATATTTTCCATCATTTTCAGCATTTTCGTTAACAATAAATCACACACCTGACTGGGCCACATTTACTCTGGCAAATGAATCCATTTATCAAATTGAATCATTCATCTTCAATTATTGCCATTTGTAATTGTTTTATTCTCATGATTACAACATTAAATATTTATGGGTGATCCCCACATGACCCTCCCCACAACAGCAATTGTCATTAGTGACTTGATTTGTATATCCATCAGTTAGTTGTAGACTTTGATATTGAGTGGGAGAGTCGGGGAATGGGCGCATTCTATAAATATTCATAGGATTCATCGGACAAGCAATTAGTTTCCATTGAATATTTGATAAATTTTCGCCGCAAACGTATCTGTTTTCGTAGAGAGACTCATTGGGCGCTGCTGCTACCTAACAAATTGATACATCTTTTGTGTCCTTCATGCACGTGCCACTGGTGAGTGATTCAAATTGTTCTTTTTGTGCATTTAAATTTGCTGATTAACTTGATTTGGGTCTGTCATTGGCATTGTCTGTCTGCTCCGAACGCTCCTCCTCGGTCTGCTTCTCTGTTTGCTCCTTCGACTGCTCCTCTGAGGCATGAAAAGTGCCTTGAACTGCATTTCAATTGCTTTCAAGTGCCTAGCGATGCAAATAATCTTCCCATCAGTCGATGTGCAAAACTCAAACCCAAAAGGCACTCCAATCCTCTCCAGTATACAAATTCTCTCTCTCTCTCTCTTTATCTCTCTGGAATGAAGAGATTATTGATTATTTCCTCTTGATGGTTCCTGGAACTTTAATTGCATTTTTCAGCACCATATGTATGTGTGTGTTGGTGCCTGGCTGATTGGCATTTTTGTGTATTTTTTTGATATGATTTTGCCACACTTGGAATTCAAATCAAATGCCAGCCAAAAGGAGGTGGAAAAAGAGCATAGAAGGAGGCTCTGTTATGAGTATGAGCCATGTCAGGAATGTCTGAAGCAGCCCTCATGCTGGCATTCAAATGAAATCAATTTTTACAAGCACAAAATATGTTTCAATCGACTCATCAACCGAACAGAAGGAGCACATTTTGCACCTGTCCACGTGGGCAACAAACCAAATTATACCCAATGCCAAAGCCAGGGCACCGCCTAGAAGACGGCACGAATCTAATCATCGGCCAGAACAGGAATCTGTTTCCAAATTCGTAGCACAATCACTGAAGGAGCAAAGGTGGGGGGGACTAGACTAGTTGATACCTATACATGCGTTTCCCCATTGATTCCAGTTTAAGCATTTAGCATCTAAAATGTACTCTATTGAAGCTTGTTTCGAAGCAGCTTGTTGATGAGATATTTGGAATGGTCTGCCTGTGACAGCAGCAGGCCATCAAAATGGTAACCAATATTCCCTCTTAATGAACTCACATAATATGGTACCTTCGCTGAGGTATTTTGGATTACCATATACTAGTATGTTCTTGTGTGTTCACCGATGAAAGTTTTGCAAATTTCGTTCGAAAAAACCCCTTTTCCCAGGGGTCTTCTATTCGCCTTTTATTTGTCGTTGAGAGTCAGAGTTTGGGGTTTGACAGGTTAAAAGTGTGGTAAAAGAGTGTGTAAATGTGGTTTGAGAGTTTGGAAAACGTGATCTGCTTAGTAAAATCCAGAATAAAATAAAAACCAAAAGGGATAACCCACATTTCCACTTCATTAATGCCATGAAATATGCCAAATATTTCGTTTCAAATAGTTTAGAACATCAGAAAAAATGTTAGATGGGAGCTTAGACGACATCCCTAAAGAATTTGTGGGTTCAATGAGCTGTAAGATGTCCGCACTCAATGTTGATTTATGGTCTCTAGGGGATTTCACTGCTTAAATGCCACGGCTGGCATCAATCATAAATCAAACATTAAAGATTATCTGTTTTCAATTTCCGCCACACATTTTCGACAGAACATTTGCATAAATCAAGAAAAGACCGGGAAACGTATCAGTTGTGACACTTTGACTGAAAACGTAATTTAATTCTCATTCAAAGAGAACTTCCGTAGGTGAAAATGAAAGCCTGAGCACACGGCAGGAAAATTCCTGATGCCAGGTGTCGGAAAACATTTAAAGCTGATGACATGGAAAGGCTAAAGATAAACTGAAACGGTGGGGGGGGAACTGAGAGGAAAAAGCCTTAGCCTTTAAGCACACGAGTACTTGGAATTTCTGCAACATTTGGTAAGCGGAATCCACATAGGAAAAACCAAGGTTTTTCCTTGGATAAAAACCACTCTTTTAATTGGTTATTACATTTCCTCGCCTTCTTCCTCTCTCTTCTCTCTCTCTCTCTCTCTCTGTCCGCCTAATTTTTCACTTAGCTTCATCAGCATAAACTTTGTTGCTGCAAAATGGAAATGAGCATCATAAATTTATAGGGCAAAAATTCTTCATATTTTCTAATAAATTTTTTTTGGTTTTATTTTTTGGGCAAGGCATGCGCAACCTGTTCGACGTTGAACTTGAACAAGTTTGAAGTGCAACTTGTTGTGTTATTAACGTGACGCCAGTCGAGTGCCACGACTTGAGTTTTTCCCTCGATTTTCCTTAACATTTCCTTCGGTTCGGCTCGCATTGCTCGTCGTGTGTGTCGCTCGGTTTTTGGGGGGTTCAACAGTTGTGCGCCGAACTAACTCCTGCCAAAAAACAGTTGATAAAGGATACTCGTACAGCAAGGACTACATTAAGGAGAAACGCTTCACGTCCAATGAAAGTGAAAGTCTTGAAAAGCGGAAAAGTGAAAGTCTGACGGTGCTGCAAAGTGAATGTCTTGAATGCGAGAAAAGCGTTACATTCGAATACGAAGATAGTTCAGTGTTGCCGCCCCCAAGGGGCTGTGTTCTGGCAATTAACTAAAACTAAAATGAGTGAGCAATAAGGGATTTGTTTGATCTGAATCCTCATTACAAAGTGCGTGTGTTTCCTTCCTCATCGTTTTGGGTATATCCCCCCCTCTCTACTTACAGCACAACACAGCAGAGCACAGCACCTGCGGGTAAGATTCACATTTATTACAATTACATTAATACCCCCAACACACACACAAAATGTGTGCCAAAAATATTCGCACTCTTCTGCGCTGGTTTCTGTTTCTGCCTTTTCCATTTACCTTCCGTTATTTATTTTCAGGGTGTTTTTTTTTTATTGGATTACAATTGGGATCAAAGTTGGGGTCGTGCTGTGTTAAGAGGTAATAAAACCAGAACATTAATGGCTTAAGAACTAAGAACTATTGATGGAGAGGGTAGTCATGGAAAGGCCTTACAGATAGATGCTTGAGAGGCGAAGAAGAAATTATATATTTGCGTATAAAAAGGTCTAGACACTTTAAAAACTTTTTAATTACCCTGTCTTCTGAGAATTTATAAAATTGTAAAATATCATGAGAAGGAAGAGGAGAAATCCTTAGGAAAGAAGAACCAAAAGTTGAATGTTTGAAATATTAAACATCTAAAAGTGAGAGTTATAAAACACACAGTGAAAAATTTCAAAAAATAAATCACGGTCTTCGTGGAATTGTAAATCTTTGGGAAGAAAACCCAAAGCAATCGTAAATATGCCATGGGTCTAGGGACACTTTTTAGGAACATCCTTTCCTCACCACTGGTCAGAAATAATGCCATTAACAAATTCGTAAAAGATTTCATGCCTTGCTAATTTTCTGGAAAGGACCTGCACCCACGATTCAATCACACCATAACATAAATTTTGGTTGTGCTGACTATGCTCACAAATTGACAGGATATTATGGGAACAGGCAGGGGAAACTGTCTAAAGAAGTGCGGCCATAATGAGAGACTGTTAACTTGTCCCTTTTGATGGATAATTTTAGTAGGGAGATTGCAAAAGGTCGCAAGGCAGGAAGGAACCTCAAAAGGGCAAGAAAAGTCTGGAAAATGTCTGGCGGGTAGAAAGTTGTGGTGCATTCTATCAGCTAGTTTAAAGGGAAAGAATGTCTGGTGCCATTCTCCACCATCTGGGTCAGCGATTGTGGTAAGCATCTTATCGCATCTTATTAGCCAGCATTTCATTATCAAATAATTTAATTGGGAATTACATTTTTTATGCATTTTTAATGGAATTTACCCTGCTCCGTTGTTGATTTTCCTCCTCTGGTACTCCTTTTCCGCCTCTTCTGCTGCTTTTTGAGGTGCAAAATACTCAAGTGGCCAACAATTTTACTATAATTGAAAGAGGGACAGACAGGACACTGTCTCACGGGAATAGTAAGTGGCGCAAAAACGAAAAAAAAAGGGTTCAAAAAATCATTGGACTGAAAAAAAATACAAAAATGGCAAACTAAAGGAAACAGAATGGCAAAACAGAAGGTAAACAATTAAGAAATGCCAAAAAAAATGCAGGGGAAAAAGTAAGCTTTAATGAAGAGTGGAATTCTGTGCATTCCGTGACCTACAGGGGGTTTGAACACTTTTTTATTGAATCATCAGCCTTTGGAACTCGAAGAACGCTTTCAAGTATTAAAGTTGTTCTACAGCAACTTATAAATATGAGTAACAAGAAATTTATGACTAAATTTGGTAGAACTTTTGTGTAAATATATACAAGATAAAATATTATCTTGACTACATATAGTTTATGATTACAATTCTTACTCGATTATTTAATTATATTTTTTATACATACAAATAGGTATAATTTAAACAAAAAATAATAATTTATACCAAAATTAAGTTATTAATTTTTTGTATTAAATTATGCACAAATAGTAATTCATTTTGTATGCTCTTTTAATTTACGAGTCCCCATTATGTCCCCATCTTTCACACATTGAATGGAAAGCATTACACATAAGCATTTCTAATTACAATTGAAGCCAATAAACTTTGTGCTTGTTTATTTATTTAAGGATAGACGGAGACTCCTCCTCCGGCAACCATTCTCCGTTCTCCCTTAAGACCCATCAAAGACCTGAAAGCGTCACAATCGACTCCTACTATGTCGTCTCCGACATGTCGTCTATGTTTAGGCTTAGAGTCCAGAGTCCATTGGCATTGTAAACAAAGAGAATCCTGAGAGACATGCTTAGTTCTTAAGCCGCACAACCCGCCGAAAACTGCCTGCAGTTTGCTCTTTTATTGGACATCCAGCCTCAGTCCCTTTTTCTTCCTTTTTATTTTTCATTATTTTTTTTTGCCTATTGTATTGTTATTTTTATGCAAACGACAGCAGTGGGATGCCAGTCTAAGCCTTGCGACATAATGTGGCTCGATTCCAGCTTATGTGTCGTATGTGTTATTTAAAAAGGAAAAGCTACCCACGGGAGTGACATTTTCATATCACAACTTCCACTGCGATGGTCCTTTGGCTCCGGTCTCTGACTTTTGACGGCGACACGCACGTTTTCCCAATCTAATATGAAACTTTCACTTTGATGTACGATCTAATAGGATACACTTTAAATATCATTCGGCTGCTTGAGCATCCATCAAATTCTATACAAAATTTTAAATATTTTGTGATTCAATGCGAAGGTGTAGGAGGAGCAGGAGCAGGAGGGGCAGGAGGGAAGGGTGCTTACCGCCGCCCTCACCTGTGAAGCGACGATAAATGTGTTACGAGCAAAGTCAAGTGCCTGTGAAATTCACAAATTAATTGTTGACATGAATCTTTCGTGTCGGTTTCTTTGTACTCAAGTGATTTTAATTGGGTGAAAAAAATACTTAAAGATATCTGGAAATGAGCCTGAAGTTGACCATCGAAAATTGAAGCGCAAACCAAACGTCAAGGCATCAAAAATCACAAAAGAACAAGAAGAGATTTTCTTTGACGTTAATTAGAAAATGTGGCCACAGACTAATTGCATTTGCTGACTGGCGAGCTTAAACGGATTGTTTTTGTTCCAGTCTTTTGCTGCTACTGGAAAATGTTATGCCACTGCATAGTGGGTGGGAGAAATACCCCGCCGACGCACTTGTGGTCTAGCCATTCCGGAGCCCTATGCAGACCCAGAAACAGAATTAGTTAGTGGCGTGTGGTGGCTAAACACTCAACGGAACAGACACTCCACACAGCTCGTATTTGTTTTTTTTTTTTACAGTAGGAAAAGCTCATCTGCAGCGTATCGGATTAGGACCTAAGCTGGCATATTATCTCCAGCGTCGGTTGAGCTACGGTAATGGCTCTAATTTTATTATTATTATTATTATTTTGGGGATTCACAGAAGAGGCTAGAAGAGGCGAAGGACAATACCAAGGAAAACTCCTAACAAGGGGTAATAATTTCTGTAAAAATATCACCACATATTGTACATTTGTTAGAGGTGCACCTACAGTAGAGAAGGACAATTTACGCATGCTCTTATTAAATGTGGTATTCGGTATTAGGGTGGTGCCTCAAAAATATAGAGAGCGTGGAGTAAGCAAACCAGGGGAGCAGAGAGGAAGCTTTTAGCAAGAATAATTTAAAGCAGGTTAATTGAGCGCCCCTAATTTGTTATAATTTATGCCTCATCGTGTAATTTTGCCCCGGGCAAAAACAATGTTTAGCCAACAACAATTTTGAATCGGAAATAAAACATCCATTTAGTTGCCCAATTAATTAACAAGTCTATCAACCATGATGTTGACTCTTTGGTGAATAAATTAACAAGTCGCACGGCCCGGCACAATGTTAACCAACCGATAAATGGGCAATAAAACCCAAACGAGACTCTCATTTTCGGTAGATTCATTGAACTTTTGGCTTGAACTATGTAAGAGGCTCTGTTTTTTAGGTCCACTCTAAAACTGAAAGTCAACGAAGCAGCGTGGGCGTCAAAACAGAAACATTTTATCGATAACAAACTATTTTCCACAGAGAAAAATATGGACAAAGCTCCCACACAAATGGAACAACCACCATCGGTGGGGTGGTGCTGGGGATTGTTCAGTTTCTCAATTATTAAATGCAAACCTTTCACTTGCCAAAGCCGACAGGTGATTCTACCCGAAGCATTATTCATACCCGTCCACCCACGCTGAGAGTGAAAAATGTGCGGAATGCGCTAGAAAGTTGAGATTGCTTTTGTTTGCCATTTTTGAAATTTATTATAGTTTCAGTTTCGCATAAGGAAAAAACTCCTCAGGAATGAAAACCTTTAAATTAATGCCTGCGCATTTTATTTGCATTGAAAATATATTGATTTTTACTTTGCTTTTTCTTTGCAGCCTGCAGCAATGATGCTGAGACATCCATAAAATGCATTCCACCTCATAAATAAGCCCAAGAGCTAAACGACAGCAACAAAGTTGAAGCTGAGGAGGAGATCACATATTTTATTAGGGAATCAAAAAAAAAAAAAACACAAAATAAAAGTAGAAAACAAAGTGCCATGGCAATGGAACTAATAGAGCAGGAGCCACGCATTGACTTTTTGCCGGGGGCCGAGGAGGAGGCAGAGTTTGGTAAGTAACTAACTAAATCCTACATTAATCCCTTGGGCCCTTCACATGACGTGTCTAATCAATCAAAAACATTCGAAACTTCAGCTGTTGTTTTGACAGTTCGCCCGTTGGCCATATTTCCTTGATCTTGCATTATTCATGGACGGAGGAAGAAAGTTTTCCCATTTAATCGAATTAATTTCAGTTGATTGAGAAAGGTGACTAAAGGGAAAGCAAAAACTCTGTTTTATCCACCCAACCAATTTTCTCAAGTGTAAACCATTTCACCACTGACTGACTGACTGATTGATTGACTGACTGACTGACTGACTGAAAGACTGACAGATGACACTTTTATTCATCTTGCCACTGTCAGAGACAAACCAAACCAATTAGGGGACAATTTTTCTACAACTATTTTCATCTTCTCTTCCAAAATTTACTTATTTTTTTGTTTGTTGCAGAACGCTTGTATGCCGCACCCGCAGAAATTGTGGCATTGCTGTCCATCTTCTACGGCGGCATCAGCATTGTGGCTGTCATCGGGAATACCCTGGTCATCTGGGTGGTGGCCACCACAAGACAAATGCGCACCGTAACAAACATGTACATTGCAAATCTGGCATTTGCCGATGTGATAATAGGACTCTTTTGCATACCATTTCAGGTGAGTAATGGCCTGTGCTTTGGTTCATTGTTTTACTGGCAATTAGGCTAGATTTCATTTTGGGACCGAAAACGCATCCATACGCAACGATGGATTTCAAACTTGAATGATTTTTATCCCCCAGCAGACTGACACTGCGTTGACACACACTCTCACTCGCGTGGGCATAAATCACACAAGCAAATGACATTAGCTTGATTTTCATTTATTTACGACAGACACAGACAGAGACAGACAGACGATATAGGTACATAATCCCTATACCAGGATACACACCACACACACACAAAAACACAGCAGGACCGCAGGTTTGGCATAATCGTGCATCAATTTAATTTCCGTTCATGTTTTTGGAATTAGAAAGAGCCTCTTCCGATTCCATTCCATTGGCCACGACTCTCATCTAGTACCAACTATGTACGATAATGGAATATTACCTAGTACTTGAAAATTTAATGCGTTTTTTTTTTTTTTGGTTTATGTGTTAATGGGATTCGTATTCATCGACATAAAGTGCTAAAAGCCAAGTGGTAAAAACTTTTTTTTCTGACAATTGAAAGCAAATTAAATTGGTATTATATGTAACAAGTATTTGATATTGGAAAACTCTGTTCTGTTTGTTTAGACAATTGCCTATTGCCATTGCCTATAAGGACCATTTGTCTATCGATTGGGGTTGTTTTTGTTTGTATGGAATGTGAAATAGCTCGAGCTATGAGACTTAAAAGAGACAGCCAGCTTATGCCATGTTCAAGAGAAATTATTCCCATGCAAATATTATATTTGTATGCAAAAAGTAATTGCATATTTTATATACGAATTCATGCAGAATGTTTACTATTTATTCAAAGCACGTATTCAAGGCGATTTCGAAAGACAAGGAAATGAAGATGACATTTTAACTTGATGGAAAGTGCCACAGAGGAATAGATAAAACTGGTGGACAAAAGTTAATTTATTGCATCTGCTATCCACCTGGTTACCTTTTCAGTATAATTTATTGCAGATTTAGGTAGAATTTAAACATGATTTTAGGTATAACCAAGACCAATATGATGTCTGTTTTGAAGCGCTTTTTTATGTATATTTTCGACCAAAATTCGGTATAATTTTGGGTATAAATTCACAGATATTAATTCTCAATGTACAGCAATCACTGCAACACATGTTAAAATCGATTATTCACAACCCCAAGCGATGGTTTCTTTGCATTCCCCGCTTGACATTTCAGTAGGTACATTTTTCCGTAATTAATTTCCATTAATCTGGTATACTACGCACGAAGTACGAAACTACGCCGCCAGCGCGATTGCCATCAATAAGCTCAGCGAAATGATTGCAATTTTGCTGGCACAGAACAGCAAGGACACAGCGCGTGGCTCAAATATCCGGAGCAACTACAAAGACCCTCGGCACACACTCGCACAGAGTGTGGTACACACGAATTAGAGCAGAAAAACAGCATAGATTTTGGGTAAACTGTTGGGAGAGAGAGATGAAGAGATGTGTCCCCAATTTTGTTGGTGTCCAATGGCTCCATTAATGATGTTTGACCCTGTGACTGAGTGAACGTTTTCTGTCTGATTTAATCATCTACTTTCCTTTCCCACTTTTCCCATTACAGTTTCAGGCGGCTCTGTTGCAGAGCTGGAATCTGCCTTGGTTCATGTGCAGCTTCTGTCCGTTCGTACAGGCATTGAGCGTCAATGTTTCGGTGTTCACATTGACCGCAATTGCCATAGATCGACATCGTGCCATCATTAATCCACTTAGGTAAGTCTGTCTATAATATTTTTTGTGCAAGAAGCACACAGAGGAAAGTCATTAAAAATTATCTCTTACGTATGCAGGGCACGTCCTACGAAGTTCATATCAAAGTTCATAATTGCTGGAATTTGGATGCTGGCTCTGCTCTTTGCCGTGCCCTTTGCCATTGCCTTTCGTGTGGAGGAGCTAACCGAAAGGTTTCGCGGTAAGTCCCACTCAATTTGCATAGGCTAACGGGCACCACTTAATCTCGATTCTTATCACATTCTCGTTTAGAAAACAATGAGACCTTCAATGTGACACGAAACTTTTGCATGAACAAAAATCTATCGGATGATCAGTTGCAAAAATTTCGATATTCTCTGGTCTTTGTCCAGTATCTGGTTCCATTTTGTGTCATCAGCTTCGTGTACATTCAAATGGCGGTGAGATTGTGGGGCACGAGAGCCCCAGGCAATGCACAGGATTCACGGGACATAACACTGCTCAAAAACAAGAAGAAGGTAGGTGGAGCTCGTCTCTAATTTCCTTTTCAATCTGACACAGTCTCTCTCTCACACTCACCCTCTACATATGTATGTCTGTTTGTCTGTCGCCATTGCAGGTCATCAAAATGCTGATTATCGTTGTGATTATCTTTGGTCTGTGCTGGCTACCGTTGCAGCTCTATAATATTCTGTATGTGACGATACCGGAAATCAACGACTACCATTTCATTAGCATCGTTTGGTTCTGCTGCGATTGGCTGGCAATGAGCAATAGCTGCTACAATCCCTTTATTTACGGCATCTACAATGTGAGTTCTGGTTTGTGATTTGTGATTCGTGTCCCCTGATTTGCATTTGTGTGTGTTTGTTTGCTCGCCCTGTGATTGTGGCCCCCCTGGCCCCAGAGGCCTTGTTTAGGATGGGTAAACACTATAGCGAATTGATCATAAAATAGCACTAAAAGTGGTTCGCAGTTTGCTACAGGTTTTAGGCATCAAGTGGGGTTTTTGCCATTGTCTGGGGTTTATTGGGGTTAAACAGCCTTTTACAATGGTGTTCCTTTTATCAAATCATCTGCCGAGACCAATATTACATAGGGATAAATGCACTCACAGTATTCTCATTCGAAAAACATTTCCAAATCGATTCTTCTCAACCCCAAAAGACAAAATTAAACTAAACGAACGAATGAAACGAATTTCTCATCATTTGAATAAAATTCGTAATGAATTTCGGCTGCTGTGAAAGAGCACCCCCAAACGAAACCCACAATTTCCCTAATGAAAATGCCGCATGCGAACTAATGAAAGTTAATTTTAAACTCATTTTCTTTTACAACTTAAAAATCGATTTCTCCTTGACATTCGATTTTCTTGTTTTTTTTTTTGGCTGATTTATTAGCATGCCATCCACCTTTTTTGCCTGCTTTTTTTTTGGCAATTTTTTTGTTTTCATGGAATGACAAAAATAACTTTGGCGCCATAAGCGAAAAATACTTTGTCAAAGTTAATTAAAGCCACGTTCCACTGTAGCCCATAAACAAACACCTACAGTCGTCTTAGCCGCAAAAGGAACGACTTGGGGAATGGGGTGAGACAGAGACAGACCGCATGAAATTCACAAAAATCGCAGGCCTTAGGAAAACCAGCCAAGCAGCCGTAAATGGGAAAATACGAATGGAATAACCTTACGGCTGTGTGTGCTGTGACACTTAAATTGTCTGTGTGAAAGATAGATTTGGGAGCGGGATCTACGAAATGCTCGTAAACTTTGTCTACTGCTGAAAAGTTTTGTCAACAAATTTTCTATTCTTACCGTCAGCAAAAGACAAATGGAGTGGAGTGAATTGGTTTTTGGGTGAGGCGGGAGGAGGCTCTCATAGCCACCATTCATTAGCCAAAGAGGCTGAGAGGGATGGCACTGGACTGGGTCTTTTCCGTTTTCTAATAAACCAAAACTTTGATTTAAATTTGCAGGAGAAGTTCAAGCGGGAATTCAATAAGCGATTCGCTGCCTGCTTCTGCAAGTTCCAGACGAGTCTCGACGCCCACGAGAGGACCTTCTCGATGCACACGCGTGCCAGCTCCATCAGGTCCACCTATGCCAACTCGTCGATGCGCATACGAAGCAATCTGTTTGGCGGCGTCGCCGGTCGTGGTGGCGGTGGCATTAACAATGGCATTAAATATGGTTTGCATTTACCACGAAACGGCATTCAAGGCGGCAACAATGTCAGTCTGCTCTGCAGCCACAACAACAACGGAGGAGGTGGAGCAGGAGGTGTAGGCGCACACCATCACCATCATCATCAGAGCGTGGTTACCTTTGCTGGGCCATTGGTTCACGGTGCTTCTGGGTCAAGTATTGGCTCCATGCCGCCATGGCGACGGAACAACTTCAAGCCTTTGCATCCGAATGTCATCGAGTGCGAGGATGATATGGCGCTCATGGAGATGCCATCAAACACGCCACCCAGCGAGTAGCTAAACGAAAAAGTGGATGCACGGAAGGGCTCCAGCTCCAGCTGCATTTGCATTTGCGTGCAGGTAATTGATAGCCAAATCGAATGCGATGGCTCGTGCGTTCTCAGCAAGGTGGTATCTCGAGTCCACTTTGCCGTAGCAGGAGAGTAAGGGATCAGCTTTATGGGAACAGCTCTAAGATGGTTTTTATACTCTTAAGGATGGGTAGATTATTGGTATCTGTGATTTTTGTCTTAATGAATTGTGATTACGAGTCCCCCTGGATAATGATGGCTCCAAGCGGATTTGTATTGATTGTGAGAGAGTGTGGGTGCGGCCCTGTACAGTATTATAATTGTGGAAAAACTTGTCAACTACAGACACAAATTTACGTTCCTTAAAGCACAAAATATGCATACATACATCATGTTAACTTTGCTTAAAAAATAAATCGATTGTTTATAACTTTAAAGCTTTCACCAAATCAAATTTGATATCTAATACGTACCAACTAAATATGTAAACAGAGCTCGCAAATAAGCCTCAAAATACTTAAACAATGTGGCTTAAATTTAAAAAAAAACCCAGTTGAGCCAAAAAAAAACTAATCTACAGTACAACAAAAAAACAATGGAGAGAGAGAGAGTGGGAGACAAGGAGTCAATCTTACAATAAAAATGTTTTTTTCGGACACTAAAATTACATATTTGCGACCCCCCGATAATTACCTAAAAACAATTAAGTGTAGCATTTAATTTAAATTATTGAAATCCGATTAAATGTATCCTAGTATCTGTATATCTGTATATATATATGTATGTTTGTGTGTACAATATTTGTCATTAAACCAAAAAAAAAACAGAAAGGCTAATTAATGTAATTATTTTCGTATTAAATTACCAAACTGAAAACGAATAAACATTTCAAGTCATTAAGCAAACCAAAAAAGTTTAAAAAAAAAAACGGGATGGAATGTTAATTACAAATTATTACGCGATTATAATTATTATTTTTACTTCTGCTGCAGCAGTGGCCATAAATGGTTGAAATGAAAAACACAAATGGCCGGCAGTTTCCGCTTCATTTTGTCTGCCTAACGAAAGCTCTTTGCTTGCATATTTTATGGCATGCTATGTTCTATAAATTTGTGGTAAAGATCCTCTAAGAAAGTGTACTTTTTCCCCACTTTTAAGGTATCTTTGGCTTAAGGCAAAAGCTCTTTTTCGACTTAAATTATATCTATGCAAAGCTTTTTGTGGCACCAACAAATATTTCAAGTTCAGTGGGGACTCGAACCGGATGCCGCTGCAGGCCATTTTAAAGCTCAAGATGTTTGAAATTGAAGCTTTTTAACCCTTACAAGGTGTCAAACAAATGGACCATCTTGGTGCTTCGGTTTCGCTGTGGTTTAAGCCTTTGGAAGGGTAAATATGTCTTAAAAGAAGCTTTACTTCTCAGCAAGTTTAGTTGAAGGTGGAATTTTAAAAGTAAGCAGTAAAGGTGTTTACATATTTTTAGATAATCTTTAGATAATTTCTAGATAATCTTTAAATAAGATATCTTTGTTGAAGATATTTCAAGAATATCCAGTGGAGGTAGCCATGACGAGAGAGTAACTTAAAGTCGTACGAAGAGAATCAGAATACATACCAATAAATACTATGAAAATTCTTTAAAAATATGAGAAATTAAAAGAGAAGAATTTTTTCTAGCTATTAACGAAATTAGTCCTTATTCTGTTCTTTATTTATTTATAGATTTACCTATCAATTTATACCATAATCTGCGCTTGAAAAATTTTTAACAATTAATTTAAATTATCCTCGATTAGCTTGCTGTCCAACCTAAAGAGTTTCCATGGTATTCGTATTGATTTACCCTTTAAATTCTTTAAATTTCTATGTCATAAACATCTTTTGACCACGCGACTACCCCCCTCTATCCACTTTAATAGACATTCAAACAAAGGCCAGACGCTGCATATTGCCAGCAACAAATATATGAAAGGAAACAACAACAGCAACAACAACCACAACTATGTCACGCAATGAGGTATTGTCAGTGGCTGTGTGTGTGTGTGTGTGTGTTTGTGTATCTATGTGTGCCTGCTGCTTGTGGCTCATTTTTCGCTGACAATCAAACAACATATGCTGTGCCACGAGAGGCAGCAGCAGCAGCAGTGGCACGCGATGGACAAGAACCAACTGTGACACACACACACACACACACAAGGGGAAAGGAAAGGAAGGAAGGATATAGTCACGCACTCCACCCACAGATGCATACAAATACAGTTGCACAGATGCACCCTCACATATTCAGCCATACACATACAGTCACACCTCTGGTTAGAAGGACACGATGATGGTCAGGCACAGTGCACGGCACAGTGTGGTCCTCCTCCCTCCATTCCAGAAGGCCACATTGGCTGTTGATAATTGAATAATTAACATTGTTTAAAATGTCGCTCGAACGAAAAAGGGACAGCAGGAAGGAGACTCCACACGAAAGGGAAAGGGCAAGGGCTAGAAAGAGAAAACAATATATAGCGTGAGGTTTTGGCCCCAGACATATCCGCTGCTGGTCAGGCCAGGTCATCGGGTCAAATGCAACCACAATGTCAGCCCACAAACACATTTTAAAATGAAATGAATGTCCTTCCCGCCAGTGGGAGTGTGGGGGTGTATATGTATAGCATATAGAATAATTGGGTTAGACGGTGGGTGGAGTGGTCGGGTCTCTCTGTGTCATATAATTGGACATATGTATACGGTGGGAAAATCTTTCATGATATATGACTGTCGTTTATTGATTAAAAATAAAAACAAAAACAAAATCCCCGTGCGGGGGTTTCATTTTTTGAAAAGTTTTCAATGTGTTTCTTACCCTTGAAGTGAACGGATCATTCCAGAGTCAACAGAAAAATGCACGAAACGAATCCTAATAAAAGTGAGCAGATACCATTCAGATACCCTCCACTATTCTTCCTGCAATCCCTGCTCCCTTTTAGCCAACCGTAAGGCCTTCTCCTCGACCAGCTCATCGAGACGCAGCAGCAGCAATGAAGGTACTTCTTCTGTCCATGAGGAACATCAGTCAGAGGAGGAGCAGTCACATCAGCCAGAGGAAGAGCAGGACCATCAGTCAGAGGAGGAGCAGTCACATCAGTCAGAGGAAGAGCCACTCTTCGAGGAGGCAGCAGCACCAGCACCAGCAACAGCACCAGCAACAGCAGCAGCAACAGCAACAGCCTCAAGTACCAGCACAAACAGTGCAGCAGATGATGCCACAGAAAGTTCCAATAGTGGTGGCAGTGCCA
Organism: Drosophila subsilvestris; assembly: GCA_035043285.1. Classification (NCBI taxonomy): domain Eukaryota; kingdom Metazoa; phylum Arthropoda; class Insecta; order Diptera; family Drosophilidae; genus Drosophila; species Drosophila subsilvestris. Next base: position 3,439,818 of record JAWNNB010001724.1, on the reverse strand, counting down.
CACCCGTTACGGATTTCTATAGAGACGCCACCGTACTCATTACGGGCGGTACGGGTTTCGTTGGCAAAGTGTTAACAGAGAAATTGCTCCGTTCGTTTGGATTGCGTAAAATTTACATGCTGATACGCAGCAAGGACAACATGAGCGTACAGGAGCGTTTGCAGGGATTTTTCAATGAATCGGTAAGTGTCATCCACACAGGATGCGGGATGCATGCCACGTCAATTCTGTGAGCGGGAACAAGCAGCGGGTGGGAGGGGTGTAACAACGACAATGCAACGATGTTGATGTGCCACCCACCTATTGTCTCATCCTCTCCCTCTTTCTCTCTCTCTCTCTCTCTCTCTGTCTCTGTCTGCTGCTCTGCAGATATTCAATAGAATGCGCGAGGAGTCACCGCATTTGTTGTCGAAGGTGCATCCGATACGCGCTGATTACAGTGCCATCGACCTGGACATTGATGCCGCCGACCGAGCAATGCTCTCGTCTGAGGTCCAGGTAAGAGTAACATTCTCTACTTTCCATCCTTCCTTCACATCTGCTATCTCTGCACTCTCTCCATCACCCCATTGCCGCCATCCTCTCTCTCCATTTCTACGGTTGTTGGTTGTTGGCAATTCAATCAATGGACTTTTTGTGTGGAGCAACTTTTTCATGGGCTTTTGTTGTGTTTGCCTATCTGGATGGGTTCCCCGATTCCTGTCCTGTCCTGCACTGCCCATCCACCCATCCGCCACTCACTGACTCTCTATCTTCCCTCTCTCCCACTCTCTGTTCTCTCTCTGGCTTGTGGCATTACGCGTACGTAAAACGTTGCATGCCAAAGGCAGGCGCAAATGTTTACGACAACAGCAGGCAGGCAGGCAGGCAGGCAGGCAGGCAGCCAGTCAGTTTATTTCTTTCGTTTCTCTCGTTTTTAATACCCATTGTTACGTGGGGTCTCTGTGTTTTGAGTACAGAGAAAATTAAGTACCTTTTTTTAGGCTTAAAACTCATCATATGCTTGCAACAGGTGACGAGTTAGTGCTGGAAAGTCGTATAAACTCTTAGATCTTCAACATTATAGGAGCTAAAGGAAGCACATCTAAGAGGATGTCTGCTAAGAGATCTTACAGAAAATATCTGAAGGGAGAGCTTTGTTGATCTTTGTTATATATCACTATAAATATAATAAAATCATTTGATAGAAAGCCACGTGCTTTCACGTATACGCCCTCCAATTAAATTATTTTCTAAACTACAATCTGAACATCAGGTATATTTATGTCGATATATTATTGATATTCTACCTTCTTGCTTTTTGTTTTTTTTTTTTTTCTGTTCCCCTGATCACAAGAGGCACACGATATATTTGTATACATACATATATGTATAAATACATACATATGTATGTATGTACATACATATATGGAACTTTTCAACAAAAATTGAAAACCCGCCGCCACACGTAAAACTGTGAAAATGTGTAGAGAAGAGTCTCCTGTCTGTACCCGTACCCACCGCCCCCCACCACTTTGCTGTTGCTCCTACTGCTCCTCCAGGACCTACTGCTGCTCTTCGGTTATAAAACACAATATATAAATAAATGAAAATTCCTGTGCATGCTTCAAGTGCTTGGCATGCGCGCGAGCCATTGTCCTGTCCTGTCCGGACTGCCTGGCGCATCCGCATCCGTTGGTCGTCGCTTTATTTTTTATATTTTTTGTTCCTCTACTTTGTACTTTTTGTGTTTTTTTATTTTGTGAAAACATTTTGCATACAAGTCACTCAGGACGAGGCCTGGTCTGGTCTGACTGGTCTGCTTAGCCCGCCGCTTGCACTGTTTTAAAACTAAAATTGCTTTGTTGTCGATGTTCGATGCACGCGTCGCACTGCAGTTCCTCCCATCCCATCCCATTCCGCCCCTCATCCTCTTCTCCTTTTTCTCCTCTTCCTTGTGCTGCCACAATCCCAGTTTCTGTCCCAACCTCCACCCCTCTGCAACTGCATCTGCATCTGGTGGATGTTGTGTGTTGCTGACTTTGAGGTTATCACAAAACGCAGACCCCAAACATTCCCCCACACAGCCGCTGGGGCCCACTCGGTCGCTGCCTGCTTTGTATGCACATCTCTTGTGCATTTTGCATGAGCATTTTCTTTTGTTCTTCTTTTGCTTTCCACACCGAATTTTCTTTCAATTTTTAATATGCATTACAATTCTTGGGTCTTCTGGTTTATCTATGTATGTATCTCTTTCTATCTATCTCTGTGCGCTCTGTGTTTTTGGGGTGTAGATTGTCTTCAATGTTGTGGCATCGGTGAAATTCAATGAGAAGCTAAGCGATGCCATTGATATAAATGTCTTGGGAACCAAGAAAATACTCGATTTGGCCATGGAAATGAAGCAATTGAAGGTAAGGATAGAGAAAAACGTATATAAATTAAGGTATAACCTATTTCTGATACAAATATCAAAATATCTTGATAGACATTCAACACAAAACCCTAAAGCTCTTTAAAGCTCTTCCCTTCACGGATTTTTTCCTACCAGATATCCACAAATAAAAGTTACATATTCGCATATCTGCACCATTAAGAAACCAAAAACAATAATTCCCAATGGCTCGGATGAATGTAAAAATATTTGTACATACATACATACATATATGAATTTTAATATTTACTGACTCTCTGCCTCGCTCTTTCTCTCTCTTTCTTTCTCTGTTTGGTGCATATTTTACGTGGATTCGCTGCCAAACAATTTCCAACACAATTCAATCAACATTTGGACATGCATTCTCATTCGATTCCTGCCCCTCTTCCCACAACGATCTCTGATGATGCCACACCACCACCACCTACGCCTACGACTCTGGGGGAGGGCACGGCACGGTGCACACACACACACACACACACACACACACACTCAGTCGTTTGTACACATTTCGACACTGTACTGCAACTGCAATCGCAAATTTATCAACGAACAAGTGTACGAGAACGAAATTGGCTACGAAAAAATCATACAGGTACGTAATGTTTCCCATATAAATATGTACATATGACAAAAATACGAGAAAAATTTATAAAAATTAGCCCCAACAACTTGTAAAGTTTTGTACGTTCAAGTTTTGGGTTCACCTAAGTATTAACAGCACATACATATGTATACATAAATGTGTAAAGAAAATGATCTGTTGGAGAATCTGTTATTTTTTTTTAAGATTGTGGAAGATTTGAATATACCCTATGCAGAAATTACTTTGTCTTTTAACGTTTCTAAAGCCAAAGTTTGACTAATTTCAATTGGGGAATTCAAAGTTTTTTCTGCACAAAATTCAAAGAGTTATAGCATAATTTATGTAAATAATTCAAAGGGTGGGCTTTTTATGGTCTTCTTCTGGAATCTATGTATTATACGCTGGCTGCCAAAAGCCAAGTCATCGGCGTACGTACATATGTACATACATACATATGTACATACAAAGGTATGCATACGTTTGTGCTTGAGAGATAAAGTGCCGTAAAGAGATACATAAGCCTTAGCTCACTTTCTCTTTATTTCTTACACCCAACACACAACACAACAACAAATAGAAACCTCTGCGACTTTGCTCATTTGCAGACACTTCCTTTGTGACATGTTCATTCATGTTCGACTCAACTGCAAAATACAAACCAGAAGGAATTCAGAGATAAGATAAGAGATTAGGTTTATTTGGTGTTTAGCTTATTTTTGCAGTGAGGAGATCGCATTGGTAATCGCATTTGGATATTGAGGATTAATTTTTCAAGCTCTGTTCAAAACACCAAACCATAATCATAGTTACCCCTCCCCTGCAAAGGGTATTGGCGCCACTCATAGCATATCATTTTTTATTTATTTTTTGGATATTCGATATAACAGTTTTTTAAATTGGAAAATATATTCGCGTTTCTTACACTTTTTCTGTGTTTTTTTTTTTTTTTTTTGCAGATCTATCGCACCTTTGATGATGAAACGCTGGAGAAGATGCGTCACTGCCTCATTGGCCAAATGCCCAACACCTACACAATGACGAAGAAATGTGCAGAGAATCTGGTGAATCATCGGGCACTCCATATGCCAGCGGGCATCTTTCGACCGCCCATAGGTGAGTGGGGGGCTGGTAGGGTCTAGGGAACTGGGTGGCTGCTTGTCTGGTATATTTATTGCGGTTTCAGACTTGACTTAACAAACTAATTGTCAGATAATTAGCACAAATACCCCAGGGGCATGTGCAAACAAAACACACACACACACACACAAAAACAAGGAAGTAGGAGGAGGAAGTGCCAGCTGCCAGGAGATACTCTAGGGTCCATCTTTCTCTCTCTCTCTCATTTCAGCAAAAAAAAAAAAAGGAATATTTAAAATTTTGTGAAAAATGGCCAACAGCATTGTCTTCGTTTGGGAGTTTCGATGCGGGGTGGGGGCATTGAGTGGGCGAGAGGACTTGGGGCTTACCAGATAAATGCATGTGGAAAAAGTTTTTCTTTCCTAAAACGCAACGTAACGTAACGAACGAAACGTAAAAGGAGTAGGTGGAGTGCGGTGCGGTAACCAGTGTCTGCCGATGCTCTCGAGGCACAAAGCACAAACAAATTTTCATTTATTTTAACACACAAAAATGCCAAAGCATCCTCCAGCAGGCATTAGGATCAGGAGGAGGAGGAGCAGCAGCAGGCATCAGGAGGAGCACCAGCAGCAGCCAGTATCCTAAGCTGCCTCCTGTGCCCAGTGGAAACGGGAAAAGGCAATGGAAAAAATGGCAAAAAATATGTTTATAACTGATAGAAGATTGAATGCTCTAACCATAAAGAGAAATGGAATATTTTCCACCAAAAAGATCATTAATTTAAAGCTTAAAAATCTCTAGAATTAATAGATTCCTTGACGTATTCTTATAGTCCACGATACCCGGTAAAAGTAGTGAAAAATCAAGGGGAAAAACCTGCAATTGGGAGTCGGACATATCAGTTAGCAAAATGGCAAATGGAAAGGGAAGTTCCATAAAGGGAATGGCAATGGCAATGGGGAATGGGTAAAAGGACTCTAGCCATACCGGTTTTGAAACCATTATCGCTTTGACGTTGGCTAAAATCAACAACCAAAGTCCGGACTGCAACTCTGATTCCGTTTCCACACACACACACACACACAACTCCTTCCGTTCCCTACCATTCCCTTTCTTTCTTCGAACAAAGCAGCCATTAATTCTTATTTATTTGCAGTAATGTCAACGTACAAGGATCCATTTCCCGGCTGGACTGATAATTTGTACGGGCCATCAGGTTTATGCACTTGGTCTGCCCGGGGACTCGTCCGTTGCATTTACGGTACGGCCAAATGCAAGGCGAACATGGTGCCCGCCGATTATGTGGTGAATGCCATGATAGCAACCGCCTGGGATATAGCCAGAAGGTTAGTGCCACACACACACACACACACACACACACACCACCACCATTTACGGTGTTGCACGTAGAGCGGAAGCGGTGCCAAAGGATGTGTAAAAAGAGTTGTAAAAGAGTTCCCACCCGTAAGCTGATAGCATTCGGATGTTTGCAAAAAGCAAGTAACAAACAAACAAAAAATAAAGAAAAAGAAGGTGGAAAATTCGTAAATACCAAAGGCAGAGAAATGAAGGCGGTATAAAGCTTTTGCGCATACCAGATACATTGAGAAAGGGTTTTGGGGAGATGTGAAGATTGCGATTGGCAGCTCTTAACTGAAAGATTTACTTTTATTGTGAGTGGAGAAAGATGTTTGACATTATACAAGTTAAGTGGTTCTTCGATAATAGCTGAGTAGTAACATTTAAGAGATTAAAAAGGAAAGAGTTTGGCAAACAAACATTTGGAAACAGATCATATCTCTTTTATGTATCATCACAAATATATCAATTTAGTTCATCTGAAATCTCTTGCATTCGTTCTCATTCTCGTTTAATTCGCCAGATTTAAGATACGTGCCACGCAAACGGATTCCAAGTCAGAGCTACCCGTCTACAACTACGTATCCGATGTGAACAACATTACCTGGGGCGAGTACATGCGATTGTCGCGCAAAGGCTTTCACGAGCCCTTCGACAAGGCGCTTTGGTAAGCATACAAAAAAAAAAGAAAAAAAAAAGAAAAACCCAGCTCTACTCTAAAAAGCATTGCAACATTTATAAATGAAATATTCTCTATTGAATTTCTTCCCACAAAAAACACACACACATTCACAAAAAACGAAACATAACACGAACGATGGCCGTATTGTATGGCATGTCTAATCCAATGCTTAAATATTGTTGGATTTTTGGCCGCATGGAATATTTATCTGCCCGCTTCCTGCTAATACCTTGAAACAACCGAAACCCAAACGGAAACGAAACTCTGCAACGGAAAACACTTTCAAAAAAATACGATTTAAACAATGTAAAATTCCCACACTATATTTGGGTGGGTTGGGCGGTGGTGCGGTTGAATTTCCAAACCAAAACCAAATCGAACTGAAATGCCAAACGTTTGGAGAATCCTCTCCCATATGCACATCCTTTTCCACTGTATGCTCGCCTGCATATACATACATACATGTATGTACGGTATCCTTCGATCGACCGCATTATTGTCACAGGTGCTTCTCGTACGTTATAATACCATCGAAGCCTCTGCATTGTGCAATTGCATTTTTCTTGCACAATATCCCAGCTTATATTTTAGATTTAATTGCCATGGTCACCGGACAAAAGCGCATGTAAGTACACACCCCGCAGCTCACAGACCACAGCCCACCAACGTCCGTTCCAGCTGCTCTCCATCCACACGGATACCTATCCCTGCCCCACAGCCACATCCACATCATCCTCTGAATCCTATACTCCCCACACATATATTGAGAATATGTTCTCCAAGGTGGCAGTCATTGCCCTTGTTTTCCTCTCTTGTTGCACACCCATTCTGTCTCCTCTCTCTCCTCATCCTTCTCCCTGTATGGGTTTTGGGGGTTTTGCTACATTGAATGGATTTTAAATGGTACATGGAAAGGCAATTGAATGGTTTGGGCTGGTTAGGGTATCCATCAAGGGATATAGTCACTATGATTTGGGGTTTGTAGCAGGAAAGAAAGAGCATTACTAACAGAATTAGAGGAGTGTATTGTTATATATGATTTATTTTTTATTAGTTTCCAGAATGAAATTATCCATAAAAGAGAATAATTTGTTTTAGTTATATGTTAGGTATGTAGTTTAATTTAATTTAATTGAATTTGTTTTTCTTTTAACTACAATGATCTTTCTTTATTCGAGAAATTTGGAATTGAAATGAAAAAAATGATGCCTTAATATTCCCTAAAAAGAGTAACACATTAATTCCCTCGAAATATGATTATATTTTTTGTTAATTTGTAATATTAAATAGGCCCCAAAATTCATAAGCAAAACCACATTTTATGCATTAGGCCTTCTGGAAAGAGGCAGATATCCATTTTTAAACACCAGAAAGTGCACCTGCACTTCGTTGTGTTCCCTCTCAGCCCCTTAGAGATCTACCACTTGTGAAAGCTCCTTATGTCCGGCAAGCGTCCGACAACAAAACGTATACGTAATATTTAACAAATTGCAATTAGAGCGCATTAGCCTGAGCAGTTTCTCCATTTATTTATGTAGCTGCAGAGAACCAGAACCAGAGCCAGCACCAGAACCAGAGCCCCTTTCGTGAACTCTTGGGTCAACCAATTAGCAAATTTATTGACAGCAATGTCTACCATCTCTCAATCCTATGTTTCTGTTTCTGTCTCTGTCTCCCTATCTTTCTGTCGTAGCTATGTGAAGGCATATAGGAAAATCTCTCGCATCATCGATATGATGGCCTGGTTCGGTCTGAAGGAGTGGAAATTTTCGCATCGGAATATTGACGAATTGAACGAGCTGTTGCCACGAGACGAGCGCACAGTGCTGCAGTTCAACATTGCAACGATTAATTGGAGCGAATATTTTCACTCGTACCTCAGCGGCATCAGGCGCTACTTCTTTAAGGATAACGCTAACGATAATAAATTACAGCAGCGCAAAACTATTTATCGCAGGTGAGTCGCACGACTCCTCTCTCAGGGAACGAAAGCAAGCAAGCGAACGAGAGAGAGAGAGAGAGAGAGAGAGTGTTCGGGATGGGTCCACTAAGTAGTTTTTAATTACACTTTTGTTTACTGCCTTTTTGCATGCTCCTCCTGCTGTTGCTGCTGCTGCTGCTGCTGCTACTGCTACTCCTCTTACAACTGGACTCTTCTCCTACTTCTCCTACTTCTGCTAGGATGCTCTTCCTGCACACGCTGCTGAAGACAACATTTGGTCTTTCATTAATTATGTGCATGCTCAAGATTTATCTCAGGATTTTCAAAATTATACCAAAGATTGCACTCTGAACACTCACTCGCGTTTCATTATAAATTATAATCAGAACGATACCAGCAGTTGGTTGCTCTTAATAAAACGATTCTTAAAGCACAAACATCTTGCTCCATCTCTCCTCTTGGCATTACTCATACGCTGGAGACGACAGTGGGGAGTGAGTGTCATACAACTTTTGACAACTTTTTCTCTCTCATAATTTTTTTGTTGACTGACGTTTTAGGGCAGGAGCTAGGGGGCTGCTGCTCAGGTAAGTAAATGTAACCTCTCCAGAAGTTTCTTTCTGTGGACTTGGGGGTAGGGGGATTTTTTTCTACATATATTTTGTTGTCACGCTGAGGTCTCGTGAAATATGATGCAATTTCTGGTGCGATAAAGTTGCAAGGACGCCGCGATCTGGAAGCGCATCAAAATGTGTGAGCTCCAGAATGTGTTGACTTTGTGTGCGGCGGGGAAAAGGGCTTGCGTTAAAGGTTCTTGTGGCCCCAAAGTTTGCTGCATACTCTATCCAAAGATTACTGGGGAATTCACGCACATTTGAGTATCAAGAAATTGTTGAATATACATATATTTTAAAGACTATAATTTTTGGTAATTTTGACTAAGATTCGACTAAAAGACAAAATCTCAATTAATAAATCAGCTGGAACGTTTTTATCGAGTTACAATTACAAACTTTAGCACGAATCATTATTTTGCGATTAAGTAGATATGATATTTTTTTATGATTCTGCGTTTACGGACTTACGAGTATATTCGGAAAATCGACAAACAGATATGGCTATCGATTCGGCTATTGATGTTAATCAGAGACTACTCTATACAAGGAATTCTCACTATTACTTGCTTTTATTTGGCTATTGAAAATACTCCCGACAAGTTTTTCAAGTTATAAAATTATCTTTTGATGATTTTCTATGATCCTAATCAAACTACTAGGTTTAATTTATAAATACATCTTTAGTTTAGGTATATTTTTTCTTCATAGTATATGATGTTCAATGACCTATGTACATATGTATATTCCAGGGCAGAGCATTCCAGCAACCACTGAAAAAACGTGTCTCGAAAACGCAGCTCTCAAGTAGCTTCCACACGCGCGAGAAAGAAAGAAAGACAGAAGAAATATGGCCCAAGAAGTGAGCGTCAACAACATGACAAATACAAACACACACACACACTCCCCTGTCTCTCACTCTCTCTTTTACTCTTACATATGTAAGTGGATATATAACGTATAACGGTATACATATATAATTTTAGTTAAAAGTTTTATTTCTCGCATATTTCATATTCTTCTGCGTTGGGCAAACTTTTTTCCACCTCTCGAGTATTTCCTTGTTTCATATTTCATCGCAAGGAAAAAGGGACAGCAAAGGGACGTCTGACGAAGGAGAGAGATAGCGAGAAAGAGCGGGAGAGGGAGAGAAAGAGAGGGCGCGGCTCCGTGCATTCATTATTGTGTAATATTTTTACATTATTTTATTATAAATCAACAAAATGCACTCAACGCCGTCGCGGCACACACAGTCACAGATACACACACACACACACAGCAAAAAAAAGTTGCATCTACGCTGGGCAGAGAATGTGGCAGTGGCAGTGGCAGCCACGGAGGCAGTATGGCAGTGGCAACTTCTGCTGCTGACAGCAGAAACACATTAAACGTCATAAAATGCACAACGCAGCGAAAAGTGAAGGCCCCGCTCCTTGGCCTTTATAATTTATTTTTGCTTGAATTAATGTGGAATACTTTTTACCACTTGGCTGCACAGTTTTGGCTACCGACTACCTGATAGCGTAGTGTAGGTCGTGGCTGGGGCAGGGGCAGGAGCACTGTAAAGGCTCCTCCGGGCATTCTGTTTTCCCTCTGATAAGTAAATTACCTCCCTCGAAAAAAGAACGTGAAAAAAGGAGTACAAATCGAACCCGGGCATCATCCCCATTTCCCTATCCGTTTCCCTGGCCATTTTCTTTGAGCGTTTTGGCTATTTTCCCTCATGAGTTTCCCTCACATTAACCCTTTTGCTTTGGACAGCTTTTGTGCATAATTAGTCTGGTCATGGCAGCAGCTCTGACGTGGGAGAAGGATAGGAGGACGTTCCTTCGGAAGGAAATGATGCAACGCAGTGAAGCTAAAAACTGGACATTGTGCGGGGGCGAGTGGGAAATATGCAGCATCATCAGCTGTCAAATGCCAGATGCAACATAAATGCATACACATGCATGCCTCAGCGGAGAGCTGGGGCAAGTGCACGCGAGTAGTGATAATCAAGTCATCAGGCAACATTCCACAGGCACATCCACGTCCTCTCATGTTCCTCCTGCTCATCGTCTCATCAACTCCATTTAGAGTCACGGAATGACCACTCATGTGGCATCATGTGGCAGGGGCGATGCGGCGAATGAGCAATATTCAAGAAGCAGCATTGGGACACGCTCTGCTCTTGCCTCTAAGAAACATAAATCTAATATAAATGAATGATTTTCTACATGACTAATGATTTCTAAGCGTTTTATATTTTAATTAAATAAATACAAAAAATATCTACAAATCGCCATTTTAGCTAGAGCTTCCAGATATCTCGCAGATGTCTTCAAAATTAAATGTTAAAAATATTTATTATTATACCCAAGATATCCTGCATATAGAAATATTGCCTTAACTGGAAGACCCATACTCTGACAATTCCAGTGGGCCTACAAATTGCACGCAACCCAGAGGAGTAGGTAAATGTATTTTTGCATGTATATCTTGTCCGTATAGATTTTTAATTTAAAACAACCTAACCGGATGGACCAGCAGACGGAAAAGCAGGTAAGCCCAAGCACCTGTGACCAGGTCAGGCATCCAAGGGACCCAAGCTGGTAAAATGGATCCCAGAATGGCCATTAGTTGTTTGTTTGGTAGCCCCTGCCTAATGTCCTCTTGTCAAACGTCCACACTCAGAACACCAGCAGACACATGCAAAGAGACAGCAGGCAGGCAGCAGGCAGTAGCCATGCGGCACAGGACGACAGTCTGTGCATTGCAAAACGTAGCAAGCAATAAAGAAGATTTGTGTCGCCATCCGCATTTTGTGGATACATTTTTGGGTCCTGACTTCGTCTCGCATTCGCTTGTCCTTTTCTTTCTGACTTTTTTCTTGCAAATTCTGCAGAAAATCTCGGCCAGGAGTAAAAGTCAAGTTTGGTTTTGGGCTAATGACCACAGAATGGCTGCTGCTTGCAGTCAGTCAGGGACAGGAAAAGGTCGGAAATAGGTTGGGACAGGCAGAGGCATAGAATGGTCTTTGCTGAGGGTCAATATAGCTTGACGCAAGCATGGAATAGGCCATGGACTTCAGGTGATGACAAGGTCTCTCCTTCTGACAGCAAAATCGAATGAAATGAATGATGGCTTGAATTCAAAATCATATTACCCAAGAAAACAAAGCCAAAAGCGATACAACAGAGAACCACTTAGCTACTCTGGGAAAGTGTGGAAAATGTTTTAGGGAGTATTCATGGGAAAGGAAAAAACAGATTGCTTCGGCTTTATATTGCAGAAATATTGCTAAAATTTCGTACACATTTTTTATACATTTTGGCTCATGGAATAAATCCATAAGCTAAAAACTTCACAAATAAATGAAAAAAAAAGAAAGCAAAACGTTCATTCAGCTGAAACAATTATCGGATACCTGAAATTGAATCCAAGATTGGCTTTAATCATCTGGTGCTGGCAACGAAATTAAATTCCTCATTTTCTCATTTCAATTAACATTCTGCAACATGTGGCAGGGCTTCAGCGGCAGTGCATTTTCCCTCAAACATTTATCGATTCTGTCTCTGGGTTTTCCGGAGTGGACGCCCATTAAATTTGTTGGCCCCCCGCCCTGCACCCACAACTTTCAACAGTTGCTCCCCAAAGATTACCGCAAATGCACAATGGGAAAAATAATCATAATTGCATATAAAATGTTAATGGGCAATGGACCACGAGCCGTACCCTGGACAAATGTTTTTGGGCCAGTGCCAGTTGCCAGCCGCCAGACTTTCCCCCTGGAAAAAAACCCGAAAAAAATGGGAAACTTTTTAATACACCAAAGGACACATTTGTGCTCCTATTCCGGCCCCACTACTCCTCGCATCTCCTCCTCTCTACACTCACGATGTGTGCGCCGCAAAATGCAAAAACAATTACGGAAAACTTTGTTGCCTGGAAAAACAAGAGCAGTGGGTGGAGGGGGGTGGAAAACTCCAGCCAAATGTGGGATATTTTGTGCCCCAAAACTTTGTGATGTTTTCTTTTTTTGGTTCGCCGGGCCGTTGATTGTTGCTTTTTATTGGTTATTTGTTGGCATCTCTCTGCGCTTTTCCTTTTTTTCGTTTTTCCTTTCATGTTTTCATTGCCTCAAAAACAGTGGGCAGTGGGTGCAGGGGGGGCTGGTCTGGATGAGGCAGCAACACTTAAATTTACATAATTTCCGCTCCAAGACTCCCAAATACGGAGTCTGCCTGTAAAAGCTTTTTGGCGAGCATCAGCTGCTGCTCTTCCTGGTCAGAGGTCATGCTCCTCCCCCTGGCGGCCGTATAAACTTTTTTCCTTCCATGATTTTTCACGTTTTTTTTTGTTTTTGTTTTTTCTGTAAAAAGCGCGGAAATGTTGGCAATATTTTAACGCTTCTATTTTAGTTGAATTTTCCCCCGTGTTTTTTCGGGTTTTTTTCACTTTGTTTTTGTGGTAAACCAACACGAAGCCGACTTTTTGGCCTTTGGCAAGTGCCTGGGGGAGTGCAGTTGGGGGAGTGGCATTCACACCAAGGGAAAACTTTATATACGCTTAGCAATTATGGCCAATGGCCAGTGGGAGTCCTTCGAGTGTTATTCCTATGATAAACTCTCCCTCTATAAAAAAAAGGAAAGGTTGTAGGCTCCATCGATTTGTTTCGAGTGCTCTGCTTCAGTATTGCAAAAACTAAGCGCAAATTTTAAACAAAAGTAAAGCTAACTGGAGATGTGGAAAATGAATTCAAAATAATATTATTTCCTTTTAGTGGCTTAGCAGTATTAATTTAATAAATTATCTGTACGTATTATATATGTAATAAATCAGGGATCGAGTGTTTGGCTTTATTTGGAGTGTTATTTTTACAATTACTACTAAATAATGAGGCTAAAATGGTTGTATACGTATGCTTCTTCGATCTACTTTTCATTCTCTTTATTGTTTGCATGAAAATTTCTTTAAGGCAATAGAAAATCTAATTAGCCGAATATTCAAGCTCACACAATCCTCTTCACTGAATAAAAATCACATAAAAACGCTTATTATTTCTTTGCAATTTATAATTCACTTTTTCTTTCTTTTTTTCTTAGCAAAATATTCTATGCAATCTTTTCTCATTACAATATTCTTTTGCTATGCAATTATTTTCCCATGCCTCCCCTTTCCCTTATGAACATTCAAAAGAAAGGCAAACAATAGGAAAAAGCGTTTGGCAGGAGTTATGGGAAATTGGAATTTAATTAAAAATTTCCAATGACAGTTCATCCATCCAGCTCATTATCCTGTCAAACAGAGCGCAGAGAGAGACAGATAGAGAGGGGGCGATAGAGCGGAAAATAGAAAAAAATAAAGCATGGAAAAAATGGAATAATGTTAACACCAAAACTTAATTGAATTCATGCGAAATCAAATCGAATCAAAACGAAAGTTTTTACCAAGCAAAAAAAAAAGACTGGGGCGTTCTATTATTATCTTTCTGTTCTGATGGGAAATCGGAATCGCCCCCGTTTCCTTTTTTTTGATACGGCCGCTTCTTGGCTTTTCCTTCAATGGTTATCCCTTCCGTATCCTCATTTAATGACAATTAACGTTTTTCTAATGGCTTGCAATTACGGGGAATACCCCCGGCTTTAAGCCAAGATTTATGCCCCACAGGGGAAGCCACTTGCCAGCCACCACCAGAGGGCGCTCGCTTCACACAATGTTGGTTGGCCTTATTATTACATTGTTTATGAGACCCTCCTACCTACTCCACCTCTCCGTTGTTCTTGGCTTGTTTTACAAGCCGCCCATCGTCTCGGCCATGTTTACTTGTGGCCCACTGCTTCGACCCCAATTGCGGTCGCCCATTTGCCATTCTCCTTCAAGTTGCCTCAGTGTCCTGCTGCCCTGCCTTAAGTCATATTTCCTTATTATCTGGGTGGGATGTGATGGGGGCCTGGCTCAGTTTTTTTTTGCGGTTGACCTTACGAAAAAACAAAAAAAAATGGGAATTATTAATAGCCTCCTCGTCCATTTGCAGCTAAGTGGCGCAAATTGTGTGTTTGTTTATATCATTCCAAAGTATCTTAAAGATTTTCCTTGGGAAGGCTTTTGCTGTTCGCCTGTGGAAGTCTTTAACTAAAGTTAAGAAGTGGATGGCCGATGCTGGGGTGTGGAGTGTGTGCCACAGTTTATGGGGCGCATTGAACCTTGAACCTTTGTTAATGACGATTGAGGTTCCATAAAAATAATCGAGAGGTAAAGTGGAGTTATGACTGGGCTGCCATCAAGGGAAAAAAAAGGTGGAAGAAGAGCAGAACAGGCCAAAGGTTGCAGGTTTACAGTGCGTTTCAGCAATGTAAGTACCGTAAGCAATTCAAAGAAATTTAATTTAAGCTACAGGTTATAAATTGGGTTTTTGGTTTACATTAAAGAATCCAAATCCAATTCAATAGAATCCACTTTAAAAAATGACATCAAAATGAATTAATTAAAATATAATTATACCATTTAAAAACTATACAAAAAAAATAGTTAATTTTTTGTAACGATTTAAATTAATTAATTAATTTTAAACATCTGTAACGATCTACTACTCCTTCGAGATTATTATTATTGATTAATTCATAATTCTATATATAATTTTGCTGGTAATGAATGCAACTACCGTTTCATTATTCCTCTTTCCCTATTAATTTCTTGTTAATTAATACATTTTCCCTCTTTAGATTATACATAATCTTATCCGTTTTCCACTAATTGATCCCGTTCATTGCTTTCTCCACCATCCTGACAAGACTTTTGGTTCCTTTCAAAGCGGAAAGGGTTCCTGGTGCAAGGGCACTTGAAAGCGTTGCTCCTCTTTTCTATCTCCGGCTTTATCTGGTCAATAGCTCACTTTTTATACAACTCTGTGGCCCACACACCTTGCGTAACTTTCTCCTCTCTCTCTCGTTCCTTTCTCCCTTGATTTCCCCTCATACTCCCGTTCCTGTCTCCATTGCCCGCTCCTCTTTCTCTAGTTTCTTTCTCCATTGCATTAATTACCGCATACTTGGGAGAACATCTGGAGAGTGGGATGAAAATCTGTGGCTGTGCAAAATTGCACTTCAAAATGAAAGCACGCAAAAGCTTCTTCTGCCCAGCTCTCCTGAAATTCCACCTTCGTTCCAGCTGCTTCTGCTGTTGCATCTCCTGCTGTTAGTACTCTTCCCAGTGCTCCACCTACTCCTGCTCCTGCTGTCTCCTCCACTTGGTCTCTGTCGTAAAGTGTTTGCACGTGAGTTTTGTGGGCGCCAACATGCGCTGATTGAGAGTTCTCCCCCTGCATCCTGCCACACACACACCCACACACACACACACACTTTGCCACACATTGGGGTAAAGGATAAATGAAGGACGATGCTTAGGATCTGACGTTGGAAAAAGAGAGCAACACTCTACCACCAGCCACCGTTTTCTTTTTTTTTGTTGTTTTGCTCTCTGTGGAGGTTTTTCTCGTTGAAGTGTTGTTGAAGCGCTTTGGCAAATATTTGATTTTAATTTTTCCAATTAATTGGTTTTCCATCAAAAATTTAACATGCCTCCTGCACAGCCCCATCATGCCTCCTGCATCGTGCATTCTGCACCTGCATCTGCCATAAAAAATAAACTATTTTTTTTTCATTCCGACAACGCTAAACGGAAAGCCGGCAAGGGTTTACATGAGGACGGACGGGCGGGCGCTCTTTCCCGCAGTCTACACACAAAAACTTTTCCCTGCTAACCGCGATCGGGTGGCGGGCGAAGGGCAGGGGGACGTACTAGAGGGCGTGGCAAATGTCAACTACAAGAAAATTGTCACTAATGAGTGGTAAAAAGAGCGAACGGAAAGTCAAGAGTCCACTGGACCACCAAAGGCTTTGTTTGCATAGGCCCAAAGAACAGGAAATGAGCAGCCAAGTAGACAGGGAAGGGGACACTCTCTATAGAGCGAAGGAGAGGCTCCAGGAAAGAGCAGGTCTAGGAGAAAGAGGGTTCCAGAACGGAGGTACAGTCATCTGTTGGATGGTCCAGTCACAGCGTACAGTCAATATTGGCAAATGTGTCAGTTGCAGTCTGTGGAGAGTCTGTTTCTATGGGAATTGAGGGTTTTCCTGTGGCTTATGAGCAGCAGCAGCAGCAGCAGCAGGAAAAAGCCAACACGCGGGAAAGGGATAATGAAAACCACGACAAAAGCACAAAAGTTTCACAACGGAGACAAGTAGCCAGAGGAGGGTCTGCAGATGGAGGCGATCCCAGGCCAGGGCCAAGCCAGCAGCCAGAACATGCCACACACCACCCATACACACTCACAAGCCAGGCGACATTTACATGCAAATTATGTACAAAGGAAAACCAGAAACAAAAATCGAGGAAAAATGGGAAGCAGAAGGTTAAGGGTTAAAGGTGGCAAAAAATATGCCCTCTCTTTCAATATTGTAATGGAGGCAATTTAGAGCTTTCAAAATGGTCCACACCAATATTTGGCGGAATCTGAAACCTAAATACTACCATTATATCCACAGTGAGACCAAAATTCCCTGAAAACATATATACTACCCCTGAATAAGGGTATTCTGGTAGGAGCAAGAACAAAAAAAAAAAGAAACGAAACGAAACCCTGCCCCGGAACTCTTGTGTTTCGTGTTAATGAGATAAGCATGCAAATGCGCTAATAGAATGAGCTGCTGCTGCTGCTGCTGCCACCAACCAATGCTGCTAGAGTTGTCTCGCCACTTCCATGATGCCACTTCTTTATCCGCTGTGGCTGCTGTCAGCAAAATGGGGCGGGGGTTTCCCCCCACGAAGAGCAGTCAATTAACAAGGCACTGCTGCTGCAGGTGGGTAAGGAGGATGGCAGGATTGGAGTGTGGAGTTAAGGAGCCACTGCCACTGCCGCTGCTGCTGCTGCTGCTCGGCTCCACCGTTCATCATCGTTTATCTTAATAAACCGCGCACTCAGTCAGACATTAAGCTATGCGAAAAACCAAAAAGCATCCAAAAGTCCTTTGGAAAATTGCTTAATTTGCAGTTGGCACTCGGGCAGGAGTCGAGCAGCAAGGATTCTCAGTCAAGAAAGAAATCAGATTCACTGGCACTGGAGGAGGGTGTGGCAGATTCAGTGCAGCGTTAACGCTAACGTGGAACTGCGGCACGTAAAAATGTTGATAAAACGCACAAAAGCCAGTTGATGATTTCAATTTATATTTCCAAGTGGAGCTCATCTTTAGCCCGAGCGTCAGACCCAGAAGACCGGGAGGGTTGGGCTGGCAGCAACTGCTGCTGTAACTGTAACTGCTTCCCCTTCCACCGCACCGCCAACATGTAGCGAATTTGCTGAAGCATATCACGTGCAACATAATTTTTCCAAGCGACTTGCCACTTGCAAGGAGTAGCAGCAGCAGCAGCAGCAGAAGTAACACAGAGAAGGGGGCCGGAGGAAGAGGGATGGCCTGGCGACTGACATGAATCCTCTGTGTCATGCCTCACCCTCTGTCGTGCCCCTCCCCTCCTCCAGCCATCAGATTGGGGATGTGTGGCATTATGAGCGTGAAGTAGACTAAATAAATTACATTTAAGTGCGAAAGGTGTTACGCACAGAACGAAAATATATAGGGAGTAACGGAACTGTAAAGAAAAATCCAGGCTAAAGCGGGAAATATCATTTTTCTTGGGCATATAGTCAAACGATTAGGAATACCTTTTTGCTTTAATATTAAGCAGAATTACGAATTTTCTTGCTAATAATTGTATGACTTACCTATTCTTAGCTATGATTTCCACATCATTTCTTCAAAATAAACCAGACTTCAATTGATTGATTCTGTAAAGAAAGAATACATATTTATATAGAAAAATTGGCAAAATATCAGAGAAAATTTAAGAATTAAGAATTTAAGGCAGGGGTTCTTGGATAGATTTCATCTCTGAATTTGCATTACATCTTCCAAATAACTTCCAAGAAGACCCAGCATTATTCAGTGCTGGATAACATCTAAAATAAATGAGAAGAAAAAGAAAACCCAAGATCAATAAGCATAAAATTCAATTTTCAACTTCAGGCAAACTTTTCCTAAGAGAGAAATTTGCCAATTTTCTAGAAGACTACACCTGGCGACACCTTTGGCAGAAATAGTTAAAAAATAAACGCTTATAACCATAAAATAAGTGTGAAAAGTGCCTTTAAATATGTACTGCCTCTTTCCATCTTTAAAGTTATTATAGTAGATGCGTACCACGCCCACCCACCCAAAGTCGCCTTCAACTGCTGCTAGAAGTTGGGGCGGGAAATGCATTTGGTTCTTGGGAAAAGTTTTTGGCAAGCAAATGGAGCAGGAAACAGCTGTCCCTTTCATATCTTTTGCATATCAAAAGTATCGACAGGGTGGGGGGAAGAAGGAGACAGCAGGCGCACAGAGTCACATGCCCAATCTGTTGTTCTCCCACTCCCACTCTATCTTTTGCCTGCACTCGAACTCTCTTGCAGCATTCCAGTTAGTAAGTGAAGTATATGCAAAGTTTGTCTAGTGCAAGCGAGATGGCTAGACACACTGCTTGAAATTACATTTCGGGCGCTCTCTTTAAGTACTGGCTAAGCGAGACGAGTAGTTTCTGCAAGGAATTGGCATTCTAATTATATATAATTGGTGATGATTGCATTCGAATAATTATTAGCTTTAAACTCATATCCAATACCCTGATACACATTAACAGCAGCCTGGTTTAGCCAGTGCTTAAGGCTTGAAATCACCATATCTCCGCTCTGCTTCAACACACACTGCATATGAGTGCATGCATGCATGTGTGTGTGTGTGTTTGCATAGACGAGTGCAAAGTTACATTCAATTTATATGCACTTGCTGCCAAAAGTTTACACCCGAAAAAAGTTTCCGCTCAACGAAAACTAAACATTTTGTTATCGCCCTGATAATGGACTCGCTCGGCGGCAGCAGAGGCTCTTTCCAAGCAGCGATTGCTGCTGCCGCTGCACACATAACCTCAGCTCACACATAGACATACCCAATGGTACATGGTACCACGGCTGCTGCTCCTGCTCTTGCACACCCATTTGAGGACAAACTTTATTGCTTCAGCAACAATTGAATTGCTTGCGGCAATTTGGGACAATTTTCCACTATTGAAATGCAGTTTGAAAACTAAACTTACACACACACTGACACAGAACACGCAGAAAAAAGGTTCACAGAGCACCCGCACAAAAAAAAATGACTGAGAACTTATAACATTATCCGCACATATTACACTTCACTTCACTGATCGCACGTGGTGGCAGGCGACTTATTTTGTATACCAAAAACACATTTAACACACTTTAAAACACAACAAATTACATCGCGCACTTTTTCCTTATCCCGCTTTTTTTTTCTACTTAGCGATCGAAAGCGCGGTCGAAGTGATGGTCGTTCTCAGCTCGTGCTCGTTTACAATCATCGATACGTCACATGCAACTATCGATACTAAATATCAAAATAATTTTCTCAGTAATTAAGCGAAGGAAGCATACAGAAAATTCAAAAACAAATATAACGAATATTTTTATTTAATTTAAGTAGATCTAAGTCTTTGTTCCGCGTCATATCCCAACAGATCATATTGATTGTTCTGCAATCGATATTTTGAACGTCACAGAAAAAAGGTAATTGCTATGAAACGGCACGCATGCCATCCCTGCGTGGGAGGAAGAAAATTAAGAAAAGCGACTAAAAGTGATAAAAAGCCAGTGTAATCCGTACTCTTTGCAATTAAAACGCAAATCGTTGAATTGGCAAATGCACGTGCAATGTCCGGAACGATCAAAACGGGAGTTCTAACGCTTATCCTTGACTTATTAACTTTGCCGCCGGCACTTGCTAGAAAATTTCAAAAGAAATTTAAGAACAATAAAGAGTGCATCGATTATGACGCAGTCTCCGGGGCGGACATCAAAATTAATAATCTCAGTCTCTCGGTTATACAGTGAAAAAATGCCAAGAAACATAAGGATGAAGGAACGGGCTGCTGCTCAGACCAAAAAGAAAAAAAACCAGAGACTGCTTTGAAGTCTCAGCTGCAAGACAATGGCAGTGCAGCCCGCGGCGAAGCAACCAAAGAGGAACATGGACAGAATAGATAGAGAGAGAGAGAGAAACACGCTTCATCATCCGCAGCAGCGAAAGCATCCTCATCAGCGGCACCAGGAACATCATCAGCGTGGCTCTCCACTGCCCCTCCGGCCATAGGTGCATCTACAGAGTCCCGCTCAACTCTCCTCTGCAACAATCACAGTGCATGGGAAGGGCTAAAGAAGAACAGCTAGAAGAAGAGTGCAATTTAAGTAGCAAAAACAATGAAGCATGAAAAATGTTGTTATTGCATTTGAATGGATCTCTCTGTCAGCAGTGAGCGGGTGGAGGTAGCCAGTCGCAGATGGAAGCGTAATAACCATTGACTAAGTTGCTGCTAATACGCGTTCCACGTACCTGTTGAGGGGCAAAGAGAATGGCGAATATGGTAAGTGAAAGGGGGGAATGTTTTGCGCTGCGGTTTGCAATGTGAATAGCGGTAGTTCTGTTCGCTTCAGAGAAAGCGAGGGCGAATTAGTGAAGGATGAAGATGGCAGAACGATGGAATGTAGCGTAGCAAGGGCAGGGTGTATAAAAACAGGGTGAGGCATAAGCACCGACACTTACACTTTTCAAATTGATATTTAAATTACCAATTTCTCTCTCGCGCTGAAACTGTGTGAAACTAAACCCAAAACGGGCAATGTCTCACCTTTAATTAATGCACCATGCGAATGTCCCCTTGAATACCGACGCGAAACGAGATAGCAGAAATAGCCAAAGTAGCGGTACTTCTCAGCATGGGTGAAAAGAGGATGACAGGAGGAGAGAGCAGCATTGCCGGAACAGATCTGCTCTCTTTGGCGGCGCTGCTTGCATATTACTCATGTATGTACATATGCCCCAGGCAGCGTAAGAGGAGTGTGTTGGACTTCGGTTGTGTGTGTGTGTTGGTGTCTGCGGGGGTAGAGGGAGTGCAGCAGCTTTTGTTCTTTTTGCTGCCTCTTGGCTGGAGCGCTATACTTTTTTAATAAATTATAAATTTCTGCAAATATATTTGCAAGCAGGGATTACATTTATCCCATAGCCATTCCTCTTTACACATGCCCATTCTTCTGTCCCTTCCGGTCCGCCCCCTGGCCTCTTTTGCATTTCACAAGTTTTTGCCCAAGCCCCCAGTGTGTGGCTGTCCCGCTCTTTTGCACTCTCTTTGCCACTATCCCGTTTATGCCCTGCACTTTCCCTCTCTCGTCCACCCGCTCTTCATTTTCATGTGTACTTTTGTATGCACTTTAGAATTTTGTATTCCATGCTTAAGTCACGTTTCGCACATTTGTTAAGAGAAGTTCTTAAGGCGATTGCAATCCCACCCTCTCCTTCTCTCTCTTACACAGTAAAGAGTCTTAAAATTAACTGCAGAATGCGGTTTTAAGCGGTGCGGGGGTGAAAGCCCTGAGGTATGAGGAAAGATGAAACAAACATACATATGTACATATATTTTTAATCAATCACAGATGCTCTTACATAACTCGTTTTCTCTCACAAAAGGTAAAAATATGGGGAAAGCGGATAAACATGAAAAGACGGAGTCACACCCACAAAAGAAAGAAACGAAATTGCGTAGCAAGAGGACGAAAAGAAAAGGGAAATCCCCCAAGCAAGAGAGAGAGGGACAGAGAATAGTAAATCACAAACAAAAAGTGTTCAGAACGAAAAATAATTTTAAACCCCCAACGGTTAAACCCAAACGATTAAATGAAAATGAGTAAGAGAAGAGGATTATTACAGAAATGGATTGTATTGGAACGTATTCTCGTTGGGAAAATTTTTTCAGCTAAATTTTGTGATGATGAAGAGATTCAACGGATCCTTTTCTGTAAAACAATACCGTCAATGCCTGAAAATTATTTGCCAATCCCAAGTCCAGGTTTAGCAGGGAAGTGAAAAGGAATGTGCTTCGGAGTATGCAGAGAAATGTGGTTTGGATGGGAGAAAGTATTTGTCAAATAGATCTAAAAGATATAATGAAACATAGATTAGTGGGTGGAAGGACATAATAAATCGATCGATTGCGGTTTAAAAGAAGAGCTCAATTATGATCCTCCTATGTAGAAATGTTTTATGAATAAAAATGTATGAAATATTGCATAATATAATGTACAAAATAATACATAATATAGTGCAGAGTCTAATGCAGAATTACCTTGCATTTTACTAATGCTCAAAAGTCATCTCAGTCAAGTTACGGTTCTCTTTCCGCTGTCTGTAGTAGCTGTTTATATGTATTTTACATTCCGGTTTTCACTCGCGCACTAACACTCACTTATTGCCCATAAAGCCTCATTTCAATCCTTCCCCTGCACTTGCCCTCACTTGATCGCAGCTTTTCACTCACTAGCGCTTAATTTCTTATTCCGCTCCTTTCTTTAGTCCTTGCGGTACATTCAACTGTTTTTTCCACATGCGCTTTCACTTTTCACTTTCACTCACTTTTTGACCATACAGCTTCCATTTCCTTCTTTCCCTCCTTGCCGTCTGATGACCATCCTGTACGACAACAGTATAACACGATTCCGTTATTATTTGATGCTCGCGAAGCAGCGCGACAGCTGCGGCGACGCAATAGAATGTTGGCTGGCCGGATTTTTTTTCCACTTTGCACTTTTCACTCACTTGCGCTTAATTTCTTATTCCGCTCCTTTCTTTAGTCCTTGCGGTACATTCAACTGTTTTTTCCACATGCGCTTTCACTTTTCACTTTCACTTTTCACTTTTTGACCATATCGCCTTCATTTCCTTCTTTCCCTCCTTGCCGTCTGATGACCATCCTGTACGACAACAGCATTTTCAATACTTTCCCTCCTTGCCGTCTGATGACCATCCTGTACGACAACAGTATAACACGATTCCGTTATTATTTGCTGCTCGCGAAGCAGCGCGACAGCTGCGGCGACGCAATAGAATGTTGGCTGGCCGGATTTTTTTTCCACTTTGCACTTTTCACTCACTTGCGCTTAATTTCTTATTCCGCTCCTTTCTTTAGTCCTTGCGGTACATTCAACTGTTTTTTCCACATGCGTACCCTTTCACTTTCACTTTCACTTTCACTTTTCCTTCTTTCCCTCCTTGCCGTCTGATGACCATCCTGTACGACAACAGCTTTAATTGATTTCGTGATTCCTTTTTGCGTTTCATCCACACTGCAAATGAGCGCTGGAAGCAGCGCGACAGCTGCGGCGACGCAATAAACTTTTTGCTGAACACTGAATGCTGCGATCATTTTCATACTTTTAGCTTTTTCTTTGGCTCTCCCCACACACTTTTCGGGCTTTTCACAAAACAAAAAAATTTATAATTTTGAGTCTTTTTCGGGCTATTTTCACTTTACACATTAGCAATACTTATTGCACGCGACTTCTACGGGTTTTTAGTAATATTTCGCAAGGTATTTTCCAATTTGTAAGAATTTTTCGGTACGCGACGCAAACGAACGTGTTTCTGCGCTGAGATTTCCGACAAAACTTTATGCAAATGGCGCTGCGATGAGATCATCGCGTCGTCTTATCTTTGGTTCTCTCTCTTCCTATGCAGGTAGCGGAGTTCAATAGCCTCATGCGTTGCCTACAAGTAAAGAGAGCAATTATGAGAGTGGCTTTACTATTGCAATGTGTGTGTTGTTGTTGCTAATTTTGCGACCTATTTATGAATCGAAGCTGCTGCTGCGCTGGGATGTTGGACAAAACTTAATGCAAAGGGCGCTGCGTTGAGATAATTTCGGTTTCTTATCTATGATTCTCTGCTTTCACTGCAGGTAGACGAGAGCAAAGTGAAAAGAGCATTCAGGGCCGGATCAACTTCAATGGGGCCCTAGGCAATATACATTTTTTCACGCCCATTCTTTTTTCATTTGCTACACAAACTTATACATACATAGCTTTTCTGTTTGTTTGAATTTTTGTTGTTGCTAATTTTTAGCTCTCTTGAATCGATGGCCCTAGGGCCTAGGCAACTGCCTTTTCTGCAAGGGTTAATCCGGCCCTGGGAACATTGCTGAGAGTGGCTTTACCATTGCAATGTGTGTTTGTTTGTGTGTTGTTCTGATTTTTCGATCTATATATGCATGTGTATGTACATATGTATGTATCGATGGAAGGTGCTGCTGCGGTCAGATTTCGGACAAAGTTTTAAGCAACGCGCTGCGATGAGGTCATCACGATGTCCTATCTATGCTTCTCTGCTCCCACTACAGGTAGCGAAGTGCAATTCATGGGCGCAAAGTGAAGAGAGCATTGTTGAGAGAGGCTTTATATATGCATGTGTGATCTTATCGCAGCGCCCGTTGCTTACAAATTTGTCCGAAATCTAAACGCAGCAGCAACTTTAATTTACAAATAGGTCGCAATATCAGCAACGCACACACACACACACACACACACACTGCAATACTAAAGCCTCTCTCAACAATGCTCTCTTCAATTTGCGCCCACGCATTGCTCTCCCCTGCCTACAGTGAAAGATAAGACACCGAAATTCTCCCAGCGCAGCAGCAGCTTCGATTCATAAATAGGTCGCAAAATTAGCAACAACAACACACACATTGCAATAGTAAAGCCACTCTCATAATTGCTCTCTTTACTTGTAGGCAACACATGAGGCCATTGAACTCCGCTACCTGCATAGGAAGAGAGAGAACCAAAGATAAGACGACGCGATGATCTCATCGCAGCGCCATTTGCATAAAGTTTTGTCGGAAATCTCAGCGCAGAAACACGTTCGTTTGCGTCGCGTACCGAAAAATTCTTACAAATTGGAAAAGACCTTGCGAAATATTACTAAAAACCCGTAGAAGTCGCGTGCAATAAGTATTGCTAATGTGTAAAGTGAAAATAGCCCGAAAAAGCCTCAAAATTTTTTTTTTTGGTTGTGAAGCCCGAAAAGCCCGAAAAGTGTGTGGGGAGAGCCAAAGAAAAAGCTAAAAGTATGAAAATGGTCGCAGCATTCAGTGTTTTCGTAGCAGTGAAAAATGTGAAAAAAGCCGGCCAGCAAAAAGTTTATTGCGTCGCCGCAGCTGTCGCGCTGCTTCCAGCGCTCATTTTCAGTGTGGATGAAACGCAAAAAGGAATCACGAAATCAATTAAAGCTGTTGTCGTACAGGATGGTCATCAGACGGCAAGGAGGGAAAGAAGGAAAAAGTGAAAGTGAAAAGTGAAAGCGCATGTGGAAAAAACAGTTGAATGTACCGCAAGGACTAAAGAAAGGAGCGGAATAAGAAATTAAGCGCAAGTGAGTGAAAAGTGCAAAGTGGAAAAAAATCCGGCCAGCCAACATTCTATTGCGTCGCCGCAGCTGTCGCGCTGCTTCGCGAGCAGCAAATAATAACGGAATCGTGTTATACTGTTGTCGTACAGGATGGTCATCAGACGGCAAAGAGGGAAAGTATTGAAAATGCTGTTGTCGTACAGGATGGTCATCAGACGGCAAGGAGGGAAAGAAGGAAATGAAGGCGATATGGTCAAAAAGTGAAAAGTGAAAGTGAAAAGTGAAAGTGAAAGTGGAAAGTGAAAAGTGAAAGCGCATGTGGAAAAAACAGTTGAATGTACCGCAAGGACTAAAGAAAGGAGCGGAATAAGAAATTGAGCGCTAGTGAGTGAAAAGCTGCGATCAAGTGAGGGCAAGTGCAGGGGAAGGATTGAAATGAGGCTTTATGGGCAATAAGTGAGTGTTAGTGCGCGAGTGAAAACCGGAATGTAAAATACATATAAACAGCTACTACAGACAGCGGAAAGAGAACCAAAACTTGACTGAGATGACTTTTGAGCATTAGTAAAATGCAAGGTACTTCTGCATTAGACTCTGCAATATATTATGTATTATTTTGTACATTATATTATGCAATATTTCATACATTTTTATTCATAAAACATTTCTACATTTATTTCTAGTCCCTCAGAGCGGAGGATCATAGCTCTCTTTGATTTCTTCACGTGGAAGAGAAGACCGAAAAGATCGATTTCGTTCTCCATGTTTAATTTTGCTTTTGAGCATTAGTAAATGGCAAGGTAATTCTACTCTTTACTTAACATTATATAATACATAAAACGTTTCTTGCATACCCATATTTAAGAATTTTATAATATTATCTGGAATTTTTTACATTTTCTAGAATTTTTCAATATTTTTCTAATATTTTCAGGTATTTTTCTGGTATTATTTCAGTTTTTTCTGGTTCTCCACAACTTTTAAGGCAATTATTACTTATTCTTTTAATTGAGCTCTTCTTTTAAACCGCAATCGATCGATTTATCTGTCTACCATATGTACATATGTATGTCTCTTCGTTCTATTTGACATATACTTTCTCCCATCCAAACCACATTTCTCTGCACACCCCGAAGCACATTCCATTTTACCTCCTCTCCTAAACCTGGACTTGGGATTTGGCAAATAATTTTCAGGCATTGACGGTATTTTTGTACAGAAAAGGATCCGTTGAATCTCTTCATCATCACAAAATTTAGCCGAAATAATTTTCCCAACGAGAATTATAAGGACCTTTTGAGATTTCCATACTTCTAAAGCCTTAACTGGACGTTGACAAATATTTATAGGTACAATTTACCGACTTTACCGTAACCTCAACTTGATGTTGATCAAGAATATAAATACATATGTATATACTTTATGGGGTCGGAAACGTTTCCTTCTCTGCGTTACACACACCCACTTTTAGCACAAATACAATATACCCCTTAACTCTTTGAGTACGGGTATAAAAATTCTTTAAATTCTTGACAATAAAAATGTCATTTTACAAATGATATATAGAGGCGCCTCCACCTCTACCGCCCACACACACTCCTAGCAAAGTTTTACTTCTGCTTAAAAATCACGTAGTACATTTTCTTTTCGGGAAAACTTGAGCCGCTTCCCAATAATTCGTCGGGAATGAGCAATATGGGTAACATTGGTACAGGGACAGGGACAGGGGTCGGGTCTGCTTCTTCCTTTTACCGTTTCTTTGCTGCATATTAATTTTAAATTTGTAGCATACTTTCAAACATTTGGGTGAGTGTATGTGCGTGTGTTTTGTATTAAGAGAACCATAAATATCCAGCTTTGCTGACAGTTTTCATATTTGACTTTTCCCATGCATGGTACCCCAAAAAAATGTCTGGGGAGCCGCCCTCCACCTGAATTCCTGTGAAGGTGTGGGAATCCAGGTAATGCCCCGAAAGTGGGTGGGAGAAAGAAATGTTTTGCATACGAAATGAAAGTATTTTTGGTATTTCTGTATGTTTTCTGGACGGTAGATGGGGGTCTGATTGATTTATTGCAGCTGGTGAAGCTTTTCGTTATACAGTCGGACTTTAAATGGTAAACAGAGGCTCTTGGAAGAGGAACAATAATTTTCATAATTATAAATTCTCGGTAAAGGAAAAAGAGCTAAATAAACTTGTGTAAAAGGATATCTTTACGATCTATTTATGTATACCTGGAACAGATTTCACTGTACCTGCCATCTGTTCCATTAACCAAACAATCTATGAAATGTATTTATCAGCAACTGACAAAGATTTTCCTTGCCCGTTCCTTCAAATTGACAAGCCCAAGACTGACTGTCGAGAGAGAGAGAAATATTGTGAATTTTTATCCCGTTTTCCGCATCTCAATCAGCTGCACATTCAATCACAAAAACACCAACAAACAGACGCACAAATATTTACAGATATTTATTTACTCATTTTTTCGCATTGAATTACATTTCCATTGAGTTCTCCCAAGCTTTTTTGACAGCACGAAGTGAAAACTTTTGCCAGGCTGCAGTCCCCGAAAAGTTTTTTACGCCATTTCCGGCGTAACGACATTTTTTTTGGCCAAATTGTGTGTGAAATTGAATTGCAATTGTCAATAATTCGTTGCCAAAAATCTATATAAAGCACGGTACACGGACGGATTGAAAAAGGAAAACTGATTCGGGAAAAGTTGAGAGTGCGTGGTGCAAGGCGATTACCAAAAGTTCATCCTCCCAAAAGTTGTTGACTTTTCTACCCTGCTCCAGAGGTGCTCGTGAGCTCTAATTAAAAGCAGTTTTCCTCATGGATGAATAGAATTTCCTTCAACTTGATTGAATGCGAATCGATGGACAGCTTTACCAGATGGAGTGATTGACAGTTTCTTTTACATTTCCAAGTTTTAGTTTGGAACTGTTTCAACAATGCAAAAGTTGGATCTAAATCATTTTTTCCTGCCGCCACACACTGCTGCAGTAATAAAAACCAATGACGTGTATAAAATTTATTTATTTTTTATGTGCTCACAACTAATGTCATGCACCCGACTAAAAAGAGCGAACCAGGGAACACATTGAACACTCTCTGGCAATGGCAGTGGCTGAAGTCCTTGGTCCAGGGGCAGCTGCAACGAGGCTTCGTGCCCATCCAAAGTGGCACGTACCCAAAAGTTCCGCAAAGCAATTTTTGAGCAATTTTTACCAATTGATTTAGAAGGGTATGATGTTTCAAAGCATAAAGATGTACTGGTACTGGAAAACTTGTTAAAAAAACTGTGAAGCAGCGATGAAAGTTATTTTCTGCTGTCCGCAGAAATATGAGAGCCGAAGCTGTACAAATTTGTTTAAAGATATTTCAAAGTAATAGTATAAAACAAAAAAGATTCTAAAGTTGAGGACAATCAAAAATTTTGAAATTTTTAGAGCTATCGATGGTGTGAGAATTCTTTATGGATCTCTTTAGAATCTGTGATTTTTTCATCATATATCTTTCTGTGTTATATTTTTGTTGATGTATGCTTTTTATATTTATAAATTTTCCATATTGTTATCCATTTTTTAAACTACGTATTATACAATTTTAAAATTTAATTTGATTCAATTTACAAAAAAAAAATAACTATCGCCTTTTGAAAAATTTCCTCCAGCTTTCAGAGGACATCTTCAGGGTCGTAACTTTCTAGCCATAACATTCCTACACATTTTTTATTCTAAACATATGGGGAAAATCAAACGTTTGTATGGCTTTCTGTCAGTGTTTGTGTGTGTTTGTGCATGAGTGTGAGTGTGTCTGGTACAGTTTTGTCATAAATTTTCGAAAATGGCTGAGCGGCAGAGGGGTAGATGGTGGAAAGAGAGCACTACATATGAGGGTAAAAACTGACTTTGCTTTTTCTCTTTTGGCCGCAACATTTGACACCTGCTACAACTGAGTGGGCCGGGCCTTTCACCCAGCCCCATGGCATTCATGCCTCATGAATCCTGTTTCGCTTCCTGTTTCCATTTTATTGTTTGCTTAAATATTTACACAATGAAAACGAAACACACATTTTCCACGATTGCTGTGTGTGTGGCTGTGTGTTTGCGGTACGTTGTAACCTCCTTAACTTACCAATGTTTTTTTTTTCTTGGCTTAGAGGTTTCTGATTTATGTTCATTTGCAGTGTGCCCTCCAACACCCCTGAGGGTTGGTTGTACCTCTATGTATTTATGATATTCCATATTGCACTCAATTGCCAATTATGAGCTGTTAAGGTTTTATGTCTGTGATAAATGGTACATTTTCCCCTTACCTCAATTAAAGTTGCAATCTAAAACGGGGCCTCTGAAAATGTGTTGGAGAAACTGGCTTCGACAGCCGACAGGCGGACACTTTTGCCAATTTGAATATTTCATGACATTTGTCACTCCTGCCTGCATGCAACAGACACTCGTTTCCTGTATACAGCAACGACTCTCAGACCTCTCTGAAACCGATGTAGATGACACAGCTAACTTTTGACTCCCTTCTGGCCCCAGCTTCTCTTTTTTCCAGCCATCTAACCATGAGTCGCGTTTTCCTCCAGCTAACTTCTATATATTTTTCCAGGTAATCGTTGGGCATTTTGAAACAGGAAAAAGAAAGAAAACTCTAAAAATCAAATAGAGTGCATAGAAGAATACGATACGACTTTGTAGATCTACAAGTTGGGTCTTTATCCAGTGATATACTTAAGTCGCCAGCTCTCAATTTTTCACTCTCTTTTTCTACAAGAAGAATTTATATTTTAAGCGTTGATTTTTATGCTCCCTATTTGCAAAGAATTTCCTATGCCACAGATAAAAATATCAGTAGCTTCTGTACATTCAAAGATATATATATCTTATTTTAAAAATTCTCCACTGAATACCAGGTATCCCCTTGTCGGTGCATTCAACTATAGCATTCACTCTTGCTTTTTGTTGTTGCGTATTCAGCATGTCAACTGCGAGAACTCAATTTGCCTAAGTAAATAAACGGAATATGAATGTTTAATTTGTTTTATAGATATTAAATAAACACACGACTCGGCGTAGACATGGCACACACATCACATTCCATAGAAAAAACTTTGACTTCAAAAAATAAAGTTTGTTACAGAAGGAAAACGAGAGGAGAGGGCCAATTTGGGAGAAGGAACAGAACCAGAAGGAGCTCCCTGACTTGTAATAACAAAAATTTACAATTCTCAAAAACTTTGAGCAATGGAAATTCTTAACGAAAAACTAAGAAAAAACCGCCCCTTCGCCTAGAGGCAATTCAGGCTTACAGTTTGCTTTTAATCTTTTTCTCCGTTTGGAAACCTAAAAAAAAAAAGCTTTAATGAAAATAGCCCCAGAAGAGAGCGAGAGAAAGAGGTGCGCAAAGCGAAATCAATTTAATTAAACTTACACTCACTCTCGCTTTCGCCCACTCACTTTCTTTGACTCCTACATGCCAGCCTGATGAAGCCTCTTTCTGTTTCCTGTTCCGCTTTTGGCGAAAGACAAATGAATGTTTTGTATGCAAACAAATAAAAAACCAGAAACCAAAAGTCAGAAAGAAAGAAATAAAGCAAAAGAAAAGGTAAACAGTTCAGAGATTGGTTAAGCCAACAGAAACCACCTGCGGGCATTTCGCATTTAATTAAAAATTGTCGTCACTCCGAGTAGACAGTGCGTTACGTGAATTTAAGAGCAGGGGGAAAAATAAATGAATGTGTTCCGAAGATAATAATATCCAAGAGCTCCCAGATAATCATACAATTAATGAAAAGTTACTCCCTTCGATATCACCTATCGATGAAAATGTCGATTATTTTCTATATAAAAATGGGTGTCAGTCCGCTTTCTTTCTGTTGAGAATTAAGTTAATTCAATAACAAAATTATTGATTCGTACCAAACTTAAATCTTTAAAATACTTTACTCTCATGAAACGCACTGTATACGCAGAAAAATGTGCCACACGCTGATTTTTAATTAAGCCACAAAACCCCTTACCACTTGCGGCGTATACGCAATGTCGCCTTTAATTTTCTCTTCACCTCCATCTCCATCCCTTACAGATTTCCCCCCAGCACCCTTACCACTCTTGCTTACCACGCCCCTTTTCCAGCCACTCCCTTCAGTTCATAAAATTTTATGCGTGACTCATGATTTTTGTGTGTTGGGATCTCTGTTATTTTTTTTCTCCGTTGACTTGTTTACATGGATCCCTGACAAATAATGATGAGTCGCTGCCTTTTATGAATATGAATGTTCCGGATGGTTGGGATGGGTGGGCCACCAGAAACGGGGAGTCATATAAAGAACGAATCGTGGCTGGGCCATAAAAACCTAAACGTCTGCGTCGGTGGCGTTAAATTTGTGAGAATTTTGTTTTTATATGACCGGATCGTGTTATGACAACGCTTACAAGTTGTTATCACACAGAGTAGGAGGGTTTTTGGGTCTTCCGTTTGGTTTCTGGGATAAGTGGATGGATTTGTCACAGGATGGTAATATGGGTGTGCGGATATGAGAAGAGGACTGCTTACAGGTGAACGAAAATTACGCGAAATTCAAAGAAAGTTGCTCAAGGAAGTTGGTCAAGTTTTTTATGAGTTTATCCGGAAATGAGAAGAGTTTTAGCGGAAACAAATTAGGATTCACATCAAAGGTCTTAAGGAAAATGTAACTGAATTGGTGTTGTAACTTTCATTAAACTTTCATTCAGATTGGTACAGGATTTTTTAGTTATCATAACATATCTGATAAGCTTTCCATTACTTTCAAACACACAAAATGCTTTTCTTAACGAATGTACACAAAATGTTATTCAAATCAAGGCAACTACATAGTTTGCAGGTCACTGAACCTCAAACTGGAAAACTGAATTCCCAACAAACTGAATTTAAAGGCCTCACCATTCCCTGCAGCAGATGAAACTCCAAAGGCCAGAGAAACAGTCGAGTAAATTGCAGTAGTACGAGTATAGTCCGGCTCGGTTCGGTTGAGTGGAGTTTCCCCTAACTGGCCATAACATTTGATTATGTTTTCATAAATTTTCATAAACCCCTCTTTTCCGGTTTTGCATAAGCTTTTTATACAATTTTCACTTGAAATGTAAATATTGCAAAAGTTGCCAATTTTCACGATGAATTTTTCCCATACATTGGCCATGCAGTATATATTCAAAAATGGCATTTAATATGGAATACACACACACAACAGACTACAAAAAGAAGAGAAAAAGGCCAAAAACTTTCTGTCTGGGGCATGCAACATGGCGGCATTCTCGCGGGAACTATAAAATACATTTTACATAAATGGATGATGGGTATTGCACATTAATATGCGGCAGCACAAAAGTTTCATAAACTAAAACCCAAAACCCTTAATGGTTGGCGTATAAGAGATATAACACCCTCCCACACATGTTTCGAGTGCTTTTAGAAAATGTTTCCATTGAAACTTGTCGTGATCTCCGTGATGTGTGTGCTGCTGTGGATAATTGCTAGTTATCCTTGCATATCATTAAGTGTCATAAGTTAAGTCACAGCCATCCATTTAGCTTACTTAAGTCCTGGAAACAAAGGCAGTTAGTGTAGCAAATGTCTTACCTATAACTAGTTTCAAGTGTGTTTTATGCACTCTCAAACTCTTGCTTGAAATCTTGGCACAGATTAAACAGAAAGCGTCAAGTGGTACATTTATGAGTTTAGTTTTTAGAGCCTTCTGGCACACTTTTTTTTTGGCAGCTTACACACTTGGCAGCGATTCAACTGTGCAAAATTCTAGGGAAATTGTTTTTTTATGGCCAATCAACAGATAATTTATGGCGCTCACTAGTAATCCCATTTAAAATCTAAAAGTCAGTAGGCTTATCATCAATTAAATGGTTTTCAGGTTCATGTGACTTGTTGCTGAGTTTAGTAAATTCCCCGATTATCCTCCCAAAAAAAATAACACACTCAACAAGAACAAATCCCTGTTGGGTTTCGTTACAAATCACTTGAGAGCGGAGCGTGCCAAGAAGCGCTCCTTGTTGTCTATCGATTGAAGTGCGACAAATGGAACGCATTAAGTTAACATTATTGCCAAGCAATTTGCTCGAATTGTGTTCATTTTGTGTCGTTACTGTCATTGCCTTCTCCCATACATAACTTGCCTCGCATTCCTTGTCCTCGATTTGGCTTCCTTTTTTCTTACTTTTTTTTTTCTTCTCCTTGTCCTTGTCCTTATCCCCATTCCCCCCGCTCTAGAAGTTGCACGAGTATTCCCCTCAGATAATTCCCTGGCAATTGTGTTTTCATGTGGCCAACCCCAAATCTGATTAGACGAGGGAGGTGTTTACTTTGTGCCTCAAAGGGAAGGGGCTGAGAGTGAGTATCAAACTACGATAAATGGCTGAAACTTGTAAGCGAAAGCATATTACCCGTATGTAGAATTGTCGTGGGGGAGAAATTGCTTTTAGCCTGTTGCTAAAAATATGCCCTATCCTGTGTGCATTTGTGAGTCTTCCAGGAGGTAGCTTCCACTTACACAATGCCAATCGGCTTCTTCCCTGTCACGGGAATTGCCTGTTAAGTGGTAAATTATCTACGTTTCGGTTTCCACTCTTTCTCTCTCTTTTTCTTTTTTTTTTGTGACAAATTACGAAAGGGTTTACGTGTAATTGATAGCAGTAACATTCAAAAAATTGTCAGAAGGCAAAGCCCTAAAAGAGTATCCCAAGTGGTTAAGCATTTGTGCTCTCAGACAATTGATTTTGTATGGAAAAAGGTAGGAATTTCATATGAATGCATGGTTACTTTTTATTTAATTTACTAATATTATTTATCTTCTCTTGTTGAGGCAACTATCAGTGGGCATTGATGTACATTGAAGCAAGTTCTCATTGAAGAAGTTTCCCCCATCGCAATCGACTGCATAAGGAATGGGATAATCACACACCACATATCGCATGCAATCATTTGGATATGGCAGAAGAGTTCCCAGAGGATAGCCACAGCAAATGTTGGGGGTGTTGGGATCCAAAGTGGTTGATTCCGTGGTGGTGGATGAAGGTTCCTGTGTAGTAGACTTGGTAGTTGAGGGTTCTGGGGTAGTGGACTCTGTTGTAGTCGGTTCGTTTGTAGTAGATTCCGTTGTTGAAGGTTCTTTAGTTGAAGACTCTGTTGTTGATGGCTGAGTTGTTGTAGGGCAAGGTTTTCTAGTTGTAGACTCTGTGGTTGAAGCCTCTGTGGTTGTAGACTCTGTTGTAGTATAAGGTTCAGTTGTTGTAGAATCTGTTGTTGAAGGTGCCTTAGTCGTAGACTCTGTTGTTGAAGGTTCTTTAGTCGTTGACTCTGTTGTGGAAGGTTCAGTTGTTGTAGAATCCGTTGTTGAAGGCTCAGGTGTTGTAGACGCCTTAGTTGTGGAAGATCCTGTTGTTAAAGGTTCTTCTGTTGTTGTCGACTCCGTTGTTGAAGATTCCGTAGTCGTAGATGTTGGTATGGCAGGAGTTGTCGCCTTCGGACTACAGTTTGCCAAATCAGGATCCATACACTCCAATTCCGTGGGACTAAACTCCAAACCGTCGGCACAATCATATCCCACAGGTATCGGGTATTGACATATGATATATTTAGTGCAGTTGTTGGGATACGGCACCAGAGAGTCATCCGTTTTGCCCTCGCAAACCCCTCCAGATGGCTTTGGTGTTGTTTGAGAATCTGTGGTGGTTGTTTCAGGCTGTGTGGAAGATGAATCTGGCTCTGGAGTTGTGATTGAAACAGTTGATGAATCTGTAGAGGAATCTGTGGAAGAATCTGTTGATGATTCCGTGGAAGCATCCGTAGAAGAGGCAGTGGAGGAATCTGTTGAAGATTCTGTAGCAGAGACAGTGGAGGAATCCGTTGAAGATTCCCCCTCTGTTGTCTTTGTCGCTGGTGTTGATGGTGTTGTCGATCCTGAAGGATTGGCAGTGGTTGTAATCGAACAACCGGCCAGAGACGCTTCCACACACTCCCCCAGCTCCACACTAAACTCATCCCCCTCGTCGCAGTCGAAGGCCGCGGCTATGGGGCGATCGCATTTGATGTACTTGGAGCAATCGGTGGGATACGGTACCAAAGCACCATCCGCCACATCGTCGCAGGGATTTTTCTGGGGTGGCGGCCTGGTTACCGCTGTGCTGGTTGTCGGTTCGCTGGTGGTTGACGTGGTGGATGTGTAGTCCCAGCGACAGGCATCTGATGGTACATCTGTACCGCATTTTCCGCTCATGGGATCGTAGTACTCCCCGCAGTTGCAGACGTCCATCATGTAGATGTAGTCATCCACACAGCGGATGAACCACTGACAGTTGTCCGGATAGGGGAAGGTGTCGCGACTGCTGTTTGTGCATATCGTTGGCTCCAGCGGCGTTTGGGTTATCCCTGGCGAGGGCGTTGTGGTGCTGGCATCCTGATCGCAATCGCTCTCCTCCCAGCTGGCGCAGCTCTGGTGCTTGGAACTGAAGTACGATCCCGCGGGGCAGTAGAAGGCAATGGGTATGGGCGAGACACAGACGATGTATTTGTTGCAATCCTTGGGATAGGCGATATTTTCACCCTCATCCCGGTCCCCGCAAATGCCACCCGATGGCGCTGCAGTTGTGGTTGTTGCCACAGTGGTCGAAGGTTGCTCCGTTGAGGGTGTGGGAGTGGTTACCTTCTCGGTGGTTCTGGGTGCTGCTGTGGTTGTTGTTGCTTCTCCTTCTTGGCAGGCCGTCGGAGAGACATTTGGATCACAATTCAATGTCTTGGGATCAAAGTAACTGCCATAGATGCAGGGCGCCAGGACCCATTGTCCACCTCCCAGACACAAATAGTATTGTGAGCAATCCTCGGGGTACGGGAAGGAGTCTCCCACATCCTTTCCCTCACAGAGCTCTGCGGGTCCCAGAGTTGTGGCCTTCGTTGTCGTTGTGGTGGGCGTGGGTGTGGTCTCCTCAGTGGTTGTCGTCGTGGGTATCGGTGTGGTGGTGCGATCGCCATAGCATAAGACATCATCAACCTCATCGCAGATGAGGTAATCTGGATTAAAGAGCGTCGTAGGAGGACAGTCACCCATCTCCACCCGACTGTCCTTGCAGAGAAGAAACTGCGAACAGTTGCCGGCATATGGCAATCGACTGCCATCGGGTAGACCTCTACAATCATTCGGATCCACATCGGAGGGCAGTCCCGGTGTGGTGCTAGTGGCTGCCTCTGTAGTGCTATCAGTCGTGGAAACATCCACAGAAGTTGTGGTACTCGGAGCCGTCGTGGTAGATGGTGGAATTGTTGGATATGGCTGTGGATCGCAGTGCACTGAATCGGGCGTATCGCAGATGTGCAGCCATGGATTAAACAACTTATCCGATATGCAGTAATCCAAATCCGTGCAGCCATTGCGGCACAAGAGGTACGCACTACAGTTGTAGGGATAATCGTAGAAACCATTGCCCAAGGGCTGGCAATAATCCTCATCCACAAACTCTGGAGTGGGTCCGCACTCTTCATCGTCCGCTTCTGTGGTGGAAGTGGAAGGTATCTCTGTACTGGTGGAAGTTGAAGGTATTTCTGTACTGGTGGAAGTAGGCGTCGTTTCGGTTGGGATGACGGTGGGCAGCGGTAGCTCCTCGCATTCGGTTGTGTCGGGGGTGTCGCAAATGAGAAGCCACTCATTGAAGACCTTATCCTCGACACAATAGTTGAGCACTGGCCAGCCATGGGTGCAGTTGATATACGCCTGGCAATCGTACGGATAACGATGCACCGAACCATCCGGATACTGCCTACAGAAATCATCGGGAGTGCCTGGCGGCGCCTGTGGCGGGTCCCAGCTGGAAGTTATACAGGGAAAATCCGTCACTTTTGGAGTACTAAAAGTGATTGGTGCTTCGGTGAACTTTGGAGTGCTCAAAGTCGTTGGTTGTTCGGTCACTTTTGGAGTACTTAAAGTCGTTGATTCAGTGGTAATTCCCGGTGTAATTCTCGTTGTTCCCTCCGTGGGTACGGGCGTTTCAATGGTGTAATACACACAGTTCACCGCCTGCGGATAATTGCATATCTGCGAGGTATTATCCCACCAGAGGTCTGCTGGACACAGCTTCACCGTGGGATACAGACAATCGCAGACGAGAAAGAGGCTACAATTATCCGGATACGGCACCAGGGCGCCAAAACTTTTACCCTCGCACATGACCTGGTTCTCGTAACGCTGCTCATTGTCACAGGTTTGATGGCGCGGTTCCACCTGTGTCATGGCCACACTTCCATTGAATTGCCAGCTCCAGACGAGTGCCACCATCAGCAGCAGCCATGTCAAGAGGTTGATAATATTAACTATATAAAATAAATACGAATAATTAAAGATATTTCTAATATTAAATACAATTTTACCTTGCATTATAATCGCTTTATATTAATTTATTGGCTCTTAATGTTTTAATTTCCATTACTTTATTCTTCAACGTTTAATTCCATACTAAACTCTTCGTTCATTGCTGTGCTTGCCTATAGGTTGAGGTCTTCCCCTGATATGATATTGATAGCATATTAATGACAGCTTGATTAGATTTAATTAGAAATTCTATGAATTTCATTGGAAAAGATTATTATTATTTTGTCCATTAGTTTGAAGATGCTTCCAAATTAAAGTTGATTTTATTTCGATAGATATCGGAGAATACCCTCGCATTACCTAGAAGTGTTTTAGGACGTTGATGAATTGCCTTGCGTGGGGGTTCCATATTTTGAGTGTGTTATCTACGGGCTAGACGTTTGTATGGTTGGACACATAAAAATTAAAGAGCAGGAAGTGCCATAACATACATATTTACGTAGTTCGAATGCAAAAATCCATTGAACAACTAGAAAAAAGTTGCGTAAATATTTCTTATCTGTCTGTCTGTCTTATTGTCTGCTTTTAAGACTAATCTTTTAACTTTAAACTATTCCAAAGGTAAATAATAATTAAGTTCTTATCTAGTTATTTAATAAAATCAATTAATTGGTGATAATCAGTTGAAGTTTTTTTTGTTTAAATATATTAAAATCAAATCTATAGATGATTAGGTACTTGTAGATAGAGTTACCAGTAAAAAAAAACTAACCAGTACAGAACATTCTCTCCTATCTTAAGGTTAAACTTCTCGTATAATCTTCACTTTATAGTATTGTGTATTAAAAAACTTAAATTTTGTTAAAGTACCTTATATATTTTATATTTTAAGGAACCAATTTATATTTTATGTTCAGTAAATGCCTTACACATTTTCCATTTTATAGTCTTTCAGTTCAAAGGTAAATCATTTGTTGTCCTTGTACGCCCTACCGCATCCTTCCCGCTGACATGTGTGTGTGTGTGTGTGTGTGTGGGTCCCGGTGGGAGTTATTGCCCTTGTTATTACACTTATTGTTCTTGTTCGGAGTCGCTGTCGGCGGGACTTTAATGAGACAACGTGACCTTTGCACGATAGAACAGAATGTTCTCTCTTTCGCTATGTGTTCTCTCTGTGCAGTTCGTGTCACAATTTATGATCGGCACTCGACGGCGTAAATTACACAAATAAAAGTGCGCCAATAAACATAAATGAAGCTAGAAGTTTAATGCGCAACAAGCCATTAAAATTAAGCGACAAAACATGAGCAGCACACGAAAAATTGGCATAAAAAATAAACATGCTCGGGAAAAAATGTCCAAAGTTCGAGCTAAAGCTAAGAGTTTTTCCCAAAGGCTGCAGCTGTTGCTGCTTCTGCTCCTTAAAGGACTTTCAATTTGTGCAGCAAATTACATAAAAGCATAAAAATCTATTTGGCTGAAAGATGTTTTTATGCCATCGAGCAAAACTCTCGCAGTTTTTCCACCAAACCC
Source organism: Drosophila subsilvestris (assembly GCA_035043285.1). NCBI lineage: Eukaryota > Metazoa > Arthropoda > Insecta > Diptera > Drosophilidae > Drosophila > Drosophila subsilvestris. The sequence goes on along the minus strand of JAWNNB010001724.1, from coordinate 3,399,934 downwards.
CCAACCTCTTTGTGAGTTGACAAAACGCCCACAAACTGTGGATAAGTAAAGTGCTGCTGGCTGGCTGAAAGGCCAAAAGCCTTTTAAAATAAATATGAAATTATCCCAGCGGGAAAAGAAGGCAAAAAATATATCAACATTTAGTTGACTTTGAGTAGAAATTTTAATACGTTTGTGGATGGGAACGGTAAAGAGAATTATCCATTTTAAATGTTGTTTGAAAATCCATAAATATCTTTATTTTTCGCTCCATTCATTCAGTATTCAACCCAAAAAACCATTCAATCAATTTGTTTCCTAATAGCTTTCTTTAGTTTATCGAAATTGGTTGCCTTTCTACTCTTAAGTATGGCCCAATTTACGTGAAGCGTACTTTTGATGCAGTATCTTTGAGATACATATGCCCGCAATCAAATTTCTCCACAAATTTTCCCTCTTTTGTGGGACAATTTTTCAGCTTGATCTGTTGGCTGCTGTCAAGCGTTTGATCTGCAACAGATTGAACTATCAATTATGCCCCAGCAGACGTGACCAGCCCCTGACATGTGCCACATGCCACTTGCCGCACACACACACGCTGTGCCATGCCCCATGGGGTGAGAACTGAGGACGGAGACTGAGGGCAACCATCAGGTGGCAATGTTAAAACGGACGTTTAGTTACAGCTGAGCACCTGCCCGACCGAGACCGCCTGGCTGCCTCTCAAAGGGGACGCGGGCTTTAGGGCGGCATGCCCCAAACGTGTCCTACATGCAAGACGGAAAAGCTCCTCGGAACTGGGGGCGGCTGCCCCACAGCTCTTGGAGCTCACCCGCTTTGTTTGTGTTGCATGAAATTGACCCGGTGCGTGTGTCGCCAGCAACGAGGAAGGACTCTCAATGCCATGGATGGGCTTATGCAGGCGTGGGACTTGATTCATGACGAACTCTCGAGCTCGTCTAGAGAATTACTTTTCTTAAGATGGGGGAAAAAACAAGTGGGAAACGCTTTAGGGTAAAGTTTGACTCTAAAGATACTCACAGATATCTAAGGAACATACTTTTAAGATTTAAGATTTTTGTGTTCAATGGTAAAATTATATCTATCCATACAATCCACGACTTCCACGACTTATTTCCACCAACTCAACATATCCCAATATCCTTTTCGCTTACCCTGTATAAAAAAAAACTATTAAAAACCAAAAAAAAAGAAGAAATTCCAAAAAAATGCAATCAAGTAGCAACCAATCTTTGCCCCCAGAACTATTGCAGGGACTCAAAGTCACAGAGCAAACAAACAGAACAGAAAAGAACAGGCGAACCGAATAGCAGGAATCCACATAATATGCATGTGCATACTCTTTCGCCCCAAGGCCAAAGGACCTTTGCCATTGTGCTTTGTTTGCCACTATCCTGCCACTACCCTGCCACTACCCTGTTTTTTTTGTTTTGTTTTACTTGTTCTATACTGTTAATTAAAATCCAATGATTTCCAAGCATCCAGGACCTTCTTTTAGTTTTCGTTTGCAGTTTTGCTTTAGCCTGAATCTGCATTATTTCCCTTTTACTGTTTTCGAAAGAAAGTCTCTATAGTTTTTGATTCTCTTTTTGTATTGTGTTCTGGCAAGTTTTTAATTGCACACATTTTTTGCAATGCTCCTTGATACGAATTTGTCTACCTCTTTGTATGTGTGTGTGTGTGTGTTCCTTTTTTTTTGTGTAGGCTACAACCTACAATCATCAGTAAAATTAAAATATATATTTTTTTCGTACCACTTTTGAGGAAATGTTTATGTTGAGATTCATTTTTCTAATGAAAATATTTTCACATGGTTGAGGATGGAATAAAAATTGAAACAGAGGGATTAAATGTGGGAGAGAGAATGAAAGAGAGTGAAGGGGTCAATAAATTCTCAAATGGAGAAATGTCTGACCCAAAAGTGGTTTATTTTATTTTTTTATTAAAATTCATAAATTAATCGAATATTGGTAAAATCTTTTCGAAATTGATGGAAGGAAGATATTGAAAAATATACATATTTATTGAAAAATGAATTTGAGTGAATCAATTGTAATGGAAAAATACGAGAGAATATTTTCTTCGGCAAAAGGTAAATATTTAATGAAACAAATTGAAAGAAATGTGGCAAGGCATGCACTTGATTGATATTGCTAAAGGATTGATAGGGTTTAGTTGAATTTTAATTGATGAAAAAGAGAAAATAATTGTAAAGAAAAATTGTAAGATAATATAGAGAATATTTGATGACTATAAATTAAAATTAGGAAAAACTCAAATATTCCTAATTGATGGATGAAAATAATAAGGATTGATTCTGAAAAATTTTTACAAAATATATAAAACTAGTGAATGGATAAACAGAGAAAGACTTCTTTGATATAAACGGAAGATTGATAAGTGATTTTAAATAATTTCTACATCTATTCTTTTTCAGGATGTTACCATCCAGACAAATGCCTGCTAAATCTGTAAAAGTATGTTAGCTCATCGATCCTCTTCCATCTACGTATTAAATTCCAGTTGTAAGTATTTTCGAAATATTTTAAAGAATTCTTAACATATTCAGTACAAAGCTTTCTTGACCTATTCCCAAAAGCATGAGCCTAATGATTATTTAATAGATTCTCATACTTATAATAAACCTCCTCCAACAGTACCAGCATATGGTGCCACATTTAACCGCTACGTTCGGTCTTATAAAGCATATAAATCTCTCCCTCAATCTCCTGCTCATTTTGTAGAGTTTTCTCTTTGGTTTGTTGGCGCCTGCGTTGCTCTTTGAGAGGAGAGATTTAACTTCGGCTTTCACTTCGAATTTGGCTACAACACGAACATCGAAGAGGTCTACCGTTCTTGTTCAAATAAAGAAACAGTTGCTGTTCAGCTAAGGCCGAAGACAAAAGGCTCTTCTCTGAAAGGAATTCCTTCACGTTTTTTTCTACTGGAATTCAACGTAAATCTCGATCCGAATATCGGATAGACAGTCGGACAAATGCAGCTACCATTAATATTATCTACACAGATATAAGCAAACAGTGTTTTCCTTTTTCCTGCATTGAAAAGAAAATTTACATATTTCTAGGTGAGGTGTGAAAATCAGGACTCGGTCTGGGGAGGGGAAAAAATTGCGGCATTTCGTGTGAAAATGCAATTAGAAACCCGGAGCAGGCCGAAACGTATTAATTGCCACAAGGCAAAGTCAGAAAGGAAAGTTAGCCCCTCTCCCGTTTCCTACTCCCCGCTTGGAGCAATTTTTTAATTGAGCAAGTACATGAAAAGTAAACAAAAAGCATACAAAGGATGCACTTCCCACTACCCACTTGGCCAGGACACAGATTAGCTGTGTGTGCTGCATGCAGCATGTAGAATGGGGCATGGGGGCATGGACAACATGCAAATGCCAGCCATGATTTATGCCAGAGTCAGTGTTAGAGAGCCAGGGCAGGGATCGTTCTGGTGCTGGTGCCGGTGCCGGTGCTGGTGCTGGTGCCGGTGCTGTGTGTGTGCCAGCCAGTTATGCACTCGAGGCATTTGTTGCATGCCGTCGGAATGGGTGGGACACAGGGGCAGTGGCTGCCGTTGGGTGGCAAAGTGAAGTGGCAGGATACACGGTGTCGGATGTGCATTCCTTGGCCTAGACTGTGGGCCCCCCACTGCTGCTGATGATGATGACGATGATTGTTGTTGTTAGCTGGAAACTAAAACAAAGCCATGGCTATGCCACACAGGAAGCTGTGGGGCAGCTTTCAGTCTCTCCCTCCCGTTCGTGCCTCAATCACACTTCATTCCAAATTTTCCCTTTTCATTATGTTAAATTAAACCGAGAGCCGGAAGGAGAGCCCCGTAGCCCGGAGTTCACCTTGGGTTTTGGGGCCACTTCATTCATCACTCTCGCTCGTACGCATTGAAGACTTCTTGCTTGACACACACACACACACACACACACACACACACACACACACACACACACACACACACACACATACAGACAAGAGAACGGCAAGAACATGCAGGGGGAAAAACGCCAGAAAATGCGCTGTGGGAAATGTGTGAAATTCCAGCTGCAGCAGCAAAAACTGTTAAAAACTTTTTGGCAAGCCAGTTCTCAGACTCCCGTTCTACGCTGCTCCTCGACTCGACTCTATCGTTGGTTAAAAATTTAAATTTTCATTTTCTGCAGCAAATTGGGGGGCAAACCGAAAAAACACACACAAACGAGAAGGAACGTGAGTCGCTTCTAGTCGCGACTCTACTTTTATACCCGTACTCAGTCAGTATATAAATTTATGAGCTTATGATTGAAATTAAAAAAAAAATTTTTAATTTTATATTTTAAATTTTTTGCTACATTTGTTAACTACATCTACATGTAAAATGTAGATAATACATCTAGAACAAATATTCTACATCTACCATTTAGATTCTACATCTCCTCCGCTAGGGGTTGCTCGCGCATTGCACAGGGCAGAGTGTGTGCGAGCGAGACAGAGAATGAATAGCGTCAGCAGCGCCAGAGGAGGTGGGGGAAGCAACTGAAAATTAATTTCTTTATTTTGGCTATGAATGATCCGATCTGGTTCAGATTCGGCAATCTGATAGATATGGTCATTCTCTACGATACTGCGTTTTTAGTTTTATCGTATCTTCAAAATTGTGGATGCCACAGATTTTCGTCCTTTGTGAAGGCGGAAAGGGGCGGGGCGAAATTTTGAAATACACTTGTAACAGTGTGATATCACATGAGTCTGGAAAAAAAATTTCGTTGCTCTAGCTTTTATAGTCTCTGAGAACGAGGCGCTCATCAGGACGGACAGACGGACAGACGGACAGACGGCCAGACGGACAGACGGACAGACGGACAGACGGACAGACGGACGGACGGACGGACAGACAGACATGCTCTCGACTCGGCTATTGATACTGATCAAGAATATATATACTTTATGGGGTCGGAAAATTTTCTTTCTCTGCGTTACACACATCCACTTTTAGCACAAATACAGTATACCCCTTAACTCTTTTTGAGTACGGGTATAAAAAGTACCGTCTGCTTTGGGAGTAGCGATGCTGAGAGGATACTCTTTCTCCTCTACAGATCTTACGTTTTGTATGGGAAGTTGTTCTGATTAGCTGGATAGCGTTTTGATGGATTGTTTTCTGAAATTTTAAAGGTTTTTTTTACAAAGAATTTTTGTACAAATTCGTGAACCGATCTTAGTGAAATCCAGTGGCAATAATGTGCATAGAAAAGATATTTGAAACTACATACAAACATACATATGTACATATATAGAAATGATCTTTAGTTGGAATGAAAACTATTGCAAGATTCTTTATAAGCTAAAGAATTTGAAGACAAGCAATTTCCCCTTCATTAAATGATGCTTCCAAAGTTGGAAACTTCTCTTCAAAGCCGTAGTGCCCTATTGTGGAAAGAGTATAACTAGTAGAAAAGCAAACGCGTACTTTTGCCTACGGAAAGTTCTTTGTTTTTACCACAAAACTAGACTCGTTTTCTCTGTCTCTTTCGCAATGTCTCTCTCTATATATCTGTCTCTCTCTATATCTCTATCTCTATCTCACTCTCTATATCTCCACCTAATTTCTCTGTCTCCTTCCATGCCGCTTTTCTTGTTGTTGTTGTTGCCCCAAAGAGTTTCAAGTGCGAATTGCATTCTGCTTTTGTCGCATTTGCGGTTTTGTTTTGTTTTGTGGCAGTGGGGCGGCCAGGTTGGTGTAGTGCAGCTAAGAGAAGCAGGTAAAGTGTACTAAATGTTGCCACCAACTGCCACCCACCATCCTTCTCCGCCTACTCCTCCTCCTCACCACCCCTTTTTGGATGGAGTCTTTATCTATTCGTGTGCCGCCGTTGCCGCCAGGTTATTTCTGTAGGCAGTTCTTACCTTCAAGTGTGCACTTCATGCGCCTGCTTCCTGCCTGAATGCCTGCCACAAGCGTATTTTTTTCGGTTTCAATTTATGGGGCAACTGTGGGGGAGAGCATGGTAAGAGCGGGGCTGTTGTGTGCCACTGGGACGGGGGAGGGATAACGAAATGAAGTGCACTTGCAGCTCCTTCAAACTCCACTTGACTCAAGCCCCAAAAACGACAAAACGACAACGATGGCGACACGAGAGTCGACTCTGTTTTTGTGGCCTTACCGCAGCAGCCTTTTGCTCCATGCTTTTCCTTCCCCATTGCCGCCATCGTGTGCCACCAGCGGCATGTCATTTACAGTTTTTCGTCGTCTGTGCCTGTGCCTGTAAATGTTTTATTTGAGTATTATTACTTCTACTCTTTAACCCAGAACAATGCCTGGAAAAACTGAGTGAAAAAGTGCCTCGAATAGAAAAGAGAGCACTAATGTAGTGAGTTTTGGTTAATAGCTAAAGAAAAGGGAGTTTTGTTAAGGGAATTATGTATACAATAGGCTAAGAATCTAAAGGAAATATTTAAAAGAAATTAGCCTCAAGCTAAGAATACAAATGGTGCTTCTATATGTCAGCAATCACCCGGAAATAATAAAAATAAAATTGATTTGATGCTAAGATCAAAAGATTTAAATTAAAGATTGAAACAGCTGATTAAATGAGTAGAGTTATCAAGTAAAACTCCATAACAGCTACAGGATATTCTATGAAACCATCTTCTCATGTGTTTTTGTGCGCTGCCATTACCTACCTAATCCTATATGAAATAATTTTCATTTATAATCTGATTATCAAAATTGTTTGTTAACACTTTCGTTTCATTGAATTCATAAACAAATTAAAATAACGATCCTGTGGCAGATTAGAAAATAATTTGCATATTCTATAAACAGTACTTGGAACAATGCCCTGCCCACACATAAAACCTTCAAAGCCTTCAAATTATTTAATTAAGTTTGGGGTTTGCGATTTTTCATTACAGAAAAAATAACTTTAACTTTAAACAATATTTCAGGTCAATGCCGCCACATCCTTCACTAAGCCTTGTTAGCTTGTCTGCTTTGAGGTTTTTTTACTGGATTTTCTTTTTCGTTTTTTGTTTGGCCGGAAAATGCCCCGTATGCCACACACTCACCACACCCACAGCCGCACCCACACCCGCACCCGCACCCACTTTTTGCCATTGCCACCTGCACCATTTGCTGATGGTGCAGACGAGATGGCGTTGGAGCGTGATGAGTGCTGTTGTGGTTTGTTGCCACTTCTATTTAAACTTTTATTGCTGCTCACTTTGCCAAAAAGGTCAGCACCAGCTACACAGTTGGGGGATTGGCAGCGGATTGGGGACTCCGACTGAGCCCCAGTTGGGCTTTTGGGGGGTTGAGAGATGGCCAGGTCATGACCTCCCTCCCCACACTCTTTGACCCTCAGTCCAGAGGGCGTGTGAATATTAATGCCCTAATACTTTATTTTACACAGCTTCATGGTTTTTAGTTTTTACTCGTACATGATGGCCGTGAACGCGATTTGCTATGCTCTCAGACCATTTAGGCAAATGTTTATGATTTTGATTATTCAGTTTTTTCCCCGCTTTTCTGCTTTGTGGAGTGTAAAAAAGGTTTTTCGTTGATTAAAGTTGAAGTGGGAGTTTTTTGTTGTAAGGAAAGGGAATTTGGTAGGGGTTTGCACGTTGTAGCGTGGATATAGAATGTATTTTCATGGTACCCATGGAGCTGCATGGAGCCCGATCATACAAATATTTATTTTAACTCGAAATTGTGGTAACTTATGGAACTCAAAAATAATTTTGGCTTTTATTTAATAAGCTGCCACAAAATTTGATATAGTTAGACATATCACAGGATAGGGGAAATAACGAAGTTATATTTACTGCACAATTAAAGACACTTTAGCTGAAAAATCAACCACTGCAAGCAGCTGCAGCGAACTGTGATGTTTATAGATATAATTATTTGGATAAAATAAGATTCTCACTTTAACTTAAACCAAGCGGTGACCTCGATCATAAATAAAATAAAATAAGATAAAATCTTATTTTGAGTACAAATTTATTATTTTATATATCGATTTTAATGATTGAAACTGAAACCACATGAAGCTGCTGACACCGATTTCACATTTTATTATTCCGCATTTCGAATTAAATTTATAATTTCCCTTGCATTTGAAACAAACGACTTTTGCGATATTTTTCAATAATTCACATGGAAAATAAACCAACACTTTCTTTATTATTTGCCAAGTCAATTAAAATTGAAATACAGGTGTAAACAAGAGTCGGGCTTCCCTCCCGCAACGCCTTTGCTTACATATGTTGTTGTTTAATTTGTGCACAAACAAAAAGGAAATTTTAAATTAAATATGTATTTGTCAGCATTGAAATTTAATCGCATTCCATTTGGCTGGATTAATACGAAATGCAGACACAGCGGCTACCAGAAGGACAAGCGGCGGGCAATGTCCTTCAATTAAATGGCATTATATTTTGTGTGTGCGTTGTTGGGAAATTTTATGACTCAATTTAAAGTTTGTAATTTGAAGAGTTTACTGCTCATTTTTTTTTGGGGTGGGAAACAGGAGGTAAATAAATAGGGATGGCTGTTGGAAATGATTGCCTCGAGATGATAATTGAACTTTTTTAATGACAGACAAACAATTTCGGTCAAATTGTCATTTTGATTTTACAAATTTATTGCCCCACCGGGATTAATGCATTTAAATTAAAACTTCTCCTGCTGTCGCAACCACTTTTTCCTAGCACCGAGCGTTGGTATTGCCATTGCCGTTTTAATTGATTTTAATAGGTGGGCCGAAACGAGTCGTTTCGGTTTCGATTGTGAGGACACGAGTGCATCATTAATCGGCTTAAAGTTGACATGAATATATTCTGTGTTTTTTGTGTGGTGTGCAAGGGTATATGGAATTTAAGGGTAGGTATGGGACAGACAGAAGGTAGCGTTATGAAAGCTTTTCAATTTTTACACCTGTGAAACCCTCAATATTTGAGGCCTAAATATCCATTCATTGGAATCGCGTGGGTTGTATAGACAGCAGAATATCCTGTAGTCGTGCTACATCGGCTCTAGATATTTATTATTTGTTTCAATTGAAAATGTATGCCACACACACACTCTCTCACTCTTTTTCTGCCTCTCTCTGCCTTTCTTTTTGTGTGTGTTTGCATTGTTTCGTGTTAATTGGAATATGCGGGATTGTTCAGTCACTGCCCACCACCTGCTAAATAAATAGCTCGTTGCATTTAATATATATTTTTTGTACAAATAACCATATAGTAGATACATGTGTAATACATATCACAAAATTTACTCAGACAACACAGTGGAAGAGCGAAAGCATTTTGCTTAATTGAAATGAGATTCATACAGATTTCACTTCCAAAATGTGTAATCCAATTCAAATCCCCCCCCAAAAAAAATGTAATAATCATTTTGTTTGTATCTTTCTGTTTTTGCTTTCATTGCACAAAATTTCATTCCGTTGAATGGGAAAACTGCTGTCTCCCACCCCCACACTATGTGTTTCGCTGCTCATTATAGACTTAATTGAATTAATTTTCCAATCGGGGGAAAATGTTGAACATTGAGCAGGGAATACATTTGGCTAATTGGCTCTTAAAGATTTTTGCTGATTTTACCCATTTTACACACATACCCAATAGCTTCAAATATCTCAAATATTTAGGATCTGCTTTAATTTAATTATGTGATTACCAGGAAACAAAAAAAGAAAAGAGTCTAAATGGTTTGAGGTTTCAGTTGTTGGAAGGCTTTTAAAAAGGGGCGGAAAAGGCCCAACACATTATAAGTTTAAATATGCGCTAATTATTTATAATGTCACATGGTGAGAGCCTTAATTGTGCCCTCTGGTCTTACCAAAAACTTGTGTAAGCACTTGAGTGGGTGGCTTAATGAGTTTTCCTTCTCCTCCTCCCCGAAGAAGGAGTCTGAATATAGGGTTCTGCGTTGCCTTTTGTTAGGGATAAGGATTATAGCCAGGCCTCGTATATGAAAGCAGCTCTCAAATGCATTTGCTATTTGCATTGACCTGCATGTTTGCTGCTGCTGCTAATTTGATTAACACTCAACGAAATGCTACCAAATCCCAGTGCCTGTGTCAACATCTGTTCTCCAACTTGAGATTTCAGTTCAAATATTATTTGATATCCTGCGGTGGCAGTGGCAGAAGCAGTGTCAGTGGCAGTGGCAACATTCATCCATTCATTGTTTGCCTTGCTTTCGGATTTAACTTTTGATTTCTGAAGAGGACTCTGCAGCAGGCAGTACGAGCCCTCGAGAGGTTGGTGGCACGGACTCTTGGTGATTGTGTGTGTGTGTGTGTGTGTGAGGAGGAGGTCTTGTCACTGGTGGGGAGCATTGTTGTAAGATCTCTTCTTACTCTCTAAATATGTGTAGTATATATTCCTACAAGTGTTGGCTTGTTTTGAATGTTAATATTTGCACATTCAATTCAAGCAACTGGCAAGTGACAATTTATTCGCTTTTGTTGCTGCTCGGTTTCCCTTTCCTTGGCACGTGCTCTCTCGCTCTCTCTCACGCTCCCACTTGTAAGTGTGTCGACTAAATGCCATTTGCTCTTTTTTTATCCTCGAGCTATTTTTAGTTGAACTTTTGGATTTAGAAGGACAATGACAGTCGCTTTAAGCTGGCAAGGAATTTATTTTGAGTGGCGTTTCTTAGAACATTTATATTTCCCATTTGTTTTTAAAGGTTTTCAATGTATAAATTACTTAATATTTTATGGCATTTTCTTTAGAGTATAAAAAAACTTTATTTTTTAAAATTTTAATTGTAAGAAATCTGTTATAAATATAATAAATCTTTCAACTGCTAAAAATATTTGAAAATCAGCAACGGTTCATACATATAAATACAAATATCCCGATTTTAAGCGATTTGTTTGAGTAAGAACAATTATCATTAGATCTTCCGTGTAATTATTTCCGTGTTGTTTTATCTTGGCAGAGATTTTCTCAATTGGTCAATGAATTGAAGGACAATTTGAGACTTAAATTGCGCACAAAGAATTCAATCCCTTAACACACAATCAAGCACTTTGGCCACACACACACACACACAAATCCTTGTGCATACAGACACACTAACAGCACTCATTCAGTCATTCAGTCAGTCAGTGAGTGGTAGAGTGAGTGAGTTGGTAATTCATTCAGACTGTCATTCATTCAAGCCTTAATTGCGGACAAAAGTTGGCTTGTGCTTCAGCTCAAGCTCAAGCTCTCTCCCGTTGACATTTGTTCGTTAATTAAACCTTTTTGTGGGTCTCTGTCCCGCTTTGCCGCTCTCTATCTCTGCCTCTGCCACTGCCACTGGCAACTGTGCAACAAGCAAATTGATTTATCTTCTCGACACCTTTACGGAGCCAAAGTCTGTCAAGTTTTGCTGCTGGCCCGGCACCTACGTTGTTCTGCCTTTTAATGGTAAAACTTTTTCACTTAACGTTTACTCATAAATTGATTTTTACTTTTTAACGACCTTCCCACCCGGTGGGTGTGTCGGCACCCAATAGAGAAAGGGGCAAAGACACAGGTCACGCCCACACATCCACATCCAACTTCCTGGGTAGAGACGGAGTAGACTCCTCTTCTAATGTGTGTGTGTGTGTCTGGAAGTCAGGAACTTAGTTGCTTGTCACATTATCAGCTTACACTTGGAATTTTCAATTAGTCGAAGTGAAAAGTCGGTCTGGGGACACTGCCGGCATCTTGGGGTCAAGTTTTCCTTGGTTTTTGGGTGGAAAACAAGACGTGTTTGGTAAACAAATTATGTGTTAATTTTGCCTTTGGAAAGTATTTCTATACTCTCCTGCTTGTGCGATGTCCTTTGATGTTGTTGTTTAATTATGACTTCCGGGCTGGTAATCAATGTGCAAATTTTCCGAGCATGTCCAGGCATTCGAGAACAGCTTTTCCTCGTTTTGTTCTCATCATCATCATCATCGTTGTCCTAACCCCCCATAAAGTTTTGATGCGGCAACTGCAGAATTTATGCAACCTCCAGGACCTGTTTCCACTTTGTTCTTGTCCCCCATATCTTTTGGACTCTCCTTTTAGTCGTTTTGCGGGGAGGGGTGGGTGGTAAAACTTGTGCGCAATTACATGAACATTTTGTGGTTGCACATATGAAATATGCATGCAATTTTGAATTTGCCATTCATTTAAATGTTTTCTTGATTACATTTTACGCCAGCGAGAGAGCACAGGTCCATGGGCCAACCACCACACACAACAAAAACAAGGCACCCCACCCGGCAAACACACACATACACAAAAGGCTCTCTACCTCTTTCACAAATAATGTTATGAAACATTTTCATTGTCTTTGGGTTTCTGTTTGTGTGTTTTGTGTGGGCTAAGGTTGTGGTTAAGTTCTAAGGATGCATTTAAATGAGCAGCAATGCCTTGAGGTTGCAGCACTATGGAAACCAAAATAGATGCTATGGAATTAAGTTCCAGCGAAGGCAGAGCAGTTGCCAGTGTACGCCTGGTACGCTAGGAATTACATTTTTAGCAAAGAATCAAAGAAATGCTGCTGAAAAGCTGAATAAATATGTGGTATGAGGTTTTTCTTTGACAAATCACGCGAGGATTATGTGCCTAGAAAAAGATTGTGTAGAAAATTCATCCTCTAAGTGGGTTATTATTTTATTATTTTTTTTTTGTTTTTATCCGAAGGCTTTAATTATAGCCTTAAATTAATAAATAAATGGAAATATCATTTAAATGGGAAAAATCATTGAAAAATGGACAAAATTGACAATCCTCAAATAATTTCTAAAAAAAAACGAATCTCTAAATATTATTGAACCCCTCGGCTCACTAGCTATCCCATCATACCCTTGGAACACCAGGCTACCCCGTATTAATTCACTCATTGTCCCTTTTGCTGCATAAATACTTGATCAAATATTCCACTGCAGCCGTAACAGTAATTACATTTTGTTGCAACATACAATTTGCACTTTCAATGCCACTTTCTTTGGATATCTCCACCCCCCACCCGACAGAAAACTTGTCAGTCAATCAATCAATTGTGCCTCACTTACAAGTTTGGACTTTTCCGCCAGCTTTTTCCCAGCTCTTTTTCGCGTCGTTTGATGGCAAGTTTTTCCGTGTCTGGCGAAAAGTTTGCCGTCAGCAAAGACAACCCTAAAGGAGAGACTCTCGGAAAATTGAAAGTTTTGATTTATAATCTAGAAAGTTTTTCACTTGCTTTCACCCGTCGTGGAAAGTCGTAGGAAGTCGGAGGACTCTAACTCAACCTCTGCCCCGCAGCGAGCCATCTATCTATCTAGCGCCATTCAAGTGCATAAATATTTTTTATTCAATGGTAATCTTTTCCGTGGGGCAGGGCACCACACCCACCGAACGTTTGCAATCAGATTAAAAGCATTTTTTGGTGGCCTAGAGGCCAGGGGCCCTGTGGCAAAAGGATTCCATTCCCATACCCATCAGACCACATTATTGGGCAATCAATAAATTTATAATAATTGCCGCTGGCAACGAAGAAACTATCCATGAAGTTCTCTCTCTCTCTCTCTCTCTCTCTCTCTCACACTCTATCTCTTGCGTTGACTTTCATATTTATGACTCGAAAGTTTCGCTCTTTCGTTGGCTCCATAAATAGTGCGGTGGGAGATAAAAGGATGATGTTGCAGTAGGCCCCCACAGAGCAGTATAGTGATGTGGTGTGGTATGGAGTGGAGTCTATTGTGTGCAATCCGAGGCACTGCCTTGATGCTGTCTCTCTAAGTTGCCTCCTTACGACTGACGTTGGCAGTTTTTTTGGGCCTGAGAGTAACGATACGAACCGATATGTCTGTTCGATATGTCTGTGTGGCTTGTGTCAGAAAATCAATAGTTTTGACATCGAATGAAGGCTCATTATTTTGCATATATAATCAAAATCATGGAAAAGTAGATTAAATTGCAGAGCGCCCTCGTCGCCAAAATCAAAATGATTCCCCTGCCAAAAAACCATTGATTGATGGTAAAGTAAAAAAAAAGAATATCGTAATGCAACCTTATTTAACCAATTGTTTTTTGGGGTGGTTTCCGGTTAACCCCCACTCCCCATGAGAAAGCAGTTTTCTGAGCAGTTCTGATTGTTTCAGCTGTTTTATGCCAGTGGGTCAGCGATAAATCTTCTCCGCTTGGATTTCACATATGCGATTCCGTTTTTCCCCGAAATTTAGATTTATTTCATTTGGCAGCAAAGCAAAAGTAAAAAGAAAAGAAAAACATTTGAGCCGCCACAGCCTGCAAAACTTTTGACATATTTCACGCAAGACAAATGCGTTTTTAATGTCAATAAATTGTTGCCTGGAAAAATTCCAAAAATAAAAATACTTCCCATACGCGAGTAATGCAATGCAAAAGGTATCCAGCCCAATGTTTAGATTTAAAAAATACAACCACTCAGACAAAAGTGGCAAAATAAAAACAAAAAACACACTCATAATTAAATTAAATATTCGGTTTTTAAATGCAAACATTGCTAAATTTAATAAAATTCGCTTTGATTTAGACATCAATGAATTAAAAAATATATTTAAATATGAATTATATCTATATAATATATCTATCCATATAATAATATATCTACTTATATAAATAAAATAATATATTTAAATTTAAAACCGCTTATAATAGATATAAAATAATAAATTGGTTGGAAATTTTTTAATTTTAAATATGAAATATATTGAAATCAAATATTTTCAGTCATATTTACAATTTCCACTCTCGGAGCAAATCTATTTATATAAATTTTTAAATCTAAGAGGAAGTATTCAAATTTCAAAGTTTTTTTTTCTGGCCGTTTCTAGTCGTATTTTTCCACAGTTATCTCTAAATTGTGCAACAATCTCTGGTGGGGTGGAATGCCCCATGCAGCATGCAGCATACAGAAGGGAATGGCATTCATGTAAATGTCACTTTAGTTGTTTGTTATCGAAGTTTTTGGCTGTCAGAGAAACAGCAGCAGGGGAAAATGTTGAAATTGTTTTGTTGTCGGTTTGCACAGATAATAAATCATTTTAGCCCATGGGCAGACGACTTCCCCACGCAACTCTTTAAAGAGAAATCTCTACAAATTAACCCCCAAAATTTCACAATAAAGTAGAAGTTTAAATAGTTTCTGGGTCCTTGTGGGTTATGGAAATACTTTTCCACACAGCACTTTATGTGTGGGAATAGCTGCAGCCTGCACTCTGCCACATTTGTCCGACATTTTCATGTGGCTCATCAGAGAAGGATACACAGGACACACACACAGCGACTCCCTCTGCATCTGCCTCTACCATGCTCCTTGTTCCATCATAAATCTCATTCTTTAGCTGCAGTCTGATTCCAGGCAAACAATGAAATTAAAAACATATTTCCTGCTCATTCTTGTCGGGCACCACGCTCGGGATTTAGATTCAATTAAAGTGTCAACGGGATTGGGACCCGGACTCGGATTGGGCCAGGGACTGGCGAGCCACAGACATGCCCCTGCCACACTCTCCCCCACTTTTCCTTGTCCTATCAGCACTCACCTGCCAGCCTGCCACAGGAGACGGACAGACAGACAGACAGGAGGAAAGACAGGACACTTGCAATGTTTGTCATGTCGAGCAGCGGGTATTAAATTCGAATTAGCAGGTGGAACAGAGAGAAATCTTGTCATCGGAGACCGCTCCCTACCAGACCGCAGCCACGATTATGCTAAACACTTGATGAAAAATTCGATTCTAACACCCCACAAGATTTATTGATGCCCAAAGGGGAAGCAGGGCAGGGGGTGAGGAGCAGGGACAGGGCCTCTCTGTGGGCAAACTGTCAGCCGAAAACCGCAAAGGCCATCGACTTTGGGCCACATCGAAGGACAACAAAGTGAAAATTAGGCCGCGAGGAAATCGCAGATGGCGACCGCAATGTCTGTCAAGGGGAAGGACAGCCGCGGACAGTGTTTGGACATGGAACAAGGACACCTGTGGCTTTTCACCTGGCAATAAATCAATTTACCCTGACGTCTTGACATCGTGTCTAATGGCAGGGGAGCAGCAGGGAGCAAGGAACAGGACTCTCAGGGACTGTCTAACCGAACATTCACTCCTCCTCGTCGCTCGACCGTGATGTTTGTCGAGGGACTTGGCTCCAGTTTGACTCTTCTGTGTTTGCTCGACATTTGCATTGTTCCGAGTGGCATTTCCCCTGGACTAACATTGAGCTCTAAGCTGGGGGAGGTCTGGTTTCATTTTCACTATCGAATGATGAAATCTTCAAGTGAAAAAATCCTTAAAGATTTTCCCCAACCAAAAGGGGTTCCTCCCGCTTATCCCCTGCTCCTTCCACATCCGTTTAAGGTCAGCGGATGGTGACCCACAGCAGAGCCACTGAAATGGAGTCCTCTCCCTGTAAAAACCTGTAAATATCAATGAACTTTCACCCCTTCACACTCCCCTCAGTCTGTCTGTCGCTGTATCGGATTCTGGCTGCTGTGGCCCGAAAATCTTCAACTTGAAGCAGGGCGAACAGAGCGAATCGTTTGCTCCGCTCAAAGTCAGACAAAGTGCGAAAAAGATTCGTGGGGAGAGAGTGGAGAGTGACAGCTCTCTCTCTCTCTCTCTCCACTTGGCTCCCTGTCTGACCCTTCCCAATTAATAAAGGAGTTTAAAGCCATCCCCACTGCCACTCCCTGAACGATTTGCAATTTGAATTTGAATTTGGTTCTGATGCCTCCTCTCCACTCCCTTGGGGCAGATACACAGAGATCCACTGCCAATGAATGCCAGCAGCAGGCGGAATGAAGCACTCGCTTCGGCATTAGCCAGCCTCGATTTATGGCCCCCACTTGACCATCCTAAACATCCCATTCCCCCCTGTTTCCCACTCCCTTCCACTCCCTTGTAATCCGTCGAATTGTCTGCATTTCGAGCACATCCTTTGTCCGTGAATCCCTCGCTGAATCATCCTCCTGCCGGGTAGGAGTGCATTTTGGGGCAAGTAATGAGCCGCTAAGGGTCTTGAACTTTGAATAGCCTCCGCTCCGCTCCGCTTCCCTTCCCACCATCCCCATCCCTCATCGCAGTCCGTCCTCATCCTGTTCCACAGTCAATGCAGATTCATGGCTCTGCTCTGCTCTTCTGCAATTGACATTTATCGCTGTTGCCTGAGCAGCAGACAATGCTGAAGGGTTGGATAATGCCACATGCCACAAGGGGAGTGCACGTGCGGGATGGGGTGGGGGCGGACTCTTTTGGGGAACTTAACAACTCATTAACACGCTTCCCGACAACAATTGCTGTCACGGCCATCGGCCACTGAAGCGGCCCTTAAAATGCGGTAATTCACGTGTATCGGACAATTATTCGCTCATTTATCGAATAACGAATACGAATAACGAATAACGAATAAAGCGACGACCCATTTCCACTTCTAATTGAATCGGAAGATGGAAAATCTATTAGAATGGGAAGCCATGCAATTCCATAGAAGGAGATTCGAGGCTGCTCTTAGGAGGAGAACAGCACCAGAGGTAATCCCTCCATTGTCTTGGCCATTCAATTGATTGTGGGAGTGTGGAATTACACACAGAGTGAGAGAGAGATTTGTGTGGGATTAAAGTTCATTAGAGAACCCCACAATCCGCACTTAATCTACCCCGCAGGTTCCTTCTGCCCTTCCTCCTGCTCCTAGAGCTCTTTAAATGCTCCGATTATGGCCGAAAATTATGCAAAATGAAAACAGAATCTCCCCCTGAAGGTGTACCTCTCCATCAGTCATCGTGCCATGGACCCTCTGGGTACGCACATGTGGCCCACTGCCTGGCCTAAGACAACCCAATCCGTTCTGACACGATTCCAGTGGTGCTCCATCTCTGAATCATTCCCTGACTTCTCCTCTGTCCCTGCCACTGTCCCTGACTCGACCTCGACAATTTTTGAATAACTAATGAAGGTGCCTGTTAAATGGGGAAACAACACTAACAACAGCAACATCAGCAGCATTATCCGAGAGGCAGCATCAGCAGCAGCAACAATAAAACAATAACTGGGGAAACATGAGGAATGCGTTCGTCTGTCCGTACGTCCATCCCGTGTGTTGAGATCCGAGGCAGAGGCTGGACGGGACGGAATAGGATGGGAAGGGATTGCCTGCCTGAGTGCCTCGGAGGGAGTCCTGGCCTGAATATGAAATTCGGATTCAACTCAACATCCAACTGTCGACATTCATCTTGCCAACTGTCTGTCTGGCATTAGAAGGAGTCTGCTCTCCGTCTCTCTGCCTGGAGTCCACTCCGTCCGGGACTTATGCATCATTGTCAAAATATTAACAGCTGGCACATTCCAAGTCCGATCTCAGCCTCCACTCTGCTGCCCTCCTCATGTGAGCACTTAAGCCCTAGCCGAAGCGCAGGCCGAGGCCAAGGCTGATTCTCATTCTGATGAAAAATATAAATGGAAATTTAAGTATTTTGAGATACATTTTGTTTGGCCAACAAATGGATTTGCGACTGGCCAGAAGATGGACAAATGGGTCAAATCCTTTCTGATTCGGACTCGCTTTCGTCTGAGCACTGAAAAGTGTCAAGAAGTTGGCCTCCCTTTAACCTCTGACCCCCGATCGAAGCTCAGCATCTGGAGTACATAAATCCATGAGGCGGATAGATTGAGACTGGAGAGGATGTTTATACATTTGCCTGGGGATTGGGGGGCATATATAATGCTAGAAAGAGGAGGAGGAGGGAGTCCCTGCAAGGAAACTCATTAGAGCGGAAAAGCAGGAGACTGGGAAAATGGCATCCCATGAAAGACAATGCACGGATGTCCCTCCTGGAGTGTTCTGCAGTGTCATGGAATATCGATTTCCATCGATGCTGCAACACACAGGATTCGGTGGGGGGAGGGGCACTGTGAATGAATTTTGTCTGCTGTTTGTTGGTGGGTGCATGGTTACCGAAGGGGGGGGAAGGGAATATCTAAATAAATTTACTTTTGGAGTAAATTAAAATCAAACAAACAACAAAATCAAATATTAATACTCTTCGACGCGCTACAATCGGATCAGGGGGATATATAAACACGATAAATATATGGGAAGGGAATTTGTTGACTTTTCCACGAGCAAACAGGGAAAATTAGACGGGGAAAATCATTCAGTTTGTTCTTCGTCTGCAAGTGAGAGGGAGGGGGGAATCACAGCGAAAAAAAGTGTCACTTAGTCGCTCGCAAATGAAGATACATTCCACCCCCCTTCGTTCACAACCCCAGTGGACGGCATGCCCCAAATAGCAGCATGCCACCAAATAGAGTCGTCTCCATCTCCATTTCACTTCACTTCTCCATCCTCCTCCTCCCTGCCCATGCCATTCCACTCTTCCTCGTTAGTCTGCGTCGAGGCAGAAGGAAATAAAAAACCTTTTTTGGTATTCAAATGTTATTTTTGGCGCAACATTTGTGGAATGCCGTCCCGTCCCCTCACACCCCTCCCAGGATGGAAAAGAGGAAAAACGTGTGAAAAGCGGAAGTGTTTTCCTCGTTGTCACTGAATTTGGGAATGGAAAACGCTTTGAGCGGCGACCGCAGCCATGAAAATGCCTTCAAACTTTTGTTTCTCTTTTCCAGCAAGGGGATTCCTTTGCGGGGAAAATACTTGGGTTGATTTTCCCCCAGGATATATGTCCCTCCGTATATCCTTGTAGTCCAGTTGAGTGCCTCTCTGATTGATGGAAGATCTCGGGTGGTAACGTGGAGTGGAGAGGGGAGCGTAGTTGCCTATTCCCTCGACTGCAGCTCCTAATTTCATTGTTCATTGATGACCCAACGTGCACCTGCGGATCCCCACACTCTGCATCCTTCCTGTCAGCACACACACACACACACATCCTCAGAGTTCATTTGGCACATGTATATGTATGTGTAACATCCAGCATAATGCGACGATTCCTGGCACTGGAGCGAGCCCCAACAATAATTTCGATTACAGAATTTGAGAGCCAAAACTGGAGGCGGCCGCAGATGCAATTAAATGTTAATCGATTGTGTTTGTGTAATCGGAGAGGGAGAGGTTGAGGAGAGGTATGTGTGGTGCAACGCCTACACACCTGCCTGCATAGGAGAGTGAGATAATCAACAGCAGGGGGAACTGGGGGGAGCAGCCGATGACCGCCTCTGCATTTTGAAGAAGAGCCCAAAGCAGGAGAAGGAGCCGCAGATAGGGATGGGGATTGGGAGGGGGTTGTTTTCGTGTCACTTGCGTAATTAATTGTAAATAATTGTGCAAATGTCAGTCGCCATTTATTTATTTGCCAAAGTCATCCCGGATGACCCTCCCAGCGGATGAGGAAGGAGTTCATCTTGATCCCAGTCCCTCGCCCCCTCCCCTTTGCCACACCATTCTTAAGTTTACAACTCATTTGTATGCGGAACAGCCTCGGGCATGGTCAATAATGGTGATACTCGGCATCTTGGGGATAGCTGACCCTCTTCGAAAGATGAACTATTAGGATGCCGCTGCATTTCCGTCCCATCTATAATTGCCATTCGACAGCCAGAAGCTGTGTCTCAGCGTGTTCTCTCCCCGATATTTGCATGTCAAACGCGTGCTAATGTCAAATTACTGCGACACTCCAGCACTGTCGCGCACCTTCCCTCCCTCCCTACCATGTATCAGCTTCCCCTCGAACGCATTATTTATGACTTGTACGCTTTCTGCGTCATTTTATAAACATTTTCGAAACATGTTGGCCAGAAGGAAAGTTCCCTCCACTCTCAGGGTGTTCCGAAGGGGGGGAGCAGCAGACGGAGGCTCCTGCATAAAGTGTATAAAAATAAAAAGAAGGGACTTTATGTTTTATTTATGAGCCACGCACACAAAAAGTTTACATGGGACTCCACAATGCGTGTCGCCTTTTAATGTGACCAGAGACTCCTTGCGAGGGAGGAGAGGAATCTGCAGAGAGAGAAAGAGTGAGGCTGCTGGCGGAGAGTGTGGCAAGATGATGATTACCTCCGGAGGAGCACTATTAGGGCTGATCGAATCGATACTCTGGCATGCAGATGCCTCATTATACCCGCAGGCGGATGCCATATGTCCGCAGAAAGGGTCAAAGGTCGAGTGCAGGCACCATTCACGCTGCTCAAGTCAAGTTCCCCGAGCAGCTTAAGCTGCCACAAACCGCAAACCACAAGCCGCAAATCGCCGTTTAAATATTAATACATCAATCCACTTAATATGCGAGTTTATGCCATCGAATGATGTAATAAATATAAAAAGGAAAGCGCCAGACCACCAGACACTGGGGATAGGGAACAGGAAACTGGCAAAAGGATATAAAGATGATGCCCATATGCTGATGTTATAAATCCTTCCTTGACTCCTGAACGCCAACGCTGCAGCTGCCAATACTCGTATCTGTATCTGTATTCGGGGGGGAACGGATACGGATGCCAGAGAGTCCTCTCACATACACTCTTCAGTTTATGATGAGTTTTCTGCTGATGGATTCACGGGGGTGCACACACACACCCACACACATACACACCATAAAGGGACCACAAAGAGCAGCTCCATTAAAGTTACAGCCGAACTTCAATGGATATTCATATTTTCTTTGCTTATCTTTCGCGTAGTTCCTCATAAAAAAAAGGCAAATATTTTAATCCTGAGGCTGACCTGCCTTACTCTCTACAGTCCTACCTCAATTATTGACCTTTCTCATTCATGTTTTCTTCGACGTTTCTCTCTCTCTGTCTCTCTCTTTTCAACTGCTTGTTGCTTTCTAATTTGTGACATTTGCTTGGCCAATGAAATTTTAGACTTTTTTCCCTGCCTTCCTTCCGTTTTTTTTTGTGCCGCTCACAAATGTTTTCGGCCTAAATCATCAGAGGAATTATTGTTCAGAAGTTCAGAAGTCTACAAAACTAAGAAAAACTCTCACGCAGGCGCTGGGGTAAGGCGCTCCCTCTCTCCCTCTCTTATACGTGGATAAAGAGAGAACTTAACGAAGCCGAAGCTGAAAGAGGATTCTGTCTGTCCAATGGAGTTGGATGTCAGTTGGTTTCGGACCACGAAAGGTATTGGTAGGGGCAGCCAGAAACTATTTTTTCGTTAATAAATATTTACATTTTGCAATCGTAATTTTCGTAATTAGTAGAGGAAAGCATTTTGGTAATGAAATTTTCCATTTTAAGTTCCAATTTGCATCAACATTTCTCTCCTTGAGATGCTCAGACTCCTCAGTCTCTACTTCTACCTCTGGCTCCTGGCTCCTAGTTCTACCTCTGACTCCTGCCTCCTAGTTCTGGCTGCCTTTTGGGGCTCCTTTCAACTCGACTCTGTGGCTGAAAGCTGCTGACCATTATTTATGTGAGATTTATGCAACATTTTCCCTGCTGACATTGCATTTTCCTGTGAACAGCAGTCGGACCCTCGAGTCGAGTGTGTGAAAAAAGGTGTAAAATGAACGGTAGTTGAATTAAATTTACATTTTTATAAATGCTTATTCAAGAAAAAGCAACTTTGACTCTGTTTTCTGGTTTTTCCTCAAAGCAGGAGAAATACTTAAAATTTAAGACAAAAATTCAACACATTTCATGGAAATTTCAACAGACTGGAGTGGAGTCGTCTGCCTGTCAGACACTCTCCGCAGACAGCTCCTCCCACTCCCATACCCACTGCAGATGCTGCTTCTTTTTGGATAGTTGGCGGCACAGCTCGTTGCCATAATTTACTCAACTGTTGTCTCAGTTGCATGAAAACTGAATTTAATGCATTTTCCTAGGCACTTTTCAAGTCTGCCAACGCCAACGACATCGCCTTCTTTGCTGAAACCCAACCATCTTTTACCACTCTGCAGTGGAGGGGGAATTGCCGCCACTACTCTGCCGTTTTTCCCACTCTGTAGTCTCCGTTTTTTTTTTTTTCGCCCACTTTTCCTCTCTGCAATGCCGTGCAATGCGTTTTGGTGTGGGTTTGGTGTAGGCGAACAATTTCCATTCTCTACTGCAGGAAATGACATCCATCGCGACTCTGGGCACGGCGTACGATTCTTCTTTCCGCTACCTTTTGAATAATTTACATTTTATGCTCCTCGGGCATTGTCTGTAGATTTCTCCAGTGGCTGGCTGGCTGGCTGGCTGGCTAGCTGCTCCGCTGCCATGGCATCCATCTATCCATCCATCCATCCGTCCATCCAATGCTTTTTGTGGTTGAAAGTTGGTGGGGAGAGGTGGGTGGTAGGGTTAACTGTAGTGCAAATAATAGTTAATTATAATTCAAGTACTTTCCGCCATGATAATCCTCTTACATTCTACAAATTGATCTACTGAAATCTAAATGAAGAGATTGCATAAATATTCCAACTAGTTTTCGGCGAATTTTGGCCAGGTCTGCCGTATGCGGACAGAATCAATTTACTATAATGCAATTTAACAGGTTGATTTTGTATATAATTACCCGATAAATGTGCATAAATTATATGCACAAAATTTGGTGACAATTTCCACTAGAGAATTTGCCAAAAATTAAAGCTTAAATTCTCTTCTTTAAATCGCCATCCATCAATTTGAAATATGTGGAAAATTGGTGGAGCAAAAAAAACCCCCACGGCTTGATGGGAACTCCATCAATGCTGTTCAATCAGCCACACACACACAGCAGAAAAAATGCAGCAGCAGCATAAAAAGAGTGCACTCCTTTTCAATCAATCTTTGGCCAAAGGACAACAATTGCATCCACATAAAAAAAGAAAACAACAAATAAATATAGAACACGTGAAATACTGATGAATTATTTTCGTTAATGAAACAGCAACCGAGATACTTTGCTCATATTTGAATGAATTAATTCGAAAAAAAAAACACTAACATATAAATGAAATTGCACATAAAGACAAATATATAAATTTCCCCGTGCTTTTTATTTAAATTTAATGACATCACAACTCCACAAGACAAAGGAGAATGCAACAATAATTGTATATAAATATATTTGACATACAGTGAGACTCAAAAAGAATCTTAATATAACGTTGAAGTTATTAAGCACAAAATATTTACATACATAACATATAAATACTATTCTTTCTATATATCATATATCATCTAAAGGGGCACGTTACAGATTTTCAGCTACAAAGTATTTTCAGCGTTGCTTTTACACTACTTTTTTACCCATTCTCTCTTATATTTTCCAGCCGTTTTATAGCTCTGTCAGGCACTGTACAAACCTTTAAATTGTGACAACAATCCATGGGCAAAAAGGGCTCGCTTTAAATTGCTTCTCTGTTACATTTCATAAATAGAGTATTTTCATATGAATTATGCGAGAAATTTGCATATTATTTTTTTGTTTTGGCTTTTTCTTTCCGTTGAGCTCCCGCTTGTTCTTTCCTTTATCTATATCTCTTTCTTACTGTCTATTTTGATGGCTCCTTGTTGCCGCTCTATGACGATGTGTACGACTCGTCCTTATTGCCAATCTATATGCATGCCTCTTTTTGCCATCATCATTATCATCATCATGTTGGTCTGTCTCATGGTCTCATGGTCTTGGACCCTGTCCTGTTCCTTTTGATGCTTTCACTCTTTTTCGCATGCTTTTCATTTTTTGTTCTCTTTCGTTTTTATACCAACAGTTTGCCATGCGTTTTGACTTTTAGTGCTTTTTATATTTTTTGATAAAGTGTTGCCAATTTAACCGGCAGCCATTTGCAGTCGCCAGCGCACACACACACACACACACACACACACGAGACACTGAGACACAGTCACTGAGGCAGCCAGCAAGCAAGCAAGCAGCCTTTCTGTTTGATTGCCTCGTGCCCCATTCGGTTGCGGGGGGTTTCCCCATAGCCATTTATGGTTTTTATTTTAGTTGAATGCCTGCAAAAAGGCAGCCAGAGAAAAAACGAAGCAGGGAATATATTGAACTGAACGTCTCTGGAACTGGGGGATGGCTTCTGGGGGACACGTTTATTGTATTCCCATCGGCAGACCTTTTTGCGGCTTTAAATGGGTCGCATAATCAGCAATTGATAATGTGGCCAGAGCCCATAATTGACTGCCACAACACACAGGCAAGTTCAAAGGAGATCCGGAACATTCAACCACTTAAAGATAGGCTACGAAATGCGCTTAACTCATCCAGCATACCAATATACCCGCTCTCTATCTCTATCTCTATCATCTGGTGCTGGTGCTGGTGTGCCGTGTGGGTGGGGAGTAATCTTAATTTGTGTTTTATCATTCGTGAAATTGAAAGCGGCCGAAACAAAGTGGAAACAAGTTGGACAGGTGTAATTATGGCCCATCGCAAGAGCCTCCACAGAACACAGTACCGTACTGACGGCCTCTCCGTCAATATCTTCAATTAAACTTTCGCTTCAGCATAATTAATTTGGAATAGCAAGTGCCAAGGAGGAGACTCCACAGACTCAGAGTTGAAGGCTTGACAGGTAAATCGCTTTAAGTTCTGATGGCGGGGAAGCTTTAAATTTGCGTGCCTCTGACCTTTCACCTAATGACCTCTCCACAGATTCCTGAAACCCCTGGCTCTCTGACAAAATCAATTTGTACGCTTTTAATTAAATTCAAATCAGCTTTGAGGTGAGTCGAAGGGAATTTTGGGCAGGTTGCTGTGCCGCTGTTTGGAATGTAAGATATTTGAATAGATTAGAGGTGGTGGGGTAGAAAGGGGGCATAGACATTGATGGAGTTGGTGTATGAAGTGCAGTCAATGCAGAGATAGATGGATGGTAATTGGATTACTACAACTCTTAGTTGATCATTTAGCAGTCAAATATTGATGCAATTGCCATCTCTCCCTGTCTCTTGTTCTCTCCGAAATAATAAAATATCAATACTTTTGATCCTCAATTAGATATTATTCACATAGCATCTAATTAATAATTTTGTAGTAGTCCCCAAACGTTTGTTGCTCCACATTTGCCTGTCGGATACCAAATTCTGGATTAAATCTGACACTGAAAATGGCAAAATCAACGCTAATGACAGCCAACTGATTTCTCTTCGATATGTTATAAATAAAAGCCCTTCGGCAAATATTATTCATGCATTAAGCTTTCCTTTTCAATAGTTTCAGACAAACAACACACAAAAATCATATTTGGTGTTGACTCAAATGCATAATTCATACTCATACACAAAAATGACTAAATTGTACATTTTGCATAGGCATAGAGGCATACGAGAATCCAACAATTTTATTTACAATAAACAACTATTTAACGACTATTTTCCAAGCAAATCACATCACTGGCTCTACAAATAGATCGTTATTGCCGTATATACGGGGCTCACTGTGAACAGAATAAACACAAACAAAACACACATACATACGCACAGTGCGAGAGAAAAGTCCTTGGACAAACAGCAAACGAAACGATGATGCAAATGCAACCCAATCGAAAAGTGAGAGAAATGCCGCAGGTCTACTGGTGGGTAGTGGGATTGAATGGTGTTTAGATGTTCGTATTTGGGGTGGAGGGGATGGGATGGTATGGTATGGTATGGGCGTGGGATCCGATCCATGACGGAAATTGGAAATTTCACACTTGATGATGGTCCACAAATTGGTCAACAGCCGTCGCCAATGCAAACAGAGAACAACAGGCGGCTGTCAGCCATTGGCATTAGTTGATGCTGCCACCGCCTGCCGCATGCCGCCTGTCACTAACTGCAACAAAAAGAAAATAAAATTGACTGGCTCTCGTACTGGACGTGGCCCAGAAAAAGGTAGCCTGACATTTTGTGGTCACTGATTGTGAGACTTTAGCCATCGGCCATATACGGAATCAAATAACAGTTACGACCAGAACAGAACAGAGCAGAATAGACTTCATACCGTGTCCATTTCCATTGTTGCTGGATTTGATTTCCCTCAATACTTTCCTCCTCTCGCCCCACCCCCCTAAAACCACACACAAAAGAGTCTCCTCCCCACTTTCTTTTCCTACATTTCTCTCTTTTCTATCTGGTTTTTTTTTTTGTTCACCATTCTGTTGGAGTTGTCATTTTGATAGCTGGCTGCGGTTTTTGGGAAGCGTTTAATAGAATAATTGGTAACGGTTTGATGTCAGCAAATGGAAGTCACCCAAGGGGGAAAAAAAAACATAGAACTTTGATTGAACTATTGGAAGCATTGGTTGGTCATTTACAATGAAAGTGGTGCTGTGTTTTTCGCAGTCTATATCCATCAATTTATATAGCCTCTATCACGCAGTGGGACATTCACAAAAATACTTCCATTTTTTTATTACCTTTCCTTCATCAAATATCTATAGAGTTTTTAATATTAATCTCGGTATATACTTCTCTGTTTATCCTGTCGACCTCGATAACACAATTATAACGCATGCCAAAAGAAAACACATTGAATACACCATTGCTACTTCTTCACCAGAAAACACTCATTGAAGTCACTTCTAAGATTGTACAAATTATTTCATGCAGTTTTTTAACCATTTATCCATTGTAAAAGTCGAAAAAGATTTTACAATTTTAATCTTCTTGATCTTTTTTTGCAGTGAAGTGGAATAGCTATCATCTAATCCATACATATGCATTCTCGTATAAAGTTCCTCCATTTTTATTTGGTAAAACGTGTGTACATGCACAACAAAACGTTCTACATAATACATTTTGACTTGAGCAAACCACCAATCAAAGTCTAACCCACATAATTGCATAATTCCCTCTTTAGTTTTATTTTGCGTTGATCTCCTGTACCTGTAACATTTCGTATACAAATGAATATCAATGTGCAAGTCTCCACAGTTGCTTCTAACAGTGGTTCAACATCTGCCAATACAATAACCACTTGTCCATCTGTCTCTGCTCCGTGTCTGGCTGCTATTGTTTTCCCTTTTTTTTTTGTAAATAAATATTTATAGACCTTTTAAATGGCGATTTGTGTGGGACTTTGGCCTTCATGTGGGCCGCAGACGTTTTCCCTAATTTACTTAAAAATAGAATTGGCACACAGATCGTGCGAGTGCATAGTCAGTCGTCAGCAACTCATGCTGGGCATGCAAATTCGTTTTTCAATTTTATTTCAATCCAAGTTTTAAATTCAATTTAGGCGCCAGGCGCCACACCATCCCGCACAGAGATGGGGAGCTGCTGCGTGCATATGGCAGCGGCTTTAACTTAATCTGATTGTAATACGATACACTTTACAGTTTCCACTGATACAAATCAGCACCCACATCATCTTATCTCCCCACGCCCCTGCTCCATCGTTCGTCCCATCGAGACAGACAGAGCCGCCTCCCCACCCGACCTTCTCCATCAACGCAGCTGTTGCTTTCATTGTTGTTGGTCTTTGGGTTCTCTCTGTGTGGCAGGGAACGGGGGAGAATGGAAGGCATTTCGAGGCGGATGATTCGCGCGTACAAATCAAATAAATTATCTGAGGATTTACAGTAATAAAGTAGTAGATAAACCAAACCGAGCAGCACAGTGCACAGTGAGGGGGAGTAAGAGCTGGTGAGGGATTGTCTTGGTGGTCTCGTCTCTGGGTAAATGGAAATTCAGTTCAGGGTTCACTAAGTCCGGAATGAGTTGTTAATGGGGAGAGTAGGACGCGGTCCCGACTGTTCTTGGGGTTTGTGCGGTGAAAGAAGTGGGAGAATGCTCCTCAGATGGCAGAGTCATCGGTTGGAGACGGTTCGGAAGGAGCCTAAAGGTATTCGAACCATGGAACTTTTATCATTTACGTTATATACCAAACTGATAGCCTCGATCCCGATCAGATTAATCCAGAGGTATGTTAGAAAACCACAGGAAAAGGTTATTATCAATACGAAATCTAAAGACTTTGTAGCCAGCAAACAGAAAAAGAAACAAATTCTCTAGTTTTTCTTACAGAGGCATGTTAGTTTAGCAGAGGGAGCTAACAGCGAGTGAAAATTAGAGTGAGAAGAAAGCCCGCAACAACATTAACTTTGTGATCTGCACAGCTTTGTATTTACGTTTGCTTGATCGACCACACCCTTTCGCTTTCGTTTTTCCTTGGTGACAGGGAAGAACAAAATGTCAATTTCTAAGACCCAGCTTTGACTAGGCTGACTGCTCTGCTGCACACCTCTCACCAGCCTCTTACAAGGCGTGACTTACATACTTACACTTGTACAAAAGCCTACCTTTTGCTCGGCCACACACTTTCGCTCTCGTTTTTAATCGGAGACGGGGGAGAGAGAAGACGAGCCGAAATGAAGGAAGATTTCTAAGGAAGCCTTTGAGCTGCCAATGCATGGACTCTTGTCGCATCCTTTTAGTTCTCCCCCGTTCCACCTTTCAAAGCGGTCAATTAAATCGTGTGTTGAAGAAGTGCGTGGGCGGATAAATGCACAGCTGCCCGTTCCGCTTAAGCTTAAGATAGCAAGTGGTGCCAAGCAGCTCTTAGATAGTCTTAGCAAAGCGCTCTTAAATTTTCGACCCCGCTTCAGAACTTTGCACTGATCTAAATGAACCAATAATTCTACAAAGCTTCTGCTTTTGACGTTCCGAATAAACGATTCTAAGTACCCAATACTTATTTTCCTCAGAAGCTTTTCCTATAGTCTTAATTATATTCTCCTTTAGATATTTGAATGCTCACATAGATACCGATCATTCTGCATACCTTCCATTTCCTGTATGCCACATATTTTGCTGTCTAAACATTCCCCAAAACCTTATCAAACCTTGACCATGCCTTTTCCAAATCAACTCAAATGACAGAAAAAAAAAAATCTCAGAAAAAAAAACCAGAATCTCATTTTCATTCCGTGCAACTTAATGACAATGACCGACAATTGTTGTACGACAATCTTGGCGTGTCAGGACACCCCCAGGACTACACCCAGACACAACCCCCTTAGTTATACACTGTCTGGCATCAAATGTCTTTATCTTTTGCGTGGCCGTTAACGCCGCTTAAAGTCAAATACAGCCACTCAGGGCACAGCCGACACACAGAAGTCGGGAAAGTCGGGAGGCGCAGAGAGAAGAGTCAACAAACGTGTTTAGCAAACACCAACAACGAAAGATATATATATATGTATATAGAAGTGGTGGCAGGACATGGGGTAGAAGGGAGTGTGCTGCCACACACACACACACACACACACAGATGCACACAGATACAAATGTAAATGCCGTAATGGAGATTGTGTTTGGGAAATAACCGCGCTGCGTCAACAGTATTTATTTTATTGACATTTGTATGCCAACCATCCTACTCCGCCCTTTTGCAGTCCTGTCCTCAGTACCATACCAGACAGACAATGAAAAGCTATTTTCTGTTTTTCGGCGACACCAAAACCAACCTGACAAAGTCCTCTACTCAGACAGAGTCACGCAGAGAGAAGAAGACAATCAGAAGACGGGAGGGAGCTTTGCCCTGGCAAAATGAGCGCGTAAAAGTTTATGAGCCGGCATCATCAGCATCAGCAGCAGCAGCAGCAGCAGCATCATCATCCTGTGTGGCAGAGAGAGAGAGAGAGAGAGAGGAGCTGGCAAAGAGCATCAAGTGATTTGCTATTGTTTGGCTATCAAAAAGTTTTCAACTTGCATTAGAGCACAACTTCAAAAACAGTCCCAGCATTGAGACCAGTTCCCTGGTGACCCTGACAAAAAAAAATAAAATAAAATAAAGCCAAGTAAAAGATTAAAACAAAACGAATGCTGGGCGGCCAAAACGGCGGCCAACTTGTCAAAGTCAATGCCAGTTCTCGAGTGGGAAAGATGGTCTAAATAATACAATAAGTAATGGATGGTAGGATGGACTCTTCCCAGGACAATTGCGAGGGCTGCAGACAGGAATCGGAAATGAATGGCATTTGTTGGTCGTCCACAAGAAGGGGACCTCCTCCAGGGAGAAGTAGTAGGCCTGGCTGTGGAGAGGTCCACATCTGCCATCGAAAGAAGAAAACCCGCCACAAAGAGAAGGAAATTCTGCTCAAAATGGAAACCATTTCCTTGGCTAATCAATGCCACAACAGACAAAACTCCTTCACTCCTTTAAACAGTATTAAAATAAATCCTCTAGAGGCGGTGCAAAATGTATATAAAACAAAAGAACACACAACTTTAATGAAAAGAAATGTGTCAAAAATGTCTGATTATGACTAAAGAAATGCTTGGGAGACCCTTAATCAAAACTTGATTACTCCCAAATACCCAAAACACTTTATTTCCATTGGCATTGCCCCAAAAGATCCCACAGAGACAGAGACACCGAATAACTTGTCGTCCAACTAATTCAGAGAAATGC
Source organism: Drosophila subsilvestris (assembly GCA_035043285.1). Classification (NCBI taxonomy): domain Eukaryota; kingdom Metazoa; phylum Arthropoda; class Insecta; order Diptera; family Drosophilidae; genus Drosophila; species Drosophila subsilvestris. The sequence continues at coordinate 3,368,663 of JAWNNB010001724.1, read as the reverse complement.
ACACAAATTTTATAAAAGAAAAACAAAGGGAAATCTGAGAAGAAATCACAGATTAGGAGAGACTAAGGAAATTCTGTCAAAATAATTTGTGAAGAACATCAAACTGAAAGTTATTTACGGACAACACAGAATTTTGTCGCCTGCATGACCATATCCCCCCCCCCCCCCATCTCCTATTCTATCCTATGCCATGCTATGTTTGTGCATCTTGTCCTCATGTACATTTCATGCAATATCCTGTTGAATATTTAAATTTGTGTACACAATTTCCGTAGCCAATGGCTTTGACAATGGAATCATTAAGCTCAAGATAGCTCTGGAAATTCCAGGACAGACAGTCCGGACTGTCTGGTGTCCGGAGAAGCATAGATAAGCCATGCCTGACTGACTTCCACAGGACAGCAGCAGGACCTTTTTCCTGCTACTTTTAAGACAGAATTTAAAGACATATACCAAGGACAACTGATTGCAGTGCATTTCATTTCATTCCATTTTTGCGTCGCCTTAATTGCGGCTTCAATTGGGCTGGACATAATTTATCAGGCAGAAGCAGTCAGACACGCCACACGCCGCACGCCCCAACAAATTGACAATTAAATAGAGAGAGAAAAATGTGTGTGAGGGAGTGTGTGTGTGTGTGTGTGTGTGGGGAGTCGAAAAACTTGATTAAAATTTACCAAGGCAACGGGGTAACAGAGCAGGATGGGTCACAGGCCAGTCACGTGCGTCGAAGGCAGCTGTTGCACACCGTGGTCATCCCTGGTCCCCCATTCAGGAGTGAGCGGCAGCCAATATATGGCAGTCCAGACACACAGTAGTGCAGAGTGTAGCGTAGCGTTGCCCGTGTGTACGTGACCAACTGCAAAGCTGTCAAAAGTTGTGAAAATTAAAAAATAAACTCAAACAAATATGCGCCAAAGAAAGCAGCAAGAAGGTTGGTTGACTGTGCGACAGCAGCCACTGCCAAAAGGAATGTCTCTGTTACGAGTATTTAAAGTCAAAAATATTGAATTTATTAAGCAGAAAACAGGGAAGTAAATAATATTAATTTCATGACGAAAAGCTAATAATACAATTGGGAGGAGTTGCCTTCAAACAAGAAAAAAATCTTACATTTATGTCAACTAAAATCCTCTCTATTGCTGTCACTACTCGCCCTCCCTTTCGTCAGTTTTTGGCTCTTAAATTCGATGCTGCTGACATTTCAGATGACCGCAATGTTCTCATAAAAACTGCAATGATGTCAATGCCCCCGTCCCGCCGCACACAGCGGTAGCGGGGGAACCCAAAAACATCAACAGCAAAGTTTCAGCACAGCAGCCACATCAATGAGTCCCCACACAATGCCACACATTTTTAGAAATGCCAAAAACACAGACCCCGCACCGCACCGCACCGCAGCGCAGAGCACAGAGAGCCATCGCACACTCAGACGCACACTCGAAGTCACTCGTCGAACGAACCGTCAGTGTCATACGGCCATCAAAGTCCGTTCGCGAACAATGTACGATGTAATTTTTATGCAACAAACACAAATTTCTCTGGGGTGCACTATGGAAAACTGACAGATGACAGAGTTTCCCCCGACACAACATACACAAAAAAAAAGAAAGACGAAAATAGTATATAGACAAAGGGAGCGATGGTATGTAAATCTCCCACATACATAAGAGTGAAGTATGTCTTAAATGGAGCAATTTTAAGCAGCAATTTGTGGGTGAAAAACTGTTTATTGGGGGGGGGGTACACAAACAAAAAATATAAAGAGAGAATGAATGCACCCAAAACTAACTTTGAAAAGTTTAACTCAAACTCGGTAACTGCGAACTGGCACTGGAGGGCAGAAAAGTTCCGATTTTGTAATGATTTTCGTAGTTGATAAACTTTAACAACTTTGAATAGATCCGGGAACTGAATAAAGGGCACCAAATTTCCAGCCAAAATGATGGATAAGTTGAAAGGGGGGAAGTCAATCGCTTAAAATGAGATAAATCGATGGGCGAGAAAATATAAGTTGAGAGAGAGTGCTAAAGATAAATTTGATAGATATATTTGGCTGCAAATAAGTTCTAGACAGAAAAGGGTTGACTCGACGAAGATTATATTGTATCTAGATGGGAAAATTTGCCAGATTACAATCACATTTAAAAGATATACTTACAAAAGGAGTCCCGTAACCTGCAAATTTCCTGCTATAATCCTATATAGAAAGAGGACCGAGATTAAATTACAACGCATTTATCAAGAAACTTTCTTCCACTTATCATCATTAACGCTCTGTGCTACTCGTAAACCTTAACCTGGCTGTACCCTCAATTAAAGTTGTGGACACATGTAGAGAATGTGCAGACACCCGCACAGAATGTAAACCAAAAGAAACTTCAACGCAGAAAAAGATTCCCATCAACGTAGCCGAATTTGCTGCCAACTTTCATCTGCTACCCCACGCCACATCCTCCTCAGACACCATTGAATGCTAACCAAAGTGTTGCACTTACTACATTTAAATGAAATTAAACATATTTCCTGCAGCGACAAAGCCAGAGACAGAAACTCAGACGAACAGACAGACGAACAGCCCGAGAGACAGACAGATAGATAGACAGACTGAAAGAAGCGGCCACAGAATTAATTTGTTGAATGCGTTCTCAAACGACGCTCGGGCCAAAGGGAAGGAAGGGAAGGAAAGGAAAGGGTTCTTGCTCGTCGCGTATTTGTAAGATGAAAGTTTTGCGCTTGAAGCTTATCTTAAGTGTGCGCCACGCTTTGCCACTCAACTATTTATGCCCTGTAATATCAGATTATAGCAAGGGTAACAGGCCAACGGATGCATTTCCCACTTCATGAATTATAGATGCAACACTTTTTGATCAGCAATATCACCGTTTTGTCTGTAAGCAACTGTTTCTCCGGGGGTAGAGCAACATTCGTACCCATCCGTAAGCATACTTACTTATACTAATTCTGGTTATTTCCATGCCAGTTGCCTTTTAAAGGGCATTCTTATAGTCCTAATCTTGACTCTTTCGCTCTCCCGCTGCGGCCTGGGCAAAGGATGAGAGATGAAATGAGAGGCTGAAGCTGTAGGCAAAACTTTGCCGACAAATGTGGTTTCCTGTTCTATTTGTCTCTCTTACTCTCTCTCCCTCTCTATCGTTTGACCTCTCTTTCGCACACTATATGTGGCTGTAAGTGGCGTCAGAATCTTCGTCTCGCCGCGGCATAATTTTCGCGCTTTTGTGCGCATAATTTAAATGACTTTTGAAAAGTTTCCTCAAGTGGGCGCAAAGCAGGCATTTCAGATAAGAGTGCAAGGTGTCTCCTGCCCCCTCCATGTGCCCCCACCCTATCCCTACGTAAGCCATAATTATGATAATGTTAGTGCGCCCAAGTGGTTTTCCCCTACAGATGTGCGAAGGGAAACTTTTGACTTGAACAAAAATATATTACGTATACGCATGGTGCTCGAGAGTGAAACGTTTTGTCATTCTGGTTGTTGGTGGCTTAAGAGGGGTATTGGGGAGTTGTAGAGGGTATGTGTGCGTGTCGAGGTTAATTGCTGAACGTCAACGTTCAGGCTCTGCTGAAATCTATGCAAATAACATTAAATTATTAAACATTTTTCTTGCCACGGCCAGGAGCAGCCCCCAGCGAAAGTGTTTAGCATATTTTGTGTTAAATTTGTTTGCGTGACTCAAACAATTAGCAGACGCACATCGAGGTTTTCGACGGCAGTCTGCTGGCAATGCACTGAGAGAAATTTTTGGGTAAATTTAAGAGTTGTTGTAGGGAAATAAAAGAGAAGAATGTTTGCTTAAGTAGAGTTCACTTTAGAATTTTTTTCCCTTAGAGTAAAAAATCAGCATACAAATCCGAGATTGTATTGAAATATTTATTCTTTTCCATGAAAACTATTATGTCAGTGGCCACAGATCTTACCTTTGCTTCACACCATATCTAAACCTACATAGAGAATATAACCATTAAAGTACCATATAGCCGCAAAAGTATTGAGGAAAAAAACCAACGCATTAGCAGCATTAATTTCTTCTTAATTTCAAACTAAAAAAATTTGAACATGTTTCTGCCTGCGTTCCTCATTTCTTCCAGTGCACATGTGTGGCTAACGCTTTGGTTTATGTGTTTTTGGTATTGCTGTAAATAAACGCGCTCATTAACGTGCTTTTTATTTCGGATTTGGCCAAAATGGCGAGAATTGCCCACGACGAGCGACCGACCAACCAACCAACCGATGTCAAACCCCCGAAAAACAGGAAATTTGCATAAATGCAAAGCCAAATGCCAAAAGCCGCAACCAAATGCCAAAAACCAAAAAGCCCAAACCAGGGCATTTTTCCGTCTAATTGAGAGGCCAGGATTAAATGCAAATGATTAAATGAAACAACTGTAATTTATGTTCATTTACTCCATCTCCCTCGTTCTGTTTGTTTTGTGTTCTGTTTACATTTCTTTCTCGTTTGAATGTCGCTGTGGTATCAATCAACCCAAAGTTTTATTCTTTAATTATTATCGCATAATCATATAACTGCTTATAAACAAACATTAATTTATCAATCTTATATATAATTTGGTTTAATTTTAGCTTATTTTCATTCGAGTTGCGTTTTATTTTACAATAGTTAAGCGTTTGTTTATTTTAGCTTTTGTTTTTGGTTGGGGGGCGCCTTATGAAAGTGGAACCAAAAATTAAAGGAATACTCGTATATAAATTTATTTTAGGAGGAACTGGTCCGCTTCTTTTTGTCATCAAAATGATCTTGAAACAGAAATTAAATTTTTGATTAAAGCCAAAAACCTTTTTTGAAACAAATCTTTATCTAAATCTAAGTCCAGGACTTAGATGAAGCCAAATTTTTGTAAATTTTGCAAAACGATTTTACGTCACTTTCATACTTACATATTTTACACTATATGCTTCATAGGAAAACACATCCGTACTTATTTTCTTTCCTTGCACAAAAAGCATTAAACATAGGTACATATTCGAATCCTCTAACCATTTTTGGGTTTGATCTATTCTTTCAAATACATACAGGCAACAAACAATATAAATTACTCTGTATAGGCGGATATATATGTACTATATCTTTATACTCTTTTGTATTCATAATTATTGTTTTATTCTCAATGTATAAATTAATTTAATTAAGTAGTTACGATTATGTTTCTATTTTTAGAATTTTGGTTTTTTCTTTCTTTCTTTTTGTATTTTTTGTTGATAATTTTCCGTTGAATTATTTACTGCCTGGTCATTTTTAACTGCCGGTCATTTTAACATATTTACATACAACTGAAAAAAGGGACAACAATTATTTACATCTATTATTCGGGCATGTATCTAATATCAAAATGAAAAGTTATTTACAAATAAAACAATCAATATTAATTATAAATATTTACTAATTAGTCAATATAAAGTAATCAAAAATTGTGATTTAAATAATAATGGAACATTTGAATGAGCTTGGTGATGGAAAATGGGTGGAAATTATGGAAAATTCTCTGCAAATATTGAAATATTTATAGCTGTTTGAAAATCTACGATTCCCTAGAGGAGCTGAGCTGTTGACTTCTGAAAGATTGTCGTTTATCCTTGGCCTGCAATCTTTTCAGCCTGCATTTATAATACTTAATTAGCTGCATTGTTCGAGTTAACTGCACAAGTGACCTTATTTTTCATTTCCCCTCACTACAGTTTACTCTCTCCCCCTCTCGCTTCCTGCTCTCATGACCTTAATAAAAGGGGGAAAATTAAATAAAATGCATTAATTTCGTTATTGTTGTATACCGTCAACAACACACACACACACATACACAAACGGATGGGGGCATACACACACACATACACAATGTTGATTATCAATATTTTCAACGCGGAATGCGCTTTTCCTCCTTTTTGGGAATTAACTTTGTTAATAAACGAAGGGTAAGAGGTTTTTCCTGTGCTGAATGTTGGAGAAAGCCAATTTTCCATGCGGTTTTCCCCATCGTTCATTATGTTTATGTCAATGCAAACTTGATGCAACACGAGTTGAATTATTAAAATCGTGCAACGGCAAGGCAGAGGCAGGCACAGCAGCAGCAACAGCAGCAACAGCAACAACATGGCATAAATACAGTGAATTGGCAGGCCTTTAACCTGGCCAACACCCTGCTTACCACCTACCCCTGACTGTTGCTTCTGCCCTGAGTCCCCACAGAACTCCCTTTTCCGTACATGAACCTATATGCAAATGTGCCATATATCTTCTGGCCTTAATGTCATTTTTCTTTGCCGTCGATAGCGCAGCAGTCTGTCTGTCTGCCTGACCCCCTCTCACTCTTTCATGGCTCACTCACTCACTCACTCACTCCTTGGGTCCGTGGCATGAGTTATGGCCAATAAATTGGACATGTTAACTGTGTGTCATTGTGCGGGGCCAGGAGACCGCAGGCCATGCAATTTTATGCTGAAATTAATTGCAAGTATTTCGCACAGATGAAGCGCAGAGAAAGACAGATAGAGAGGGACAGAGACACGAAGGGGAAAACAGGGCAAAGGAGAGAGAAAAACAAGGGTTAAAAGGACGGGACGAGAGTGTGTCCAAAGGAGACAGACAGGCAGGACACATGGCAACGGGTCGTATGAGTAATAATATAATTAGCATGCACATTTATTAAAAAATGATGAAAGTGCACAAAAGCAAGCGACGAACGATGACGTGCGATGGGTGATGGGGCGATGACGCTGACGAGGCCGAAAACCCCAGAAGGCAGGAAATGAAATCACGATGCAATGCAAATTATTATTGCAAATTTTAACCATAGAACAGGAGATCCGGTGGTGGTAGCCAGGACGCATGCAAGCGAATCACAGTAGGGAGATCGTAAAAATTAATGACATTTTCAAGGCGTTTTAATGCCCCACCAACCGAACGAACACATGGCTACAACATTTTAAGCCTTGCACCTCCTCGCACCATGTCCACCATATCATGGTGACACATACACACATATGTATGTACATATGTATGTATGTGCGTACATATTGTGTTTGCCTCCGATGGGCGGTGGTCTGAGCTGGAGGCGTGTCCGGTGCGCGACTCTTTTTCTTTCATTAAATAAATTGGATTTTTTTCTGCTCTTTTTTCGAGAAGGGGTTGAAAAGTTTCGACACGAATGTCCAGCAGAGTTTTTGGAACAGCAAGAAATCCATTTGGATTAGATGCTGGAATGTTCGGTGGATTCCAATGAATTGAAGTTTTTCCACCACAAAAAAAAGGCAGTTAAATGTGGCGAGATTTATGGAGAAGTTTGGTTTTGACCTTTCGCAATTGTAGAAGTAAGTAAAAGCTGAGAAAACTTTGAGAATATAGCAGAAAATGGAATGAGAACCAGTTTTACCTTAATTGGGAACATTTTTATAGATTTAAATGCGATTTGCAATTATGAACATGAAATTGAGAGCAGAACCATATAATTATCATAAAAAATAAAATCAAAAATAAAATAGAAAAATATGAAAATATGAAAATATATTTAACAGAGAAATGTCTGCAAAAAATGTATTGCAAAAATTTGATAAATATAAATAAGAGCACTTCATAAAACTATTCAAGTGAGAGCTGTATATATTTCAGATATGTTTAAATTCCAAAAAAAAATTTAAAAACACTCAGACTCTTATTTGTCTGCCTGATATGAAAAGTTGTTCAGTTTGTACGAGTGTTTTCTGTTTGTTCTGTGTCTGTGTGATATGTGGATATGTATACATCAATATGTATATAAATATGTGCTCGGTATCCATACCCAAAACCAAACAAACTAAATATAAATTCTCAATTAAAAGCAAAAAATATCTGTTGGAAATTGGCCAAATAGAAACCAGTTATGTTTGGTTTTGGCCAAAAATGCATTTTTAATGAACATAATTCCGGCTCTAAGAGAGACCAACTTTTGCTTTTGTGTGGTACAAAAAAAAAAACATATTTAAGCCCTGAAATCCAGAAAAAAATACAGAGACTTTTTGCTCAACACTTTGATACTACACTTTTATGATTTCTATATTTAATTCTGGGTTTTAAGTTTAATATGTATCATACAAGTAGATTTTCATCTCAATTTTTTTTTTTTGTATATCTTAAGCATTATAATCCCCCATTCTTTCTTAAGTATTGTACATACAATGAGCATTTTATTGTTTTTGCAAAATATTTTCTTACGTTTTTGGTTTTGTTTTGATAATTTTACAAATTCTCATAGCTTTAATGTGAGCTGAGCCAAGTTTTTGAAGCATTATTCTTATTGGTATTTTCCTTTTGATATATGTACTTTCCAGCTATGAAATATGTTTATAGACCTAGCCTAAACCCCTTTTCCCCCCGATAGATAGACTAGACCCCATCCCTTTGGCTGCATTTTGTAAATGCTTATTGAGTAACTCAAAGGATTTATTGATTTCAAAGCAGAATTGCCAGATAGATGCCTGTTCCCAGCGTTAGCCAGCAGCTGAGCAGCAGCAGCTCTCTGTGCGGTGGCATCAGGCCAGCTGTTGGATTGGTGAGGGGAGGGAATAACATCATCATTCTGGAGAAGGTTTGCAAGAGTCACTGGGTGTAAAGAAACTTACCCACTGATGATGAATACTCATTCGGTGGTCGTTCCGTATAGAACATGCTCTTGCCTATCGCCAGGGAGCCCTTGGAGCTGCCACCCAATGCGGATAGGCTATTGCCCGATGCACCGCCTGGCAGGGCTGAGGTCTGCATGGAGGTCGATGATGATGACGAGGCAGCCGAGGCACTGCCACCCGGCCCCGATGAGGAGGAGGCAGAGCCAGGATATAAATCGTTCTTCATGGCATATCCAACATCCGTTTGTAGGGATTTCGTTGTATCGTTGCGTGATGAGGGTATGATATTGTCTGTATATAATGAAGAGAATAATATACTAAATACACGTACATATACTCGTTTACCTTGTACCGCATATTGGGTCACTATCGTCGAATCGTACAAGTATTTTGCGGTCTCTTAAACCAAACTTAACCCTAACCTTACATGGTTTTCAAGTTAAATTGCGTGGAAATCTTGGCTGCGATACAAAAAGCAAAAAAAAAAAACCCACCGGAACGAGAACACACACACACACATACACACACATGAGGCCACAAACAATGGCATCCTTTGTTGTCCTGACTCTGGGATTAGGTTCCGTTGCATTTCTCTCGCGCTTTACTCTGCTCTGCTCTGCTCTGCTCAACCCTCTGCCCGCCAGTCACTTTAAATAAAATATGTTTGGTCTTTTGCTCTGCCCCTGGTTTCGGCTTCGGCTTCGGATTCAGCATCCAGCATCCCACTCTCGGTCCAGCTACAGCGCTCAGCGTCTGCGGCAGTGTTTCAAATGTGTTTCCAACCTAATGCCCCCGAAAATCCTTTCGCCCGCCTCCCTTCAGCATAATCCCCAGCATATTGCTTTGCCAGAGTTGGAGTCGGAGCTATGGACACACAGAGGCAGCAGTAGCAGTAGCAGCGACATGGACTCCGGGAATCGGAGGATAGGAGACTTGAAAGTGTGTGTACTTTTCTGCTCGACTTGAATTTCAACAAGAGTGGGGACCGGGGGCGGGAACTGGGCCCCCTTGTCGCTGAAATAGTCAAAAGTGCTTTACTTTATCTCTTTTTTGTGGGCGTGTCCCAGCACCAGTCGCCAGCTTCCCAACTCCCAGCTCCCAGCTCCTGCTTGTGGATCTGTCTGGCTTAGCTGCTACTTTCGCAGTTTTGTTTGTGGCTCGCCGTATCCTGTATCCTGTATCCTATCCTTCCCTTTACATTTCTGTCTGTGTGTCTGTGTGTGTGGGCTGGTGTGACTTTCACGCTCAACGCTGAATGTGTTAAGCACAAATACGTAGCAGAGCACATTCCCCACATAGGTATACGTATCCCTGTTGTATTCCTGCCCCCATCTCGACAGATACTATACTTACTCTCCCTGGACTCGACGGTGGTGTGGGTCACCTGCTTGGATGGTGTGGATGGCAAAGGTATTTCTGCAAATTGAATTGAATAACATTGCATAATTAATAATTAGAGGTGTGCATTTTCTAAAAAAAAAAGAGCTGGTAAAAAAAAAAACGTATAGCAAATGGTTTTTCATTACAAATGGAGGGAAAATCATGTTTATGTATGTGTGTGTGTCGGTGGTTGCTTGTGCCTGGCTTTCTGTGTCAAGAGGCGCGGAGAGGTGCTCTCTAGTGGTAAGGTCAACCACACTAAGGCTCGGCTCGCTGAGAATTTTAAATGAACTCAATGATGTTGGCTGGTTCAAACTTTGAGGGTCAAACATGTAGGGAGGGGAGCATGTTAACTTTAGCATACTTACATGTGTGTGGGATTGGAATAAAACTCGGAAATTACTCTATGAATATGAATCAAGTTTAATGGATGAAAGCGGCTTATTTCTTTGGAATGAATAAAGTTTCAGTTCAAATAATAAAAACTGAGTTCCAATTTTGAGGGTCTGAAATGTTTTTCGAGGAAACTTGGTTGTAAGATTACACATTTATGAAAATTAAAAAAATTAATATTAAATATATTTACTGTTTAAATGAAATAAAAGTATATATATTTCATATTAAAATTAGGTACATTTCATATTTTAAATATTTTAAAATAAATGTATTGTATTTATTTTTAAATTAAATATATTAAAAGAACTTTAAATTTAAAATCAAAGTGAATTCTATTAGTATTGTATTTCAAAATCAAATATTGAATTTAAAACTGAAAAACACAAACTTCTAAAATTGCATAAAAATTTAGAATAAATTTAGCAAACTTAAAGATAAACTACTTCTGAATAGAAAACCCCATGATATAATAATATCAAACCCAAATTTAACTTGTTTTTGTTTCGATAACCTTTTACCCCACATCTTTGCCACATTCACAAAGCGAGAACATGTAAACAGTAAAAGCAAAAGAAGAAGAACTAGGAAAAAAACCCCGAAAACATGAAACTGCATAAAAAATAAATATGTATAGTATAAATGCAGCTAACCCAACCCTCCTTCCTGCCCACATGACGGCAGGCTCCTTGGGCGATACAAAGTCAAACAATTCCGAAATTCACCTTTATTTTCCGTTTACGTTTATGGTGAATGTGTCTCCGTGTTGTTGTGGGGCCATGTTACCGAGCAATAAGCTTCAAGGGGAGGTCGGGAGAGAGAATGATGATGGGTGCATGGAAGGAAGGAAGGAAGGTGGAGTCAAGGACAGAGGGGAAGATAGGGCCAGACACCAGCCACCAGCCACCGCTCGTTTAGTTTAACGCTCCAGAGGACAACATAGAGAGAGAGTGTTGGAGGGAGGGAGTGACGGAGATAGAGAGGCAGAAGGATATGTGGGATATTCCGGGTCTATAGGTAAAAGCTTTTGGCAAAATTGTGCCACAAAGGGCGCACGATATTGCATTGCTCTGAGTGTGTGAGTGATGCGCTCTCTCTCTTTCTCTCTCTCTAGATATATCTACCTCTGTGTGTGTTTGTGTTTGCTGTAACTAGTGCACTTAAGCTACCAATACAGATGCACTTACCGTAAACACGTATGGAGCCTTCCGTTTCCCCCAGTGAGTTCTTCGAGATGCATCGATAGTTGCCAAAGTCACCATATTGTAGGTTTCTTATCGTCAGTTTCATGTGGGCGCTGCAAAAAGGTCCAAAAACACAGAGTGAAACGGATACGTTAGCCATCAGGTTAGAAATTTTGGAGTGTAGACCTCCCTTTGACTTTTGCTAGCTGCTTTTGAGCGGCGCACTTGTGTCTGCACCTGACCCCCAATAAAACGCACAAGTGCAAATGCCATGGTAAATATTTAACCGCACAATCTTAGATGTATTTTTTATACTGGTATACTGGTACTTTTTCACTCACCGATAAGAGTTCTCCGTATAGTCTGTTTTATACTTCTTGCTGGGCAACACCATCACCGAGTTGTATACCCAATATATGATGGCCCTGTTGGTGGTAAACTTTCTCAATATTTTGGTTTGGGTTTAAAACGAAGTTTCACTTTACACATGGCAAAAAACAGAAAAGAAAACTAATCAAATTCTCAAATGAAAGTAAATATTTTAACAAAATCAAAAGAGAAATCGAATGAGCAAAACTCAATAGAGACACTAACACACACACGAATACACAAGAAACTGCAATCAGGTGCAATGTAAAATCGAATGAAAAGGGATAGAAATATAAAGGTTTCATAGAACGAAGACTTAAGTACACTAAAATAAAAATTGAATGAAGTTTTTACATTAATTTATTAACGTAAATTATTATTTGGATGGAATTTATAGCATATTCGACTTTATTTAATATTTAATTATTTTTCTATTATTTTTATTTGCAATTTCTATTAATTACTCAATAGAAAATAATAATTGAATGGAAAGCCAGATTTTTGTTTGGTACAAATTTCTTTATTGAAATTATAAAGTTCTCCACATAGAAATCAAGTTCATGCTCACAATCAATGTACCTCAAAATAGAGTATTCCAAAAGTAAAACACACAAAATAAACCTGGCAAGCCCAGAGAGACGACGACGTAGTCGAACATTTCTAAACTACATTTAACAGGGTTTTCGCCGTACAGGAAAAATCTCAAAAATAAAACGGAAAAAAGTAGTCAAAGGAAAATCGAAAAAATGCAAAAGTAATGCGGAAACCTAAAAGAGAGAGGGCGAGAGAAAAAATAAACTCACTTGGGATGCGCCTCTGTGTGACAATCGATGGTTACATCTGTGCCGGATGGAGCGCCAACAAGTTGATTCGGCACCCAAATCATAGGCGAAACTGCAGATACAGATACAAAAATACAGATACAGAGTGTGATACGAAAAAGAGAGAGAAAAGTTGATATGCAAAAGTTTTTGGGTATATGTAAATGGCAGAAGCAGAGGCACATGAGATGATTGGGTGCCACAGGATACAGGTGTCGTTGCAAAGCACACGCATAAGCAGCAGCATTACGCCTGTTCAATGTTTGTCGCCATCGTTCTTTTTAGTCAGATTGTCTGTCTGTCTTTATGTCTGTCTGTCTTTCTGTCTGTCGGTCCATCTGTCTGCCAGCTTAAAATGAAAGTGCAATGACAAAGCTGAAAAACTGAGTTGAGAAAGAGGAAACGCAACGTGGTTAAAAACACACACAGCCTGCACACTCGTAGTCGTAGTCCCAGTCGCATTGGCACTCGCACTCGTTCCCCCGTACAAGTAGAGCAATATACAATATGGCTAAGACAACACGTCAGCAGAATTGAGCGATGAGAGAAGGGGGGCTCGACAGAGACTAGAGTGATGGTAAAAAAAAAAATTTAGTTTCGCAGGATGTACGTGCTGTGGACGGGTTTGTCACTGTATTGGATGGAAGACACAGAGAGGGGGTTTCCTGAGTGGTAAATGGAATTTGTTCTTAGTTGAGCAATGCTCTTTTCTTTAAGATTCTATAGATCTCTCGATATATACATACTTGGTGTAGAAATTTGAATAAGAAATTTGAAATAATTTAAGTTTGAATTCCTGATTGATAGTTTCAGATGTGTCAAAGTTTCTTTTAATGGGTTTAATATCTCAAAAAATGCATAAAATTTATGTTTCCAAATTTTCTTCAGGCTTTAATCTGACTAGATTTTCACTCATTGTTGTAAAGAAATATTTTACTTTTCAACAATGGAACTTAAACAAAGATTTGCTCATTTATTCCGCCGCGTGTCGAACCCATTTCCTCTAAACTCTGGTATCCTTTTGTATCCCCATACTCGTATTCTCGTATATCTCAATATATCAGGCATTTCATCTCACTTAACACAAAATATGTGTATACCTTTTTTTCAACCACCACCACCACCAAACGCCAGAAACAACCACAACGAAACTATATATTAGGTTGCTCTTTTACCAACAACCGAAGACTCCAAGTTCTGCAACTGAAACCGAACCCCAGAATTCCCCTTTTACTGCTACTGCTATCACCCCCTTAAACTGTGCTGTGAGTTCTACGAAATTGAAAGAACCAAACAAGATTGTTGGAAATTTTAAACGCTGCTGACAATACGCCTACCTGCAATACGAGGACAGGCGATGTCTGACACTCTGTCCCCTTCCGACCGAAACGGGGGGGTTGCCCACGCACAAAACCGTTCATAATAAAATAGAGAGAAAAAAAAGCACACTCACAGCGAAACACACATACAGAAAAACGCCGTGAAAGTCATACGTGCAACGCCGGCAAGTGACTTTATTGCAGGTACGTGACGTGAATTATTGTCAGTGCAGAACGAGGAGCAGCAGAACAGGAGCAGAAGCAGAAGTAGAAGGAGAGGCAGAAGCAGAGAGCACACCGGCTGAAACTCGTTAGGATTAACAAGCGTTTACTGGCGCACGGCGTGCAATGGCAGCAGCAGAAGCAGCAGCAGCAGCGTAACTTTTACGCCCATCACAGGTCTGCCAGATATACACATACACATAGCAGTTGTATATATATATATATATACATATATATCAGCTGTATATATAGTGGATATAGTGGGTATATATCAGCTGCATTAGATGGCGGCAGCTTAGCTGCGTTTGTCACTCATTGCGCGGAGCAACGAGCGTGCAGTTAAATTGATGAGCACCAGGTACAACAGCAGACGATGCCTCTGGATGGATGATGGGACGATGGTGGCTCCTGCAAGGATGGATGGGTTGGATGGTATAGAGTAGGCAGTATAGGGATGGATTGAGGGCTCAGTAGCAGTGCCAGTGTCTGGGCTGGATGAATGGTGCCGCGTACGCTCCGGTAAGTGCGCGCGCGTGTTTCAGCTAAACTGACAAAGGCAGCCAAACTGCGGACTAATATAATATACGACGGTGAACAAGTCCCCCCTCCCGTGCCCATTCGGAATACGGATAGTTTTTTTTGGGCTGTGTGTGTGTGTCATCTGTCTTGGAGAATACTTACACTCCACATCCAGGATAATGCGCTTGGACACCGATGGCGGTACTCCATTTGTGGCAATGCAGAGATAGGCGCCCATCTCATTGCGACTCACTTTGGTCAGCGGCAGGACATCGCCATCATAGACGAGCACTATTTAAGGGTGAGAAAAAAAGCATAGGGAATTTCAAATTAGAGAATATTTTAGGTACCGAGAGATATAGGCAAGATAAATGAGGTTTAGATTTGATTTGAGAGTTTTTAAAATCAATTCAATCTTTCATAGTTGCATAAAACTCGTTTAACACTCTCCAAACGTTCAATTTAAACCCGCGAACACAGCTTTCCTCTTTGTATGAAACCCACCTTTACCTTTTTTCTTCTTTTCGACGGCAATTTCCTCACCATCCTCGCGACGCCAAATGATTTTGGGCGTTGGAAAACCATCGGCACGACATGTCATGTTGATATTTTGATTCTCACGCACGGCCACCGACGACGGTGTGCTCTCAATGTCCAGAATATTGGGTGGCACTGCAAAAGATACACAGTGGAAATTTAAATTAGTGGTGGGGGTTGGGGGGTCTCTACTTACCCACCACCTGTAGATAGCCCACTTGGCTAATCATTGGATTCGTGTTGACCTGGCACATGTAGTAGCCGCGATCATCCTGATGGGCCTGATTCACGTGCAACAGCCACGTGTTGTCCGTGTAGGTGATGCTGTAGCGTGGTATTCGCGATATCACATGCCGATGGATGGTCAATATCATTTGCCTGTCGATGTGTATCCATGCCACCTACAAAACGAACGATAAACATAATCGATTTTGCTCAATTTCCCTCAACTAATAATACACGCAGGCTGCCTGCTGCTGTTGCTGCTGCTGCTCCTTCTTCAAGGCAGATGATCTAAGAGTGGGTGGCCGAGGACGAGGCGGCTGTCATTATAAATGAACGTCATGTCGTGTGACGCAGGGACCCAGGGATAAAGCCAACTTGACAGCTGTTTCCGCATTTTTAATACACTTTTCTTTCAGCTTTTTCTTGGTCTTTCTCGGCATTTTCCTTGGGTTTTCGCACACACACACACACACACACACACACACACACACATACCCAAGATAGAGAAAGGGATTCCTCATGCTGCAAAGATTTTTTCACCAGCTGCAAACTTTTCAAATTTTCTCTCTCTTTCTCTCTCTCTCTGCCTCTTGTCCTCAGCAACAGTGACAGGAATGAGTTTCTCATTTCTCTGGCTCTCTTTTTTTCCCTCGCATGTCCTGGCCAATGTTGACAAAAGTCCAATATGAGCCAAGGAGCAGAAGGACCCCGGGTCCTGGGGACAGTGTTTTATATGAAGTTGATATGGCGAGTAAATATTTGTGATTTGTTATGAGCTCTTGCTGTGGCTGTGCCAGCATCAGCAGCACCACCAGCAGCAGCTGAGGGAGATAAATGATAAGTGATTTTCCAGTCATTTTCCTCCGAGTTCGAGAGGCCAGAAGGGAGAGAATGGTGATGAATTCAAAGTCAAAGGCCTGACTGAAGTTTATCTATAGCTTATATGGATCACATTCCAATCATACAAATTGTTGCCTTGCGGCAAACAAAAGTTGTATTTGCTAATGACAGTAAGCATCAAAAGTGAGTGTTGAATTACGCTTAGAATTTATGTTAAAATGCAGTCGAATATTGTTTTTAATTAGCATCGACTATGGCTATAAGCTACCATTGAATCTGTCTGTAAATTACGAATAAATCTGTCTGTAAATTACGAATAATTCTGTCTGTAAACTACGATAAAATATTAGTATAAACTTCCATCAAATGTCAGGGTAAAATATTCCTTTAATTTGTTATAATAATTTCCACAAGACAGACTGAAAACTCTGTCACGTCTGTCATCTTCAGTTGCCAATGGATTGCCCCAAAAGACTGTCTCACTGTCTGCTCTGACATTCGGCTACACTTCGGTCTTTGTGCCATTTATGAAGTTAATTTTTGGCAGTGTCCATCGTTGGCTGAAAAACTCTTTCAACCAAATGCCTCAACAATGTTCGACCATGGCATTCATTTTACGCACGATTTATTGCAACTTCTCCACGGTCAATATCCATCGTTTGTGCTCACCTTATAGCCACCCAAATGCTCGACGACACAGGGCAGATTGGCATCACGGCCCACGGCCACGGTGACGTTTGGTATCGGCTGTGCGAAGCGTGGCTCATCCATCATGACTGCGAATGAAGAGAACAGAAGCCACAGGCCGGAAAAGTATGTTAGTTAATGAGTGCAAGAGAGAGAGAGAGAAAGAACTGGCAAAAACATGATCCTAGTCTCATTAAAAGGAAGCAGTTAATGGGCTAGGACGAAGCTTAGATGAGCTAAGAGATTGTTTTTAAAAGTTTGTGGATAAAGATTATATGCAGAAAGATTTATTGGGCAGTAAATAAAATAAACTTTTGGGAAATTAATCTGTTAATCTTTAATCGGGTTTAAATCTTAAAAATATGTCTCAAAATTCTACAAGAATGTATCCTTTAAAATTATAACTTTAAATCATACTCAAAAGTAGCTCTTAAAATTTAATTTACTACAACAACACTGTCTCTCTTTCGTGTAAAAATCGTGTAAAACCCCCCCCCCCCCCCCTCCAGCGGTTTTTGTAGACCATAACAAAGTCATTAAAGCCCAACGGAGTGTGTGCAGGGTAATAAAAATAAAGAAGTGCAAATGTTGATGGAGGAGCAATAGCAGCTGTTGCCGGAAATCCCTGACCCACAGGCCAAATATAATCAACAGCAGGAGCAGCAGCAGCAGCAGCAGAAGGAGCACCAGAAGTAGCAGAAGGAGCAGCAACAGAGGCAACCGCAGCGTCATTATGAAATAATTAAACAAAGCAATTTTTTATCTGGCCAAAGAGCGGGGGCACTGGCACTGGCAATGGCAACGGCAACGACTATGGCAGCACGTAGCACGAAGCCTGTTGAGGCGTCCTTGCTGCGAATGGTGGTGGTACTCTTCTGCCGCCTGCTGTTGGAATATGCAACTTTTGTTTCACTCTGTGTTTTTTTCCTTTTTTATTTTCTATGCATTCATTTCGTGTTCGTGCTTCTGCCTTTGCCGCGGAAGTGGCGCACAAAAGCAAAAAACACGGTCTACCTCCTGGCTGCTGCTGCTGCTGTTATCTGCGTCATGCAGCCGGAGCACCGTTTGTCCACATGCCCCCCACCCCTTGCATCACACCACCGCTCCAGTAGGCACCAGCATTGCACCTGTCTCACGGTTCACGGCTTTAGCCAGACCAGAAGAGAACAGTCCAGCAGGCCAGGCCAGGAGGTCGTGTGTTTGGTGCGTTGCCATCGTTTTGAGGTCTCATTTTCTTAATTAAATTATGACCAGATCTGACAGTTTTAACACTGCCAAACGACACGTATTTGGTGGCATGAAAATGCGAAGCATATTTAAATTTTCGTGGGAATTTCGAGAGGAAAAATATGACAGAAAAAAAGAGAAATACAACTACATTGAGGAGGATGGTAGCAGGATAAAAATAGATTATTGAAGGAGATTTTTAAATTTTTAAGAGTGAAAATTCCAAAGTTTCCCCAACCAACATTTAGTTGATGTATAGCAATCCATACTTCCATACTAACTACCTTACCCAAAACTAAAATTTATATAAACTGCCAACAATTGTTCGCTTTTTAAGCGATTGACGAACAAATCCATTACGACTTACCGTGCGTCACCAGATTCGTCATGTAGATAACAAACAAAATCCGTCGATTTGTGAATCGACTGGGGAATATATTTAAGGCTATAAGCAGCAACTTAATTACTGTTAAAATAAACATTTCGCCTCTTTTATTTGACTCGTTTTTTTATAGAGTTTTTTTTGTAATCTCTTAGATTATTATTTGAATGATGTAAATAGTATTGGTGGAATTTTTTACACAATTTGTAGTTGGTGTTTTTGGGTTAGCATTTTCATTAAATTTGTTGTTGTTGTTTTCTCGCTTTTGCCGTTTTGTTTTATTTTATTTTATTTTATTTTTGCTCTTTGGTTTTTGTGTATTTCCTTTTTGGTTTTAAAACATTTATTTGATTTGCGTAATTTAATTTGCACACACCAGTGAACACGAACACGAACCAGCACACGAATACGAACACTTTGGCAATTCAAATTTCATTTAGCGTAAAGCTTTAAAAATCGCTTAATTCACTTGACGCGTCGGATTGCATTTGTTGCTGTTGCTCTTGTTGTTTTGTTTTCGTTATGTTGTTGTTGCTGTAGACGAAACAATGAAATTGAATATAAAAATGCAGCCAACAAATGTGGATTGTAGGGCGGGGAATAAAAGGGTGGGTAAGAGACAGCCACAGAGGAACGCCGATTTCCAGGGATTATGGCATTTATTATTATTATGGCACTCGGACTGGAATTTCGCGTTGCGATTGTTGTTGCCAGGTCTTTGCAATGTTGTATGTTGACTACGACATGCAACAAAAGCAACAAGAAAAAAGGCTAGTTTTGAGAGTCGAAACTTTAGGTACCCTAGAATATACATTTGATAGATAGAAAGAACGTATGAAATGTGAGCTTGTGCATTTCATTTGCAAAAAATTAAGTTTAAAATTTGAATGTATGTTATGTAAAAATTAACATGAACAATTTGAAATATTTGGTGGAATAATCTTTAGAAATAGAAACAAGAAATCTTCATTATTCATAGACTTATTTTTAATTGATGTTTTCATTGGCAAATACATATATAATATAGAGATTCATTCTTAACGGTTGCAACCCAGTATTCCCTGCCTGTAGAAAACATTACTGTCAACCAGATATGAAAACTGAGGGGGCTTTTTCACATACATATTTAAGAGCTTTGACTTTTATGTTTTTATATCTACTTGTTGCGGTGAGAAAACCCTACCTTTATGATTAGCAAACAGCTACCAAATATTATCATACCCACTGAAAGAGCACACACAATGGGAATACGCACTGCAGAAGTGTCTATAGAGTAGCCTAAAGGGGTCCATGACTGAGGTCCATGACTGGACATTTGGGTTCCTGTTGGCTGTCTGGCTGTTTCTGTGTGTGTTTGGCTGTTGGTTGTTTTCGGTTCTCGGTTTGCCAAGTTCATTTGGCTGGCTCCCTGCAACATTTATTATTAATAGTACTTTATTCCGGTCAGTTGTCGTCGTCTATATGTATTAATGGATATATGGATATATGACTGCATACAGGGATATATGTATATAGTCATTGCCACTGCCACTGCCCACACATATGAATGCGTTTCATTGATGTTACTATTTTATGGCCCCTGGAAATGCGTTGTAGTAGCTGCAGGCAAGATGGATGGCCAATGGCCGCCAGTAACGGCTGTGTCATTGTAACTGTTACTATTATGGTTACTGTTACTGTTACCGTCACCGTCACCGTGTGACCATTACTTTTATTATTACCCTTTTTACCGGTCTACTATGCGGTATATGACATCATTCCATTGCACTTGGAATTTTTGGATGCGTTTTCATTTTGGTTTTATTTAATGTAACCAAGGGAATACCCTCAGAAATCAGAGTGGAAGGGATTTGGAGATTGTGGTGAGAAATTCATCGATTTCAAAGCGAAGGAATCTGTCTTTTAGAATATTATTCATAAATGCTGATCAACTCGACTGCTGTTTCGATTTTGTTACTACTAAAATTTAATTGGTCTAAAAAATAATTATAAATATCTAAATATTTACTCCTTTAAATGAAAGCTTAAAAATCTTGGGAGTCTTCATAATATTTTAAAATAATATTCAACTAACCCTTATTTTTACATCACCTTTTTTTTACAGATACCCCAGTATATGTTATGTAGAGGCTCATTTTCTATTGAAGCTACGTTCACGTTCACATCAGTATTCAGGTATGAAAAATTATTTAAGCAAATATCTTTGAATACCTCTCGGCATTCCACAGTATTGCAGTGTTTCAGCCGCTCCCTGGAAATGGCAATGCTCTCTCATTCATTGAAATGCATTGGTTAGACTCTGACATTTCTGGCA
Source organism: Drosophila subsilvestris (assembly GCA_035043285.1). NCBI lineage: Eukaryota > Metazoa > Arthropoda > Insecta > Diptera > Drosophilidae > Drosophila > Drosophila subsilvestris. The sequence continues at coordinate 3,347,612 of JAWNNB010001724.1, read as the reverse complement.
GCGCACCCTCTGCTGCACTTTGTAGCGGGGGGCAATTTTGTGAAATGATTTATGAATGAACATTCCATATCAGCTTCCTGCGTTTGCCAGGACTCTTTACAACTCACAACTCTGCCACCGCGCGAACCGCTGATCCACTCACTCAAAACTCACAACTCAGTTGACGCTTCGATGCATTAATATTTGATTCGTATAGGAAAACTCTTCCGTGTTTTTATTGCGTTGCCAAATACTCGTATACGAGTATCTGCTGCTGCTGCGAAAGGACCCCGCTGTCGGACTGAAGGCTTAAATATTAATGTGTATGCATTTATTCAGATGATTTTTATATACTTTTTCCTGTTTTATCCTTTTTGAAAGTAGTTAAAACTGTCGGATGTCAGAATGAGTGTCGTAACATTTCCCAGGCAACCAAATGTGTTGAAAAAACAACAATTTTTGTGAAGTGTCCATTTTAAATATAAATTTGTTTACTCTTTTTGATAGAGGTTTTATATTTCTGACGAGTGGTAAAGTGGGTAGGTTTTTTCCATTATAATTTGTTTTTATTTCCCTTTGAATCGGCTAGACTGAAATATCGTTTGAAATGAAAGAGTATTTTGGGTTCGACTTAGCTTTAGCATTTGTTAGATTTCTTTTACGTTTTATTAATTTTGTAATATTTATTTTTCACTGTAAAAAATCTGAAATGCCAGATGGCTTGAAAATAGCCAGCATTTAATATAGAATTGACAACAATGTACATATGTACGTTAAATTAAATTACCATTTTTATTAGGATACCCAAAATTGAATGTTTGACTACAATTTACATATGTATGTACATACATAAATTATTCGAAATCTGAAGCATAAAATGTAACATTTCTTGATTGCCGAAATGTGGTTAAGGGGTGAAAGACAAGAAAACAACTACAACTTTTCCACATACATTCCCTGAATATTATATAAATTGTGGGATAATACATCCAGCTGAAATACCTTAATTATATTTTTTTTTTTTTTTGATAATCACATAACATTTACCAATTAAAGAAAATATTTTGAAACTCATGTAGTCCCTATTATTCTCCATTTTTCCAAAATTTTAATTACAATATGCCTGTCCATGTCATTATATATTAATTTCGGTTCAAAAATATCACCAGACATGGATAAAAGAAAAACAATTGGAATGACCTCGAATTGGATGTCAGATCATTAACATGTGTCGCCCCCATCAGTAAAAGGATATACAAATCCTCGACACACATGTGGCAATGGGGGGCGTGTCTCTTGTCCTGCGTATGCATGCATGTTTTTGCGTGTGTGTGTGTGTCTGTGCAACAAAAATGGGCGTTTTGTTGCCTTGCTTTTGACATTTTATTGCCGACAACAGTGTTTTCAGGCTGCCTGCCTCTTAGTTCAGGGTCTGGCGCTCGGCTCGAAGTAATTAGGTTGAAATTACAAATTATGGGGTTCATGTAGCAGATTATTACGACAGAAATCAGAGAGAGAAATGTGTTCATTGCCATAGTCCATGGTTTGGGTCCGATTCGGGGGAAAATTACGGTCGAAAAATTGGGAAACAAATTTTCTATTTTGGACAAGAACGTAACAAACAGGACCAGATGAAAGAGCAGAGCTGAGCTCGTTAAAAAGCACTTAGGGGCACACAAAAATCAACGGGGGGAAAACAGAGAAAAGGTCGGTAGCAGTTTTTGTTGTTGGGTGGGGGCTGGACGGGAGGTAATTATGATGCAATCAGTCCACTCGAAAGTCCAGTTCTGTGTGTGTGTCCAGAGAAATCACAACTTAACCAGCCTGACATGTATAAATTGAAGTTAAGTCTCGTTTCCGCTTGAAATACGCTCACGAAGAGGTGGAGGTGGCCACCAACCATTTCTCACTCTTTTCAAGTCGCTGCTGTGCTTCGTCGTTGTGACAAGTGAAATTTTGTGGCAATGGCAGCGCGAATTGCATTGGAATCGCCGGAAAAGCTGAAGATTGAACCAAGGAACCAAGACAAAACCATAAAAGACAGCCTCAACTGCATACTCAAGCGCGGAGCTGGAGATGGAATACAATGTAAATTATGCTCGGAGGTAGCAAAAGAAATGGCATTCATGCTGGTGATGGTGGAGGAGCTGGGGGGTCTGTCATCTCCTCTTGTGTCTGTGGCATTTGCATTGAGAGCGTAAAGGGAGACGCAGGAGGAGCAAGGAGGAGTGTCTGCCAGTCAGCTGAGCAATGCCATGAGATCTGACAGCCAGCGTAAATGGAATTGTTTGCAGATGTCTGCACGGAGAGGGGAGTGAAGTGTGGCAGGAGACAGTCAGCGACATGACATGAAATGCGGCAAAGAAAATGCATTAAATTTCGGTTTTCCCATTCCCAGAATCTTTGCCCACAAAAAAAATAAAACAAACGAATCTTTTTCCACCCCACACTTTGCATTAATAAACCACAAAAATAATAGGGAGAAAAGGATTTGATAATTTTACATTCATTGTGGAGCAGCAGCAGCAAAAACAGCAGCAGAAGCAGCATCCTTGAAGAGCTAATTAGTAAATGTTTTTGTTTCCTCTCTACTTATTATTCTTTGTTCCACCGAAAGCAAACAAAAAAAAACATCGAGAAGAATATGCCCCAAGCAGTTGGTTGTTCGGAATGGAACCAATTCTAAGAGGATATAGCACTTAATGAGCTTGAGGGCTTCAGTATTCTCTTGTGGTTCGTTTTTTTTTTTGGTAACCAAGTGCTTTTATTGTTAGTTTCTGTAAATTTGTAGTTGATTGTACTTGAGAGAATGGAATATGTGGTAATATAATGAAGGTGCTCGTTAGGGGTATTGTTAACTGGGAGATTAAGTTATGAGTTGTGGCAAGAACATGTCTATGTATTAACTACCTAAAATTGTTGTACAAATTAAACGATGTATTAATAAATATGCATGGAAGATGCAACAATTATTTCGGAATTTCATCTACGTAAACATTTGATTGAATCTTGGAAATTACATATTTTAGATCGATTCTAGCAATAAAAAAATACTAGAAAAATCACAGCATAGAAACGTTTTTACTTGAAATGGTTGCATAAAATAAATTATTTATTTTAAGGAATTTTTCGGAGCTCACTTATGTGTGCATTTTCTTTCCATACAACTATCTACACATATTCCATTGCTCCGGTAATGTGTCCATCTATCTTTCAATTTATTCATATCTCTTAACACATGTCTCCTCCGCCTCCTCCTATAAATCTCTCTGCAACCTTGCCATAAATTTGCCTATCCATCTGTATTATTTTTTGTATCCATCAATCTCGCTATAAATTTACTTGTAACCCCATCTCTCCTCTATTCTATCCAACCGATATCTACCTTTTTTTTTGTGTGCCATCAGACCCAATTAGAGTTCATTTTCCAACCCTAAGCAAATTGGATCGTCTGGCAGCGATTACATTTCAGATTTATGCGCCATCACAAAACTGTCAATCGCTGTAGCTAAACAGGGTCCTGGATATGCGAAAACAATTGATTTATTAATGCACTCGATAGGAATAATAGGCTCTCTCTCTCTCCCTGGCATCCTTTATCCTTTCCATAGGACCGTCAAGAGCAATGAACCAGAAAGATGATGATGTTTGTCCTGGCATAACGAGGCAAATGATGGAAGCACAAGAACGATGAGCATAGAGATGAGGATGGAGAAAATGCCGCGAGTCTTGGGTTTGCTTTTAGTCCCATGGCTTGAGGAGTAATTCCTTTACAAGCTGAAGGATATTAAAAACAAGAGGAGCCACGAAAGCTTCTGCTACTTGTACTGCTGCTGCTGCTACTGCTGTTGCAAGCAGGAAGCAGGAGAGAATGTTGCATAAACTTAACATAAATAATGGAAGCAATATTTCAGTTGCAGGAAGATTCTAGCAGCAGCACACTCTGGCGGAGTGCACCATCAGCATCAGGGGCAAGCAGTAGAAGCAGCAGAAGCAGCCCAAGTAGCAACAAATGAAGTTTGGATGACTTGCAGCGCTGCTGGCTGATTGCCGTGAAATTTATGTGGCACAGGGATGAGTGAGCAACCGGCTCGGTTCTGTTCTGGCTCTGGCTCTGGTCTGGTCCGACGTCTCAGCTTCTCAGTTTCAACTGTATTTTTAATGAATTTCCCCCCCTTTCGGTAGAATGCAAATTGCATATAAAAGAGGGAAAAAACGCCGCTGCTTTTCTGTTCCTTTTCCATACTCATTTCTTTTTCCTACGATGGGCGCTGCAGGTGAACGAAATATTTAACGATACGACCGCAGAATTTATTGTCGCCTGCTGTTTGCGGTTTAAATAATTTTTATGACCACCGACCACACACACACACACACACACACACACAGCACACACGCAGCAGGGAACACAGAAAAGCACTTGAAATATAATATTTTTAATTGTTGCACACTTTTGTTGGTAATTGAAATATCATTTTAAATTTCTCTTAATTTATTCGAGCACCAAAAAGCTTATTAGAGAGGAGTAAAATTATACCAGCTCTTTGGTTTATTTTTTGATGTAGGTTTGATTTATTTATGCCTTAGGTTTTCCTTTTCAGTGGCAACTCTCGCGGTACTGGCATCCACTTCCGGTGCAGGTTCGAGTGAAACTGAGTTCCGATTCATCCTCGCTTTATTGGCAAGAAGAATGAAGCTTCGTGGTTCTCGACGGAGTTCGGGTGTCCAAGAACTTCGTACGCGTTCGTTCGCCTTCTCTTCGTTCGTTTCACTGCTGTCGTGTCTGTGGATTCGTTCGGGCTTTCGTCAAGTTTCGAGCGAAGAGCAGGCGCGTCTCTATTTTTCGAACGAAACACGTGCTTCCCTTCGAAATGGAATTTGTAGACGAAAACGGAATTCAAATCAAAACAAAAATTTTGTTTTGCGCCTTTTTGCCCTTTCGCTTCTCTCTCTCTTTCTCTCTTTCGTTTACTTTTTTCGAACTTCTCGCATTTATCCGTTCGCTCGCGACAAAAACCCGCCAACAAAAATGAGAGAAAAATGTGGAAGAACAACATATACGCAACGCATAAATCTCATTGGCCAAGAATAAGTGTAAGCCAAAATTAATTCCATGTGGCGCCCGGCAAATGCTGGTCCTGTTTGGCTCTAGCTCTGCGGTTTCGCTTTTTGGGGCCTACCACATTAGGGGTTGACTTGAACTTGAATGGGTATTTATGAGTGTAGTGTGCAAGGTAAATACACGAAATTGTGGCATGTTAAGGATTTATTTGAAGGGAATATTTGAATTTAAAGTGTATATTTTTGTGAGTGTTCTATAGTTGTCATAACTACGTATAGTACTCGTAAAGTTTCTTTAGAACGTCAGTGATTAGAATTTACTTTAATATCTGAAGAAAATCTGTCGAAGATTTCTACGCCTTTTATTTTGGATGAGATTTAGTTGTTGACTAGCAGAAATGACAAACTCTTTGGATTGAATTAATAAATCATATAGCTACCATATAAATGATGTCCTTAGAGTAATCAAAAATACAAAAAATCTTTTTGGAGATATTTATTATATTTTTATTAATATTTTGCGGAATATTTATCCAGCTTAAACCCATCTTTTCAAACATAAATATTGGGTTTTTTTTGTTTTTTTTTGTTCGGTTTTAGGTAAGAATGTCATTTGCAGAATATTGTAGACGCTGCTGCCACGCCCTCTGACTGCCTGTCATGCTCGTATCTACGCAAGTTTGTTATATTTTTGGTTATGCTTGTGCAATCATAACGCACAAGCGCACACCCTCACACACACACACACACACACACACACACACGAAGACACTTGGGTAAAATCGTTACACAATCTTTGGCCCAGGAATGTATTCTATTTGCACCCCCCCCTTACCAGCACGCCATAACACTGTTCCATCGTCCGTTGATTTCTTAAGTTTTAATGCAAAATTCTACTTTGATATCGTCTTGTTCTGTTGGTTGGTTTGCTGTGTGGATCCTGTTGCTCTTCGTTGTGGGAGACCCATTCCGGGGCATGGCAAGCAGGCCATGCCCATTGCCTCTTGTCGGAAATCCAAGTTGATGTTTTCTTTATAAGTTGCTCAAGTAAACAAGCAGCGCACTTCCTTTGTGCCGAGGACCATGCCCATGCCGCTCCACAGCGATGGCAGGAAGTGCGCGCTTATGCCAAGAATTTGTTTTGTCTTTGGAGTATTACAATCTTGTTTGCCTTTCTGTCATATTGCGGTTGACTTTTGCCAGCCAGACGACCAACAGAGGAGATAAAAGAGTAGAAGGAAACCCCCACCCCAAAATCCGAAAAATATGAATATCCATTGAAGTTCGGCTGTAACTTTAATGGAGCTGCTCTTTGTGGTCCCTTTATGGTGTGTATGTGTGTGGGTGTGTGTGTGCACCCCCGTGAATCCATCAGCAGAAAACTCATCATAAACTGAAGAGTGTATGTGAGAGGACTCTCTGGCATCCGTATCCGTTCCCCCCCGAATACAGATACAGATACGAGTATTGGCAGCTGCAGCGTTGGCGTTCAGGAGTCAAGGAAGGATTTATAACATCAGCATATGGGCATCATCATCCTTATATCCTTTTGCCAGTTTCCTGTTCCCTATCCCCAGTGTCTGGTGGTCTGGCGCTTTCCTTTTTATATTTATTACATCATTCGATGGCATAAACTCGCATATTAAGTGGATTGATGTATTAATATTTAAACGGCGATTTGCGGCTTGTGGTTTGCGGTTTGTGGCAGCTTAAGCTGCTCGGGGAACTTGACTTGAGCAGCGTGAATGGTGCCTGCACTCGACCTTTGACCCTTTCTGCGGACATATGGCATCCGCCTGCGGGTATAATGAGGCATCTGCATACCAGAGTATCGATTCGATCAGCCCTAATAGTGCTCCTCCGGAGGTAATCATCATCTTGCCACACTCTCCGCCAGCAGCCTCACTCTTTCTCTCTCTGCAGATTCCTCTCCTCCCTCGCAAGGAGTCTCTGGTCACATTAAAAGGCGACACGCATTGTGGAGTCCCATGTAAACTTTTTGTGTGCGTGGCTCATAAATAAAACATAAAGTCCCTTCTTTTTATTTTTATACACTTTATGCAGGAGCCTCCGTCTGCTGCTCCCCCCCCTTCGGAACACCCTGAGAGTGGAGGGAACTTTCCTTCTGGCCAACATGTTTCGAAAATGTTTATAAAATGACGCAGAAAGCGTACAAGTCATAAATAATGCGTTCGAGGGGAAGCTGATACATGGTAGGGAGGGAGGGAAGGTGCGCGACAGTGCTGGAGTGTCGCAGTAATTTGAAATTAGCACGCGTTTGACATGCAAATATCGGGGAGAGAACACGCTGAGACACAGCTTCTGGCTGTCGAATGGCAATTATAGATGGGACGGAGATGCAGCGGCATCCTAATAGTTCATCTTTCGAGTAACCCCACAGCACAAGAAGAGGGTCAGCTATCCCCAAGATGCCGAGTATCACCATTATTGACCATGCCCGAGGCTGTTCCGCATACAAATGAGTTGTAAACTTAAGAATGGTGTGGCAAAGGGGAGGGGGCGAGGGACTGGGATCAAGATGAACTCCTTCCTCATCCGCTGGGAGGGTCATCCGGGATGACTTTGGCAAATAAATAAATGGCGACTGACATTTGCACAATTATTTACAATTAATTACGCAAGTGACACGAAAACAACCCCCTCCCAATCCCCATCCCTATCTGCGGCTCCTTCTCCTGCTTTGGGCTGTTCTTCAAAATGCAGAGGCGGTCATCGGCTGCTCCCCACAGTTCCCCCTGCTGTTGATTGTCTCACTCTCGTATGCAGGCAGGTGTGTAGGCGTTGCACCACACATACCTCTCCTCAACCTCTCCCTCTCCGATTACACAAACACAATCGATTAACATTTAATTGCATCTGCGGCCGCCTCCAGTTTTGGCTCTCAAATTCTGTAATCGAAATTATTGTTGGGGCTCGCTCCAGTGCCAGGAATCGTCGCATTATGCTGGATGTTACACATACATATACATGGATATATTTGTGTGCCAAATGAACTCTGAGGATGTGTGTGTGCTGACAGGAAGGATGCAGAGTGTGGGGATCCGCAGGTGCACGTTGGGTCATCAATGAACAATGAAATTAGGAGCTGCAGTCGAGGGAATAGGCAACTACGCTCCCCTCTCCACTCCCCGCTACCAACCAAGGACTTCCATCAATCAGAGAGGCACTCAACTGGACTACAAGGATATACGGAGGGACATATATCCTGGGGGAAAATCAACCCAAGTATTTTCCCCGCAAAGGAATCCCCTTTCTGGAAAAGGGAAACAAAAGTTTGAAGGCATTTTCATGGCTGCGGTCGCCGCTCAAAGCGTTTTCCATTCCCTTATTCAGTGACAACGACGAAAACACTTCCGCTTTTCACACGTTTTTCCTCTTTTCCATCCTGGGAGGGGTGAGAGGGGACGGGACGGCATGCCACAAATGTTGCGCCAAAAATAACATTTGAATACCAAAAAAGGTTTTTTATTTCCTTCTGCCTCGACGCAGACTAACGAGGAAGAGTGGAATGGCATCGGCAGGGAGGAGGATGGAGAACGGAATGGAAATGGAGATGGAGACGACTCTATTTGGTGGCATGCTGCTATTTGGGGCATGCCGTCCACTGGGGTTGTGAACGAAGGGGGGTGGAATGTATCTTCATTTGCGAGCGACTAAGTGACACTTTTTTTCGCTGTGATTCCCCCCTCCCTCTCACTGGCAGACGAAGAACAAACTGAATGATTTTCCCCGTCTAATTTTCCCTGCTTGCTCGTGGAAAAGTCAACAAATTCCCTTCCCATATATTTATCGTGTTTATATATCCCCCTGATCCGATTGTAGCGCGTCGAAGAGTATTAATATTTGATTTTGTTGTTTGTTTGATTTTAATTTACTCCAAAAGTAAATTTATTTAGATATTCCCTTCCCCCCCCTTCGGTAACCATGCACCCACCAACAAACAGCAGACAAAAGTCATTCACTGTGCCCCTCCCCCCCACCGACTCCTGTCTGTTGCAGCAGCGATGGAAATCGATATTCCATGACACTGCAGAACACTCCAGGAGGGACATCCGTGCATTGTCTTTCATGGGATGCCATTTTCCCAGTCTCCTGCTTTTCCGCTCTAATGAGTTTCCTTGCAGGGACTCCCTCCTCCTCCTCTTTCTAGCATTATATATGCCCCCCAATCCCCAGGCAAATGTATAAACATCCTCTCCAGTCTCAATCTATCCGCCTCATGGATTTATGTACTCCAGATGCTGAGCTTCGATCGGGGGTCAGAGGTTAAAGGGAGGCCAACTTCTTGACACTTTTCAGTGCTCAGACGAAAGCGAGTCCGAATCAGAAAGGATTTGACCCATTTGTCCATCTTCTGGCCAGTCGCAAATCCATTTGTTGGCCAAACAAAATGTATCTCAAAATACTTAAATTTCCATTTATATTTTTCATCAGAATGAGAATCAGCCTTGGCCTCGGCCTCGGCCTCCGCTTCGGCTAGGGCTTAAGTGCTCACATGAGGAGGGCAGCAGAGTGGAGGCAGAGATCGGACTTGGAATGTGCCAGCTGTTAATATTTTGACAATGATGCATAAGTCCCGGACGGAGTGGACTCCAGGCAGAGAGACGGAGAGCAGACTCCTTCTAATGCCAGACAGACAGTTGGCAAGATGAATGTCGACAGTTGGATGTTGAGTTGAATCCGAATTTCATATTCAGGCCAGGACTCCCTCCGAGGCACTCAGGCAGGCAATCCCATCCCATCCTATTCCGTCCCGTCCAGCCTCTGACTCGGATCTCAACACACGGGATGGACGTACGGACAGACGAACGCATTCCTCATGTTTCCCCAGTTATTGTTTTATTGTTGCTGCTGCTGATGCTGCCTCTCGGAGGATGCTGCTGATGTTGCTGTTGTTAGTGTTGTTTCCCCATTTAACAGGCACCTTCATTAGTTATTCAAAAATTGTCGAGGTCGAGTCAGGGACAGAGGAGAAGTCAGGGAATGATTCAGAGATGGAGCACCACTGGAATCGTGTCAGAACGGATTGGGTTGTCTTAGGCCAGGCAGTGGGCCACATGTGCGTACCCAGAGGGTCCATGGCACGATGACTGATGGAGAGGTACACCTTCAGGGGGAGATTCTGTTTTCATTTTGCATAATTTTCGGCCATAATCGGAGCATTTAAAGAGTTCTAGGAGCAGGAGGAAGGGCAGAAGGAACCTGCGGGGTAGATTAAGTGCGGATTGTGGGGTTCTCTAATGAACTTTAATCCCACACAAATCTCTCTCTCACTCTGTGTGTAATTCCACACTACCACAATCAATTGAATGGCCAAGACAATGGAGGGATTACCTCTGGTGCTGTTCTCCTCCTAAGAGCAGCCTCGAATCTCCTTCTATGGAATTGCATGGCTTCCCATTCTAATAGATTTTCCATCTTCCGATTCAATTAGAAGTGGAAATGGGTCGTCGCTTTATTCGTTATTCGTTATTCGTATTCGTTATTCGATAAATGAGCGAATAATTGTCCGATACACGTGAATTACCGCATTTTAAGGGCCGCTTCAGTGGCCGATGGCCGTGACAGCAATTGTTGTCGGGAAGCGTGTTAATGAGTTGTTAAGTTCCCCAAAAGAGTCCGCCCCCAGCCCATCCCGCACGTGCACTCCCCTTGTGGCATGTGGCATTATCCAACCCTTCAGCATTGTCTGCTGCTCAGGCAACAGCGATAAATGTCAATTGCAGAAGAGCAGAGCAGAGCCATGAATCTGCATTGACTGTGGAACAGGATGAGGACGGACTGCGATGAGGGATGGGGATGGTGGGAAGGGAAGGGAAGCGGAGCGGAGGCTATTCAAAGTTCAAGACCCTTAGCGGCTCATTACTTGCCCCAAAATGCACTCCTACCCGGCAGGAGGATGATTCAGCGAGGGATTCACGGACAAAGGATGTGCTCGAAATGCAGACAATTCGACGGATTACAAGAGAGTCGAAGGGAGTGGGAAACAGGGGGGAATGAGATGTTTAGGATGGTCAAGTGGGGGCCATAAATCGAGGCTGGCTAATGCCGAAGCGAGTGCTTCATTCCGCCTGCTGCTGGCATTCATTGGCAGTGGATCTCTGTGTATCTGCCCCAAGGGAGTGGAGAGGAGGCATCAAAACCAAATTCAAATTCAAATTGCAAATCGTTCATGGAGTGGCAGTGGGGGATGGCTTTAAACTCCTTTATTAATTGGTAAGGGTCAGACAGGGAGCCAAGTGGAGAGAGAGAGAGAGAGAGCTGTCACTCTCCACTCTCTCCCTTACGAATCTTTTTCGCACTTTGTCTGACTTTGAGCGGAGCAAACGATTCGCTCTGTTCGCCCTGCTTCAAGTTGAAGATTTTCGGGCCACAGCAGCCAGAATCCGATACAGCGACAGACAGACACACCGATAGACAGAGGGGAGTGTGGAGGGGTGAGAAAGTTCATTGATATTTACAGGTTTTTACAGGGAGAGAACTCCATTTCAGTGGCTCTGCTGTGGGTCACCATCCGCTGACCTTAAACGGATGTGGCAGGAGCAGGGGAAAGGCGGGAGAAACCCCTTTTGGTTGGGGGAAATCTTTAAGGATTTTTTCACTTGAAGATTTCACCATTCGATAGTGAAAATGAAACCAGACCCCCTTCCAGCTTAGAGCTCAATGTTAGTCCAGGGGAAATGCCACTCGGAACAATGCAAATGTCGAGCAAACACAGAAGAGTCAAACTGGAGCCAAGTAAGTCCCTCGACAAACATCACGGTCGAGCGACGAGGAGGAGTAAATGTTCGGTTAGACAGTCCCTGGGAGTCCTGCTGTACGCTGCCTGCTCCTCCCCTGCCATTAGACACGATGTCAAGACGTCAGGGTAAATTGATTTATTGCCAGGTGAAAAGCCACAGGTGTCCTTGTTCCATGTCCAAACACTGTCCGCGGCTGTCCTTCCCCTTGACAGACATTGCGGTCGCCATCTGCCATCTGCGATTTCCTCGCGGCCTAATTTTCACTTTGTTGTCCTTCGATGTGGCCCAAAGTCGATGGCCTTTGCGGTTTTCGGCTGACAGTTTGCCCACAGAGAGGCCCTGTCCCTGCTCCTCACCCCCTGCCCTGCTTCCCCTTTGGGCATCAATAAATCTTGTGGGGTGTTAGAATCGAATTTTTCATCAAGTGTTTAGCATAATCGTGGCTGCGGTCTGGTAGGGAGCGGTCTCCGATGACAAGATTTCTCTCTGTTCCACCTGCTAATTCGAATTTAATACCCGCTGCTCGACATGACAAACATTGCCAGTGTCCTGTCTTTCCTCCTGTCTGTCTGTCTGTCCGTCTCCTGTGGCAGGCTGGCAGGTGAGTTCTGATAGGACAACGAAAAGTGGGGGAGAGTGTGGCAGGGGCATGTCTGTGGCTCGCCAGTCCCTGGCCCAATCCGAGTCCGGGTCCCAATCCCGTTGACACTTTAATTGAATCTAAATCCCGAGCGTGGTGCCCGACAAGAATGAGCAGGAAATATGTTTTTAATTTCATTGTTTGCCTGGAATCAGACTGCAGCTAAAGAATGAGATTTATGATGGAACAAGGAGCATGGTAGAGGCAGATGCAGAGGGAGTCGCTGTGTGTGTGTCCTGTGTATCCTTCTCTGATGAGCCACATGAAAATGTCGGACAAATGTGGCAGAGTGCAGGCTGCAGCTATTCCCACACATAAAGTGCTGTGTGGAAAAGTATTTCCATAACCCACAAGGATCCACAAACCATTTAAACTTCTACTTTATTGTGGAGTTTTTTGGGGTTAATTTTTAGAGCTCTTTCCGGAATTTCAGAGCGGTTGGGTAGGGGTGGGTGGCCATCGATAACATCGAATGCATAATTTATGGATATTAAAAAGGCATTTGTCTTGCGGCTGCCGAGTGAAATATGTCAAAAGTTTTGCGGCAATGGCAATGGCGGGCGCCGCCGCCATTCACGGTTCAAATGTATTTGCATTCACATTCGCATTCAAATAAATCTAAATTTTCCCAAAAGGTTCGCACATGTGAAATCAGCGCGCGGAAGATTTATCGCACGTCCGGCCGTACACAACAGATGTCCACTCCAACAAACAAAAAAACATCAAAAAAGAAAAGAAAAGAACAACTTAAGCTATTCATAGTGTGTGAGTGCTCGTGAGTGTGGCCATATCCGTGGGTCATACACTGCGTATGAGCAATATTAATTACGGTGGCCACTGGCGAGCTTCGTCTCTCTCTCCCTCTCAGGTTTTTTATGCTTTCAGAGGGTATTCTGATTTTCTGGCAGATGTTTTGGGGCAGCGTAGAATGAAGGATTTATCTTTATATTATTATTATTAAAGCTAGGGTAACCGCCTGGAACCCTCTGTTATCTGCTACCAGTTTAATACACACCTTTATTCCATATGCAATCTGCAAGTGTATAAAATACTTCGACTACTCTTATTTGTTTACTGCATTATTATTATGGGATGCTTTTTGCATTGAAATATTGTTTTCGCCTTAACCATTCTTCTTTCTTTGAACTTTTGAACCTCTGTCCCATGCACTCCCATTCTCTCGTTGCGCCTGCCTTTTCTTGGGCTGGAGTTGAGGCAATTCATTAACAAAATGAATGATTGTCGAAGTACCGGACTCACCCTGTTTGCTGCTGCTGCTGCTCGTTCTCCTTCTTTTTTACTGACATGCACATGTATGTAAATTGATGTTCTTGCCGTTATTGTTTATTGATGTATGCAAAGGAGGCAGCAGGAGCAGCATCTACGAAAGAAGTACTCAGGAACAACAGGAACAAAATACAGCACACGCTTACACTTCCTTACCTTTTCTCATACCATACCGTACTTTTCCTCACCTGCCCTGATGGCGAGAAGTTTTTCATTTTTCAATCTCTTTCGATTTGGAAATGAAGGCATGGAGCCTGGGGAATTTCTGCATTAGGCAAAGAGCTGATAATTAATTGCCCGCCCGATGGGGTACATAGATATCGATTACTGCGATGGTAATTTGATATTCACAACTTTTCAAGGCATTTTCATGGACTAATTTATGTGCCTATGGGCTTGAATTTAATTGATTTTTGAGTTTGCAGCTGAACTGTTAAGTCTAAGACTTAAAACATCTCAAAACTAAATAAATATCGATATATAATCAAAAAATCAAGTCTCTTAATGAGAATAGATGTTCGAAATAGCACAGCGAGTGCTGGATCTATGTACTAATTTAGTTTTATATAAACACACAATTTTTTTAATACCGATAAATGTCAGCGAACGATTAGAAACTTCCTGAATCTCTGTAAATACTTTCTAAAGCGATAATGAAAGGAAGAAACTACAGAAAAGTGACACACATAAATCAGTTTAACACAGCAATCATTTAAATTTCATTATATATGTCACACACACACACACACCCTTACCCTCACCCTCCCCACTACAAAATTATCTTTACCAACTTTATAGTTTACTTAATTTCCCTTTTACGAGCGAAACTTTATTTAACTTTAATGCGACACACATATTACATAATTTGTCAGGAAAGAAGACTCCCTCTCAAATACGCAGCAGCAGCAGTCTCGATTCTGCTGGGGAGAGACAGACAAACTTATGTGAAGTTTATGACACCCAGAGCTTAGTCTGTCAGGAGAAGAAGCGATATACATACGAGTATATCTATATCCCTCCTTGCACACATGTTAGACACGCATGTAAAGTGATTACTCAAGAAGCGCAGAGAAGTTTCCACAGCACTCCCCCGCCCTTGTTGCGAGTAAAAAGTCGTTAAAAGCTGCAAAGGAAATCAATTCATGAGTGAAGGTTAAGTGAAAAAGTTTTACCATTAAAACTGACAAGGTGACGGAGTGAACTCACAATCAATGGCAGCACTGCACCTGCGAAAGGGCAATCAACTTTACATAAAGGAGTTCAACAAAGTATCCTCTCAGAGAACCAGATAACGAGTGTAACATAATAAATCAATTTTTAAATTGAAATCCTTTGGGCAAATATTAAATTAAATTTTGTGGCTCAGCAGAAAAATGTAACTGACATTCAAATGTGAGAAACCAGAAACCGAAAAACTGTCTCCAAATAATTCTTGAACAAACTTTGGGGCCACAGGCAATGCGAGATGCGGGACTGCAGCTCATAAATCACTGTTGGAAAAGCTTTGAAAATATTTCCCACACACGCACACACACACACACACACATACACACACAGTAGTATGTGTTCAGTTTCATACGATATATGTGAAAGTTAATTAAATGAAAATCCCTTTTAGTAGGTCAAGTCAACACAGTTCTTGTGTCTCTGTCGTGTTTTTTTTGTTTTCGGTGTTCTGTATAAATTCTTTGCTGGCAGATAATGTCACTGATTCAAAAGGCTCACACACACTCACAGGCAGCTCAGCTGCGACTTATTTAAACCATTAATGGTTAAACAGAATGTTATTTAAATGTTTAATTCCAATAGCGGTATAAATATTTCCTGTTTATTTCCTGCCCTTTTTTCATGATGATTTTTTTTTTGTTGTTGCATTTTTTAACGAGCTGCGGTTGCATTCCCATTCTGTCACCGCAAAATATTTTAATTTAATATATTTGATGCCAAGGACTTTTCCCCTAGTGTTGTTATGATTTAAAGTGCACTCTTGAAGCCATTTCTCAAATCGATTTAATCGATTAATGTGTAATTGTGAATATGAAAATAATAAGCTTTTTGTGGGCTTTTGTTTGCTTAAATTGTTAAACGCTTTGAAAGGATTTTTATTTAAAAACATTTAATAATGACTATTTTTAATGCTTTTTTTCTGTTGCGTATTAATAAATGAGAAATTATAGGCATAAAGATAAAAAACATAATCGAGAACATGTATAGTTTTTTCTTTTACTCTTTAGTTATGTATTCAGTATGATTTTTGGTATTTCAATATTTATTTAAAGAATTTAAAATATCTAACTCCAATTAGATTGCATTTCTCGATTCCAGACTGTGTCCAAAAGGGGTAAAGCAAAGTAAATGCAATTTGTTTTTGCTTAAAGCACAGGAAAATCATCCAGTTCGTGCTGGAAGCGCATATCTCTCTCACTTGCTCTAAAGCGGAAAATCCCTGCACTTGACTGCCAGCGGAAATCCCCAACAAAAGCAACAACAACAACAACAAAAAGGGGGTCAGAGTCCATCAATAACCAACTGCAGAGAGCGTGTGAGAGTGAGACGGCGAGCAGGCAGGCCACGTATTTATCAGATTAAGATACAAACACACATGATCGAGTGAGTGGTAGGAAGGAGGGGGATGAACAGGAAATCAGTAGGGGGAAGGGAAGAGTAGCTGCTAATGCTGCGGTTGCAACTCGAACCACTGTCTGACCGCGACCTGCTCCTGGTTCTGGTTCTGGGTGCTTCTGCTCCAAGCAACTCCTTGTGATGTTTACGTGGATTGGTTCGAACTAAATGCTTCTGAGGTTTGAAGCACTCTCTATCTCCGATGGATGCCTGCGGCTGCCTAATGAACGGCGACATTAAATAAAATATCGGTCAATTGTCCCCAGACAAGATGTGTGCGTGCGCGCCCTCCCCAGACAGACAGACAGACAGACAGGCAGGAAATTGAGAAGCAGAACCCAGCTATTTGTGGGGTAATTGATTTTCCAAATAGCGGCAGTTTGAGTCGTTTTTTGATGCGGCCAACAGAAAACTTTCGGCTGGGCTAAAAACTTTATCGGCTTTATGCACTTGTTAATGTTTGAGCAGCACTGGGCAGGAGCTGCAAGGAGCGAGGGGGTAGGTGCAGTAACAAAAGCAACGACAGACACAAGCGGAGAGAAGTTTGAGCAGCAGCTGCAACAAGAGGGAGGAAGCAGTAAAAACAGCAACAAAAGGGGTGAGCAGAGGAGCAGTGCATATATGTAAGCAACAAGCTGTAAGTAACGGCCAACAGATTGAAAGTTATTTGTTACAATCAGCTTGAAGTGGGAATACACTCACTAGGAGAATGGATCAATACGTATAAACCAAGAAGTTAGGGCAACAAAACAGTTGCATAGACCGCAATTCTGAGATAGAAGCAAAGAAAGACACCCTTGAGCCACCAGAAATTTCGATCGAACAGGCTACAGCTTAGTGTTTTGTGCTCGCTCAAGCGTTCAGTTGGATGCGGATAAGTTGGCTGTAGTTAAAGATCGAACACAAGTGAGTAGATGTTGCATCCGACTAAACCTTAGACATGTTCCTGGTTTTCTAACCAAACAATTTGTACAGAAAAAGGAGTACTGAACGAAAGTGCCACAGCTACATTGCATTCTGCTCGGCTCTGGCTCATAATTTGTACCAGTTGTGTTAGCACTTGTGCTTCTTGCAGGTCAACTGCTGCTTCATTTGGGAGTACTTAAGGCCAAAAGGGACGACCGCAAGTCGCCTTTAATGTGTTACCAAAATCATGAAATTTCGCGTTATACCCGCTACCATCTCTAACCAACCTTGGCACGATGCCAAGAACTCAATTCACGGCAAAAACTTGTTAGCCTAATGCCTAAGCCAAGCCAAGGACTGCTGGCTGGTGCCGAAGGGCAGATCAATATTTGACAGAAATTTAACACAAGAGGCGAAACGGCTTTAAAAAGAAAATCGATGTCGACAAAAAAAGCTATTGACAAAAATAAGCCAAAGAGAGAATCCGCCAGAGAGAGAATGAGGGAAATAGAAGTAGAGTCAGACAGACGGGAGAAATAATTCAAAGCGACGCGCGCATTAAAATATTAACAATTTAATCTACTCGATGGCTGTGTGTGTGTGTGTGTGTGTGTGTGTACCTCAATCGCTCTTTCTCGCTTTCTGTATTTGTCTGTAAATGTGTGTGTGTGTGTGTTTTTGTGCTTGTGGGTTAGGTCATAAAGATTGCAAACTTATATAATATCCTCCGACCGAAACACTCACAGACTTTTGTGCGCTGCATGCTAAACAGTTTTTGAGAACGGCCAAAAACTTGCCAATTGAAAAATAAAACAAACCCAGAAAGGACATAAAAACCCAAACAGGAAGTGAGTGTAGCAGTGGGCAGAGAGGGAGAGAGACACTGGGAGTGGTGGTACTGGCAATAGAAATACTGGGAGAGGCAAAGGCATAGGCAAGCGTGGGGGAGACTGGGAGAGTTATACTCGGATCTATGGGGAACTGTTGATAGAACGTTAGCTATGCCGGGCCAGCACGCGAGTCTCGTCTCCCCCGCCCCAAAGTCCGCGTGGGACATAAATTGCCAGAAGAAACATTTTAGAACACGCCCATTTGCAAAATAATTATACGCCTAAGACCAAAGACCAAATACCGGATGGTTGAAGAGGGGGAGAGAAGGCCGGCGAAACGGAACACCAAAGAGCAGCAACAGCAAACAGCAGCAGCGGCCACAAATTAAATCAACAAGCAGAACGCCCTCCTTCACCATCAGCGCACAAAAAACCACAACAACAACAACAACAAGAGCAACTTTGAAGCGCTAGAAATATGAAGCATTAATATTCACGCCCATGTTAAAAGCACATAAATAGGCGTGGCATGCCAGGCACTTCCGCTGTGGCCGCACTGAAAGTTATGTTCTGTCCGCAACAAAATGTTGCACATAATTTTCAAGCGAAAACCCATTAAATCAACCAATAGACAATTGTTCGGGTGGAAGGAATTCCTTCCTTTTAGATGGCACAGGCACAGTGGCACAGTATCCTTAAGCAGACAGATCCACATGGATGATGCCCATCCATCTCATGCCCGAAAAGTTCGTAATAAAAAGTTAAAGCTGCAAATAAAATTCCTCTGATAATCGCCACAGGCCACACAAGAAACCGAAACGAATCGTCTGGCAGCTAATTGAAAACATTAAATTCTCACTTTTTGGCTTACCCAAAATGTTTTTGTTTGTTTATTTTTGTTTTTTTTTGTTGTTGTTGTTTTAGACTCAAGCCCAAACGGGAGCAATTGAGCTCTGATTTTTATTGTTATTTTTGCTAGCCCCGGTGAACTTTTTACCCCGAAGGTGTTTTGTCTTCCTACTAAAAAGTTGGCACACTGAGCAGGGTATTTGTATATGCTTGTTGTTTGCCGGTTATCTGGTTTATGGGAATGGGGGGGGTCGGTCTTTGGCTTCCTTGCTGTTGTTCGGCTTGTTCTGAGGTTTAACTTTTAGGGTTTATCTTCGTTGCACTGACCCACCAACACATAAATTCGAGAAGAAAACTTTTAAGCACAAAATTGTATTTAAATTAATATTGTTTAAATAAACGTTTGTTGAATCAAAGAGAAACAAGGTTCTAAATGTGTTTATAATAATTCTAAAAAAATAGGTAAATCCTTCAAAGTTCTTCCAGAAAATGTTTAAAGAAATTTTATATAATTTAATTTTTTTCTTCTATCCCCATCAATAATGTTTTCAATATATATATATTGGTACATTAAGGTAATTGATTTGGTATTCACATATTGCATGCTTTTTAATATGCACCCCAACCCCCCTACCAAAACTTTTGTGTGTTGCTTTGAAATTGATTAATTGTCAAGCATTTATCAATGGTTCAGCTCCGGTGGTAGGGTGGGTTGGAGATTTTAATTGCTAGCGATAACCAAACCAAAAGGCAATCAACTTGATGTTACCCCAAAATTGCTTGATGATTTCCTACCCAAAATGTTGACAAGATTTTCAGAGTGTCGAGCAAACTGTGGGGTGTAATGCGAATTTGGGTTTTGGGATCCCTCGACAAATCTGCGGCAAAGTAAAGCAATTTGCCTTGAGTCTTGAGTCTGATTCACAAACACACAAACACTTGGTGCCGTGTCAGCTAAACGGATTTTCGTTGGCATCATATTACACACCCCCACCATTCCCCTGACATAGTCACCCTCCTACCCCTCCCCAAGCCGCTTCCTTTCAGAGACCCACACATGGAGCATGGGTAGCAAGTGAGAAAGAAATGCGAAACGGATGTGAGTTATGTGTGAGGAAGAAAATCATTTCCCTTCCAGCAATTGACTCAAATTGTTTGCCAATAATGTTAAATTTAGCACCAGGGAAAAGGAGGGCTACAAGGCCACAAGAAAGCACTGAAATTGAGTGGTTGGATAGGGCTGTGAGTCCCCTCAATCCCTGCAGCTTTAATTACGCAACAAGTTGGGCTAAAGATAAAATCCTGCTGACAAGGACCTTTTCACACATTTCCCGACAAAAGCCAAAGGCAATAAGGGCGTTTATTTTTATGGCTAGCTTAAGTCTTGAGGCCCCAAAACCGACTACTTAGCACTGAACTGAATCAATTAGCTGTTTGCTCTTCAGATTCCTTTTTTGGGCTCCTCTCTTTCTCCTACAAATCTGCAGCATAAGGCTTACATTTAGCTTCTTTTCAGCGATGGCTTTACCCTGTTTTCAGTGTTTGCCCCAGCACTACAAATGCCAACAAGTTTCACACTTTCTCACTCTCTGGACGCGGGCGGAAACTTTCTAATTTCATCAAATTCACAACCAAAATTGCGTGCATAATTTTATTATTTTGAAAGCACTTCAGCAAACTTTATCTAAACATGCAGGAACACCCCTTTCTACAACCCGCACCCAACACCCAACACCCCTTGTAGAATTTTGAGGCTTTTGGCCAAAAAGTTGTTTTCAAACAGCAATTAAAATAAATTACATTTTGCGATTTTAATTGCGTCTAATTGCAGGTAAAAGCCAGCAAATAAGTTCAAGCACTAAACTTAAGGGTGGAGTCGTATAGAGGTGGAGGCGAGGTGTATGTTGAGGGGGCGTGGCAAAATTAATTTCCACAGTTGTCAGTTGTTATGAGAGCTGCCACGGCAACAAAAACTTTCCTCGATGGCACTCACAAATGGACAATGCAACAATATTTGGAGAGACCGAGAGACAGAGCGAGACAGAAATGGGTAAACCAACCCAAAATGAATGACAATCAGCGTCCACGCAGCGTATACGTAATTGTCAACATCAAACTTTTATGAGTGACAATTTTGAAATGGTTTTTGGTCCGAATAGAGAATGGGTTTTATGGTGGCAAACCAACCCAATGAGCGTCCTAACTTTATAACAACGTGCATAAATGATAATGAGAAAATGGTGCGGTGGGATAAGTGTGTAGAGAGATGCAAATGGAATGAGATTGTGTATTGGTATTGCATTGCATTGGCTGCAATTTTATATATGAATGGAATGGAATTTAACCAAAATTTAACCAAAAATCATCCGTTTCCTTTTTGTTATTTCTGCCTCTCCGACAGACAACCTTCTGCCCTGAGGATATGTCACAATTACCTTAACTTTTATTGAATAACTCTGAAAGAAGTCAAACAAGTCATGGGATAAAGCATATGTGATATGCTGTTTATTTGCGTAACCAAATTGAGTTTTCACAGTTGAGATCTTCAACTTTAGTGCTTCAGGAAAAGCATTTGCCTAAGGGTTGAATAAATATGTATGTATGTATATGCTGGGGCTTAATGCCATGAAATATTCCCTGAAACCCAAACACAAACACAAACAAATTTGACAAATGATATTTATGGCATTTAAAGATGTGTTTGATGTTGGCATCTTTGGATGTTGTTGTGGTGGAGAAAGGGGTGGGAGGGCTAGGTTATTATGCCAGCCAATCTCTTAGACATAACTCAACTGAAAGTGTGACATTTATGCATACGATGAGTGTGTGTGCTATGTGCTATGTATGTTCTATGTGCTGTTTCCTGAGCTGACTGGCTGTCGTCATTAGTTTACTTTGCCTCCGACACTCGTGTGTCATCGGAGCTGACAAAATGCTCTTCAGTTTGTTGCCGCCCCTTTCAGGTGCAAAGTGGCAGAAAGATTGAAGCAGCCAGTGCTTGTCTACCAGCCAGCCAGCCAGCCAGCATCCACATCCTGTAAGTGGAATGCATTTTTCAAGAATTTTCTTGTAACTTAAAGCAGAAACAGGAGGCAATCAGGCCAAATTAAATTCTTTTCAATAAAACAATGAAAAAATGAAGGAAAGAACCAACCAAAAGGTAGACCTCAAGGCAACGGAAAAGAAAATAAGAAAAGAAAAGAATCTTCCATATGAATGATAATTCAATTTCCACAAATACCATCTTCAGGTGTGAGCTGCATTACGGCAAAACCAAACTCAACCTTTTCCACATACAAATTGCAGTTCAATTTTATTTTTGAGAAATTTCCAAACATTTATTTTCTGGCCCCCCTCGACTATTTGATGGCATTTTTAGGATTGCTTGGATGAATTGTAAGTACTAGAAATTACATACTGGCCAAGCAAATAAAAGGAGAGATACTCCATTGCATTTTGACTCACGTTCATGTCGTTTTGGGGATAAACTCAAAGGGATTATTTTTCTATCGCCCTTTATGGCATAGCTTAGGGCACTTGAAATTCGCTGTTTTCAAAATATATAACAGACATTTTTTATAAAAACAATTACCCAGAGCGAAAGACAAAGTTTATGGCTTATTTGTTCAAGTTCTTTAGTTTAACCCGACAGAACCCGCCCGACCCATCATTACCCTCGAGGGTACATGCTGCTGCTGCTGCTGTGCTCATCATGTTTTCCAGTGCCATGAACAAACAGCTAGCGGAAAAAAAACGCATAGAAAATGCAGAAAAATGCAGTGGAAGAACAAAAAACACTTAAATTTACATAATTTCCAGTCCACATCACTGGCGATGAGGTGCCTTCGTTTGGTAACCCTTGTTGGATTTCCACCTAGCTTTTGGCCCATCTGCATGGAAGATTCATTCAAGTGAAAGTTGCTACAGTTCGCTATGCTATCTATATATTTATATAGAACAGACACTGAACAGCTGTTGGCTATTGAAAACAATCAGCAATCTTAAACTATAATTGCTTAGAAATTGAGAGATGATGCCTTTCACGGACCACCACTGCGCAATGTACGCAATGCCAGAAGGCAGCAGCCTGCAAAGTAAAATTGTGTCAAGTGCAGCAGCAGCAGCAGCAACTGGCATGGCAAAGTGGTACAGATACAGACCACGCCTTTGTAAGCACTCAAGAGTTAAAAGGGACAACAACATTTGCATGCAAATGCTGGAACCATTGGGTCTGAAAGGGTGTGCGGGAGCCAAATGTCAAACGGCAGTCAACGGAGTACGTGCCCATGGCTTGCCAAATGAACTTGTTTGGTAGCTAATGAGATAAGCATGCAAATGCTAAGGCTAAAATAACAACAAACCAACAAGGAGAAAAGAGAGACCAAAACAAAAAAACACAAAGCAGACACGGAACAAGAAACGAGAGTGTGGCATTGGAGGCCGAAACTTGTGATACCCTTAAGGAAATTATATAAAATATTTTTGAGATAATTCTTATATTCAGTGGACTTTCTCTTAATTTTGTTACAGAATGCACTTTGCCTCCTACTTTGCCATTGCAAACATTGTCTTATAAACAACATACCCTTTGCCAGCATACAATAAAATCAGTCTAGTCCTGTCAGAAACATTAAACAGGACGACTCAATTAACTGGCATTTCCGCGACAACTTCTTCCTCAGAGAGAGAGAGGGAGAGAGACACTGAGGAAGCGACTGAAAATGGAGTCGAAATTGTAGTACAACTAAATAAAAATAAGTTGTAGATAATCACAATTGCAGTTGAATGGAGTCCATTGCAGAATATCTTTTCGGAAAACTCTCATACAAAAATAAACAGAAACATTTTGTGCATTGATAATGTTTTGTGACAAAGTTTTTGCTTCTGTCCGAGAGTTGTTTTTGTTTCTAAAATATTTATCTGGCTTTTAGTTTTTGATCTATTTTTTGTTTTCTGCTTTCTTTCGAATGAAAGAAAAACTATGGCAAAAGCAGAGTTCATGTGGACTTTAAGTTGGCATGCTTTGAGCACATTATGCATATAATTATTTAAAAGATTATTAGATGTATGCCGGGCGGGGCCCTTAAAAACCCCAATGTCAACAAGTTTTATGTGGCGTTCAGCCTAAATTGTTTGGCAACACGCAAACAAAAAAAAATAGAAAACCTTTAAGTATCTTTAACACAGGAATCAAAATGATTTATACAGTGGGAATCCTTGCGCACACACAGGACCTTTTTCCATGACATATTGTAACACAAAGTGGCCGGGGCCACATTGCGTATGCGTAATCTTGCACTTGCTGGGATCCTTGAAACCTCTCACTCTCTCTCTCCCTCTCTCTGCCATAAAGATGTAAACACATTTTGTTATATTTTTTTTTCCACCCTGCCTTTGCCCAGCTTTCATTCTTGCTGTCGTTGATGCTCTTTTTTATGACAAGCAAATACATGCAAATCTAGAATTTTACAAACGATAAACGCCTTGGAGGCAAGCTGCTGCTGCTGCTGCTGGGTCTCCTTCCAGGTCTTATTCTGCGCCATGCCACATACAATTGATGCCATTTTATGGTTCATGTGTGCGTGTGTGTGTGTGTTTGTGTGTGAAGGGAAAAATCCTACTAATGCCACCATGCGTATGCGTACGCATTCGATTCTCATTTTTCTGTCGTTTTCCCAGGCACAAATCAAACAGAAGGAAAACAAACTGGGAAATTGGACAACCTATAACCAAAGTGTGTTACAAGAAAAGGAAAACCTTTTTAACCTTGTGCTATCCAAATATATTTTAAAGTGCTAGAAAGTGGCAAAAACCTTTCCGTAAAGCCTACAAATGTTATGTCCCGTGCTCATGTCAATTCCAATTACAGGCCAAGCACAAGCTGACACAATTACAAGCTCAGCGTGAGAAGAAATCCAAACCGCAAGACATGTTTCAGACCCCGCACCATTTTAGCCTGCTTATAACCTCGAAGATGAATCTATGCACAGAAGGAAGAAAACATTTAATGTGGGGAGGATATGCGACTATGGGAATATCCATTAATTAAAAGTGTGCTGAAAGGAAAGGGTTCTAAGTGGGGATGGAACGATGCGAACTAATTGTGGAAAATGTTCGGAATAATGGGAAAAAATATGGGATTACTGAAAAAGATTACTAGCTAGCTATTGAGTCTGAGATTAAGCAACATTCTCATATCTAGATGTTTATAGATATCCTTCGGATAACCTAAGTAAAAATCCCATAATGCTGCCTATGGACATACATGCTTATGCCTAAACAAACACTCTATAGACCCTTACACTTCACAAGTAAGTAGTGATAAAATCTACAGTAAACATCTGTTGTCCTTCAAGGAGCGAACTATTGCTCTGAGCAGGATAAGGAATATGCTTGAGCTTGGTCTTGGTCTTGGTCCTGGGACTTTTGTCCCTTGGGGAGAGACTGAGATGGTAACCAAGCAACAGCTGCATTTGAAATGAAAAGCATTTGTTTCTGACACAACTCGTCTTCGCCTTTGGCTCTCTCGCTCTCTCTCTCTCTCTCTATATATATATATATATATCTCTGGCTGTGTGGCTCCTTCTTTAGGTTAGTTTATTCCCTACAAAGGCTTTAGGGTTTTTGTTGTTGTGGTGGGGTGGAGGGCTCCATTGGGAGAGCTCGGGACAGAATGCGCTCACTCATTATGTTGATTATCCCAAGCGACGGGGAATCTCTCAAGGAATATGAATTGAAATAAATGCGCTTACGGGGCTTGCTTTCGTCTTGTCCAAAAGATTTCCATTAGAAATGTGATAAATATTCGCTAGTGAGGAAAAACTAAACCAAACACGAAAAAATAAATGGACAAACCAGAGGGAACCGCAACATTAACCCCTTCTTTGTGGTGGCTTAAAAAAAGGGACACAGAATGAAATGAAATGTTGTACAATTCTTTTTCCCGCTTGACCTTACCACCCATTCAATGGGATTTATGTCCTTTCCCCTTTTGGGTCATCCAATGCCACTTTCATATATGGCTAACATTTGCCACAGCTCTCTCTCTCTCTGCCAGAGCTTCTGGCCAATTGATGAGCCACAAAGCCAACAAGCATGAAATGAAGTCCAACTCCACTTTGCCTCTTTCCCCTGCCAACCCCACAATTCATTCTGTGGTTAATGTGATAAATCAATTTTATGCGAAAATCACAGAGCATAAATTTATTTAACTAGCCCATAAGTCATGGCCTGGTTCTGGGCTCTAGCCCACACGCCCACACTTTGGGCTATGTTTTATCAATTAATTTCCAGAGGGGATATACTCTCGTATCTGATGGCGATTTGGTTGGGATTTGGGGCTGGGAATTGACTAATCGAATTAAGCCAAGGCTTAGGTTGAAAGACTGTAACAGAAGTCGGCGAAACTTCCTTATGAAAACTTCATGCAAAGAGATTAAGTATTTAGTAAGTTTATTTTGTATTACTTTATGGGTTTATTTTATATACATTTTGTTAGTTATTTTCACTTACTTTTGCATGAAGCTTCTACTTAATTGTTGGACTGCAACTTTGTTTTAGAATATTATTTTATTCCATTATTTTTTTAACATCAAAAACAACTCCAAAAATATAGAAAAAAAAACGGGGCAGAGGTAGGATTTAAAAATTGGACAACGGCTGGGTCGTATGCTTAATGAGCATTTAAAATTCATTTAGACTTTTCACCTTTTATCTTTGTGTGCACAATGAATAAAATTAAATTTAATCCGCGGCCAGTCGCCGTCGTTGGGGGGTGTCGACTACTGGTCTTGATAATATATTTTTACCAACTGCTCTCTCTCTCTCTCTCTGTATCTCTCTCTGGTCTCTCGCATTCTCTTGCCCTTTGGTTCTTTACGCTCTCTACCTCTTTCCATCTTAATTTGAATAACTGAATTGTTAAGTGGACTGTCGGAATGATGGACCTGCATAGATAAGGAGTAGCGTAGTGCCAACCTTTTAATTAAATTTAATTGCCAAATGCCAGGTCCCCCGAAGAAGTAGGAAAAAACTGTAGACTTTTGATGAAGTCAACTCGAAGGCAGATCCTCCAGACCGCCTTCCACACCCCAAATTGATATGTTGGAAGCAGTTTAAGTGGAAATTCTAAACGAAGGAAGCAGGGTGTACAATGATGTGCGATTACCACAGTTGAGTAGAGTCCTCAGCAGCAGCACTTTCAGCTAATGCATTAATTTATCACACTCATCCCACACACGCACTCTCAGGGGATGGAAAATCCAGGTGCCAGAGACAAGCGGCCACGTAACCAAGGGCAGAAAGAAGCTTTTGCATTTCAATGAAAGCATTTGTAAAATATTACTGCATACTTTGAGCCGTACTCCCACATGATAGAGCGAGAGAGAGAGAGTCGCAGCCAGATAGGACTACAGACAGCAGGGACTTCAGACAGACAAACATTTTTGTGTTTTTGTGTCGCACTCAAGTCACGTTTGCCAACTGGCAAAAGCTTCAACAAATGTTAAGCTCAAGATTTATTGAGCTACTTAAGTTGCTGTTGATGATGTTGCATGCCCCATCTACCCCAACCTACACTCTAAAACACCCACGTCCAATAAAAACAAAAAAAAAAGGTTAACAGTCGTCTACAAGGCATAAAGAGTAAGAGTTTTATTATATGTGTACATATGTATGTAGATGCCACATCGAACAAGACATAAAAGATTCATATTTTCATTGAAAAGTATTTCTTGCCTAAGACTCGTTTAATGAGAACCGCAATATTTCGATCATTATTATGGTCGGATGCTTGCTTTAACCTTTGCCTTCAATATTTTTCACCTTTAACCCAACAAGCAAATATTTATACCACACAAGCGAAACGTTTTGGCCATAAATAATGCCTTCGAGTGAGCTTCAAGCATATAAAAATGTATAAAATGAACATCAAGTGGCTGCGTGCCAAACATTTCGAAATGAGCTTCAGGTAATTTCGGGGGTGGCAATGCAGGTGGCAGTGGGATGCCCAAGACCAGGCTAATGGCCAGTGCTGTTGCTCCACTGTCTAATGCGTTTCATATGCAAATACATTCCAAAAAATTCCAAAAAAAAAATAAAAATAATGCTTATCTGTGGCACAGGGAAAATGGGAGCAAGGGAGCCGTGCCACATATGTTCACAATTTGTTGTCCATCTTCCGACCTGCTCGCCTCTCGCTCTCTTTCTCGTTTTGGTTTATTTTGTGAAACATTTTTACAATTCAATTGAATTGTGGCAAACTGTCTAGAAATGTGTTCGGGTAGATGTATTTTTTCCTGTTCTGGGTACTCGCCTCGGGCAAATTTGAATTGAAACGAGCTTTTCTGTAGAGCCATTTCCAGTGACCCATTCACTGGGCTGCAATCCGGCAAGGGTTTCCATGGGCCATTTTGAAACCGTTTCGCTGACATCAACTGCATTGAAATGTCATAAAAATTGAAACACGTTCCTTCCACGTTCTGTTGCCCGTTGCCCGTTGCCCGTTTCCCCATCCTGCCGCAGCGGATCCTGCTGCTCCTGCTACTCCCTGCAACTCCTGGCTCTTGGCCTGACATTGAATGGCAGTTCTGGCTCATACGCTGGCCTGGCCCCTCTGTTACATTGTTGTTGTCGGTTTTTGGTTTTGGCCTGCTGCTTTGCATACAAATAACGGTAATCTTTAGCTAGCCCTGCCACTGGTTCCAACCTACACCCAATACCAGCACCATTTCCATGCTCATCCTTACTCCCATATATAGATATCTCTCTCTTTGCCACTGGGCTCTGGATCTGGTTCTGGCTCTGGCTATGCCTCTGACGAGCTCCAAACTTGGTCTGGTCCATTTCGCTGATGCTGCAGTTTTGCACTTTACACGTGGCAGTGCCTGGCAGGAGGTCGCACTGCGGGCCATCACGTGTGGGCGAGTCATGGCAGGGTTAGAGCCACTCTCTCGCCTCTGAAAAGGGATATTATGAAAATTTATTGTTTTACGTGCGAGTAATTTTTTGGCAATTTTGAAAGACTGCACCGAAAAGGTTGTGCTGCTGCAAATCAATGCAAGGGGCTGCACGAGCAGGAGCAGGAGCAGGAGGGAGGTCGCTGCTTTCCTGGCAACTCCTGCAGTTAATTATGGTGCGAGAATCGAAGCTTCTCGAAGCCCCTCCCAAAAAATGGTACCCAAAGCATTTAATCTGGTATTTGAAATTACATTTGCCTGGCGCCTGGTTTTATTTGGTTTATTGTTGACTTAACATGGACCATTTGCCTGTCCATGTGTCCTCTGACAATGAGCATTCTCTCTCCCACTCTCAGTGGCTCTCTGGGTAGTATGATTTTTAAGAGAAACGTATCCGTGTTTTTATTTTGGCTATTTATGGCTGCCCAATATTTGTGGAGTGTGGACTGGGACCAATTTTCTAGGGTATATAATACTTCGGTGCCGATTTACATCCTTTTTATCCTGTTGTATTTATTAGTTAAACCCACAGGCAAAGTACAAAACGCTTTTGTTCAACAAATGACAATGCAAATAACAAAAGAATGGCTCTGGCAGAAGCGGCAGGAGGGATTCAGACAGAGACAGAGAGAGATTCTTGTTTATTATGCAGCAATTACCATGGGGGCGTACGAGTATGGTAGTACGTGTTAAGCGTAGGCACAAGATAAATATTTTCCCTTCAACAATATTTGCTCTGCCTGCCACTCATCTTCCCCATCACCAATGGCCAACGCACAGCAGCAGCCAAAGCAGCAGGGGAAAACAGGGAAAATAACACAAAAAACTTTGCCATAAGCAGATTCAGAGTCAGAGGCAGAGCACAGAAACATAATCGTGGAATTATCATTACAGATTTGCAGCTTTTGTTCCTTCATTTCGTATTCCCATTGGTGGTCATCCAAGAAACCAACTGAGTTGAGTGCCGTGCCGCGCCGTGCCGTGCAGTAGTTGCCTGACTGCCCCAACTGTATCTGTAGCTGTATCTTTTGAATGCCCACGAGTCGCATTTGAGTTTTTTGGTTGGGAAAAGTTTCGTTTGCCCTGTTTTCGGTTCATTTGAATATTGTATAACTTAATGCATAAACATAAACCTTTTCATTCTTGGCCATTTACCAAGAAAACTGTGCCTGTGCCTCCTTCATCTTGGACACTTAAAGGCAAACGTTTGTCAGGATATAAGCGTGGTATTTAAATGCTTACCAAAACGAGTAGTTAAAAGCTTCAATAAAGATTTGAGTTGAAAAACAACATGTTGATCCTCTTTTACAAACATTACAGTATATATATATATATATATATATATATATGTACATACATATAAACAAAGCTTATAAAAAACTTTGAAAATGTTTATGGTATTTTTTGTGTGTTTATTGCAAGTCTAGAAATTAAAACAGAAATAATAATAAGCTCTAAATTTGAGCTTTTTTTTGACTTAAATTTATAGTTATTTATTGATAGTAAATTCATTGAATTTGTATACATTTTTCAAAGGCAATCGTTCTCATATATCTAAAGTCATTCTTTGGTATCCCCCAGTCGTTGCCTTTTCCGGGCTTCCTTGCTCCGCCCTCTGTCTTCTTTGTGACTTATGTACAACCACTATACAGGAAGCACTCTTTTCCGAATCAGGAAATACCAGATAATTGTACTCAGTGAGTTTTTGCACCAATTTCTGTCTCAATTTTTTTCCAGAGTAGCAATTGAATTTCAATTGGATTACAATAATTCGCTTGTCGTTGATGGGATGAAGTTAAGAATGAGTAGGAGGAGGAGGAGCAGGAGGAGGAGGAGTCAATGGCGGAGGAGTGCAGCAGTGTGGAGTGTGGATAGAGTGGCGCCACTGAATTAGTGCGCTTTGTGTCATTAAGTCTCGTTTCAAGTTGGAAACCATTTAGAGGGGAATATCGAATATAGGGAAATGGCAAAATGGAAAGCCGGCAATCAAGTGAACGCACTCATCAGCAGCCAAAGGACGCAAACTATTCACTCCACTCCAGTGCATGCCCCTTCTGTTGAATCCCTTTCCCCCAGAAGCCCTTTTCAATTTTGAACATTTTACTGGGGGTGGTGCGTGGCTCTACCCGATTTATATTTTTTTTTTTGCTTTTTTTTCGCCCAGTTAGTACGCTCTTAACCCCTTTCTGCCTTTGTGCGGCTTATCAAAAGTGCTCGGTCGTCACAGTCACTCGTAGCAGCAGCAGCAACAGCAGCAGCAGCAGCTTCTTTTGCTGTTATTTTATGCGCAAAAGGCCAAAAACACGAATTCTTTTCTATTTTCTTTTTCTTCTTTTTTGTATGCCGGTAAAGAGAACGTTTAAGCCCTAAAACGTTTTGCCAACGGCGCTCCTCAAAAAGTTTACAAAAAAGAATTCGAAATTTATCCGCCAGGCAAGAAGTTTTTTTATAACTTGAGAAGGGTGAAGGGGATTAATATTTTGAAAGTAGTATATCCTTGACCTCCATGCAGCGTTGCATTTTAGGGGCTTTTCTGTAAAGGAAAAGTGTTAAATATTTATGAAATATTTCGAGATATTGAATGCTATTACAAGTCATATTTATTTTTGAATGATAGTCAAAGGAAGGGGAATAAATTGTAGAACAGCAGCCAGCGCTTCTCTCTATGCCACACAATTTATTTAAATTTACCCAGCAATGGTTGGAAGAGGGGCTATGTGAAGGGAAGTCAACTTCCCTTTTAGAAGATTGATGACTTCCAGGAAAGCCGAGCCACAGGTGTGAGTGTGTGTGTGTGTGTGTGAGTGGAATGCTGCTCTTCATATTCCGTATTCCGTATTTATGATGAATTACCTGAGTCAGCTGGTCTATCCCGTCTCCATTAGATTACTTTCCATCATGTCACGCTCACTTTCCTGGCTGTCAATAAGCAAATGGCAGCGATAAATCCTCCTCAACTCCACCTCCTCCTCCCATCGTCGCCAGAGCAGATACAAAATATATTCACGGATTACATTGTAAAAGTTAGCTCCTAAACGTTGACATTTTAATTGAAATTTATTGGGCTTAAAGCGGCTTATTGTTGGGGCATTCATTCAATTGGAATGTCCATTCAACACCTGAGAACGAGCAGGACGAATAAGCGGATATTGCAAATAAATTAAATATTCTATGGAAGAGAAATCGAATTCCATTCATGAGCAGCCCTGACAAATCCCCTTTTCCGAGTCGGTAGAGACAACTCAAGAAATGCAACTGCAGAACTGAATCGACATTGACAACGACAACGATGGAGAGCTATAAACTTGTACGATTATAAATCAAAACTTTCCATTTTCTTATATTTTTTTCTTTGGATGCTGTCGGTTTGCTTCTGCTTGACTTAGGTCTGCTGCTCCTTGGGAAACTTCCGGTGCCATCGGCTAGACAGAGGGAGTGCAAAAAATAAAGAAAATTCGACTTGGCGGGGCTAAACTTTGCACAGATGAAAAGGCTGGCGCACAACTTGAAAGCGAATAAACGACAATCGATCGATTCACAACTTTGGGAGAAATACAAAATAATGCGTATTAATGATGTTTATCCTGCTGTGTCTACTATTCTCTGGTGGCTTCTGTCTGCAAGTTGACCATTAAATAAAACATTTTTCTCTCTCTCTTAAATTTAAATACAATTTAAAAGCTCTTGCACTAACAGCCATTGACATATAAATATATAAATTGTATGCTCAACAGTATTAATTATCACTTAAAATATGTGTTGTGTGTGTGTGTTTTTGCATCCTAATGCATTTGTACATTAGTTAACAATTCCATAACTAACTTTTTTCCACCTGCCACTGCCCCTTGCCACCTGCAGTATTTGATAAAAAAAAGAAGAAAAAAATGTACATACTGCTGCATGGAAAAAAATGCAGATATAAAAAATAGTTGGGCAACTAGCCAAACCGACAGAACAGGAAAAAAACAAAACAAAAATAATCATAAATTACAGTTGTCAACTATTATGAGGGCACAACAAATACAACAAAATGCCATTAAGGTTTTATGTACAACTTGTCCGGGGAATTAGTTGCCACTGAAATGAATCAGCAAGCAAAAAAAATAAAAAAAATAACTGTAGCAGTAGGAACATTAAATAACAAGCGAACCGAACTATGAATAGACCTCAATTATGGTAGCCATTGACTTGTCTGAATAATTTATCCATTGGACATCTATATTAATTAAGCTACCACGTAATTGTTGTTGGCTGAACTATGGATATGTACGTGGCACTTGTGGGTGAACTTCTACGAGTCTTTGGTAGGTGCTGTGTTTCTATAGCTAGGGGAAGGAAGAACTATTAAATAGGTAAATGTATGGGGTAGCAAGTGTTTGTATCAATGAATGTTTTAGTCCATACAGAGTATAAATTTATTGTTATGATTATAGACAATTAATACTCAAACTATTCAAACTCTTTGCTTAGAGTGCAGCTGCATACAGAAATAAATTAAATTATATAAAAATCCATTATCTCACACGTTTTTATAGACGCTTTAGTCCTCCTTTTATCAATTCCAATTCAACTAAAAAATCAGACTAATTTTATGCCACAGAAACACACACCCTAACTCCTGCTGAAACACACTCTACCACTCTCTGAACACACACTCTAAGTCCCTTTGAACACACACTCTACCTCTCTCTCTCTCTCTCTCTCTGAAACAAAATCTACTTGTTGAAGGGAACAAAAACAATCAATTCGATTCAATTAAAGTATAAATACACCTAAAGGCAAACACTACCCACTCGTAAAAGACACCAAAAAGGGAATCTGTTCGGTGACACTCGAAATTAGCCACGTGGCATGCTGCCACCAAAAATGCTGGCCCCAGTTCTCCACTCCAGGAGTCTCTTTCCCCGCACGACATGTGTATGTCACACACACATTCTGCTGTGTGCTGGTGTATGCCTGGAATGATAATGAGAATTCACAAAAATTCTCCGAATTCCGGCCAAATATGTTTAGTTCATTTTGGGCACACGCAAAAGGTTAATTAGCCA
The DNA here is from genome assembly GCA_035043285.1 of Drosophila subsilvestris. Classification (NCBI taxonomy): domain Eukaryota; kingdom Metazoa; phylum Arthropoda; class Insecta; order Diptera; family Drosophilidae; genus Drosophila; species Drosophila subsilvestris. The sequence continues at coordinate 3,313,670 of JAWNNB010001724.1, read as the reverse complement.
AAGCAGAAAATGTTTTATTAACTGTTTAGGAATATATGTATACCCCATAAAATAAAGGAACCTCATTGCATCACTTTCGACTTTCTTTAGCCGTGAAAACTCTACCACAATAAGGGAGAAAAAAAGCCAAGAAATAAGCTTCATAATCAGGCACTTAATTATCCCCTAAGTTTTCACTAATTGGTTGGCTTTAAGTCAAGTCGAGGGCAGCTCCTGCCTCTCCACAGTCCACTCCAGCTGCAACCAATCTCTCTCCAGCCATTGCAGCTGTCACTTTTGAAAAGTTGCGCTCTCTGTCGTTGGATCTCTCTCACTCTCTCTCTCTGTCTGCTGGATGCTGTAGCAATATTTTGGCGCATAATTCCCGCCCAGTGCTGTACATAAAATTTAATTAAGACGCATAAAGTTTTTCACACTTTGACACAAGCCCCAAAGCATATGCCCCAAAGCATATCTGTCGTCTCGTCTTGTTTCGTCTCGGCTGCTGCCCAATCTGGCGGCCCCGATCTTGGCTCTGCCATTGCCGTCTTTGGGGGAAAACTACTTTAGTTTGGCTTTGCGCGGAAACTTTTTGGTTCTGGCCAGGGCCAGGACAGTGAGAGGAGCGACGACGGAGTGGGGGGGACCAGAAAATAGCATAATTTCACTACTGGCAACACACTGGCAAAGCGGGCAAAATTACGCGCCCTGCTGAGCGCTTTTGTTAATTATGCCAGACTCCTGCAGGTCCTGGCAGGCGATGCTCCTTGTTGCCACTGCTACAGCCACTGGCACTACCACTTCCACTGGCACACTTTTTGTTGCTTATTTTTCTTGGCAACCGCCAAAGTTTTGTTGCACAATTTGCTGCTTAAACAAAGCCAAAACAATTTAATTGTCACAGTCGAAAATTGCATCTTATGGCTGACTCTTCTACCCCCTGCCCAAACCTACAAAGGAAAGACACAGATAAATAACGTAAAGTGTATATTTTAGTGTATAGTTTAAGTCCGACCCAAATCCAGTCCATATGTATTAAAAACTTTTTCAATCAGCCATGTTCCTGGTGGAATCGAAAAACTCACTTAATTTTTCGTATGTATTCGTATACCTTTCAGTATTTTTGGTGGGCTCTCTAATGAGCACAGGACATTCAATGGAAAATGTTGACAACTTTTGGCAGCTTGTTCGAGCAGTGGTTCCGAGCTTTCTTTCTTGAAGCGGACACTTTCTTGAAGCGGGGAAAACCAAAGAAAACGAAAGAAACAAAAAAAAATAAATATTAAAAAAAGAAAAGAAATGCCTAAGAGCGTCACTTTGGCAAAGAGCCAAAATAACACACAGAAGAACAGAATCCAGGGACAAGAACAAGGAACTTTTGTGTGTGCGCTGACAAGAAGCCTTGTTCTGTGGCTCCTTCTTTCGCCTAAAAGGCTGAAAAAAAAAGAAGAAATATGAAAAAAGAAAGGAGCAGAGCTGCGCAGCGCAACAAGGGATAGAAACTATGTTACAACTACTGCAAAAACTTGTTATCTTAATGGATATTTTGTAGTTCGCTTGTGGTTAAAATTGACTCACTTCAGGCAGGCAGGCAGGCAGACAGACAGAAAGGCAGGCAGGCATTTTCCTGCCACCAAACCAGCAAAATAAATGCAACAATTTCAACATCGTGTTGTATTATATGTCCACTGGATTATCTCGCCTTTTGTAATGCCGAATCTTTCAATATTTCCCCAGCAACCGCAATAAATTCTAATTAATTTAATTCTACTATTAAATCAACTTCCCACTGTCTGTCCCTCCAAGTGGATTACACGAATCGCTCGTGCCCAGACAAATTCTCAAACCAACAGCCAAACAAAAAAAGTTTGCAATTTAATTATGCAATCGTTGCTGTCGACAATTTCCTGTGCTTTCCGTGCCAAATCGAACTTAATTGAATTAAACTTTTACCTTTTGACACATTCCACTCGCCCGTTTTCCCATTTCCCCCCCCCCCACCCCCGCCACCTTTGTGGGGAAAGCGTCTAATGAAACGGAAATTCGCGGCGCATCCAAAATGAACTGGAAACTTCCTCGGGCGGACAAATTAATTCCACTTGAGCTCAGAGGTTAGAGGTGTTAACCTTAGATTTTATTCAAACGTTCAGCTGAACTTGATGATGATGCGCTTGTGCCACTTGGAATAGAGTATCTCCGTGCCCAGTATCATGAGGGTTATGCCATAGCTAAAGAGCAGTATCAATAGAGCAGAGCTAACGGTGTCCATATCGACCTGCCATCAAGGAGAAAATATGATAAATCTTAGAGGTATCAGAGGTGTAATCGAAAAACTCACATGCAAATCTGAGGTTTCAATTTTCTTCACACACGGCGGCTTCCTCGAGTGCCACACATTGAAGTGATATGTGAGGATGCCCGACTCGGTGACACGTCGCAGGCTGCAAGAGAAATCCAACACCTGTATAGCAATTCCCTCCTTCTCTAGCTGGCTCCACTTACCCATAAGAGATGACCTTTCTCATTGGCGAATTCTTTTGCATAATGCACACCGTCTTCTGGGGCGGAAACATGCTCACTTCTGTCAGATCGCATATGTCCTGTTCGCTAAAGGTCTCCGCTATGATCTTATAGGCAGCCGCCACATCCACATGAAATGCAAAGCCTAAATGCAGGCAATTTCTTTGGAAGAATTGAGAGAAGTTTGTCCCTTGACTTACGTTCATTTTTCACCCTATGCAAACCCGTCTCCGGATCCATCCAATTGCTGGCCGAATTATCCTTGGCATGGGCACCCGTCTCATGGCTATGGACAATATCTCTATAGGATTTGGCGGGATCTGCTGTTGGTCCTGCTGGTGTGGGATCTGATGGCTCATCCTCATCGGCCTCATTCTCTTTGGTGGTGGGCACACTGGTGATCTTTTTGGCATACAGTTCCATGGAAACGGGATCTTTGGTGTTCAAAAAGTAATCCCTATTATACAGTATATCCTCCATGCCCACGCGTAGCGAACTGTGCACCAAATCGCTTAAAGTTTTAATTGTTTTCGGCTTCTCCATGAGCAGTGTGCCCACAATACTGGCCGAATAGAACTGATAGATGCAAAAGGAGAATAGCAGACTGGTGATGACAATGCAACGGCCCGACACAAAGCTCGTGGAGAAGCCCAATCCCTGCTGGCAGATGATGCCCACAAAGAACAGCACCGACTCCAAGAACAGACCCACGCGTTCCGGTGCCTGCCGCTTCGCTTTGCGTTCCTTTAGATAATTATTGAGCTTCAGGTAGCAACGCTGCCAGAGTGTCGACGGATCAATGGGGGTGTTTTCTTCTTTGTTTGATATTTTGGAAACAATATCCGACTCGGCCACTGACAAAGCGGTGACTGGACGCACACTGGACTCCAGTGCCAGCTCCAGCTGCTGCTGCTGCTGCTGCTGCTGCTGGACTTGCTGATGATGATGATGTCGTGGTGGTGCACCACCCTTGGGTTTGATCAACGCTGCACCATCTTGAGGCACCAGTTTCCACTCAATGGTGGTCAGCAGCCACAGAATACAGACCGTCACCACGCCACAGACCATAATCAGTACCCAGACATCGTTGGTGAATGGCTGCAGGAACACAATGCGATCCTTTTGCGTATTCCGCGGATGGCGAAAGATAAAGCACGGCCGACTCGACCAGCTGCGACCGGCCACATCGATCCATTTGTGCCGTTCCAGCCAGTAGAATATCGGCGCTCCACCAATGTCCGTTTCGTTGCGTATGAGTGCCCCAATCATGCCATCGAAACGGCCGTTCTTCACATAGCCCCAGGAGGTGGTGCGCGAGAGGACAAACGTCCAGTTGAACATGTCCCGTACGGCCATCAGGAGATTGAAGTTGAAGCGATTCATCGTATCGATGTGACCCGAAACCGTGTGCGTTAGATAGTACATCAAAGTGCCCGTCATGTTCTTGTTGGTTACCTGCCGGTTAGTCAGATATCAGCTGCCCAAAATCTCCCTACCCCCCGTCCACCCACGCCACCATCCACTCACCACAACCATGCAACGAACTTGGGCATGCTGCATATTCATGCGACGCCGCACCGTCGATATTCGGCGATACCAGGCCTGCAATCGAACACCCTGTGACAGCGTGAAGCTGCCAATTTCCGTTCGATTGACATGTCCGCCATAGTTCAGGCCGGGATTCCTAAGCGAAATGCGAAAGTCGAAAATCGGAACTGGGAGTCAACACTCCCAGGGGTTATGGGAATTAGTCTGGGGGCGTGGCGATGCGAGGGGTGAAGCAGTGTTGATGATGATGATGATGATGATGATGATGCGATGATTGCCTGATTTGGCAACCAGACAGTTGCGTGACCTCTGGATGGATGGTGCACCAGGAGAGTGGAGTGCCAGGAACTTTTGGGGAAAGTTCTTTGGGCTGATGATGGCTTCGATCTAATGAGAGTTTCCTGAGGTGTCCTCCAGCACTCACCACACATCGTACAGCGTATAGTTGGCTGCCACGGACAGTCGCTTGGCCAGTGTCAATTCTGTGTTCATATACAGGTTCAGGCCCGCCATAAAGTCCTCGATGGTTGGCAGGAGAACTGCTTCTTCCTCAATTGTCCTTTGCAGTTGGTTGGCTTGCAGCTGCTCCGTCTCTTGATAGACTCCTGCTGCTGCTGCTGCTGCTGCTGCTGCTGCTGCTGCTGCTGCTCCTTCCAGCCTGTTGAACAGTCCAAAATCCTCTATCAATAGCCAGTGAAACTTGTCGTTGTAGAGCCTCTTGGCGGAAGCCTTTGAAATAATTTCACTTGAGCACTCAATAACGCTGATGGGCTTCAGATGAGCCTGGGCAGTCTTACCAGCTCGAGGAAGCGACGACTCTGGGCGCCGCATGCCAGATCCACGGCCACAATTTGCCTAAGGGCATCCACCGACAGCACGCTGTCCAACCACTCGGCATGGCTCTGGGCCTGGCTCTGTGACTGAGCGAAACCGAAACCGAGACCGGGCCCAGCTCCAGGTCGCCCACCGCGCCTGGGGCCATTGCTGCTGCCGCCACCCGTTTGTTGCAGCACATCCAGTCGCACAATCCGCACAAAGAGCTGGCTCCGGTAGAGGCTCTTAATCAGCTGCGCATTCTTGGCAGCGAATGCCGCACGCAGTGCCTCTCCATTCCTAGTAGTGCTGGTCTCGGGATTGCGGCACGTGAAGTAGGTTAACCGGGGTATATGCCGGTAGCGCAGACAGAACTCCAGCAGGAGGCTGCTCTGCAGCACTGAAGTGCGCCAGGGCTCCTCCTCCATCTGCACTCCTCCGATGCTGTCCATTTCCAGCTCTAGTTCCCGTGCCTGGCGTACCTCCAGGGCGCTAATTGTGCTGCAGAGGACGGGCAGCAGCAGAATTAACCAATGCATCGCGTATTGTTGTAGACTGACATTGGAATTCCTTTTGCCATTTGCCTTTATATATACATATGTATACTCAAATGCCGTTCGTAAGAGTTTAAGGGATTGGCATTCCGTTCCATTATTCATTTGGAGCGACCGACCGTTGGCTTTGACATTTGGCGGCTGTCAGAAATTCAATTGGACCATAAATCGCTCATTGGAATTTCACTTTTCTTGTCAACTGACACCGGTCGTCATTATTCAATTTCATTCAATTACATTTCATAATTCATGAGCCACGCCTCCGCCCTTGCCAGTCCTGACACTGACTCTGTGCCCTTGTGCCCATGAATATGCATAAAGGATGCGGATTGAACGGACTCTGAATCCGAATGAGGGTCGCTTCTGTTTGTGTGTGTGTGTGTGTCTTAAATCTACTCAAACCCCCCAAAATCATTGTCCCTTGTACCCTTTGTGTCCTTTGGGTATTTTCCACGCTTTGTTTGTGTACCGAGTGTATGTGTGTGTGTGTGTGTGTGTGTGTGTGTGTGTCCCCATGTCACAAATTCGGACAGTTTGTCACTTTAATTGGATTTGCATGCCACAAAACGAAACAAAAGCAAGATTTATTCTAAAATACAAAAAAAAAACGTAGAAGTGGCTCAAAATTGAACTACTGCGCGGCAGGGCCAACAGTGCTGTCTAACAATTGCCCACCAGCAACAATAACTGCGAAAAATAGAGAAACTTCAACTATTGGCAACAGGTCTAGTTGGGCAGATTAAAATTCCATCAAAATTTAGTGGATCTACAGCAAAAGATGGACTTGCTTTTTTCTAAGTAAATTTCTTTCGTTTAATTAAAGTTTCCTTTTATTTGATTTATTTTATTATTATTTTGTTTTAAATTTAAACATAATTTTCACTTAATTTAAAGCTTTTTGGGAGTTTTCTCCCATTCTCGTTTCTCATATTTCCATTTCCATATTTTCCTTTTTTTGCTGCTTAGCTTTTTGACTAATGCCAACTGCTGTTTGTTGTTGCCCTTTCTGATTTTCAGGTTTTTTCTTTTTCCACAATTTTTGCGTTCAAGAACAAAGTCATATTTCCTTATTATCTGTGCCACCACCCTCCGTAATACCCCCAATCCAGTGCCGTGGTCGAAAAAAAATGGAATTATTAATGGCATTGTCCATTTGCTGCTAAGTGGCGCAAATTACATTTTTGTTTATTTTTCTCCTGGACTCATCCTTTGGCCTTTTTGAGGGGTGGGGGTTAGACTCCTCCTTGGGCGTGGAGTAGGGGCTACTCCTGTGTGTTGTGGCTTTGGTGTTCTTTCTTCTTTTTGGTTTCTATACGTTTTGTTTATTGTTTCCTCGGCCCATAATATATTTTTGGTGTATGGCTTTTGGCGCTCGTTGAAATCCTTAATTGTACTTGGCGCCAAAACGCGTTGGAGCGCATGGCTGTAATGGGCTTTAACTTGAGGTTCGCTTTGTGTGTGTATGGGGGAGATGCTTCACTTACCTTTTAGCCATTATTTAGTTGGTCTTTAACAGGGAGCAGCAACTAAGAGCAGCAGCAGCAGCGGCCACAGTGGGGGGAAGGTATTTGGGGCATTCTTTGAAACTAAATTCTCCTCACTGCACAACAATACGTATGCGTAATATTTTCCAAGTGCTTTTCGGTAAGCGGATTGTAGAGTTTTGGAAGATCTTATAGAGAAGTTTTTGCAGGTTTTCGTTTTTCTGTTTTTCTGTATATTTTTTTTCTTTGCGTAAAGTACGAGGCAAAGCCGCCTGCCTGCCTGTCTTCTAATTCAATTAAATATGCTTGCACCTACATGTACCATGCGAGCTTAAGGCTTACAAAAGGTGGTGGGTCGGATGGCCTTCCAGTGCAGATTGTGAAGTGGCTGGCAAACGGAGGCGAAGTGGAGGCAGGCCCCCTCAGTGGCTGCTTGAGCATTCATTTCCGTCTTTGGTGGTGGCGTTGCATGCACTCTGCAAAGTGCAACTAAACTGTAAAACTGTCCATAATGAGTGGGTTAAGAGTGGGTCACGTTTGCCTTGGCCTAACCAGAGAGTGGCCAATAAAAAGCGACAACGACACAAAACGACAGGCGACAGCGAGGACGATTTTCAAACAAGAAGTTTGTCCCTCAAACCCCAAAGAAACTTTTCATGAAAGGCAACCGCCGCTCCCCCGTACTACTGCCCTTCAGGCCCACTTCTTTTTGCGTGCACTGAATATTGGCCAAAGTGTCAACGGCAGTGCCAACTGTGGGGGGGACCACTCTAACCCGCTCTCCCGATCTCCTGCTCTCTCTCTCTCTGTCGCCTGGTTTATGAGACCAGTCAGCCCTAAAGCCGCCTTTGTCCAAAGGAACATTGAGGGGAAGGAAGCCAAAAGCCAAGTCCAGGACAAAACCGCAACAAAGGCGTGCAAGAGGACAAAATGAACAGGCGGCAAACAGTGGGAGCAGGAGGCCGGCCAGCAGATTGGTCTGCATAGAAGGGGCACCCCAGAGAAGGCACTAGAGAGGTAGGGAGAGAGTTTTTGTGTGCTGCTGCTGGTGGTGGTGGTGGCTAGGGAAGTGGCCTACCAACGACATTTGCATGCAAATGATGCAGCACTTGCAGCCCAGCAGCAGCTTCCAAGGCAGCACCAGGACCAGCTGCAGCAGCCAGTAGCCAATAGCCCATAGCCCATAGCCAGGACCTGTACCTGCAGCCAGAGAGCCAAAGTCCCAGACCCAGACCCAGTCCGAGTCGAGTCAGCAGATGAACTTGTTTTGTGCTAATGAGATCAGCATGCAAATGCGCCAACTAAGGAGCGGAAATTGCAATGCAAGAAGTGTAGGGATAATGGGTCGTCGTGCCCACTTACAGCTCCATTCCGAAGCTCTTTGAATGCTTTCGCTTTTGGATTCCAGGCACACAAACACACTCAAATGGGTCATGCAAGGGTAAGGTGGTGGGGGTGAATATTATGACAAGTCACATTAATCAAGGACAGACCCAAAGCAAAGCTTGATGATGATTTCCATTCAACTCAATGAACACTCAAGGGAGGTAGCAGGGTAGCGGGGGGAGGAGCCATCACAGCAGGTTAATGGTAATATTTCTTACAGTTGAACAACTCCACACATATGTATGTTACATGCAATTCAAATTATTTTTCTTTTTCTTGCTACACTCACAGAGGGAGTGGGGGGTATGCCGATTGTCCACAGATGTTTGTGCAGCACACGCAAAGAAATAAACTCAGAATCAGACTCTGGTTAGCTGAAGAGGGTATCTAGAGAGACTCCTTAGCTTTCAAATCAAATCTGAATTTCTTATTCCTTGTCTCATCTACGCCGCCTTACGCTTTCACTTGCTTTCACTTATTGCCAAGGACTTGCACACTTACTCTGGAGACATTTTCGCGCAGCCTTGATGATAAAGTTGACAAATATTAACAAATATTAATAAGTATAAGGGAAAGCTTCTATCCTTGAAACGTAGCAGCAACAGCAACAAAGAGTACAAAATAAACCAACAACAAACATTCCCTGCTGCATTTTGTGCCCTGGAGATATGCGAATACGAATACAAAATATTCCTTTGTTTTGTTTTTGCTTTTTGCTTGCATTTTTGTTTGGTTTGGTTTGCAGCTGACTTGACAGACAGCTGTGACATTTTGTTGTTTCGCAAAAAGGCGAAAGATGAATTTTATGGCTGGGCTTTTACTTGCTGTCAGGCGATTTGGAAAATGCCATTTAAAGTGAAAGTCCAATTGAAAATTGGTTGAAAATGCTTACATACGAGTATATGCAGAAAATAGCAGAAGAATTCACTCGTACTTGAGGGGAAGAAATATTAGATACAAAATTTAAATTAGAGATTAAATTATAGTCATAACATTACGAGTTTATAGAAAATTTCTGTAGCCCCTAAGGGGGCGGCATCACCTTCATTGAAATTCTTTATCTTTCCCTGCTTTCTTTGTGGCACTTTTCCAGCAAAGAAACTTTCGTTGATCTTAATATTTCCGTTTCTTTCTCTGGATTCTGACACTGCTCTCATTCGCTGTCCCTTTCTTTGCCTCTCCCAGCCCCAGCCCCTGTAACATTCACAGTCATAACTATAATAGCATTAAATAAATCACAGTCCAATCTTGAAGCTGCTGTTTTTCCCCCCTCTCGTTTTCTTTTTGCCTGATTCCCTTCTGGTTTTCCACTTTAGCCTTTTTCTCTACTCCACCTCCACCCCCTGCTGTGGGAGGTTGGCGCCGTCAACTGAAAGTCGCGTTGAGTGCATTCCGTTGATTTATAATAAAAATAATGTTTAAAACATATTACAACATCATAATGAAAGAGGGCGACGAATCGGTATGGGGAGAGTGAAAGAGAAAGATCTTAAGGGACGCGGGGACGAGGGGTAAGCGCTGGGAAAACGCTTCGTAAACAAGTTTCGAGTGAAATAATAAAATGCGCTTTTTATGCATTCTCCCCCATGGGCTTCTCAGCCTGCTCGACTCTCTCCTCGCCACTCATTCTCTTCTCAACTCTCTCGGCATTCTCAGGCACCTTTTGTATAATGCGTGTTATGTAATAGTTTACTCTGCCCCACCGCTCCCCCTGTGCCAACCAGCCTCCGTTCTCCACCTACCTTTGCTGCATCCCTTCCCTGGGCAAGCTGTCGTCGCTGCTCGCTTCTCGGCAAAACTTGGAAGCGTTAAAATAAAAAAACCCACCATATTTTCCTTTTCCCCTCTAGTTTTTTTCTATACCTAACTATTATGTGCAGCAAACAAGGGTATATTTGTTTTATTAAAGTAAATGCAACAGACTGCGGGAATTTATGTTTAAGGGGAAGCATTTCCCATATTATTTATGTCGATAATTTCAAAGGAAAATGCGTCCGATTAACATTAATTTCTCGCCCATTTACAGGGTAGCACAAGGTCGTAGCTTAGACTGTAACATTCTCATGGGTTTGCGTTTGTTGCAACATAAAACTTTTCATCCAAAGCGACATCCTCGTCGCCTGCACCACTTAACCAGGTAAATGCTGGATGAGGGGTGGGGTTGTGGCAAAGCAGGAAAATGCAGGTACGGAATGGGGCAGTGGCATATCTCAAGCCTGTGCATGAAATGCACAACAAAAATAAGCGTGGCCGTAAAAGCAGCCACAAACTTTTACCCAAAACAATTTTGACACCTGAACCTGAACCATTTTACCTTGTGTTGACAACGGACCCCGGAACCCGAAACCCGAAACCCGTACCCCTAACCGGTAACCGAGATCCGGGATCCGGGCATGTTAATTTCACGCAGACTATGCGCGAACGTCTTGTGACAAAAGGCAAACAAAAGTTTTCCATTTCCAGAACCACCCAAGAAAACAGTAAAAAAAAAAAAAAAAAATGTGGAAAAACTTTTAAGAATTCGCAGCGGAAAAACAGTGTCTTGGGTTAAATGTGGCACATGAATGAAAGGCGGAATAAATGGCGGCAGAGGGAGAAATGGGAGAGGAACGTGCATAAATGTGATTTAAATGGTTTTTGATTTGTTAGAGCTGTGAAGTGCTTTAAGATATGCAGCCAAGTGATCTTTAATTGATCTTCAAATAAAGCTATGACAAATACATATAAAGAAGTTATTAACGGATTTTAGGTGAAAGGATTAGCTGATACAAAAATAAATAATACAAAAATTACAATAATTTTGCTTAGGAATCGTATTAAAATAATTTTTGAATTCAAAATAAAATAAATTTTGATTAGCCAACATTCCCAAAAATAGCAGAAAGTAATAAGAAATAGAAGATAGTTCTGCCATAACTTGAACCGACTTGAAGCTTTATTTTTAATAGTAAATGAATTTTGTATTCCCCTTGCACATATTTAATTTTTGAAATTTATAACTAACCCATAACGCTAACACAATATTTATAATAGAAACAGCTTGATTTTTGATAGACATAAATTCTCATTTTCCAGCAAAAGACAAAGACCTCAGCGCAAAAGCAACACACGCAGTCCACTCAAATGAGAGAGTATACCAAACGTAGCGAATAAGTAAACACAGAGACAAGCAGAAGGAGGAGAAACTTAGATCGAGAGACAGGTAAGCGAAAGTACGACCCAGAATTGAGCACGCAACATATTTGCATGAGCTGAGCGCCATACCGCCTGGCTTTGCTTTAAGAAAAACACTCATTCCCGGGGGCCCCAAAAGCCCAAAAGAAAACTTGAGGCAAAGTGAAGCACCGTGACCCAGTTTAAGACACATTACCCCTCCCGCGCTTCAATCAACAGCTCAGACACATATGTTACGCTGGATTGTTATGGAAATCAATAAATAAAAGCGCACAGACACATGTTTACACGCTCATCAATTTTTGCGCCACGCAAAAACCAGGAACAAGACCACGACTAGGACTTCTCAAGAGAGAGAGCAGTGAGAAACAGTAGGAGCCCAGTCAAGTGTCAGGCGTGAACGTTTGTTAATCTCAAACATGGCAGTGTGTGGACAATAATTCAAGACACGTACCTGCAATAAACCTTGCCGTGGCAGTACGTAAACTCGCAGACAGGCTGCGAGTCTTCTTGCTGCATTTTATGAGCCGAAACTTGAAGCCAGTGCCGCCAGCTTTAAAATGAGTTCCAAGAATTCGTGGCAGCCACTGGGGGGGGGGGTTACCCGAGCACAAACAAATTAAATGAACTTTTGTCTAAACATTTTCTATTAATAGGCAGCAGCCCTCTCTCTCTCTCCCTCTCTCTCCCTTCTTTTTGCTCATTCCCCCCACCCATCCCAAATAGACTGACAGGCTGACAAAATAATAATGTGCGTGACCAGGACTCATTGAAATTTCACAGGCGCGATTCGTGTTGACATTTTCGGGTGGGGTGTAGATTAAGTTATAAACAAATACGAAGTGCGACTGGCTGCTAATGAAGTGTTGTCCGGCTTTCCTTCTTTTTTTTTTTTTTGCCTCCCTTGTGGACGAGTAATGTCAACAAGTTTATTGTGTGAATGAAGCTCTTTATGGGGGTGCCACCATTGCCATTCGGGCGCACTGTCCAACACGCAAACCAAATTAAGTCATACTCGTTAAATGAAATGAAAAGATGACTGGGAAACAGGTCAAAGTCGAAGCTTTTGATACACTTACAGAATGAGTGTCGTAGAGGGATATGAGTTCTGTTTTGATTGAGGGGTAAAAAGTAATTCTTACGCTACACAGTTTACCCGCCCTATACCCAGAACTCTATGCTTAATTCTTAGTCTGAAAAAAGCATTGGATTTTGCTCCTAAAAATATCCAAAGTTCTAAGCAGAAAAGAACAAAAGACATATGCAAACAAATGTTGCCACTTCTGCCTCGCTCTGTCTCAATAACCTATGCATATATTTCCCTGTGTCTCTCTCTCTCTCTCTCTGTGTCTCTCTCTCTCTCTCTCTCTCTGTTTGTGGTCCATATGATTTGCATAATTTGTCAAAACAAACATAACACAATGTAATACAATGTGGCAAACACACACAACGACACACATTGCGTATGCGTAATCTGGCACTTCTAGTGCCAAAATACACACCACATAAAGACAGGGGCAAGAACCAGCTTCGGTCCTCGGTTTTATTCTTTTTTCTTTTTTTGTTCGCACTTCGACATGCAAATCGAGGAAGGGAAAAGAACACACGATAAACGCCTCGAGAGGAGACCAACAAAAAAAGGAAACCCAAACCAAAAGCAGAAGCAGAAGCAGAAGAGCAACAAAAATCCTTGGGTCACACAGGCAGAGAGACCAAATCCTGCTAATACCCCCACCGACCGCCCCCTCCCCGCGCGACGACCAACCAAATCAAACCAACGGAATGCCCGTCCCCAAAACCGAAGCAAATGCATAACGTTTGTTGCCAAATCCGTCCTTTATGCTGAAATCAAACAACAATAAAAAAAAATACAACGAATGGAACAGAAAGGAAAGTAAAGTAAAGAATGGGTGGGTGGAAATGTTTAAGGAATGGAAAGGAAACGCAAAGTCAAAGTCCCAAAGGGCAACGGGAATAGGGTGGAGAAGCATTTTATGGTTATCGGACCCAACGTTTCGTTATGTTTTATGGTTAGCCCCGAAAACCCAATGGAGGTAGGGGACAGCCACCACAACACTTGGGGAATGCGTTGGGAAATTAAAGTTGGATCAACAGAAATAGCGGCAAACGGAGGGGCGAGGAGATAGATGGAGGCAGGTGGTTAGACTTAGAGGAGCTGACTTTAAGTAGTTTTGGGGAAATATTTAACCATGAAATAAGTGTGTCAATAAGTAATTAAGGAGAAAGGAACTATTTGGAACTTGGTTTGATTTTCTTTCCTGACTTTCATCTACTGCAGTCAGGGAGAGAGCCCTATCCCTGTCCCAGAACTCACTGATTTTACAAACTAGGCTTTGCCTTTTCATAAAAATGATTATCAACGCTCGCTTTAACTTGAATTGTAATTATCATCAACTGAAAGATACTTGACATAAAGGGAAACACACCCACACGGAGAGAGTGATACAACAAGTGTCACTTTCGAACGACAAACAGAATCCCTACGCAGAGAGGGAGAGAGGCAGTGGCATCTATCCTCTCATCAACGACAACGCTCCCCCCACACACACTTTTGAACGAGAGCTGCCGCGTCGACAGTATTTATTTTTATTGACATTTTGTCAACCCCTCGCCACCCTTGGACAACGCCTCTGATCCCCCCGCCCAAACCAGAACCCAAAAAAGCAGAATAAAAAACAAACAAAAAAGAAAGGAAGAGGAAGAGGAAAAGAAAGCAGAAAGCGAGACCGCGACTGAAGAGGGAAAAGCTCCTGTGAAAAGTAAGGAGCGCGATTTACGTGACGAGACCGCGGCGGCCATTTAATGCTAGCCCCTGACCCCCACCCCGCCCACTTGTTTGCCCCTTGTTTGCTGCTAAAGGAAAAACTCGGAAAAACGCGTCAAGCACAAAGAAAATGCCATTTTCCATGTTGGTCATAATGAATGCGTAAAAGTTTATTGCGCCAGTGGGGTATGAGATTGAAATGGAAGTGGAAGTGGAAATGGAGGATGGAGGATGGCGGATGGCAGGTGAGGCTTTGAGGGATGTAGAATGGCAAAACAGAAATGCCAAAAGAGAAGCCTCGACAGGTGTAAGTGCCCCCCCGCACAAGCAGCCAAATGATTTATTTTTATTCAAAGAAGCTTCCAAGAGAGAGGAGAGACCATTGTCGCGCTCAATGAGCTCAGGATGGATGAAAGTGATTCCCGTTGGGAGAACGCTACGTTATTCTCATGTTGAATGAGAACTGAGTGATCGGGTAATCCTACTGTAACGTAATCCAATTCTTGGCGTTGTTCCCACAGTCTCGGGTTTTTCTTTCAATCATTCCGATTTTAATGGCAAGTAAATTGAAACTGATGAAAGTTGAAAGATCTGCTCACGCGAAGTCTCTCAAGCTGGACTCTTTCCTAGCAACATCTTTGATGCCAATCCATTATTATAATCCCTGACTGATGAAAACTCTCTTAGGGGCTGGATAAAATCAGACATTAGACATTAACTAATGCTGACAAAAATTCCACGCAGATCTGCTGCCCTCCCCATAGACCCATCTTCTCTGTCAATCATTAAAATGCAATTATCATCTATTCATTCTGCGGTGTTGAAGTATTTTTCGATTAGAATTTCATCCTCAACCATTAGGTAAAGCAACGAAAATGAAAATTCCCTCCCACTCACAGAATGTAATTATAGGCCTGATAATATCTAAGGAAATAGCCAGGGCTCCCTCTAATTTCAGCTTTCAACATTCAATTATTCAAATGAGGATACACACAGGATGCACACACACACACACACACACACACAGGCCACAATTTATGCGACATTCATTCCTCTCCTGCACTACGCCTCCCAAAACCAATTTGCATTATTTAGTCCAGCCAACAAAAATACCAAAAATGGTAGAGGAGAAGGTCAAAAGTTGTCCACTATCCGAAAACGAGAGACAATTGAGCCCCCAGGACCACATCAGAGGGAAACAATTAAAAGCCAGGACATCGAATGCTGCAGAGGGTCAACAACAAATAAAGCAAAAAAAAAAAAACAGAAAATTGTGCAGGAACAGCAAAAAAGAAAGGAAAGCAAATGGAAGCAACAAAACAAAACAAATACAAATACAAATACAAATAGTACCACTAAAATGGTAGTTGCAACTACAAGATACAAGATGGGAGCATGTCTCCACCTGATCGAAGATACGATGGGCAACTGACAAATGGCCAAATGATAAAAATACCGTCGCTAAATGTAAATAGAAACTGAAACTCTGGGCACTGAGCAAACCAAAACTCACCATGGCTGCTGAGCAGAAGGAGTGTCCCTGTAAGGAATGCTTTGCCCTGAAAATAGTTGGACCTTGGAACTGGAACTGAGACTGAGACTGGGTGGGGGGGGGTGGGAGGTGGACTGTTGCTGCGGGCCGTTTTGCTGGCCAATTGAACATTTCGGAAATTGGAAATTTCGCACTTGATGATGGTCCACAAATTGGCCCACAATGAAGACACATTCGTGCGTGAGGCCAATGAGTGGGCGGGGAAGGGACTAGAACTAAGGGATGTGGTTTCGCCTCTAGCTCTAGCTCTTCTTCAATCGAAGGATTGGATCCCTTGGTGTGTGTGTGTGTGTCATTATACTGGTTACTTGTCGCATTTGTACAAGGGTATATTGCATTGCAAGGAATTCGTGTAACAGGCAAAATCACCAGAAAATGTACCCCCAAAATAAATAAAGTTCCCATAAATTTTATCTGCCTTTTCTTTGCATTGCTTTTGGATTAATGGATATCCTCTAGTCGAAATGTAGATCTGCTTGAATTTGGTTCTTTGCTTGGGCCCATAGCCCGCAGCTTTACACACACACACACACACACGCACAATCTCCAAACAGTTCTCTCTGTCGATTCTCGATTCTCAATTCTCAGTTTGATTTCATTGTCACTTTTGCCGTTTGGGCAGATGAGGGATTTGGCCCGAATGTTCGTTTGATTTCCCCAGTGTGAGCAGTGGACTTGAAACGGGTTTGCCCCAAACCCAACCGCTACACCTACACCTACACCTACACCATTTTATCCACACCTGCCCATCCGTTTGGGCGGGCGCCTCTCATAAACTCTTTATGAGTGTTTGTCTGTGGTTCCTTTGAGCCGCTCTCAGCTCTGTTTGTGTGTGTGTGTGTGTGTGTGTGTGTGTGTGCAGACACTTTTATGTCCTGCCACACAGTTGGAGAGCCTTTTGTCCTGTACCTGGCTCATAATTTACAAGGTGTTAAGGCGACAATTTGTGTGACACTTGAGAGGAGTACAGGAGGTAGGGGCGTGAGTCAGTCGAAATGAGTTTTCCTTAGCCAATTCCATTTTTGGCCAACTGCCATTAGGCCAAGCTTCAAGCGATTGCACTTGAACTCGACATTAATAAAAGCCTTGGCTTTAGTTTTTTCTATATAATTTATATATTTTATTGCCCTCTTTTTTGGTCCAAGGTTCAAACGAGCAGGAGAAGGAAACATTTTCAGACATCCGCCTCCGTTGGCTTCCTCTTTTGGAGGAAAAAGCATTTCCTTGTCAATAAAAAGTCTCTTTCCGGTAAAATCAACATCATCATCATCATCAACATTTATGGCCACTGATGTAAATTGAAAGCGAATGGCAGGCAACTTTTATTTGTGAGTGCCACAAACTTTTAAATAGTATAAAGATAAACTTGTGCATTAATGCCACACCGAGTGCTCTCTCTCTCTCTCTGTCTCTCTGTCCCATAGGAAATTTTCTATATAAAGTTTTTGCCTCTTAAAAGATATTTGTCAACATTTATTGTTGCTGCCCCCGCACCCTAAAATGTTTACCCGACCCGCCTCAAAGATATTTTCAATCAAAACAACAGCAACAACATCTCAGCATCAACATCATCAGCAGCAGCAGCAGCAGATACTTTTGCGACAAGGCGTTGGATGCCTTGCATAGCTTATGGGTAAAAAGACATTCCACAAACAGAACAAGCAACCATAAAGGGGGACAGCGGAGCTTCCAACACGGGCAGGATGCAGGTTACACTGCCGCGAGTGTTGCTTATATATTTCCACAGCATTGTTAGCGGCTTTTGAGGCATGGAGCGGAGCATACCTGAGAGAAAGGAGCGGAAAAAGCTAGAGTGAGACTACAGTGCGGAAACTGTGGCAACAACCAGAGAGGAATGGTAGAAAGAGATCTCCTCCACCACCGCTGGGAGCTGCTGTGGCAACTATCGACAAAGTGACAGACGGAAATCGTCACCGCAATGATGTCTAAGCAGCGTGAATTGTGCGTCTCTTGTTATACACTTCTATAGTCTACCCCCTATACCATACCATACCATACCATACACAGTATTCTACACACATTTTCACCACATTTAAATCCCTCCCATTGTGTGCTACATCTGGCAAAGGGGCATGTTTTGCATTTGCCAAGAGAGCGAGAGCAAGATGGAGTGGGAGCCACAACCATATGGCCTGAATTAAACATTTTTCCATATACAATTTTATGCAAAAACATTCTTGCCCGCTCTCTGCCATAAATCGCATGAACAAACTATGAAACTTTTTTTTTTTATTTGACTCTCTCTCCACAGCATGGAAATTCAATTAAAGTGACAAACTGTCCAACAATTTTGATATGGGAGCAGCCCAGTCTGGCTCCTGCAAACAGTAACACACAAAAATCCAATGAATGCCCAATGGACAATCAACCAAACGAATAAAAAAGAAAAGCAAAAGGCAAAGAAAAAAGCTGAAAAAGCTGAAAAAGCTGAAAAAGAAGGGAAAGAAACTTACACATGCATATTCATTTGTTACGGGCAAAAATCTGTGAAAATAAAACACAGAGTAGAAGGATCAAGGCTCATGAATTATGATGAGTCCTTAATTGAATGAAATTGATTTGAGTGAACTGAATGGCATGAAAAGTGAAATTTTCCAGCAAGATTATCCGAGTCTATCCTCAAAAAAGAGAGCAAAGAGAGACGACACAGCTATAAAACAATGTAAAGACCATTCCTGACAGAGGTCTACAAATCAAGGATCTCTCGACATCGATTATATTCCACTTTTGGGGGCATCCCCACCCTCATCAGCATTAAGCATACGTACTGGCCGGTGGCCAGTTGGACAATTTCAAGCTTTATTTATGAGCTAATTCCCTCAGATGCCATCCGATGGCCATCTGTTTTGTTTGGAAATAAAGATATATCCCAATGTATTTGCACTGGCCATTTGCCAGTTGGCCAGCCAACCAACCAACCAGCCAACCAACCAATAGAGATGTGATTTGGCAGCAGAGACTGCGACAGCGACAGCAACAGAGATTCTCTGCCTCAAAGTTCAATTTGCAAACAAATGTGAAGCCATCGAAATGCTGATTTAGTGAGCAATCAGTGACAGCTGCAGTGTTGGAATGACTTTTAAATATCGAGGCCAAACAATTTGAATTCGACATAATGTCTGATCTTTTGAGACAATCTGTGCATGCAAATGACAATGCCAGACAGACAGACAGCCAGCCAGCCAAGCCATCGCCATTGTACTGTGTGGTCAACATCATTAGAGGGGCAGCGACATCGTTTGCTCATTTGCTGCACTCTGCCCAACTAAATGGCAGTGAGACTCAATCAGCTGAGTGCACGCCCCCCACCCAAAAACAGCTCTCACAGTTCATTTGTAGAGAGAGGGGAAGCCGAAGCCCTTGGCATTTTTTAGATACGACTGCAGCCGCACAGAGAAATGCCTTCCAGGTGTTCGGTGGGGTGGGCCCCAACTTCGTTTGATCTGGAACAGATTGAACAATCAATTACGTGCCGCCAGACACGCCCACTTCACATCCGTACATAGAGTTGGGCAGACGGTGTGAGCTGGATGGGGGGGATGAATCTGAGTGAGTGGCATGAAGAAAAACGCGCATACGTGCCGTTGTCCAGGTCCTGCTGCTGCTGCTGCTGCAGGTCGTCCAGGTTCGTCGCTGTTGCATGAAATTGACCCGCGATGCCAGGATTTATAAATGCAAGGTGTATATACGATATGTATCTGTGTGTGTGTGTGTGTGGGTGTGTGTGTGCAAAGGAGTGTATCAGTGTGTGGAATGGAGAATGGAGAGTAAAGCAAAGCAGTCACAGTCCTTGTAGTCGATCCCACAGCTATGAGAAATGCAAGAAATCAACCAAAAACGAACGTGCGATGCATACAAAAGCCTCAGACTCTGACTCTGACTCCAAGCGGATTGTTTTTTTTATGTGTGTGTGTGTGTGTGTGTGTGTGTGTGTATGGGAGTTGACAAACCCTCCCCCCCCTCATACCTACGTCACACTCACAATTTTCCTTTAGCTACCGCTACCTCCTTCCCGTCTCAGTCGTTCTCTCTCCTTTGGCTAGTGAAAAATGCAATCAACTTGAGGCGAAAAATTTCCACATGTAAACGGCTATGAATGTGCTGCCTGCCTGCCTGCCTGCATCCATCTATCCATCCATCCACTGCGATTGCCCAAGGAAGCAGAACAACAATCCTGTTGCTGATGCCAACAAATAGAGTTGTGCGAGAGATTGAAAGAAAGAAAGGTGTTTGCTCTTTTAATAATATTAAAATGGGGTAGAAAACAAAAATGGGAAAACCCTTTGGCATAGAGTGAGCTTTAGGGGAAGGGATATATTTCAGCATTGTTTAGCTGCTTAAAAAAACACAAAAATTCTACACGAAACTTCCATAACATATTCCTCAATACGAGTACTATCTACTAGGAAATAACACACACAAAGGGATCCCATTATTCATTAGTTCACATTTATTTCCAGGTCAAAATCCTAATAAAAATTGTAACAACTGTCGAAAGTTAGTTGCTGTTTGTTTGCCTTTGGGCGCCGAAGGTGGCTCTGGGGAGCATTAAGACAGCAATAATGTAATATCATTGTTATAGCATATATATTTATACGCTTATAACATACCTCTATACATGTGTCATTTGTGGATTTGTATGCATTAGGAGGGGGAGGATTAAGAGCAGCAGTAGGTGGAGCAGCAGTTTGAGGCGTGTAAATAACTCAAATTATTTATCCCCAGAGAGAATTGTCTGTTTTTGTACTCGTATGGCATTAAATATGCACAGGCAGCGCTTTATTCGGCCTGAACCAGCAGCCAGCCAGTCACTGTATCTGAATGGACTGACAGGCCCCCCCCCCACCCCCACCAAACCACCTCTTGACCAGGCCAAGGCCCAAAAAAAAACAAAAACCGAATGAATGGCAAAATGTTCAAAATGCTTGGACAGCTGCCTGTAAATGCGTGGCCAGCAAAAATCATCATCAAATTTCACATTCACATTTGTGTTCTCCACTTTGCTATGTGAGATTATCAAAGATTTTTGTGTGTGGTGTTTGGGGGGGGGGGGGGGGTACTCGAAATTACCAAATGAAATTCAATTTTATAAGCCACAAAAGTCACACTCCCCACACACCTACACACACACACACTTACACTTACACCCCCCATAAACAGACCTTGAGAGGTAAACAAAATTTAATGTTTTCAATTAGCTGTCAGAAATCGTTGCACACTCCAGCACAGAGGCCTGCTCCATGCTCCATTCTCCATGCTGCTGCCCGTCGCCCCCATCAGAACCGCACAATCAGCAACCCTTAAACATCGACAAAGAGCCCTCCCACCTACCGCCATGTACAGAGGGTTGGGGGTTGGCATTTCAGGGGTTTTGACTGGTAAACAATTTGGTACCAAAAGGAATGAGAAATCGAGCGTTGATTGTATGGGCCTCAGAGCCTCGGCCTCGTCCTCGTCCATGGTGTCTGTGAATAATTTCGGCATTATTGCCTGTGCTTAATTCAAATGAAATTAATTTCGCCAGGTAAACTGCATGCCAGGAGGCCAGAGCAGCCAGCCAGCCAGCCACCAGAACCCCAGCGCCCTAGCACCGACAAACGGACAAGGATCAGAGGACTAAGGCTCAGGCATGGGCTCTGGACTCAGGCTCATTGTTTTTGGGTGATTTAATGCCCTAGATGTGTGCATGTTGTTGGCTGGTGTGTGTGTGTGTGTGTGTGTGTGTGCGGGTAAATGAATTCATCCCTTGGGCAACATTTTATGGCATAATTTGAGGCGTCAGGAAGTACGTACATCGTCGTCGTCCTCCTGTTCAGGTCGGTTGGTCGCTCTGACCAGAAAAGGTCAGTGCCCAGCGGATCCTCCTACTCACGTGGCGCGTGGGGGTGTGAATGTTAATGTCTCATATTTTATTTTCCATCGAGGTTTAGCATTTAATATGATTGTGGGGGTGGAGGGGCGTTGCTGCAGGCTGGAGGTGTGTTTTGTTGATTTTTCGGGTCTCGGAGCGTATAATTATTGCCAACTTGTGGGCTGCTTTGATGCTTTAATCCCCCCCCCCGGTCCCCCCGCCAGACATGTTTCGCTTGCCAATTCCGTTGTGGATTCTTCTCCAGCTAACTGATACGCGGACTCCATGGAATACGCAACGAAAGGAATGTACAGCTCCTTGAAGAGTGCCTCCCCACCGCTTGACTCCACAGCAGTACCCATCCTTGATGAGCTCCAATACCTCTGTTGCTTGCCTGGATTTGCAAGTGAGCCATAAAATATATGTTTCGTAGCTCTAAACACGTTCTTAGCATTCAAGAGAGTCCCAGTCTCGACTACTCCGAGCACTCCTGCCACCCCTGTTTTGTCTGCCAGCTCTATTTGTCGGTTTGTCTGATTTTCCAGATATTTTGCTATTTTTTATTGCCCCAGGAATCCACTCAACCCCCTCTAACCCCCCAGAGGATGCGGCAGGAGGCTCGTCTGGTCTCTGGACTCTGGGAAAGCGAGACAGAGAGGCTTTCGACTTCCGCCATTCAGTAGATTAAAGTGTTAATATTTAATGCAGCCGATTTGTTCGGCTTGAGTTATTATTATGGTGCTGAAGACGCGGGTGGCATGAAGCATCGACCCAATCCAGCCGACCTTAATCCTAACCCTTTTTTTTTGTGTTTGCTTTAAGCGGAAGTCCCTTTAAAGTTTCGGCCAACAGATTATGGCTGATTAGGCACTCAAAAGTTGTCTGCCAAAAACTATGAAAAACAAGAACAACAACTTTATTATTCAACTAAATTTATCCGCAAAGAAAGTTGTTGTTCAATAGCTTTTTGTTGAAGCAGCCTCTCAAGTATCTGTTGGATACATTTCTGCCTTTGGGTTACCCCCTTTGGTTTATTATTGGGGAATTTTCGCAATTGGTTTTGCCAATTATTGATATGTAAAATGAGATTTTAATTGATTTCGAAATGAGTGAAAATAAATACTCGAAAAAATGCCACTCAAATTAAATGCAAAAAAATCATGAAAATAAAAAAAAATCTTTTTGTTTTTTGTTTTCGTTTTGTTTGACTGCCCCTACAGAAATGAATTCAATTAAAAATGTGCGTTGTAACTCTTTAATCTGAACAACCTATTAAGCAGTAATTAAAAATAATACAGCAACAATTAGACAAGAGAAACAGAAGAAAGTGAAGGACGAAGCTGGTTTCTGGGGGCGCTGCCTATTGCAATTAAGTTGGAACGTGTATTTAATGACACATCGAAATGAACTACCAGAAACAGACACAGATCTGAAACAGCATCTGGAAAAGATAACGAGTATCCTCATTATCATTTTGTGCACACACTTTCAGCTCCTGCACACACACACGTGACACTACCCGAGTGGCGGTGATGGTGGTGGTGGTGGTGTTGGTGGGGATAAAAGATTGACATAATGACAATGAAACGCCCAAATGATTGGCTTTGCCTAAAAACACACACACACAGCCACAGGCACGCTAAAAGAAAGAGCGCCAAAGACTAGTGATAGAAAGGACGGGTAAGGGGTAAGGGGTAAGGCAATGGGGCAGCTAGAAAGAGAGAGGACACATGGTACATGAAGCTGGCAATTATGGCAGCCAGAAAGATAATTCGAAACAGAAGGGCAACGTTAGAGCGTGCATGAAGTGGCTTTAAAGAGTAAACCCTGGAAAAGGCATTTATGCCAGAGCCAGCACACACATAGCACCACATACACACACACACGAGTATGCACACATGCAGAATTTCATTAAAGTTAATAATAATCATAATAATCCCCTGCTGTGTGTTTGTGTGTGTGTCCTGGGTTCTGGCTGCTGGTTCCTGTCCCTGCCACTCATGTTGTATGCGTGTGTCGGCGCGCCGCCTCCTGCATGGCCCCTGGAACGAACTTGGGCTCAAGTTCTCAAACACTTAATGAGGCATTCAAAACAATTATGTGTTGGTCTACTATATCTTTCTCTTCCTCTCTCTCTCTCTCTCTCTCTCTCTCTCTCTATTGCCTATCTCTTTCTATGGTTTTGTGTGGCATCTCCTTGGCGTTTCTCTTGCTCTGCTTAATCTGCTGTTACACGATGGGGATTCCACCGTTGTGCCGTTGTGGCAACAAGAACACGTGCCACGTGCAAACCAGTTTTAAGTATATTTTGATTTGTTTTTTTAATGTATTCCAAGATTTTGTTGCATTCACACCCATTGGAGCCTGAATAACGAGAACACAAAGCGAATTGTGTGAATGGCAGAAAATATCGACACTAAAATATTCGTCGTGTAGCAACCAGTCTTGTTAGTCTCCCTGCCCCTGCACCACTCTCTCTATTTGTGGGCCTTGCATTTGACATTATTAATATTTAAGACTTTGTGTCTGGACGCCTGGACCCGGACCACTTTCCTTGTCGTTTGTTGTGCGAGAAAATCAGTTTCATAAATTTATGCATAGCCAGAGGCGTAGTCGACGCCGCAATCACACACAAGAAATACGGAAAGGTAAATGGAATTTTCTTATATAATTTAATTAAAGTTTTGCCCTGTCCGCAGAACTAAGCAACACACACACACACACACACACACACACACGCTCGCACATCTGTTTGGGTCTCTGTGTGAGGCAGAGTCCTTGTCAGCATCTGTTGTTCTGGTCCTGCATCACTCATGGTTTTTGTGCCAGCAAAGATTGAGTGCTGCTGGGGGCCAACTCTGGCAAGGACACGACGGCGACAGGCGGTAGGCAGCAGGCAGCAGACAGCAGACAATGCCACAAGTGTGACTGGCACGGTGTCTTGAATGTTAATATTTGCACTTTCAATTTGCACTCAAAGACAGAGAGAGAGAGAGAGAGAGACACTGAGACACAGAGCTACACAGATACATACATGTACAAAGGACACCAGCGTGCGAGTCCTTGAGCCACTTCCTTTTGTCTGAAAAATGCCCATTGAAGCTGCAATTATTTGAGCATTTTCCTGCACTTCCTGCCATTTAATATGAATTACATTTTAAATTCACATGCATTTTATTTGCTGGTAGTTTTTGTTTTTTTTTTTCTGGTTTTCTCCGGTTTTATGTGTTCGGCGACATTTTTGCTGAACAACAAAAGAGCTTCGAAAATTGCTTGCAGGGCAACCACACACACACGCATACACAGAAATATTCTCGTATCCTTTTCGCTTTTTTGGGATTTTGAGACTGTGGCAACAATGGGACTAAAACTGGAATTAAATTGCTGTGGCCACTCAAATAAGTCCTTTGTGTGTGGAGTGTTCTTTAAAAGATAGTTTCGGGCTTAGCCATTTTTCTGCTGCATCATTTGATAATTGCTGGCACAATATTCCATTACAATGGCACGACAATTTATTTAAGAATATTCCATTACCTAAAAAGTATCTCTATCTGGCTTTATCGGATTGTATCTTTAATCCAACTGCGTGGCAAAAACTTATTAAACTTCAAATATTTATTAAGCATTAGCGAAAAGTGATTTTGCTTCTTAGAAATTCTTCAACAATCTCAAGTTTCTCATCAGAGATTTTTGGTTTAAATTAAATATGCAAAAGCTTTCGGGCCAAAAGTGTCCTTAAAGTTTACACACGGATTTAGTTTTTGGGGGGATTTTGTGGGCTTACAAAAACACACAAACACACACCAAAAAAAAAACCCTTTTCCGGCCCTGTACCCTGAGTCCGTGTCCTGTCCTGGCCTCTGGCCGCCGCCCGGCTCCATCTGTTTGTGTTGATGTTCTTTGCTGGGGGATTTATACACCCATTTGAGGCTTTGGCAGTCATTTAAAGCAGTCCCGTCCCTCCCACTCCTAAGCATTTGTGTAGAGTAGGTATTAGAGGGTTTTTCGGCTTGTCAATGTTGCTGCTGTTGTTTCGGTCATGTCGGCTAACCGAGCAAATCGTTTGAGTTGGTCAGGGCCAAGTGTCAAAGTTTTAACGCATCCCCAAAAAACCCTTGGAACTTGTGGCCAAAACCGAACCCATACACAAACATATTAATAATGAAAAATCATTTTGAATCATTGTTGGATGAGGTGTTTGTGGATGGGGTTGGGGTTCGTTCTGCAAATGACTCTTATTTGCATTGAAATTTTACTTGTGACAACAGCAATTCATTTTGCCTTGGCATAGATCTTAATTGGAGTGGAATTGAAAGCCCAATGGCTGGGCAGCCCCCGCAGTCCAAGCTCTGATAAGACAATGCAGAAAGAGGATTACACACTACAGCCAACAGCATACAGCATACAGCATACAGCACACAGATTGCCGACTGACTCTGACATTTGTAGGTTGTAGTAAGTAGTTGTAGTCGTTGTTCAAGTGGGTTGGAACTCATGAATGGTTTTAGAATGGCAGATACAACAAGTTGGAAAGGCTTAGGCTGAAATAACGACTGAAGGTTACTCGGCTATGGGGGAACTAAACCTGAATCTACTTTACAATCCCAGTAGCTGGCTCCGAGATGTTGCAGGTGCTCTGGCGGCTGTATGCAATACGAGGCATACCTTCCTATAGGACATTCTAAAAGGTATCATAACAGAGGGTGCCCGCCCGAGTCCATTGTCTTGCCTGCAGCGAGTCTATCTATCTATCTGCCTGCCTGTCTGTCTGTCTGTCTGTCTATCTGTGTGGCCAACTATCTATCGATGCTGCAGCTTCTACTGCAATTGCAGCGTCTACTACCCACTGCTACCCCCTTGTTCCATTGAAGCATCCTCCTTCAGGCAGCATCCTACCCCTGCTGATTTAATTTATGAGCCAACTGCGTTCTGCGTTCGCCTCGCCATTTCAGATAAATGCGTCTGTACTTTCGACAATATGGACCCATTGGACTGGACCATTATTGCACAGTATCCACAGCGTAGACGGCCAGCACCCTCTCTCTCTCTAACCCTTTTTTTGGGCAGGAAGTGGAAGTTTCACTCTCTCTGTCTCTCCCCTTAAGGGGTCTCATATGTTGCACTCGAACAAAAGTCTGCGGTTAAATTTACACTTGCTGACCGCACATGCTGACCACAAGGTAAAACTCGTTCCGCTTCGTCCGCAGTCCCGATGACGAAGTAGATAAGAATAATTTATGGTGATGCCACTTCAGATACATTGCTTTGTATGCGTCAGTGTCGATGTATGTGTGTGTGTGTGTGTGTGTGCAACATGCGAAAATTAGACATGCAGACAAATTTATTGGTCTCAACAAATCTTCATTCATTTTATTCCCAAGTTGTTTGTGTGGATGTTTTTTTGTTGTTGTTGTTCTTGTTGCAGTCTTTCGCCTGGAATTTTGTCTGTTGAGCTCTATTAAATTATTGTTTACAAAGTGTTTTGCAGCAGGACACCTCAGTTGACACTAAGAATGAAATGTGAGTAAATTCTCAATGAATGATTGAGTTGAATAGTTCATATAGGTGGAGAGGGGGTTGTCCCTGAAATTATGGCTGAGTATATTACTTGTTTGGTGTTAATTAAAGTTTCTAAAGGAAGTACATAGTAGAAAGTATTCATGGATTTATTGATGTATATTGATTGACGTTTCTTTGTACATTTAATGCCATCGTAAGAATTCCATTCCTTTTTTCAGGCAGTCTTATTTTCCCTTTGTCAATTTTAATTTGAAGTTGAACTTTCGTTTAAGAAATAATATTTATATTAGATTCATTCTTTTGTATTCCTTTATCTTCTCCCATTTTGATATGCATTCTCTGGGCAGCCCATCTCTGCATGCCACACTTTAATACCATTCTCCAGATGGGACACACTTTCTGCAACGCTTTCTCCTTAGCCTTTCCCTGATTCCATCTCCCTCTGCCTCTGTCTCTGTTTCTCTGTCTCTGCCTCTTTGCTTTTGGGTGCTTTCAGCTGATGTTAGCTGTTTTGGCATTTTAATTTAAATGCCAGGCGAAATTATTATTATTTCAATTGCATAAATGTTGGATGTTGGCTGGAGCCCTCTGCCTCAAGACTGATGATAGTTGGGTAGGGGGATGGGCGGGGATGTGACGCTCATGCTTCACTCCCATTCCAGCTGTCTGGCATTCTTTCGCTGCATAAATCTGCTACACTCTCCTTCTCTCTCTCTCTATCCCTCTTTCCCTGTGTGTGTGTGTGTGTGTAGTAGCAGCTATGAAAATAATTTTAATAGCATTTAATTTACGCAAATGCCATTAAAAGCTTTTCACTTTACCCCCAAATCTGATTATTTTGTGCGTTGTTTCGCAAATTCCCTCTCACTCTCACTCTCTCTATCTCTCTACATTACTCTCAGTGTTTTCTCAGCTGACAAATGTATTCTCACCGCGAGACATTCAGTGGGTGAGATGCCAAGGCGAAAGGTATAAGCTATAAGCCAGTGCAGATAAATGCAATTAGTTACATTATCAAAACAAAAGAAAGAGTGAAATTATTTATGGAAATGCAAAAGGAAGTCCGGAATCGCAGACTTGAGTAATGAGAGTTTCCCGTGTCTGAGGTTCATAAACTGCTGGTCAAAAGCCAACCGCAAACAAAAGACCAAAAGGCAGAGCAAATCCCTACGAGAAAAGGCCAACAAATGTGCGGTAGAGCGAGCGACTGTGTTTGCCCAAGGACCAGGCCGCAATGACTCGGTAGTTGGTGGACAGCTCGGGGCGAAAGTTCAACATTCTGTGGCAACTTTAACGGAGCAAATATTGACACACTTTGAAGAGTGGGTTGGGTCCATGTCCCCCACATGTCTCCAAAGTGAATTCCAAATTAGAATATCCTCATTATTTTATTCATATTGTGGCATTAGCCATGCCTCTGCTCTCTACCAACTGCAGCTTAAGCTGCAGCCGCTTTCTCCTCCCATTTATAGATAGATTGGATCGCATAGATATTTCTCTCTGTATTTTCATATATTTGAACAGCGCGCAAATTAAATGCAAACAGAATCCACTCACACACACACACACACACACACACACACACACACACATTCAATGCAATTCACATTCTAAAGCCAAACAAAATCTGTGCAGATTTTCCACCAGTTTCCACTTGTTGTTGTTTTTGTTGCTGCTGCTGTTCTTATTGCTTTTTATGGAGTTTGTTTTTGGATCAAAGAGCGTAATTGAAAAGTGTTTGCCAGGGCCAAAGCCTTTGATACAGGCGGACATCATCCAAGCATCACATCATGTGCATAAGGGCAAAGCAAAATGAGTTGGAAAAAATAAAAGGAAAACAAAGAGAGAAAAAAATATAAACTATATATTCAATCAATTTAGTAGAGGGTTTTGCTAATGGAATTTTATTGGTACATATATTTCGCTGGAATAAGTCTATAAATTCATTCTATATTGATGCCTTTCTATGAACTTATTTCTTGCTGTGCATAAATTATATATTCAAGCTGCTGTTTCCATTAAACTTAACGAATTCCCTTGATTAGGCACTTCACTGATTGCCAAAAAGATCACAAATTTTCACCAAAAACAATTTCCAATTATTGTAATCCACTTGAAATTCAATCAAAACTTGAACTTCTCTTCCAACGCTCTCTCTCTCTCTCTCGTCTCTCTGTCTCTCGCTGCCTCTTTTAATGGCTGAACTGCATCTGAAAAGTCATGGAAATGGTAGCAATTATCCGACAGCAGCCAGCCAGCGCCCCAACAGGTTCACCCAATATTCACATTTCTGATCCTACCAGAAGACACAGTGACTCGACTGGCACAGAAAAAATAGATACCAAATAAAAACCCAGAGGAAAACAAGAGATAGAGGGGGAGGAAGCAGTGGACAAAAAAGAGAAAATAATATTTACTTTTGCCATGACAATGTCGTTTCAGTGTCTCCCAGCGTGGCAAACTTTCTGATGGTGTGCCAGGGCCACAGTCCATTCCAGATTATCTCAGGCCCAGACACAGAGCGAGGAGCTAGCGATAGGAACGGAACTAGCAACAAGAACAGTGCTGGTGGATAGGGGGATAGGCGGGTAGGGTCTGTGGATTGGGCAGCAGGAGCAGGAGCAGGAGCATGTCGCATGTCTCTGGCAACGGCCTGGTATTATTGGCTTCTGATTGGGGATTATGTTTTTAATTGACAAACTTGAATAGCTAACGACGTTGTCAGCAACATAGAAGAACAATCGCCATGAAAAAAGTGCCGACAAACGAATGCATAACAAGCAGAGAGGAGCACCCCATGGACAGAGTGAGGGCGAGGGAGAGCGAAAACGAAAACGATGCTGAAAGAGATAGTCTTAGGGATAGAGATGGAGATAGAAATGGAGATTGGATATGTAAGCGTTGCCCGGGATGACATTACATGGCTTTGGGGGCACACACAGAGCCTGGGGTGGGAAAGCAGGAGCTGCCACGAGTGGATTGCTTTGAGGCACTCAATGCATCTGATTGCAGCTGGAATATGCAAATTATGAACTGGCTTGATGACAAAGAAAAAAGAGAAGTCAAGCTATGCCAGGAGCCATGAATGCCAGCAGCACACGTACACACGAACATACATACATATAAAAAGAGAATCTTTGATGCACTATTAAATGTGAAATAAATCCATGTAGAAAAATCCATCAACATCCAAATGGAAATAGCATTATCGCCTGCTATTATATGCTCTTTTCACGCTCTCTCTCACACTCATTAGAAACTAATAATTTTTCATAAATTAATATTTCAAAATGGATTTTTACCAGCCAAAATCAACGAAATGCGTGCCACACACCACACACACACACACACACACACACACACACACACTAGAAATCTGCAAAACTGTTGACAATATTTACCTCAAACAATTACGTAATTAACAAAAGGTGTTGGCCAACTTCTGCACAGCAGTTAACACACTCTAATCGGATTATGGCCATAAAACACACACATACACGCACACGCACAAGCACACACTTGTCCATGGGACAAGTCTCATGCACATATGCATCATGTGTGGGGGGAGGGGGGCTAAACCAACAAAACAAATTGGATAAACATTACGACAATTTGAACAATAATTCTGATTACGGAATTTACTCGTCTCGTCCCCCGCCCAGAATCCTTCCCTGCCCTTGTCCTGTGCGAATCCACTCTGGAAATTTGTGCAGCCGCAGATGCAATTAAATGCAAATCGATTTTGTTTGTTATGTGCGGGAAGGGGGCGGTCGTTTAGTATATGTAGCAGTCACGCCCACACACAATCTCTGCCCCCCAAAAAGCTCTATAGAATGTTTTGCTATAAAATGCAGGCGGATGGATGGCGATGTGTGGGGGCTATCCCTAGGCTAAAGTTAGCAGTTGAGTGGACCGACATGGACCCGTTTCCTCGCTTGCATTTATGATTTGTGTGTCTGTCTGCCTGTCTGTCAAACGGATTGCGATTGAGAGAATGCTCAACCTAATTCAACTAATTAATTGAAAATAATTGCGGCAAACAAACTCGTATGACGAGTAATATATGCTGCACCGAACAGAGAGAGAGCTGGGAATTTCGTAACCCAACTTCACTCGGCTCGCACATTGATTTAGACCTTTGGCGCAGTCTTTCAAAAATTGCACAAAATTACTCGCACGTAAAACAATAAATTTTCATAATATCCCTTTTGGAGGCAGTTTTGCCCACACGTGTTGGCCGCGCGACCCTGACAGGCAGGCAGGAGCAGGCAGTCAGGCATTCGGGCCACGTGTAAAGTGCAAAACTGCAGCATCAGCGAAATGGACCAAGTTGGGAGCTCGTCAGAGGCCCGAGCCAGAGCCCAGTGCCAGGGTGTGCCAGAGAGATATATACATATAGGAGTAAGGATGAGCATGGATATGGTACTGGGTAGGAACCAGTGGCATGGCTAGCTAAAGATTACCGTTATTTGTATGCAAAGCAGCAGGCCAAAACCAAAAACCGACAACAACAATGTAACAGAGGGGCCAGGCCAGCGTATGAGCCAGAACTGCCATTCAATGTCAGGCCAAGAGCCAGGAGTTGCAGGGAGTAGCAGGAGCAGCAGGATCCGCTGCGGCAGGATGGGGAAACGGGCAACGGGCAACGGGCAACAGAACGTGGAAGGAACGTGTTTCAATTTTTATGACATTTCAATGCAGTTGATGTCAGCGAAACGGTTTCAAAATGGCCCATGGAAAAAGGGTTGCGTCCGAGAGAGATAGAGACAGTGAGAGAGGGATACTGGAAAGCTCGTTACAATTTTGACAATTCAAATTTGCCCGAGGCGACTACCCAGGAACCTTCCAAAAATACATCTACGCCGAAACATTTTGCTGGACAGTTTGCCACAATTCAATTGAATTGTAAAAATGTTTTACAGAATATAGAAAGCAAGAAAACAAGTAAGGAAAATAATCAAGAAAAACGAATGCGGTGAAAAGTATTTGTGGATAGATTGCGCATACGCCATGTGGTGTCTGAAGTTTCAGCTTGAGGTCCAGTTCTGGCTAAGAATTTCCTCTTTATTTGCATATCAAAGGAGCACTGAACAGAGTTCACCTTGGATTCCACTTATTATTTATGAATTGAAACCCCTTCTTGTGGGTGGAGAGTGAAAGTTTTTTATGGTTTATTCATGAGTAGTCAGCAGCCTGTCCACAATTTAAGAAAGACTTTATTTTGGATACCTTTTTTGGGTGGTGCCTCCCTTTTGTGTAGCATGTCGTAAACATTCATTGGATTTTCAACAGAGTTTCGAGTGATTAGAGACAGACAAACGACTATTGTTGCGAGCGGTTTATAATTAACCAAAAGCTGCACTCAATTACAGCCGCTTAGCCAAACACAGATTCAGTTACGACTGAAGTTGAGAGCCACACCATAAAGACAACTTTGTTGGCCACCAACCCGAGTACCGAGTACAGTGAGGCCTACTCTTAGCGCCTGGTTAATAGCATAATTTAATGACTCTACCCACACCATTAGCAACAGTTTCTGATGCATAAACTTTCCGCTGGCACGCTCATTAAAACAACATTAACAAATGTCATTATTGGGGCTCCACTTGCCATATCACTCATCGGGTTAATCATACGAGTAAACGAGCATATACATATAGGCATAACCCATTATCATTCATTTCTAGATTATATATTGCACCTGTCGAGAAGCCAAAACAAAACTCAAATGGGGCCTCATCAAGGCACAGGACTTAAGTGTACCCATAAATCCTTTCGGAGCCTCTCAACAGAAGGCAAAGTCGAGTCGAGTCTGGGTCTGAGTCTGAGTCTCTCTTCGAGAACGTGACTTTCTCTTATGTATGTAGTATGTGTGAGGACAACGACTGCCGCCGCCGCTGAGTGGAGTGATAAATTAACGCATTAAAGCGGAGGCTCTTAGCCCCCCAAGGCATCATGGGGGCATGGCATGGCATGGCTCGATGTCCTACTGCTTTTAATAACACAAATTGCAATCGAATCCAAAATAAAGAGGAACGAAAACGGAATGCGAAATGAGACACCAGAAAACGTTAACTCGATTTGTTGAGAGGCTGCGTGAGAGGAGAAGCGGAGACAAAAGTTAAAGCCTTTGCATATATGAGCAAAGACTTGCATTAAATATTAACGATTGTTGGGAGGGACACTCGACTCTACAGAGAAAATGGCCACAGAATTCTCTCAGATAGATAGAGATAGCAAATAGTCAGAAATAGTGGGCAAAATGACACACAACGAGAAACTGCTATAAACTACAGATAGAGATACAAATAGTTGCCTTCATCAAACAGCATTTACCGAACCGATACGGTTGCCTGCCACTGTCCGCTTTTTATACCCGTACTCGAAAAGTTAAAGGGTATATTGTATTTGTGGTAAAAGTGGATGTGTGTAACGCAGAGAAGGAAACGTTTCACACCTCATAAAGTATATATGTATATTCTTAATCAGCATCAATAGCCGAGTCTATATAGCCTTGTTTTTCCGTCCGTCCGTCTTGTTTGTCGCCTAAATCACAGAGACTATAAGAGCTAAAGCAACCAAATTTGGTTTCCAGACTCACACAGAAAACCCCAAAAAAATCCGAGGTGAAAGGTAAAACTAAAATTCTGCCATTTTTGGGGACTTTTTTTAAAAACACGCAATGTTCCCTGTTGACGCCACAGTGTGGAGTATTTCTGGGTGCAAGATTTCTTGCAGTTTATTACTGATATGGGATTTTCTATATAAATTTGAATCTCTAATTCCCCATTCCATCAGATTCCAATCATCCCCAAAATATTGATAATAAATGTAGCAAAAAAAAGGAAAAATGTAAAATATTTTAGAATGCTACATAAATGATAAGCTCACAAATTTATATACTGACTGAGTACGGGTATAAAAGTAGAGTCGCGTCCTCAGAAGCGACTCACACGTTCTTTCTCGTTTTGGCTGTGTGTGTGTGTGTGCACCTGTGTGCAATGAAATCGAAATCAAAGAACATCCCATCCATACAGCAAAATGGACAAACAATAAAATAGTTGGTTGGGCAAATGCACGAGTAAATAAACCAAGTGGACTGTACGAGTATTCGAAATATGTCAATACAGCCCCCGAACTAAGCAAAGTTTAACTACCTCTTGGCACAACGGGCCCTTCCGCAGTTGCCAAATGCAGAGAGAATGTTGGGCTAAAAAGATATAGCGATAACTGAGCGAAGAAGAACGAAGATATAGTGGGAAAATATAAGGAAGGGAGGGGAGCAGAAAACCTACAACCAACGTACAAGCTGCAACTTCTGTTGCCTGCCTCAATGGCTGCCTGGTTTAGTGGCAAACTGATTGACGCCATGTCTTTTGATTTCCCTCGTGTGGGCCTCATCAACGCACTTGAGGAGTGTCGACCCCCCACCAAACCAACCATCATGAGAAAGAGGATGAACTGATATCCCTTTTCCAATGGGCGTGCCCCATATGTGACACTCAATGTGGCATCATTTGATGAACCGAAACTGGGTCAATGCTCAATGGGAAGAGATTGGTAATGGGAAGAAACGAAGAAGAAAAAAGCGATGGATATAGATGTTCAGAGAGAGTTTCTAAATTAAAGTCCCCATGAAAATAAACATTAAAGTATACTTGAGAGAGTTCTTACCTGCTGTATAACCTTTTCTGTATAAAATACATTATCCTAAAAATCCACAATGAAACCCACGGCATCAAGCCTTTAATACTCTAAAAACAAAAAATTTAATACTCATAGCTATTTTATGATTATTTAACACACAAATTTGGCAAATAAATTCTGCCCCAAATCAACAGAAACTATTTTAATTTAAATACAGCAATTTTTCAGTCAACGAATTTTCATTGAAACTAAATAATTTCCTACAGTTCCCCCTACCGCGTTGTGTGTGTGTGTGTGTTATTTTGTGTGATAATCTGATTGTAATGCTAAACTGATAAACTGATTAAATTTTGCCAGATACAGAGATGCAAAGATACAAATCAACGTGCTACTTGTTGCGGGGAAAAGTTTTTCCATCTCTCTCTCTCTCTGTCCCTTTGAATCTCGACTGAAATTGCAATGGATACGATGCAAATTCAATAAATTAGGCTTCAATTTACACAGAAACGGGGCAGAACTCACTCTGTAGGCAGGCTAGAAGTGACTTTCCATGCCATCTGTTCGCAGTAATGCAAATATTTGCCTTTGCCTTAAACCAAAATGATTCCAATTTGTAAAATGACAATGCCCAGAGGGGTTTTCGCTTTTCTGGCAAAGGGCGGATGGGTGGAAAAGCGGAAAAGCGAATCCGAAGCAAACTAAACCAAAGTCATCTCCAGGATATTAACACTCTCTCTGCTGTCCCGCCTCGCATTTAATGTCTAATTGCATTTGCATATTCTGATAATATTCCAAAAGGGAAATGAAAGTGGCAAATGCATTCTCCATTCTCCTCATCCGAGATACCATTCCACTTTCCCCACCCCATTGGGTTGGGGGGAGAGGTGTTAACGTAATTCCTAAGCTGCCAACGGAAATTTAATTGCATTCGGGTGAGAGAAGAAATTCCATTTAATTATTGCGATTAACCATAATTATTTATTAGTTTTTGCGTAATCTGTAACATGTGCAGACAATTAGTTATCAAATCGAATCGAATTATTGGCCAACCAAGGAAGACAGTAATAAGCGTGGTTGAGTTGATTGATTCTTGTTGAGATTGATTCCAAGTCCAGTTGGGAAATAAATAAAATATTTGGTACCCACGAAGGGGACATAATAAATGGGATCTCTAAGAGAAAATCGTATAATAATGTTTTATAATTCCGAATATTTCCCTACTTTTAGTTTTCTTCTTTTAATTTATTAAATTTTTTTAATATTTTTGAAAATTTATGTAAAAACTGTGTCTTTGGTACATGCTAACTACATCCTCTTTGACTTTGAGCACTTAGCGCCACTAGAATGCGGCCATAAACGGAACCCTTTCTTCGCTAGAGGTCTCTGGCAAGTTTTACATGAATATGTAGTTTATTTGTAGCAATGTGTAGTTAGCGTGTAGTTACTCCTGTGAGTAACGTCAGCTCTTAGGTTAATATGCAAAATTGAAAGTTCAACTTCAAGTTCAAGGCCCTGAAACTTTCAAAAACGTTTAATTACGGCGAAATAACAGAGGATAATACGAAATTCGAGGAAACAGTTTTATCAGATGATTCTTTATACTAAATATTACGTTTTTACCATCATTTATGATTGGTACTCTCCAGAAGTGGTCCCAATTTTGTATCCAACCTGATGATAGGCCCAAATTTATTGTAAAAAAAACGAGAAGGAACGTGAGTCGCTTCTAGTCGCGACTCTACTTTTATACCCGTACTCAGTCAGTATATAAATTTATAAGCTTATGATTGAAATTTAAAAAAAAATTTTAAATTTTACATTTTTACATTTTTTTGCTACATTTGTTAACTACATCTACATGTAAAATGTAGATAATACATCTAGAACAAATATTCTACATATACCATTTAGATTCTACATCTCCTCCGCTAGGGGTTGCTCGCGCATTGCACAGGGCAGAGTGTGTGCGAGCGAGAAAGAGAATGAACATCGTCTGCAACGCCAGAGGAGGTGGGGGAAGCAACTGAAAATTAATTTCTTCATTCTGGCCATAATAATGATCCGATCTCTACGATACTGCGTTTTTAGTTTTATCGTATCTTCAAAATTGGGGATGCCACAGATTTTCGTCCTTTGTGAAGGCGGAAATTTGCGGGGCGAAATTTTGAAATACACTTGTAGCAGTGTGATATCACATGAGTCTCGAAACAAAATTTGGTTGCTCTAACTCTTATAGTCTCTGAGATCTAGGCGCTCATCAAGACAGACAGACGGACAGACGGACGGACGGACGGACAGACAGACATGGCTCTATCGACTCGGCTATTGATACTGATCAAGAATATATATACTTTATGGGGTCGGAAAATTTTCCTTCTCTGCGTTACACACATCCACTTTTACCACAAATACAATATACCCCTTAACTCTTTTTGAGTACGGGTATATAATAAAAGAACCGACTTCTCGGAGCGATCGGCCCAGGTTTTGTGGAATTTTTTGTATCGATACTATCGATGGTTCCATCGATGTTTTTTGCAGCCCTACTACATACCAAATACCGAACCAGGGAAATCTCGCTAAAAAATCCAACCAATTCTCGAGTCAAACAACTGTTTGTAAAATTGTTTAAATTATTTATAAAACCGACTATAAACCAATAGAAAATGGCCGCTAAAGTAGCAAGCACCGCGAACAAAGTGTTCCAGAACGTAAGTGCCAGTGAATCATTCGCGGGAGCTGTGCAAACAGCTGGCGGCGACAAGTAACCTCACTTTGCGGTGACTCCTACACACATCTTTCCCCATCGTTTCGTTCCCACCCACAGCACGATGATGTACACATTTCCTTCGAGGATCAGCAGCGCATCAATCGCTTTGCGAAGCACAATGCACGCATGGATGACCTGAAGGTGGAGCTGGATGTGAAGAAGAACGAGCTAAAGTGCGTGGAGGAGGCACTGGACGAGATTGAGCTGTTCGATGAGGACGAGGACATTCCCTTCCTGGTGGGAGAGGTCTTCCTGTCACATAAGCTGGGCAAGACGCAGGAGCTGCTGGCAGAGACCAAGGATATGGTCATCAAGGAGATTGGCAGCATTGAGGCCAAGGCCAAGGCAATCAAAGTGGAAATGGACGAGCTGAAGGCCCATCTCTACCAGCGCTTCGGCAGCAACATCTCGCTGGAGAACGACGATTAGGCGCCACCCCACACCCAGTCTTCAGTTGATCACAATTCTCTGGCATTTACCATTTACAAAATAGAGTACATTTAATTTAAACTCAACGAATGCGAATGCGAATGCTCCTTCCTCCCTTTCACTACAGCACTAAGAAGTATATAATCAGTCCGATGACTAGTAACGTGACCAGCATTCCCCCCAGAAATATCTTCCGATCCTCCACCAGCCGTCGCTCTATCAGCTTCATTGTGTGATTCGACAGACCCAGAGTGCTGCCAATCGCCTGGATGCGCTTGTGTGCTCCGCCCAGTGTCATGCGCTGCGATATTAGACTCTCGAGTATGCCACTGCCAGAGGAGATCATGTCGTCCACTCCCCTGTGAGCACCGCCCAGCTGCGTGTGGTGCTGCAGCTCGTAGTCCAGCTGCAGGCACGTCTCCTCCGGTTGTGTGCTGTTGGCACTGAACCGATGGTTTAGCAGCTGCTCACGCTCCGAGATCTCCTGCTCACGGCGGTGCCGGCGATCCTTGGCATGCTGCAGCGATGTCTGCAAGTGTCGCAGGTCGTACTTGAGCTGATCCACGCGAAGCTTCGAGCTCTGGCGCTGCGAGGGCGGCACCTTGAAAAGCAGCACATCCAGGCGGTCGCAATTGCTGGTGGAAGTTGCGAAATTATAGCGGGTGGGTCTATGAATTAGGACTCTAATGACTCACGAATTGGCTTGCGTTATTTTCAATTGGATTGCGTTTTCCACGTCAAGCGCCTCCTGCGTACTAATCTGTCCGAGTCGCTGAAAGGCATGTTCGATTTCCTTGACCGTGTGATTCGTTTGATGGTACAGGGATTCCATGGCGGGTGTTCTTGTCAACAGAGTGCCACCTGGTTGCCAATTATTTATTAATTTTTATTGAAATGAACTCGTTCATTTAAAAAGCTGACGCGTTGCAATTTTGCGGCAGAGCAGCTGTCACAAGTTCGGTATTTTTGGGCTTGTTTGTTTTGGTATTAAACGCATTTTCTGCTTTTACACGAATTATTTGAAACCAGCTGCCATTAATCCACCTTAAATTGTTTAAACAAACTCCCTGTCTAGAATAAGCGTTCTATTAAAGTAGTTTTGGAACATTTTCTACATAAATTTGGTATACTTGTGAAGACTGCAGCCAGTTGCGCCCAACTGGAATGGTTTAAAATTCAATTGGCAAAAATAATATGAACCATTCCTTCATCCACGCAATCAAAATCTTGATCGTGAACGACATGTAATTTAAAATCTCTCTACGAATTACTATTGTTTTTCGCTATATTTTTGACGTCGAAATTGAGTTGATGGTATATTTACGGTATATCGGTATATAATGTAGTATATTTCATAAATTTATTGGTATATTGCGGTATATTTCCGAGGGTCAGACGGTATATTTTAGCGATAAGTCGGCGGTCACACTGTACATAAACCACAATGGCGAATACATCAAGTACCGGCGTTGGTAAGAAAATAATTTGTTAAATTGACAATTTGCAAAGGAATAAACTCATCCAGCACGTGCCCAAATGTACTGGCAATGTGTGAGCCACATTTCTGACGCGTTAAAATCGGGGTTTCTAGCGAAATAAGCGAAAAAACGCCACCCTGTCGCCGTCTCTGCTGCATGGCCCCCGTGTGTGAAAATGGAAAAGAAAGCAGAGGCAAAAACTGGCGACTACAAAAGCCGATAAAAGCTTGGCCGCGAGTGCGGTGTGATTATAATTTCGTATTGGATTGATCGAGGCCAGCCACGCCGCTATGTCTGTTGCCCAAAACGCCAGTTCCAATGCAGAATTTGCAGTAATTTCGCTTCGTGACTTGACAGTTTCGGACGGGTCGGTCGACTACACCCCCCTCGCTCTCTTGCCCGTTGTCGTCAACGCTTGCCCTTTGCTGTGTTCCTTTTTTACTTGTTTTTTTCTTCCTCTTCCGCTCCGCTCCGCACTGCACGGCACTCTGCTCTGTCGCTGCTGCTGGCCAATCTGCTTCTTTTCTAATTAAATTAGCTGAAAATTTCATTTGCTTGAAATTGTTTATGCAAATGCAAAAATTATGTCTGCAATTGGGGTGGGGTGGTAGACGCACTTGACTAGGTTCTACTCCCACCTCACCCTTCCTCTATTGGGATATGTTTTTTTTTTCGTTTAGTTTCTTTTTTCTGTGTTTTTTTTCGTTTCTTCTGTGCTCTCTTTAATGCGTGCGAAAATGCGTACAAAGAGTCACACGGGCGAAAAGAAAAACAAAGCAAAGAGCAAACAACAACAACAGCAGCAGCAGCACGTCCCCATATGACCCCAACCGTAGGTGGTGGGGAGCAGAAAACACGCTGGAACGACGCTGTTGTAGGCCATCATTTTGAGTTATTTGCAAAAAGTTTTCAATGGAAATTTATTATGTCATCGATTTGATTCGAGCTCTTGTTCTTTTCTTGCAGTGGTGCCACGAAATTTCCGCTTACTGGAGGAGCTGGATCAGGGCCAGAAGGGTATAGGCGATGGCACCATCTCGTGGGGTCTGGAAAACGACGATGATATGACGCTCACCTACTGGATTGGCATGATCATTGGTCCGCCCAGAGTAAGTTGTTCCCTCCTCCTTCTGCACACGACCGAAACATTGTTTCCGATTGGAACGTTCTTTCCTGTTGGATACGTCACTTGATAAGACCGATGCACGAGCTGGAGCAGGGGCAGAGGCATTTCTTATCAGTGCTTTCCGTTGGATTATTGACATTTTATCATTTTGATTGCGTAAAATGTGAGAATGTGGCACATTTTGTAATGAAAGCTTACAAATTGCATATCTTCCGACTGATTAGGGTGCTTAATGAGCAGAAAATCTGTAAATATTACAGAGCAGCTTTAAAACAGATGTAAAAGTCAGCGGAAGAAGATGATTTGATGGATTATCAGCCATCAGTAGGGGAAGTACACATGTCAAGGAAATTTTATAGAAGTCCCAGAAGTACTCCGCTTCCAATGCATATCAAA
Source organism: Drosophila subsilvestris (assembly GCA_035043285.1). Classification (NCBI taxonomy): domain Eukaryota; kingdom Metazoa; phylum Arthropoda; class Insecta; order Diptera; family Drosophilidae; genus Drosophila; species Drosophila subsilvestris. Next base: position 3,272,637 of record JAWNNB010001724.1, on the reverse strand, counting down.
TTTACTTTTAGATAGGAATAGATCTATGTATAGAAGTTAGTTTGAAGCATATGAAATTCCATTCACTGTTGGGATCTCTAACACTTTGCATCTCAAAGCTATACAACACCCGATCCTTTTGCTTAGTCTCAACTCATAAATATGCAATAAATATTTGTATAGTCGTGGAATGTTGCGCGCGCCGTCGCGTTGCATGATTCATGGGAGACGGAGACCTCTTCAAAAGCAGAGTCTGCCTGCAAAAGCAAGGCTAAGGGGGGGGATTGGCTGGCTGACTCATCGACACCATTGGCCATGGACGTAATTACAAACCGTTTTAAAGAGTTAAATGGATTTGTGTATAGTGGAGCAGCTCATTAAACTTGGAAATTGGATAATCTTTTGCTTGCAGACACCATTTGAGAATAGAATGTATTCACTAAAGATTGAGTGCAACGAACGCTATCCGGATGAGCCACCCACGCTAAGATTTTTAACTAAAGTTAATATTAATTGCATTAACCAGAACAATGGCGTGGTAAGTATACACACACACACACACACACACACAAACACAACACACAATTGCACAATTGATTCAATAGTATTATTCATTGCTAATTAATAATAATTACTGATGGAACTCCCACCCCCACAGGTTGATCATAGATCAGTGCCAATGTTGGCCCGGTGGAATCGAGATAACACTATAAAAACGATGCTGCAGGAAATTCGTAGGATTATGACCATGAAAGAGAACCTGAAGCTGGCACAGCCGCCAGAAGGAAGCTGTTTTTAGTCGACAACAACCAGCAAACAACACCAACAGCAAAACCCGGCAGCTGCAGAAACAACCAGAGCCAGAGCCCATTTACCCACACACTTACAGCACAGCAAGACCGACCACCAGCAAACAATATCAGCCGGAATCAGCCATGTATGAATCTATCTATATATGGAGGAAAGCTGTGTGTGGCATGTGACATGCGCCTCTGAGGCTGCGGCAGCCGCGTGGAGATGATTAAGAAGATGATGAATGAGAAGCGAGTGGTTATGTGGCCCGTTGATGCTTGCAGCAACGGCAACCAGAAACCAAATGCAAGTTATACTATAAGTAACAAGAACAGCAAACAACGTCACTATTATGGTCGTCGTCCCTTCCGTCATAAACTATGTCATCATGTTTGGTTACTTTACTTCTACTCCCCCAAGCCAGCCAGCCAGCCAGTTCCCCCAACAACAACGATCCTCCCTTCTTAGCTAAGAAAGAAAAGAAAAAATCAGAACAGAACCACAAAACCAGCAACAAGTTAAACAAACAAATAACAAAAAAAAAAAAAAGGCTACGAAAACGAACCGAAATTCAGTTTATTTTATTTATTTTACTCACGCGCGTACACAGAGTTTTGCAACAAAAGAAATTAAATGAAGAGAAAAGTAAAAATCCGTAAAAAAGTAAGCGTAAACGTAAACTAATCGAAAAGCAGAGCAGAGAAAAGTAAAGAGAAACAGGCGCATATATTTCTAGAGAGAGAAAGATGGATGAGCAGCAGCTCCAGCAGCCTGTGGTGTTCTTTGGAGAGGAGATGATGCGTAATTATTGTTTTTTGCCTAAACTAAAAATTTATTAATTATATACATAAAAACAAAATATATATTAATTTAAATAAAACAAGAAACAACAACCAATCGAAGAGAATTTTCTGTAGAGCAAAAGAACTCGAAGGAATAGGAAGCAGCCGGCGACAGTACGAATGTTTTTACTTGAAGAAAAAGTGCGTACAACCGTGCCGTACCCGTACCGCACTGTACCAAACATTTAAGTTGATCTTTTGTGAAAATTATATATACATACAGCCATATATATGCGAGTGTATAGAGAGACACAAAAACCACATACAGACACACACACACTCGCACTATAAACTGATGAGGAAATCGAGCGTATAGAATGAACGATGATTAATATAATAATTTAATTTAAGCTTCTAAATAAAACAATTAATAATCCAATAAAAGAAAGCTCCAACAACCCCAAATTGGTATAGGATCTCTTGACATTTGTTGCTGGGTTGCTCTATTAAAGATGCTTAAACAAATGTCAATTGATTCTGTCAACGCATTCCTTGATTGCTTATTAATTAACTTTACGGCTGAATGAATTAATTGAAGTTATATTTCTGAATTTTACAGAACGACAAAACTAAGGCGATGTCTTCGTTTGAAATACCTGTATATAAAATTGGCAAAGAGCTGAATCAAAATTGGGGAAACTCCAAAAATGTATAGAGATAAATGGTAAGCTGGATATCATCTTCTACTTATGATACTGCCATCGGCAATCAGTTTAGTTGTAACAAACCCCCCAAAGAACTCTCCTTATCCTTACCATATTCCTGCCGTTAAGTCTGATGCCTATTTGATCAGATTTATGACTCAATCAGAGGCAAACCCTTGCAAAAACCGATCCCAAAATTCCTCCTACTCCTCTCCAATGATCCCGAATTCCTGCCCCATATAATTATCTCCGTTTATTTGTCAATTTTATATTTTGTTTAAATACATTATTTGAATTATAGCTTCTATACACAATCAATGTAATATTATCATCCATGGATTCATTTAGCTAGTTTTCCTGCTGCTGTTTACTCTAACTTTACTCTCCCCATTCAATCCTGTCCGTCCGTCCGTCCTCAGATCTCTTTGTGGCATTGGCGATCCCAAGTTGGTTGTTTATTTTTTTTGGTAACTATTTTTTGGATTCAGATCGAATGCGGGTTCTGTGTGGGTTCGGTTCGATAGAGAGAACGATGTTGGTTTGTTCTTTGTGTGTGTTTGTTTTGCTTAAAATTGATTTATCTTTATTAGTCGGGTAAAGCCGAGATAACACTGCAATACTTCGGACCACAATCAAATTCAAACATTTCTACTTCTCCTTGGGCACGAACACGATCTTTCGCGACTTGAGCGAGGACCACTTGTGTCGCTTAATGTAATACGAGACGGCAGTCAAGAAGCCGAGAATGGCAATTACTTTGATCAGCATCTGCTTGCGATCGTCGTGCTCCGGCTCCGAAGTCCACTTGAGGAACGTGGCCACATCCTTGGCCAATTGACTCTGTGTTGGCGGTGTGCCATCCTCGTACTCAATGACCTAACAGCGAAATATGAAATGATTAAGATGATCCTTATCCAATGCTGCTGCTGCTGCTGCTGCTGCTGCTACTGCTGACACTCACCTCGTTGTACAAGACCTGTGCCATGGAAATGGCGCCGCCTGGGAAGTACGGATTAAAGTACTGACCCTCGCGCAGCACCACGCCGGCTGGCGCATCATGGTAGCCGGTCAGCAGCGAGAAGATATAATCCTCGCCACCCTTGCGGGCCGACACGATGTAGCTCAGATCCGGAGGATAAGCACCGTTGTTGGCAGCACGCGCCGCCTCCTCGTTGGGATACGGCGACGGGAAGTAGTCCGACAGTTTGCCGGGGCGGTTGTAGAAGTTGCCGGTATCATCGGGACCATCCCTGACCTGCACGGGAATATATACGGGATGTATTGTGAGTCTCTTCCTTTGCTTGGATTTCTTACCGTGGTCTGCTCGGCCTCGGCCTTGGCCTCAGCTTCGGTGTGGCTGACGCCAACCAGATTGCGGTAGGCAATATATTGCATCGAGTGGCAGGCGGAGCACACCTGCTTGTACACCTCATAGCCGCGACGCACACTGAAAATGGAGGAGGAGAGAGTATATCCAAAGATTAGTAAAGGAAATCCCCAAAAGTAAGCGGGATAATGGTAATCCCTGGGGAAGTTTTTACCTCTGGTGGTCCAGCGAGGAGAACAGGCCCTTGTGGTTCCATGGCTGGGCAGGGGAATGCACCGTGCCGTCGGAGGCATCCACGGACTGCTCCAGGGCGAACAGGAGAGCACCAACGCCGCCGGTAATGGCACCCACAGCGCCAATCAGCTGTTCGCGACACGCACACACAGAGCAGAGCGGAGATAAAGCAGAAAGAGTAAACGCGTTTTGAGGTTAGGTCCGTTCGGCTATTATGAAATGCTCTGCAGATCGGATTGGTGACTCGGGACTTACCTTCTTGTTGCTGTTGGCCCAGCTGCTGGCCGAGGAGAGGTTCTTGGCCTGCAAGGAGAGAAAAATCGATTAGGCATTGCATTCGCCCAGGCAAGAGTCGGTGGCATACGATTTTTCGCACAGAGTTACATAATTGGGTGGTCTACGGGGGCAATGTCACTGCACTTGGGCCAACGGCAATTGCTTATCACTGATGGGAAACACTTTTTCGTTCGATTCGCGCACCCACAATTGCCCTTCGCCCGTTTGCATAGAAATTAAGGGGATATCTTGCCATTTGACATCACTTTTTCGGGGGGCTCTGTCGTCCCCACTGGCTCGAGGGGCTGTGAAAATTTTGTCCCACTGTTGTGCGTTTTACCTGCTGCAGATTCAGCGCTGGCGTGGACTTTAGCAGTCGCAGGCCATGGAATCTTCGCAATGTCGCTGCCATGGTGGCCGGAGTACAATTTTCTGCGTCGTCTGGTCGTGTAAGGAAACTCTAAGGGCAGCGCCAATCTATCTATTCCACTGCTGGCCACTGGTCTCGTCGTCGTCGCTCTCAGATGTTTACTCGCTATGGCTGCTCCTCCACGGCTCTCGCTCGCGGATGCGGACGCGTTGGCGTGGGAAAGTTACCAATTCATCGTATGCCCCGGGGTTGTTTTTGGTATTTTTGTTGGCTGTTTATTTTTTAAAGTTTTTAAATTGGATTCCTGCCTGAGAGCTGTTATTATTATTAATTTCTTAAATTTTCTTGCAACCTGTTGCATTTTATCTTTTTTCTAATTAGATTTCCAACCACTTGATGATTATTTTGATGAGAAACTTTTTTATTCATTTCTTACGTTCTTACGTTTCCCCTCATTATTCTGTAGGATTTTTTTCTTGCGTTTTCATGTTGCCTTCCCCCTCATTCTTGTGTAGCATTCAGTTTCTATGTTTCCTTCCCCTTATTCTTGTTTTCGGAAAGTTATGATTTAAATCAAGTTTTCGACGGATATATAGACTGCGGAATAATTTATTTCATTTTTATCTAGTCAACGGGATTTATTTTTATTGTTTTTGTAGTTTTGTAAGTTAAACAGTCGTTAGTTTCCACAATTATTTTTTATTTTATGAAATTGAGTTTGAATTTGGGACGAGTACAAATGTGTCAGCCCTAGTATTTGGTATATAAAAGTTTTCAGCCCTGGTTTTCCGGCAACGCTGTTTTCAGGGCAGTATTTCAGCATTCGAGTACGGCAACGCTGGAACGCAGCAAAGATAGCAACGGTGGGTATAAACAAATGCGAAGAAAATCCATTCTAATCGATTCCCAGTAATTGCGGAAAGCAGAAAAAGTTGCTCACCGCCGACAGACGTTGGGGAATAAACCAGAGACACAATCAAACGCCATGCCACAGGAGGAAACAGCTGAAATAGCAGTGCCGCAGCCGCAGCAGCAGCAGCTCGATGACGAAATCGAAAATGTCCGAGTGGTGGTACGGACGAGGCCCATGGACAAGAATGAGTTGACTGCTGGTGCACTGAGTGCCATATCCGTGGATAAGATCAACCGGGCCATCACCGTAATGAAGCCGAATGCGACGGCCAATGAGCCGCCCAAGACGTACTACTTCGACAACGTCTTCGATGGCAGCTCCAATCAGCTGGATCTCTATGTGGACACAGCGCGTCCCATTGTTGACAAGGTGCTGGAGGGATATAATGGCACGATACTGGCCTACGGCCAGACAGGCACCGGCAAGACGTACACAATGTCGGGCAATCCAGACTCGCCGCAAACAAAGGGCATTATACCCAATGCCTTTGCCCACATCTTCGGGCACATAGCCAAGGCGCGAGAGAATCAAAAGTTCCTGGTGCGCGTCAGCTACATGGAGATCTACAACGAGGAGGTGCGAGATCTCCTTGGCAAGGATGTGAGCAAGAGTCTGGAGGTGAAGGAGCGGCCCGACATTGGTGTTTTTGTGAAGGATCTCAGCGGCTATGTGGTGCACAATGCGGACGATCTGGAGAATATCATGCGGCTGGGCAACAAGAATCGAGCCGTGGGAGCCACCAAAATGAACCAGGAGTCATCTCGCTCCCATGCCATCTTCTCCATCACAGTGGAGCGAAGCGAGCTGGGCGAAGGCGGAGCGCAGCACGTGCGGATGGGCAAACTCCAGCTGGTGGATCTGGCCGGCTCCGAGAGGCAATCGAAGACCCAGGCCACTGGACAGCGCCTGAAGGAGGCCACAAAGATCAATCTGTCGCTGTCGGTGCTGGGCAACGTCATCAGCGCTTTGGTGGATGGCAAGAGCACGCACATTCCGTACAGAAACTCGAAGTTGACGCGACTGCTGCAGGACTCGCTGGGTGGAAACTCCAAGACCGTGATGTGTGCCACCATTAGCCCAGCGGACAGCAACTATATGGAGACCATTTCCACGCTGCGCTATGCAAGCCGCGCCAAGAACATTCAGAATCGCATGCATATTAACGAGGAGCCAAAGGACGCCCTGCTGCGGCACTTCCAGGAGGAGATTGCCCGTCTGCGCAAGCAGCTGGAGGAGGGCACCCTCCAGGAGGAGACCCCCAGCTCTGAGGAGGAGGAAGACACCGCTGACGATGAGTTGGAAGCGCCGCTGGAGATTGAAATGGAGTCTTCCACTGTACAGGTGGCCGAGAAGAAACCGAAAAAGAAGCGCGAAAAGACCGACGAGGAGAAGGAGGAGCTGGCCCAGCGCAAGGATGAGCATCTGCGCGAGATCGAGCATGCCAAGACCGAGCAGGAGCAACTGCGCAACAAACTGGTGTCCCTCGAGGGAAAGATCCTTGTGGGTGGCGAGAATCTCCTCGAGAAGGCCCAGACGCAGGAGAAGTTGCTGGAGCAGTCCATTGCCGAGTTGGATGAGCGCGAAAAGACGGAGGAACAGCTGCGGGAAACGTTGCAGAAAAAAGCCACCGAACGCATCGATATCGAGGAGCGCTACTCCACGCTGCAGGATGCCAGCACAGGGATCACCAAGAAGATCCACCGCGTGATGCAGATGCTGATGGGCGTCAAGTCGGAGCTGGCTGACCAGCAGCAAGAGCACCAGCGCGAGAAGGAGGGCATCTACGAGAACATACGCAGCCTGTCCCGGGAGCTGGCCCTCTGTGAGCTCGTTCTCAACTCGTACTTGCCCAAGGAGTACCAGTCGATGATCAACCAGTATACGCACTGGAACGAGGACATTGGCGAGTGGCAGCTGAAGTGCGTCGCCTACACGGGAAACAACATGCGCAAGCACATCTCGGCCCACAAGTCCAGCGGCAAGGAGCCGGAGTTTGTCGATCTCTCGCACGTGTATCTTAGCTACAACACCGAAGGCGTCTCCAATCCGATGCGCCAATCCAAGTCGGCCCGGCCGCGCACCTCCGGTGTGCCCCGCCCCACAACAGCACGACGATACTGAAGCCACAACAGTTTCAGTCTCAGTCCCAGTCTCACTCCCAATGGTCCACTGCTAGTCCAAGTCCAGGTTTTAACCGGGCTACGTGCCCAGTTTTGGTTTCTTTTGTTGTTGCTCTTATTTTTCTACGGCTTGAAGTTCATTTGCTCAGCGAGTTTCCGTTTATAGTTTTTAGTTTGTTGTTGATTTATTTTTTAGGCCATACTTTTAGGTTGAACAACGGTGCAATATGTTTACAATTAACATTTATTTATAATTTATTCTATGATAGGACTAAGCAGGAACAAGATTTTACACCCTAGGCACAAATCATGCATAAGAAAGATATTAATGTTGATATGCTTTTGGCTTTTAAATAAATAGCAATATTATATTCAAAAGATTTCGAAATACAGTAAATTCTCAGCAGCAAAACATGCAACAGATTCCTGCGCGACACGGCCGTGCTGCTAAACAAAACTGAAATTTGGCCAAATCATAATAACTGGTTCCATAGTGTAGCGGTTATCACGTCTGCTTTACACGCAGAAGGTCTCCGGTTCGATCCCGGATGGAACCAGGTGGTTTATTTTGTTTTTATAATTTTGTTTTGTCTTCGTTTCCAGTGTTCGCATTTACTAGCAGCAAGAGCTATACAAATATTTCTATGCTCTCGCTCCCGCTCTCACTATGAACAGATCCGTAGCAGAGCCGTAGCCGAACAACAAAAAAGTATTCGCCCTGCTCTGCTTGTAGTTTTTCGCCTGATATGCTACAGCAGTAGCAAAAGCAGAAAATTATATGATGTGCTCTACGTAGCCGGAGCGGTAGCTGAACAAAAAAATGTCCAATGTATATTCGACTAAAGAGTATGCTCAAGGGCAAGCTGCACCTCCCTTGGTGATGAAAAAAACAAAATAAACCACCTGGTTCCATCCGGGATCGAACCGGAGACCTTCTGCGTGTAAAGCAGACGTGATAACCGCTACACTATGGAACCAGCTATTATGATTTTGCCAAATTTCAGTTTTGTTGTCTTGAGTTCTAACACAAGAATCCGTCAGAATTAACAGAACATTCGTATTTAAACGATTTTGTAAACTGGGTTTTGTCGGTCTTTCACATATTAAAATACTCCAGTAATTTTGGCAGGGAATGCTGCTCATTAGCATAAGCAATTAAATGAAATAATAATTTAATAAATTTTGTTGTGCAGTTGTTGGCAGCCATTTGTTTGGTTTCAATTTCTTCCGCTCAGGTGGTACATATTTTGATACGGAATTTGGTCGGTGCAAAGCGGCGGTGGCTGCATAAACGGAGTATTATCATATGAATTAGTTACCAATTGAGGCGTAAAGGCAATTGAACTGAAATAAGTAACTATTGCAAGAGAGCTGCTTCCTGGTAGTTTATGCCTTACCTTTGTATAAATACACCTTGTGGGGAGGCTCAAAAAACATGCAGAGATAAGAGTGTGCATTACTGTATTACTTTACTGTACGTTTCCGTTACGGTGTATTTATTTGGGACTTTGAGTGGGATTTTCGCATTCTAGTTCAGCTAATAACTTGACAAATTCCCCTTCATCCGGCCCTCTACACCATGACTGTTATCTCTTATCGCGGGCACGTTTTGTTTGCTCTTTCCGATTGTGATTCCGTCTGATGGGAGGTTTTTGGGGGCGGGACCACATGTTCGAAGTTTCAGAGTCAAGAGAGCGTTGTGCGGAATTGTCTGTCTCTGTCTGACGTCACGAAATAACTGTTTAATTTACATATGCATGTTGAAATCAATTCGCTACGATCAAAAGAGAGAGAGAGCGAAGAGCGCATCGACTTGGAGAGAAAGAGACTAATTAAACCATTGAGTGAAACGTGTGAGAGTCATACACAGTCCTACCTGAGCTGGGTTAGGCAAGGGTTTGTGTCAAAGTGATTTAAGTTAAGTTTCTCTTCCAATTGTGTCTCTTCACATCTTACTGTAATCAGCTAATAAGCCAGCTTCTTAAGCCGTTTTGCACAGTGTAGTTGAGTGTGAAACGGAAACCGCAATCGCAGTTAATAGTAAAAACCCCTTATCTTGTTGAGTAGTGTAATCTCACACATTCTGCTAGCATAGCATACCACTCAAACTCTCACGCCAGACAATCAGGCAAGCAATCAAGTTGTTCTCTCTTCTGAATTCTCTTTGAGTCAGACACAATATTCACGATGATCGTTCGGTGCCGATTTTCGACGTTTATTTCTCTTTTACTCATCGCGGCAATCGGAAGGAAAAAAACGTACATAGGTGCTTTTATTTCGTACATTTTAGTAATTTGTGTGTGTTTTTTCGTGTTCAACGTGTACGAGTATTTATTGTTACTGTACAATTGTACAATTTCCGACGGCTAAAAATACATACAAAACAGAGTAGCGGCCAGCTTTCGGAGTGTAACTAAAAAAGCGCCACGTTCTCGCGTTCTACAAAACTCTGCCCACTACAAATACACACAACACACTATATATAATTAATCTAAAACAAAAACCGCATGGCAACAACTATCCCAAACAAATTCTCAATGAAATAAAACTATAATTTCAAGCGAAATCAACGTGCATTTGTTATAAAACAAACGCGTGCGAATTGTCCAACGGCAAAAGAAGAGAGAGAAATCGAAAAAAAGTTTTATCTCACATCAGTGCTTTTCCAATGTAGCCCTTCACGCTTGATTAACACGAGAGCGTTGTGTGACTATATAGCAGTTTCGTGTTAAATATCTCAAATCATCGTACAAAGTGGCCGACTATAGCAAATATCCAAAGAATTCTCCTTCATACCATACCACACATTTCCCAGCAGCAGCAGCAATCACGAGCCATTTCAATTTCCCGGTAAGTTGTCGTCGATCTCGTTATCGAATATGTATGTATATAGAATACACCCGTTTCCATCGAGTGTTAAGTGTTAGTGTTAACAGTGCCATTTTTAAGGCTCTCCGATTATTGATTATTGACCTCGTAATAATTTAAAATCCAGACAAGAAACGGCGACGCGCAATATCTGTTTACTGGCAAAAAAAAAAGCAAACCGAAATAGGGTCATCATTATCATCATCATCTGATGAGAGAGAGAGAGAGACACAGTACTATCTACATATATAGGGGTGATTCTCTCTCTCTGTTTAACCACAGCAACCACTCTTTAGAGGATTTCTTGGTACTCTTATCGGGAGGGCGGTTTGCAGGGTAAATCCCCATGGAAATTGTCTATTTTTAGTACATGTTGCCATTCCTTTTCATAGATTATAAAATATCCGCCTCAACATGGCCGATATCAGCTAGACCTTGTACCTGCCCTCTGGATGTGACTCATTTCGTTGAATAACAACATTTTCCAAGATATTTGTACGAGTCTGACAGACATGCGGAACAGGACAAGATCACATGGGGTGTTGGGCAGAAGGCAGAAAGGCAGATGAATCGTTGACATCGGTGAAGACCCCGGACAAACACCGGAGAGACACATCTCCCACACGAATTTCACTCCGGTTGAAGTTTGCCAAATAAACATGCCATATAAAATGGCCAAGACGCAGGGGCATCCAAAAATACGTTGTACTTGATGTATTTACGTAGAAGGTCTGACTGTCTGTCTGTCCGTCTGTCTGTCCGTCTGTCTGTCTGGTTTAATGTCTTTTCCGCTGAAAGATCTGCCTTATCGTTGGGGCTAGATAACATATGATTTTGCCAAAAGATACCAGTCCAAACCAGTCAAACAATATCAAAATTTGTGACAGTTTAGTTCAGGTCTTACACCACACAGATCGTGCACTAAGCAAAGACTTAAAAGAGTTTCGTTCCCAGCAAAATTAAAACCGACCATTAAGTGTTTTTTTTTGTCAGCCAATAAAAGTAAGAGTTCAACCTCAAAAGCCAATGGCCTAAAATACAAAACTCCACAGTAAAAAAAAAACCCCAAAACGAGACCAAGACAAAAAACTTCTCAAATTACCTTCAAAATCGGTTGAAAGGGGAAGCTAAAGCAAAGTGTCTGCCTAGCAACACAACAACATAAGTTGGAGTTGAAAGGCTGGGAGACTGTGAACTGTAGACTGTAGACTGGGCATGCGCGGCGGCGTCTTCTCAGGCTTCTCCTCTTTCCCCTGCGTCTCTCGGCGTCTGGATCGCAGCCCATCAGAGCAAACAAATAAGAGGCAATGAAAACTATTAAAGCAACAACATGAGGCACACATCCAGAGTGGCAGAGAGGGAGATAGAGAGAGAGGCAGGTCTTTCCAAGAAGTGCTCCGGCAGCCAGGCAGTCAGCCCCATTGTGCGACAGACAAATGAGGTCAAAATCCTTGAGGTTCTTGTCCTTTTCTGGCTTAGGCTTGGTCGTCGCGACTGTGGGATTTCTGTGCAACAGGAATGTTTCGTGCAGCAGAACAGGAAAGGAGGAAAAAAAACGTATAAAAGTAGAAGGAGAAACAAGACTGTAGATCGGTTAGCAGCCTCCTACATATTTCTACCTCTGTGTGGACTTGCTCTGTGTGTGTGTGTGTGTGTTTGTGTGTACTTTGATATTGACCGACAATTGTCAATCAATTGCCGCTTGGGTCAGGCCAGATAGAACGAGAGACATAGAATAATATATTTATACAGATATGCAACAGATTAATCAAGGTTTTTCCCCTTCCCATTTCCATTTCCATTCCCACTCCCATTGTGCGACTTATGTAAATGAAATGTCTCTGGTACACACAGAACTTGTCGCCATTTCAATTCTCAATTCATTTCAATTGAGAGCAGACCAAGAATTTGATTGACCCCACATAACACAGACAGACAAAGACTCAGACTCTTATCAATTTGTGAGAGGCAAAGAAAGTGAAATGCGCGTCAGGCACACGCAAGCTTTTCATGGGGAAAACTCATGTTGCACTACCCACGACAATTGCGCACTGATGAAAATGATGGGACAGCCGCTCAATTAAATGTCAATTCTAATTGTAAAATGTTGTAGCTAAGCGGAAAGAAGTCCCACAAGTCGGTCAACAACAAGTGCAAAGTGCATAGCCCAAGTGACCCCCAAAAGAGAGTTTCTTCTTTGGGAGAGAGATTATGGTTATCTCCCTGAGAAACGTCTACATATGGATCTCTCCCTTGCTACCCTATCTCTCTCTCTCGCTCTGTCTCTCTGGTGTGTTGGTAGCGTAGCGGCCAAGTTCAATAGAACTTTTGATCGTTAAAACAACGCCAAAAAAAAAATAAAATTGCACGAAGACTGCCACGATTTTCCCCGCATTCGCATTTGCCATTCGGTGGTTGCTTCGTAAGTAGCTAGAAAAACCCGAAAGCCGAAAGAGCCGAAGAAAAGCCCGAAAAAGCGCCCCCGTCCAACATTTTCGGTGGGAACGTCAAGGCATACGGATCGGTACGAACCAGACATTGTACATACATACGAGTGTATATTCAGAGAGAAAGAAAGATCAACCTTTGACGCAAAAGGAGGATTCCGTTTAAACGTATATTCGGTGCAGATTTATCCGGTTTTCCCATTAATTTAAGTCGCGCGCGCACTTGACGAATTTCCAGATAATTGCAGTTAATTGGAATAACCAAATAGATTTCTTCGGTGTGTGCGGAACTAAAACTCAAGAGGTTTTTGTGTGCCGAACCCCCCACAATTTAACAAAAGAGGTAAATGAACCTGTCATTCTGTGTGGGAGAGGGTTCTGTCATAACTGGTTTGGGTTGCATCATTATCAAAATTTCAAAGCCGATTAGTGAGCGGTTTTGTTCTTAAGAATTATAATATAATTCTTCCCCTCTCTCTCTGACAGGGGAAGAAATTACAAAAAAAGTGTAAAGTAAAGAAACAGTAGAAAAAACTAAAAGAACAAAGAACACGAACAGCTCCTAATAAATAACTATAAAAATTTGTTTGGAACACACAAGCAAATCTCCCTGCAATGTTTACAAAACTTAAATGCAAAAACAAACAAATGGATTAAAGAATAGAAGAAACAACAATCATTATATAAAAATCAAATTTATCTAAAGGTTTTCACAATGGGATTATATCATTTCGATTGTAGTAGAAGTTTTCCCAAGGGAAACAATCTAAATATGTATTCTTGGCTGATTCCCTGACAATTTGCATATATGTATGTATGTAGATTGTATTAATTAAGAGTTTCCCGCTAATTCCACCCCATAGATAATCATTATCTATACATATGCATATTTATATACTATATTTAGTGAATATATTCTGATTAAATTGATGCCTGATCATTCACTGAATCGTTGGCATTCGATTAGAGAATGTGCTCCGAATGGGAATGGAATATTACGCCTCAGGTTTCAGGCCTTCCCATACCTTTTGTTAAACTGTCAAGTCAATCACGTTTGCTTGTCTGGAATTGAATTGAAGTCAGGAGGAATAGCCATCGGATGCCATGTCCACGTGTTTGATATCATAAAAATTCAGTACGAATCAGAATCACAGTCCCAGTCGAGAGAGTCTATTTTCCAGACGTCGCGACGCGACGCGACGCGTCAAGTCAATGTCTCGTCTGGCCATCCATCCATAACTCAAGACAAGTGTTTAGTCTCCTGCACAGTCTGCCTGCGGATTCTGTTAACTCTGGAAATGTGCCATATCCACAAAAGATATCCAAGTGTTGCTGCCTGCCATCCGATATTACCAGAGCCATACAGAGAGGAGGGGCATTTGCATAGCTGACTCTGGACTTTTGTACTTTGTGGGCGCATCAGTTTACTCCGGGGGGATACGGGATTGGGGAATCGGAGGTCTTATCATATCTGTGGCGACGCGTGGCAGCAGCCAAGTAAGCAGTTTTTTTTTGTTTTCTGTTAACCCAATTGATTGGTTCATGAAACCTGGCCACTGGTCTTCATTTTGCGCACAGTCGACTGTTTTTTTCTTTTCCTTTTTTTTTTTTGTTGGTTATTCATTGAGACATTCCCACATTCGGAGACCCTCTGTGGAGGGTATACAAACACAAAGTATTTCCTATATCACTCACGTGGCACATGAAGACACGTACCGTCTACCGCATGCCACATATGGCGCCGCGCTGAAAGTTCTTGGAAAGATTATGAATTTTTTTTGTTTTACTGCAAACTTAACAGAAACAAAATAAAAAAGTACATACTATGTACAGCTATGTAGGTTGATTTCTGTTGTTTATTTAGTTTATAAATCTTTGAAAAATGATGGGGAATTTAATTTATGGCTAAAGATCCATTATGCTTGAGGTAGAGACTATAATCGTTAGAATTTATTATATATACTCGTACTGCTAGAGGAAAATCCCCTTTAAAAATTATGGAAATATATCTTATCTGTGGGCTCTCTGCCTAGACTACCGATTGATTGAACTTGTGTTCTTATTGTGCCAAAAGGTAGACATGCTTCTATCTAAATATGTCCACTCATAAATATGTATGTATAGTATGGAACCGCGCGTAATCTTATCAATCTATTTTCCTCCATTAGTGACAGTTTCAGGTCGGGTAAACGATAGACAGGGTAAACTATTTGCTCTAGGCTATAGCTTGATTGAACACTATCTAGTTCAGTAGCTCAGACTGGAATACAGAATTGAAGTACAGCTAAATACTCGTACTCTAGACTAAACGTAAAAACAACTGTGTTTAAACAGCGATAATAATGATAATCGGCGTTAAGTAAGTTAAGTGAGCCGCAAAAGACGTCAGTGGGATCGTATCCCACTCGTATTTTTAATGCTACCATTGCTACTTTAGACAGTTTTGTGTGTTCCATAGCATTATAACGCTAATTCCTGACGTCAATCCCCTGACGTAGGGAGGAGGAGTGTACTCTGCACTCTGAACGTGGGATTCCCCTTGTGAACTGCATGATACCTTTTTTGACAGCCTTCTGGCCTTCTTGGAGGGCAATTCCATTAAGTCTGCTGTGGATTTTTACCTCTAATAGGTATTATTATTGTTTCTTTTAATGAATATAAACTTGTTCCATTGATATTCGTACGATTGATGTGTGTTTTGAGGTTGCTGCTGCTGCCATTTTCACTTCAAACTTGATTGCTGTTTATTTTCACAGACTGAAACTGAAAATGAAAATGGCAATGGCAATGGCAATCGAAATGAAAAATGAAAAATGAATTTCTGTTTTGCTTTACCTTCTCCTTTTTACTTTCCTTGCATGGAAATTGTTTACATTCCTCTCTGTCTTGAAAATCAAACCGAACATCTACCAGGAAAATGACTCACTTGGAGTGGGGATCTAGGGATTACTTCATTTAAAGTCAGGTGATGGAAACAGGTGATTGGAATGAATAGCAGTTTGAATATATTTTAGCCAGTAGAAAGTTTCCAGTTTCGGTTGCTAAGCTAAATACAGCAAAATGATTGATGGACGAACCTCCCTCCCATTTAATGAAGAGTTGAACGAGTTCGTTGGATTTTGTTCTCCTCCACCCCCCCCTGTCATTCATTTGGGTTTTACGACTCAATAACCAATACCATAATTCCCCTTCATTGGCAATGACTCCCACAGCAATGAGACACAGACACAGAACGACCACCAATCAATTAGCATGGTCATATATCATATCAAATAACTGCCACGATCAACATTTTATGACACAAACAAATTTCAGAGCACATCACACGCGTGCTCGTGTGTCCAGCTCGTGTCCAGCTCTGGTCCAAAAGTAAACAAAGATACAGACTCTGGTGAGACTCTGGGGACCCTTCTCTGTGGACATTGTCGGCGGATATGAGACAAATCACAAGACGACGCGCGACCAATTGGATAAATAAATAAAATTTAATCGAAATTATAAGCGCCACAGACTAAACATAATCTTTAATTTTTTTGTTTCCGTTTCATTGCAGTTCTTCAAATGGGTTGACTTGTGATATTGCAGCTTCCTGGACCCGGGAAACAAAAGGTAAGACAGCTCAAGATCATTTAACGTCGCCCCTCTGTTTACATGAGGATTATATGGTTTGCATTCGGTTTATACAATTACATTTAGTACTACGGATGAATATCCATTTATTTTGGTTAGAATCTTCCATTCCATTTTGTAAATATTTAGCGCCTTCAGACATTTCCCGACGCATGCAAAAAGCAAAATAAAAACCAGATATGTATTATTTGGTTTATGTAGTACTCGTAATAGCCATCAATATAGATTGTTATTTGTATTTACCCGCTGACTGACTGATGCTATAATACCATTCGATTTCCTTTAAGAAATTTTTGCAAAAAGAATTTGCCTGCCTGCCTGCACACGTGCCAGACGAATGATATTGTGTTTTTTTAGGTTTCGTGATATTGCTTTTAGTTTGTTTTTAATATCGAATCAATTTTGGAATTTCCTCCCCACACAATTAGAGTCTATGTGGATTGGGCAAGAGCTTTGAGGCCAAATAGAATTTAGAGTCGATTATTTATAGATGGGGCGAAAAGCAATCTGGTTTTGTAATTAGAATGCTGTTTATTAGCTTACCCCGTGGGACAAAGGCAAAGACATGCCACCATATACCCACCACTAGATAAGCAAAAGTAAACTTGCTTCAAACACTTTGCCCTCTGTGTTTGGCACGATCTTGTGGATACTTTTATGATGTACTCGTAGGTAGGGGAACCGCAGATGTTCTGCTTATCTTCGACCAACACTCTGTTAACCAATTTAACCCAGCTCAGCAGTGGTTGTGGCTGCTGGTTTTTTTGCCATAAAGCAAGTAACATTCCAGCCATAAAATTAATTTATTAGTTTTACAAATGCTTAAAATTTGTTTATCCAAGGAATGGCATTCCGTTTGCCAAAAAAAAAAATCCAGCGGAAAATCTCACAAGGGAAAGTGTGAAATAAACATACATACGTATACAATAGATGGCTGGATGGGATCAGATCATCGTTGAGTGGAAGAAAGTGGATAAATATTAAAACTGGTTCAAGGGTAAAATAAAAAGGGAAACTCTCAGACGACTATACTACATATATGTATATGTATATGAGTGGGTAATAATTCTGTGGATGAGCAGATCAAAAATATTCCAAAATGTTGTTTACTATGGATGGAAAAATGAGAAGGGGATTGGGCGCTGCGCTGAATAAATATTTAGACTAAATGGACATTTAGATGGGAATGATTTTTCTTTTTTGTTCAATTTAATAAATATTCTTATAGTTTTTCCGTTATCTTATTAAATTTTGATCTGTTTTGGTTCCAGGGATAGAGCTTGAACCTCAAAAGACATAGCCCAAGAGAACATCAGAACACCATCCATCCACACATCCATCCATAGGATACGTTACCAAACAATAGACCCAATTGAACTGTTTGGAATCTCTGCAACACCAATGAACCACTCGGCCACATCGCTTTACAGCGTGGCCACCATCTACAGCTACAGCACCTGCTCCTGCTCCTGCTCCTGCACCAAAACCTGCTCCAGCTGCAGCTTCTGCATCTCCCAACACGCTGGCCAACTGATTCGTCAACGTTTTGGCCACTCGTACGCAGCACGCGCCGATCTCAATTATAGCCAGGAATACTGAAACTCCACTGATCCTCCTACTGCCCACTGAAGCGATCGAACGCGTGTGATATATAGACCATTTCTGTTTGGATTAGAATCAGCCTCACGACGGCCGGAACAATGCTTAAAGTTGTAGGTGCATCATGGCAGAAAACACGGATAGGGACTTACATACTCATCGGAGCCGGTTTACTGGTGATTGGTGCCTTCTTCATTGGCTACATGGATCGACCCGAGTATGATGGGACCTACTGTGCGACGGCATTCTGGACAAAGCAGGTGGGCTTTCAAATTGAGAACTGGAAGCAGCAGAACGATCTGGTCAACATACCCAAGGGTGTGGCTAGGATATGCTACAAGGATTCGGTATACGAGAATGGGTAAGATCTATGACTAGAATACATTCAACTGATCATGGCTAATAAATGTTCTCCTCCTACTTTAGTTGGGCACAAATTGAGGTGGAGACGCAGCGATCGTATCCGGATTGGGTGCAGGCCTATGCGGCGGGCATACTGGAGGGCTCCCTCACCTGGAAGAACATCTACAATCAGTGGGCCAAGTGAGAGACATTCAGCAAACGAGTGGATCAATCGATTGTAATTGATTTCTTTGCTTTTTAGTACAATTTCCTCATCCTGTGAGCGAGATGAGAGCACCCAGAAGTTCTGCGAGTGGCTTAGGGATCTGCTGACGACCAACTTTGAGCATCTGAAGAAGCAGGCAGCCATCAGGGCCGAACACGATCACTACTGGCATCAGTTGCATCTGTTCTTCAATCAGCTGGAGGGCCTGGAGACGGGCTACATTCGGGGTGCGACGCGTGCCCGTTCGGATCTGGAGGAGGAGATTCCATTGTCCGATTTCCTGCTGATGAATGCCGCCGCCGACATACAGGACCTGAAGATCTACTACGAGAACTATGTGCTGCCCAACAGCACGGTGCAGGAGGAGGTGACGGCGGCCAGTGATCAGCCCAAGAACTTCTTTCTGCCCAGCGCATCGATGCTTACGCGAATCATCCAGCAGGAGCAGTCGCCGCAGACGCTGCAGCTGCTCTTTGGCCACAGCACTGCGGGCAGCTACTCCTCGATGCTGCGGATACAGAAGCGCTACAAGTTCCACTACCATTTCTCGCCCAATCAGAGGAGCAACACTGTGCCCGGCGCGGACATCACCTTCACCGGATATCCTGGCATTTTGGGCTCCACCGATGACTTCTATGTGATCAAGGGCCGCCAGGTGCAGGCCATAGTCGGCGGCGTGGGCATCAAGAACGAGAATCTGGAGCTGTGGAAGTCGGTGGACACGAAGGATGTGGTGCCGCTAGTGGCGCGAGTAATGGCTGCCAATCGCATTGCACAGAACAGACGCACCTGGGCCAGGGCCATGGCCAGGCATCCCGCAACCGGAGCCAAGCAATGGATCACCGTCGACCTGAACAAACTGGGCGTCCAAGATAATCTGTACAATGCTCTGGACACCGACGACAAGCACGACGATGCCCCTGTGGCGCTCAATGACAAGGATAAGGCGGCGATTCAGTCGCGTCACGATCAGCTGAAGGACATGGTCTGGATTGCCGAACAGCTGCCGGGTCGCATGTTACATCGGGATGTAACCCAGAGTTTCCTTGTGGCCGGCAACACCTCGTGGCTGGCCAATGGGCTGCCGTACCTCAAGGAGACCCTGGAGGCAAGCGGCGTCAACTACAGCGACGACCAGCAGTTGTCTGCCGCCGATGAGGCAGAGCTGACGAACCTCGAATCGGTGGACAAGTACCTGCGCACACACGGCTTCCGTGGCGATCTGCTGGGCGGCGAGGAGTCAATTGCCTATGGCAACATCGACCTCAAGCTCTTCTCCTACAATGCTCGGCTGGGCATGAGCGATTACCATGCCTTTGCGGGTCCCATATTCCTGCGTCTGCAGCATGTCCAGGCCCGTGCTCTGGATGAGGACAGCCAGGAGGAGGATCAGCAGCAGCAGCAACAGCAACAGCGGGATCAAAGTGATCCAGGTGTGCCCTCTTCCATTGGCGATGAGCGTCTCAGTGTGACCATCGATGATGCGGCCAGTCTGGCCGAAATGGAGCTCATTACGGAACGTCGTCCGGTGCGAAATGATATGCGAGCGATTGCCATGCGGCGTATAGGCAGTGGACCCTTCAAGTGGTCCGACATGAATCCCATCGAGGACGGTGGCCACGAGGGCCATCCCGATGAGTGGAACTTTGACAAGGTGTCCCCCAAGTGGGCGTGGTAAGCGCTTTCCAAATACAATCTGCGGAGAAGGTGCCACCCCCACAGTAGAATTGAATCGAATTTCCCAAAGTCTCAAAACCTCATCCCCATTTCCCCCCCTCAATCCCTCCAATTCAATCCAATCCCCATCCAGATTCAGGAATTTGTGTATAGACATCGTATCGTTCTGTGTGTGTTCCTAGCTGGTAGTCCAAGTTTATCCAAGTATCTTACGTCCATAGCCATGTAGTGAGTGTCTACTGTACTTATCTGTGCATGTACTTTTCGGGGTCCAATATGTCAACTGTTGTCTTCCACATTTATATACATATTTTTTTTGTAGTAATTTTTTTTAATTAGACACAAAATTGTAACAATATTTTTTTAGCAGAAAATTTTTTTGTACCCTAGTAACTTTATAAAAAAAATATACGCAAAAGAAAACACTGAAAGTACCATATTTTTTTATATACAGAGAAATTAATTAACTTAAACTTAAGAAACATAAGTTTTAAAATGAAATTACAATAATATTATTTAATTTTTGTAATAGGTATTCGAAATTACGATATATGCTGAAAAAGCATTCGATATTCGCGCAGCGTGTAATGCAACACTTCGAAACGTGCTCCGAAATTCGAAATTTTCTAGCCAAGACTGCAACCTGCGAAAAGAGGAAGTAGTAAAAGCTTTTTGGTTGAGAAATTGAATTGTAAGTTGGAAATTGGTTATCTAAATTTGGTGTTTGGATTGGAAATTTGATTAATTTTTCAGAATTACTTATAAGTATTTTCGGACAAGGTTTTATTTTAAGTAGGTATTAATTAAGACAAGTCTCAAGATTAAAAGATCATTCGAGATCCCGTTATCAACGACAAGCACCATTCGAAATGTATCCAAAAGCCATTCATGTAGCCGGGACAAACATCTGTCGAAACGTCCTGCATATTTCGAAATCGAATCGTCTAGCCAAGGCTGCAACCCACGAAAATAAGAAGCATTTTGAATAAGAAACTGATTTGTAAAAACTTACGAAGAGCCATCTAGTAACTTAAAAGCGAAGCTCTGGAGTGGACAGCTTTTCGGCGCTGTCTTTACCATTTTTAGTTTCTACAAAATTATAAGTCTTGGGCCATTGATGCTGGTCTTCATACCCCCCTTCTCATTGATATGTTTTTATATCGCCCACTCAGTGTTCACTCATCCGAAACTTGTCCAGTAGTATCTCTGTGGTTTCGCTCCCGCTTCCCGCTCTCATTTGCTGCGCCTGGCTGCAATTACACGCACCATTCATGGCGAGACGGGGATGGGTTGGTGGAGGATGGGGACCGCAATAAAATACGAGAGGGAAACTTGTCAAAAACAATTCGTAGAAGCCCCGCACCAATTACCAAACTCAAATAGATCTATTTCGAAATTCAATTTGCTCTTGTTCTCGTGCATCTCGCATCCTCGCATCGTTCTCCCGGGCAGCCAACAAACGAGGCCAATTACTTTAAAATATTTCGTCGAGCAAACTTGGTCGACAAGTTTCAAAAACACAGACAAAAATAAAAAAGGAACAGAAAAGAGGTTCGCTCTTTTGTCTCAGTCTCAGTCTCAGTCGGGGGGAAAAATAGAGTAGAGAGTTGTGGAGAAGAAGCCAACAAGCTAAGCAGAGCAGGGAGCAGAGCAGGGAGCAGAGCAGGAAGCAGGAAGCTGGAGTGCAGGAGAGAGAGCGAGAGAGGGAGTGTGGTGTGGTGTGGGCCAAAGAATAAAACAGAAATCCCTTTTATGCTTTGATTATGGTAATTTTGCGATTTGTTTTCATTGCAGTGAAACATGCAATTTTCCTATATACATATCATACATATATATTAGAGTAGAATATAGTATATATTATGCTATACATATATACATATATATAGCGAGGGGGTGAGGGGAAACTTTTGAGCTCTATTTCTGGTATGCAACTGCTTTCGCTTGACAAAGAGTCAGTCGCCAATTTGCATAAGTTGTGCCCCGGCAAGCAGGCAAGCGAAAAGGAATTACGGCAATATATTTTGCATACATTGCATGGGGGTGGTTGGAGAGGGGGAAGAATGCAAGTGGAAGTACAGGTCCATTCTCTCTTTATCCAACTATGGGGCTTATATGATTTACCTGAATTATGGCCGCCATTGAATTCGTCTGTTGACCTCCGGCTAATTTATAAACGTAAATTTACTTTGATGCTAATGACGCTGCTGCCCAAGGCCCAGCCCATTGTCATTTACAAACAATAATCACGGCCCCGGGCCCTCCCCGTATACGCATTGATAGTTTAATGTTGATATATCAATATCCATGGCAAAGATGCATGAAAATTAGTGCATTTGCTCAAGGCTTGCCCCCCGCCCGGCACTTTCCACTGTAAACCTCAATTCGGTTGGCAGGTGTTGGCGTTGTGCAGGCACAGTGTGATTTATGGTTTAGCCACGCAATTGCGTACCGCAGCAGCAACAGCAACAACAACACCAACAGCAGGGGACAGGCAGTGACCAGCATTTTTAAATTTCCCCTTCCCCCACTTGGGCCCATATGTGCCACGTGGCGTATGCGTAACATATGCGCGTGTGGCCAGGCACTCTACAGATATCTCTGTGTTTGAATGGAGGCCAGGCCGCTGCGTAGGTGCTTCATTTAATTTTGTATGCGTGTGTGCTGCGGGGAAGTTTTTCATTTTCGAGGATACACTTATGTTGAGTGGGGTAGTTAGAGATGAGGGCAGAGAGCAGAAGAGATGGATGTAGAACAGCAAATAAGGATGGTAATAGTAATGGGCAAATTGGAAGGGGATAGCGATGAGAAATGTAACCAAAGATGGGACTAGCTGGCAGACAAAGATGAGGGATGTGGGCAAACCCAGAAATATACTTAATAATGGATGTAATAAATCACAGAGCAACAATGATCAGAGACGCAGTTCAAATAGAGATGAGAGCTCTTAAAGATATACCTGTGATGGTACTAGCGATGCATCACTAGAGATCCGTCCGGGATGTCACCAGACATCCTAATCGACTGTTGATGATTGGCAACAGGTAGATGGTAGTACTGATTACTGCTAATTTTACTGTCCCATGGCAAGAGAGATGCACTCCAGATTAGTCAATTATTCAAGAGCTAGTTACGAATTTAAGTTAAATTTTACTTTGATTGGCTTGCCACAGAAATTCAATTTACTGAAAGTACAAAACTGTTTGATGAAATTAGTTTTTGGCGACAAACTCTCTCGCCCTCTCTCCCCCAATAGTGTTCTCTGTATCTGTGTGGGTGTGTGTGTTGCTGTACACAGATAAAAGCTCATTCAATTGCTTATACGAGAGGATGATTCCTTGCCCTGTGGTGACATCAGGCAACCAACAAAAACAACAACAATGTACCTGAAGGAGCAGTTAGTCCTCCACACTGGATTTTCACTCCGATTTTCGTATCATGTGGCCAACAGTCACACAAAAGATTCGCTTGGTCAACTTGTTATTTATTTGCTCATTTATTTGTGGCAATTTTTCGTGCCCTTTTTTTGGTATTTTTTTTCCTGTTGGTTGGTCGGTTGGATGTTTGTGTGTGTGTGTGTGTGTGTGTGTGTGAAGCCACATATCAAGAGTGGGTTTTTTTTTTGTGGGTTAAACATCTAAATAACAAATTTGTAAAGCTTAGCAGGCAGCAACAGAGGCGGAAGAGAGAAGAAAGAACTGCTGCCAGGCTGAGGGATGCTAAAGGAAGTAACCCTTAAAGTGACTCTGCTTCCTGCTTAGCCCGACAAGGCCTTGGAATGTCGACTTTAAAGCCATTTTAACCCTTCGTAGTGGCAAACAATGACCAGACCAAACCAAACCAGACCAGAACACAGCACAGTTCAGCCACGCCCCTGCATCCGTCACCGCCCAGAAGGCGGGCGAGGTCGTTGGGTCATCAAATTGAAATGTGAAGCCGGTGGTTTTTGTGTGCTGCTGCTGCGGCATTTCGGATGCGGATATTAATCCAGAAGGGAGGGGGATCAGAGGTCATCAAAGTGTCATTTGCCGCAGCCTCTAATTGCTCTCAATTAATGGAGAATGGTGGTGGTGGATGGGTTTTTGTTCTCTTATTTGAATGAATGAAAAACACTCGGTAGTAGGTAATGGATGAATGATGAATACGGATACGGGTTTGAGTGCTGGCCCTAAAACGTATACAGTACTAGCTCCTGCGATTCCAATAGTGCACTGAAGCCGAACGGACACCCCGAACTCTTTGCGGGGGGAGGAGCAATAACTTTAATGGCTTCTCCCTGCACCTTAAGTCAAACAGCAAAAGCCATAACTCAAACAGACTTCAATGCCAATAAGCAGCTGGAAACCATCTTAACCAGGCAGTCAGCCAGCCAGCCAGGCAGCCAGCAAGCCAGCCAGCCAGAGGGAACAGAAGTAACAGCAGAAGGAGCTGCTGTCGCTCCACTCCAAGTATTATGAGTTGGAAAACAATAAATATTGCCTCAAGAGGAGGCAGCAGAGCATTAGAAATCTGTTACACAGCACACAAGAGAAAGGAAGGGTGGGAGGGAGGGTTGAGGCAGCACGAACTGGAACACGTTCTGCATGACAGTCATGACGTTGACAAAAACAAAGTCATCAACGACAAGTTGAAGTTGGAGAACTGCAATCAAAATTGAACGGAAAATGTACAGTGATGGGTGGCTGATAGGGGGGGGGGGGGGGGGGGGTACACATATACGAGAAGAAAGGAAACAAAGCATCATCGTCTGAGCCGGGCCGGGCCGGGCCGGGCCTCGGACTTGTTTTGCATTTTTCAAGTGTTTGTCAGTGTCCTGGTCCTGGTGTCCTGGTTTATGATTAAAGTAAAAGCATGGAATGGTATAAACTCTAGACTCCCTACATGCACGTATCGAATGCCGAACGACAGGCACGAGAAGACATGGGGCCAGGACACGCCACATAATCCACTCAACCTTTGCTCGAACATCTCTACCATATACCAACACTTTTTTTTTGGCAACTTCATCATTGTGATAAATGAGCTTTTGGCCCCCCGTGACTCACCCCACAACAAACTCAAAATTTTGTTCTATTTTTTTAAATATTTTTTTTTTTTAGTTTGCCCAAAAAACTTTCTCTTACCCGAATTGTTATTAACAACTTTTTTCCACGAGCACACACACATTGAAAAGTTCAAAGCTCAAGGATTTATACCACATCGAAACTAACAAACAAAACTTTAAACATTCCCATACATTTCGGTGGGGTTGTGGGGGGGGGGGGGGGGGGTACGGGGAGGCCATCAGTATCGTCATCTGCTGGGATGCAAATGTTTGACATGCAGCCATCGGGACGAGTCGGGTTGGGTCGGTAGTAGATTCTTTTAGCGCTAACTGTGTACCACTTGGAGCTGCTAGGTTCCTGCTAGCTCCTGCTGAAGCTTCATCTTCACAGCCAACAACGACTTTGGCACTTTTGGCACGTGCCCCTCCTCTCTAGCCTGACACACACACACAAACACCCACACAGAGCAGAGGCTGCGCCTCTTGGTACACCCCACTTGGAACTTAGTTAGTTTGATTTTGAATGGTTTATTTGGTTGGTTTGGCTTGGCTTGGCTTGGTGGTTGAGCTGCTGCTTGCTGTTACTCCCCATGTTTGCCTCTGCTGTAACCCATTGTTATCAACCAATTTGCCAGGCAATGGTGCGTTCTTCTTGCCCTTGTCCTTGCTCCTTCTTCCTCTGCAAATGGTGGTGGCATAGTGCGTTTCAAATGGCTGCGTGGGTGGATGAATGATAGCCGGGGTGGAAGCTTCCACAGGAAGTTGCCAAGTAAAAGCGCGTTGGCGGTTCGCCTTTTCTTGGTTACATTTGCAAACATCATTTTGAGCGATTGCCAAGAGAGGGTGGGGTATAGTGGAAGCAATGGGTTAGGGGCTTAACTGACTTATTCTCTTTTGGAATATTTGCTGTCAAATATCAGCGAATAAAAAACTTTATGCAGATGAAGGGGCAGTGGTTATGGACTACCCTCCTCCTGACCATCAATTCCTCCATTCACAAAATGTTCAAAAATTTATTTGCTGTCGTTTTTTTTTTCTTTTCTTTTATTCACCAGAAATATTTGCACCTCCACAGGGAAAATGTAAATTTTCCAGCAGACAGACAGTGGAGGTGGGCGTGGGCCAGGCCAAGGTGTCCAGGTGTCAATGTGTGTCTGTGTGTGTGTGTGTGTGTGTGGAAAATGCAATGAAAATAGGCCAGAAATTTCACCACCCACTCCCCTACGCTCCACCGATTTCTCTCTCTATCTCTTTTTCGGTTCAAAAGTTATGCGAGCAAACCGCAAGGTAATTAAATTCCTTAACCTTAAGCAGCATTATGGGTGTGGGGTGGTGGTAGGGGATGCCATGGCTGGCTGTGTCCATGTCCTTGATGTCAGAACGGAAGCGCACACACACACACACACACACAATGAATGAGCTTGTGGTGACATCAATGCTTCTGTGTATGTGTGTGTGTGTGGTTAGCTCTTGAGCATTTAATTGAATTTTTTTTTGGAGTGGAGATAAGCATGCCTTAACATCTTGGCCATGTCCTGGTCGCGTAGCACCCTGCTTTCTCCGCTGTGTGGGGGTGGGTACGGGGGTGGACCCTTACATAGTTTTTCCCGCGGCGCGTAATGTCATAAATTATCAAATAAAGTTTTTATTTAACAAGGAAAAGAGGAGCAGAAAGCAGCAGCAACAGCAGCCGCAGAACGCTGGAAAATGAGTAGAAATTTTCACTGCGCTCTGCCTGTGCTCTGCTCGTGGTTTTAATTACATTTTTTGATAAGAATGAGTGGAAAATATGGCGGGGCAGAAAAGGCAAACAAAAGCAGACACTCCAGTGTTTTGTCATTTCTGTTCAATTATTATTAAGTATTTCTAGCCCCCCTCCACCGACCGCCTGGCCGCTGAGAGGGGGATGCCTGCCTACTCAGGCATACATTTTCACTAGCTGGCAGTTTTCGAGAACATTTTGCACTCCACCTCATTCCAGCTCTCAACAGTCATTCTGCAACTAAATAAATTATGTGATGAGGTTTGAGGCTCCGAGCAAAGCGAATGGAATATTAAATAATTTACTGAATTTTAAATTTAAATAGGAAAATAGAAATAAATTCAATTAGGTGCAAATGAAATGGGGAAATGGGCCCCCAGACAAAGAACAAATTGTACAGCTTTCATAAGGTTTCCTTTCCTCTTTTATTTGGATTTATTTTTGTTCATCGTTTGTTCTATTTCTACTTTTATTTTTGGATGGTCGAGTATGAATCCAATTTCTATTAATTTCTATTGAAATGTTCGTTCAAGGTGGAAACCATTCATGCAACAAATTTCCTGATTAGTATTATTTTACTCTGCCCTCTGCTTAAACCTCACCCTGTCCAACTGTTTGCTCCTGCCCACATCCTCCTCTCTCCCAAACGAAACCCTCCGAAATAATGTCAAAACCCTCGGCGTATGCAAAAGTTACTCCCAATTTCGCACTCGTAACGAGACGAAAATCCACTGGAAAAACATTTTTCGTTTTGCTTACAAAATGAAATAATGAAATTGTACAAAAGGCAAGCCAGAAGTATAAAAAAAACGAAACGAAACGAAACGAAGATGTAAGAAAACGTCGCCGGCAAAAGGAAAATATAAAGAGAGAAAATGGAAAGCAGTGCCATGTAATCCAATTGCATGAAATGTACACAAGGACGCGCGGGGCGGCATTTAATTTAGGGGCGTGGCAGGCGCACACACACACATGGAGGATAGTCAGTCAGTCACTCATACACACACACACACATTTAGTTCATGGAAAATATGTTAAATAAATATAAGTGGAAAAGAAATGGTAAAGGAGAAAAGTTAAAGAAAATTTACATGGATGGCTTTTGGCTTTACTTTTAAGTGGTTTCCCTTGTTGCTTATGTGTGTGTGTGTGTGTGCGAGTGTAACTAAGTGTGTGTGACTTGGCCACACTTTTTTATTATTTTTTTTTGGCCTCAACTCGTTGGCTCTTTTGTTGCTGTTGGCGCTTTGAAGTAAGTGCATTTAACTCAACCTGCCCCTGCCCCTTCCCTACCTCAAGTCATTCAAACGCCTCTCCTTCGCCCACTTTCTGTTCTCTCCCTTTCTTTCTTTCTCTTAGAGAAAAGTGCTAAGTGCGCTTGAGATTTACCCCACTGTGTGCCCCGCTCCTGTTATGTTCTCCGCCTTTCACTGCATTTTCGAGCCTTGTTTATGCTGTGACTTTTGTGTGCAAGTGTTTTCTTTAATGTTCTTTAGCCGTATTGTTTCATGGCCTAAATGAATGGTTGGCGTGTGGACCATAATTGAGTTTCACACAACCAAAACACACACAACAAATCTATTATGCAAAATGCAAGCCACTAAAACATTAACCCATTGGGACAGCCTGTCGCCGAAAATCAAATATCATTTACGCTTTTAATTATGCAGTTGAACTTGGCCCCCCCACCCGGCCCTAAGCATTTTCGATCAATTTACATTTATTTTTGCACATACACTCTGTCTCTCTATCTCTCTCTCTCCCTCTGTCAGTGTCAGGTTGTCTCTTTTTGCTTAACAAAACGAAACACGTTGAAACGAAAAGTCCCTGACATGTCCAGCACCGGTCCAGAAGGTCGCTAGCATTTCCCAAATATTCGTATTCAAATTCGCATTCGTTCCCTTTGTTCTAGATGTTGGTTTTTGGATAGTTGGTGATGTGCTGATGATGCTCTGTGCCTTGCATTAAATTCAATGCATGTAAAATAAAATTATGCAAATTTATAGTAACCTCGGTCGCATGCAGCAGCTTCATTCATTTCCATTCATTTGGGGAGCACAAAATCCAATTTTGGTTGTACAGAAAATGAGCATTTGATGTGCGTCCAATGGTTGCGGGCAGTGTCAGGGTGAGGCAGATGCTACAAGCGGACTGGATTGTGGTTAATTAGTGATGCGTTTTATTGGTAGAATTTTCGATGGGATTATATCTAAATTAACAATCATTTGTTGACGTTTTGTTGCTACCAGACAACCCCAACCCCCACTCCAAACTTCACAGCACAACTCTAAAATATCTTTCATACATTTTTCAATTCCTTTACATCATTTATTACACTCAATTTCCGGTCGCCATGGCTAATGCGTATACGCAATGTTTGACATTTGGCATTTTGCTCCTGCTGGAAACCTTTGGCTAATTACAACTATTCCGCTGGCTCATATGGCATCCATAATTGTTGCATATTTGCTGTTCATTCCATAACCAATTTGCCGAGCCACTCCACTCCGCCCTCTCATTCTCCTCCCCATGCAGGACTCCTGCTAATTCATCAGATGCGACTGCAGTGGCCAGCAGCAGCAGGCAGCGTTGATGCATTCGCTGGCTTCATGGAAATTGTTGCTGCTCCGTGTGGCATTCAGGCAGGCTGGCTGGCTGGCTGGCTGGCAGTTGTTTGCTACCAGTAGTGAGTGGAGTGCTGATGTAGCAGCCATTGCTGTTAAATGTCGGCAAATTAGCGATGGCGGTTCAGGCGGGGGAACAGGCAGGGGGAGAAAGCTCAGCCTGGCTGTCAGCTCTGGTCATTGCCATGTGGTTGTCACTTGTCGTCGGTCGGTGGGTCGGTGGGTTGCCATGGTCTCCATATCCCCCTCCCATTATGTCACTTTTTGATTAGTTGCCCTGCAGCCAGAGTGGCTCTGCAGTGTTAGGAGTCGTATAAGTACTTGTACATACATATATAAGCACCATAGAAATTGCTAATTGAAGCTGCTAATATATTGCATTGTATTTTGCTTCGAGTTTTAATTAATTTGTGCGCTTTTTCTGTGCCTGTTATACCCTTTAGAAGGGGTTTATTAATGGTTTGAAAATCAGAGAATGGAAGCATTTTGGTACTTTAAAAAGTTTTCAAAATATAAGCCATTTTTATGCGGAAACCTATGGCAAAATAGCTATAAATCTTATGACTATATTATATACATATCCTCCCACTGATAAACACTGAATCTCTGCTAGTGTATGCTGGCCTGGCCATTTCTCTGCTTGTATTATGTACTTGTATTCTTACTTTTGAGAAGCGTTTCATTTCGCCTTGGCTGAAGGCGAAAAGTTACAATTTTCTTTACTTTTATTTTGTGCGTAAGTCAGCGGCTCATCCTTGAGTCCTTGCACTGATGCTCGCATCTCTACTGATTGCTTCGTTTCTACAGTTTCGTGTGTCCTTTCCCCCTCCACACTTCCATCATCGCTCCACTCTGCTCAATGCAATTGTAATCCTTTAAGCATCTTGTCGAGAGGTCTCTGGGATAAATGCAATGCGCTTCATTTAAAATTTACTTTTCTCTGTTTCTTTTTTAAGAGCCTCTCTCCCTCTCCCCCCACCTCACTCTGCCTCTAGCGCTGTTGGTTACTTTTTATGGTCCACTTGGCTGGGTAGCTCTTGTTGCTGATTGTTGTTATCACAATTGACTGAGATTCCGTTTATAGTTACGTGGGTGGTGGGGGGGGTGGGATGACATGGTACAATAAAAAGGTCACTTAACAGGCGCATGCCCATTCACAGTTGTTGGGCATTGTTCGAGTTTTAGTTAAAACTTTCCAGCTACCAGAGTGCACATAAGTAGTCCTCTGCTTGTGTCTGCACTTAATGTTGCTAATAAATGTTTTTCTTCTTGTTCTTTATTCATTTAATGGCTCTATAAATAGATGAGCAAGAGAGAGAGAGAGCAAGGGGAAAAGCGAAGAAGGGGTTCAATTTACTTAACTTGAGTGACGGCAATTTTTGTTCATTTAATTGAAAATTATTCTAGCACACACAGACTGCTTCGCTTTCCACTTTTCAAAAATGTTTCATATATGCGCATAGCAAATTTCCCTCCCTCTCTCTCTCTCTCTCTCTCTCTGGTGTATGTGTGTGGCTGCAACAAGTTGGCAGGGAAAACTTTTCGCTCTTTGCATATTTAAACACTTTCCCATCCAGTGTGTCCAGCCAGTGTCAGTGTCGTTTGGCTTAATTCAGTTGCAGCAGCAAAATGTAAATCGTTTGCAATTATCAATTATGAACAAAAAGGGAAATACTATTTATGCAAAAATCAACGCAGTAAAATGTTAAATTCAGTTTATAAATCGCATTGCGCGCTGAATGCGGATCGTATGACGTGAAATCCGAAAGCTGAAATGTGGAATTAAAATAAGTGATTTAAGGCTTAAATATAAGAGCACACAATTATGTATAGAAATCGGGGCAGGATAATTGCTATTAAATATCAAAGAAATAAACTTTCAGTTGCATTGCAAAACTGCCATAACGAAAAAGAGCAAGTAAAACCCAAAAACTGAAGCCTTTTGGCTTCTCGTAGATTACTGCCATACCAACTTCCATTAAGCGCAATGCCATTAACTTCCTTCAGCCAAAACTCTGCGATAAATCAGCAATCTAAAAACTCTATGCACACACACCGCCCCACCAACATCCCATCCACCCCCCCAGCCACACACTATGATGATGCTTTGACACATAACCATTTGATTTATGGCGTCAATGCAATTTTTTTCAATTTTCATTTTCACAAGTACCCTGCAGGCCAACCAAAAAATACAAAAAAAGAAACCAAAAAGGATTGGGCTTGGGCACTTCATAGATTTGCGATATTTTATCGTTTCGGGCCAACGCTGACCATGTGGCTGGCCCTCCTCCCAACCAAAAAAAAAAAAAACATTAAACTGCTCTCCTGAGTGTGCTCTTCTCTAATGCTAGTGTAGGAGTGGAGTCGTCTTCGCCAGTTTGCCATTGGCGTGACCACGGCCAATTGCCCTAGCCAGTGCCAGGGTCCAGTGCCAAGCAGCTGCCTTTCTCTGACTTCCTGCCAGCCAGCCAGCCAGCCAGCTAGCTAGCAACCTGCTTGCCGCTTACCTTGAATGTCTTTTGGCTTACAGCAATTGCAGGCTGCAATATTTGATAGGATTCCTGTGCAGAAGATGTTCTGAAAAAAATTCTGCTGAGTATAGCAATCAAACATTTGGTATCGAAAGAGTTTTAAGAGCCAGAAAGTCCTTTTTAATTGGATGAAAATGTTGTTTTTGAATAGCTGGGAAAGATTTCTGCTCCAATTTGAATTCTGTTTCTGAAATTGATTTATTTCCATCATTGCCTGCCATATTTCTTTACTCTTCTTAGTTGGATTCCCTCTTGAGAACACCCACCATTCGTTTACCATTTTCAGTTATGTTTTTTTGGCTCTCTTATTGCAACTGGTTTGCTTCATTATGCCACATTTGGTCTGCCCCCCGCCGCCCAGGACAAACAAAAAAAAAAATGGAAAACCTAAACCCAAAAAAACTAAACTGACTGCTTGGCTGATTCGGTTCAGTTTTGGGTTTCGGTTACCGCTGCTGCTGCTGTTCGATCTCTGGCTTAAAGCCAAGAGTCATAATGCCGCGATGTCGACGTTGTCATCAACGGTTTGCGGACGGTTTGCAGAGGTTTTTGTCAGAGGTCTCTCGGGGACTGGGTAGCTTGGCTCGACTCTAGACTCTCTGGTTGATTTGGTATTGTTTGGTGCCTGATGCGATGGTCAGAGGCCGGGGCGATGGCCAAACTTAATTGCCATTGAGTGAATTTTTATGGGCCCCCCAATTGTGAGTGTGACTGTGTGTGTGTGTGTGTGTACGCGAGTGTTTCTGGCATATTTCAAACGGGAGGTGGCCCGCCATGGCGATGCCTCAATCGATGACGAGAGAGACTGCAATTGAATTGAATGCACATAAATTTTGTGCTGTGCTGTGCTTCGTTTTTGTTGTTGTTGTTTGTTCTTCGTTCTGTTGGTTCTTTGCGCTCCATTTGGCAGGGAAGGGACTCTGCGGACAGAGTCCTTCATAGCTAATTAACTGCATTTTTCGCATGTCATTGGATGCTCTGAATGAACGACTGACCCTGATGCCCAACCGATTCCGCAACACTCGCCACAGTCGCTGTCGCTGCCGCTGGAGCCGCCGCTGCCGCTGCCGCATGTCGCATGCATTTTCGAGTGTAATTAAGGTCAGCAAAAGTCAACTTGCAACTTGATGCTGCCACACTGACACTGCCACTGGCTATGTGTCCCTCGCTCTTTTCGTTTTGTGTGTGTGTGTCTCTCTTAGTGTGGCTTTTGGCAACGTCACCCACTTTTGACACTGCCACTGTGTTTCCGCTGTGTAAGTCTGCGCTTTCTCCGTCTTTTCCACATTTTCCTCTTCTAGATGTCCAAGATTTCCATTCCATTTTGTTTTAACTGATTGTTTATCTCTTAATTGCGGCGCATAATTTTTCCGGAAAATGCTGCCAGCCAAAATGGGAGTTGAATGAACCATAATTAGGGCTAAGATCTGGCAAAATATATGCAAGAAAATAAAGTAGAATTTTATTGGTATTAAATCATTAAATATACACTAAATAAATAACTAAAAGTCTTCCAAATTGAACACAGCTACGTGTAGAAATTTACCTAAAATCGTAGGAAATATATTCCGTCAGCTTCTCTGCCCCTTTTGGATGATACTACTTCCCTAGAACATTCCCATTCTTCTCATTTTCTCCTTGTTACCCGTGTCAGTATCTTTTTGTCAGCTTTCCATTAAAATGTTATCTTCATTGTCATAAAATCTGCTTCCCGCACCCCCTTTCCCGCTGCCTTTCCAGCAACAATATAATTTGTTATTTTTCTGTTTTTGGAATTTTCATTGCCTTGGACCAACCACCCCCTGTTTT
Source organism: Drosophila subsilvestris (assembly GCA_035043285.1). NCBI lineage: Eukaryota > Metazoa > Arthropoda > Insecta > Diptera > Drosophilidae > Drosophila > Drosophila subsilvestris. The sequence continues at coordinate 3,238,581 of JAWNNB010001724.1, read as the reverse complement.
TTTTTGTTTAGCACTTTTTCGGGTTACGAAAATTATTAGTTTTAATCATAAAGATGGATTTACCAACCGTTTTATGTCCGTGTAGAAATGGTTGGGTGCTGCTGCCAGTTTTTATGTGGAATCTGCACAATTTGAATGCCTTAAACCTTTCGGATTGACGGAGCCAAACGGAGGATGGCGACAGTAGAAAGGAGACATAAGCTGAAATCTGTGCTCTGTGAAGCTATAAATTCGCTTAATAAAGTTTTCATATTTGCAATTAATTTCATTTCATTTTTCATGAATAAGTTGTATGGCTGCTGCTGCTGCTGTTGCTGCTGCAACGGCTTTGCCGACTTCAGCCTGCTTGCAATTTGCGCTCCATTCAATATAATCAGAGGAGCCAGCCCCAGAGAAGGAGCATGGATGGATGGCTGGACAAATGGATAAATGATGGCTGCTGGAAATATGAGAAAAAGGGGGGTTGGGGAGGGGAGTTGCAAATGAAAGCCGAGTGGAGGCTGGGAGGGCAGAGGCCAGAGCCTCTGATACGAAAGTTCATTACAACATGACGTATACGTAATACGGCGAGAGATGACTTGGTTTAACAACCTTTTTCCCAACACACACACACACACACACACGCAAGTAAATGCAATGTCCTGCAGGGTTCAGGGGCAAATGGGAAAATTTAAGATTTTCCTGTCCAATTATCGGGGCATATGAAAATCGTTTAATTAAATAAAGCAGTAAGCTCCCACCCCTTGGCGAAGCCAAGCAACGCAAAGCAAAGCCCCTCCCTCCACTTTATCGGTTTAGATGCGATAATTCATGTGGATTCGTCGTCTGTCTTCTATTTGACTTGTCATTCATCCAATGCGCTTCTCTCTATCTCTATCTCTATCTCTATCTGTGGCTGTATCTATATCTCTCTCTCTCTCTCGCTATCTGTATCTCCATATCTGCTGCGTATGTGGTTGTTGTAATTATGAGCCATAAATGGGATCTGGTTCTGGCTCTGCGAAAATTGCTATTTAAACATTTTAAGTGCTTTTGGTGTTAATAACACATCACCGCATGTTTCATTTGCCTGAGTCAACAGTTTAATTAGAGTTTGTGCATAAATCATTCGCATCCATCCATTCATTCATCTATCCATCTGTATGTCTGTCTGACTGACTGACTGACTGTCTGTCTATCTGTCCATCTGTCTATGTCGCCATCTGTACGAGTATCCTCTGCCTGCTCTGCCACGGCAATGCAGAATATCTATTCCAACTGATGCTGGCTTCTTCTGCCCATTTAGAGTTTGGCATATTTGATGCCGTTTTGCATCTCTTTATGAATCGAGGGACTGCGTTTGGGACTGGGGATTGGGGTGGCTGATTTTGATTTGATTTTGTTTGCTTAGAGATGTGTCAACTGCAAGGAAAATTTCTAGCTTTTAGTTGGTGGCTATGAAGAGGGATGTGGCGGGGGGATAAAACTTGTCAAATTAAAATATATCCCAAAACTTCTTTCCAGCTAACTTTAACTTCAGCTAGTAAATGATACCCCCAACGTCGAAGTTCCCTCGGCTTTTGCTTGGAGTAAAATTTTCATGAAATTAAAAATTTAATTGCCACTTATTGATTTTCCTTTTCTTAGCGATTCTGCCTCCATCTAACTTCCGCCCCAGACATTTGCCATAGTTCATCTTCAATTGCTGTCGAGGCGAGTGACAGTGCTAAAATTAATAGAGCACCACGACTTTACACTCATCTTTCACTTCCTACACACAAACCCCACTCCAACACTCTTCCTTAACCAATCGACGGCTGTGTGGGCCACGCGGCGTATGCGTGATTTATGCCAGAGCAAAGCGCATTTAATTGAAAGCAAGAAGCTTCCCCTGCTGCCTGAATCGACTAATGCCGTGCCGCCCTCATATCTACCAGAAATACTAAGCGACTGATACTGGAACTATTCCATACTATTCCATCCATTTCAATGGGGAAATCTGGACTTTTGGATTTCTCAATTTGGCCCCATGAATAGACAAATATTGTGGCTGGCTTATTAATGGCCTGCAAGCGGTCGCTCAATGATGATGATGATGATGATGATGACGGCTATAGAGATGATGAGGCCTAAGATGTTGGGGCTAAGAATGCCCTGGACTGCCTGGACTAATTATAGACGGAAATACTTGACGTCACTGCTGGCCAGCGCTGGACAGTACAGCGAGAGAATTTTGAGCGGAAACGAGCCGGCAATGGATTAAGCAGCGAGTTAGCAGCATGGATTGCCGAGCGCCACGGCACGGCAACAGCTGTTCCAAAATGCACTCGCCCCCCCCCCACACGGTGTAGTAGCTCCTACTTCTCGCAGTCCCTGCCCTGCCTCAGCCACTACCCAGCTATGTGTGGGCTGTTCCCCTTCCCCTTCCCAAGGATTGGGTGTGTATACGCATTTCAGTTGTTGAGCCTTTTTGGCGTAGTAGCCAGCCAGGCAGCCAGCCATCGGTCGGCTACTTCCCCGGCATTTGCCAAAGCGCAGACGCTGGCGAACCTTCCCCAATCTCTCTCTGGCTCGCCTTCTCTCCAGACATGCGTCCTGGATTTAGGTTCCACTTGTGACCAAACGCTAAATCTGCAAAGCCAGAGAGACAGAGAGATGACGAGCGTGAGAGAGAGCCTTTCTTATGCCGGCTTTTGGACTCACAAAATAGCATTAAACATTTAAAATCACACACACACACACAGGGGGAGGGGAGATTTTTGATTTTTTTGTTGTTGCTTTATCATAAAAAGTTTTTGGACAGCCTCATCGTGTCGCGTTGTCCTGTTGCTTTACCGAGAGAGGTACTGCCATCTGGCATCTGGCGACTGGCGACTGCCGCCTGCTGCCTGCTGCTTTCGTGCGCTCGTCTCCGGCCATCAAAAGTTAATTAAAACGCATACTTAATGCGTTACCACAGCCAGACGTCCTCAGACTCCATTACCATCCAAAAGTACCATCCTCAGAACATCCCAGCAACACCCAGCCACATCCTTCAATTTATTATAGGCCCGCCAGCAGGCGCCATGTAAGTTTTGCTTCGCCCGGCTGGCCCCTGGTATTCCCATTCCCCATATGATATGCGTGTTTGCATACGAATTGCAGGCACTGTGTGATGTTATGGGTTTTGATTAATTGCAAGTGTTGTTTGACTTTGTTCCATTGGGGCTAATGGGGGGTGGCTGTGGCGTGCCAAGGGGTTCTGTCAAATATTTCGATTTGGGGTTTCAAATTTTCATGGAGTATTTTTTTTAAAGAGTGAGTTATGAGAGTATTTTACTGTAATATAAACTATCTTTGGTGAGCATGTAGAGTAAGTTTAAATAGTATTTTAGTCGTAAAAAAAACTCTGAGATTGTGCTCGGATTCGTCACTATTTTACATAATTTCTTATCTCCCTTAGAGAATAATTTCAAGAAGAGATCCCACAGGATCTTTAATGCAAATCTATGTACCATTAGAAATATTCTCTGGCCATTATATTTTATTAAAAATCTTTCGATTAACCCTCTGCGTTTACCCTCGACTTATGCGTCATATATTATTCAAAATATTCTCTTAATTTAACAAAAATGCTCCCCAAATTATCATAAAATATCAATACCAAAACGAACAACAAAACGAACTTCCAAGTCCATGGAGACCAAGTGCTACCTTTCGCTACATTCACAGCTAATCATAGATTACACTCACTCGGCCACTCAGCCCCTCAGCCACGGGTCCACCCACCGCAATCCCCCAAAGAAACTGGCCCAAAACGTGTGGGGGCGTAAAGTAAAATGAAATGAAACGAAAATGTAAAACGATTTTGCATACAAACGAAGCAGAAAGCGGGTGTCCAGGGCTTCAGAGCTACAGGGCTCCAAACGGGTCCAAAGTGTGTGATGGGAGGGACAGAGGGAGGGTGGACGAGAGGTCCCTGGGTTCACAGTTGCCAGTTATCGCAGCGTTTCTTTGCTCATAACGCGGCGTATACATTTTTAAGGCCGCTCTAGGGACTATTAAAACTATTATCTCGGAGAGAGAAAGAGAGAGAGAGAGAGAGAGAGAGAGAGAGAGAGAGAGAGAGAGACAGAGAGTGCTTACCAAACAATCTCCAAACCAGTCAGTACCCTCTTCAGACAGTCAGTCCCATTTTTCTATACACTATCAGAGGGTATTAGATGGGAAGAGGGAAGATTCTTCGAGCTTATAGAGTGTTCTAGCTAGAATTTGTTGAAGTCTTTTCAATCAGAGGTAGCTCTACGTTTTCCAACAGATATCAGCAAAACGCTCTGCAAAAGATAGATCTGCCAGTGTATCTAAACCTTCGACTCATGGCTATCCTTCCTCTCTGGCTTTCCCAGTTTTTACTCTTTTTTTTTTTGTGTATTTTTTAAACAATTTTTTTTGTTCTATTTTTGTTTTTTGTTGAGGAGCAAAAGAAATTAGCCAAGTGCGCAAAATTTAAATTAATTTCATGCTTCTGCAAGCCGGAGTCAAAACTAAAACTGGCCAACACAAACATGGCCAAGCGAGAGGGCAGACATCGCGACACACTCACACATGGATGAATGCACACACACACCCACACACACACACACACATGCATGGTAGTAGCAAAATTTTTACCGCAAACATTAGCAATTCTAATTTTTCGTGCAATGGTTTGGACCAACCTCGTCCCCTGCCCAACCCCATGCACTGCCTTTTTCCTTTTTCCTTTCTCCATTCGTTTTTTTTTCGTTTTCCCCAGCGGTTTTTGGCCGGGTCAGTCATAAAAAGGTTAAAGGAAGCCGCACCAGCACATGTGCAATATTCATTGTTTAAAATGCAACCACAACACACACACACACACACAAACACACCAACACACAGATACTTACACTGATACGTACGTACACTTTGTGCACACATCCGGTTTCAAGGGAAACATTTAGTTGTCTGTTGCTCCCGAAAGTCTCTTATGGAGGATCTTGGGACGGGAGCATCGCATCCCATAACTTTGTCATTTAAAATTGAAATGCGCAACCAGAGGGAGGGATAAAGGATAAAGGACGATGGTGTGGAATGGAATGGAATGGGTGCAGGACTCTTAGGAAGAGTGAAATGTTAATAGGAGATAGCTGACATAAAGAGTGTTGCGATACTCTGAAAGATTTCACAAACGAAACGTGGCTTAAATTAACTGTCAGATATTTGATATCTTTATCTTATAATGTTGGGTAATGATCTAGAAATTGCAATATTTACTTCCTGCTCTAACTCAGAGATCTTCCAGTGCGGAAGCTACATATATCCAAATGCAAAAAATATAAAACGCGGGCAAACATTTTCCATTTGTTAAATATAAACATACAAAAATAATGCATAATATTTAGTAAGGTAATACAATTTACAGATAACTTCGCCGAAATGCAAATTTAAACTGCCAAGAATGCGGCATACAAATACCTAGAATGGACTTTGTTTATGCACATCGAAATCATAATGAAAATTCCACAGAGAAGAAATGATTGATTTGTGTAAGTAAAAACATCATAATCTTCGACATGATATTCTTTATAAAACATCCACTGATTACATCTACTTTTGTTGGAAAAATTTGTTCAGCTTATTAATTTCTCGGTGACTTGTACCCACATGTTTATCCGCAGATAAGTATTTTCTATCGAATAGATACGTATTTAGAAATATAAAAACAGACTATACTCTCCGTGCTGCTCTCCGCAGCTTACCCATCCGAAGATCTCGTTAAAGGAAAGGCATATCGTATGCCATTGCTCAGAGATATATCACTCTCTATGTAGCACACTTGTAGGTCAAAGTTTACAGACTAATTAGGCATATGCTAACCCGCCTACAGCCCACAAGCCCACAACTGCAATTGCATACAGAAAAGATTTAAAATATTACTGGAGAATAAATCCAAGTAATTTTTGTGTATTTATCGCATAACTCATCCGCCTTGTGTGCCCACTCATATGGACGCCCCGACAGTCATTTGGCCTGGTTTTTTTGTCTTCGTTGGTTTGGTAGCAAAGGCGAGGGGAAACAAACTTTGCGACAAACTTTTGACCATCAACGTGGGTTTTGGCTATGTTTCTGTCTCTGTCTCTGCCAATGGCAATGGGCTATAAGGATCGCACTGCGCCATGGGGCCAGGCCAGAGAGATGCGACGCGACGCGACGCGACTCGACGTCTGCTTAATTGCCATTGACTTTTGTTAAGAAAGGCAGGGCCGCAGCCAGGGCCGGGCAAAAGATGGCACCAGAAAGTGCGCAGTCAAAGGCAAACAATGGCAACGACATCCTTTTGAGATTTTTCACAGCCCCTTTGGACATTCGGCTGGTCCAAATGGTCTCGCCATTTTTAGTGAGACAAATAGTTGAGTTGAGTCTGGGTTGCATTTCCATTTGAGGGCGCAATTTATTTGACTGCGCCACACAGCCAAAGAAGAAGTTTGAAGCAGCAGCAGCCAGCAGCCGGGCCAGGGCAGGGCCACGACGGGCCAGAAACGGAAACCTGCAACGGAAGTGCAGCCCGTTTTTTCTTACCATCTCATCGCTCTCCCTCTCTAGCTTTTCTATTTGATTTCTTTTAGCTTGAATTTATTTTGGCCCCATTTTCGTTGCCTGCTTTTATTTGTTGTCTCATTCGCCGCCTCGCCTCGCCTCGCCTCGCCATCCTTTTCCTTTATTTTTTCTCCTCTTTTTTGGTTGAAGAAATGTGACTTTTACTGCGACAATTTGTGTATCCGCAAATTGTGATTAATTACATAAAAGCCAGCGGGCACAGCACGAAGGCCAGAGTGTCACCAGAGATAACTCCAAAAGTGGTCAAAACTCGTGTCCATTTTTTTTTTGTGTTCTGTGGGTGGCCGTTTCAACCCTTTTTGAGTTGCTTTAAACATAAATTATGTCAAGCGTGCGAGAAGAGCAAAGGAATTTTAATAATTTTCATAACATTGTCAGTGGTTGGGTATTTATTTAATTTAATTTTATGGCATATTCAGTGCAGAAAAAAGAAGTGCATTCCAAAGTCTCGATTTCTGTAAATTCCTCAGTGCACAGAATTTATGCAATTTCCACTAAAGGTAGTTGTGGCTATAGCTATGGCTGTGTGGCCTTTCATCAGTTACAAAGTTTATTCAATCTGCTGAAACTTCTCTCTTCTCCTGTGTCTTCTTTCCGTGTGTGAGTGTGTGTTGGGTTGTAATGCAATTGTCCCCAAAAATATAATATAATCCCCGAAAATGTATGTGGGGAAAAGACATGGTCTGACACAGGTGCGAGACTGCGACAGCCACAGCACCCAAAGAATGTAAAGCATTAAAAGCTTAAAGACTTAAAACATTAACCCACACCGCAGCGAGAATCCAGAAACACACACACACACACGCACACACACATCAGACATGCACCCGCACATGTCAGGCAAAAACTATTTTAGCCAAGGAGTGAAAGACAGGCAGCAGGCAACTCAAAGATGGAGCTGGGTAATGCCTTCAGATAGGAGTGCTTGTGGCATACAGACAGACACACAGACAGACATATAGACAGAACGTCAGTCAACGGTAGTTGAGTTCATGATAAAATTTAAATCCGTCAGGTGTTTTTACACATAGTACATATAAACATACACATACACATACACATATATGGTATATATTCTGTTGGTTTTTGCAACAAACAGAGAGAGGCACCCCCCACACACGGAACATGCTTATAATTTATTATGCGCCAAATCATGGCAAATGCATTACAATTTTCTCGTCTACACCGGCACCAGCACCGGCGCACAGTGTGGCCAAAAATGTGTCTGAGTTGGAACGATATGGTCGATGTGTGGATGACTGTACGGTTGAAGGGGTGTCAGGATTGGACGGGTGGTGCGGGGGCGTGGGTGGTCAGGTTGTGGATTGGTTTTGCGGTGTTTCTGTTTGTCAAATTCCTTTGCGTGGGGCGAAAATTGTTCAGAAAGTAATTCGCATGCGATGACGGTTTACAGCGGAACGCAGAGAGAGGGGCAGGGCCAGTGCAGGCACTGGCTGACTTGGAAGTGAATTTAAGATTTAAGAGTGAATCAGAAGGAAGAAGTTTGTGGAACGATTCTTAGTTTTGTAACTGATTAAAGTCACTGCTTAAAGCAGAAAGTAAATTAATATTCACAGCTAATGAACAAACTTTATTTACTTTTCTGAATATCATCAAACTGGAGTTGAAATAAATGTAATGGAACTATTTTTAGGGATAGTAAAATCATTTTAAGCCAACTATAATCTCTTCATACGAGTTTAATGTCAAGTGAATTGAATTTAGCATCATTATTCACTAAATTAAAAATGAATAATTGACTGCAAAAAGGTTCTATATTGAATTGCGAGTGTTTTAATTCGTGTAATTTCGATTCTTTATATTGAATTATGTTTCAAGTATTCTACGAGTATTAGGGCATACATGAATCCAGCTCATAGTCAGACTCAAAACGTTTGTCTATGCCCCACCAGCCACCCTAACTCTCCCATGACTCCCCTGACTCCCTTTCTCTCTGAATCAGTGTCTATGTTTGTGTGTCTGTGTGTGTGCAGATTTCGGTTTCGGTTGCATATTGTGGGTGTCCCTCAGTGGCAGAGGCAAAGGCAGATGTAGATGTAGATGTAGCTGGCACATTGGCTGTGGCAGGGTTGACAGCTTTCTGTTTGTGTGTGGGCAGAAATGTCAACAACAAGATTATGACCAAAAGCGTAGCCGCTGCTGTTGCTGTTGTTGCTGGTTAGCCAAGCAGCTCAAAACAAGGCAAAAACCTGCATCAATAGCCACCATAAAGGAACTGTCTGGGCAGGCAGGGTGGGCAAACAAGGAAATTAGATTGCCACGCCACAGTCCTATGTATATGTATGCATAATCCATCAATTAATACAGCTGACAAGCGTCTAATTAAATATGTCATGCCACGTCTCTCACACTGCCACTCTCTCCCCACTCCCTTTTGCGGTAAAGGCCAAACTGCCCAGAAGTCCTAGAACTTTTTCAAGCCAAAGATATTTAGTCGATTGTTATTCTGGCTGCGCCACGAGGCGCGCATTCATTAAAGTTGTAGTCAAATCCATAAATAAAGGAACTTTGTCCTCCAGCCGCAAAAGCTACGAGAGCAGAAATTGTACTAATGGAAGTAGGCGAGAATAGAGCAGAGAGAGGCTCAATTATGTTATTGATTCGGGAGAATATGGCAGCAGGGATTTAGATTCGATAACAAATATTTTGAGTAAAAATTCTTCTGAATTAATATAAGTAATATTTTCCCCATTAGATCATGTTTCACTAGTTTCCACCATTCTCATTCCTCTTTAAAGCCTTCTTATGCACCTTTTCTATGCATTTCCATCTATGAAAATCTTTGAATTTCTGCACTTTTCTAACTTCACTCGCCGCCTGCTGTCTTGCGGTGGTTGGGGGTTTTGCTTCGACATTCCTTTTAGCTTCAGCTTTGCCCTAACTAATACCATTTGATAGATCATCTTTCTACGTAGCGAGAAATATGATTTTTGACTGCTGTTTCGCCTGCCTGCTGCTGCAGCTTGTTCTTTTGGAGCTTTTACCTTCTGTCTGTCGAGCAACGCATTTCGTTGCTCTTAATCCTTTTTGCACACTTCCTCCTCCTGCCCGCTCTTTCACTCTCTCTCTCTCTCTCTCTCTTCTTTTTACCACACATGCAGTCAAACAAAAAACCTTGATAATGGCAGCTCGACATACACACACAGACACACAGCCGTACACATACACTCATAGACACATGCATGCTGGGCATGCAGGGCAGGGGACGATATATCCGTTTGCGCATATATGCCAAGGATTAGTGAACATGAATGTTGATAGGCGGCGTTTCCAGTGTTTGACAGATGAGTTTTATGGGTTTTTGCGCTTGTCATGTGGAGAGTTGTCGTCTCTTCCTTACCCCTATATAGTAAGTGTGTATCCCACTATGTATGTATGCATGCGTGTGTGTGTGTGTGTGTGTGTGTGTGTGTGTCTGCGCTGTCTACGTTGGGCGTTCATAAAAGCGCCGAAATTGAAAGCATAAAACTCAATTAAAGCAACTTTATGTGCAGTCATTTCTCCGGTTTATGTTTGCAGTAAGCCTCGCGACATGTCTCCTCTCCCTGTCTCTTGTGTGCGTGTGTCTGTGTGTGTGTGTGTGCACCTGCCGCTTCCTACTCCCTGCAGTATTCCTGCACTCATGCAACATTGCCACTTGGACGAGTAGAGGAGCAAAGAGCGTACTTGCCGCCTGACATTTCCTAATTGCACGTCAACTTCAACGACAACGGATATTGAAAGAGCTCTGTGGAGTAGGAAGGGGGGACGGGAATGGGTTCTTGGTTCTTGCCAAATTGAAACTGCAAACAACTTCATTTTGGCTCGTTCGCCCACACACACAGAGTTTGCGAACTATTCAAAAACCCACCAAATATTTAACCACTCCTCTACCACCCACTAAAATCTCTGGCTAAATCTCTGGCTCCCTCTGCAGCAGCAGCAGCAGCAGCAGGCAGCTCAAACTGCAATTAGTGGTGGCAGGAATCAGGAGGGGAATGAATGTCTCTTCTGTCACGCTGCCATCTCTAGCTGCAATCAACAAGAGCCAGAGCAGAGCATACCTTTCTTCTTCCTACTCCAAAGGAAAATACTGCTACTCCTCTTGCTCTTCGAGGCATTCCGAGGTAATTTGTTGTAACTGCATCATTTAACATTTGAAAGACTACTGGAGAAATGCAATGGAGAGCACACACACACAATTTCTTCTAGAGAGCTTGCCCTTTCGTGTGAATACTTGAGTGCAGAGAGAGAGAGAGAGAGAGAGAGAGAGCAGACCCCCGACCCCAGACCATCCGCTCCTTCTTTTGAAATGGCTGCTACTTTAGTTGCCATTTGCTGGAAAGCAGCGTTCAAGAGGGGACAGGACAAGACAAGAGAGCACGAAGGACGAAGTGTGTGAGTCTATCGGTTGCTAGTTAGGGCTAATGGGAACAGACAGCAGTTAATGTTCCGAAAAAATGCACTACAAAAGTGTTACAAAAAACGAAAGAAAAGTAAAGAAAAGAAAAGGCAAGGAGCACGAGCAGGAGGGGGAGGAGGAGGAGGAGGGGGAAAAACTATTCCAATCCACAGACAGCGACACAGACAGGAGAGGAATTTATTTTTTTGCTCTTTTGTTTTATAAGCTTTAACTCGGCTGCTGAGATTTTAGTACTCCCCCCCCCCCCCCCCACGTTAAGTGGTGCTTTGTCTGTGTGTTGGGTGAACAGTGATTGAATGTAAGAAATCAATTAGCTCTAGCTAAACATAAAAGATGAGACCAACTAAAGCTAAAGCGAATGCTAAAGCGATTGCCTTTGATCGGTGCAAAGTTAAACCATTTTGATCAAGTCAATTAAAACTAGATTTAATACTTACCCAAAAGACAAACAGATATGCAAAACCAAATATGTACACTTATATGCAGTCCCAAAAACTTGACTCTCTCTCTTTCTGGCTCTGTCAAACTTATTAAGCCAAACCGAAGAGCAGCCCAAAAAGTTGGTCATTCAAATCATTTGGCTCCCAACAAGAAAGTCGACAACAAATACATAAGTTTAAGTACATTTAACTTTTTGGGGCCACACACACACACAGAAATATGCTCAAGGGATACACTCCATATGAGTGGGTAGATGAAGGAGCTGTTGCCTCGAGTATTCATTAAAAATCAAACAAAACTATGATCAAGAACTTTGACTGGCAATTGCATTACATACAGATCTATTCCGCTTCATTCCGAAGCAACTTTTCGCATGCATATTAATTAAGCAGGCAAGTAATCAGCAACTAAATTAGCATATATATCAGTCAGACAGTCAGTCAGCCAGTCAGTCAGTCAGTTAGTCAGTTAGACAGACAGTGAGCCATCAAATTAGTGCGAGAGAGCGAGCAGCGCAGGTGCAACTTTTGGAATGAAAAACAAAAAAAGAAATACAAATGAAACTTATTAATTTTGTTAGCCAAAGTTCGGGGACGACGACAACAGGCAACGAGCGCCATGTGTCACTCCATCAAGGACCCAGGACCAGCAGCAGGCGAAAAAAGTAGGCAGCACGGGGGTTGGAGCTCTCGTTAATTACGGTGTGAAAATAATTTGCCACGTTCTGTTAGCCTGTTGAGGCAGAAAAATGCGAGGGGGGAAAATGAGAAAGTACGTGAGCTGTTGGAACAATTAAGAGGGGATGCCTATGGGTGGGTAAATGGGGAACATATTGTATAATATACAATAAATATATAAGGCATATATCAGCACAGACAAAATGAGAGAGGGAATTGTGTTGTATATTTAATTGAATGAGGTGAAGAATCCTTTTAAAAATCCCTTCTTTATGCCGAAAGGGATGATTACATAAAATCGATTAATGTTTCCCTTTAGCAAACAATCGGCTAACTATTCTGTTGATTAACATTTCTTATTGGTTACGCGTTACTATTTTTTGTTGTATCTATTTAAAATCAAATCAAACAAAGTTCTCATTAACAGCTCTTCAATTTTTCCCACTTTTCCCACTTTTCTCAGCCATTTCTCTCACTCTCCCTCTCTCTCTCTTTCTCACCGCTTAACTTATAATGAAGCAATGCAGCGTATCATCAGCTGCCATCTACCATTGCCTACCTCCTTCATCCTTCTTACCTTACAGCACAGCCACTCTGCAATCAAGAGGCAAATATTTCCATAGTTTTTCTTTGGCTGGTTTTTCCTTCTTCTTCTTCTTCTTCTTCTTCTACTACTTCTTTGCTTTGCTTTGGTCGGAAAACAATCTTGGCCATACTTTACTGCCACTACAAACACGGCAACTACCGCTCATTAAGCCAAAAGGGAAGCAATGAAACAAAAAACAAACCATAAAAATATCAATTTTATGTTTGAACAATGCGCCACAAAGTGAGTGCCTCAAGAGAGGGTGGGAGGGTGGTAGGGCTATGAGATATGGTTACGGGGTAGATGCGATATTGATGATTTTGCCCCAAAAACAAAAAAACAACAAAATTTTGCTGCCCCGCCTCGCTGACTCTGCTTGATGCCTTTCAATAATCATAATAACGTTGATGATGGCGCCGCCACATGGATATATCCCAGGAGATGACTCTGTGGGGTGGAGCGAGGGGGGTGCAAACATCATCATCAGGAATTGCTCAATCAGTGCGGCGGCGTCTGTGGCGGGGCGAGGCGTGGCGAAACGAGACGGGCGGCTCTTTCCTTCAAAGGAAATATGCAAAAGTGCCCCGCCACAAAGTGGGCCTTCATTTGCATACCCCCCCCCCCAACTCAATCTGCACTTTTGGGTGGGAGTAGTGTAACTACCGCTATAAGATATGAAAATGACGGCATAGGCATACACCTACAGCAGCGGGGGCAACGGCAACGGCAACGGCACCAACAGCTTGATGGTTAGGTCCAGCCATAAACTACATGGCAACGCCTTGCAGCAAAAGTTTCAAGTAGCTGCATAGTCTTTAAATTTACGATGCAGGGCGGCCCCATGCTCCCCTCCCCTCCCCGCCCCACCCCTAACCATCCCACATCTTTGTAGTCCAAAAAATAAGCGAAACAGAAACAGAAACCGAAGAAGCACCAGCAGAGGCCAGCCCAAGCGTAACCAAGAGCACAGGCAGGAAGTACTATAGCATGGAAGAAGGCAGCGCAGCCATTACGCTTGGCGATGGGAGCGTGACCCGATCGGGGTCACCATCAAATGAAGGCAAAAAGGATATGTGATCATTGGTGGGTGGGCTCTATGTATGAGATTGGAATATCAGAAACTATAAACTGTTGGAAAAGGTTCGTGCTACGCTTGCTCACGCTATTCTCTGGTTTTCCCAAGAAGATTTCTCTCTTTTGGTTGCCATCTCTAATTGCGAAAGTTGGCTGGGACTTGAAACGTTTGCTAACTGCCAGCGGCGGCCGGAAACATAGCTCTGCATGAGGCAGAAGTAACAGCAGCAGCAGCAGCAGCGGCAGCACAAGAAGCAGAAGAAGAAGAAGTAGTACAACCAGAAGAAGCACAAGAAGCAGACATAGTGGCAGAGGAAGAGGCATAGGAAGAGGAAGGGGAAGAGGTGGGTTGGGGTGGGGTGGGGTCTAAGAGAGAGAGAAAGAAAGATGATAAAGAAGAGGCACCCGACCGACAGAAGCAACCGCTGATGTTGCCGCTGCTGCCGTTGGTGCAGTTGCCTTTAATTTAGCGCCCATTGCTGTGCTTGCGCTTGACACGCCCCCTTTTACCGCCTACAAACATGCACACACACACACACACACACAGAACACACCCAAGCCCACCCCCTCATGACCGACGGGGTAATTTTAATAGACTGCAACAGTCTCAAGTTGCAAAGTTGATTTGCCAGTGGTCTTTCTCCCCATGTCCTGTCCTGTCCTGTTCTGCTCTGCTCTGTCCTGCCGGGGTCCTTCTTCGGCCCTTGCTCTGGTGCCCCGCCCCCGTCCCATCCTCCCGTGGCTGGGCACAAAACTTGATGGTCCCCACGCCTCCGTTGTGCCTAGGTCTTGGTATTCGTTTTCTATTTGGATATTTTTGGATACCTTGGATATGGGCTGGGCTTTCGGGGCTATACATGTATGCTATACATATATGCTGGGAATATCTGTATAATATTGTTTACCATTTGTATATATTTATGTATGAAATTATTAGCTTTTAATTTTATATTTATTATATTTAATTCCAAGTTACTCTTTTCAGACAAGAAACTTTATGCTCGCCCCAAAAACTGTGCCTCAAAATGTAACCGGAAACCATTGTTCACAAGGAAAAATTCAACAGACCCAAAATGCAAATCGTAAGCCAAAAAAAACAACTATAAATTAATATTATTACTATTCGTTTCATTATATTGATATAAACAAATTTACAGGGTATCGCTGACTCGTTGATTTTTTGCCCACTAATTTGTTTCATTTTATAGTTTGCCTTTTGCTTTGGGCTTTGGGGGAAATGGCGTTTTCTTACTGCCACTGAGCGACTGAGACTGCGACTGGGCAGTTTTCTCAGGGCTCAGGGTATTCCCACACTCCACACTCCCTTCTATGGAGTTTCAACCCCCACCCCCCTGGGGGCCTGGTAACACTAAACTGCATGCCAAAAAGCAAACTGTAGGGTAACAGGAGCAGCAGCAGATGAAGGGAAGTGGATGGTGGGTGTGTGTGGATGTGGATGTGGATGTGTGTGGGCAGTTTTGTGCACTTTGCTTTTGTTTCGTTCATTGGAATTTATGTTCAAATTTCATGAAAAGAACTTGTTTTCCAGACCCGGCTACGTCTCCTGTAACAAAAATCGTTGTGTATCAGTGGGTGTGTGTGTGTGTGTGTGTGTGTGTCTTGGCTTATTAAACATCAACAGTAAACGCCTCCAGGGTCCCTGGCCCTGGCTCTGGCTCTGGCTCTGGCTTGCGGTTTGCTTCTTCCTCTTCCGCTCTTCCGTTTGCTAACTCTCTTTTTTCTCTTGCAGTTTTTAGAAAATTATAAAATTACCATAATTAGTGTGTGTTGATATACGATGAAAGTTTTCTGTAAGCTGATTTATACGATACGCTGCTGGGGAAAAGTTCAGCAAAATTCCATTTCAGCTAAGAGGATTTCTTTTAATTTTTTTTTGGTTTTGCATTTTGAGTGTTGGCCATTTGATATGAGAAGCCGCAGCTCAGCTCCCCCCCATAGATAATTTTAGTTTGTCCGTCGAATGCTAATGAACTTCTCTCTCTCTCTCTCTCTTTGTTGGGCAGTTGGCAATTAAAAGGTGTAAAATGTAAAATGATAAGTTGGCGAAAAGTTTCGCTCAACTTTTGTGGGGTTTCGTTTCTCTGGGGGTGAAGCGTTTTCCCGTAAAGAGTTTCAAATGAATCAAATGTTTGAATACTCCTTCTAGCCTACATCCATTTCTGTTCTCTTCTTTTCTTTTCCCTTTTTTTGTTGTTCTCTTCTTTTCTGTTCATTTCACACTTCATTCTAATCTGTTAACTTTTGGTATTTTGGCACTGGCAGTGCTAACCATTTCTTGTGCATTGTTTTTTTGGCGCGTCTACAAATTTGGATTACCTATTGACTTTTGGGGGCCAGGTTGTGCCTACACAAAGGCTACTGTAGCCACTGCCACTGCCCCGAATAAATTCGCCAACGCATGAACACACACAGACTCAGACGGGGATGCCCCCCCCCCCCCCCCCCCACATACTCGTACTCGTGTACGCTTGCCGTGGCTGTTATAACCTTCTCGATGACCTTTTATTGACCTTCTGGGCGGAGGAAGCACTGAATGGAAGCTCTGCGAAGCTATTACTGAAGCAGCATCGAGTGGAGTGTATGGGTGTAAAGGGGAGTGGAGGGGGAGTGGAGCAATGCTGGAAACATAAACGCCAACACATAACAGTAAACATATTTCATGCACTTTTTATTCGATTGGCCATAGCAGCGCGCCGGATACGTGAATGCTGGATTCCCCCACTCACTCGGACTCGGTATCGGACTCTTTGTACTGGCTCTCCTCTGTGTCCTGTGTGTCCTGGGTGCTGGTTGTTGGCTCCTGCTTCTGGCTGGCCTCTTCGCATTTTACGAATTTCAGTTACATTTTTGCATATGCAATTCTGATCTCCGTTTTGCGGTTACAGTGCTCTTTCATGATGCCTGCGGTTGTTGTTGTTGTTGTTGTTGTTGTTGTTGCTGCTGCTGCTGCTGCTCTTCCTGCCTCTGCTGCTGCTGCTGCACTTGTAAATGACAAGAGCAGAAGAAGAACAGGCAGTGGCTATGCCAATCGCAGTGGCAGTGGCATGGACAGTTGCAACAGTAACCAGTAGCTGCCGCAGCAGAGGATTGTGTTAAAGGGCATCAGCGTCGACTGCGGCAGCCAATTGGCAGCACTGGGCCCAATATACTTTTTTGAATAAAACGCAATGCTGCGGAACTGGTGGCAGGCAGTCCAGGCCTGCCTTTTGGGTTTGAAGTTGAAGTTGCCCAATGAGTTGCTGGTAATTGTTGTAATACTCTTTCTAGGGTTAGCTAGGTGGGAGAAATATACGGCAGATACATATATATTGAAATGCTCAGCGAGATGAGCTTTAGCTATACATAAATAGAGGCATACAGCTAATAGGCGTTGAATGAAAAAATTAAACGATAAAATGCAAAGATTGTTTGTTTGACTGTTTTGGCACATTTGGAACAGCATTTGTTAGAGTTTGATTATAATTGTGTTGTGATTCGTAAATGTCATTCCATTCCTGAGTATTTCTTGAAATCAGATTGGTACGTTTCCCTTTGGATGTATTTCCCATGATTGATTTGCGGACATTCTTCAATTGTGTTTGTCTTGCATTGTTTTGGAGATGTTTTTTATAGTATTGTGGAGTCTACTTTGTGGTTCGTGAGTTCTTATATTAAAGAGTATTATATCTTACACCAAAAATGCACTAAAAATCCCCCCCCCCCCCCACAATCGTGTTGCTGCTGCTGCAGTTGGAGGCGGCTACTGCCATTCTGTTGCTGCTGCTGCCGATGGCAGTAGCCCCCTTTACAGTTGCAAAAACTGCAGTGTAATGTAATGTATGTCCCACACACTCACACACATACACTTGCCCCAACAAAATGTGCACCCACCCACCCACACACACACACACACACACACACGCACACACACACATATCGCAGACCGCCCATATCCTGTTTGTTTTTGTTCACCATCGCCTGTGCCCTGGCAGGGCTGCCGCCGCTGCCTGCGCTGCTGCCTGCCGCGCTTGTTAGCCCCGGCATCTAACACGTCGAGCATTTGTAGTTGTTATCAAGTGCAGTATTTAACTGCAGCAATTTTTACAGTTGAATTTGTAGTCAGCTCAGTCCTCCCCCGCCCCACCGCTCCAGCAGCTGTAGGGGTTTTGGCGGAAGGGTTGGGTTTGCAATGCAATTTAGATTTCAATCGAAGCACAGCGTATGGCATCGCTGTGTCTCGATGCCGAAGCGTTGGCATTGTTTGTTAACATTGAAATTTATGCACTTTACAGACGAAAAACACCCCTTGACAAACTCCACTATAACTCAACTGCCTGAAATATGCCATTAAACTATTGCTATCTCGCTTTTTCTTTGTTTTTTTTTTGTTTTGTTTTGGCTACCGTGCCACGTCTGGGCGGGCGTCTCAAGCTCGTCAATCATGTTAATTATAGCAAATCTGTCACGTACTGTACATTTTCCAGCTAAAAAAAAAAACCAACGAAAAACAACAGGGGAAAATCCAAATCAAAAATGGGAATAAAAGTAACCAAAACGCAGGAAAAGACACGAAGCGAATGTTGGTTCTTCGTTCTCCTCCAAGCACCTCATGATGATGATGATGATGATGATGCCAAAGATGATGATGATGATGATGATGATGACGGGGAGCGGGGATGGTGTGTTTGATTTTATGGCAGTGGCGTGCCCGTAAGCGATTTTTAAATTGCTCTGCATAGACACAGGATCCAAGGATCCAGGACACGGAAAGCACATTGTTAGTGAAGCAGGAAAAATTCCAGCAGTGTAGCAGTGGCACCAGCAGCAGCGTCACGTGAAACGTGTTGCACTGGTCAGGAATGGGAGCAGCAGGGAAATGGAGATGCAGCAGCGACATGGCCAAAAGACAAAGACCCAATAGACTCTTATCCCTGAACCATTATCCTTGATGCTGTACACTGTTCGCTGTCCTCTGTCCCCTTTGCCCAGCTGGAAAATGCTTTGCAAATTGAGTTTGTTAATGGGGCAATGGCAGAAAGAAAGAAATCAAATAGAAAATGCGCTGCATTATAAGTATGATATGATAGAAGGAGTATGAAGCAGCAGGAAGTGCGCTACTCTACCAAGAATGATAGAAGGAAGGAGTACGGAGACTGTACCAAAAGGAGGAAGCCGTGATAGAGAGAGACTAAAAGCCAGTGGCCAGGGCGTGAATCTCCATCAAATACGCAGGGCAAGTTAGTTGCCAAAAGCCGAAACATGTTTCCAATTCCCCCCAATCACTGTCTGTGTGTGTGTGTGTGTGTGTGTGAGTGTAGTCATGTGCGTGTCTGCAGTAAAAAGCAATAGCCATGTTCGTCTATAGAAATAAAACAGAAATGCATTCAAACGGAAATGCAAATAAATCTTAGTCACTGCAAAAAGGCAATTGGCTTTGGGTCAGCCTCAGACGCTGCCGTCTTCTACTTTGCTCGCGTATGTGGGCGGAACATTTCGTGCGTATTTATATACTGCACGTATGTATGTATATGAACTTTCCACTATGTATATCTAATGCGAGGAATATAGAGATTCCTGTGACCTTTTTGGGAGGGAGATGTGCACGGGCACATCTACAGGAGAACTCTATTTGCATTTCGTTTGGATGGGCAAATTGTAAAGGTGGAACACACAATGTGGGGAATAACAATGATTGTGGACCACTTATCGAATGTCTTTGGCTATTTATCGAGTATTTATATTTATGGGACTCGTTTCGCAGAGGGATTGTCTGTCTGTCTGTTCAAAGTGGGGAAACTGCTTTTCCATTCATCTCGTAATCGAATACCATAATAGTTTAGAAGCAACATTTATCGTTTATTTATTTCATTATTTATTGAGTTAAGCTGCAATTGGATAAGGAATTGCATTCAATTGAATGAGTAAGCCACACACACACACACAAACATCTCTCTGTCTCTGTCTTAATTCAATTCAAACTAAAAAGGAATTTCCTTTTAGTCAAAATACACACTACATCGCCACTGACCCCACACCCGCACCCTACACACAGACACAAACATGGGCATAAAAAAATCTGTAAAAGATTTCGCCCATCAAATGAATTTCAATGCTGTGTAGAGTCAGTAAAACAATTTCGAAGATTTGTTACGGATTTGCACCCAACTCAATGCAAATGCAGAACCCCCTCCCCAACAACCACCCACAGCGCACAGGACATCTCTGACAGAAGGATAACAAGGAGGAGTTTGGAGAGCATTGAAAACAGAAGCAAAAATAAAATAAAATCAAATAAAAACGAAAACGAAAACGAAAAATGAACTGAATGGACAAACCGAAACACACAAAATAGAAAATAGAAAATAAAAATAAACTTTAACCTAATGCTAATAATGTGCAAATTTTTGCATTTCTTGTTGCTTCTGTTGTGTGTAGCCTCGGGGCGCTAGTTAGTATTTATGTTTGTGCTAGGCATTTGGGAGACAATCGGCCAGGCAATAGCTGGACATTCTTCCCCCCAGGACATGGACATGGCTGTCGTCTCTTTGAGCTGTTTGTCTTACCGACAACCCGACAACCTTTTCCCTGATCTGCATATTTAAAATATCTTCTGTCTACGCATCACCTGCCATATGCTGCTGTTTGCTTCTGCTGCTGCTGGACCTAAGCCCCACCTTACTGTCACCCCTCGCACTCGCCTTGCTTCAGGTCAACTGGATCTAACATAAATGTCCTTGCATTCAGTGGCCTGTCCATATGGTTATACTTGTGCTTGTGCATCCTCGAGGGCTTTTGTCTTAACAACAAAATACCAAATAGATGCGAACCAAAATTGCCCTTTTATATCCATCCATCTCCATGTGCATATTTTGGCCATATAAATATTTTGCCATTTTTCAACAATAAATATTTTTAAATATTTAAATGCACAAAACCGCAAGAGCCAAAGTTTCCTTATATTTCTCTATTTTGTTTGCGTGTGTTTGTGTGTGTGTTTATGCCTTTTGTTTTATTATCTCTATCGCCATTTTGCTGTGATTTTCAACAATGGAGTTTAATTCTATCAACAGCTAATACACAGACAGACACGCATACACATACACGATGCGATACGAGTAGATGCCTGGACAAGGCCAGAATGGTTTTGTTGGCTGCTTGCTCGGTGATACCCTTTAATGGCTGAGATTGGATGACTTGATAAATGAAAACGCAAGCTAATAGATTTGAGGGATTTCCAAAGACAAAATCCTCTGACGAAATTTGTGAGTGAACTGCAATCTCATGTCTCATAGAAAGGATATTCCAGCTTTCGTTGTGACCCAAAAACTTTGCCTTCTAATTTACCCCTCAATCAACCTCTTTCCCTCTTCTTCTGCCCCTGCACTGCACTGCCTCTTGTCCATCCTTTAATTTTTTGTTTTTTTTGTTGTTGCTTCAATTTTAGTTTGTTTTTTAGCTTGTCACTTTGGCCTTTGCCGTAATTGCCTTTACAATGTTTGTGCACAGCTTGCAATATGCAACATTCCTGTGCTGCATCTTCTTCTTGTTGCTGTAGCTGCATTTGTTACTGTTGTTGTTGTTGTTGTTGGTGGCACTGTTTGACCATCATTGTGAGCTGCTTTCAATTAGGCAAATTTCGACTCCTGCGGCGCTTGCATTGTTGCGTCAACTATTATGCTAACTAATTTGTATATTTTCACTCAATTGTATTACAATATTCCCTCCCCCGCAACCACAAAAAAAAACCCACACACAAATACAAAGCCAAACAAACTGTAAAAATAGAAGGAAAATACTTTGGCATGGGTATGGTTATGTGAATGGGTCCTGCGACAATTTGCAGGCCATTCATATGTTCTTCCTTATAATATTTTTTGGGGTCGTTATTTTGTGAGGTTTTTCATACATATAAATATTTTTGTATTTTTTGTATACCCTGGAAGAGGGTATAATGATATGCAATGCAGAGAGGGAAATGTGTATGGTATTTCGGCATTCTTGATCAGTATTAGAGGGCGTTATTTATCGTATATTTTTCAAGTTCAACTGCAACCAATTGAACATCTTTCATACTCGTGTGACCCTAACAATCCATGTTCCAGGGTATTTGGTTCTTCGACTGCCACAGCTATTGGTTTTTTTTCAGATTTTTTGTATATTTTGCGTAATTTTTACATTTACGAGCCATTAAAAATATTTTATTGCATTTATATTTCGCTGGCTGCTTTATGGTCTGCCTCTGCTGGAGATTTTCCTGCTTCCTTGTCTCTGGCTGCGTGTGTGTATCTCAGTGTATGTTCCTCTCATTTCTCTGGGTGTGTGTGTGTGTGTGTGTAAGTCGTCTGCTACTTTGTTGTTGTGCTGCGCCGCGTGTGGGGACTCCTGATGATGATGATGATGACGACGTTGATTTATTCGACTCCTGTTTATGGTATGCACACACCTCTATCTCCTGCAACCCTCCGCCATCCGCCATTCTGTGTGCTTCAACAATGTTGCCCCGGCGCATTTACAGACAAATTTGCCAAAGCGCTTTCCACCGGGCTAAATATTTCTGTAAAGTTTCGCGTTTGGGTTGGGGCTTTGGCTTTGGTTAACTATTTGCAAAATGTTCAATTTCCATTGCCCAGAGCCTTGCTTTTTAGGTGAAATTTAAACTTTTATTTTCTGTTTTAGAATTTAGATGATAGGAATAGATTGAAAGCTCTTTGGGGAATTTAATTTAATTTTGATTTGGTATAGATTTTCATATGAAATACGAGTTTGAGTTGGCTTTCATTTGTACTTGGATCTAATCTATAATTGGAAAAGCTAGAACGTAGATATTGGGTTTTGGTAGGTGACTAAAAATTAGTTGAAATTTTTTGTAATTTATATAGAAGGACACCAAACAAAGATTCCTGAATTCAAAACATATTCTTTCGAATTAGTTGCATATTTGTGGAGCTGTCATGTCATGGAGATGAAATTTCAGCAAATATATTCTTTTGGCCTCTTTACACACCCAAGCCAAAGCCGACCAAAACCTAAACATTTCAACGAAAGAAAAAACCCCTTTAAAAGTGACAAATTCAGCCACAAAGCCAGTCACAATCTCAATCCCAATCCCAATTCCAAAATCCAAGTTTCAGCTTAAACGACAGCCAGAGGGTAAGCGAGAGGGGGAGCTCATGTTGTGCGTGTGTGACGCTATATCGTATATCGTATATCGTAGAATGTATGTAAGGTGGTGTGGCTTACATGTTTATGGGTATTTGGGTTAGAAGCTCAAGTGTTTTGTTATTGAGTAAACATGTAATAAATGCCGTTATACAAAATACGTGTTCGTTCGTGTTCCATGCGGTGTGCCAGTGCGCGGTGCGCGTTTTGCTCGTCTAAGCCTGGGACTGAGGGACTGAGGGACTGCGGGACTCGCTCGTCTGTGTTTGCATAGCAATGGGGAGGGGGTAGAAGGCGGTAGGAAAAACCTCAGAAAAAATTCTATACTTATGCGTGAGAGAATGTATGTATGTATGTGTGCTTGTGTGTGTGTAGGGGAAATCCTTTTACTAAATACAAACTATGTACATGCGTCTTATATTTCAACCACATAAAGGGAGGGCTCCCTCTTTGGGGGGGGTTTGCTGTATTTAAAAATGCCCGAAAGGCAAAAAAATGTTTGAATTGCCAAGATTTCTGCTGTGGGGCCTGGAAGGAGGTAACGAGGCTAACAGATAAATGAAGGTGAAAAGGATTTAAGTTTAATGGAAACTTAAAGCTAAAAGAACTTGGAGGATCTTTAAAGATTATGACAAGCTGCTCTTGTCAGATGGAAAATGGATATTCCATTTTATAAATATTTCACTGTAGAATTGCACAAACTTTTATTAAAGTGCAGAAAAATGCATTAATTTTCATTTAAGTGTGAAAATCTTTTAATATCCTTTTAATTTATTGTTTTTTTTCTTGTGCCATTTTTGCTTGTCAGTTTTAATTAAACATTCCATTTGCCATAGTTTTCTAATATCCTTTAGCATATTTCACATAAATTAAGCAATTTAAATAATTTATTTATCTACGCGCTTCATTTATTGCCACTCTGTCTCTGTTTTTTGTTGCTGACTTGCTGCCCAAAACGTTTTGACGTTTGTCCTCTCGCCTTCCCACGAGAATAATTTAAATAATTCTGTTTAATTACTGTTGGTAAATTACTATCGTACACACATACTTATAAACATATTAGACAAACAAGTACATATGTACATATGTATAGGAAATAATTGTATAGAAAAACCCACATACATTCTACATATGTACGAGTATGACAGAAATGTCAATAGGCGAGTTGTGCTTTTGTGTTGGCTGCGTCACATAAATTAATTATGCAACAACATTTATTAATTGTCAGAAACAATTGAAGGCAGTTAGAGGTGAAACAAAACACGCATGGAATTGTGGCAAGGAGAGAAGGAGAGGAGGATGGAAATCAAATGAAATCAATTATGAGAAAAGTCAATGACAAATTGAATTTAATTGCCGCGAAACGTGTTGGAAATTTTAAGGGCGCAAAATATCCTTTGGGGATATGCAGACTGCTTTTTGCTGCTGCTTGATTTTGCTCCTCTGTATGTGTATGAGTGTATGAGTGTGTGCGTGTGTTTTCGTTTTTTTTTTTGTGCTGATTTTTGTTGGCCTTAAATTGGTGTTTGCCCGACACTTGACACACTTGACAATGACTCCGCATTCGCTTGACTTCTCTCTCTCTCTCCTTTTCTCTCTTTCTTTCTCTTGGCTGCAAGCCCCACTTTTCGCAGCACTCAGCAACTGAAAATGTTTGCCGTTTAGGCCAGCACTTATAGCAGGCGGAAGCGAGGAGCAGGTTGGCCGCAACAGCAGGCTGCAGATGTGAAGGATGGAAAGGACATTGGTATGGGTATGGGTATGGTTGGAGGAATGATGGGGTAGGGTCTTGGTCGCCTGCATATCTGGTTGCGAACGTCCATTCCCATGCTGGTTCTGGCCTGGGCTTGGGTCTGGCAAACTCATCAGCATTCAACGTTATTGTCACTGAAAAATACACACAATTATCGTTACAAATTGCTGTTAACTCTCACTCACACACACACACACACACACAGTCACACCAGTGCAGGCGAAAGCACTCACACCATTACAGTACTCTCTTAGTACAGTCTTAGGCACTGGCCCTGTCTGCGGGTAGCACAGGAGGATGTGGAGAAAATGTTAACATTTTGTGCTACTCTTTGCTTTGGTTTCATTTCGTTTCGGTCTCACACTTTTTCCTTTTTTTTTTCTTGTTTTTTTTTTTTGTTTGGTGTCAATGGAAAGTGCTATTGAAAGTGTACGAGTATATGTGGGCGACCCATTCACATGCATACAGCACACACACACACACATGCAGATAGAAGGCAGCGAAGAAATAACTGTGTCGGAAGTTGCCTTCAAGGCATGCGGATTGCACATTGTTGATGATGATGCTGATGAAGCCAGGCTCTCGGATGCGATGCTCTCGGTTGCTATATGCTGCTGGCTTTGACAATTGAAAAATGCTGCACCGAGATACATAGCAATCCCACACCCTCCACAGCTATGGTGGCCAGAGACCAGGCACTGTCCATCAGCGGAGCATTAGCCATCCCCACCCCCCTTCACAAAGGGAGAAAGCGAGTGAGAGCGCGCCAGACTCTAAACTGGAAAATGGAAACTGGAAACGGAAAACTTGAAACTCAATTATACAAAGTGATTCAGCACACGCTCACCTCTAATGAGTTCATTTGCAGTTTATGAGCAGTCGACTCGACTCAGTCGTTGTCGACTGGCGCTAAGTACATTTCACGAGCTCCGAGTACAGCTACAGCTACGGCTACAGCTCCAGCTCCAGCTACTAATTTGCATTTCATTTGCCGCTCAAAGAGCTATGTAGGAAAAAAGAAAAAATTTACGTGAAAATGAACATGAAACGAAATGCTGAAATAATTAAAGAAGAAAATGCACAAAACTCGAATGGCACACTATCTGAAGAATATTTTTAATTACGTTTATAAAACAATGAAATAAATGACACTTAAATTACACTTGATAAAGGAGTATTTATTTTCACTATATACGCATTTCATTTCCCTTTCTGCTTTCATGTATTTTTAATCAATTTCAATCGCTTTGCCAATAATTTCTTCTGTTTTTTATTTGATTAAAAAGTTTTGTTTGCCAAACAAAATATTTTTTTGGCGGGCTGTGGCTATTTATATTTGTATGTTGTGTGTTAAAATTCATTTGCATTTAAGTCGCACTGCACCTGCACCTGTGGCATAATGTGTGAGGTTTTTTTCCACATATGTATGTACATATCATAAGCAAATATCACATGTCGTGTCAGGGCCGTCAGTGCAGTGTTTAAAATTGCAACAACAACAACAACAAAGAAAGCAAAGTAAAAAAAAAGAAGCAAAATAGTCATAATATTTGCATAGAGTTTCTGCCATGTCCAGTCACCCCCCCACCTTCGTCAGTAAAAACAAAGCAAACAAATGCCACGCCGCACACAAAGTGCACTGCGGGCTATCTTTGACGCAAATTTAATAAGCCCCGACAACCCTTATTATAAATTTATTTATATTTATATAGGTATGAGCACAGGTACGATACGAGGCCCCATCTTGCTGTTTGCTGTGACAGCCGCCAGCTGCGACAAAGACACATGAACATTGGAGTACTTTTTGGGGGGCTGGATGTGTCCTGGTTTCTGGTGTCCTCGCACACAGAGAAGACACACACACACACACATGCAGAGAGCAATGCAAAAACTCTGGGTCTCGCTCTCCTCTCCGGCTTTTGTCAAAATATATGATGCTCATATGTTAGCCGGCACTCAACGTGTGCCGCATTATTCACTCATCAGCAGCCCTCAGCATGCCCATCATCATTATCATTGTTCTTCCCCTTGTTGCTTCGGCTTCTCGTTTTCCAGTGTGGTTGCCTGGCTGCTCTTGTGGTTGCCACCATCCTCAGCCTGGGCGTGAGTCTGCCCACTTTTGGTCTTGATAGTGGCACTGGCTACAGCTCTGCTGTGCCTCCTTTGCTGCTGCTGCTGCTGCTGCTGTCTCTTTGTCAGTTTCATGCACTGCAAAAGTGTTTTAAAGTAGACTTTACTTTGTTGCGGTTGGCTTCCTTTATATTTATTTCGTACGAGTACGAGTATATGCATTCTTTTTTTGGGTTCCCTTTTTTTTTTTTTTTTGTCAAGAGGCCTGTGTGACAAAGAGGTTGCTTGCCTGCTGCCTGCCACACCAGAGGAAGCAGAAATAAGCTGCATTTTTAAATAAATGAATTTAAAGATGTGGGTATGAAATTAAGGCAATTGCAATAATAAAATCTATGAAAAGTAATTAAAATTAGATTTCATTTAAAATTTGACAAATTTAATACATTTTCATTCGCTCTCTCTCTTATTTCTGGTTCCTTCTGCAAATGTCAGCTAATTATTTTTTTATATATTTCATATTTATATTTCCAGTATCATTTTCATCTGCGGCAATGGAATCTGCGCCTGTCCATCTTTTAATTAGAGCCTTGTCCAGCTGTAAGTATTCTTTGATTATTTTTGCCGCTATGTATTTGGTTTCATAATTTCCACTGCACTTTTCTCTTGTGCTGTGTTGTGTTGTGTGTTTTGTTTATTTATTTTTCGTTTTATTTTTCATTTCTGAGAAAGCAAAACTAATTTCTGTTGCTGACAACCATTTAAATTCAATTTCTGTTCCGTTGTTGTGTCGCTGCTGTGGCGCAATGGCACGGGGCACGGGGCAGACTCAGGGGAATACTCGTAAGAAAAGAAAAACTCGACGATTATCTGAGGGTTCTTGGGTAGGTCCTTGCTCTGTGAATTGGTCGTTTCCTTCCCATTGTGGGGTTTTCGATTGAATCAGAGCTACTCCCTTTGGTTGGTGGGTGCACACGTCCCATCTACTATCTGAAAATACTCGTACATATGTATGTATATGATTATCCAAGCTTTATTTATGCTGGCTGAGGCGATTTTTCTGCTTATTTTTTTGTTTTTACCTTTTTTCTCCTGTCCTTCTATTTGCCACCATCCTTTCGATGGCAACAGATGTTTTGGTGGGTTTTCTTTGGGCTTGGCTTTGGCTTGTCCTGAAAATATATAATTTGTTGATCCTGCCCACATCTCTATGGGTTGTGTTAGCCCTTTTTGGCCTTTTGCTCCTTTGCCGCGTGTGTTGCCGCATTATTAAAAACTACTTAAAAAACGCCTTACCGTTTCACCGTTCCACCGACAAAACGGAAAAATAGATTTGGCAGCAGCAGCAGTGGCAGTGGCAGCCGGCAGGGGGAAAGAAAAGCACTGGAAAATGAAAAACAAACACATTTGTTTCGCTCGACAGTTTTTGAAAGGCAGCAGCAGCAGCAGCAGCAGCTGGCGTCAATGTTTGAATGACTGCATGAATGATTGAACGAATGACTGGCCCCTGTGACTGGGACGGTTGGGCAGGGCCTGGGCTGGGCTGGGCTGGTCGAGGACACTGCCAAAATGTAGAGAGATCTTCTATGTCTCTCCGGTCGGTCCGTTGGTGTCTCTGTTATTTATGCTGCTCGAAATGAGAGCCAAAAGCTGCGGGTCGGTGCGGTGCGATGTGGTGCGGCCATATTTGCTTAAACCAGCAACAGAAACAAAACCCAAACATAAGCCGCCGCTTGTCGAGAATGTCCTCACTTTGTACAGTTATATATTTAAGTATATATATATATATTTTACCGTGTGTGTGTGTGCGTTATTTCTGTTGCCATGCGGCTTTCTTTTGGTCCTTTGCCTTTTGGTGTGTTTTTCTCTCCACTTGCCACTAAAATACACATGGAAAATATTTACAAAATGTCCGCTGCTGTATTTTTGCTCCTTCTTAGGAGGTATACTCCATCTCTGTCTCTCTGTGTCTTTTTTTTTGTTTGGCAAACAATTCGGCGCCATTAGAAAGTAGCGTTAGGGGAGGGTATGTGAAATAGGGGATAGTGGCGAATGCTTGGCGACTTTCAAAGTTTAACACGTTTTGGTAATTTTATCAAGGACATGCGGAGCATACATGTTTCCCTCTCCCCTCTCACGGAAAAGCAAACACACAAATGAAGAGGGTTAAAGCAACATTAAAGCTGATCTGTCAGATGGAAGTGGAACTGTTTAACTTCATTTGATCATTAGAGAGTATTCTTAAAGCAAGAACTGTTAGAATATTGTTTTACGAGTCGATTTCAATTCATAGAACAATCGATAGTCGTACTCAAATGCTCAAAGTGTTCCTTCATTCTCCATAAATGTTATTTCCAATTAAAAATGTACTCCATAAACTACTCCAAGTAGAAGGAACGATACTTCTTTAACCGAATGCTTATTTGCTGCCACTGCCACTGTCAATGTTACAACTGCCACTAAGCCCCCAATTTAGAGTCCATCAAAAGGCTGTGTGGCAGCACACACACACTCACCGCATCCCTTTAACTCTGCTGCTTCTACTTCCTAACCATTTTCACCAAATCGCATTAGGCTTAGGGACGGACTCTCTCTCTCTCTCTGTGTGCTCTGCGACTATCATCGCACAGCGAAATACAATTTCCTTCGACCAATAACGGAAACGTTCATCAATGACCATTTTGGCACTTTCGGTTTCAGGCCAAAGGCCATGGACCATTTGCCCGGTTTCGAGTTCGTTGGGGCCAAATCATGTGAGCAGGCATCATCGGCACTACTAGCAGCAGGCGGCAGGCAGCAGGCAGCAGGCATCGGACAAAAGTCAGCCGAATCAACTGTGCCCCAGCCACAAGCTATCAAAAAAAAAAAGGGAAGCAAAAAAAGTATCAAGTAGACCAGGAAGCAGGAGCGGGAGGAGGAGCAGAGTCCAGGATCCAAAAATGCAGCTCGGAAGCAAAACTGGAAAATTTAATTATCACATACACACACGCACAAGCAAGGGTAAAAGAGGGGAGGACAGACAGACTGATGCCATGTTCTTGTGAATTGTCAATGTCAGAGTTGGTTGTGGATACCCAGCGGTACTTGTAGAGTATAAAGGGTATGTGGGGCTCACTGGGAGAATGAAAAGCATAGAAATAAATGAATTAATAGAGGAATGTAAGAGCTACAGTACATCAGACTTTTTTAATGGCCTATGCAGATCTGAAGAGAGCATCTGCCACGCACACTTTCCAAGATATATTACCTGCCTTTTCTACATTTATTTATTTGCTCTGCTGATCTCCTCACAACCTTTGTTTCATTTTTACTCTTAAAATGAAGAAAACAAAATAATTTTTAATCAATTTAGTTTCTTTTTTGCTGAAATATTACCCGTTCCCTTGATAGTCTTGAAATATTTGCCAATTTGCGGGTATCATATCGGTCGATAGTCCCTCTATGGCCTTACCACTTGTACTGCTGCCATGTTTTTGCTGTTGCCAGTTTTGTTAGCGTTGCAGAACCAGCAGAAACTGAAGCCTTGAATGTGTCCTCTATCTCTCCCTGTTTCTCTATCTGTCTATCTGTCTGTCTGCTGTTTTCTGTCTTTTTGTCTTTCTCTCACTCTGGATTTTCGGTTAGCCTTCAGTCGCGTGCGGTTTGTGTATCAGCCGTATCTCAGGGCCCCCTACCCCTTCCCCCACCCCATTTCCATTCCCATTCGACCCATCGGCCATCTCTATCATGGCCATTTCTTGTCTTTGCGGTTCTCGTTGTTCTGCAGAGTATGATGTCAACTTGTGACAGCTGCTGCTGCTGCTGCCTCTGCCTCCGCTGCCTCTGCCTCTACCACTGCTACTGATTCTGATTCTGCCTCTGTCACTACCTACTCCTCCTCCTCCTGTTGCTTGGTCGGGGCATGCCTCGAGGCATAATACTCGTCGTACTATAACAACAACAAAAAAAGAACAATGAGCAATTAAAGCCATGCGTGTCCAGTTTTCGGACCAACTTTAAATACAATTTTTAATTAAAATATAAATTTTTATAGGCCCCTGACTCCAGATGATGCCACACAGATCTCTTCTGGGTTTCTTCTTGGCCAACTAACTATTTCGAACACATGGCGTATGCATAATCTTTGGCAGAGGGAAAGAAGATGCTAGAGAGGATGATTTTGGTAGCTAGTTCCAGTAGAAACATTTTGTTCTAAAGCTCAATTGAAAGTAATTGTTATAAACTAAGCTAGATTTATGTTTTTGAATAATTTTCACTGACTTGTAATGGATATAACTTTGGAAAAACAATGGTAAAACTTCGTGGGCAAGTAGTTCCAAGGGAAAAAATAAATTAAGCTGAGAATGGGACTCCAGGATCCCCACCCCCGACCCCCGACTTCAAATCGAATTTCTCAGCTCAAAAGTGAGAACTAGTTCTCCTAATCCAAACTTATTACCACCAACCCCTTGGAATCGCTCGTTTTCTTTCTATTATTTTAATTTCGGCCTGCCATTCATAATTATTTTTAGCTCCATAGCTTCGACTCCTGCTCCTCTGTTCCTTAGCTCCTCTGCCTAACACATTTAACAGGCCAACGCAAAACTTTAGCCATAATTAAAACTAAAAAGCGAAAATTTTTCTTTTTATTCAAATGCTGTGGCGGGGCGTTGGGGTTCGGGGGCATGGCATGGTCTCTAAGTGCAGCTGACAACAATTGCATTGGAGGCATTGAAACTCGGTGAGGACTAAGACGGGGGATCTGGCAACTGGGAGGTCTGAGGTCTGAGCCAGGCATAAAACACACAAAAGGCGACCAAAAATTATTCAACAAGCGGTGCTGACGCGCCTGCTGCTGCTGCTGCCAAAGAGTGGTGGTAGAGACGGGGTGGGGAGAGAGGACACCGACATGGCCAGGACATGCCGCCTGGCTTTCTATCCTGGCTATCCTTTTGTTGTGCTCTTTTGTGTTTTAATAAGTTTTGAATTTCAGTACAAGCCTTCCGCGCGTAACTTCAAATCTGAATGCCCCTCAGAGCATAGCATTGCAGAGCAGAGCCCTTTTCTCTGTGCCTTTTCCCAGTCCTTTCTTCTCGTTTATTCCCATTCTTCATTTCGCTTTTCTCTGTTTCTGCGGGTTTTCTGTTTTCTTTTTTGTCAAAGTTTTTTTTAATTTTCTGCCACAAAAAACTAAAAAAGAAACCAAACGAAGCTGAAACCAATAATTAATACCCGAAACTCGTTTTTCGTTTATTATCCTCTGCCCTAGGCAGTCGCAGGGGTTTTCTTTGGCCTGGACTTTTCACTAGTTTTTGGCCAAACATTTCTGTCATTCGTTGCTACCAAAAGCTTCGTTAGCTCACACACGCAACAAACACACACACAGCATATATGCCAGAGATACAAAACCCACACACTCGAACATTTGAATTGCAGCCGTTTGCCATGTATCTTCAGTTTTATACTCTGCCAATCAGAGGTGGGTATAGAGGGGTCTTTGTAATGTTAGAAAATGTGGGATTTTAATGGGATAAAGTATAAGCAATAATAAAATATAAATAATTGGATTAAGCTCTGATAAAACAATTATATAGATATAGAATGTGATACCGATATGCATACATAAATCGAGAGAGAGATAGATGAATAGAAGGGAACAAATAAAGTGAAAACAAATTGAAGGAATTCTCTGTCCTAAACAAAAGATAAAATAGTGACAGATCCATTGATAAAGATAGATTGAATAATAGAGAGAGAAATAAATAAAATCACCAATTGAAAGAGAAGTCAAAAATTGAGAAATTACTACTAATACAGATTGTTTAAGAATCGTACAGAAAATATCAATTAATAATACCAAAATTACAATGAATAATGCTACAGTTTAAGTTTAACTGTTGCCGATAAGAATAGTTATAGAACGATGCGTCCTTACTGCTAAAGAGAGCAAAAGCGAGAATGCAATAGCGGGAATGCCATAGAGATAGAGAGAGAGAGTGTCAGCGATTGATAATTCAATGTGCAGATCGAACTTTTAAGGGTATCTATGGTTTCGATTTTGCCGATCGTTATTGCTTTTTCTAGTTTTTTCTTCTCCCCCATTTTGTGGTATTCTGTTTTACTTGTTGTTTCTTGCTTCTGGTTTCTGGTTTTTTTTTTTTTTTTGTATTTTTCGGTTCGTCCTCAGACATTTTCTTTTTCTGGTTTTTCTGTAGTTGCCGCTGCCGTGGCCGTTGCTGCTGTTGATAACTTTGTTTTATAGACATTTGTTCTCGCCGTTGTTACCTAGCGACCCAAATACCCCGTTCAATAGCTTTGTCCTGGGCATCATCGGTTCCCCTGCCGTTTACCTCCGCTCTCCCTCGACGAGTATGTGTGCACTTTTTTATGGTTTTCCCTTTTTTTTCTGTTTCTGTTTCTCTTCCTCTTACGGTTTAGGTTTCTATTTTTTACGTTGGTTTTTAGACTGGTGCAAATCTTCTGTTAGTTTTTCAGAGAAAAGGGGCTGGGCTGGGGGGAGGGGAGGGGTGGCTGTGCGACTGTGGGCGGTAGAGATTGTCCAAACAGCGAGTAAAGATTGTATAACATGAGATTGGTCTGTCGGAGCAACGGCAATGGCAGGTTTTTGCAAATTTTTGGCGGGATTTTGAATACACAAGTACGACAGGTACGACTGGGATATCCCTGTATTTGGGTATTGCGGTATTTTGATTGGAAAATCCAAATGAATTTGTTTTTATTTGCGTACGAGTATCTGTCCCTCTTCTTTACTTGAAGTTGTTTAATAGATTTCCTTTAAAACTCTGGCGAAAACTCAACATGGAGCAGATTTGAACCCAACCAAATTCTATAATAATTATTCTCAGAACTTAAAAGCCAACAAAAATCTATACAAAAAATTGCCAAATATTAATTGGAACTATTGGAGTTTATTACTCTTCATGCGTTGAGCCCCAAAAACTGGGAACCAATCCGACAAAAAGATCGTCTCCTTAGCCTGACTATTGCCCTTGGCAACTTAAAACCCTAAAGGGATTTTCGCAATGATGAAATTATGTGCCAACCGTATGGGGATTGTTTGTCAGGTGGTGCGGGGGTGCGGATGGCATAAGAACTTTGCTGCTTAAAGGGTAGCTAGCGTAAGGGGAGTGATGCTAAGCTCTTGATGGAGTTTACTTTTCCAGTGATTTACAATTGTGCAGTGAACGTTTTTTTTTTATTCCCGGTTGCTCCTTCGTTTTATTTTTTTTTTCTGATGCCAGCAAGCTCGTTCATATGTCAGGCAAAGAGCAGAAAGCTGGACAACAAAGCTGCTCTATGGGCTATGGAGCCCATAGCCTGCTTGTCGTTGCCAATGCTTCAGCTTCAGCTCTGACTCTGGAACTGGAACTGGCACTGTTGGCCTTTAATTCTTATCAAATTGCCGTAGAGAGCTAAAGGCGCTTATCAGCTTCACCAGGTCCACACACACACACACAAACACACACACACACACTCAATGGTCAATAGTTGTGGAGAGAGAGAGAGAGATTCATGTGGGGGAGTGGGAGTTAGTTGATTGGTTTTGGTGGACACTTGAATGCCCAATGATTTGCCAGAACAGTGGAGCATCTAGAAGCACTTGTGGCATGTGGCATCAATCGTGGCACAATAAATCAAGCCACACTCATCGCTAGTGGCACTGGCACTGCCACTGACTCTGACTCCAATTGTGTGCATCCATTCCACCTAGCAGCACCATGTTTGTTTGTATTACACTTCCGTTTCCGGTTCAAGTCAAATGCCATGGCACGCAAATTGAGACGGAGACACGAGTGGCAATGGGAATGAAAATCTGTATACGAAGGCATAAGACTGCCGCCGCCTTCCGCCTGCCACTGCCAAGCCCTTGTGACGTTTTCTGTTTTCCTTTCATTGTTGATTGTGGAAAATACAATTTTACTTTAACCACCACCCCCCGAACCCCCTGGACATCATCCAACCGCCCCCACACAAAACCTTCCCAAAGGCATAGTTTTTCCTTATTGCGGTGCCCGAAGCAGAAAACGGAAACTTTGCTTTGATAGCAATTGTGATTGAAACTGAGACACGATATTGCACTTAAGATATGAAAAAAAAAAACCCAAGAAAAATCTACAACCACTACAATGGATGGGCGGGTGCGGGTGCGGTTGCGGTTGCCGCCCTGATTTGGATTATTTTTGTAGGCATTGGCCCAGTTCCGTTTTGTCTGAAATGTAGAAATAGATAAACACATTTCCAACTCAAAGCAGAAAAGTCTCAAAAGTTCAATCAAATTTTAGCTCTCTGTAGAAGTTTTAACTTGCGCCACCCACAAATCAAATATGACATGATATGATATTTATTTAGAGCTACTTCTTACCCATAACTACTGGTATTTATTTGTTTGTAGTTTCCTCTATAATTCTGTAGCTACTTAGAGTTTCGGCCACCATTTCCTATATTTTCTGTTTGCCAAAGACTTATCATTCCATAACCATTACAAGTTGCTTTCCACCCATTAATAATCATATAATAATATACACATTTACCTGCAACAGAGAGAGAGGAGAAGACCTAGACACCTCTTAGAGATTTAATATTTGTTGAGCACTTCCCTTAAAGAAAAACAAAACAAAAAAAACAAAAACAAAAAATAAACCCAGTCGAAAATACAAAACTTGAACTGTCAATTCCGCCTTGGCAGGCCAAAATGCTCTCAAATATTTGGCCAAGGAAAATTCTGTTTCTAATTTGGAAAATACGAAATGCTGCTCCAAATGCTTCATTCTCCATGCCTCCACCTTCGGGGCACATGCCTCCACGGCCTGCCCTGTCTGCACTCTGCCTGTGCTATTTGCTTACTAAATATTTAACTTTTGAATTTCAAAGCAACCGTCGAATGTTTGGTGAACTCCTCCGCCTTGCCGTCGCTTTTCCCACCTATTGCCCAAAACGCTTTTCCACCTTTCACTGGCCCCGCCACTCAAATCAGAGCTCCTGGCTCTCATATCGGGTTACATACGTATTAATTTAATATTTTACAGAGCGCACGAATCGGGTTTTTGGTACGAGCATTTCCTTTTCTACTCTTCTGATTTGTTTCTTTCTTTTTTTTTTTGCGTTGGTGTTCTGTGTGTGTGTGTGTGCGTGTGTGTGTGTGTGTGTGTGCCAGAATTTGTCATCGTTTCCGTCAGGAAAAACGAGAAAAAGGAAGTAAGCTTTTGGCCTGGCCGGTCGTTGGGTAGTCGCTGTAGCGGGGGAGGGGCTTGAGCCCTCATGTGTTGGTAACCGCAATTTGTTTACTTTGTCGGTTTTTGTGCACGCAGCCGAGTGTTCAAAATTGAATTTTAACTTGGTTAACAGAGGCTCTGGCCAGGGCCCATTCATTGGGGATCAGCCATCGCCCGCGCAAATCCCCCACCCCCTTCCATGGCTGGCGTTTTACCCGCTATTCCGCGCTCATCTCTGTTGCACTGTCTCTCAGCCGCTTTGCTGCCTCCTCCGCTATCTCCCTCTCAAACTCTCTATTTCTCTCTCTGTCTCTCTGTCTCTAAGCGTTCGTTTCGCGTTCGTTGGCGTTGATAACGTTATCCATTAGGGCGTATGACAACAGCGAGTGGGCCATGGAGGTGGTGGAGGAGGAAGAGGAGGCGTGCTTCCTGGCCACTTTAGGCCCGGTTTGCTAGGAAAAAGTTAGTTAGTTTTTGGATTGGAATGGGGGGGGGGGGGGGAGGCTTTGGGGTTTTCAGCGGCAGCGGGGCAGCGGCTCGTGCACTTTGCTTTTGGCTTGCGTTTCGTCTCGTTTCGTTCCGTCTCGTGTTTGGTTTTGGTTTCGTTTTTTATGTTTTTTTTTTTAAATGCAATCTTTTAAGTGCTTTTTGGTTGAGGAAGCAGAGGGGAGCAGCAACAGCAGCAGCAGCAGCAGCGACTTTTAATGGCACTCGGCTGTGGCCTCAATTAAAATGACGAGACGAGCTGCAGCTAACCTCACTGCTCTGTGTGAACTACAGACCTTTATGCCTCTCCAGGCTCTGTCCTACAGACCTGTATTTCTCTTATATTTTTTTTTCATTTCCTATTTCTCCGTCAGAGGCAGACATACAGCTGCATTTCCTCTGCAGAGCCATACATACCGTCTCCTCCCGATCCTCACCAAACCCTTTCCACCAGATCTACACGCTGGTTTTCTGCCCCGAAGCCTTTTTCCGACATTCCAACAAATTAAACCCGCCAATTCTGCTTCACAACTTTTCAATTGCCAATTTACAATTGATGTTCAAAATTGAGCTTCTTTCCAGCCACTACTCCTCAGCCTTTTGTTTTATTTACTGCGTTTAATTGAAAAATATTTCGGTAACTATCGGGGTACGTACCGACCCCCGCCCCAGCCGCTTTCTTTCACTCAAAAAAAGAAAACCACAGCAAAAGCTTCCCTTGTACTTTTCGGTTTCTTTTGAATTTTTCATGTGGCAAAGTTCAAGAAATGTAATAAATACAATTTTATAGCCACATTTTTTGGGTCTTGATTGTTCTTGTTCTTGTACTTGCAGTACTTGTTTCTGTGGCTCAGCTGCATTTACAACAAAAATCAGTTGCGGGTAAAATAAGGGGCGGGGCAGGTCGGAGTTGGGGAAACATTTGCTGCATTGGCGCAGCGCATTGAATGAATTTTCGAGCCATAATAAATTTCCGGACGTCTGTTCGCAGCTTTCAGCAGTTTTCCTTCGAAGTAAAATTTATTTACGCGGTTTTTTTTTGACAGAAAGGATGTTTGTTAAACATAATAAATTTCCGGTTTGTATTTGTTCTTATTTTTTGGTAATATAATGAATTTTATGAATGCCAGCATGCCTTTCATTTTGAGGCTGATTGTCGCGTACGCCAGGGCGTATGAATGATGCTGGTGGACATGTTGAAAGATCTTCAGAAGTGTTAAGAATTCTTAAACTGTTTCTGAAAATTATGCGTTTGAAAATAATTCTTCAAGTAGTCTTGAAACCAACTTTAAGTGCATTTTACTTTCATAAAACTTTCTCTCGATATTTATTTTAATTGAAAATTCTAAAATTCATTGGAAACTTTTGAAACATTATTATTATCATTTCCCTTAGAGTTTACGACTACACTTAATGAATATCCTTCAACCCAGCCCTTTGCTTCCCTTTCTCTGAACTTCTCTTCTGGCCAATTAGACAATGCTCTTGGCTTGGCAGGGGGCCGCAGCGGCGGCTCAAATCAATAGTTAAGGAAACTTTATTACCGCCAAATTAGACTTGTAAGTAAAAGTACTTCAACTTGATTAAGTCCCCGGGCCCATCTCTAACCCCATCAACAATTTTATGGGTCTCACTCTCTTCAGACTTCACTTCATCACAAATTGAGCACATTAATAGAATTTGCTGGGCCTTTGTTTATGGGCAAAGTTTGTGGTTTCTTTTTTTCTACTATCCTTTCCTGTCTGTTGGTTAAACCTTCTTTATTATAATTAGGTGTGTAATTACCTACGCTGAAACCCTTTCCTCAGAGAGAGAGAGAGAGAGAGAGAGACAATGGGAGAGAAAGTTCGGTAGGGGCACAAACTTTTATGTACATATAAGATTTCATCATCATTTTTTCGCATAATTTGTGTTCTAGTTTGTTCTATTCAGCGAGTGTAGAGGAGTTTGACTGCCAATAATAATGAGCAAAGATTTCTGACGCCAAGCGAAAGCTGAAAGAAAAAAATATCAAAAATTATTCAGAGAAGAGAAGTGGGAATGGGTTTTTTGTGGATGGGAAATACTTGAGATATGTCTGACATGAACATTGGTTTTTGGCCCCCGAAACTCTTAGGCCATGTGCGTTGTGGGATGTGCGTGGGGGGTTGGCAATTTCTTTTTAGTGTGTGCGTGTGTGTTGGTGTGTGTTGGTGTGTGGTTGTGTGTGGTGGTGTATTGGGGTTCATTGTTACAATTTCATTTCAAGCATATTGGGTTTCAGTCAACGACAATGATGACGACGACAACGACGACAGTCTGCTAAAAGAATTTAGCCCAAAGGTCACGTACGAGAACACACAAAAAGAGGAAGTATCGAAAGAAGGAGTAGATGGACAAGGAAGTAGCAAAAGAATTACGATAGATGGAAACGGGAAATAAGGGTGGTAGTAGTCGTAGGGCTAGTATAGATACAGAACCGAATCCGTTGAAGTATTTAAAAGATTTTGCATTTCAGATGAGTTCCATTTTGCAGGCTTTTGCCTTCCTAAAGCAAAACCTTCATCTAAAGTTTGATGTTGGTCGGCAGTTAATCGCTTTCGGAAAAGCGGTCAGCATTGTTTTACAGAGACCGTGTCCTGCCAAGGCTCTGCTCTATTCCGTGCCCATTTATTGTCGTCCTTTAGCCACCGCCCTGCCCTCATCATCATCATCATCATCATCAGCATGATGATCATCGGTTGTAGTCTCGTTGCCAATATGCCACGTTTAGTCGCCACTAATCCATCGCGTAAACAATATAAATGTTCCCGACCAGAGCGAGCCGCAGTCGACAGGATATGCTGATTTCAGTGTGTAGTCCTTGGCAGTTAGATTTCTTTCCCCTTTCCCCTGGCTCACAAACATCCTTCCATATCCATGCCATTT
This sequence comes from Drosophila subsilvestris, assembly GCA_035043285.1. Taxonomy (NCBI): domain Eukaryota; kingdom Metazoa; phylum Arthropoda; class Insecta; order Diptera; family Drosophilidae; genus Drosophila; species Drosophila subsilvestris. The sequence goes on along the minus strand of JAWNNB010001724.1, from coordinate 3,199,202 downwards.
TGCCCCTTTTTCCCATGGGCCCATTGTGCGATGCGGACGGCGGACTCCTTTTGTTTAACTAAAGGATTTAAAGTTTTTGTTTTGCTTTTTCATTCATTTCAGCGACGTTCGTCATTCATTGTGCAGCTGTATGTGTCTCTATGTGTGTGTGTTTGTGTGTGTGGGTGCCGCCATATTGAAATCAATGTTGGAGGCGGCTTCCGTTCTATTCGCCCCTAAAGCCACCACTCGGTCCGCTGAGCGCTACGCTCTTTAGCATTGTTCGCATATTTTTATTAATAGTCGCGCGTTGTCTGCAATTTTCCTTTACCCCCCTCCCGCCACTCATTCTCTCTCTCTTTCTCTCTGCTCAATGCAATGCAGTAGTCCCTGGCAAAACTTCGCCATGGATTGGGAATCTCATTCGACGTAGTAGTAGTAGTAGTAGTAGGTATACCTCCATCGTTGGGGCTTTATGAATTGCAAATGGTTTTGCTGCTTTTTGCCTTTTGCGCTTAGCAATCATTTAATATGCCGACGTGCCGAGAAAATGAGTTGTTTATAAAGCTCGGCGATTGCAGTGCTTTGAATCTCGTTTGTCGGTATGTGTGGGGTGGGTTGGATGGGGTAAATGGGATTCCATGGGTGTGATTGTGGGCTGTGCATGGCTGCTATATGTAGGTGTGCCTTTTGGGAGCAGGTCAATGTGCAAGCTCTACTATTGTCAGTCAAGCTGTTGATGAGTGGTTTAGAATTGACAATTTAGTTTTTAAATTAAGTAGAATTTCTAATTTAAGTCGTATAACAGGTTTTTATAACAGTTTAGTACACTTGTTTACTAGTTAAATTTTTTAGATTTTAGATTTTTTCTTTATTTTTTTTTTTTTTTGTGTAGAACAGATTTGTGAGTGCGATTTTTACTTAACTTTATTTCTGTTTTATAAAGATGATTTTCTGTTAAGAATTTCCCTACCCTGTTCTTCCATTAACTGATAACTTCCTTGACGTAAAACACTTTCCTTTTGGGGGCTTCAGCCAACAAGAATTCAGTGAACTAATTACGCTTACACTTCACCAGTCTAGACAATTTGGATGAATATTTTGCGCTTAAGAATCCCATTTTGGAAATGATCTCTCTGTGCCCCGTAATTAACTCTGCCCGCCAATAAGAACTTTCACTTGACTTGGCTTTAATTAAAGCCATCTCAATGAGCACTCGGCAAGCACATAAACATCATCTTCCGTTCCATCTCTCTCTCTCTCTATCTCTCACTCTCTGCCACGATGGAAACTTTTTGGTCAAACTTATGCAAAAGCTTCAACTGGTATTCAGCTCCTTCCAACTTTAGCTAGCAGCTCCACCCACCAGACCAGCACTTCGCCACCCCCCACTCTGTGCAGATTTCACACGTTAATTTGCAATTGCTCCCGGAAGGCAAAAATGTTAATAGCGCAAAAACCCGACGCACTCTGGAAGGGAGTAGAGAAGAAGAATTTTGTGCGTTGGCAGCAACACCCACATCCCCTCCTCTATCTCTCTCTCTCTCTCTCTCACTCACTCCTTGCAATCGCGTATTCTCTATCTTTTCGTGTGACGCACGAAAGTATGCAATGAAAATTTTACAATTTACGCGTGCAAAAGTTTATGAGCGTATCTCGAGGCGGCATTAGGCTGTGACCCTCACACCACGTATCCCACCCACCCCACTGTGACGATGGGTGGTGGTGGGTGGGTGGGTATGTTGACAATGACAAGCAATTAATGTTGCGGAAAATTGTGGCGTGAAAATGGCCAAGAAACAAAGAAAGAGAGCGGAATGCAGAGGCACACAGAGAGCAAGAGTGTGGAGTTTTAAAGTTTAGCATAGCTGCAGGCGCATAAGCAGATTTTCCACACATGCATACATACATACATAAATACATGCATGTGTGTGTATGTGTACGGGTGTTTGTACAGGTGTTTTTGCAACCGACAAAAAAAACACGCTCTCGGCAACACCACAATTTATTATGTCATGTCAAAATCTTTGGGTAGAATGCATCACAGACAGGAAGAAAGACACCCGAAAGAGAGGGGGGCAGAGGACACCCGAAAGAGTGGTGCAGAATGAAAACCCGAAAGACTGGGACCGAAAGACAACCGAAAGATTGGGGACGGGAGGAGAAGGTGTGTGAAAAACTTGGGGAAAATGTTTTGCCGGGATTTAGGTAAAAAAAAAAGAAAAAGAAGAGGATGCAATAAAAAGGCAAGCACAAGTGAGCAAAAATATTTGTAGCCAAAAAGTAGCTCGGGGAAAATGCACGGAAAATGTCACCCAAGGCGTTACGGGAAAAGTGGTGGAGGGGTACAGCTGTACCCCCCTTGTCATCTGGGGTCTGTGTGCTGTGATGAGAAATAGTTGCAGCTGCTGTGACATACGCGTTTGCTGCATTAAAGGATTACCCACAAAACTTGTGCAGAGGGATGACGGGATGGCGGGGGCTGAACAGACTCCACATAGAGGGTACGAGGTAGAGGTGGTTTTTGGGAGCGGCAAAAACTTCTTTGAAAGTTAAGTTTTTAATCATTTTTCAGTCAACACATACGAACATAGACCATGGGACCACACACACACACACACACACACACACAACGTTTTCCGTTTTTATTCGCCTTGGCATGCTTTACATTTTCCCTCCATCCGTCCATCTATCTATCTATCTCTTTCTAAACTAGCTCTCTCTATCACTCTTACTAGCCAGCTGTGTCGCTACGTTCCTCTTTTAACCCTCGCTTTCTAACTGTATATCCCTTTCAATTTCCCTATCTCCTCCCGCTCTAGTGGGACATATTTTTTTGGGAAGATTAATCATGCGCAGCGCATCAAATCAGTTGAATAATCCTAGAGAATGGCTTAGAATCTATTGAAAAGTGGGCGTTGCATGTGGCTGTATGGGTGTGGCATGTTTTGCACGAATGTGTAAAGTTTTTTTGTTTGTAAGAAGATAAATGATACAATTACTTAACTAGTAAAAATTAGAGAGACAGATTTAACTGTACTTTAAAGAGAGTTACAGGCAGGGGACTGGATTTTGTGTGGGGTATAATTTCTGGGCATAGATAAATGCTATAAAATAAAGATTGGCCATTTCCACATCGAAATATTGCAAAATCATAATCAAATTCCATTTATTCCACGTCCCTGAACTCTCAAAAACTAATTTTAATTTAATTAATTTAATACCAATTACTACTTAATCAGAGAACCTGAAGGAATCCAAGAATGTGTCACTCAACTCAATTATAAAATGCACAGCCAACAAAACCCACATGACTGACTCATAACTTAAAGTTGACCAAAATCAAGCGAAATCAGGCAGGCTGCATATATTTAACATATATATCTTGAGAACTTTCTTGGATGACTTTCCAGGTGGAGTGGCATGGCACTTATCAACACATTAACAAACACACACAAAATGCCAAACCAAAATGCTCGGCAATTAGCAATTCGAGAGAGAGAGAGAAAACATTAATGATGAAATATTAAACAGAGCAAAGCAAAAGCGAAATGTGAATATATAATGCAACATGGGGGCGGCTAGCTGAGGAGGGGATGGCAGCCTTACAAAATGCTCTTTCAATGTTCGTTGTAATTCCAGCCCAAAAACTACTGCAACAATTTGTTGTTGCTGTTGCAGCTACTGATGTTTGCTGCTGGTACTGGCGCTGCTAGTGCTGGTGCTGCCTTTGCCTTCGCTCTGCTCGTTGTTCGATAACAATTTGTAGTTGCAACAACAAAAGCAGCTTGTAATGCCATAGAGGGGGCCGATGGCGGTGAAGGGACCTAACACAAGTGATACCAAACCAGAGAGGAAAGGATTCATTGTCGAAGGTCGACGATGTAGATACCTTTTGAAAAGTAATAAGATCTGATTTGTATGTTGCTAAACAAATATCTGCTCTCACCTTGGCGATTCTTGGAACTAGAAGGATTTAAACAAGAGGACCAAGCAGGCAAAAGAAAGCCTGACAGCTGTTGATGCTCTTGAGGAATATAAGGAATTTTTAAGCTCTTGCTAAAATCCGAATACCTTTCGCAAAGTGTATAAAAATGTTGCCGTCAATTTCATTTCATTTTCATTCACGTTGCTGTTGCTGCTGCTGGCGATGTTGCTGCTGCATTTTCCGCCATTTGGCTGCTGCCGATAACAACTGCAGAACAGCAGAAGCAGCATCAGTAACGTGGTGGGGCAAGGGGCAACATCAACTGCCAAACAGTATTTAGGCGGTTAAATATATATGAACTACAATTGCAGCAGCAACATCCGCAATAGCAGCAGCAACAGCAGCAACAGCAGCAACAGCAGCAACATGAGCTGGGAAGCTGCTGTTGTTTTTGTTGTTGTTGCACACGAGGCAAACAAATTGAAACTTTTGCTACTTAAGAGAATGTTGCACATTCGTTACGAGACCCCTCACCCCCATTTCGCATTCGCCAAAAAGGCAAAAATTTATATATTAAATGAATTGCAACAAATTTTGTGCAACGTTGCACGGTGCTGTTGCTGCCACTGCCACTGCTGCTGCTGCTGCTGCTGCTTCTGTGTGTGTGATTTTGAAGAAAAACCTTTTCCATAGGCTCTGTGTGTGTGTGTGTGTTTGTGTGTGTGGAAAGCTGGAACGGGACCCCTTGAACGTGCGACATTTGAAACAGAAACCGGAAATTGGAATTGCAATTTATGCTCATCGCGTGTTGCACATTTTCCGCTCTTCCGCTCCACTCGATTTCTCGTTTCACAGGGGGGTGGTCTATGTACATTTTCGAATCGATTTCGAGTTCGTTTTGGATACGTTTTGTAGTCGTTTCAATTAGGTTTCGTTGCTGCCTGTATAAGGATACCATAGCATTCGCAATTCTGACTTTCCTCTCGTTGTCTTTTTTTTTTTTTTTGCTGTGTGTATCACTACTATAATCTATTTTTGGGTCCTAAGCATAAGGTCAACACATGCCATTTATTACCGTTACACACTCCCCACCCCACACCAAAATGTTTGTAATTAGATGGAGGCGTGGCAGTATATTGCCGATTGTATGTGTGTGTGTGTGTGAGTGTGGATGCCATACAACCGAAGGGCGTACGATCTTTAAATGGGTCAGGCGGCAGTTTTTGGTATTTTATCTGTTGTAAATGTTCAGAATTTATGTGTGACATAAAGAGGGGGAAGGGGGAAGCATATTAATTTTCGCAACATTTTCTGATGTATTTATGGAAGAGAGAGAGGGGGGGGGGGGGGAAATTGAAACAAGTCGCAGCGGGTTGCCATTTTTAAAGATATTTTATAGAACTTTTAACGAACATTCTTTGGACTTTAACTTGAATATAACCAATTAGGATTTAATCAAAAGCTTAAATTAGCCAAACAATCTCTTCTCCGCACTTGCCACCTTTCTATTTTGTTTTCTTCTTTCACTCCTTGTCTGGTCTTACTCCTATTTAGCAGCTCCAGTTGTGTACCCTTTGATTTCACTAACCAAAGGACAACAAAAACGAACATGGCTTTGTCATGGGAGACCCAGATTCACTAACACGGCCAACAACAAAAGTCGACAGCTAAAATTGTCTAGGGAATAACCTCCTCCTCCTCCCCCCCCCCCTGTGCCACGCTTGGCATCCTTGAATTACACGAATGTCCTGTCAAAAATACTTAACACTAAACGGGAAAAAAAACGAGTACTGCAGGAGTGTTTGCGACCAGCAGGGAATTGCCAGTGACAGGTCCAAATGAGACCCACCAAGGGGCTGGGGCGTGGGGTATGAAACCCCACTTTAAACTGCCGTTATTTATTGAGTACATTGAGGCCTAAAGTTCTCCATTACACCCGCCTACCCTCCGCATTCATGGCCTTGGCTTTCTTCTTTTTCTTTTTGGGGTTTCATTATTCGAAGCGTTTTGCGAGAAGGGGCATGGAACATTTGCTGCCCAGCCAAGCGAGACCCTCCAAAATGTAGGGGCGAGAGCATTAGACGGGGTAAGGGCTACAGAAGAATATAGAAAGATGGCAGGAGTTCGTGGCTTCCTTCTGCCTGCTTCCAGGTGGAATTTTCTGTGGGCAATGTCCTGTGGCGCATGATAAACGCAGCTCTCTTGCCCTTTTTAAATATGCCCTCAAGTGGCCAAAAGATATACGGATATCCATCCTACTCCCTTTCCCCCAATTTACCATCTATATATAGATATATTTTTGTTGCTGATAAATTTAATAAATCAAGCGATTGTTTTCGCCACAGTAGAGAGAGTGGCGGGAGACTGGGAGAGAGATGGGGTGGAAAGGGGAAAATGCAATCGTTTGTATATAATAGATGGCATTTTATTTATGGCCTTGCCTTCTGGCTAATGAATGCTTATTAATAATGCGATTAGGGATATGCCAGGGGGCAGGGATAGATTATGGATTATTTTACTCGGTTTCGCTTGCTATATACGAGTATGTGAAGGGAAATTTCTACTCAACCGAATGCTCAATCAAATTAGCTTAAATCAAATCAAATCAGAGCCAAGCCACTCGCAGCCACTCGGAGTCGCTCTGTGTTCTAGGATAATTCAATTTGAAAGCCATGAAAGAAAGCAGTAAACCTCTTAAACAGAGGACAAATATTTTCCAGCTATTATTTGTCCTTTTTTTATATATACTATATACATCTACATTTTCTGGCGAAGAAAAGGGTTTTCCAGTGAAAAGGGCAAACAATAAAAGGAATTTCACGTTACCGATTCCGAAGCTGTTTTCTGTTCGCACAGATGTTTACGCGGTTTAAAGCTCGTTAGCGCTGAAGCCAGGGAAAGGGGTGGGATGACTATGGGGCTGTGGTTATGGGAGACAGGGTGTTGCGGTCCTCTGGTCGAAACATTTGTGGGTGTCTGTACCCCGGAACTGTGTCTCTATTCGGCTGACTGTGCGGCAATTCGAAGTCATTGCGGCCTCGGACTTGAGAGATAATAGAACTCCCCCTCCATCCCCACCAGAGACCACAAATATGAGGGTGGCAGTGGCACAAGGGGTTGAGGCGGCAGCATTGTGGCCAAAAGGATTAATACCAAAGTAGATTAGATTGTCAAAATGCGACAGCTTGCCGCTGCCACTGCGTGGGAAATTTTGCTCCATTTTGGGCCCCATTTTCTCCAGAATTTTTATTGTGGCTTTTTTGGATACCAAGAGGGAGAGAGAGAGAGAAACCAAAAACTGTAACAGAGTTATCAACATTTTGACAGCTTCAATTGTGGAACAGCAACAGAATTATGCGCAAAAACAATAAGCGGATTTTCCCCAGAGAATTGTAGCATTCAAAGTACTTAAAACATTTGCAAGCGCTTTACAACTTTTGCTGACCATTTACATATTATTTGTGATTTAAATTGGCTTTAAATTGGGATTAAAATAATTTAAAATAGTTAACAGAGTTGGACAGAGTTGGCTTGAACATCCCATGTTAGGGTTAAGGATGATTTTAATTTATAATCCGAGCTATCAAGCCGTAACTCTATCGAGAGACCTTATTTAAAACCATTTAAAGCTCTCCTAGCACTTCCTTATATACCAACTTCCATTTACCCCAGACTGATCCTTACATTTATTTATCTTTAGCCAAAAGTAAACTGTAATTCGTCGCACGTACAATATTCCAAGTCAAATAATGAATTTAATGAAGTTTCAATTATGCAAAGTTGACACGTTCAAAGGGGAATCAGTATCCCTTTGCAATCTTTGGAAGAACTCTTCCAACAGACCAAATCAATCACTCAAAATAGCTTTGATTTTGTCCAAGTTTGGACAGGAGACTGGCAGCTTCATCTACTAAATAAAGTTGGTCCTGATGAAGCATGGGGGGGCTAAAAACATTTCTTATAGAAAAATCAGAGTGGAAGGTAATTTTGTTACGACGAAGCTTGCATACCCTTTGAAGTTACCTGCCTTCTGACTTTAGAAGGGTATAAGAATGTGCCAAGCAGACATGCCCCTTTGAAGCTATCAATCAAAGTAAACTTTTGTGCAACAGTTTCCTTTTGTCTTTATCCGATCTTTGCGCAATTTCAAACTGAACTTTGGGACATATAAATTTATTCGAATTTCTCCCGAAATTCATAATCATAATCAACATTTTGAGCTTTAATAACAGAATTATTATCATTGCTGGGGCAGACACACACGCACACACACACTGCCAAAAAATCATCTTCCGCCTAATGGATTTTTCCGGGAGGAAGATGTTGGCAGGCCTGTGGGGTATTCCCTTGATATAGAGTTAAGACAAGCTGCCACCACAGCACACACACACACACACACACACATATGTGTGTGTATGTGTGGGCGGGTGTCTGTATATGTGTTGCCACTTTGAGTTAATTCCCTTTACTTGGTCGTAAACTTTACGCATTCACTGTAATCAAATTTTATGAAAATGCTCAGCGAGAGAGTCTGAATTTTCTTTGGCTTTTCTTTGGATGAGGATGCTCTGTGGGTGTGTGGCTGTGTGGGTGTGGGGTGTGGGTGGTGGTGCACTTTAATGTCTTTTCTGTGGTTGAGTTTGGTTTTTCGGTGGATGCGGTGGGTGGGGATACAGACGACGGGCTTTGCTTGCGGCCTGTGAATGAAAATTTTGCGGCATAGATAATTAAATAATAAATTGTTTTAATGTCTACATTTGGCCCCGCCAGCCCCGTCATGCCCACCATCCCCAACCCTGTTGCTGCTGCACTGTGGCTGAAAGACCATAAATGATTTATATGCACATTGAATGCGTCGACAATAGATTTAATTTAACGATGTCTTGGCGACGATGATGATGGCGACGCCGCCATTTTGGCTTCACTTCATTCTGTCTTCCTCATTTCGTTTCGTTCCATCTTGTCCCCCCTACCACCTTCCTTATAGAGGTAATTACGCGTAAATGTGGGTTTGTGGTATGGGGTTTGGGCAGGGCGACAAGTTCTTGTGGAAATCATCTAACAGGCAAAGCAACATCAATATTCTTCCTTCATTCCGCATATTAAATCTATGTATGTCATTTTATATAAATTAATTCTGCCAATGACATTCAATGTCTGCCTTTGCCTATTTGGGTGCAAAATGGATTATCGACATGATACATGTGGGATACTCGCAGGAGGGTGGAAATTGTATTAGCGGGCATGAGACATCAAAAGACATTGATACGACGAAATGAATGGGGAATCGAGGGAGTTTTGTGTGTGTTTATTTGGTAGGATTTTTATTATAAATAGAAGACTTGATATGTAGATCAAATATACCAATAATAATTATCTTTTGGCATTGTATTTCCTTGTAAAAAGTGAAATTTCATTTAGATGGAGTCATTTAACCAATCATTGTTGATGTATTTCCCTATTTAAGTTGATTGTTACTTTAAATCTTGATATTAAATCACTCATTTTCATCCTTTTGGCATTTGTTGGGGAGCCCTTGAATTGGAATTCCTCGTTACCCAAGGCTGAGCAATTACCGACTGCAATTTGATTGAATTTAAATTCTTGAGCTTGCCTCGTCGGCCCTTATCTCAAAGTCATCCCTGACAACCTTTCTGCTTTTCTGCCTTTTCCTCTCCAGACGCCTCTCGCACTCTGCTCGTCCTTGGGCGGGTCATAAATTATCCTTAGATCACGCGCCAACAAAAGCGCCTCCAACACTCTGCCTCTGCTGCTGGTCCTGCTGCTGCTGCTGCTGTTGCTGATGCTTTTGTTTTTTTTTTCTGTTGGTTAGGTCCGACTTACGCAGTGACCTATACAATGCATTCCGTTAGAAAGATGGTAGCTAGTAGCTGGTAGCTGTAGGAACTCCTCTTTGGCACTCCCACTCGCCGCTCTCCATTTTTAACTAGCTTGAATTCCAGGCAGTCACATACCGGCCGGCCCGCCCACCGACCGGACCGCCCAGCGTAAAGATGATGGAAATGGCTGACATTTCACTTTCTTGATGCGATTACACAGCGAGGAACGCCTCAGCGTCAGAGTCAGCGCCAGCGCCAACGCCAACGCCAGCAGCCGCAGTCTCCACCACTCTAACTGCAAATTGCTTACGGTCACGTACCAGGCAGGCTCCCTCTCTCTCCCTCTCTCTCTCTCGCACTACATTCGCTCCTTTTTGCTGCTGTTGCGCGACAAGAATTTTTTTGCTGTATACCCTTAAAGAGAGTATTATGGTTTAGAGCAAATCTTTGAGACACATATCTCTTCTTTATACATGTGTACATAACTGTCCTTCTGCAAGGGTATCCAGAGCTTCGACTCCCAATGGCAGCTACCTTTTTTGTTTCAGCTCGAAGCGAACAAGTGTGAGGTGTTGGCGCAGTGCGAGAGGAAGAGGTAGAGAGTGTAAGCGATGTGGAGTGGGAACAAAAGGAAAATGGTGCCAAACTTAATGAAAATACCAACGCGTGTCGTCATTTTGGCCGCAGAGAGGCTGTAACGGTTCTCACTCTCGCTGGAAATTCTCCTCCTGTCCACCCCTTACGCTATCCATCCTTTCACACTCATTCCGTTGTGTGTGTGTGTGTATGCTATGTTTTTCATGCGTTTTCATCCCACTGTGCAGACCGTCCGTGTGTGCGTGTATGTGCGTGTGTCCGCTGCTGGCTATGTATTGGCATTTTTTTGATTTCTTGCTCCATTTTTCTTACATTTTGTTGCTTCTTCTCTGTTTTGAGATCATTTGCATATCTCGATAGTGTCATTAAATTTGCATATTTAAGATAAATTTAAATTCCTTGCATGTTTTGTTGTATTCTCTTTCGTTTTTGGCCTTTTTACTTTGCAGCGTTCCAATTTCATTTCGTTGTTGCCCTTTCTTTCTGCCCTTGCTTCCATTTTTGCTCATTCTTCAAATTTTTTTGTTCTTATTGCAAATTTATTGTTCTGTAGGCAAAAAAAATAAGAAAAAAAACAATATGGAGTATGGGTATGGTTCATGCGGAACATTGTTTACAGACTGTCTTCATATGGGGAGGGGCGTTCATTGGTGTTGGGATTGATGTGGGTGGAGCTTTACAATGTGTAGGAGTCTCGTTCTCTCTCTGTCTCCCTGTTTTTTCGTCATCATGCATCATTTGTTAGTCCTTTGTGATGTGCCAAAAGCTGTGTGAGGAGAAGAAGGGAGGAGGGGTGGGTGTCGGATGATGCGTGTGTTGGTGGTTGCGAGGGAGTGTCACACATTTATGTCTCGCACTTGTTGAGAATATTAATTTTATTTAAATATTTCAAAACGAACACAAAGTTGCTTGGGTTGCCCTTTTTCGTTTATGTATGCTTTTGGTACTGCATGAGCTATTTACTTAATGAACTGAACCAAATGGGATCAAACCCAACCCCAATTACAGCTGTAAGATGGATGAAGTGGATAAGAATACTACAGTTGTTGCCAAAATAATATATACATATGTAGATGTAATCTCGTTTTTTCCTTTCATTTACATACGAGAACATTTATTCTCCCATCCCACAGTTAATTTCTGCAAAAGCACATTCAAATCAATCAGCTTCAAACAGGTGATTAACCTGCCTGCAGTCGGCAAGGCGGAAAAAAGCTGATACCTGTACAAAAAGCCCGTTGCTACGGCACTCACGCTCTCTATCTGTCTGCCACCGATAAGAGTTCGTTTTTGCACAGGTTGCGTCTCTCTTTTCTTTTTTCGGTTTTAAATAATTAAAAAAATATAATTGTTACGAAAAATACCAAAAAATCCAAAGAAATACCGCACGACATGGTGGCTGCCCCCCACCCCCTGTCCAGTCCAGCAACAGCAACAACGGTAAAAGCACACATGACCTACGAGAGAGCACAAAGAGGAGAGAATTTCGCTGCTTTGTTTGCCGGCAACAAAAATGAAACGAACCAGAGAGTGTGGAGAGCATGTGGGAGAGAGATAACGATTGGCAAAGTAAATTTCGTTTGCTTTGGTCAAGTTATAACAAATTAAAGGTTCGGCATTAGCGCTTTAATTAGTTGCGTATTTTATAGCCGCTTTATTTCCCCATTATTTATTTGTCACGTGCCCAGTACGCCAATAAATATTTTTACTGCAACTACCGTAGGAGCTGTACCTGTCACTGCCTCACCTTCTGCTAAATATACCATCGTTTGCTTTTGCCTCTCTCTGTGCCATTCCTCTCATTCCTCTTCTTTGCAAACGATTCCCGTCGCCGTCGGTTAGTGTGTGGTTGCGCTTTCTTTCGTTTTTTGGTCTGCGCAAACTTATTTTCGCGTTGTAATAATTTTGCATAAATATCGCAATTCGATTGCCATTAAAAAACACTAACGAAAAGCGTAGAGCGCTGAAATTTATAAAGATCGAAGCATTAAGAAGTTGGAAGCAGCAGCTACATAACTGTGAAGTGCAAAGTGCGGGTCTCTCTGTCTTCGTCGCTGTCTCTCTGTTTGTGTGTGCGCGCGCGTGAGTTTCTCGTTTGAGTGTTTTTGTGTGTGTGAATGGTCAAATAAACGTTGAAAGCAGAACGTGCAACAAGAAGTAGCAGCAACAAGAAGCAACAGAGCCACAGAGCACCAGCTGACGCGAATTGTAAATTCCAATAAAAGTAAGCACAAAAAAAGCAACAACCCTTGGAAGCCCCGCCGCTGCGCCGCTGCTGGCGTAACAAAACTACTACCGCAACAACAAAAAGATTTCCATGTTCCAGCTAATTGTCATTGTTTAGTTGTTTGCTTGTGTCGTGTCATTGCACTCGATATATTCGATAATGCAGCTGCAGCAAACACACTAATTCGTTTCATTCGCTGCGCTGTAGGTGTGAAAATTCATTTAATTGCATAAAAATACATAAAGAAGAACAGCAGCAAAGTGCAAAAGAGATGCAGCAGTACCAGAAGAAGCGGGGGCTAGGGAAGTGCGAAAGAATGAGCAGGCAGCAGCAACAGAAAATATATCAGGCGCGGCAGCATCAGAAGCGGGCAGTGTAAAAAAAAAGCAGCGCCAAAAAAACACAAAGAAAGAGCACAAATAAAAACAAGAAGAAGTATAATTTGGACGCCGAAGTTTTGATACCCTTACAGAACGTTGGCTTAGGTATAGAGTAAAACGAAATCGAACTTCGTTCTTGCCTAATATTAGAAAGTGTGTGTGTATAGTTTTGAATTTTCATGCTAATCCAGTATATACAGAATTTATAGTTTTGAACCTGGTTTCTCCTCAACATTGCCAAACATTTGTCGAAAACAGAATACCCTTTGCAAGGGTGTATGCCAATAAGCAAAAACGAAACGGTGCTGTGCTCTCAATTGGAAGTGAACGAAATAGAATAAACAGAAGGTTCAAGTGGATTATTATTTTAATCAGAGATTAAACAAATCAAAAGTGAAATGAAGGATAAATGTAATTATTGAAATATTATCAAACGTGCTCAAATAATTTTCATTTTCGTTTTGCTCACTTGTTGTCGTTGTGTTTGCCGGGTCTCTCTCTCTCTCTCTCTCTAGCTTGCTCTCTCTCATCAGTCAGCTGCAGCAGCTGTCAAGTGTACTTTTGCTCTCTCTGTCTGTCTCCCTCTCCCATTTGCTTTGCTGCTGTCATTGTCCTTTTGTGGCATATACTACTGCAATTTTGTATTCCAAAAAATAAGCAATAAAAATAAACATTCATCAACAACAAACACAACAGAAATTGGAATAGTTGTAAGCCCAAATTGATACAAAAAAGTGAGAAGCAAACGAAAAAAGAGAGAGCAATAATAATTGTCCAATAACAAATAAAAACTTGCAATAGAATAAATTTATGCCTGAGTTTGCCTCAATATAAATTGTTTGTCCCTCTCACTCGTTCCCCCGTTCAATTTGTGTGTGTGTGTGTGTGTGAGTGAGACTGCATATGAGTGGTGCTTGTGTGCGAGTGTGTGAGTGATGTCTGGCCCCGTAAATATAAAAACTACGGCTGGCTGTGTGCTATTTTTAAGTTGTATGCAAATGTTGCAACTGCCCCGCGGGATGCACTTAGTGCCAGTGTAGGAGGGAGGATTAGAGGTAAGGCGTGCATTCATGAGAGGAAGGTGCCACACTGTGCTAAAATAACTCGATGCCGCATAAAGCGCCACTGAGAAATCAACAAAGTTGCAGTTTCATAGACGGGGCACGGAACCCAAGTGCAATATTAATTACAAATTAGACGATTTGGAAGTGGTGCCACCAGTAGAAGGAACTAAAGAACGCGAGAGAGAGAGAGAGCAAACAACATGTGTGTGAGAGAGAGAAATGGAGAGAAAATGAATGATGGTGCGAAAGCGAGGTGGTGTGCGTAGTGGGGACAGTGTTGCCGAGTTGCAGGCAGATGCAGTAGATATGCTATAAGTGCAGTGAAAAGTGCAGGATATTCAAAAGGGAGGTCAGAAAAAACAGCGAGATAGATTCAAAATAGACTAGATTTTGTTTCGGTTCCTCCTTCGTCTTCTACTTGGCTATCAACAGGAAAAAGTGCTAAAATAAAGTATTCGGCAGTCCTAAACATTATTACAGAATGGAAACAGGAATAGGAAAAGTCACAAACCCTCTTCAGTGTTATTCAGTGTTGGTAAAACCCAATTAGTGATGAAAAACTTATAAATTACGACTGTCAGATGATCTAAATAGTTTTAAAGAACTCGAATTACTTGGATTTGATGAAACTCTCAGCATAATTACTCATCCAAGTTAATTTTAATAGCTCCACTTTCCTTTTAAAACTCACCCCTAATGACCTGTTTTCTGTTTTCTCTTCTCTCTGCAGTCGCGAGTGAAAATCGAAAGTGTGTTTAACGAATTAATAGGAACAGAAGTTTAAAAAAACAAGAACTTGCCATGCATCCCCGCTATAGCCCTGGACCGCCGCACCAGCAGCAGCAACAACAACAAATGGGAGGAGGAGGACCCCACCAACAGCAGGGTGGTGGAGGCGGAGGCGGTGGGGGTCATATGAGAGGTGGTGGACCCTCGAATTCCCAGCAATTGCCGCCACAGATGCCACGATCACAGAATTATTCGAACGTAAGTCCACATTTATATGAAAATTGATAATTGTAGATACTTATTTATGGATGGAAAATATGTACATATGTACTGTCGAAAGCTTTCGTCGGGGGTTCCACTACTTGAAGCTTTCGAAATGCATTCCCGTAACATTCAACCAATCAGTCGCCATCAATCAATGGGCGCCATGCATCAATCAAGCAATCAAACAACTCACTCACACACAGACACACACACCAAACATTCGCTCGTTCAGTCAATCGTTCATTCAAATCACACTCAGACACGGGGCCTTCACTCTCCTTCATTCCTGAGCGATGAGGGCGTGCCACCGCCTGCCGCCTGCACTGCCAATAGAAGGCGCCACTCGGCACTGCAATCGACATGTGTCATACGCAGACACATCCATCCAACGGAGAGATGGAGAGAAAAAGGCATTTGAGTGGAAAATTGCTCCCGCTGATGCGGCGGCTATGGCCTGGCAATGATATGGATTTCTTTCCCAACCATTCCCGCCATCAATTTGCTGACAGTTGCAGTTGCCCCTAATCCTAACCAGAGGGAGAATATCATAGCCTTCCATTATACCTGGATAAATCATTATTCACACACGGGTGGGGGGTGGGGGAAGACCCCAAAAGAAAGACCATTTTGTCCATTGCTAATTTCAATGGAATTACATTCTGTTTTATGTGGTTTGTGCTGTTGGTGGGTGGGACTGCATTGTCATATTTCCATTATAATTTATGCATTTGCTTTCTAAAAAACCAAACCAACAAAAAAATATAACATGAAATGGAAATCACACAAAGGCAACATTTTCGTAAGTAGTCGCTCTACCATTCCTTCCTACAGACCTACGAATTCTGTTTTAACTGCGTATCTACCCCAGGAATATCTGATGTAGAGGGATATATTGTTTTACTGGGTATATATGTAACAATTAGAGGGAAAGATCTACATATATGTATGTATTTCTGCCAAAAAGCCAAGAACCCAAAGATTTTGAACAGCGGTGGGCAAGACACGCAATGTATTTTGTTGTTTTTATGCCATTCTCGGGCATTATCTTTTGCAGCATTAACTTGTGCTTAAGAGTCGATTAGCAATGGGCAGCGTCATGTAGGTTTCATGAACCCAAAGATATTGTGGTCTTTAGAAGCAAAAAAACTCGAATCAGCTTTCTTTACATTTTCTTGTTATTTTGGGGGTATCCTTTAGTCTTAATATCGTACATAGAGCACACGTTTTCCTCTTTTTATATGTATTCCATATAATAAACTATTCAAAGCTGTTGCTGCACAATGCAGGGGAAGGGAATGAGCACCAGGTAGAGGATGGATGTGAAATGGTGAGGAGCCCCTTTTGTAGGCCGAGAGCATCTATTTTGGCCAGCATCCTTCTAATGGCCAACAGCCGTTGCATGGACCGTGGAGGTTCTTTCATTTAAACAGCTTTCAGCTCTTACACAACCAACCAACATCTCCCTAGCAGCAGCCAAACATCCAACATTCAGAGAAAACATAAAAAAAAAAAACAAAATTCGAGCGAAAAAATAGAAGAAAAGAAGAAAAACCCCAGCTAGAAAATTGTAAACAGTCGCCGCGCTTAGTCAGCGCCGCACAGTTATTGTGCCTGGAATGAAAATTATATTTCCCATTTTCCATTCTACACGCCAGAAAAAATAAATAAAAGAGGAAACGCGCTGAAGTTTGCTAAAGTTTATGGAGTTTAAGGGAAGATATATTTTAAATTACTTTAGTCCACATTTTGTGTGCCTTTTTTTCTGTGCTCTTTTTTTGTATGGTAATGGACGAACATTTTTGCATTGTATGATGGGGGGGTTTCCCCCGAACTCTTCGAAGGGAAGAGTTTTCCCACCAAAAGAGCAAAGAGCGAAGAGATTTGCTGGGTAATGGATATTGTTGAGTTTTTTGTGAAGTGTTTTTGCTGGAGCAGGAGTTTAGTTTACAAGGCGTTTAGTACGAGAGAAAGTACTGGGCAAGTTTTTTATGGGAGGGGTTTACCAATAGAATCAGTAATCTTTTAAGTATTTATTCTTAATGCGCTCTTCTCATAGTATATTTTATAATATATGCCTTGCTTCCATTAGTCATCTCCCATTCCATAGAAGTATTTCATTAAAAGGGATTCATCGTGAATCATTTTTATAACTTTTTTGCTTATTAATTTATATTTATTTAAGGGAATTTTCCATTCTTTTCTGTAGCATTAATGATGATATTGTTGTCCGACAGTTTTAATTATTCTCTCTTTAAATCCAAGCTATATATGTATTTATAAACGAAATTCTATTGTTAGATTTGCTCTGATATTCCAAAATGTTATTTATCTCATTTTCTGTATTTCATAAGTCTATAATATTAATCTCGTTTCATTATGTTCTTTATCAATTATATACTATCTTCTCTGGTGCTACTTGTTCTCATGTAAACCCTATTCTCTCACTCTATATATGATAACTTACTGATGAAGCCGTTATGTTCCTATCTTTGTATCCATAATCCACGATTGCTTCTGTTTATACTTTCTTTATCCATCTATTCTATATTTATATCACTCATTTATCATTCAGCCTCTAATTCTGCTGTTCCCAGATATCACACTGGATATCATGCTGGTTTTTTTATTTCCTGCATTTTCAATAATTATATAGATACTCATCACAAATTTTGGTAAACAAATAAATATAATTTCTATTCATTTGATTTCCTTTCTTGTCGCTTTTCTACCTCGCTTTCTCGTTGCTTTTGCCTGAATAATTTCTTGTTTCCCTTTTTCGAGTGTTTTTCTTGTCAAAGTCCCATTTAAGTTTCGTGCCCAAAAAATATTTTCAAAACTTGAAAAACTTTATGGTAGTATTTGCGCTGACTAAAGTTGTTGCTGCAACAAAATCGAGTACTTTAGGGGGATGAAATACACAGAGATATAGAGATATATGTATGTATGTATGTGTTTACATAGAGGGGGCTCTGGTCACGTAGTAATTTGTGATTAAATTCAATGTTGACAATTACGGATGGAATCGGATGGGCCAGAACGCCAGAAAGTTGTTAAGGTAATTGCGACCGCATACAACTCGTAGGCTGAGATGCATTTCAATTGGGAATCGGAGGGGACTGGGAAATGGGGAATGCGGGAAATCGGGAAATCGGAGTCGTGAATCGGGTGTCCAGTATTCGTATGCCTCTCGGATTCGGATTTCATGTGGGCAAGAGAGGAGGGGGCCAGTCCCGCTCTTCAATGCCGCTGAATGCCGCCCTTTTGGTTGTGCGCCTGCGTCGGCTTGTGGATTCTGCACACCAAACAAAAGGAATTTTGCCGGCCTCCGTCAGTGTGTGGCATGCAACGCAGGCACGAACGAAGCAGAAAACCGAACGGCGAAACCGAATGCCTGCCACATCCTGCTGCTAGAGGGTCGGGTCCAACCTACTCAATGAGAAATTCAGAATCCATTCGACGATTGTCAAGTTAAGTTACAAACACCGCCTTTTCCTCATTTTGCGCACCAAAACCAAAAAGCGACGGAAAGCCACGACACCAGAGAGGAGCCACACAGCCACAGCCCCCTCCCAAAAGATCAGAAGAGCCCAAGCAGAAGAGTCTTCAAGCAATAGCAAAGCCAAAATCGGAATCGAAATCCCAGAACCCATAAAACCCAAAAACCCAAAAATCATCTGAAAATCCACAGTCTAGACAGAGGAGTCACCAGCCCAGACAGCCAGACAGCCACAGAGGAGTGAGAAAAGTGCATGCTCGCCATTTTCTGTGTGCGTGAAAGAAGAAAAATAGAAAGTTCTACTATAATAATATATAGAGATTTTCCCCGATTTATTGTGCGTATACGTAATAATCTACGAATCAGTTCACATTCTGTCCATGTTATAAGATAATATATCCTATACATATATTTACTCGCAAGAAGAATGAAGTGCAAGTGAAGTTTCAGTATTATTTACAAAATATACAAACGAGAAAAATACACTAAATATTGCAAACAAAAATTGCTCAAAAACACCATCAAATTAAAAAAATACTACTTAAAGTAGGTCTCCAAATGCAACAATTGTCACCACAAAGCAAATTCCTAAATTAAAAGAGTTAAAAACTCTACAAAAAAAAACTAGACAAAAAACTTCAAAGTGAAAAAGAACAGTATTATTTTTAAAAGAAATCTATAAAAAAACTAAGCGATAAATAAAGACAATAAAAATTCTTTAAAATAAAAACCAAATTAAATTTGAGACATTAGCTTAAAAATACTATTAAAATTTAACGAAAAATACCATTAAAAACATTAAAAAGATTACTAGCTTAAATTGTCAGTAAAATAAAAAACCAAAAAAAAAAAATAAATTTAGCAAAAAAAATTAAACAACAAAAAAAAAACTTAAATTAGTGAAAAAATAATAAGAAAAATAAGAAAAAAAGCTTAGCTTAAATATTGTGTCATTCTCTGTGTGTGCTTTAACAGTAACTGCTAAAAAAAATATTTCAACATTCAGTGTTAGTAAGTGTTTAGTGTTGGTAAATCCCATTAAATAAAAATACATAGTAAATGTTTTTAAAGTAAACAAACAAAAAAAAAACCATAAAAGTAGCAAGGAAAAGGCAGACAGACAGTCGTCGGAAAAGCAAAGGGAAAGAAAAAGGAAAGAAAATTCAACGCATCGCCCTTCAATAGCCATTAAAATTGCGTCAATCAAGAGAAAAACCTCACCGTTGCCGACACCAGCCACATTGCAGCTAACAAATTTTGGCCGTGAAGAGCAACAGCAGCAGCAGCAGCAACAAGGAGCGGAGGCAGCAGCTGCAAGTAGCCAGCAATTGGTGTCAACAGTTGGCCAAATACAAGAGGCATCCACAGCAATACAAGCAGCAGCAGTAGCAGCGGGAGCGAGTGCAACAGTAGCAGCAACAGCACCAGCAGCAGCAGCGGCGGCAGCAGCAGCAACCAACAACAACAACAACAACACAGGAACAAACAGGAACACTTCCCCCATAAATTCTCAGGCTAAAGCCTCGGTCAGCAGCGACAATACAGGAGTCACGACAGGACAACAACACTTTCTGAATCAACCACCACCGCCACCACCGTCGTCGTCGCCACCACCACCACCTCCACCGACAGCAGAAATCCAGAAGAAGCACAGCCACATCGAAAGGAAAGACAGCAGGAGCGGGATCCAAGACTCCAGCGAGAAGTAATCAAAGCACCGGCACCACCACGACGCTGTACACGTGCTCGAGCGCCTCCTCGTCGCTGATTGCCCAACCGCCGCCAACGAAGATATTTAAAACGGATCATCATCAGCTGTGCCTGAACGGTGCCTACGGTCTGCCGACTGCTGCTGTTGGTGGGCATCCCTGTGTCTACTGTGTGATACCTGTGCCCCTGGTGAGTGCCTTCCTTGCTTCCGTTCATCCTCCAGAAGGACATTTGCATAGCTCCTCCCTCGGGTTGGTCTCCGTGTCTCGTGTTTTCGCTATTTCTTTTGATTTTCCTCATTAAATATTAAAATAATTACGAGGGCAGGCAGTCCTCCTCCTTCTCCACATTAAATGGGGCTCCTTTACAGCTGGGCTTCTCTCAATTTTCGTAGCTTTCTGGATGATTATCCTGTTCCGCCCTCGCGCGCGAATAGCAGTTCCTGTTTTCGGGCTGTTTCTCATTATCATTTATTCTTCGCGCTGTTCACGCTTTTGGATTCACAAAAAAAAAAGTATATGTATATGTATCTTTCTTTATGGTTTTTCTGGAGGAGTTTTAAGAGTGGGTTTACTTTTAGATGGTTTTTGGGTGTTTGGTTTTACTCATTTGAGGAGAAAGTTTACATCTTATGAGGAGGAGATTTGATCATAGATTGCTTTGAGGGGAAGTTCATAAACTTATGGGATTACCATTTTTTGAGGTAATTTTTTGGGACTTAAATGAATTTCTTTTGTTTTTAAACGAGCCTGAGAGGTATAGGCGATGGTTTTCCATTAAAATATAAATATTTGTATATTTCTGGTCTGTAATTTGACTGAAATAACTTAAATTTCAACTTGAAGCTTTACTTGAAGGAGTTTTTATTTATTTGAGGAGTATGTTTACTTGTAGATTGTTTTGGGAGAAAATTTTTTGCATAGATTGATTAATTTTTAATTTTTGATGTTTTTCTGCATATTTTTCGAGTAAAATTTTCCCATTTTGGAAGTAATTTCTTTGATTTTTATGGATATGTTTGGACTTTTATGAAGGAATATTTTGTGGTATGTGAAATTTTTATGATTCCGGCAGAAATGATGCATATTTATATAAAAATACCTGTTCAGAGAGGAATTGCAGTGGGAATTGTCTTCGATTTAGAAGGAATTTCCAGGATTTCAAGGAATGTTGAGGATTTCTTGTAGGGTCTAAAACTAATTCAAATACCAAGAAAATTCGGCTTTGTTTTCTGCTAAGATTTTCCAAAGCTTATAAAAGATTTGTTGAACGATTTTGAATGGTTTTCAAATGCTTCAATTTGTGGAAAATGTTTCAGGAAAAGGGGTTTTTATGGCTACTATTTGTGGAGGAATATTTTTATAAATAAGTCTTAAAAGAGGTTTTCATCTAATAAAAGTGACATTAAATTTAAGGGTTTATTTATGAAATTTTGAACGAAAATTTCAATTGATATTATTCCCATAAACCCAACCTTTGTGTCCGCTTTCTCTTTGCCCGTTCACCCATATAATGTCGACCCATAATGGCAACTTCCTTATGCCCCATGCCATCCCACATTCATGCGTGCCCCTTGACAGCCTTATCCACCCCAACAAGTGACTACCGAAAATAAAGCCAATTTACATACACTTTCTCAGCTAGTAGAACAAATTACAAGCGGAGGGGGACACACACCCCTAGAAGTGGCTCTAAGAAAAATAAATGGCGGAAAATTTGCGGCACGGAGGGAGGAACTGCGTCAGCTGTTTGTCCACTTAAAGAGTACCCATGATAATCTACGGCAACAAATGTGCCTAATGTTGGAATGACAATAAAGACAAATTATACAAATATTTGACTAAATGAGTGACGGAAGGAGGGAGCGAGGGATTTACAAAGCGAATGAAGGAGAGACTGCCAGAGGAGCGATTGTGAGGGACAGACTGTGACTGACAGATGGACGGAGAGACGGACTGAATAGAATGATAATGACACTCATTGTGTGGCCAAAGCACAGGGGAAATTTCATTACACAGACACACACACACAACATAAACAAATGGGGGAAATGGTAAATTTATTTTGTGGCGTGTGTGCAGTTGTAAAACTGCCTAAACCAGCACATTTTCCTTCCAATAATTACAACAAAAATCAAGCTGGAGAATGACCGCAAATAAATCAGAAATAATAATCATTATTAGCCAGCACCCAATCAGCAGCAGCAGAATGAGGTGGCTGGGGAACTAGGGTTACTCAAAGAAAAGCCAGCCATTTCCACCGACCACCACAACAAAAATGTTTTCAATTACATTGAAAAGCAGCTATAGCACGGAAACTGTGAGAGAGGGAGAGAGGAGAGGAGGAAAAGCCCAAAGCCCAATGGGAAAAAATGCAACTGAAAAATCTTTTCATATTATTCATTCATTTTCATTGTTGTTTAGTGGGGTTGGGGGTTTGGGAGTGGCTGGTCTGTTTCCTCATTGTCCATTTGCCAAGAGTGAAAAATGTTTTTTTTCTTTCCTTATTATTATTTTTGTTTATTTTTTTGCTGCTGCTTTCTTGTACTGCTTCTCCTTCGGTTTTTTTCTCCTTTTTTTCTTGTCCGAAGATTTATGTAAGGCACTGTCTGAGCCCCGTCCGCCCTTTGCCGCCATTTTGCTCATTTTGTTGATTTCTAATTAATTTTACTCGAAGTGAAAATGAATTGGCAAACTGCCCTGCAGACAGCATACAAGAAAAAAAAATTAAAGAAAATCCTAAAAGATAGCAAAGGATCCTGGGTGTAAAATGATGGGAATTCCTTGGTTTGGGTTTTCCCCAAAAATAATTGCCAGAGCACGATGCTCCCTTTAGAATGTGTTCTAAAAAGTAATCTACATATATTTGGAATGTGAAATTCAGAAGCAAGATTTAGTAGAAAAATAATGTTAGGAGGAGCATTAAAGATAGGGATTCCAAGGCGTCTAAGGATGGCTTTAACTGGATAGATAGTTACAAGAATACATGTGCCTCGTTGAGGATACAGATGTACCAGGAATTTAGTGCAAACATACAAATATCGTACTATACATGGAAAATCTGGAAAAATCACCTTGAAGTCCAAATGTCTGAGTATTTCAGAAGATATATCCTACGTTTCTTGGGGTAAGTTCCTTTCCGTGGAAATCCGTTTTGTTTTATGCAAATCACATGAAGAAAATGTTTCTTAATGTATTCCATATTTAAAGGATCACCTTCTGCGGCGTGTAAGTATCTGGCTAATGCGATCTTTTTGGGGGCACACACACACGCACACACAGAATGTATGCCACACGCTGTATGCCACGCCCACTTACGTGCTGTTTGCCGCCGCGACTGTTGCACTGCTTTCAAGGACCAATGAGTGGGTCGCTTGCGCGTTGCACATTGCATGTGGCAGATGCGTGACATGGTGATGGCGGCGCCTATGCATATGCATTATTATTTTCTATGTAAGCACGGCAGCGGCAGTGAAGTGGCAGCTAATTAGCAAGTGACATACATTCCCCACTTCCCCTTCCCCCTGTAGCTACGGCTACAGCCCCTCAAATTGTGGCAAGAGGTCAAGTGGGGTCCAAGTGGGGTACTAGGAGACTCCTTTGAACCACACTGTTAATCTCCCATAAATCTATTCCTCAGAGTTACTCTAAGGAAATAGAAAATAAAGCCTACAATTTAAGTGATTTAATTTAAGTCAAGAATTAAGTGCATTTCTGTCAAAAAAGTTTCTTTAAGATATTCAACAACTCGCAAAGAAAGGATTTAAAGCATTTCACTTTGAGAATTTCAGCTCATGTTCACCTTTCTGCATCAAAGTACAAATTTGTCAATTAAGAACAAATGCTAAGAGTATCAAGAACAGATTTCCTCAAATTGATTGAATCAAATTACAAAACTTGGTGAATTATCATTGAAAATGAATGAATTGATGGTTGATTAGCCAGAGGAGAGCCTTCCGTCTCTCCAACGGAAGTGCAATAAAAATGGGAAAATTTATATGATTTCCTGCCGCCATCAATCAGAAATGCAATGAAAATGGCTAATAAAGACAGCCCAAAAGAGAGTGGCCTAGAGGGGTGGAGTGGTAGAAATAATTGAAATACTCTCAGAATGTGGATATATGTACATATGTATAAATATTTTATCATAATTTTCACAAGTGAATTTTCTCTTGGCTCTAAATGTATTTTCATTAATTTAGTGCACAGTGTGCCCAAAAACACATAAAGTTTTCCCTAGCCAAAAGCATATTCAACTTTGACATTTGTACCTCCCACCCAGCAAAAGCGAGCGATAGAGATCGAGAAAGAGAGAGAGAGAGAGAGCTTTGCTTCATTGACACACGACTTGATTAGTTGTCGGGACAGTTTGAAGCGTTGTGTGGCACGTTGTACGGCTACTTGTGTGTGTGTGGCACGTTGCACATACGGGAGAGGAGGAGAACCCAAAAAACATTTTGTACAAAATAATTACAGAGCCATGAAATTGAATTGAATGAAATGCCATTTTCATGGAATTACTCGTACAACTTTTTTCCCCATTGCCCAGTGTCCTCATCCTCCTTTTCTCTCGTAAAGTTTTCTCTCGTATGTGCGGAATGGAAGGACGCCCACCCAGACCCACCCATTCCACCTTTTTTTTCTTGTGATTTTTTGTGCGGAAAAACATTAATTAAATGTTTAGTCAATGGAATTAAATTGTGCAACAGAAATCGGAAAACAGCTCACAGAGAAATAGATACAACCATAGATAAATATATATATCCATAGATATAGATATATCCACAGATATAGATACATCCATAGATATAGATACATCGAAATAAAGTTTTGGGGGCGCTAAAAATCATTTATTCAAAACAGTTTGAGAACAAAACGAAGGGCATAGAAAAAAAATAATTCCGAACCAGAAAAAAAATGGTTTATGTTAAATTTGCTGGAAAACTCAACCAAAACCATTGGACCAGTGGGCAGGGCACACGGGTGGAAGAGGGTCAAAAGCAAATTGCAAATGATGAAAACTTTGCCCATCATAAACGCCATTTTTATGTTATCCAATATGGCGTCGCTCTCGTCGGCCCCTTTATTTTTTCACCCCTCTCCAGCCGTTCCATAACATTTTCACTTTTTAGTTTTTTGGGTGTAAAAGTTTTCCCTTTTTTCCGGGGAAGGGATAAACCCGCATAACCCTCCCGCTAATCGCACATATTTCCACATCAATAACAATTACCCAAAAAAATAAAAGAAGACAATGAGAGCAGCATCTCATTTGGTATGCAAAAAAGTCAGATTTTCCACACAATTTGATAAAGGGAAACTTTAAAAACGTCTGCCATGTAACCAGAAGCGTTGCCACATGGTCAATAGAAGCGTTGCCAGTTTTAGATATTTTCGTGTATTAAAAGGAGCTTAAAACTGTTTAAAAAATATAAAACATTTCAGCTACTTGTTTTGTAGAAAGTATTTTTCTTGTTTTATTTCCAAATGTTATTTCTTAGTAGAAAAATTGAAGTCTTAAATAGATTTCCCAGGGTACGCATTCGCATTTGGATTCGTGTGAATTCTTCTTTGGCTTTTGCCACGTTTTCATTTTCTTGCTTTATTTTTGGCATCAAGCAGCAGCAGCAGCAGCAGCGAAAGCCAGAAGCAGCAGCCTTTTGAGATTCGTTACGCTACAACGCCTCATA
This sequence comes from Drosophila subsilvestris, assembly GCA_035043285.1. Classification (NCBI taxonomy): domain Eukaryota; kingdom Metazoa; phylum Arthropoda; class Insecta; order Diptera; family Drosophilidae; genus Drosophila; species Drosophila subsilvestris. The sequence continues at coordinate 3,173,302 of JAWNNB010001724.1, read as the reverse complement.
GATGGTGATGCCTGCCTCCTGCCTGTCTGCTCCTTGGTCCTTCCTTTCTTTCTCTTTCTCTGAATGTGTGTGTGTGCGTGTGTGTGTGTGTGCTATGACACATGCCTTAGAGCCTGCCACACGACTTGGCCTGGCTGCCAGGAGCCACTTGGCTAAAGTATTTTAACCTAAAATTTGTAAAAATAGCACATGAAGAGGCACAGCACAGCCTGAGAGACGCTGAAGTGGGCTCTGCTCTCTAGAGAAATGTATAGCGCCATGTGGAGAGAGGAGTGTGCAAAAAGAAGAGGGGAGAGTGAGTTGAGAGAGGGGCGGGGGTGGCACGAGATTTATCTACTTGGTACCGGGTACCACAGTGCGTATGCTTGATGCTTTATTTATTTATTTAATTTGCCTCCAAAATGAAACGAGTGTCCAGTACCCTCCCCCCCCCCCCTCATGCTTCCGTTCTTTATTAGTGGTGTGAAGAGGGGAGATAGGGGCATGGCGCATGTGGCATAAAATATGTTGTGCAATTTGTCAACAGTGGACAGAGTGTTGGTGGGGAGGGGGGTTTCATGTGTGTGGTGCTGTAATGAAATGTCATTAACATTAAAACAACTTTCAACACTTGGGGCACTCGGACGACGACGAACAACATTTGGCTGACATTTTTTTGTTGGTCCCAACAACACATTCATCTTTCTCTCGCTTACCATCTCTTCCTCCTTCTCTTACTCTCTCTGTATATATATATGCCTCCTCCTTTTATTTCATCAAATCATCAAATAATCATAAAAAAAGGAAAAATACAAATAAAAACGTGACGAATCAAGATTTCGACTAAAAAATATCCTTTATTGGGAAATTTAAGAAAGCAAACCTCTTAAAAGAGTGGAAAAGAGATGGCCATACTCCCAAAAAAAAAATGATTTTTTTTAAGCCAAATGCAAGAATCATCCGATTGTATCTAAAATTGGAAAATATATATTTGAAGGATTTATTAAAGGAATATAAGCTACCCTTTGCACTCTCCACAAGGTACACAAAAAAGGGCAACAGAATGGCCCAAGAGATGGATGTGTGTGGGCATTAATATCATCAACTTTTGTCGCCTCTGACTTTTATTTTGATGGCCCAGATTTTGTTTTGTTAATGAAAAAGTTTGTACTCTCCCTCGTCTCTCTATATACGCATCTCTCTTTCCCCTTGCCTTGTCTACCATTCTCAGATCCAGAAATTGTTTGATGAGAGAGAAAATATTTTCATGTTATTTTCTTCTTTTTTTTTGTTCCGCCTGACGACGCCTTTGACGGGCTGGCCTTTGGCTTCATCAACTTTTCATTAATTTATTACACGCTCTCTCTTCACTCTCTGTCCAGGTTTTCCACGCCCATGCCCCCCTGTCGTCCCTTTGTCCTTCCGATTTCATAATCATTGTAATTTCTGTTCTTTTTTTTTGTTTTCCTGTCAAAAAGATTCCTCGTTTTGTTTCTTGTGTTCGCTTTTCCGCCCCCATCTACCGTTTGATGCCTTGTTTTCAATCAATGTTTTTATTAACAAGTTTCCGTTCGGTTCTTGTCTTTGTGAGCCATGAACTTTGACATTTGGGGACAAATATGTGTTGGCGCCATATTTTTTTTAATGATTTTTCTATGATTTTTCTTATGATTTTTTTTTACTGGTTTCGTTGTTTCCTTTTGGTTGCGTGTGATTTGTGATGTTCTGACTGATGTTTTGCTCCTCTCCTCTGCTTTCTTGTTTGATTTGTTGGCGTTTGCCTTCGTGTCACTGCTCGAAGTTGTTCTCTGTTTTCTTCCTTCTTTTTCCTCTCATTTCATTTCGTTTCTATGCTCCTCTCTTTTGGATGAAAGAAATGCCCTCTGTTATACTCCTCCTCTCACATGTCTGATTGGTAGATGATCTCTAGTGTCCATGCTGGAGATAAATGTGGTTGGGTGTAATGATGTGTAATCCCATTATAATGACTTTAGAAAGTCAACGAAATGTTTTAGTTCAAACTGCTGGAAGATTGTATACTCTATTAAAAATATTAGATACGATTCAATGATAGAAAATATATAAATAGAGAGATCTACGTAACGAACGAGTATTCCTTGGAGAGAGGTTTATTTATTTATTTTTTTTTTTTGTAGAACAAGCTGTGTCCTATTATAACTCCCTACTAATACTCCCCACTAATACTTCCTACTTATAACTCACACTAATATAAGCCACATTAATTATACTACCCATCGCTTAATATCTAGAAATTCTATTGTTTTTTCTTTGCCCATATAATATTCGTTTGATGGAAAATATTACCTCATATTCCTTACAACTTTAGAACTTGTTTTCCCTACAATTACTTTGAGCAACGATGCTTAAGGAGAACTACTCCGAACTAAAAACTGTCTTTCACTTGACTAAAACTTCCTTTTTCAACGCACCTTTTTGAAGGGTATTTAAGGTTTCCTTAACTTTTACTAAGCTTCAGTGCGGCATCCTCCGCGCTTATTACTGGGATTTCTACCTATCCTTTACTCTTGTTTCCTGCCTGCCCCAAGTGTCGTGCTGTCTCTTTCCTCCTCCTTCTGGCCTCCTTTCGTGTCTCTTGCTGCCTTGCCTTCTCCCTGGGTCGTCCTCAAGCCTCCTTCCTTCCATACAAATTGCAAGAGCGCTCGCATCATTAGCTTTGTCCGAAAATTGTCACGTTCGGCACACGTGTGTGCGCAAAAGCTGCATAATCCAGAGGCTCCTTGTCCAGGAGCCTCACTCCACTCCACTCCACTCCACTCCATTTCTCTGTGGCTCCTGCCTCTGGTTGCCCCTCAATCTACCTACTGGGGGGGAATGGCAATGGACAAGTCGTCGTGCAACCGTAACCACTGTTAGTGGTAGCTATACTTCCTCTCCTCCACACACACACACACTTCCTCGATTCCGTATTCTATCTGCCATCTCTCCCATCTGTAGTTTGGGGCTTCTGTTAAACCCCAATCTCTACCGCCAATGCGTAAACCGCTAAGTGCTTCCCTTTGTTGCGTTTTATCCTTGTTCGCGTTGACGTTCTCCTTCTCCTTCTCCTTCCTGTTGCTGTTGCTGTTGCTGCTGTTGGGGTAAACGGAAGTTTGCTATTATTGCCGCTGGCATTGAACAACACTGACTGGCACTGTGCTTAGTGTTGGGCAGAACAGAACCGAACAGAGCAGCAGAGCTGTAGCTCTTTTTTCCCACTTTATATCTACACAGAATTTCTAAACTCTTTTTCTACTTTCTTTATGCTGAGTATTTTCATCTTTTTTCTTCTGTTTTCTTGAAAGAGTGTAACGCTGCGTGCTGACTACTCCGGCACATGAAACGTGCTCCGCATAAATCGCTTACTACTTGAAAGGGGGAGAAGGCGATTCGATGATTAGGGGTTAGAAGATTAGGGGGGCAATGTCATACGAATTGAGGGTCTGCTGTGTACTTTGACCCTCTCTCTGGTAGAAGAGCATTGCTCATAGCACTCCTCATTAATGCTCCCCTTTTTCGGATTGCTCGTTGCTCTTATTGCTGCATTGCATTACCAAAAGATTGTTCCTTGTATGAGAGATATGATATAGTAGTTCTCATAGTGCGTCGTTTCCACACCACTCCCCATCATATCATCATATCCATGAAAAAGGGTGAGAAATGGGAAACAATCTGTGGCGTCCTAATCCTGATTTAGCTGTGGGGACGATTGTCCTGCTTTGGAGTTTATCTTTTAATGGAAAGTGTAGTTTATGTTTTTTATGTGTGTGTGTGTGTGGGGGGTGTTTCCAATTGTATTTCGAGTACATTTCGCTGGGGTTTCTCTTATACTTTTACTTAAATTTTGTATTAAAATCTACGAATTGTAGAAATATGTATGGATGGTAGAAATATCTATGGATAGTAGATATATTTTCATCGCAGATATTTAAATATATTTAGAGATATCTTTGATTATACTTTTTCATCTCTCGAATATATTTTGATAACTTTTTCACCTGTTTTTACCTTTAAAATGTTTCTTATATGATATGCCATAAGTAAATATATAATCTGGGAATCTATAATCGGGAATTCTATTCCAAATTCCCTGTCACAAATCACTCCTTGTATCTTTTGAATGTCACACAATGCACTTACATTCGCAAAGCCATTTCCCATAGTTTTTTTTTTGTTTCCCTTTTATGTGGTGGATTACTTCAAGCGATTCGAAGTCAATGTCAAACTCTATGACAGAACTCTATCGTGTGTGTGTGTGTGTGTGTGTGTGTGTGTGTGTGTCTGTGTCATAATCAGGATGCAGTCACATCCCAATCGCAGTAGCAGTTGCCGTGGCAGTGGCAGTGGCAGTCACATACTCTGACACACGTTGGCTCCCCCTTTTTATTTGACATGCACTTAGCGATTGGACGAGTGGCAGTAAAGGCAGTAGTGGAGTTGATAGTGGATTTCCATTCCCTTTTCTACTGCCACTCCGCATTCTACACTCCATTCCCAGCAGCAGCAGGAGAATCTTCTTTTTGGGGGGGGAGCAGGAGGAGGAAGCACACATGTCACATGCGAAATGTATTATTAACTCTCGGCAATGCCTTTCCCTGACACATCCATTGATATGCGCACACACATTTTGTGACTGTGTCGCATGTGTTGCCACTGCCAATGTGCCACACATAAAAAGGGAACACATACACACACACACACACACAGAAACACGTAATGCAGGATATATGTATGTATGTATGTACAGTTGTTGTAAAATGCATAAAAAGAGTGCTTAGCATATTAAAAACATCGCCCAAAAAAGCATCTCCAGCTGCAGCTGCAACTGCAGCTGTGGCTGTCTCCATTGCGGGAGGGGAAAGGATGTGGGGAGATACATACGTGCTGCTCCATCGTGAAAAGTGGGAAAACTCTTTGACTGGTTATCTGTGATGTTCGGGAAAAACGAGTCAAATGTAGAAAAGAAAAAGGAAAAAAAAATCATAAAAATAAGTAAAAGAAAAATGCAAGAAAGAAAACTACTGAGAAGCCATCGCACATGCCACACTTGCAACATTTTAGGCAACATTTTGATTTATACGCCAGTTGCACACACACTCGCTCACACAGATACAGCTACAGCTACAGCTACACACTCACACAGATACTCGTGTGGTTTTGCGCCTAATGCATATGCAGCGTATTTTGCATACGTTTCTAATAATTCATCTTCGTGTTTTTCGTGGCTCGTCTTTTGGCTGCGCTGCTTTCCTTCTCTCAATGCATCCATCCTTTGGCTCCTTTGGCTCTCTTGCCACTCCCCCCCCCGGACAACACCCGCTTATCGTGTTTGCTCTCCTTTTTTGGCGCAACTTTTGCTAGCCTCAGCTTTCGCGTCTGTGCTGCCATTACCAATTTTTGCATATCTCTGTTTGTGCAGCAGCAAAACCCTCACCCTTTCCACATGTGTGTGTGTGTGTGTGTGTGCGAAGAGCGGGTAGCTACATTTTGGAAAATTGGAAAATAGTTTTCCCCGTTTGCTTCTTTTTCTTCTTTTCTTTCTTTTTTTTTTTTTCGTTTCTTTTTATCGACTTATTGTGTTTGATGGGAAATGTGCTTTGTCGGACTGTCTGTGCCACGCCCCATGCCACATCCCACATTTATCAGTGCCAGATGGAAACGGAAAAGGGGGAAAGCGGGGGTAGAGTTGCAAAAGAGTCCATTGGCATTTGCAGATATGTTGCAAAAGAGTCCCGGGAATGTTGTAAGTGCGTCGAAAGGGTTGTGGGCGTGGTGGCGGAGGTCTTGGGTTGGGTTGAGCGGTTGAGCGGTTGAAAGTTTGTCACATGAAAGTTTGCTGAAAATATTTGCAAAAAGGAGTCGGATAATATAATGATTTATTGAGAATTTTATGTGTGTCTGTGGAAGGAGTTGGAAAGCATTCTTCTGAATGCTGGATCTACCTATTTAGCTATCTATATATTTATTTATCGATAAATCTATATAAGCAACAATTTTGTTTTTGTTTTATGACCATTTTGCATTCTCTTTTAGCTTTTGCATGCTGTACATATCTCATATTTTTCTCAAATCGCAGAAGCTATGCCTCCTGCTCCTGCTGCTGCAGCAGTTGCAGGCTGCAGCTGCTAGCCGTTTTGTGGAATGGCTTTGAATGGCTAAACTAACCCGTTTCGACTGGGGCCAAACATTTCATATTCAAGATTGTTCTGTCTCCTAGCGCCGCATCTCCTCCACATCTGTCCTTCTGTCTCATCCTGAGGGCTCCTGTCTCGTCGTCATCGTCGTCGTCGTCGGCATCCTACAGCCCCAAAAGCCTCCTCTGTCGTAAGTAGTTTCCCTCGCATTTCCCAATGGCATTTCCCGCACACTCGAACTTTTTGGGCATTCGATGCCGTCCTGCTGCCATCTAAGGACTATTGATAGCTGCGACTGCCAGGCTACTTTGGCAGCTGGCTTACGAGTAGTGCTGCTTCCTCTTCCTAACCTTTGCTCTTTACTTCTTTATCCTAAAGCTCTCAGACTGGAAAAGTATTTACGTTAAATTGAACTTTTGTGTTTGAATTTTCGTGCGGCAAAAACTTCACTTCACTTCACAATGCGGCTTGTGCTTGTCGTCTGACTGCAGCACTCGTCCCCTTTCCCATGATCCTCCATTTCGGGATTTCCATTTTCATTCCGCTTTCCTCCTCATTCCTGGATCCAGAGAGTGTCGACATTTTCTCGACGTTAAGCTATTTTTATTAGAATTCTCCCAATCCTTCAACGAAAAAACAACTATGGTGAGAGGAGAAAAGAGTCATTCGGTCGGTCTTTGGGGTTCTTTCCTTAGGTATTTCATTGGAATAATTAAAAAATTATAAATGTTTCTGCTTCTCTCTTTTTTCTTTGTACTATTTGTGGCCCTCTCTGTGGAATGACCGCATTCCAAGCCAAATTAAAAGCCAAAAATTGCACCACAAAATACGTGCTGCCTGCTGCCCGCTGGCTGCTGTGTTGCTTTTAATTTGGGCAAAAATGTTTAGAAAATGGAACAAGAATTAAATCAACATAAATGTTGCCATGGTGCTCCTATTTCATGCTGTCTGCCTCTCTGTCTGTGGCAGGCACTTGGCTTTATGTTAGGTTCCTGTGGCAGCCACTTGGCTTTGGGCCCTGTCTGTGTGGAGACTCTTCCTCGAAGAAGATGTTGGTTCTTGCTGCAGGAAATTAGTTAATGCTGCACGATGGCGAACCACAAAGTGCAGCTAGACTTTTGCAAGATCCTCAGGTCTCTCAAATGCATTTATTAATAATGTAAAGAAAAAGATAGGATTTTCGGAATCTAAATAAAATCAATGAGCCCTCTTTAAACAACTGAAACTCTTTAAGCTCCTCTGCGCACTTAAAACTGCTACTAAAAACTCTCGCAAAAGTGCTCCATAACTCTCACAAAATTTTCCATAATTCTCGTACTTTCTTTGGGCCACTCTTTTCCTCTACTGAAATGTTAATTTCTTACCAATCTTTATCCATAAACCAATGGCCAAATCTTTTGCCTGCTGCCCTGCCCCACCACAGACAATCAGTAAAATGGCCGAATTGCAGCAGCAGCAGCAGCAAAAGAAGCAACAGCAGCAAAAGAAGCAACAGCAGCAAAAGAAGCAGCAGCAGCAGTAGAAGCAGCAGCAGCAGTAGAAGCAGCAGCGGCTACTATAAAGTGCTGTGGGTCAGACAACAGACAGACAGGATAGCACAGGACAGGGCGTATGCTTAATATGAGGCAAGAGCATCCAGCAGCGGCATTAGGAAGGGAAGGAGTTGCAGGAGAAGATAAAATATAAAGCATAAGTAGATAGATGAGTGGCTGTTGCACTGCTGCTGTTGCTGCTGCATCTGCTAAAGCTCTGTGTTTAGGAAGCGCCTCTGCTGCTGCTGCTGCTGCTGCTGCCTGCAACTCTGAAGAGTGAAAAAATCCGAAAGCCGGAAATGAAAAGTGGCATGTATGTGAGGGCAGCAGTAGGATGAGGAGGAGGCAGAGAAGGAAGGAGGAGGAAGGAGACGGCAGAATGGGGTCTGCCCTGCCCTGGTGGGGGTGTGGCCATTTTGCAAAAGCGCAGCTGTAGCTGTAGCTGTAGCAGCAACACTTTATATCTATCTCTGCATTTGTGTGTCTGTCTTTGTATCTGTATCTCTCTGTGCTCGCTGTTTTGTATCTGTATGCATTCCTCTCGTTGTGTGTGTGTGTGTGTGTGTGTGTATGTGCGTGTGTTTGCGTGTTTGTCTATGTAATGAGGGCAATTTAAGGGCCACTTGAAGCAATTCAATTCTCACACACACTCAATTCTAACGGTTGTTCCCCACTATGCCACTATTTGTGTGTATGAGTGTGTGTGTGTGTGTGTGTGTGTGTGTGTGTGTCCTTCTGTCTAACGTGTGTGATGGGTGAGCCTGGGTTGGGGATAGGTGCCACAGACGGTGGCAAGTTTTTAGTGTTATTAATATGCCATGCAATGCATATGACCCCCCCACCACCCCATATTCTCTCTTCTCTTTCACTCTCTTTATGCCATTCTTTTTTCATGTGTGTGTGTGTGTGTGTGCTGCCACCGCCGCCATTTTGCTTGAAGTCTGCCGTTGCCATTATTGCCGCCGCTGCCATTGCATTTACAGCAGCCGCCTCTTTTTGGGGTAGCAGCACCCAGCACCAGGACCAGCTGCATCCATCGAGCGGTACTCCTCCACTGCTAGTAATATTAAGTGCCGCCTGTCCCTGTGTCCATGCCACATGATGGTGGCAAGGGGTTATTAACCCATAAGTGGAATACATGTGCTTAATTTTTTTTCCTACTTTCAAATGATAAGAGAGAGAGAGAGAGAGAGAGCGAGGGCGGATGAAAAGCACTGTAATTTTCCAAGGATTAAATGCATTAATGGATTATTCCTTGGGTTTTACCCACAACTGTGTTTGCTGGGCAGTTTCCTTTCAAAATTTAGACATGCAAATATGTCCGGCTAGTTGGTACTTTGTGGGGAATACTAGAATAGATTTTTAAAACAACCAAAAGTTGGCATTTCAATGCAGAAAATGTGTATTTCCATAAACCAAAGAAAAAGTTGCAGCAATTGGCTTTGATTTTACAAATATTACAGTGCTCGAGGTTGAATGGAATTCCAGAGATACAATTTTATATATGTACATACATGTATTACATATGTAGATGGATGCATTCATGGGGCAACTTGCTGAGAGGGAAGGAATTATTTGTCAGACAAGAATCGAATGATTCATCATAAGCAAGGGATTTATGGAACAAAGAGGCTGGTATGTGCCTAGGGAGTGAGGCTGTGGCTTACTCTGTCTAAGGAATAAGACCTTTTTGGGGGTCTGTGAGTGGATGAACATAAATTCATTATAGCACGTCAAGCAAATACAATTAAAAATTATGCTACTATCAGACAATGAAACCCACATGCGATGTGTATGTGTATATGTGTTTGTTCTGCAGAAGAACATACATCGTATGTGTGTATGCCTCATGTCTAATACTGAGGAAAAGGCTGTTCTTCTCTACTCAAAGTAATTTACACTAAATTACATGCGAACAAGCGGCAATGAGAAAAGCCTACAAAGGAGACTTGCCCCCACCCTCTCCGCCACACTGTCTCTCGTGTGTGTGTGCGTGTCACAGCAGAGCAGCCGGAAATGAAAATAATGAAGCGCGCTTTTGTGCGCACATGAGAAAAGAAATGAGCAGAAGACCCCAGCATACAGCACCTAAAGACCTAAAGAGATACCCGGAAAGAGACGACCACCAAGAGACGACTTACCATCCCCATCCCTAAGTGGGGGACCCCGCGAAATTGTGCGTTTTTTGTTTTAACCCTTTTTTTTCCCCATCTTTTTTTCTTACTTTTTTTTTTGTTGTTTGCTCTGCCTTGTCTTGTGTCTCGTTGTCGCACATTTTGCGCACGTTTTGTAAATTTACTTTTCATTCAAGTAATGCGAGGAAAAAAACCTGCTCACGGAGGCAATCCACTCGACGCGCAATCTTTGCACTTTTCCCTACCCCACCTCATTTTTAAGAAAATTTTCACTTTAGTTGTTAATGAAAAGTATACAAAAAAAAAGGGGGTGGAAATTAATGCAAAGGCACAAGGGAAGAACCTTCAAAAAAGAAAAACCATTTTAAGGGAAAGTAAAGAAAAATCCTGCCTAAAAAAGTGCACAAGAAAAACCTTCTTCAAATCAATTCTCTCATTCAATTGATGAACCTTTTTGGGGCAGCGAATTAATCTTTTTATTTCAGAGATTGCTCTTTTTTTGGCCGGAGAGCTCTCGAGAATCGTTAACCGTCGTTGACCTTTGACCAGACCAAAAAGCTTATAGCATTTTCCAGAAACCGCTGAACAAAAAACCAAAACTGGACTTCCTTTTTACCTGCCACAAAAGCTGCTTACCTTCAAGGACCGCAGTTATTTTGGTGGCTCCGGGGGTTTGGGTATTTCCCGGTTTCTGTTTAATTTCCTTTTCATTTATTTTTATCTCTCGTTGACAATTGTTTTTGTTGGTATGCCTTGCCTGTCAAATAAAAAGCCGATTTTTTTTCGGTATCCTTTTTAAATAAACATTAATTTTTAATGCCCAAATGACGGAACATCCGGTCGTGTTTATCGGGCGGCTAAGAATATATATGATAGGATCAGCATATATTTTCAGGACGTCACATCTCTTTATTTGCATTTTATATTTTTTACGATGGATTTTTCTCATCAATTGCCAGCTGCTGTCTGCTGTTTGCGATGAACAGAAATTTTTGTGAATTATTAAATCGGCATCAAAATTTTCGTTGACTTTTTATCGCTTTGTTGTTCATTCCACACCACACCACACCACACCACAGTTCTGTTCTGTTTCTGTGTCCCTCTGCCTGCTGTTTTTCTCGCTCTCTTTTTCTCTATCTCTCTTCTTAGCGTGTGCTGTAAATAATTTCTATCTTTTTCGTAGAAAATTTTCACTTGACTTTTTCACATTTGCTGCTGCTGGTGCTGCTGGTGCTGCTGCTACAGCTGCAATCTGCTGATGATGGATTCTTATGCATAATGCATGCCCGACTCTGACTGATTGAAAATTCCAAAGAAAATTTATGTTTTTGTTATGAGTGAGTTCTGTGAGAGGAGATGAGCAATTGGAATGACAGCTGAGTGGCAGAGAATTGGAAGCGCAAGCTGCTGCTTCATATGTGTTCTAAAATGTAATGTGAAAGAGTTCTCTTGAATCGTTTTATATCAACAGTTGTTCCACGCAGATGTTTAAAGTACATCTTCGATCTGCGATTCAGCAAAAGGAGCATGTGCCTAACTTTGGCTGCCTCTGTTTTTGCTTCCAGTTCCAGTTATGGACTTTAGAATAAGTTCTAAGTTTTAGTACATTCTCAAAACTGGAAAAGGGTTATTAGACATGCCTTGGCGGTAACATGTTTGAAATTACAGATATTTTAGACCATGATCTAAAATGGTAGATCGTGGTATAAATTTTGAAAGGTGTTAAAAATTCTATTTGAAGGTTAGAAATACTTTGAAGTCCAAAAATTTAACGCTTAGATCATGGCTTTAATTTAAGAACTTGCGCTACAGTTTAGTACATGTAGATACCCCAAATTAAGCTTACCATGAGAATTCAAAAACTTTTATGCAGATTTCCTGCATAATATAGTCATTCCCCCACTTCCACTATCTGTGCCAACCAATCGATTATCTTTCTAAAGTTTTCTCCCCACCTAATCGATATACATAATATGTACATATGTATGTATGTACATACATACATATGACAAAAGTTGTTGGCCTCAATCCTTTTTATTTCTTCTGTTGATCCCACAAATTGTGTGTGAAATTCAAGAATTTTGTTTATTTTCCACCTCAGCAAATCTGACCTGACACGACCTCAACCCTCAGTCTCGCCCCTACCTTACCCTGACTTTCCCCTGCCTCAACTCACTGGCAGCTCTCCTCCCCTTACCATGTGGTGGCTGCCATCTCCCTCCACCTCCCCCAACAACAAAAAACTTTATGCAAACAGACAGCAGAAAAGGCAGCTTTGGGGCATGTCAATGATAATTGCATTGCAGTGCACCGCCGCCCATGCATGCCCCCATGCCATCACCCACGTGCCACCTGCCCATTAGCTAGATTTGTCAGACACAAAACCTGACCAAGTCATGCATTATCCTTTGGGTTTTTGCTATTCAAATATTGTTAGCTTAACCGAGTTGTCAATTCCGAGCCAATGCTCCCACCCCTCAGACCCCCCACCACCACCGACTTTCCGAAAGACAAACAGTAGCCAGTAGTTCCCTCCCACAATGCATAGTTTTGCTCTTGCTCTTGCTCCTGCTCCTGCTCCTGCTCCTACCTGGGTTCTGTTTATACAGAGGTTGGGTTTCTATTCTGTTGGATTTCTTTTTTTTTTTTTTACTTTTTTAGCTGCAGCTCTGCTCTGCTGCTGTTTGTTGTAACCTGGTCACACACAAAGAGCGTAGAGCCAGCAGCAGAACAAACATTCATTCAATTGAATAATTTTTCAACATAGTGCAAAAAGAGGGTACGAGATAAATTCAGAAAAAAAGAGTGTACCAAAGCGAGAGACATCATCATCATTATCATCATGAAAACTGCAAAAAGTGCATAAACTTTTGCGATAAGGTTTTAGCTCCATCATCATCTCTGTCTGTCAATAATATTAAAACTTGATGAGTTTGTCGCTCAAAAACGGATTATAAATGAGCCGCCCAGCTCTCTTCTAGCCCCTGGTCATGCTTTTTGTGTCCTGCATAGAGCCAGCCCATCCTGTGGCTATTGTTGTGTCAGGGAGCGGAAACTGGCCACATTGTCTGTGCCTTTGTGACACGTTTTATCAACACACTTCCCGTCATTTGGTTTGTGGCATGGCACCCATCATCATCATCTCATCTGAGCTCTGAACTTCTCTCACTTTGTGGATTGTTGATTTTTCGCCATGTGTTTGAGAGGTGGCAAAAAATGGGCACTACCTTTGGAAGGAGCTGGGGGAAAATGAGGAATACACATGGTTAGGTTATGTCAATATTAGAAGATGGCTAATGGAATTGAAATTGAAATTGTACGACGTACTCTCTCGTTCGTATTTGGTATTTATCAAGAGGTTCAAAGGGAGTTACACAAATATTTATATGAAATATCGATATCCATCGATTCCCGGACACTGCTTGAATAATTTCCACCCCATTGCAATTCACACACTTTTGTGTGTGTCAAAAGAAGGGAAAAAGTTGGCTGATGACCCAAAACACCCAACACTCAAAGGAAATCACATAATTGGCTGGCCTGCTGCAGCCTGCCCGCCCCTGTGCCCCTGTGCTTCATCAATGAAATAATGGGAAAAACTTATTGGTTTTCCACCCACGTTCTTAGGAATATTTTCCCCTTTTGGGAAGCATCAATTAAAACACATTTTCCACCTATAATTTGCAAGGAAAAGTTTGCCAGACATTTGCCTTCTTTTTGTTTGTGTGTGTGTGTTTAAATTGTAAAGAAAAGTTTTTTGCCTAACAAGCGGCGCTGCAAAGACATTTTATTTCTCTCTCAACCCGCTCCCAGGGCTCGTAAAATGCTCAAATGCTGAAGACACTGGGCGCCAGTCAAGTCATAAAAACAGGCGTCACCGTCAACTTTAGCTCTCTGTGTATCTCAGTATCTGCCAACTGTATCTGTATCTGTATCTGTAGCCTCTGTATCTGTATCTCTTTATACTGTGTATCTTTCTGCGGCTGTCACTGCTGTTTCTGCTGCCGTTTCTGTTTGTGTGTGTGCGTGTGTGTGGAAAACCATTCTGTTGTTGAGTTATATGCCAATTGGCAGTTCGCTTTCCATTTGGCCACATAAATTCTTTCCCGTTTTCCATACTGGCTCCCTCTTCTGCTCCAGCAATCCTTCCCACACACACAGACACACACACACGCATCGTATCCTTAGCCAACAAATGTGCGTTACTTGTACAGCAACAAAATAAAGTAACCAGATGGTCCGTTCGTTCGTCCCACTGTTTGGCCTTCTGGTGCTGTTTTTGTTTCTGGCCATGAAAGTTTAATGATTCCACGAGTTTTCCTCTTTTCCTTTGCTTTTTCCGCTGCTGCTGTCACCGACAGGACAAGAATTTTTTTTGCTTCTTTTTTTTTGCTTGATTCTCTCTTAATGTTGTCGCTTATGATGCAAAATTGTTGCTGATTCGTTTGATTTTTATTTGCTTTTTATGCGTAAATATCTTTCAACTGCGGTCTCTGGCACTTGAAGATACATTTTAGATGGGATAAAAGTTGATTTTTCCACGGAAATTTAAGCAATTGAGGAGAGAAATTTTCTTGATGGTTTTCTTGGGAATTTTGAAGTACTTCTTTTGGGGTAAATATGTATATATAATGATTTTGTGGCCATATTTTTAAGATTGATTTATTATTTAGAACAGAATGTCAATCCAATTTCTTACGCTTTACTAATGAAACTATCTCTGTCCTTTTGTCTCTTTTTAGGTAAGTAGCAAAGAAATATCAATGAAAACCGCACAGATGAGAAGATACATTAATGCCAACGATAAAACATGTTTATTTGAAGATATCTCATGCTCCTTCAACCATAATTTGTACAGTACAAAGTTCAATCTATTCTTAAGATAATTCCAAAAAAGAACCCAATAGATATTTACCTTTGGCCTAAACCTTTAAACATTTCTTGGCATGCAATTTCTTGATCTATTTCCTACGCATAAATCTGTGTCCCATAAAACCATACGGATAATATTTTTCACCTGTCTGTTGCATATTTAAGGCTTAAAACTGTGTACTTTTACCTGTGTGTGTGTGTGTGTGTGTGTTTTGTGGTGTGTCTTTCTGTTTTAGTGTCCAGGGGCAGGGTACATTATCCATTAAACCAAAAATGCCGACCACACATTTGTCAAAGCTAATTGCCAGAGCGAAGGCCCCATTGGAGCTGACACACGCACCTTTCCCCCCCTTTCCGTTCCACACAGTAACACAAGTAACAGGAGGAGGATGCCACAGAACGAGTGCTTGTATGTGGCTGTTGCTGCTGCCTCAGCAGGATACCAACACCACACACACATAGAAGATACAGATACGCATTCGTTCTGAATGGCATGTTGGGATCTTTAATGGCCAAAACGCCTGTCTGCCTGCACCCTGGTCGGTCCCATCTCCTGTGGCGAGTTATTTTTCGGTTTGAGATTTTTGTCTGTGGCAGAATTTTCCTCATCATTTTTCCAAAGCACCCGAACACCACACGTTCTATCGATTTCCCTTGAAACTTGTTGAGATGGAGAAGATGGGAGGTCGAGGTCCCATCCTTCCATCTCCTACACATTGGCTGCATGTAATTTCATGTATTTTTAATGCAAGCCATGCCGAGAGACATTTGACAACATTAATCATGTTTAAAGGTGGCTCTCTCACTCTCTCTCTCTCTATCTCTCTCTATTTCTACCTTTTCGACCCTTTTGAGGCACACACACAGACACACACAAATCCACAACCCAAAGCCATTTGTTAGGAGGCAACTAGTTAGTGGCTCTCTCCATCCAATCCACACAAGTGGAACCGAACCTCTCCTCTGTCTTCTCTTCCGCCTCTTGTATGCGTGCGGCACACGACTAATAGTTTTTCCTTTTTCGGGTGGGATTTTTGGTACTGTGCCAAATCCTTGGGGCTGCTGGCCAACTGCGATTTTGCAGCCTTTGCTTTGGGATATTTTTCATTGGCCACTCACACGCACCACAACCCGGAAAACCCTTTTCCCCACCACCTTGATGATGATGATGATGCTTGATGCTCGATGCTCGTTTCTGCTGCTGCTGCTGCTGGTAGCCTGTCCTGCTTGCTGGTCCTCTCTCTCATGATTTAGCTGTGGCATCATCGTCGTCCTCGTGGCTTGTCTCTTTGCCTTAAGCAACAATGTCACCATTTTTCGGGGTAATCCTCCAGGTCTTCCCCCTACCGCTTGCCTGGAAACACGAAAATTAGGGAAAGGTGAAATTGCACGAAATGAGTTTATACCATCAGGATGAGGTTTTGGGTGTACTCTTAATGCTATGCATAGCCCCTAAACATATTTACATGTCCTTCCAGGTGTGTCCCCCGTGTGTGTGTGTCCTGTCCTGTCCACAGGATTCTTTACATGCGTAATGATCGAAACGGTACTGCGGCTAACAGTGGCTTAGACTTTGGAAGGGGTTTTTCGGAGAGGAGTACATGTGTGTAGGTGCTGTGGGTTTTTGTGTGGTACAAGAATAATCTTGGGTCTTGCTTTTGCATGTTTTCACTAGAATATCGAAAGGATAAAGGTTATTTGAGGATTTTGTGGATGAATGAGAACTGAAATTGAGTTCCTTTATTTCTATTGATTCTTTAGACGAATCTCTGTGTCTTTTGTTTTCTAATGGATTGATCTATCACTTATCCAAGTGTTCTCTGATGGTGAGTCCAATTTGTCATATCCTATCACTTATTTTCATTCCTTAAGCTAGAAGTTTCCGGCAACAAAAATGAAAGTGTATTCCAAGGTTATTCCGAGACTAACACCATATGTATCTATCTATCTACTTTCTCAAATTCTCTTCGCTTCTCCTATCTATTTTCTTCTGCTTTGCCTATTCTCAAATAATTTAAGGGAAAATTCTAGTTCTCGACCCCGCAAATATTTATTCCTCGAAAACTTTACCTTAACTGTTTTTTACATAAATACCATCCCCTTTAGTTTTTTCCCTCCTTTTAATGGCGAGACGAAACACAGACCGACCCCCTGCCGACTAAGCCACTGGCAAAAACAGTTAAGAGCCACTGGAAAAAAATAACGAAACGAAACCACCTCCGGACGTAATAACAAAGCCTCTTGTCAGTATGTGTGTGTGTGTGTATGTGTGTGGTGTTGCAACCCACATATGTGCGTGCGTGCCTGTCTCTCTCTCTTTCTCTCAGTGTGTGTAACCTTGATGATGGTACCACTAGAACGGGGCGCCACTTGTGTATGGGTGGGGGGTAGTTGTGGCAGGAGTAGGCTTATAAAACGCGTCGTTTCGTCGTCTATGGGGCTACTTGTCAAGCGGTTGGTGGGTGGTAGGTGGTGAGTAGTGGGTGAGGCAGGTCTTGCGGCTACATCTATAGGCAGCAATTTTCGCAAATGCTTTTGGGGGGCACACACAACCCATAGCCTTCATAGCCCCCGCTCTCCATCCCACTGAAATGTGTGTATGAAATGAGGGCTCTCTTTTGCCCGAAACCAAAACCTCAGAGGCATAGGACTTGCACGATACAGGAAGAGGATAAAGGAAGAAATGCCAGAGGATATATGTACATACGTAGTGAGAGCCCAGAAGAAATGGGAACCGGAGGTAGCAGAAAAAAAGAGTAAAGATCTGCCCCCGCATAAACGTTTCACAAAAGAGGATTTTGCGACCCACCAAATGGCCATAAACAATGCATGCGCTTAGGTCCAACAAAAAAAGTATTTGCAAACTGCAGAAAAGTATCTTTTGGTTCTGTTCTGTTCTCCTTTTTTTTGTGTTCTTCTTCTTTTTTTTTCTATCTGCAATTCATAGCGCATAAAAAACTCTCGACGACAAATCCAGATTTCTTTCTCGAAAGAGAGCGAGAGAACTGGGTAGAGGCTTTGGCTTTGCTTGGCTAAGTTTTCCTATGGTACCCACCTGCTCTCGCAGCCCCCTCCACCTCCTTCCCTATGTGACTTGTCAAGCAACATTCCGTTTTAGTTTTGCTTAAGTTTGTGTTGTAGTTGTTGTTGTTGCTGCAGTCAGGTTTTCAAGCTAAAAAAAAATTTGGTAGATGCTTGCAAAAAAAAAACAAAAATAAAAAAACAACAAAATTCCCATCTTTGGTCACTGGAGGGGATGCTCGAAACTATTTGCACACTCCAATCCTCTTCCCATCTGTGACGGTCTGTCTTTATTTCTTATTCGGTCTATCTCTCTCTCTCTCTCTTTCGCTACTGCTCTGACTGTCTGTCTGTCTGTCTGGCGAGAGGGATTTGTGAGTGTATTTGTGCTCACTCTTTACGGTACTTTTGTCAGTCGAACGGCCTTCGCTGGCATTTGGCAGGCTACAACAACAAAACAGAAAACAAAAGCAACAGCAACATCAGCAAAAGTTGTTTGCCTTTGGCCTCACTCCCACGTTCGGTCGATGTCGTCTCGGGCTTTGGTCTCTGGCTCTGGCTCCTCTCTCTCTCGCTCTCTTCACTGATCTCCCTGCTGTGAGGTTGTGTAATACCCCGGTACTCTGTCAGAGTTGGCCCAAGGGTATATTTTTGTTGTGTGAAAGAATGTAACAAGGAAACATGATGGCCTAAAATCAAATTATTCGGAATATTCTTGATCGGGAATGCACCACCAAGACGATCTGCTCCTAAGAACATTCAGATTTCTCGATATTCAATAACTAGGGTAAAAAAAAATCACTTAATACATTTCTGGTTATCAAAGGTATATTCTCTTTATGTTTCTAACATTCTATGACCTGTCTGCCAGTCACAATATATTAAAGTTTTGTAACATTCTCAAAGAACCATAACCACCGACTAGAGGGTAATCCACAGTCGTATATCCCAAGACCATTGGAATCTTTATCTCTTTTAGTGGCTGTTATTATTGCCATTGCTGTTTCTTTGTATTTTATCTACTCGTTAGTAACATTTTCGTTTGGTTTCAGTTTCGTTTCGTTGGGCCTTCAGTCCTTTGTCCCTTGGATTAGTTTTTGCCTTTGGAAACTTTCTTTTGGCTTTTTCTTATCCCAAAACCCCACACCCCTGCCCCCGGCCTCTCTGTGTCGCTTACACGCACATTAATTTTGGCCAAGACTTTGAAAGAAGTTTTCCTAGTTTTCTGAGAGGCGAGAGATTTCCTTTTTGGCCGCCTGCTGCTGCTGTTGACATGTGCAAAAACCTTTTGACACGGAGATAGAAAGAGAGAGGAGTTTTCCTTTTCAGAGCCATTTTCATGGTTAATTAATAATGCAGCAAGCCTGCCACTCCAGACAACTTTTGCCACAACTGCAACTGCCGGCCAAAATTCCAACGACCATCGGCACCAAAGAACAAAGTTTTCGGGGCGTGGAGGCGGCTACAATTAAACCGCAGAAAACTCCTGAAATTCCAACAAATTCACAATTATTTCAACCGACAAAAAAGCGGAACCTCGAAACTTTTGCCGATATAAGTCGATGTCTTTCCCCGACCACACCCCCAACCCCATTTCCCTTTCAGTTTTGTTTCTTGTTAAAGATTTTTATTGCGCCCCTCCCCCTCAAAACAAACATTGCCTTGATTTTCCTTTTCTCTTTTTGCGGTTTCCTTTACAAGGATGGGTGAGGGACACTGGTATCCTTTAGGCAAGTTGTTAATATTGAAGATCTAGCGAAAAAAGTTTCCTGTTCTGTTGCCCTTCGTACAATAAAATTTGATTCCTTGTGTTGTAAATGGAGTTTAGGTTTCTTGGGGATTATATCATAAAGTTATCACCTTTTCGGTTGGGACCGATGAAAAAGTGCTGTAAATAGAAAAAAAGTTGAGTGTCAATGGGGTTTGTTTTAGTATGAGTTAAATGGGGGATGTTACTGCATTGAAGTGTGGATTTTTATGTGTCTCTATGGGTGGTAATACAGAAAGGTTGTAAAATGTGATTCCGATCAAGTTTAGGGTTCCGGCTTATAGGGTAAACAAACGGTGATGATTTATGGAATATCTTTCAAGCAGAACTCTGGTTCAACTGCCACCTATAGAAGTTTACAAGAAATCAGAGTTTTAGAAGCCCGTGATTCTTAGAGTAAAGACGGTGAAACCATAATTCTTTGAAGCGTAATCCCTACCATTTCTAATTTACAAATTTCTCTAGCATAAAACCAAAAAAAAACAAAACATGATTTTTTTTGGTGTATTTTATTAGAAACCACAGAAACAGTAAAGTTATTCTCTATTCTATTCAACATATCCGCTGTACTGGGATTATCTCTAGCATAAAACCAACAAAGTTGTAAAAGAATTTCCGTGGGGGTATTAACCGCAAAACCGATGTTGGCGCCGCTCTCTCTAATTGAGTAATTCTTTACCCAAAAGATTCTTCGGTCTGGCAAACACAGAAGAAGAGACATGAAAGAACAGTGCAAAGAAGAGAAACAGAAGAGACCATACACCGAGAACAGAGAGCCAAAACAGTAAACGACTAGGAGCCAGGCTTCGCAGCTGCAGTCTAGCGCTGACGTAGACGTTGACATCGACATCGACAGAGAGCGAGCAGCAGCAAGCAGCAACCGGCAAAATATTTGCAACGAACCGGCAATAGACAGAGACAGAGCGACAGACACAGAGGGAGACATGGAGTGGAGACCTGCCTGGCAACTCTACGACATCTGCTTTTGTCTAGCCAAAAGCAAAACCTGTCCCTGGCCCTGTCCCTCTCTACTCCCCCCCTCACCGTTTTAACTCCACTGGAGTTGCAATGCAAGAGAGCGGCAAACGATAACAGTAAAAAGCTTGCCAAAGTCGTCTGCATTGAGAGAGCAGCAGCAGCAGCCGCACTCTACGCTGACTGCAGCAGCGACAGAAAACTGCAGCAGCAGCGACAGCGATGCCAGACAACGGACTCGACTCGACTCGACTCTCCTCGACTTCAGCTCCAAAGGCGGGCACGTTCGGCAATTAGTTGAACTTCGTTGCTCGGGCCGACGAGACGAGTAAACCGACCCCCCAAAAAACAAAAACAACACGAAACACGACAAAAAGAGAATAACAAAAAATCCAACGGGCGCGTAAAATACAAAAAAAAAACTATATAGTAACAACTTCCCTTTAAAATATAGAAAACGTGAGCGAGAGAGAGTGAGAGCGCGATAGAGTCATAAATCACAACAATTTGTTATAAATATTTGCAACAAAATAGCGACAGAGAGAAAGAGAGAGAGCAGGTGTAAATTGTCTGTTGTCTGGCCCCCTTCAAGAAGTGAATTTAACTTTTAATCAACTTTGAACTTTGATTGCAACAACAACAACAA
This sequence comes from Drosophila subsilvestris, assembly GCA_035043285.1. NCBI lineage: Eukaryota > Metazoa > Arthropoda > Insecta > Diptera > Drosophilidae > Drosophila > Drosophila subsilvestris. Next base: position 3,152,222 of record JAWNNB010001724.1, on the reverse strand, counting down.
ATGTAACTATGAATGGCAACCGGCATTTGTCTGTCCACCCCATCCCCTTGCCCGTTTTCCAAATTTCATTGACGACGCCCCTGTTGTGCTTTGCCGGCTGCGAACGTTGACGTCGGCGTCAACGTTGTCGACAAATTTATTGATTTTTTCAGCCGCCTCTGCCGCTGTCGCTGCTGCAGCTCTGCCATTTGTTTGTGTTTTTGCCACTTTTTTTGTGTTGGTTTGGTCTTTTGCCATTTTAATGCCGCTCCTTCTGTCTCCACGCATGAAATGTTATTTTATTTATAGTTTTATTAAATTCAAGGAAAACGCAAATTGTTAAATCTAAGAAAAATAAAAATAACGGCACTTCCTTTTGAATATTTTTGTGTGTGTGTTTCGGTTCTGTGCGTGTTAGCAACGAGTGTGAGTGTGTGTGCTTATCTGCCAGGCCTACCACCTTTAAAAAAAAAACAACAAAATAAAACAAAAAAAATCAAGCAAAACACTTTTTGAGGTAGCCACTCCCAAAAGAAATATTGTAAAAAGAATCCAGCAACAGCGACGGACTGCAGTCAACGCTCTCCAAAATCGAGCAAAAGTTAATATAAAAGGTAAATAAATTATGGGTGGGGAACAAGTGAAGGGATAGATGAAATCTTGTATAAATAAATGAAAGGAATGGATTTTGTTAATCTAATTACTCTTTGTAGATCATATAAAGTGATTATTACTATTTGAAGATCATATAAAGTGATTATTACTATTTGAAGATCATAGAAAAATCGTTTAAATTTTTTAATATTCAATGCTATCTATTTTGGATTTGTAGGCATGCCAAGATTACTAAAAGGAATACATGGGCGAAGGGGGTTTTCATGGAAATTTTAGACACATTTTTCACTCACTGCTCACATTTCTATCAATGCTCTTAAGATCTTCAGAACTATTTTGATTGCCACTTTTAGCCCAGTTCCCCAGTTTGGAGAATGTTTTCACATCACAAACGTTGCCCCCACCCACTATCATTTTAATAGTCTGCTTACCCGTGTATACTCCTCTCCTCGATCTGTTCCTTCAGTTTCAGTTTTTACCCACATCTTTTTCGCTGTCGCTGTTGTGGGGGTGTCATCGCTGTTGCTGTCGTGGGCGGGCGCCAATCTTTCGGGGCTTGCCAGGAAGTTGCGCTAATTTTGTGCGGAAGTTTATTGCCAGCTTCATAATTTTTTATGGCAATTACTGGTACGGCGAGACAGAGGCCTCATCGTGTTTGGTCCAAAATTAAATTCGTTCTTCGCGCGCCTCTCTAATCCGATTAAATATTTCGTGAATTGCACGCTAATCAAGTTGTTAATTTAATGTTTTGCTACATTTTTAATTGAATTATTAATAAATGAATACAACTTCAAACATCAACCCATTTTACATCCCCAGCTGCCTCTGCCTATCCTCTCTCTAACTCCACTTGTTTGTCTTTTTGTCAAGTTAGTTAATTAAAATAAATTACATTCTGTAAAATTTCACGAAAAACAAACCTCTCTCTCGCTTTGTAGAGAGTCAGGCGTGTGGAATGGTGCGGAGACGGGGGCGAGGGGTTTTCGCTAACTAACTAAAGTTGTGAATATTTTTGCCTAACGAATGGCTGCTCCTCTGTGGAAGTTTTTCGTGGATTTCGGTGAAATGAGTGAGAGCGACAACAATATTTGTAGCGTTGCGACAGTTTGTTTTGTGGTAGAAAGAGCCATAGGAAAATGTATCTGAATGATGGTATACTCGGGGCTTATTGAGTAAAAATAACTTAAAGGAGTATTGTATGGAACGGAAACGATTCCCTGGTACCCCTTAATTCTATACATTTCCCTCCATCTTCCTCATCTTCCAACTTTTTCTTCTAATAACTTCTTTAACTCTCTTTAATTCTAGCTTTTATAACTTTTTCTTACTTCTCCTCTAAAGTTTTCCCTGTTTTTAATCTTCAATCTTCCACTTTAATCTCTTGATTTATACACATTTAAAGGGAGCCTTCGTTTCGGTTTCGTATCCGTAATCAAGTTTTCAACTTTAGCAACTTTGAAGTCTCTGCTTCTGCTCTTCTGCACCCTCTCTTGATCTTTCTTTTCGCTCGTTTTGACCTAGCAACCTCATTTTCTCTCCTCGTTTTTTTTGTATGTGAAAAAAAACTTCAGCTTCAGCTTTCGCTCACGCATCAAATCAAATGTAATTGCCATGCTGCACCCAGAAGTGCAACTCCCTCAAAAGCTCCCATCACCCCCCACGCACTCCCTCCTTCAGGGTAATAAGCAGATATACCATGCAACATACCAAAGACGCGTCTTGGGTTCTGCCACAAAACTGCTGCTGCTGCTGCTGCTGCGATGACGGGGCAGACAACGCAGCCATCACAGATGGCAACGTTTTTTGTGACAGCAGCAGGTAGGTGGTGGAGTACAGAAGAAGGGTGAGCGGAGTGGCAGCCATAATAACAACCAACAAAGTGTTGAAGTTGTGTTTGCAACAAACACCAAACAGTGTCTGAGGCTATGGCTAATGTGGCATTTTGTTGGGGAATCTTGTTTTACAGGATGGGAGAAAAACGAGCCAGAAGAGAACAGAAAGCTCAAGCAAAAGTGAAGAAAGAGAGAAGGCGAGAGAGAGAGAGAGAGAGCAGACACACATTCCAATTGGTATCTTTTTAGCGGAAAAACTTGGTTTTCTAACGGTTCAACAACATTGCAGAACGTCTTTTCCCCCAAGCCATTCGGGCCTTTGCGGAAGATGATGTTCTCGCCATCTCCATCGTCCACGTCTTTTGGTTCTGTCTCTTCTGTTGCTTCTTTTATTTCTCTATCGGTTGCTGCTGCTTCTCCTTTTGCTTCTTCTTTGTTGCAACTAGTTTTTCCCCTAGATTTTCACTTTTCTGCATGCTTTTACCCCCGCTGTGTCCACCCGTTCCGTTTGTCGTTCGTTGTCCAACAGCGTTTAGTGCATCCGCTTGGCCACAAAGGGGGCACCACCACGCATCTCATCGCTCAGTGAATGAAAATGGCTAAGCCAAAGCCAAAGCCAGTTAACGCCGTTGGGGGCATGCCCCACAGAAGCTGGCGGCCGGGAGGGGGACTGGAGACAAAGAAATGCGTTTAGAGCTTGACAGTCAATGCACCTGCTCACGGACATCCTCCTCTGGCTACCCAACCTTCTCTCGCTCTTGGTTTTACTGTATCTGTCATCTCGCTCTCTGGGACTCTCTCTTATTGTCTGGTATTTTATATCTCTCGCTCTTCGATCCCTCTCTCTTGTTATACTCTTTGCTATTTTTATTATTGCAGCGGATTTTCCATTTAATTGATTTCACATTCCATGCGCGTGATTCATTTTGGAGTTTATTTTTTTTTTTGCAATGGAACCCCCCAAACGTTTCATTGGAGATATAAAAAAAAGCAAATGTTTTTTGGAATCGTGGCTGGAAGTTCATGGAGCCTTTGGGGTTTGCTTCGTTTTATTTCCACTGGGGGAATGTGCAGGAAAAATCATAATCGAAGCTTAAAAATTAATGAAAATTCTTTGGTAAGAGACTTAGGAATGGTTGCTGTTGAAATTGATCTATTAAAAAAGCTGTACAATTTTAGATCAATTATTAAATTGATACTTTAGATCGATGAATAATATTTATAAATATGTTTCTTGTGTAATTATACCCGTACTCAAAAAGAGTTAAGGGGTATACTGTATTTGTGGTAAAAGTGGATGTGTGTAACGCAGAGAAGGAAATTTTTCCGACCCCATAAAGTATATATATTCTTGATCAGCATCAATAGCCGAGTCGATAGAGCCATGTCTGTCTGTCCGTCCGTCCGTCCGTCCGTCCGTCCGTCCGTCCGTCCGTCCGTCCGTCCGTCCCGATGAGCGCCTGGATCTCAGAGACTATAAAAGCTAGAGCAACGAAATTTTGTTTCCAGACTCATGTGATATCACACTGTTACAAGTGTATTTCAAAATTTCGCCCCGCCTCCTTCCGCCCCCACAAAGAACGAAAATCTGTGGCATCCACAATTTTAAAGATACGATAAAACTAAAAACGCAGTATCGTAGAGAATGACCATATCTATCATATTGCCGAATCTGAATCAGATCGGATCATAATTATAGCCAGAATAAAGAAATTAATTTTCAGTTTCTTTCCCTACCTCCTCTGGCGTTGCTGACGATATTCATTCTCTGTCTCGCTCGCACACACTCTGCCCTGTGCAAAGCGCGAGCAACCCCTAGCGGAGGAGATGTATAATCTAAATGGTAGATGTAGAATATTTGTTCTACATGTATAGTCTACATTTAAGATGTAGATGTAGTTAACAAATGTAGCAAAAAAATGTAAAATTACAATTTTTTTTAATTTCAATCATAAGCTCACAAATTTATATACTGACTGAGTACGGGTATAAAAGTAGAGTCGCGACTAGAAGCGACTCACGTTCCTTCTCGTATTTTTGTATATTTTTTCGAGATGTTTTAATTGTCTACATTTTACATACTATATATCTGATTTTAATGAATCGTATTTTAAAAAGTTTTTTAAAAATATATTTTAGTTCATTTTTTTTAATACATAACCTGTTGTATCTGAAACCCTTTTCCTGTCTATGGCTTTAATAAACTACTCTTTACCCCTATAACCGGAAAACTTGCATAAATCACTGGCCGCCACACGAACATTTAACCATCCACCCATGCAGCAGCACACAGCCCCCCCACACATACAATTTTGAGGCATTTGCCACTTTTGGTGGCTGGTTCTATCGCCCACCAACCGCTGGAATGGGCCAACGCTACCACAATGCGCCCTGTCTCTGGCTGTCATAATTATAAACCATAATAACCCTCATCAATTTCCGTTATAATCGCGCGGTATACGCAGCGAAATGGGAAGCCACTTATTCCATTGTCACCTTATAAAAGGTTATGCCGCCAACGAGGGTGAGAGAGAGAAAGTGGGATAGAGGGAGAGTTAACGAACCATAAATCACAGGAGCCCCACGATCAATGTCCATATCTATATGTCTATATGTCCATTTGCCATGTCTTCTGAATGCGCACATTCTATGGATACACATTTGGATACAAAATGACATCAATTACATGCCACATAACATTTTGCATGTGCAATTTGTGTATGCGTGTGTTTGTGTGCCCCAAAGAGAGGTATGCCACTGCCACTGTCCTGCCCGCCACTTAGCGCCCCCAAAAACAAAACCAAAAAACTGGAACCGTACGAACACGATAGCAAAAACACAGTTATTTAAGGCCTAAAACAATTGCATGCCTCGCTGACTGCTGCATTCCCTCTTCCTACCTCTGGTTGCACTACCCCTTCCCGGGAAAACCAGCCACTCTCCCTCCCCTTCCCTCACTTGCAGACTGTTTAAATAGACAACTGTCTGGGGGTCTGGCTCTGGGCCACCACCACACACTCCACTCCTTCGCCTGCCCCTTCTCGGAAAGTTCATCATCCAACAACAGAATGCACTTGAAAATGCTTTTTCCAAAGCGAATTTTCATTTATTTTATTGCAAAGAGAGGAAGAGAGTTAGGGGGAGGAGTGAGGCAGGGTAGAGTGAGGGAAGCCTACTCTGCAACGATATGCAATTTGTTTTATACGCTCATTGCCTCGGAAGCACCGCACAGCAGCGCAGACCCCCTGCTGCAGACCAAACCTCTGTCTACCGTTTACTTACTGTCTTCTGTGGATACCCCTGTCTCCCTATCTCTCTCTCTCTTTCTTTCGCTCGTTGCACCCAGTTTTCGGTTTGTCTCTCTGTCTGCATTGCCTATCGAGACGGCGGTCTATCTATCTTTTCTTTCGTTTCTTTTGTAGGCAATGCACACCCTCAGAATTGCGGGGTATATCTGTTACAGGAGAAAAAGTGAAGGAAACAGTATTCTAAGAATTCACATCAATAAATCTCTTTTTTAATTTATGAATTCTTTATAATAGAATGTTTTAAATTATTATTTTTAATTTATTGGATTTTTAATGTCTTAATTTAATATGTTTGATGATAGATTTGACAGATTTAATTTGATTAAATTTAAAAATTTGCATTCTCTTTCATACAGAAAAACGAAGAATGAAAACTTACTTAAATAATGTATAAAAGTGGCCTTAGCGAATATCCTCCAGGGTTTAAAAGAAATGAAGACTTGACAGTGACAAAACAGAAACCATTTTTGATATCAAATCAATATTTTCTGACCAAAACTGTACAATTCCAGGGTGCCCCTCTAGTTGCAATCCTTTCCTTTAGCGCCGCTCCACTCTACACCGTTCAACGTTCTAAATTAAAGCCTGAAGAGGTGCACAAACGTTGGACGATGCAACTTGAACGTTCAACTAACTCTTCTACTCCACACTTGAGTCGACTCCCAGCACTCGATGGGGGCAGACAGACGAATGGGGCGAGGCGCACAGCAAAAACTAGTCTGTGGAATGAAGAGACTTAACAAGTGGAAAAGTCTAAAACCGCAATCAAGTGGCAAACAAACCAATAGATACAGATACATAGATACAAGATACTTCCATACACATAGATATGGATATTTATAGAAATTTGCCAATCACAGAGTGTGAGGGTTGAAAGGGGGAGGCCGAGTCGGATACCTTGATGGATTTAGGGCTCCCGTTGCATGGTAGCCACACCTCATTTGCTGCACCTCCGCTTACTGCCCCTTCTTCTGCCTCAAAGTTGGTCAAGTTTTTGGTCAACTTGTCGCTTGACTTGTTCGCCGACTTGTTGGCCCATTTGGCATTGTTTTGGCTTCTCATTGACTGACATTCTTTGTGGTGCAACTGCCTCACCTCTAGAATTGAATTTCACACCGTTTTCGTACCCAAAGAAAAGGTTCATAGAGGATACGTTTTGGTTGCACAGTGCAGATATTTTCTCCATTAAATATTTATTTATTTATGGACATAAATTGCCATTTGGCATTTCTGCGGTTGCCTCCAAAAGCTGCACAGAAAAAAAACGCTAAAATGTTTATTTTTTGTATATGAATTTGCATATTTTCCATTTGTTTTTCATGTATTTGTATATGTATGTATGTATATTTGTTTGCAGGAAATTGCTATAAAGAAATTATATTTTATGTTATTTAATTTCGATTTTTGTATGCAAGAATAAATTATGTAGGGGAAAAAGTAAGATTTGACATTGATATGGAATGGATTTTTTCAATTCCGTTTGGCTTAGACATGGATTTGTGCACATCCATACTATATACTCGTATTTGATATATGGGTGGTGATAATTGTAATTAATGGCTGAGAGAATTCCCATACGAATATATTGGATTCCAATATTGGATACAGCGACGAAGAATGCATAGAAGAAATATAAATCTATTTCGATCCCTTGCCGCCTACACAAATGTTAGAAATTAAAATGAATTATCTAGCGGTATATATCGAATCTGGTTTCAATGCGATATTTATTGAAGTAGAAATGGTGCAAATATTCATATATTTCCCCCTATCTCTCACTCACTGTGCCTTAGCCGTTGCAGAGTGCGAATCTCTCTCTCGCTCTTTCCCAGTGAGACATATCTTTAGATTACCGATATCTGTAGATTGTAGATATAAAGGTAGTGAGGGTTTTTTATTGTCGTAGCACGAGTGCCACACATTACAATTGTTTTTGCAAATATGTAAAGATTTCACCAGCAATACAGGCAAAAGAGACTCCACTTAGGCTTGTTTTGCCCTTTTATAATTCAAATGTATTTAAAATTAATTTTTCTTTTCATTTTCTTTCATTTTTTGCATTATTTATTTTGCTTTTTATTTATTTAAATAATTTTTGTAACTAATTTGAATTTGGTTTGTGTGTTTGAGAGGAGCAGACAGATAGACACACACAGAAAAAACGCAAATGAAATGAAATGTAAATCCCCCATTGCCCCCACCATGTTGTAGCAGCTTTCGGACATTACTCATACGCCGTGTGTGAAACGACAAGCCATGGAAAATGTTAATTAACTGTACTGCTTCGTGTGTGCTGCTGTTTCTTTCTTTGTCTTTTTTTTATATTAAATAATCTTAAATAGAACTACGTGACTTTGGCGAAGCTTTCCAGCCATGCACACTTAATTACATACGAGTATACATACATATGTAGGAAAAAGGTAGTCACCTGTGTAGATGCACGCAGAGAGAGGTAGAGAGGGTGCAGACACAGAAAGGGTAACGTAACTGCTACAGATACAGACACAAAGACACCTTCTGGCAGGTCTCTGGGTCGGGTCTCCTGTCCGCGTGGTTTTGCTTTGTGGTTTGGGTTTTGTGTGTGGAAAAGTGCTTAGCTGGTTTTCCTTTTATTATTTGCTTACATTTTCCTTTATTTCATTTAGCTTTAGCTTTGCAAATATTGCGTGTGTGTGTGTGTGTGTGCCACTTACCCTCCTTCCTCCTGCCACTTGTGTTGATTTTTATTTCATTTGCAGCCTTTCTTTCTTTCTTTGCTGGAGGTTAAGTATCTGTTTACATATCTTTCTACACCTTGTTCGTTAAGTATCTGTATGTGTGTGCTTTAATTGAACATGTGTGTGTGTGTGTATGTGGTTTTGAGGCCAAGAAGTGCTGCCACTGCTTGCCACTCACAGAAAAGTGAGGCCTACCCCAGAAGAGACTCATCTTTACGCAATCATTAATTCTGGGATACTCTTTTAGGATTTCGAGTACTTTGATTTTCTTTGGGGGAAAGTACAAGAAAACTGAAAAAATAAATTAGTTAAAAATATATGACAAAAATTGCTTATCTTAAAAATAAATTATTAATCTGATTAAATTTGTATTGGAAAGCTTTTATGGCATGGCATTTTGAGAATGATTGAAACATTTTTGCTTAATTTTTTTTAGAGAATAATTTTATCTTTTAACCAAAATTTTCCATGGAGTTTTTTTGTATTTACTTGTAGTAGCAGAAAATTATATTTTAGCAGCTAAAAATTAAAATGTTTAAGTAGCGAAAAATTAAAATAATTTATTTTAAAGTATTTTGCCCTTCCATCGTTTTTCATACACAATTTTCTTTTTCAGTAGAGTATTTATTTTTCGAACAATATGTTTTCTTGTATAATATTTTTCATGTTCCTTGTTTATGCCTGCCACCCCCTCGTTGGGGCTTTTATTATGCGCTTGCTACAATTTGGTTGAATAGAAAATTTTCCTTTTCGTTTGATTTTTGCTGGGAATTGAATTCGATTCACTGCCCCAAGACCTTCTCCCCTACTCTCTCTCTGTCTCTCTTGCTGAGGCAGCATTAAATTGCTGGCCAAGAGAAGGAAGGAAAATTGTTTAGCTTAGATTAGCTTTCTGCTGCTGCTAGTTCGCTCCATTTTTGGCCTCGTTTTCCTTTTGGCCTCATAAAAAGTTCATTCGCCAAAATGGCCAAATGTTGACGGTGCTTCAATCCTGCCTCGTGCCACTCCCCCTCTCCTGCCTCTGCCACTGCTTTTGTGGCTGCCACATGCTCGTCTTCTGCTTGTGTGTGTGTGTGTGTTTCTGCTTTTTGCGGTTACCAATTGTTGTTTATATTATTTTGGCTTATTTTTATTGCCTGTTTTTCTCTGTCATTGTTTCGATGCTTTTCCTTCCATTTTTTTTACTCTTTCGCTCTATTTTGAGTTGATTGCTTTGCTCCTGAAATTGATTTGCATTTGTTTTGTGTGTTTTTCGTGGGTGGAAATTGCATAGAAAGAGAGATCTCTCGATTCGATAATTGAAAATTGTATTTCCCCTACAACCACAAACACAAACACACACACACAGACGCACACGAATGAGAGGGTCAAAGGTTAATGCAGAATGTAGAAAAGGCTGGCTGAGGTTCGCTTAAGGTACGCTTTTAGGATCGATTGTAGCTGTAGTCGGCCATTGGATATGGTAATCAAAATTTGATTTTTATATTTTTTGATGGGATTAATCTTTAAAGTACAATCCATACTGATCCCATATAAAGGGTTCCTACGTTTAGAACGTAACGAAGTTCAAAGCTAAAAATCTCTCGTATCATTTCAATCAAATACATCGACAATTTAGTGGCCAGTACCCATAGAAACATGACAGAAAATGAAACTATGGCACTATTGATTCTCTTTGCAGCTCTTTCCTTTTTCTAGTCCCATCCGCCCACTCCCACTCTTTCCTGTTCTTTTTCCCCATTAATTTGGCATCATTTTGCGGCAATTACAAACTTAATGAACAAACTTCTCGAACCAATGCTGATGTGCTGAAAGGGACCTGCCACCTGCCACACGGCGAATGATTGACCAAAAAAAGAAAACGGGAACAGGCACAGAAGCAGCAGCAGCAGCAGCAGCAACGGTGAAGACGAACACAGAGAGGGCAACAATGCCCCATTCTGTGGCGCATAGAGTAGTACTCGTCGCCTCCCCTCTGCAAATAGAAGGAAAAGCAGCTGCAGTTTGCATTTGTCGAGTGGAAAATTTAATTACATGCAAATACCGTTCACTGTGAAAGGGTGGAGCAGTCAGTGGTTGGGTAGGGGAGGGGTGGGTGTATTGACATGCCACGAAAGGGGTATGGGGTGGGGAAGGACTCTCGGGGATGCATAGAGCCATGGCCAAAGGACAATCGCCTGACGATGTTTTTTCTTGTTATGGTTATGCCACAAAGTGTGAAGAGAGCAGGGGGACAGGGGCAGGAGTACGAGCCTAAAAGAGAGTTTTGTTTTGCACACACATATATGCATACTTCTATGTATGTATGTATATCCTTGCCGTTATTATTCCTTGTTTTTCCAGGATTTTTTTTTATTTTTTGCATTTTTTGTCTTCTGCATCTCTCCCTCTTTCTCTTCCGTTCTGTCCGCAGGTTAAAGCAAATATTTGCATATTAGCAAGTATGCATTCCTCTCCCCCGCACTGTCACTCTCTCTTTATCCTGTTTTTATCCACTACAAAAAGCTTCAATAAAAAAAACTGTATTGTTTATCAAACTTCAAATTAAAACAAACAAGAATTTCATGCATTAAATTAAATTAAATTACTTAGAAATGAATTTTAAATATTTTATGAGGATATTTCTCTGCCAGACCTCGGACGCCAGCAATCCGATGCCACAAATAATCTGCTTTCAAAGATTACAGACTGCTTACATTTCCATGTGCAGGGCTTCCCAAACCTAAGGACTTAAGGAGCTCTAAGGGGAACGAGTATAATTTTTGGTGTTTGTACACGAACATGAACACATAGCCGAATATGTACATATGCTCTTTTGAATATATATATTCCCTCAAACTCTTTCACGCAAAAAATCACATAACAACACCCAAGAGTACCCCTTTTTCCACTCTCCTCTCCCCACTTGCTGTCTTTACTCCGTTATATCCCAAATCTATCGGTTGCTTTTCTCGCTCGCGCTCCATTTGATTTGAAGCTCCAGTAAAGCGACCAAAAGAACAAAACAAAACAATTGCTGGCTTTTTGTTGTTGCTTTTGCTTGCTGCCTGCAGATTCAGACGATCGACAGAAGCCAATGTAAAATGGAACAACAGCTTTGCCTTTCAGAAATGAGGGCAGCGTAGGTGAGACGAGCGCTCAGTGAAACCGAAAGTCAAGCAGAGTGCGCGCTTATCTCGAGAGAGAAACTTCGTGAATAAGGTCTGAAGGGCAGAACGAGATAGCGCGAATATAGGCTCTCATGCTTTGTAGAATATTTCGTTCGTGAGCCGCGACTTGTCTGTGCATGCGCATGCAGATTTCTTCCCCTTCCTTTCTTCTCTTGTTAAGTTTTCATTGCCGAAAAATTTGGAAATGAACTCCCTTCATCTGGACAACAAATAGTTTTCTATATAATATTTAAAGAAGTCTCTTAAATGGGTTTGCTTCAGGGCTAAAAATGTGGCCAAAAGAGTATTCAAGTTTTTGGCCTACAACTTTTTGGTTTGCACTTTGATTTTATTCTTGGGTAGCTAAATCACAAACTTTTGTTGTAGTTTCCATTTCGGTTGCCATTTTCTGTTGCTGTTTCTGGTTCTGGTTCTGTTTGTTGCTGTCAAAGTTGCATTTTGTTGCACAGTTGCAGAGTTGTGCGGGGGGGCATTTGCATGTAACAACTGTTTACACATTGTTGCTGTCCCTGTCCCTGTCGCTGTCAGTTAGTGTTAATTTTTGGTTTTTTGGGTTTTCGGGCTGTGGTTTCTGCTTTCGTTTGCAGTGCTGCTAAACTTTCTAATCTGCTATCCTTTTTCAGAGTAGAATTATATTCGAAAGCAATTGCGTTTCGATGGGCTATAATTATTTGGTGCCTTAAGTGCCTTCACAGAAAGAACAGATTTAAAGCTGAAAATTCCATTTAATTTGGGGATTTAATCGTACGTTTAGTATTGTATAACAAATTGGTTTTGCTTGTTTCCCTGCACTGCGTATACGTACTATTTTCTTTCTTGATATTTCCACACTTTATCGTTTTTCCTGGTAGCCCTGGCAGAAAGCTCTACTCATATTTCACTTGAAGCACAATTAAACGTTAAGCAATTAAGGGGCTATATTTGTGCCCGGCTCCACCCCTGGGTCCACCCTGCTCCTCCATCACTTGCTGGGGCAGAAAAGTTGCCCAATCAATTAGTCAAAAAGTTCATATATGGAATGTCTAACGAGCGTCGTCGTCGGCTTTGACTTTTGGAAAAGTCCTTTTGACTTTTCCAAAAGTCAGACCAGACCCTTCTCCTAGTAGGGTCGGTGAGGGTGGTCAGAGTTTGCCTGCGATGGAAATTTCACACTCCCAAAACAGTTGTTTTTAGGTGGGGGGGGGGGGGGGGGAAGTGGGTGGTGCTCTGAGAGTGAAGAGAATGACAAATTACCACGTGTCTCGTGGGTTCGATAAGTTTGACGGTTGCTCTAGTTACAGCTGTTTCTCTCTCTCTCTCTCTCTCTCTCTCTCTCAATTTTACCGCTCTATCTCTTCCATAGCCTTTGCTCTCCTCTCCTTCACTCCTCCTCTGCCGCATTCTGACAATTAATCACTTTGTCATACCAGACACACGGGTTCCACCTCTCCTCTTAGCCTTCAATCATTAATTTATCATGTGCACTTAGAGGGAAAATTGTGACAAGCTTTTCCACCTCCACCTGCCCCGTGCTGTTACACTTCACAGCACCCCTCTACCTCTTTTTTTTTAGTTCCCTTTCTTTACCCTTCTTTCACTATACCCTTTACATATAATATATATACATATACATATATATGCATGCATACATATGTATGTATGTATTTCTGTGTCTGTGTTTGTGTAGCAGGTGCAGTGGGTCCTGTGTCCATTGGCGCTGTCCTTTGTAGCCTGGCACCCTGGTATTTGTTGAGTAAAAAGGATATGATTTATTCGTAGAAATTCATGTAAAAGGAGCAGAAAAACACGACTCTCTATCGATACATAAAAACTTGGACCACATAGACAGACTTTTAGATAAAAAAAAATATTCGGAATTTGTTTTGCTCTTTTCTAAAATATCTAAAGATTTCAAGGGGTATTTCGATAGTCGTAGTAGTCTCAATCCATGCAATCTCTATTTTTATTTTCCTACGTTTCCTTTCCGTTGTTGTTGGTTTTTTGTTGTTGTTGAAAGAGTCCGGCTGTTGCTGACACATAAGGCCGCCCCCATGTTTGGCATGGGCGTGGCTGGTTGCAGTTTAATTACCACAGTATGAGCAGGTGGGTGGGTCAGAGGGGCGGGCCGTACAACTACAAATTAATTGCGCCAACAATTTGCCGGCATTGCCGCAACGTGCGATATTTACACGCAGAATTAAAAATTAATACAATTTTCAAACAGAACAAATATAAGTATAAAATTATACATATACATATGTACATGCATGTGTACATATGTATATATTTTATATCCCCTCCTTTGATTGTTCAGCTGATCAAATTTTAATTGTATTTGAGTGAATGCATTTTATTCAAATAAATAATATAATATTTATGAATAAAAAATATATACATATATCACTGATTTCTCATGCACCTTTTTTCTCTCTCCCTCTCTTTCTCTTTTCAGGTAAGTTGTTCTTTTTGCAAGCAAAAAACAAAAAATCGATTAATTGAATTAAAAGTCGATAAAAAAAGAGGTAAAAATTGTGGCATTAAAGTGGAATTTTCAACATAAAAAATGATGGAAATGTCACAGGAAAGCTCTCGACGGGGCAAAAGTGTAAGCCTTTAGCCTGCTGCCCATTAAGGAACCAGAGAGAGAGAAAAACAAGAAAGAACCGACCGCATTGTCAGACTGCCATTTTCCCCATTCTCCTTCAGTCATTTCTCCCCCGCTCTCCGCTCACCCACTGCGTTTCGCGCTCTCTCATGTGTCGAAAAATGCAATTTCTTAAATTTCCATTAATTTCGCGCTGTCGACTTTTCTGAAATGTCACTTTGGGCGACACATTCAAAAAAAAAAGTTCAGGCGACAAGAAAATAAAGCGACTTGTCTCGGGGATATGTCCTTCTGCTATTCCTTCTGCTGTTCCTTCTGCTGCCGCTGCTGATGTTGCTGTACCTCAGCGAACAGCAATAACAATGTTGTCAGCCATGCAAATAATCACAGGTGTGTGAGGGGTGGGGAATAGCAGAGGATGTACCACAAAACGTCAGGGAGAAAGAGAGAGAAGAAGAGGCAGTGGCGGCACACGGTACGATTCCCCCCCCACCCTGTCTAAGTGACTGATGCCTCGCCTGTGGAACAAGTGCAGTGAGAGGGATGGTAAGGAGAACGTCAGACAGTGGGGCCTTCAGCATCCACTAACAAGCGCATGGGTGCGGGTTTTCTGTACCCTTTGAAGGGCCATCATGATGCTGGCAATGCAGCAAAGAAAGTTGGGGAAAGTTGAATGCAAATCGTTGCCTTACCATTATCTATTTTGCAGGTGTACCCCCTACGCATCTTTAAGGGAATGGATTTATCTTTAAGATTACCCTAGAAAGTCATGTAACTGCTAATGGGTAGTGTATCTAATGTTGCTACTCTTCGTTGTTTCCTTTTTTCCTCATGTGCTCTTCTTTTTTGTTCCGGGTGCTACTTTTAATGACATACGTGGACCACGCCCAACGCTTGTCGTGCGGGGTGGCAATACCATGGAGTGGCATCCCATCCTTGGCTGGGATGCTACTACTATTTTAGTCGCCTTCAGTCAGTTGTCGGGGTGTCGGTGTCGTCGTTGTCGTTGTCTTTCTCGTTGTTGCCTCTCATTGTTTGTTGCACGATGGAACAAGCAGTCGCTTACGCCCAGCGAAACGTGACATTTAATTCAAAATGTTTTTGCACCCAGAAGGAGGAGGGGTATTTCCCCCGCTCCCCCGCTCTGTTTTCCCCCGCTTTACCACTACCTCACCTTTATTTCTCTTGCCGTTTTGCTCGATTTCTTTTCTCTCTCTTTTCTATTTTCTCTCTCATTTACATGTTTGTTTTGTGGAATAAAAAGGAAGAAAGATTTTTTTTGTTATCGATAACAACGATATTCAATTGATTTATTTACATATCAAGTGATTTACTACCACACTCCCGAACCATCCATAACCCGGAAAATTTTGAAGATAGACCAGATATAGGCAGCCGTTCGTAGATCTTTTCGTATATTAAATTTAATGGCAGTCTCCTTGATGCCCAGAGCGGACATTTCCATGACAGTTTGCAGGGCAGCATCGATAATGTCCTCCTCGCGGGCATCACGAAAGCGTTTCAATCGCTCGCTGGGTTCGATGTGGGCCTAGGGGGATTGAGGATTATATCTGACAGCACAGAAGAATATATCTTGTAATAAAAACTCACACATTTAATGTTGCATTTACTCAGATACTCATTCATCGAATCGAACAGCGCATTGATGGTCTGAGAGATTCTTTTGGCACTCATCCTGCCATAGGACACATGATTAATGTTCTTCAGATACTCAAAGTACGAGACCGTCACCCCGCCCGCATTGCAGAACATATCGGGCAGGATGAGAACCCCACGATCGATGAGAATTTTCTCAGCGGCCGGTGTCGTAGGGCCATTGGCTCCCTCCAGTATAAACTTGGCCTTGATATCCTTGGCATTGTCGCTGGTGATTACCTTTTGCGTGGCACACGGTATCAAAATATCACAATCGGCGATCAGAAGATCCTCCTGCGATTCCTGCGCTTTGGCATAGCCTTTGATGCTACCATTTTCGAGTTTATAAGCCAAAAGATCCTAGGAAAGGGAATATTATCCTATGAAAAATCAATATGCGCGTGCAAACTCACTTCAATGTCGATGCCGTCGGTATTCGTGATTGAAACATCCCACTCCTTGATGCCCACAATTTTTCCGCCCGCTTCAAAGGCGAATTTGGCGGCAAAGGAGCCCACATTTCCGAATCCCTGAATGACGATCCGTTTGTCCTGCCAACCCGTCTGCCAGCCCAATTGATCCATCCAGTCCTTGTCCTGCAAAAAGATATCCGCAGATTTCCAGACGCCTCGTCCCGTGGCAGACTCGCGTCCGCGTACGCCGCCCGTGTGCAGCGGCTTGCCCGTCACAATGGCCTTGGCGCTGATGTCCTTGAAGCCGAAGGTCTTGCTGTACTGATCCTCCATCCAGGCCATTTCCCGGCCACTGGTGTTCACATCCGGCGCCGGGACATCCACGCCAGGCCCAATCATGTTCCGCTTGAGCAGCTCCATCGTGTAGCGGCGGGTGATGGTCTGCAGCTCATCGGAGGAATATCGCTTGGGATCGATGCAAATGCCGCCCTTGGACCCCCCAAAGGGTATGTTCACGCAGGCGCACTTGAAGGACATGATGGCGGCCAGGGCCTTCACCTCGCTGCCCGTTACATCGGTGGCATACCGAATGCCTCCCTTGAGGGGCAATCGATGCAGCGAATGATGCGCCCGATACCCTGTAATCACCTCGTACTGATCCTGCCGTTTGATGCTGAAATTCACCTCCAGTGCGGTATTCACACTCCCGATCCTCTGCAGGATCCCCTCCACTCTCTGCGACTTCTCTTCGGGTGTCATGTACGTGTAGACATCCATCTGGCAGATCAGTTCCTTCTCCATCAGCTGTGCGGCCTTGTGGTAGTAGTACATGATCATCGATGAGAATTCGGGATCCTTTTCCGTCTCCACTTGTTGCAAATGTTCGGGGATTTTGTGCAGCTGTCGATGCCAAGGCGGAAACACAATCTTTCCGGCATTCTTTTGATGATGATATTTATACAGTTTTCGTAGCATTTTTTAAAGCATTTTTGCCCATTTATTGAAGGAAGGATCAAAGCAAATCACTTTTGCTTTATATAAAAAAAGAAGGTATTTCATTAATTTTGCACCATCAAAAACAATACACATCAAGGATCAATTCCGTTTTTAACATCGACAAAAATTGTATCCTTTGATTTTATTATCGAGGGTTTCGCCTCGCATATCTGCACATTTTAGCTGAAATGTATGTATCAAAAATGTTCTACAAATAATTTCTAGTCCTCATCCTCGTCATCCTCATCGCCCTCGCCGCCACCGCCTTCCTCGCCGCCCTCCTCCTCCTCGACCATCTCCTCCGATGAGCTAATCTCCACAATGGGCTCAATCTCGGAGGCCAGATCCTCCTCATAGTCACTGATCTCGCCCAGCTCCTCCATACACTTGTCGTAGTTCTCATCGAAGCGAATGTTCTCATTCAGTGAAGCCACCTCCACATCCTGATCAGCGGGCAGGAGACCCGGCGCCGTGCCCGGCGGACACTCTGTAATGTTGCGGATCTTCAGGCCGTGAATGTGAAAGATGGCCGAACGATTCGACTCCAAGAGTATCTGATGGAAGACACTCAGCAGGCGATCGATGTTGCCGAACATGCGCACCGAGGCACTCTTCGGATCGTCGCCCTCCTCCAGTATGCGCCCGACAATGTGATGCCTATAGGGATCCATCAGATATATGAAATCCCCCTTCCTCCACAGCGAATACATCTGATTGTTGATCTGAAAGATCACGTAGTCGTTCTGCTCCAAGGCCTTCTCCAGCATCAGATGAAAGTCATTGAATTTGTACATTGGGACGCACTTCCACCACCCCTCAAATAGGTTGGGCGAGAGTAGAATTTCGGCCACAAACTGGCCCATGCGGATCTGTCGCGGGAACGAGTCGAGGTCCATGGGTTGACTCAGATCGTTGCAGGGCTCCCAGCAATTCTTGCACATGTTGACGCCATAGCACATGACCTTGTCGTACGTTCTCTGATCCCAAGTGGCGGGATGATCGATTTTCGAGGCCAAGGCACTGGCCACGGCCACCGGTAGGGCACTGCGATTGCGCAGTGCATCCTTTGGATTGAGCGTGAGATGTAGATTCGATTGGACATACGCATAATCGGAGGCAATCACATCAAATTCGCTCATTCGCACGCCATGCTCTCGATCGAAGGAGCGTCCCTCGGCGCCCGGCGTTACCAGACGCGTCACAATGATCTCCCGCAGCGTGAACTTTTTGGTCTTCTCGAGATTACTCTCCTTTTTGATCAGCCAAATGACATTATCCAGCGACTTAAAGGCCAAGAGCACAGGGTAGCCGCTTTCCTGATTCACTTTCAGTGTGTCCGTGTCGCGTCCATTCAGATCGAGTACCATCCAGATGCCCTTCTCCTTCCAGATCAACAGATACCAATGGGGGGTCCAGAAGACGCCATATTTCACATGCTTGAAGAACGCGCGCATAATTCTGCGCAGATTCCGGAGGGTATTCGGATAGCCGGGCATATCGATGGACGCCTCCAGTTCCATGGCGAATTCGATTTCGTTGATCTTGAAGTGACGCGTCACACGCTGCTCATTATCGTCGTAGATCTCCGGATTGGCCGATTCGTTGGCATTTTCCATGCCCTCGGAATCACTGAACAGCACCTGACCCTCGGCGACAATCTGGTCGATCATCTCCGGCAGCCATTCGTCCCGCCGCGTATAGTAGCTATGGGCGAAACCCTTCAAATTGCCCGCAAAGCGTACGCTCTCCTGATTGGCGATGCCCGCTTTCACCGCTATGCTGCCGGCCACCACACCGATGGGATAGCCCAAGGACCTGTCGTAGTCGCCGCGACGCATCCGCGCACATTCCTTGGCATCGAAGAGCTGGTAAAAGGGATCGTCGTGACCGCCAAAGTATTTGCACATTTGCGTAGAGCAGGGACTGAAGTCCTGCATATGAACGAAGCGTTCGCTGGGTGGTGAAAACAAAAGATAGAAACAAAAAAGATACACAGATAGGCAAGGGGCGGGGCCTGTACCCTGTACATACCGTGGACATGGCGGACATGGCGGACTTGGCGGACAACATGGTGATGGCACACAGCATGCACCACCTTTCTGACGTTTGCTTGGATGATTCGTTGCCATTTTAATCCGAGAAAAATATCTACAAATAATTTATCAAGTATTTGGAATGCCAATCGTTTGGTTTGTTTCGGCTGGAGAATATGAAATGAAATGATTTTAAATGGGATTAAGGCTTAGACTTTTCGGCAGAAGGTTACTTGTGGGGGACAATTTAGGATTGGATTGAGGAAAGATTTTTTTATTTACTTTTAGGTGAAATTGTGGAGCTTTACAGAGCGCGACTTTCGACGCTTTCAGCGTGTCTGAATAAAGAGAAAATATCCGTTATTTTAGCGAAAAGAAAATTAACATTCAATTCTGTTATTGATTTAATTTTGTTTGCGTCTAGTTTTGGTTGCTGTTTTTTTTTTTGAATAAATTGCATTGAAAATCTGTTTTTGTGCGTTCGCAGGGTCATTTGCTAGCTCTGTGCATTTCGATGTATTCTCTCAATTTTAAGCCAGTAATTTTAAGACAATTGTAAGGCACTTTAAAGCAGATTTTATGCCAGGCTCTAGCTAAGCTCTGGAGTATTTGGAATCATTTTGTGTGTTGCTGCCTTTAACCTGCATTGCATTCTCAACTATTTTCTCATCTCATTAAGCTTTTATTTCATTTACTTATCTACCAAGTTTAAGCAGCTTTTCATTAGCTTTTTCGTTGTCTTTTTTCCATTGCCATCCAATTGACACTCACCTGCTGACAGAAGTCGCTTCCCACTGTACTCCTCTTTTATCCCTGATTTTCATTACACAAATTGCCGCACACATGGGTTCGTTCGAGGTGCCGTGGTTCCAAGGGGAAAACTTATGATAATTTTTATGGTGCCACACACACACACACACACGCACACGGCTTGGAATCATATGGAGACTTGCGATTGAAACTAGAGAGCTGCAGAAACTGCGACCAAGAGCATAAAGAGTGGGCATTTGAATTGAAGGATAGCCATTTTGATACCCTAAAAGTCCTATGACTGGCAAGAGTCTCACAGATCAGATCCTAAGGGTCCTGCTGCCCCTTCTTCCAGGGTATCAATAGCCTCGACTACTACTTGGCGCCAGTCTGCTTTCAGCTGCAGAGTCGTCTTCTTTTCGCTCCTGTTGTATATGTGTTTGGCTTTTACGATGGCGGCAGTTAATTCCTTATCCTGCCACAGTGCCACAGAGAGAGACAGAGAGGCGGAGAAAACAGTTAACAGGGCAACAGCTAAATGTAATTGGAAAGCTCATCAAGTGCTGTGGTTGCCACACAGCCATTGCTGCCACTGATGCCACATTGCCATTGCCAGCCATTGCTGCCACTGTCGTTGCTGTTGTCGTTTTGTGGCTTGCCACTTGAGTGAGTTCCAGAAAAGTATGCAAAGAATTTTGTACGCTCTTCGCTTTTTTTTTTTTTTTTTGGTTTCCCTATTTTTGTGTGGTCTGCCTGATGTGTGTGTGTGTGTGTGTGTGTGCGTGAGGTTTATTGAAAAGGAAACGCACGTGGCAGCGGTATCAACAGGGGAACAGGAAACAGAGTTCCGCTCTCACTCCTTCTCTCTCCCAGTGTTGCTTAGCTAAGCCCCTTTTTTGGATCTCTCTCTCTCTCTCACCCTGCTTCTGTGATGACATTTACGAGCAAGCCCTTTATTGTCCTTTTGTTTCCTCTTCTTTTTGGGAGAAGTGAAGCGAGAGGTGTAGTCTGAGGAGGGAAAAGAGTAAGCTATGGGGCTGAAGGTATCCATGTAATTGGCTTAGTCCAGGAAGAGGATGGTCGGCAGGGATGGAGTGGAGTCTAAGGCGTGGAGGGGAGGGGACTCTAGTGCATGTGGCATTAACAATTTTCTTCTGTTTTGTGTGTGCAACGTTTTTATTCCATGTCATCCAATCAGCAGAGGCATGCCCCTTTTCCACCTCCTTCCGTCGCCATGTGAGGGAGATTGATTCCCCAAGCAGCCCTCAAAAGAGTACTTTCTTTCCGTATTTTCTGTCCTTCCGTTTTTGCTTAGATTTCTTTCATGTCCCATCAAGGGTTGGTCCTTGCTTCGGGGAGTGCAATAAATTTCCACGTGAATCTCGTACATTTTCGAAACACTTCATTAAACAGGCGAAACTGGGAAATCGCTTAACGATTATCGCTATGCCTTTCCACACTCCACACCCCCCCACCCAGGAATTCTCCTGCTGCTGCTGCTGCCTGGACTCTGATTTTTTGACATTTTCCTTAGCTATTTTACTCTTTGCAAACTCCCCAAATGTATCCCAAATTTTTCTGCAACGGTAGTACCCTTGGGTGCCGGGTGCCGGCTGTCGACTGCTGTTTGTGCAACAAAAGTCCACAGAAGGAGTTTTTCTCTTGGAAATCCCCAATCCCCAAATGATGACCAGGGCCCTCTGCTCCTCCTCCACTGGCCTGCTGGCTGTCCTCTCCCCTCTCCTCTCTCTCTCTCTCTCTCTCTGGTTCAGTGCTCAATAATGATTTCCATGGCGAATTATTTGCATTTCCCCAAACTCATTATTGTATGCATTGTGCAGCGGAGCCTCTGCTCCTCGTCCCTGTCTGGCTGCCTGCCTCATTCCCTAAAAATGTCTCTACCTGAATCAGATTGGAATTCGAAGTTCTTTTGCTGTAGGGAGTCCTTTTCACTGCCATCAACTGCTTTGTTAGTTTTCGTGGTTTTTGCTTGATCATTTAAGGTGAATTTTTGTGCATTTTCAGAGTAGAATTTTTGCAGCTAGTGGAATGTCAAGCATCAAACAAAAAATGAGAAAGTAATGAGAAATGCAGAAAGACTTTTCATTACATTTTCTATGTTATTCATTTAAAAAAAAAAATTGGTTTAATTTTATTGCTGCTGATTTAATTAATTTAATTTAGGAAAAATAGAGAAAAAACATGTATAAAATTGAGGGAAAAAAAAGTTCATAAATAAGGAACCTGTCTTCCGAAAGATCCGAAAGAGAGATAGAATCAGAGTGGATTCTAAATAGAGGCGGATAGGGTCCGACAATTGTTTGAAAAATCATATTTCAAACAAACAAACAAAAAAACCCCCCGTCCACTCCAAAGCAGTTCACTGTCTATCTGAAGCAGCACATGAATTTTTCCCTGCCTGTCTGCTCGTTACCTCTGTCTTGCTTTTTTCCGTTCCATCCTCAATTCATTTCATTCCATTCCATTTCGTTTCGTTTATTACATGTCAGACTTCAATGAATGTCAGTTTGACAGTTCATAAGACAAATACGACAAGAGGAAAAGGAAATGTGGAATACTCGTATGTGGGGGAATCTGAGAGGTGTGGCATAGTTTTGTGGGTTCTTTGAAGGTGTGTGTGTGTGTATGTGTGTGGAAGGTGGGAAAGAATGGGAGAACGAACCATTACAGGTGGACAGGTGCACACATGCGGGTGGATATTTCTCTCTCTCTCTCTCTCTCTTTACCTCTGTGCCTTGTGTGTGTATTTCTGAAAGTAACATTTTGCGGACATTAATGTGTCAGCGTGCAACGTCTTGTGGCATATGAGAGACGTGCTTGGGCACCTCCAACACAATCCACAGCCTCAAAAGAGGAAGAAACACAGAGACAGGAGGCAGAAGGAGCATGCTAGCTCTGCAACTCTTACGCGGCTCCTTTCGGATAGCCAATTATACCTTTATCTCTCTCTCTCTCTCTCTCTTCCTCGATATATCTGTGGCAGGTTGGGGCGGTAAGACGTATAAGTGGCTTAAAGGAGAAATGCGGGAAGAGGCCCCCAGGATGTGTGTCAGCAGGGTGGGAGGGGATATGTGTGTTGCAGCTGTCGTCGGGACATGACAACTTATTGGCATTTGCCTGGCTGCCTGCCCACCGGCCACGAGTCCTTCTGAAAGTCTTCTCTCTCGCTGCTGTCACTGATGCTGCGAGGCCTTAAACAATTTCTAGCTGCAAATTGAAAATCAGATAAGTGACACGAAAAGTGGGCGTGGGATTGGAAGTGGGGGAGCAGGCTTTAATAGATTCTCACACTCACTCCCACCACCTGCAGCTATTGACAGTTCTCTTTCTTCACTCTCCCTTTCACACTCTCCAACAGCTCTATCTCATATCCTCTGCCCACTCCCATCTCCCTTTTTGACAGCCTAGAGACAGAGAGAACTGTTCAATGCATTGTCATAAATCATTTTGCGGCAGAAAACAAGTTTGGACGGACTCTGCCACGCCCACACGTAGAACAGTGACTGCCACATGCCATGGGGACATGCCACATGCCATTGTGTGTGCCACACACACACAGAGAACTAAAGGAAGAGAATGTCAAAGTTGAGGCATGAATGGCCATACCCAGTCCCGTTCCCATTCTTTTTTCTACTTTGAATTCCACTTGTGATTCTTTCTTCATTTCTATTTCTGGCTCTCCTACGATTCATACCTGAGAAAAACCTTAACTTTTCTTGGCTTTTTCTACTGTTTTTTCCTGCTTCTTTTCTTGGCTTTTTCTACTGTTTTTCACTGCTTCTTTTCTTTGGATTTTCTCCTGTTTTTCTCTGCCTCTTGAAGGTGCATTATTATCAGCCGAGGACTGGACCTCAGAGTGGAGCCTTGAGTTGGGGACAAAACAGCTTGAACGAATGTCCACTCCACTTGCCATTTCACAACCCACTCCACATATCACGTATACGCCGCATTGTCCAGCACTACACATGCCACTTGCTCCGCTTTCTTCTGCTGCTGCCTGCTCCTTTTCTCTTTGGCTTCCTTCCTGCTGCTCCTTTCCCATCTTTCCATCTGCTGCCTTAACATATCTTAATATATCTGCTTATTTGTAGACTTGATTTTCTTTATATTTTCCATAGATTTTCTGTACATTTTTCCTTAGATTTTACCGCCCCCTTGTTAGAGGGTGTAAAATTTCCAGCACTCAATGTGTTAACAGCTGTTGCCCCTGCCCCATTCGATGTGATGATAAAAGAGTGTAGCATGCGGCATAAGGCATGTTGCAAATGGGTTTCTTCGTTGTTTTGGGCAACATGAGATTTTGATGTTGCAGCAGTGCCCCCTGGCCCCCGCCTGACATCGACAGCTGCTGATGTTCTGCTTTTATATTTTGTAACTTGAGCAAAAAACAAGCCAAGGAACAATTTTCTTTGTATGAAAAATCACTCAGAAAATGAGGATAGAAAATGGAAAATTTAGAGGGAAGTTGTAAAAGGAATTTACTATATTTGTATAGAAATTTAATAAGTTTAATCTGAAACGTTTATTTAATATTATTTATTATATCTTCATTAACCTGAAACTCTTTATATTTTTTAATATTTCATACCTACTAATTTCCAGGACATTCCATTACCCGCCTATTATCCAACATGTACGATAAGAAGCACTTTAATTAGCCAACTAATTGCTTGCACCTCTAGGATATGGGAAATGCTTCGTTTTTTGTAGCTATTCGTTCCTTTTGATTATTTAAAACTGATATCCGTGAGTTCATGAATCCCTCCACCCTCCCGAGCCCCTTTTCAGACTCTCATTAGCAGCCATTTCTCAATTTCTGAGTCTCCCCTTACCACCTCGGCGCCCTTTCTCTACTCTCCCGCTATCCACTGTTCTCTGCTCTGAACAGAACATAAAAATGTCTGGCACTTCCTTTTAGCTGCTGCTGCTGCTGCTCGATGTCCTGATTACTGGCGAACTGCTTCCGTTTTTAATATTTATAATCCACTGTAATTAAGACGAGAAACGAGAGTGAAGCACACAGGAGAAGGAGAGACAGCGAGCGCCTGGGAGTAGCACACGAAAAATGAGAAGAAAAATGTGGCATTAATTACCAGGACAGCTTTTTACGGGTCCTTTGCCAGGCAAGGAAACAAAGGGAAAAGAAAGGGAAAACTGCATGAATATAAATGCGTATCACTTGAAAAATGTATAATTAGCGGAGCAGTTAATAACTTTTCTTCCCTTTTGTTGTTCTTGTTGTTGTTTTTTGGCGAATTCTCACGCACCGCAGGAACGAGATGGCACGAAAGAGCTTCCACCGCACGCACTAATTAAATGTAAAGTGGAGAAGGGAGAGAAAGAGGCAAGAGAGCAGAAGTGTGGCTGCCGAGAGAAAGGATGAAGAGTTGAAGAGGTCGCCGGTCGCAGTTCAGCTCAACCGTTCCATAAATTATAAAAGCAAAAAAAGTATTTTTAGTTGACCTCAAAGGCAAGAAGGGGTTACAGAGTGGAAGTGAAAAACCGCAAAAGGCAAGAGGGAAAATTCGAAAAATTCATTCTAGTGACAAAGTCCAGAAGCCAGACGCTGAAAAATGCGTCACGGATTGAGATAAGTTGGGCATCGCATCCGCCCATCCTTTGGCGAAGGAATAATGCCCTGTTTTAGTAGGAAAAGCAAACCCCTACTACCCTACCCTTCAGCTGTCTTGTGCCCTCCTTCCTGCTGTACCCTGTACTACTGTACTTTCTTCAGAATTATTCGTGGACTAATTTGTGGTTTTTCCTTTTGCTGTGTGCTTCACATTAGCTTCATTATTGTAATTAACATTGTTTGCTCCCACTCTCTCCATGGAACCCTCCCCCCGTCGCTGTCTCTCTAGGATCTCTGCCGTTTTGTTAAATTTAACAAATTAATTATAGAAAATAGCACTTATTTCTTTTGCGTAAATTGAAACCCTATACAAACGACAATTGATGTGGGATCTGGTTCCCCCCTGACATTGAAACGCTTGAAATCATTAAAATAAATGAATGAATCCCAAAAACAAATTAAATAAATATTACACTCGAGCATCACATTTCCTTTTGCTCACGGATCGAAACATATGTGAATATTTGTATTCGTTCGAATCAAAATTAAATTCAATTCTGTTTTCGCTCTCTCTTGCTGTCTCTGTTTCCGTTTCCGTTTTGTGTGGCTGCCACGTGGCTGACATGTTAAAAGCCTAAATAATTGCCAAGCATTTTATTTATGTATTTTATTTATACGTATTTTATTCATACCGAATTGTCAACCAACCAACCAAAAATAGAAAGGAAAGAAATGGGTAGATTTTTGTATTTTTATTGAAGGGTATAGACATGTGGAATACCCTGGTGGAAAGTGTTTTTTACTGTTGAAATATGTTTTATAAATGCGAAAGATCGTGTGATCAAATGTTAACGTGCAAAGTTTTATCGATTTACGGATATTAAAGAATTCCTATTATTTTCTCAGATTTCTCTCAGTGTTTCGGGAAAGTTTAACCTTCTCCAAAAGTCCTTAGACTCTCTCTTCCTCTGTCTCTCTCATGTCCTGCGACATTTCCACGCTTGATTTACTTTTCCTTCTTTTGTTTGTGCTTCCATGGGATATTTCTTGGAAATACTTTACAATACATATATCGTATGTAAATCCGAATTAGGTTTGGGGTACAACAAAAGAAATGGAAAAAGAGCCAGAGAGAGCCCTTAAATTATGGTCGGTTAAGTGCTACCGTGACTCGTTTTGGTGGTCATTAAAATGAATCATTTATTAAGGTACAAACGAATAAAGAGCCAAAAGTTTGTTGAGATTAATGAAAGGGAACGGCAGGGAGCAAATGTAATCAAAGTTGTGGGTCTTAAATCTCCCATTTCATATGGTTGCAGAGGAGTTTTAAAGCCTCTTTCGATTTAAATTTTCCCGATGTTCTTTGGTCTCTTTGAATTTTGTAGATTTCCTAGAATTGTAACCTCTTTTTCCCCCACTAGATTTGATTGAAATTGTGCCCCCTCTTGCTGTATATATTGCTGCCCCTCGAATCGCATTGAATTGCGCAGTGTTTTTCCATTCCAATTGTTTATAAAAGTTCTATGGAAAAAAATCGCAGTGTCTGAAGTTTTGGGTTTCATTCATTCTGGTAGAAGCTCTGGAAGAGTCTCTCGCTCTCTCTCTCTCTCTTCCTCTCGCTCGCTCTATGGGGAAGAGAAGTCTGTTCTGTCAGTGTCTCCCCGGAGTTCGGTGCGTGAACATCGTGTGTGTGTGTTTTTTCAGTTATTGAAACAGAAATTGTAATCCCTATCCATAACGATGAAGCCGTTTTCATCTGCGGACAACAAAAATAACAACAATAGCAGCAGCAGCAGCTTTAGCAGCGACATGCAACGTTTGTCATGGCTACGCTGGCATTTCAATTTGCATAGCATAAACGCTGCTGCTGCCGAATTTGGAGGTGCAACAACATCCCGCTGTGCCTCTGTTGTTGATTCAGCAGCAGGTAGAGATGAGGCAGCCAGCACTCTGCTGGAGGAGCAGCAGGAGCTTCTATCATTTCCATTCCCATTGCCATCCTCCACTCTGTGGCAGCAGCAGCAGAGGCGTTACCATGGACTGCAGAACCTTCTGCAACTGCAACCTCCTGCTGCAACGATTGGCGGCGGCGGCGGACATTATGTGAGTTATTTGCTAATTGTCAACAAAACTGAAAAACAGCAGAAAAATGGTGAAAAGTTTTCACTCTGGTGCCGCACTGCCACTGCCAGTGACGTGACTAAGGCGTGGCATGGCATGGTGGCAACAACATGTCACACCCTGCAACATGACAGCCAACAACAGTGGCAGACAAAACCACACACACACACACACACAGGAGGAAGGGGAGTAATGGCGAAGGCTCTGTAGGAAATTAGAAAGAGGTTTGCGGAGTGCAGTGAAAAGGAGGGAGAGAGAGAATGAATTTTGGTTTACATTTCCAAATGAGTGTTAAACACTCTGTTTAGTTGGGACTGAGATTCCCTCACGTGATTCGTTTCCACCATTCATTCCAGTTCCATTTCAAGTAAATGAGTAATGAGAGATTTTAGCGGATACACTTTGTACGAACAGTTATTCAAAATGGGTTTGGAAATGTATGAGAATTTGTAAGGAATTTAATAGAACATGAAATTAGCTTCTGTAAAAAAAAAGGAATTTAATAGGATTTTTGCACTCCAAAGATCAGTAATGGGAATTGGAGGCCTGCAAATCCACAGCCGAATATACATACATACTCCTCGGGAGTTGCCCTCTCTACACTCTCCTCTCCCCACTTTCTGTCTTTGCTCCGTTATATACCAAATCTGTCGGTTGCTTTACTCGCTCGCGCTCCAATTGATTTGAAGCTCCAGTTGAGCGACCGAGAGAGCAAAACAAAACAATTGCTGGCTTTTTGTTGTTGCTTTTGCTTGCTGCCTGCAGAACAGACGATCGACAGAAGCCAATGTAAAATGCAACAACAGCTTTGCCTTTCAGAAATGATGCACACACACATGCACACACACTGCGGGAGGGCAGCGTAGGTGAGACGAGCGCTCAGTGAAACCGAAAGTCAACCAGAGTGCGCGCTTATCTCGAGAGAGAAACTTCGTGCATACGGTCTGAAGGGCAGAACGAGATAGCGCGAATATAGGCTCTCATGTGTCGTAGAATATTTCGTTCGTGGGCCGTCATGTCCGTGCATGCAGATTTCTGCCCCCCTCTTCTTTTCTGCCTGCTTTCATCTTAAGTTTGGATTGTTTACATGCATTTTCCAACGAGTTTTGCTGATTCCTATAAGCAGTGAGATCACAGCCAGCCAATTGCATTTCATTTGTTGGTGATGCTGAGGAAATGCTCGACAACATGAGTATGAGCTGTAATTTCCAAGAGTGCTGTGTGAGCTTTTCTTTCTACATACTTTTTCTTCGATCTTCCAATAAGCTGCACCTATAAATTTAACTCCAACGCCACATTCTCCTATACCATACATACATATGTCTCCATCCGTTCCACCGTCTAGAAGTATTCCTATTCCTGGTTCCCCCAATTGGTTTCCCTTGTAAATTCGAGCAAAAAATGTTCATTGTTATTGACAAACAAGGGACATTGTGCGGCTTTGATTGTCATCCTGTGTGGCTTCTGCAGCACACGAGACCGAGACCTGCAGGCCACACCTCAACGCTGTTCAGTTCTCTCTCTCTCTGCTGTTCGTCTACGGATCTGTTTTTCACCGCATCTCAGGCACTGCCCAGGGGCACTTCACTCCATGCTCCACTCTCTGTGCCCCCTGTTTGGCTGGCTGTCTCTGTGGCTTTTTCCGTCTTCGTGCGCTTTGGACGTGTTGGGACACCACTTAATTTCCGGCAATGCGAGTCACGTACGCTCCATCCTGCCTTTATGTGCAATGACATTTTCATTTTGTACACAGATACACAGAGAAAGAGAGAGAGAGAGAGGCAGTCAGGCAGGGACCTTCACACAGGCACACAGGAACAGACAGAAGGGGTGCAGACATGTTACAACAAATGGCAAACACTCTTTTTGGCCTTGCAACAGAACTTGATGTTGTTGCTGTTGCTGTTGTCAACTCATTTTGTTGCAATTTGCCGTCGAAACAAAAAGGAAAAGAGTAAAACTAAAAAATCAGAAAGAAACTCCAGAGGGAAACTCTATAGAAGAAAATGGAAGTCGTGAAACTCGATTATTTTTAATTAAAACAACATTTGAGGAGGCGACAGAGGCCTCCAGGAAAAGGCTTCTTCCAAAAGAATGAAAAACTAAAGAAAATAGAGTTCAAAGAAAAGGAAAGACAGAAAATAGTAGTGGCCTTTCAATTGCAGACTTGTGCGGTCAACAAGCGGAGCTTAGAAGAGGTTTTCCCCTTTAGATTTTCCTTTTGATGGTGCCTTAATTAAGGAAGAGGAGAATATCTAGAGCAGAAGCAAAGTTTTCGTGAGACAACCAGACCATGCAATGAATCCTTTGGCAGCAAAGAAGCTGGGAAATTGGATTCCTGTGTTTGGCTTTCGGGTACAACGCCTCCTCGGTATCATAATCGAAGTTACCCAACCCCCCACAACAAAAATCGCCTGGCATATCAAATTTTTTGATGAGGGGATTGATAGGGTGACTGTACCGGGACTTTATCTACGACTTTATTTTTGTCTTCGATTTGTTTGCTTTAAGCGGAAACCATTTGTTTAGACTGTTATTTTTTGTATGCTGTATTATTGTTTACTGGAAGTGAAATAAAATCCAACAACAAACGTGTGCGGAATTCCAAAGAAAAGAAAACACTGTGAAAATATCGGATTACACAGGGGTTAAGTAAAAAATATATATATTTTTAGATCAATTATAAATAGGACAAAAGAAGGGAAAACTTTTTCAAGTGTGCAAATCTCTGGGAAACCCTTTTGACGAAGACCCTCTCTACATGTAATTACACATTTTTATGAGATAATTTGCAAGGGAATTTCCATGTAAGTTTCCACATTTCACACACAACTTTTTCTGTTGAAAACCAGTAGCAGAAAAATATAATTAAATTTGGGTTACTTAAACGAGGGCGGGTGGGGGGGGGGGCATGTTACGGGTCTAATCTGCTACTGTCCCTTGCCCAATCCCTCCAGGACTCCCTCTACATGCCTTTGTGGCTTGAATGTTGAGCTTTCTCTCTCGCTCTCTAAGTATGACAGAGACAGAGTGTGGGAGCAAGCTCTTGACAAAGCTGGAGTGGGGAATAAGGAAAATATGCAGCTGGTGTCCATTCCTTTCCACGAGAAAAGCGAAGATTTATTGGAGGATTACCCCTCGAAACGAGAGGAGCTGCAGGATGGATCCTCCTCCCTAAGCCGCTTAAAGATTTTCCCATTTGAAAAGACAAAATGAAATAAGAAATAATTAATTTTGATATTCCCCTTCGCCTCGTTATTCGTTGTTGTTCCTTTCAATTGTTAATTTGCTGAAAATGGTGTAAACTTTAATTTACTTTTATAATTTGTTTTTGTGTGTTTTAATTGTTTTTTCGCTGTAAAATTTCATTGCCTACTTTTTGGCTGCCCGCGCTCTCGCGAACTGGCATT
Organism: Drosophila subsilvestris; assembly: GCA_035043285.1. Taxonomy (NCBI): domain Eukaryota; kingdom Metazoa; phylum Arthropoda; class Insecta; order Diptera; family Drosophilidae; genus Drosophila; species Drosophila subsilvestris. Next base: position 3,121,045 of record JAWNNB010001724.1, on the reverse strand, counting down.
AAAAATTCAATAAAAATACTCACTAAATATAAATGCAGCAGCAGTAGCAGCGACAGCAGCAGCCGTGGAGAGCGTTAAAAATTTTCATTAAAACTAAAATTGCAATTTCGGAAAAGCATGAGAGAGAGAAAGTTTCAGGAGGGAACGGTAGAGGGAGAGAGAATTTATGATGCTTACGTGACCGCTGAAAAGAGGGGGGACTGGGGCAGGGGCTGGGGCTCTTAAATGATGGCTTAAATGAGTCGTGCCTGGCCCCGTGGCCAGTGGCATAAGTTGGGCCAGAGAACTACCCCTCTACCCTCCCCCTCTCCAGCCTTTCTATCTGTAGTGCACCCCTGTTTTCCCCCCTGCGTTTTCCTCAGTTGCATTTGAATTTATTAACAAAAGTTGGCCCACGTCCACGAGGCACAAGGCAGGCAGCCGGCAGTCAGCAACAAATGAAATGTAATTTTATATTTAAGACTAAAATAAATAGCTGTTGCAGGGAGGAAAAACGGGCAAAACAAGCGTCAAAAGCAGGAGGAAATATTTTAAAATTTGAAGCAAAAAAATATAGAAATAGTAGGCCGTGAAATGAAATGATACTTCAATAAATTAAAACGCCTACCTAGATCTGTCAAGAACAGATGCAATTTTTTGATACTTTTTCGCCTAAATATGGTAGGCTTTTGTTTGTAAATTTTCCATGTACCCCCCAATAAAATCAGTTCCATTCAGTCTGTTCGTGGCCGTTCTACAGTTTGGTTCTATAAATTAAAAGTGAAAAATATTTTTATTTTGCAAAAAAAGTGTCAAAAAAGTCTACTAAAAAAAAAAATAATCAAAAAAAAAATTACAAAACTAAACAGTTTTTCAGTGCTCTCAAATGGGACGAATAATTTTTTTATTAAAACTTTGAAATATTTGTCAAATTTGTTTTGTTTTGAATTTGCGAATTTTGTTCGGATTTCGTGTTCTGCGGAAATGCGTTCAATCCGGCACGGGACATCTCTGACATCTCCTCGGATTAGCAGATCGACTTCTTCATCGTCTACGCGGTTTTGCTTCGTTTCTGGAACATTATTTTGGTGTCTGTTGTCTGGTAAGCCTTGCGAACAGCGTGTTCTTGTTGTGTTCTCCCTATTCATGTGAGTTTTTCTTGTACCCCCCCATAGGGGAAGCACCCAACGGTAGGCAACTCTTTCGGTACCTACTCCAATCAGAGATCCTGCCTTGGCCTTTCAAGCAAAATCATCTCCCATCAACACTCAAGCTTCAAGATATCAACGGATGCTTCCAACTGCAGCTCTACCTCCCTCCTGACGATGGGCAATGAGTTCTGTTCCTCTCAGCAGATGTCAGAGGTGTCCAGTGCAGCACTCAACGCCTTTCTGCACAGTTTCTCCATGCAGAATCCATAGTGCATGCTGATCTCCTGTTCCACGTTTCTTTATGCAAAAACTGGGCGACCGCCAGAGCTGGAATAGTTGCATCTTGTTCCGCAACCCTGTGGAGCTCCTCCGCTGTGGAATCAGAATCGTTTTGAGATCTCTCAATAAAACTAAAAAAAAAAACACGTTTAATCGTTGACTTTTAATCAATTTTGAAGCGATACACAACGTTACATAGAACTATACACATAAATAAGGAAAAACCATCTGTTTCCAAAGTTTTCTTTTTCCACGTCGCTGCTAAGAAATCACTTAGTGGAAAAGTTTCTTTCTTTAGCTTTTCCACCAAATTTTTGTTGTTTTGACGGCTGTTGCGAGGCGTTAAAGGCTTAGACACCCCAGTGCCAGGAGTCCCCTTTTTGGCCGCCTTCTTCCTCCCTTTTGATGGCTGGAAATGTAATTTTGTCGTAAATGTCATTTTTTATGTTGGTTTCTGTTTCATTTCTGCTCGTTCCTGTCGCCCTGCAATTGTTTTTGTTTTGTGAAAGCAAGAAAAATGTCTTGAAATCAAAGGCAGGCGACGGAAAAGCCTTCATGCCTGCCCCCTTTTTGCTGACGACATTTCAACTCTTTTTTTGTTGTTTTGTTATTGGACTTTCTTTTTCGTTTCGTTACATTTAATGAAAATTTGTTGGCAAACGTGGAAAGGCGTGGAAAATTTTAAATTGATTATTGCACAGGCGGTGGGCCCACGAGCCGGCCGCCGGGGATCCTTGCTGTGCGTTTCCCTTTAGTTTTCCCCATCGCCGCATGAGGTTGGTTTTTCTTTTTGTGCGCGCTTTTCGGGGATACCCTTCCCCCTGTTTCTCTGGTTAATGTTTTACTGCAGTGGGGTAATATATTATCGTTTATAATGTTAACATAAAACTTGCACGCTCCGAAAAAGTGGTGCGGTAGGGGTGGAGCGGGGTACCTGGTACTCTTCTCATCCACTTTTATGCCCCACTTGCTACGTGCTCATAAAATAAACGCCCCAAGATGGATTGGCCTGCTGCCGCACCCTCCATCCATGTATTGGAACATCCTTCCGAAATGGTAATCTTGTATCCTGAATGAAAACCCAAGACATAATGGCATTTGTAGGACACTCTGATTCTGCCATTTTATAGGTGGAAAATGCTGCAATTCTCTACCCGGGAAAAGCCTGGGTCTTGTTTATGGCCCTCTCCTGTTTTGTAAAATGAATTATGTCCTTGGATTATGTGTGGATAAGTAATTTTTTGGTTAATTTTGTGGAAAAGTTGTAGCTTAATCAGCATATGATTCCAAAAAAGGGGTTTAATGGAGGTTCTCCTACATTAAAGGAGTTTGAAGTATGAAGAGTTATGGCGGTTATTTGTTAGATATATGGAAGAATTCTAAACAAATGGAAGAGCTGCTCCATTTGAGATATGTATGAGATTTTCAGAAACACACAAAAATAAATATAGAAAATATAGAACAAAAACCTTATAACAACCCAACGCATTAATAAAAAAAGAATCTGAAAATACTTCAACAATAAAGTATTAATCTCTTCTTAAAACATAAAATAATATTCAAAATCCTTACATAAATCTCTTTTGGAATTCTCTTTCGATTTGGAAAATTTTACCCTAGAAAAAAGGGAAACAGAAGAGTTTGGTTTTGTTTTTATATGCATGGCGATGAATATTTATATACGGACTGCATTTAGACCTCGTTCACCAACTCTCTCCTAAATAAAATAATTTACAAAAAAGAAGCTGCAAATCCGAGTGCTTTCCCTTTTTTTGTGTGGCACCGTAAGAGCCCCCGAGAGTCATAGAAAAATATGCAAAATAGGCTGGAAAACTTGCATACACATATCACACACACATACATTCAATGCACTCACACAGATACGCATTTAGATACAATTTCACCCCCTACCTTACACTTTTTCTTTTGCAACGCCTATTTTTAGATACCAAAAACCCCAGAAAAACTATTTGCATTCCCTTAAGCGCTTTTATTCCGTGAATTTTCCTGCAACGCTGCAGGGTGTGGGCGTCCTTGGAGAGGGGTAAGGAGGGGGGATACAGGACAATGGGGAAAATTAAATTTACCGCCGCATAGAATTAAAATAGGCAAAAGTCCGGGAGGAAAAAATATAAGCGAAAACTGAAGGAAAATCCTTTTGTTTTCCGCTCTTGCGCCCACCAGAGTACCGCCTTCGTCTCTCCCTGCCATTGCTCCAAACAGTGCTCTTCCTTCCCCCTGAGTACCGCCTTCTTTCCTTCCTCTCTCTCTCTTCCCCTGTGAGCCTTCTCTTTCACTCCTTTACCCCTGTGAGTACTTTTCCCAAACGCTCTCGCTGTTCCGTCGGTTTTAATTATGGAAAAAGTTTTTGCTTTATTTAGTTTAAACAATAAGTGGTTGGAAAATATGAATTATACAAAGAGAAGGCGGTTCCCCTCCTACCTCTGTCTCTCTTCCGCATTTCTGTTTGTATTTGTTTCTGTATCTGTGTGTCTGTGCGTGTTTGCTGCATGTCTATCTGTCTGAGTGTGTGTGCAAACATTTCTTAAGGAAAATGCAAATATATGTATATATGTTTTTCACATTCATTTTCCTTGCACCTTTCCACCCCATTTTCCCTGGCGAGAGGCTCTGAGTGCGGCTTTGCATGACAAGTGAATCGTTGAGGCAGAGTCCCAGTTTTTCCTTCTTTGTTTTTGCATCTTGCATTTGCTTTCAACATCTGTGTGTGTTTTATTTTATTTTTTTTTTTTTTTTTTAGAATTTTCCTTTATTTTTCCAACTAGTTGTTGCATTAAGTAATTTGCAAATTTGTTTGGGCTGCATTTTTATGTGCGAAAAAACTGGAAAAAACTGTTGAATTTTTTACGTTTAGGATAAGCAAATGCTTTCTGTGGAAGTGCGTATCTAAAAAAGCAATAAAAAAGGCAGGCTGGCTACGTTGCTACTCAATATATCGATTATTATCGAATTTAAACGATTTCTAAAACAATTTTTTCATATTTTCGTGTTGCATTAAATCACTTTGAATTACTTTTAATTCCATGAAATCCTATTACAATGCTCTGTCAATCTTTCAAGTATCTAAAATAAGGCCTCCCTGCCCCTGCTCCTGCCCGTGAATTGTCGTACACCCCCTACCCCTACCCATGCACATTATTACCGCTCACGTATTTCACATTCCATTCCTCGCACCTCTCGCACGACAAGTCAAAATCGAAATTTGCGCATAAATTTTCCAAAAAAGAAAATGACAATAAAAATGACAAAGACCCGCCACCGAAAACCCATCGAACGAGAACAGCAACAACAACCGCTAATCACAAAACGTTTATCAGGGGGCCCACGCCCTACCCCGTACCCCCCGAAAAGGAGGCCTCCTGGGAAAGGAAGGAAATTCCACAGCCAAAATGACAGTGGCAGCGGCAGCAGCAGCAGCAGCAGCACCTCCTTTCCTGTCTCCTGACTCGCTTCTCCCACCTGTCACTTGGCAATAAATTATTATCATTAATATTTTTCGCTTGATTTTGCTGCCAGACTAAGCAGGAAGCACAGGACCCAGACCCAGACAGCGTTATAGCCTATCGCAGGATATCGGAAACGAAACGTTTTTTGCATAAAAATGTGGGCAAATTCTCGGTGTGCTGTGTGGCTGGGTGGCTGGGTGGGTGTATGGCTGAGGGCTAATAGAATCGAGAACAAAAGCGTCAACGAAAATGTTCTGAGACGCGACGAAAATTAATAGGAGGAAAACTCATGACTTCGGTTCACCGCCCCCGCCCCAGTTTTTGGGGCTACCTCTGGAATCTCATGCTACCATCTGTCCCCCGTCCCAATTTTCTGACACACCAGCGGTACGTGGGGTATAACAGGCAGAAGGATTCCCAGAAATAAGCAGCTGTATCGATTATATAATCATTGCGATCCATGGAATAAACTTTTTTACCAACCATTCAGACGATATTCTCTATGAAATATAATTTATTGTCTACCGATCTATTCTTGGATAATAACCGATTACTGGGCATACCCTAGTCTATAGCCTCTGGGGTTCTCTCTATCCACTTCTCCACCGTTCTCCCTTATTTTCTGTATATTTTTGGGACGTGTGCGTGAGACGCAAAAACTTTACAAACACCCTCGCAAGTGCACGCGATAATGGCTCCCAATTTGGTAATTAATCACGTCCTCGTACTCATACTCTTACTCGTCCTCGTGCTCGTCGTCCTGCAGCACACAGGAACCGCAGCTGGCCATTGGAGAAAGCAGGCTGGCAGGCAGAGTTTAGGAACAGGAAACAGGAAACCCAAGAGTGGATGGGGAGTGCGAGGTGCTTCATATTTTCCTCCATTTGCCATTAGTGCGCCACGTTGTTTTTTTCGGGTCTCGTTTTATATAGAAATTTTGCAGCCAGACGACGACGACGCGTCGTTGCAGCCCAGTCAACGGTTGAAATTAAGCGAATTTGAACGAGCGATAAAATAATTACCTTTATGATTATTTTTAGGGGCGTTGAGAGGGGCTGAGGGGATGATGTGTATCCATGACTATGCTTCGGGCAGGCACATACCTCCGTGTGTGTGTGTATGTATGTGTATGTGTTGCGGGCCTTGGGGCTTCAATGTGCCAAACGTGTCTAATTTAGCGGCTTAAATTTATAGCATTTGTGCGCTTAAAATGTTTGGCTATTCCCTTTTATGACCCTACAAAAACATCCTTAAAAAACTCTGAAAAGGAATGGAATGGGATCGGGGGGATCGGAGGGGACTTCCATACCAAATAAATGGGAGAATGTGATGTGTAATGGATTTGAAGTTAAATTTTAAGGAAAATCTATGTGGCAGTGTGTGTGTGGCAGCAATTTGTACAACATTTTCGCAGCTGTTAAGGAAAAAGAAGATTCCCAAAAGGTGGAGGCATTTTTGCTGTCAGAAGTTTGTGAGGATTAATGAGGATGTTGCGGCATGTGGCACCAGCTCTAGCTCTTGGTTTAGTGGAGACTGCGTTTCGCACCGATATTCTCTCATAGAAAACTCAGATCTAGCAGATCCAAGATTGCACTATCCGATACTCTTTAAACTCGGTGGACATTTCCCATAAAATTCGTAACTTTAATTCCATTCGCTTCATCTAAATTTTCATGTACGACACAGAACACACATCGCTCTCTTCACTCCACTCCACTGTTTCGTATGTTGTTATTACTCGTTCTCTGCCATTTAACTGCCAAATTACAGACCTCTTCCACATCCCTGACTCCTGCGGTGCACCTGCTGTCCCCCCTCTCTCTCTCTCTCTCTCTCTTCGCAAACGGAAAACCACATTCGAATTGCGTGCACACGAAAATTAACTGGAAAATGTGAGAGACGAGACCCCGAAAAAATATACGGCGACGGGGCCAAAAAAAAGAGGAAGAAAACCAAACGAAAATCAAACATTTGCCATATTTTGCAATTGGAAAATCAACGACAGCACGCAAGGCTCTTTCTTTCTCACTCTCTCTCACTCACTGAGAAATCAGAACGATAGGTCCTTCCTCTACTTCAATCCTGGACGAAAATAAAATGGCGGCGTTCTGTTGTTTCCGGTTTTTCGTGTTGCTTTTCGTATGAAAAGATTCGCGAGAAAACGAGAAACGAGAAAATTCCCAACGTATTCCGAAAAAACAAAAAGAAAAACCACATCAAATTTTTCACCTTGTAAAATTCAGTGGAATACTCGAACATTTTTATATGCGAAGGAGGGGGGGGCTATGGAATGCGAGTGTCACTCACACACAGAGTGGGTGAGTGAGGGGCAGTGGCAGTGGCAGGGGGTTTATTTGTGTTTATGGCAAGTGACCCCAAAGAACGGTAGATCTCTGCGACAAAAACAAAACAACAAAAAATAGGCAAGAGAAAAGAGAAATGGCCCAAAGGCACCATCAGAGCTGCATTGGCAGCAAACTGCATTTGCAATGCAAAACTGGAGCACACACAGGAAGCGACGAGGCAGCAAGGACACATACACACACACAGAACAGCGTTTGGGGGCAAAGCGGAGCCGAGCGACTGTTGCATCTGTACACCGCCCACATGTGCCCGCCGTTGCCGTTGCCATTGGGTTGTTTCCTTCCCTTTTTGGAAACTCTCATGTGTAGGCGAACAATTATTTATAGTAGGTGGCTATGTTTCCATAAAAGGATATCATACCCTGTAGAAAAGTACGGTACGATCATGGTGAGAGGATTTACTGAATAAAATATCCTCATTGGTTAACATATAAAACGCAAGTTCAAAACTGATAAAGGTACAGCCAACTGTTTTTGGATTTGCGGATAAAATCTGTTATATAATTTGTATATCACAACTGTTATACCGCTATATATTTTTTGTATAAAAAGTGTTAGACCGCTATTCTGTTGTGTATACCAGCTGTTATACGGATATTCTTTTTTATAACTGTTCTACCGCATCCAAAAGAGTATCTCCCCCGTCGATCACCCCCATCCATAGATGTATTTCCCCTGCTCTGCCTCTGCTTCTGCTTCTGCTTCTGCTTCCGTTTGTGCCTTTAGTTTTTTTTGTTTATGTTTTTGTGACGAATGCGCACCTGGCACTCAATAAAACAAAATCTCCATAAACCCACAATTTTCCAAGTGTTCAGCTCTCGTGTGCGTTCGTGTGAGTGTAATTCATATGCAGATGTGTCCTGTATGAATTTATGTAAGTGTGTGTGTGTGTGTGTGCGTGTGAGAGAGTTAGAACGGATGTCATGGCGGTTTTTCCAGCGGTAAGCAAAGCTTTACGGCTGAGCCACAGCTGCTGCGGTTTTCTATTTACGACAAAAACAGAAAAATAGAAAGAAAACAAAAAAATACAGAAAAACATAGACTATATTATTTATGTTGAACCACTCGCCCTAGCCCCTTACTTACCATCACCCCACCACTCTTCTCTCTCTCCACACTCTCTCTCTCTTCCCGCAGGGGAGCTCGTCCAGTGCCGCTGCCGCTGCCGCCGCCGCTGCCGCATCGTCAACACAGCAGCGCAGCGCTTATTCCGGCGCACCGCTAACCGCTGCAGCCGTTGCACTTAAAGGCTCCTTGCCACAGCGTCCACCGGCCATGACGAGCCCAGCCGCTGCTGCTGCCGGCGCTGCTTTAGCCGCCGGAGCCCCATATCGCGGTGCCACCAGCTGGACCCCACAGGGCTATGCCCCGGCCGCTGCCGCCGCCGCTGCTGCCGTGGCCCAGCAGGCCGCCTACCGCTACACGGCTCCGCTCCCCCAGCCGGCCTATGCCGCCTATACTCCGCACACGGCCACCACACCGGCCACAACCACGGTGAGTACTCATTTTTGAGGGGTGTGTGGGGCGGGTGGGTCAATTTCGGATGGGGTGGGGCACTAATCTCTGCGGAAATCGGTTTAGAATGGAAATCTGTAAAGGAATTTGCATTCGAAATTACATGGAAAAGCGATTAAAGTAGATTTAAGTCCGGCCTGTGTTTTAAAACTGTGCATTACAGATAACAGTGTTGTTAAGTGCCGTGTGGGGTACATAAAACTTTGAAATTTCAGATAAACTGAAATGCAAAAGGGGGAGAGAAGTCGCTTGATTATACATTTATTGCACATTTTTAGACTCTATTCAATTTTCAGCTTAAATATTTCAGCGAGTCATTGAAACATTCGTAAATTGCAGTATTGGTAAATGCAGTTTAAGGTACCAAAGAGCTTCCAAATGGAAGAAATGTAGAACAAAATTATAGATTTACAGTCCTAAACTTACGGCACATTCTTATCTTTTATTTTATCTAATCTTATCGCATTCGCATTCCCGCAATTCCTGCATATTAATTTCCAAAGAGAACATTATCAATATCAAAGCATTCTCTCTGATTACATCCAATAAATGAGCACTCTTCCATTTTAGAGCACTCGTCCCCCTTGATAAGACCCCCCTACCCCCTTCTAGTTCTGATGAATTTTCTTCAATTCCTGTTTAATGGTCCGCATAATCGAAAATTTATGTGCGTCCATCAGAGCCAGCAAGCAAAATGGGATTCAAGTGTTTTTACACTTCCAAGAACTACCTCTATTAACTGGTCTCGTCCCCTTCCCCTTCTCTTTCTCTTACCCACTGCCTGAGTTCTCTCCCAAATGCTCCGCGTACTTCCCCATACCCAAAAGTTCTCTTAGCCTGCTTTCTTCCTTTCCATTTCCTTTTCAACTTATTGATTGTCAAGTGGAGTTCCTCAGTTCTGACAAGAGATAGTAGAGTCGGTAAGAGAAGTAGAGAACGATCGGGAGAGAGGAGGAGGAGGAGGAGAACGAGAATGAGGACTTGCTGTCATTTATTGAAAATTGCTCAAGCAGCAATTTATTTATGACCCTCTCGTTGTTGGACCGTTTTGAGAGTGTTTGGGGCATTTGCTTTCATGCCTCGCTCCTGTCATGCTGCCCGCCTTTGGGGTGTCTGTAAACTTCTGTTTTCGATGCCACTCTGTTTCTGGTGGGGCATTTCCATGCGATTATCCTGCCATGCTAGCTTTGCCTATGCGATTCTCTTTCCTGCCAACTCTGTGTATGGTAGGAGCCTACCATGAAGGTCTTTCTCTGTGCTCACTCCTAGCACCTCTATGTTGGCTTGTAGGCCGCCTCTTCTCATGGCTCATCAACCTGACAGTTTTGTTGCTTGCATTAATTTTCCTCCGGGCCTCGTTCTGATTTGTGTCATCCGCCTCACAAACAGCAGACTGGAGGAAGGAGTCGCCACCCCTCAAAGACAACAGAATGGAATAGGAGGGAATAAGCCTCAAGCCTGAATCCAGTGCAAGAGTGGAACGGGACCAAGTGTGGAGGCACTGGGTATCCAATTCCCAAATCTTTTGCTGGCAATCAATTAGTCTGTTTGTGGTTTTTCACACTCGGACATTCATCAAAGTCAGTCGGGTGGGGGTCATTTTCAATTTGAAAGTCACAGACAGCAGGACAATCAGGAGCACAGACAGGAGGAGCAGGAGCAGGAGCAGCAGCACCAGTCCATGTACGAGTAGCATCATTAATAACGAACAATTAAGAATATCGTGGATACGAGAGTTGACAAGTCAGACAAGACCCTCGGACTGACTACTCGACTGCTCGATGCTGTTTCCATCAACTTAATCAGCATTATCTGCTTCTGACTCATTTCCCCGGGATTCCTCACCCCCACCCCGGGCCCACACAGCCAGAGCCGAAAGCCGAGACCGAGGCCAGGGCCAGGGCCAGGGCTCAAAAGTTCACTGCTGTGCTCTGCTCTGCTGTTCAAATATAATCTGCTCCTCGCTCCTGCTGCCGCTGCCTCCCTGGCACCCCTCGCGGTATTGGCAGGCAACGGGGCATCATCATGACGAATGATGTTCGCTGGTTTTGACAAATTTACCAACCACCAGCAGCAGCAACAACAGCAACAGCAGCCCCCACTCCCAACTACCCCTCCCGCCCCAAAGAGCTCTTTCTGAACCTCTCCCCTCTCTAAGGACTCTTCAGAGCTATCTCTTTTGGCATAATTTTCAATTTGATTTACAAATGATTTTCAATTCGATGGCAAGCTGTCTGTCTAAGGAAAATTCTTGGTGAAAAACTGCTTATCCAACCCCTTTTGTGTGCGTGTGTGTGTGTGTGCGGGGGTGTGCCTGGCGGCAAAACAACTTCTAATAAATACGCCGAAAAAGTGCTGAAAATAAACGAGCAAATAAATAACCAGTCAGAGAATATTCCCCCCACCCGCTATACAGCCCCCTCAGGTGGTGTGGTGTGGCGTGGAAAACCTCTTGTCGATTTTCGTCTTTGCATTTGCTTTTCTTTATTATTTTTGGGGGGCGGTGGGAGGATTTTCATGGCCTGCGGGTCGTCGTTTGCTGTCGCTTTGGCTCTCTGGCTTTTCGCTTACCTCTCTTACTTTTATTTCTATTTTCTGCTGTGCCTGTGCCCTCGCACGCTGCCCGCTTCCTTCAACCTTTTCCACTACTATCAAGCCAGCCCGAAATTCATTCATTCATTCATTCAACGCTGTCGGTCCGCGTCCGCGTCCTCGAATGGCAGTTAAATAATCCAAAAAGGGAAATGTATTTTTTGTGGGCGTCATCGTCCATCGTATCCGTCGTCCTCTGCCGCTGCCACTGCCTCTGCGTTACTGGTCTGTGCTGCTGCCTCTGATGTCCAGTTCCAGTTCGATGGCCATTAAAGCTGCATGCGAATGTTGCTCATAAATATAAAGTGCGGCTACTTATTTCGTGTTTTCCACCTCCTACTCTCCCTCTCTTACACTCGTATTTTTATGAAAGGTTTTCCTTCCTTCGCTGTCGTCGTCGTCGTCGTCTGGCCCAAGGGGTCATAGATTATCGCTTTTGATTTAAGTGTCGTTAGCCCCGCGGCATTTGCTTTCTGTTTTACCCCAAAAATGCTTCCACTTGATGTTGGGGAAAAAAAGGCACTAAACAAAACTGAAATTTGTTTTAATTATAATTAGTTTTTGTTTTGTCGGGGGTTGTTTTGTTCTTTGTCTTTGTCTTTGGATTTGGATTGGTGCTTGACTTGACAAACTTTGAGAAGTGTACCGAAAAAAGTTTCCAAGATAAAGTGGTTCTTTTTGCTCGTCCGAAACTGAGGTGATTTCTCTGGAATTAGTGCCCAGAGGGCGGGTGTTAGAAAAGGGAAAGAAAAGTGAGAGAGTAATCATGTTTTCTTGATTTTCTTAGGACGTGAAAAAGCCACATTTGACATCTACAATAGCTGGCAAAAATGCTACAAATAATTGTACAGCGATCGTGTTATTTATTCCGCCGAAAAGTATGCCGCAAAATTGTATTTTAAATGTATAACTTACGCACTCCTCGAAATATTAGCTACTACAAATACTTTATTCAGCCTTCTGTCCCCTCAACCTTTCTTTCCCAACAATGCAACGAGAGTACATGGAGGCTGACGAGTCATATCTTCCCTAAACCTGACACATTCTTCATCAGCATTGCTGGCATAACAATTTATCTTATAGATGGATTCATAAATGTATATCTATCGTTTCATATTCCGAATAAAATTTCATTCCAATTGTCTTTGGGCGATGTTCAAGCAAGTCCAAGTGGACTTCTCTGCTCTTGAGTGGAAATGCGTTTTGGAAAATGCCTGAGTACACAAGAGATTATATAATCATCCATTGAAATACATAGGCCAACGCAGATGTCCTTGGAGAGAAATAGGAGCAGAGCTTCAATGGGGTGGGGAGGGGTGTGGGGAAAAGTCAGTGAAGAAGACATCATCATTTCAATCGCTATACGACTGCTCCGGCCGCCACCACCCCGCCGAACAAGGAGCTGCAATTTTCTTCATTGCAATTCAATGTTCAAGTTACATTTCCGTTTTGAGTCACTCCTTTGGTTCCAGTCTCTTGGGTAGGACCTCCTTCCTGTCCTCCGTCGCTGCACAGCCACATCCACTAGATAGTTTTGCAATAACTATAAACATTAGTTTAATTTTAAACAAGTTTATGTTTATTCAGGCCCAGGCAGAACTCTTCTTCTACTTCCTTGGACTCCTGGGACACTGGGCGGGCACACTTGAGAGCATTTTGCCGCTGCTTTTCCTTTTGCCTTCCTGCTCGTGCGTTTTTCCTTCAACTTGTTGAATTTCAATTGTATTTCGTTAAGCAAATGAAAAGCTGAGGCGGAAACCGTACAGTGGGTAGGGGGTGGGCGTGGGCGTGGGAATGGGAATGGCAGATAGAAACGCATAAATGTAAATGTTATTCTTGTGCATTTTATTCCGTTTTAAATTTTAATTATTTTTAGCTGCCGAAAGCAGAAGCAGCAGCAGCAATAGCAGCAAGTACTCTCACTCTCTCATTCCCTTTGGGTTCGCTCTCGTATCTCATGAGAAAATTGAATTTGTGGGGTAATGGCCAGAGCAGAGGTTGGGGTTGTGGGGGAGGGCTAAGACAGTTGGACATTTGCTTGGGCACTTAAGTTTCAAAAGCAATTATTGTTGAAATATTATTTACATATTCCATGGCTATCCCTCACTGCTCTCTCTCTCTCTCTCTCTCTCTCTCCCTCTCCCTCTCCCTCTCTGTCTATCTTTTCTCTGTCTGTTTATCTCCATGAAATCCTCACGGGTCGTATGAGTGTTATGCAAATGTGTCGCCCTGCTAAATGCAACATAATGTGGCCTCAGCTCCATTCCTATTTTGGAATGCAAAAGCTTCTGCTTCAAAAGAGAGTTATAGAATTTTAAATGCGGGGTAAAAAGAGAAGCAGAGACAGAAAGAGACAGACAGATAAAAAAGAGTTAGAGAAAGAGAGTTTTGGAATTTTGTATAAGCTTAAAGTTGAGTGGTTTTCCTTCCCGTATTTGAATATCAATTTTGCTTTTGATGAGGGCCCAAGTCCCCGTGAAAGCCCTGATTAAGGTTGTGGGTGTGGCACAGAGGCTATTGTTTTGTTTACGAATTTATAATAAACTCTTCGGAATAAAGGTTGTACAAAATGATAGCTCAAAGCAGTCACAGAATATTTTAGTGCATGAAAGGAGTATAAAGGCTGTTCCTATATCAAGAGTTCTATGTTTGTTTCGAGTAGTAATTAGAAGATATAAATTTAAAGCAGTCGAAAAAAACCTTGCAAAAATGGGACCTCTGTCTGATTTACTATCCCCGGTAAACTATAGTTTATCTTTAATTCGATTGCAGCAGTAAATTGTAATAATTTTTAGCCAATTTTTTGTAATAGCTTTTTCCATACTTTTTCCTGTCAATTGATTTCTCTTTTTCTGTTGAATACTTGCGCGCGGCACTTTGATCACTTTTTGGTCATCATATTAAAAATTTTTCATGGTTTATTTACAACTATTTTGTGTAGTTGTTTGTTGAAAACATTATTTAAATTTTTCGACTCTTTTTCAGCTGTAATTTCATTTTTGAGTTTTTGTTCTCTTTTGAGCGACCGCACCATAAATTCCACAACTGGCGGACACATAAATCAACAAACATGCTCAATCAAAATTCCAGCTGGCCAGCAAAGGGCTAAGTAAACAGTGTGAGAGTGAGAGAGAGAGAGGGGATGATATATATTTACAGAGTGACCACAGTGGGGTAGAGGAGGGAGACACCCACGCCCACGCCCACATCCACACGATGATGGAATATCAATAAAAACACATTAAACTTTATTTGCCCCAAAATGACCAGAAAAAAAACCAAAGCTTAAAGAGGGTGAAGAAGAGGTGGAGAAAAAAGCAGCTGAAAAAGCCATGCAGGTGGATAAAGAGAGAGAAAAATATAAAACGGTAAAGGGGGCAGAGAGAGAAAGAAAGAGCTATAGAGGGGTGCCAACTATCTCCTGGCTGCTGGATTAATTAAAAGTGTTGAGCTGGCAAAAGTGCAAAAAGGCAAATATTGGCCAAAGAACGGATGCGAATAAAGAGTAGGGGGGGGCAAAGAGAGAGGTAGAGAACAGTGGGAAGAATGAGGATGCCCTGGGGAAAATAACGGGACATAAAGCGATTAACTCAATAAAGCGTAAGCGTTAAAACAAAAGTGACAAAGTGCACAGAGCGGACAACGACAACGACACGACACGAACGAGCGAACAATGCAAATAAACAGCAGTGCGAACAGAGCACAAGGGAGATCACAGGCAGAGAGGGAAACAGATGAAGGCAGAGTAGGGAAAGAAAGAGCGAACTGTCGTGTCTACGCCTGAACAGGCTTAAATGGCAAGCGACCAAAAACATGTGGCTTTGACCCTTGCAAATGTACTTCTTAAGTAGATCAGATCTATAGGGGCAAAACTATTAAATGCCGAATAAAATATTCACAAATTGTAGCTGCCTTTAAATCAAACGATAGATTAAATAATAACCCCAATAGCTTTCCAATTTCGAATGCCACAATACTTGCCAAGGCAGAAGTTAACTACCAAAAAGCTTTAAATTTTATTCTGATTCTGAATATAAATTTTCATCATTAGTTTCACCCCAAAAAAATAGCATACCTTTTTACAATTTTCCTCACTCTCACCGGAAAAGGGATACAGAAATTGTATTTATCTTGCCTCTTAAAATGCATCTTAAAGCTGCCTCGTGGCCGGCAACAAATTGGTGCAGCTGCCTCAACATCTGCCTGGGTCGGTCTGGTCTGTCCTGCGGCTAATGCAATGAGGCAGGCGGCTGCTGTTCTGTGCCTCTACCAAATTATGAAACTTAACTGCAAGTGACAGCCCAAAGCTGCTGTTGCTGCTGCTGCTGCTTATGGAGGCTGGTGGGAGGCTTTTACTGAGGCAGCTTCATGGAGCACGGGCTGTTGCTGCTGTGTAGCTACCGCACGTGCCACGCATCCTGACATTTGACGGCGGCCCACAAAAACTGGCCATCCTCTCATCGTCACTGACACTTGACATTTTGTCGCAGGAGCCCACGCTCTCTCTCTCTCTCTGCCTCTCCTTCTCTTTTTGCGTGTGGGTGGAAGTTCAAAGTGCAGACCCGACTCTGGGGTAATATTTCAATATACAAAAAAAAAAAGATGAAGAAAAAGAGAGAAAAATATTGAAATGAAAGCAACCGCAGTTGTGGATGCGGATGCAGGATGTAGGATGGAAACGAAAGGCGCACTTCCTTCAGCGCCTACAGCTGACCCCAAAAAATGCTTAGCCCAGCAGCAGCCCGAGAGCCCCCGCCCGCCCCTTCATCATCGTCTTCCTGTTCGGCCGTTCAGTTTGGTGTGTAATATTATCCACTTGGGTCTTCCTGTTGCTGCAGCACTACTTCCTGCCTCCTGCCCCCTGCCTCTTGCCTCCTGCCACTTACCTCATTCTTGTCGATTGTTCTCGCCAGCAAGTTGTTGTTGTCGTTGTCGTTGTCGTCGTCATCGTCCTTGCTGTTGTTGTTGCCTCAAATGGTTGCATTTCGTGGGGCAATAAATTGGATTGCAAATGGATTCGAGTGGCGACGAGCAGTTCTTTTGTGGCGCGCAAAAACCGTGGGAGTAAGACCAGCAGAATTGGATCGATAACAGTTTTCCACAGTTATTTTTGTTCTCGTTATTGATCGAAATTTAATTATTTTAATCAAGACTTTCAACAAACAATCGTTCAATAATCATATATTTAAATGAAATTTCAATGCAAGCATCAAATCATGCATCAAATCGAATTAATCGAGATTTTGCATAGTTATCGATTAGATTTTTTATAAATAAGAATAATTGAAGCTAAAGCGTATTCGCCCATCTTAACCTTTTTTTGTTTGTTCACTTTAGCACCAATTTATTGCACAAATTATGGCGTTTTTTTGTGGTGCTGTTAATCTTTCTAAAATCCCAAAGTTGATCCCCTTGACACCCACTGTGTCGCCCCCGTGCAGCCATGGCATCCCTTTTTTTACTGTTATTGGATGTGGCAAATCCAATATTACGTTACGCCGTTGTTTTTGCTCTTTCGGCACCCCCAACTTTAATCGAATGCCATACAACGAGAGGGTCCTTCATACTACCGTCCTATCTCCATTTCTTCCTTCCTACGTCCGAACTTTTGCTGTTTGCTGTGGCTCCTTCTGCTGCGGCTGCTGTTGTTGCTGCTGCTGCTGCTGTGGCTCCTTCTGCCGACCGTTGCCTGTTATAAATTGTCTGAAAGTCGCTTTACAAGGTTTTCGTATCATATTTTATTATTACGCGGTTTTTCACGCCCTTTCCGGGCGGCCACGAACCATCGCTGCACCCTCCTGCCCTCGTCTGATAGCCGGACGTGTACCCTCGTGCTCGGACTTTAACGCTGGACTCTCTCTCTCTCTGTCCATGTTTGCCCCATCCCCAACCTCTCGGACATCGATGCATTGCGTTAATTTTGTTTTTATACCACAACGAAAGCGGTGCTGTGGGGGGATCACAGAGGAGTAAAAACAATATTTTATGGTTGCTCGCAGATTTTCCGCTTACCCAACCGTCAGCCCCCCTCTGAAGAGTTATTACAAAAGTTCTTCTCCCCCTCTCGGGCAACAGTTTTAAGCTTTTCCTGCACTGAAAACTGGCGGGGCAAAAAACTTGAGAGTGAAAAGAGATTGAAGATGCCTGACCTTTTTGAATATTTCATGGGAAGTTCTAATGAAGGCCCGACCTTGACTAGCGTGAGTTTTCACCGAGAGAACAGAGACAGAGATTTTTCGTTGAAGCTTTGATTTGCTAATTGCTTTTTCCCATTCCGTTTGCCTGTCAGGCTTTTCACTGTGTCAGTTCAGTCTCTGCCTCTGCCACAAAAGTACTTTAATACATGCCACATGCGAGGTGTGTTAGGAGGCTGCCCACACATATACGAGGTGTGTAGGGGGAGGGGGCTGAAGAGAGAAAACCAAAGAAACCTCAAAACATGGCCAAAGGAGAAAGGATACTGATACTGGGGCGAGAAGAGGAGGACTAGGACTAGGACACGGACTTGGGACTCCTTTGGTTGCTAATTAAGTTAGATGCATCTTTGTTGCATTACGCAAACCGAATCAAGTGGCACCGCAAAGTGCCAAGAGCTCAAGAGCTGCCTCTCTGCCCCACTCTCGCTCTCTCTCTCTCTCTCTCTCTCTCTCTTGCTCTTGCTCTTGCTCTGTGTGTTTGCTGCACATTAATTATTTGCTAGAATTGGAATTCCATTCCAAGGACTTTAATTTGCCAGACAACCTGGAGATTGCGTTTGAATATTGCTGCTCAGATACTGGTCCTGGTCTTGGTCCTGGTGGGGTGTGCGATTTCCAGCCAAACAATTGAAGCAGACGAAGCATAAATTACACTGCCTCAACACCTGATTGAAGGGCGGTGGGGGACGGGGGCGTGGAGTGTGGCAGTATGAGCAGCGCTAAAGGGAGCTACCTATGGTGGGTGCAAGGACTGAAGGACTCTTATGGTTGCCTGGCTATTCAAGAGGGTCAGCCATCACACACATATGCAGAAATTGTACTTCCCCTTGTTCTCTTGTTGTTGTTGTTGTGGTCATTGATTGTCTGCAATTTGCATTTCTAGACATGAACATTGCTTGGCTCGCAATTCCTCTCCATATGAATAGAAGAGGGTGGCAAAGAGCAGTCAAAAGGAGTCTAAAATGAGCCCATGGAGGGTAAGAGGTAGTCAATAGCAGGCAGAAATGGAGTCTATATGGAGTACAAAGATTGCCCCTTAAAGTGGAGCTCCTGTTGCCTAATGATTGACCATGATTTTGGCCCTTTGACAATGCATCCATTCAAATCAAACAAAATGTACGTCAAACTGCTGTCAAAGGTTGTCCAGAAATGTACTAAAACTTTCTTTAAATGATTTCCAAGCATTGCAAATCAAAGAAGGAACCTCCATTTTAGTTAGAGAGCAAGCAAAACTTTCATCAACAAAATCTTTAAAGTTTTAGGGAAGTTTCAATGGCCTAAAGACCAAGGCGGAACCAAGACTACTTTCCTTTCATTTAAGGGTTGAATACGTGGCTTAGGTCGTTGCTTTTACCAGGAAATGGCTGCCCGGCTGCCCTTCCGACTATCATTTTAGCAGGAGTGTATAACTAGAGGGTAAACTAGCGCTAGTCAAAGGTAGTTATGTCCGCAAATAGCACGCGGCATGACAACAGGACTGTGCGTAATTTCAATATTGATATTCCTGGAATCAGTAGAACGTATTTTTTTCCAGGAAAAACAATTAAAATTCATTATACGGAGCATCAATCAGAGACAGAGACTGAGGCAGAGCTTTGGCACTCGGGAGAGAGACCCTCAATCATTCATTCATACGTTAGTTCATTCATTCATTCACTCACTCCACTCATTCGCTCATTCAGGCATATGATGATGCATATGCAATACACAGACAGAAAAACTTTCTTTGCTGGGGGAAAAGGCTGTCGGGCTTTCACTTTGACTTTGGCCTGCCTTCCATTTTCATATTTCCATTGCGATTCCGCATTCCCATTTATCCGCATGTTGTGCATTCACAAGGAAATGAACATCGACTGCAAAAGCAGCAGCAGCAAAAAAAGTAGAGGATATTTCGAAAAGGAAAAACGCTGAGCAATGAGAGGAGCATTGTTATAGAAACAAAAAAGGGAAAACTAAAGAGAAAAAAAGCGGAGCACATGAGTGGAAAAAAAGGCGACTGCGGGAGCGGGAGGTTGAAGGATGGGGAAAACACTGAAATTAATTTCCGTTAATATGGGAGAGTGCAAACGTGTGTGTGTGTGTGTGTGTGTGCATGGCAATGTGTAAAGTTTCTGTTACGGAAGTAAAAATTTCTTAATTGCCATTTTAATTGAAGCCATCGAGTGAAAACCCAGAGAGAATGTCGAGAGATGCCTGCGAAATGGCATTAAATGAAATGGAATGCAATTTTTGCATCTAGTGGGAACCGAAAAAGGGAATTAAATGGTAACGGGAGTGGTGTTCTTTTTGTTCTTTTGATAAGTTAATTTGTTCAAAATTCCGAACTGTATTCAAACAGATCATTTTTAAATTGTTTGCTCGATCGAATCAATTAAAATTTAAACACGTGTGAAAACAAGAAAGGAGAAATTTCGTAGGATAAATAGGGTTGGAAACAGGGTTGAGAATGAAACAAAATAAAACGGAATGTGTGATAAAACCAAACACTATCCATTCTACGAAGCAGAGCAAATATAATGCAATAAAATCAATATAAATATATCTAAATCTTAAATCTAATACGTAACTAAAAATCTTTCCAACCCAAAAAGCACATTACACTCCACATTCGATTCCCTTCCCTCTGGGGATAGTCCATTTATATTTAATTTGCAATTGTTTTGGCAGAATAAAAATCTCGCATCGCATGTATGTAAATTCAATTTGATTACCAGAACAGAGCATAGAGAACGAACGCTATAGGAAGGAGCAGATGGGATATCCCACAGAGCCATAGGGGAATATCAGACAATCCATTAGATGTGGCAGCAGGCAGGAGCTTAATGCGTGGCTGATCAATTCAATGCCTCCAAAAAATAAATGATGTCCATGGCAACACGGACACGGACACGGACATAGAGGCAGGACCAGAACCACAGAGCGAGAGATATTCCACAATATTCATTCACATGGCCGTCGAACCAATTTGTGCTCATTGGGGAGCAAAATTCATGGCGCTAAGCATTTGAATTAGGGCCGCCACAGCCGCAGCGTGGAAACGCACACGGGGGCGAACAGCAACAAAAACAAAAGTAAAGCTAACAAACCAGAAAATCCGTGATTATTTATTAATTTGGCAAATTATTCATGCGACGCCGCGCCATCACAAATCTGTTTAGTTGGGTGTCGGGTTCTTCGATGGCAAGGGGACGGATGGATATACCCTGGAGTCATGCTCCCACTCCCACTCCCTTCCCCAACCCAAAAGGTGTAGAGAGGAGGGTGACGTCGGTTACAGTTTGTTACGTGGCTGCCCGGGACACGCTCTTCCTTGTTCAAGCATTGTCTGTGTGTGGTTAGTCCTTGCTCCCTTCCGCCTCCCTTCCTCACCCTGTGAGGGAGTTCGAGAAGTTGTTGCTAGTTTGTTGCATTGCAAATTTTGTAGTGGATACAGTGGGGCAAGAATAATTTAAATCTTATAGAAATGGCTTTGATGCAACAAAAAATTTGAAATATGAGTGCTGAAAACCCTCGGAAAAATGAATATAAGAAAAAATAAAATCAAAATAAATAGGAAAAACAGGGAAATGGGTGGATAAGCAAAGAAGCCAAAATGAAATTTTAAACTAAATTACCCTCACTCTTGCATCACTGTGCAATTTGGACATTTACAACAAACGACAATCGTTGGACGAACAAAGTTTCGTTCCCTTTTTTGTTGCTGCTGCTGCTGCTGCACTTGGGGTTGCGTGGGTCGCCTGCTCCCTGTGCGGCGCTGTGGGCGTGGAGCGTGGAGCGTGGAGCGTGGCCCTTGTCGCAGCTTTGGGGCACAAGTAACTTTCTGTTGCAGTGATTTATCATAAAGTTTTGCGACAAAACTAAATTTATTTACAGCCAAATCGACACAAAAGAAGAAAAGTGGGGGCAGGGTGGTAAAAGAGAAAATAGTGAAAATGTAAAAATTAATTTCATCATACATATACATAAATCGGAATAAATGTCCGCATAATATATCATTCGATCGAACATGGCACTCTATAATAGATGGATACATTTGTATCTGAAGTTTGTGCAATTTTTATTTAATGAAAAGTTTTAATTTTGTTCCATCTGCCACTGTAATTAATGGCAGTTGCAAGTGCTCAAATTGGCTGTGGCCACAACCCTATAGATATGATACTCGTATATGTACATACATATGTACATATCTAATAAAATCAGGCCATAATTAAGGAGATTTTCGAGTGGCCTTGTGAATGGATTTGCCATTTTGCGGCTGTTCTAAATAAATAGATCAAAAATATTGCGATTTCTCCACAAAATTCATAAACGAATGAACAAATACAAACGCACACGCACGGAATTATAATTCAATGTGTGTGAGTGTGTGATTTACAGTTATGAAATTTTACAAGCTAAAATTCCCATTTTACAGCCATGAAATTTGCATTCATTTTTATTTATTCAATAACAGATAAATAGGGGGGGGTTGGGAAATATATGAAAGAGAAAGGGATTTTCGCAGTCGTCTACAAAATGGCATTAATCTGCATTTTTTCACATAAATCAATAAACAGTCATTTTGGCAATTAAATTGTTGCATAGCAACCTCTCGATCCAACCATTATGCCTGCCCCTTTATAATGCCAGCACACCCTGCCACCCTGTTTACCATGCCACCATGCCTCACAATGCCTCATTGTTTTAGGGCCCAACAAAATGGCATAAATCAAAGTTAACAGCTGCAAGCGATAGCCATGGCTAAGAGGGTGGCTGGGAAATGGAGTGGCTAAGCAAATAACCGAAAACTAAAGTTTCACTCGACCAAAACTCATGTGTGTGTGTAAATTGTTTGTTTGTTTTAGTATGTGTGCTCCGTGTGTGTGTGTGTGTGTGTGTGTGTGTGCTGTTCTGTGGGTGTTTAGTTTGCATTTACATCAAATTATTTTGTTTGTCAGGCCTGCTGCCATGCCACGCCTCTTATTTGTCCTCTGCTTTTGGGTTTTGGTTAACAGCTTAAGTAGAAGGGAGGCAAGAAATGGGAGAGCAAGCAGAGCAGAGCAGATTTGTGTGGATTTTGCTTGATAATTCATTCCATAATTACCATTCCTCAGCTGTTGAGGAGCGTGTTCCCATTTCATTCAGTAATTTTTCTTAGTTTTATTTTATTATGGAAATAGATGATTTACATATATACCATTTTATATACCATTTACTTTTTAATTTTCTATTGAATATTCACACAATATTACACACGATTTTCTCTGTTTCCAATAACTCGTTCTATGTATTTAGCTCTTTCCACTCTCAAATTGTATCTTCCATGGTAGGTTACTTTATGTAGGCGCACACTCTGAGGGCATAACCCTTTTATGTTTCAATTTGAAGCAGTCCCCCACCAATCCCCACTCCCACCCAAACTCCTCTGCCAAACCACATGCCAGGACGGCAGCATTTCTCATGCAAATTGCAATTGGAACAGAGAACTTGAGAAACCATAAACCTATAAATCCTTCTATCTATCATCAAAGAAACTTCTGGAACCCTATCGTAAGACCATCCCCTTTAACCCTTTGGGGCCACTTCCTGTTTTGTCAACTGAAAAGTTTAACCATTGCATTTAGACAATTGCTGTGGATACATACATACATATACATATATGGGATTGCATACATATGTACATATATTACTATGTCCATATAAAACTAAAACTATATATTGCCTGTTTCGCACAAATCCTCCATGCTGGCTGCCCATAAATATATTTATGTATGTAGTGCAGACCCCTCATCCCTCTGGCTACCATTTATTTTCCTATGAAAACTTTTCAATTACATTCGCTGGGGGAGGGGGTAATTTCTAAACTTTTGTTGGAAGAAAAGAAAAGTCCAATAAGAAATATAAATCCCTGCGGCGCTTAAATCTATTTATGTCGCTGTATTGCAGTTCTTCTGCTGCTGCTGCTGCTGCTGCTGCTCTGGCCCCACTGGCCGTCTCATTTTCTATCCCTATCTCTCACTCCGCTGGACATGGGGCTCTGTGTCCGCTCTCTGTCCTCCGCTGTGGAAACTTGTGGCATGTGAATGGTGAGAAACAAGAGAAGTTTTCCTCTCTGTACTCCCAACTGCCTCTTGCTCCCCTTTTTTTTTGCTCCTTCCCACAATCATTTTCCATTCATTCTTAATACGGTTGTGCGTTCATATTTTTTAATTGGCTAACCAACACTGAAGAACAGCTCCCACACTGTCTCTCCCTCTACACTGCTTTAAGCGGATTTAAAAATGCAATCTGCCAATCGCTGCCACTCCTTGCACTCTTTTCCGTAGATGGGAAAGGGTTTCTGTTTTTTATGGCTGCGTAAATTGAATTTCGAGTGCATTTCGGATGCACAAAATTAATTGCCGGCGTGTTAACCTCGAAAATTTCTTGTGTGCACAAAAGCAACGGAAAATGCCACACTCAGACAGGAGTAACAGAGAGAGAAAACGAGAGAGATAGAGAGAGAGGGAGATGCATATAAAACATGGCGCTGCTGAAGCAAACTGCGCTGCCAACGCTGACGTGGACGTGGGACGCTGACTTGGGCGGCATTTCAGCTTGAGGCGCAGGCGTCGCATTTCTCTTTGTTTCGGAATGCAAGGAAAGAAAGAGAGTGAGTTTTAGAGTAAGAGAGTTTGAGTGCCACTCTCTTAAGATGCCGATTCGAAGAGCATACGAGAGGATTAAAATGATATTGAATGGTAATTCAATTAGGAATTTAATTTTTTAATTCAATTAAGGAAATACCAAATACTGAAGTACCTCTCGCACTCTATCTCTCTCTCTATCTCCGTCTCTCTCTTTTAATTTCAAAGCTGTTGAATTTTCGACTGTTTTTTTCTTTCTTTTTGGTTTGTTTACCAAAGATCAAGAGGAGCTGGTTTCATCTTTTCTAGCTATGAAAAAAATCCAATGGGCCACAATTTGTAATCGTAATTTTCATTTTCCATGCTCTTTTTATGGTATTAATATCTCTAAAAACTCTTTATATGTATTGGATTCTTTGCTATTATTGTTATTCCACTGCTTTTATGCAGTCTGCCTGTCTTTTCGAAGTGAAGGAAACTTAATTAAGAATAAGCAAACGCCACAAGAGCAAGAGCTATAAGGAATACCTCTCCAAAGATGGTGAGAATAGAGCAGGGGGAGGGGCCCGACCCTCTCCAGCTACATGACGACGCGCTTGGAATAACAAAAACGGAAATGAAAGTAATTTAAAGTGTTATTAAGTCGTGGGCTGTGGGATGTCTCTCCTCTCTCAGGGATGAAAGAAGGAGAGTAGTAGCAGTAGCAAAAAGGGAGTAGAGCACAAGAAGAATAGTGACTGACTAAGAATAGCTTGTGGCGGAAGTACCACACTGCCGCCTACTCCTCTTCCCTCTCTCTCTCTCTTTCTACGGGCCCCGTTGGGTCTCTTTTGGGTGTGTGTAAGTCATATGCAGTCATAACACAAGAAAACTTCTTCCCAAAAGAAACCAAAGACATCCCGAACTTTTATTTATATATATTTTTCCACTCATTTTCTATCAGTTTTTTCTTTTTTCTGTTCACTAAACTGTCAACTGTTGCAGGGTTTTTCTTGATATGAAAAATATTTCATTCTTTGAATACCATTTGTAGCGACTAAAAAGAAGAATAAAGAACTTCAGCGAACATCTTTTATGGCCGTAAAAAGTAACAAATCAACAGGCGAACCTTTTAAATATATTTCTATAGGGTTTTTCTGGGGAAAAAGGAAGTAAGGAAAATACAATTCAATGGGAAATAAAGAAATCAGAAATCTTTGCAGAACATGTATTTATTTTAATCATAAATATCAATTATGCATCCATATGTCATGGTAACATTTTTTCTAAACGTTAAAAAAAACCTGAGGCATCGTGCATATACATATGTACAGTAAGAGTACACTCTTACAGCGTTGCTTACCACCAAAGAAAAGTCTTGTAGGCTAATTTGTATATACTTTGAAGTTAATTTCTTTGTAAAATTCTTTGAAAACTTTTTTTTCAGAAAAAATACAACAAAAGTATCATCTTTTAGTTCCATTTCATGGCAGAAACACCATAAAATTAAATGTTTTTCTTTGAATTCTGCAACTTTTGAGATATTTTTCATGTAAAATATATCTTTATTCTGCATAACTTTTCACTTTAGTTGTTGTCTTACCCCTTTCGCTTGGTAACCCCCTCCCCATGCTGCTCCCCCATCATTATTGTGCCTACAATAAAGCAGTTTAAGTGCCGCGGCACAAGCAGTTTTTCGGTTCCCATAGATGACACTAAAATGGAACCCCAGGATTTCTCCCAATCGTTCCCATAAAGTGCGTGCACGCTTGGCATAAATAACCGAAAGCAGGAGGTAGTAGTGGTAAGGGGGTAGGGGAGAATGGAAAAGAACTTTGCGTTTTACGCATATGAGGAGGGAAAGTTTATGACTTTTGTCGTATAACTTAAACTACGTAGAATTCAATTAACTCGAAGCTTGCTACGAGTCCTTTACGGGGCTCTGGGCTCTGGGATCCTGTGTCCCTTCTCATGACTGACATCTTAAGCTCCTCTCCCCACCCCTTCTCGTATACACAACATGTGTGTGTCGTCTGAGTCCCTGGGCTTAATGAGCAGCAGCGCATTTGCCTGTCAGATTTCCTGTTTTTTTTTGTTTTTTTTTTGTTGTGGCTACTTAAGTTTTTCTTCAAAAATAAAATAATACTCTTCAAGAACCAGGAAAGTTTTTCCGCAACACAGATACACACATGTTGCCGGCAAAATATAGAAAGAAAAGTTGTACCCAAAAAATACAGCGGGTAGGAAAATGTGGAAAAGGAAACTGGAGTGTCATCCCTTGTCTGGCAGACAGCGCCAAAAAGTATGCAGCACGCATTTTAAACGTTTTTAATTTAATTCCAGTAAACCACCCAACATTCCTTCAGTCCCTTTCCCTCACACCCTTCCCCAACCCTCCACCTCCCCTCCATGGATTACCTCTAGAATGCGTGGGTAGATCCTTTGAATCCTCCTCGTCAGTCTCTTTCAGTTGTCATGCAATTCGTTTCACCTCTGGCCCCCTCCATCCAGGAAAATTTTCGCTCCTCTAGAATTTTTTCCCTTTGTCATTTCCGTCTGTTTTTCGGGTATTTATTTGCATTTATTTTTACGTATTTTGTTGTTGGTTTTGATTGATGGCTTTTGGCGCCCACATTCTGCGTTTGTCATTTATAAATAGAACATGGGACGGGAAACAGATGAATGAAATGTATTCCGCCATAGATATCGCATGGGATACGTGTGACATGGACTTTATTGGGTTCAGACTCAGGGGAAGGGCTGCTCGTTTTGGGCAAAAATTCACCCTTTTTATGAGCTCAAGAATTTGTCATTTCAGATTGGGAATGGAATATTAATTGGTACAAAAAATTAATATTTAAAACGAAAGGTAGAAAGAATGAACAAATGAAGGTGGGGCGCAAGAACGAAAGAGGAATGCAGAGTTAATGAAAAAATCGACTCCTTTGAGTGGTATAATGGAAGTATTTTTGTCATTACCGGGAAACAAAGTCAATTTTCGAGAGTGTCTTGCGAACTGCCAGTTCTCCCAACTCCCAACTTCGCATCAAGCTATCCACGCCCTTTAAACCTTTTTTTTTTCACTAATTCATGGTGTTCTTCTCCTCCTCCTTTTGTCTTCTATCTACTCTCCTCCAATTCTAGCCGCAAGAATTGTCAACAAAGTGGCCATTTTGTATGCTCGACCATGCCGCATGCCCCATGTGTGTGTGTCTTGTGTGTGTGTGCCACAATAATTAATTACAGCATTTCTCTCAATGGCGTCGACGACGACAACATCGTTGTTTGAATGCCGCTGTCCTTGCTCTCTTCCTTCTCTGCTTCTTGTTCTTCCAGAGTATTTAGAGGGTTTTATGGTATTGAGGAGATGCTTGTACCACACAAAGAAGGAGGAATCTTTGATCCCAAAAGAACCTCTTAGTATTCAAAGATATCTGGCAGAGCTTTATTTTAAGCTGTTTTTGGTCTAAGCACTACAAGAAAATCTGCAGTTTCAAATTCCATCAAAATCAAAATTAATGGGCACGATTGGATCTTCTAGGATATCTAAATATTCGTTTCCCTTTCTTTCTGGTGGTATTTGTTGCTGTTGTAATTGTTGTATCCTTGACATTTAGGAGAACAAAACGCTGCTGCTGCTGGCCCGCCTTCGTGCGAAATATTTCCTCGTTGCGCTCTGCTACCATTTCCATTTTCACTTGCCACGTTGCAACCGGAAGTGGGAAATTCTCAAGCAATGGAAAAGAGCGAGAGAAATGGGTGGAGAGGATGAGGAATCGAGCGGAGGTACACATGTTCAACAACAACAACAAAATGAAAAGCTAGAGGAGCTTCTCCCATGACTTTTGTGGTTGTTGAAGGATTCATTTGTTGATTGTAGCACTGAAACCACTCATGGAATGCCCCTCTCTTTGCACTCACTCTCTTTATCTTTCCCTCTCTCTTTATGTGCACCCTCTCTAGCACAGTGGAACGCATTTTCTTTTGGCTGACAATGTAAATTTGATTTTGCTAATTTGCCCCCCAAAACTAATTTGTGAATTTGTCTCCATTTCTCTCTGCGTATGTAGCTCCCTCCTTTTCCCACTCTTTCACTCTCTCTCTCTCTCTCTCTCTCTCTCTCTAATGCCTCTCCCACTCCCACTCTTTATCTCTTCTTTGGGCTCTCTATTAATGCCCTGCAGCTGTTGCTGATTGGTTTTTATTTTATTATTTGACATATGTTTTGGGAATAGTTTTCTTTTTTCCTTTGTCCGTATTGTTGGCTAATGATAACGACTGTGTTCGGGAGGGTGAGCAATGGGGAATGGTGGAGGACGATGGGCAGAAATTTTGGCCAACTTTTGTGGGTTTGATTTGCATGTTTTTCGCAGAAAGAGGAGCAGGAGGCATTCACCAGGGGGAAGACACAGCCTTAATTAGATTAAAATGGGTGACAAATGTGTGGCGTGTGGGAGTGTGACATTCTAGGAAGAGCAGCAGCAGCTGTTGTTGCTGTGACTAAACCGGAAATGATGGATGCGTTTTTCAAAGCCATGGAAAAAAAAATTGAAGTATTTTGTTGAAAAAAAAATGAGAAATAAGCTCTGGAACATAAGTGCTTGAAAACAGTTTTAATTATGATTTTTTATTTATATATTTTTCATATAATTGTGAACTGTTTTTGTAATAAAAAATAAGAAATGTAGAAATGGTTTTGTTCTTCATATTTAAGTCACCCAAAACAACGACACAATACTGAAAATCTTTGCACCGTTTATAACTCATAATTTTTCGAAAATTTTTAAATATATATTATGTTTATCTTTCGTTGAAATAGCTGCCATTCCCTTTTAAAATCGGTTTTTTTAAAACGTAACCTCTAAGAACCATCAATCAAACTGAAATACATCGTAAAAACCAATTTTATATGCACATCTCGGATAAAATAATTTCATTCCAAATAAAACCCTTTATGTAAATTATTTTTGATTTTCAACTGAAAATTCACACAAAATTGCAGAATTTTCGCTTGTAATTCTTGAGGGTAATCCATCAAAAAAATCTATTCATTGCTCTGCCAGATTATACCATCTATCAAAAAGAAAGCACCTGTTAACCCCTTAAAAAACAGCTGATGCTAAGGCAAATAGAAAGAAAACGATAGAAAAGTTGTGCGGGAAAAAATGTTAATTAGTGGGTGGCCCGTGGGCAGCCCACAGCCACAGCCCTAAGGCCCAAGCCCAAAGAATGACGCAAATGCTACCCACGCAGAGAGAGGAAAAAACGCACAGAGAAGACGAAAAAAGCAAGGAAGAAAAAAATGTATAAGAAAAAAAGGAGCGGAGAAAATGAAAGGAAAGTCAGGCAATGGACTGGCAACGCCCTCTGGCGGCCAAGTGTCGAACCGTTTATTAATTGACTGTCAGCCACATTTCCGGTGCACAAAAACAAAATGGAGAGAGGACAAAGTGAGGGGAGAACTGATCTCGATGACAGTTTGTAAGGAGGTATTTTTCTGCTCTGCTCCATTGCTCCTTTGCTGCATACTTTGAGGCGTCAAACCTATTGCTTTCTCCTCTTTCCTTTGCCTCTGGCCACCCTCTTTGCACCCCCCCCCCCCCTTCCCCTTTTTTGTGCTCCTTCCTGTGTGCGTGTGTCCTCGTCCTTTTTTCAATGACATTTTCATTGCCATTTGGCTTGGGGGATTGCGTTGGTTTTCGGTTTTTCTGGTTAGGGTGCTGCGAACAGGTTGCGTCCAGTCCCTGCCCCATCCAACCCCCGAACATCCCTCCCTCCCTCGCTCGCTCCGACCGAACGAACAGCAGCAACCGGCTTTCAATCATGGCGGACTCGTCTCTCGGACTCTTTTTAGCCGACTCCCTGGCATGGCCCTGTTCGGTTTTCAGTCAGCATCCGACAGCGTTTCGAACTGAATGTGCGTGCGGCTAAGCGGCAAAACAACAAATAAGAAATATAAAAACCCAGAGACCGATTGTAACTGTCTGTGTTCGTTCGTGTGTGCGTGTGTGTGTGTGGCGTATGCAACAGCTGTTCCCTCATTAAAGGAGCCTGCCAGCCTGTCCCATAACTGAGTGCGAAAATCCCATCGAAATTTGATTTGATTTCTCCGTCATTTTGCCCTTTGGCGTGACACTTGATTAAAAAAGTTTTGCATAAATTTTGATATCCAAAAAGGAAGCAGAACGAAAGAAAAAGGAAAAGCTTGTGTACTTTTGTACTTTGTTTCTGCGTTTTGCGTTTGGGTAAGTTTTTCCACGCTGCAGGCAACATATGGCCGCCTCGAGAGGCCACGCCTGTGCCCCGGCCGAGCCGCCCACTCGAATGTTTGTTGTGGAGTCCTGTCGTGGCAAAGGAGGGGGAAGCAACTGTCTCTGCTCTCTGTTCAGGTCGCTTTGTCAATATTGATTTTTGTGTGATTGTTATTTATTTTTCATCTTTCACAGCCCCCCACACTCACACACACACACACATACACACAAACATATTGGCGACACTTTCCAATGGGCAGGACACAGCTTTTCTTTCACTTGCAACAGAGATTTTCCGATATCTTTTTTCTTTTCTTTACTTTTTTTCTTTTCCTTTTTATCTGCTTTTGTGTGTCTGTGAAGTAGATCTTTGATGTTATTTAAAGCATCTCTGGCTGCTGCTTTCTGGCTTTTCTTTTCAGTTAACATATGATGGCCATATGTGTACGCGTATGTGTGTGTGTGTGTGTGTGTGTGTGTGCCAGCTGGACTTTTTCCCAGGTGAAGTGTACAAATTGTTGGCACAGACAGTTGGACAGGGTGATGCAGAGAGAAGAAACTGTGTGTGGATCTCAATTGAGAGATTAAATTGATTCTTGGCACAATATTGATTGAAAGTGATTTATATTTACAACATTTTCCACCACTTTTCACTGCAACAATGTTGACTTTTTATTCTCTGTTTATTTGTACTACCAGAAATGTATCCAATTTCGTTACAATTTTCGCTTTTCTCTTCCCATTTTAGGTAAGTCATCTTTACAACCCATGGAATTGCACTTTTGGGTAAGAGAATAGTACTAGGAAATAGAAACCACAAAATAATCAGCATATAATCAGCACGAAATGTAGTCATTAAAGGGTAGAAAAACACCCCCTGCCAATTCGAATTCCTCATTATATTTCCCTATTTTTGTATGCCCAACTTTTAATCTCATAAAAAAAGTTTAAGGTCAACAGAAATCATTAAAAAGTATACAAAAAGCGAAATAAAGACTCGTACATACACATTTTGTTTCATCTCGCCCCTCCCCAAACCACAAACCCCATTTTTGTCGAACCCTTAAAATAATGCAAATAAGCAAAAGGAAAGCGAATCCCAATCAAAGAAAAGGGAAGGGAAATGGAAATGGAAATGGGGAAAACCGCAGCAGAACAAAGTTCAAATGTGGCAACAGTTGTTGTGGCAAATACAATAACAATAAAAATTCTAAAAAAAAAAAAAAAAAGGGAAAGAGGAAAAACCACAAGTTTTCGTTTCCCCTTCCCGCACAATTTCTTCGCGAAAGGGGGAAAACTTTACTTACTTAAGGCTGAAGGAAAGAAAGAAAAATCGAAACAGCAAAACTCATGAAATTACTTTGCAAATAGTTGCACACAGTGCTTGCCACATGGCAGTGGCAGCAGCAGCAGAAGCAACAACAAATAATGAGCATTGAACGATAAAAACTCAATACGTTCACCCTGTGGGCGTGGCTCTAAAAGAAATATGCAAAAATTGGCCAACACCAAATTTGTAGAGTCGAAGCGTAGGGCGATTGTGGTGGTAAAGACGGGTTAATAGAAGGAGGTAGCAAGATGGGTAATCTTACAAAATATTTGGGCGCAGGGACAGATATGTGGGATGGAGATAGAGGGCTGCTGCCTGACGACAGCTGCGGGAAATGACAAGAAGAAAAGCCGACAAGTTGTAACCGCAAACCGTGCTAAGGAATGTCCCCTATCCTCTTTATCTTGTAGTCCCCCCAAAAGCCTCCTTTCCTTTAAAACCTCCCCAATAGAATTGTAGAGGAGAGGGGCAGAGAGGATGTGGTTTTTCGCAGCACTTTCGCAAACATTTTCAAGTGCAAACGACGCCAAACAAAATACCAAAAATAATTCGCAAGAATTCGCAGAATGATTAAGACAGTAGAAAAGGAAGGAGGAAAAAGGAAGAGAAGAAATAGGAAGGGGAAAAAGCAGATAGAGAAGACAAGTATGAGAATACATTGGATTTTCCGAATGAAGACAGTGGATGGAAACAAAAACAAATATTCTTCGAAATGGTGGGCGTGTAACAGCCGCAGGACTCTTCCTTAATCCATTCCTACCATTTCTTCCTCCACAAAACATGGAATTAATTATCGTCATAAAATTATGCACAGTATAATGGACACGCCCATCAGTAGCTTACCAACCTCACCACTTGTATGCTCACTTCTTTCCCTGCCCAAACACACAGTGGAGAGAATACAATTTGAGAAAAGTTTCGCCTTCGAGTGCGTAATAAATGTTAACGCAAATTGGATACCAGAAAGGGGTAGAAAATAGGAGGGGAGTGCAGAGAGGAAGAGACAGACTGGAGTGGGTGTGTGTGTGTGTGTGGGTGCCTGCTCCAAAGTGTGGCAACATCACTTAAGCTCCTCTTCTCTCTTTCTCAAAAAACTGTTGCCTAGACAAAATAATAGTTGTTAATAATAGTTGAAAAAGGGAGTTATTTTCCCAGACCCCAAGCCAAAGCAAAAGACAGAGCAGTGTCAAAGAGGTGGTGGAGGGGGGACACTGTAGAGTGGAGTGTGAAAGCAAGGAAAACTTTTAACAAAATGATGCACCCAAAGAGGATGTTGTTGCACCCTTGAAATGTCCAAATACGATAGAGTGAGAAAACTCTGGCATGGAAGCACTTCAACAGCAACAAAGTGGGCATTCCTCGTTGCGTTTATTGGAGGGGAAAGTGCTGAAGCGCTGAAAACAAAAGGGGAAACCTCTTTTTATTCATAGAAGGGCCACTGGAAATGTCTTTTGTCATTAATTAATATAAGGAAAAGCCTGAATAATATATTACTTCGAGGTTTAATGACTGTCAATTAAACAAGCACAAAGAAAACGTTTTCCAATAATATTTAATATTCTGTAACCTCATATACAGGCGGCATTCACTGTTTTTCCTTCTTCATGCCCTTTGTCGACACCGAAAATAAATGATAAACACAGAGTTGGTAAATATCGACATTTTCTTTGGCATTTTCAACGTAATTTTAGGAGACAAACTGAAAATTTTAAATCGAAATATCTTGAAGGAGGAGGTGCCGCAACTTTTTCTCAACGACACGACTCTTCTGCCAGTCGAATTTGCCTGTCTCCTTGGCATCTAATCAACTTGTCAAACAAGGAATTTTCTTTCTAATTTTCCAGCCACTCCATCTTCCTTCTTTTCTGTCTCTCTGCCTCTCTGTCTCCAGCTTCCTTCTGTCTTCTCTTCCAATCATCTGCTCCTCATTCCTTCACGTCTTCATTAACTTGTCCTCTAATAATTCACACGTATGCCACGTGGCATGCCCCGTGCCACGCTTTTTGTCTCTCTCTCTCTCTCTCTCTGCAAACACAAGTGAAAACTTTCATATTTTCTGCTGGTTTTATTTTTGCCTTAGAATTTCCACTGTTTTTAATGTTTATATCTATTTTAATTGCAAAATTCTTCTCCAAAAAACTTCACTTCTTCACAGAAGTCTCGTGTGTCCTTCTAGCTTTCGCCGCTCTGGAGTTTCGTCCTCATTTCCCCCTCTTTCTGGTTGTCTATGGTGAAGTTTTTCCTTTTGGCATAATTAAACTGCCATTTGGCACGTACGCGGACTTAATGATATTTACAACAAAAACAGCAGGAGCCAGGAGCGCAAAAAAAACTGCTGCTGCTGCTGCTGACACGTCGTCCTTTTTGGCGGAGTTCGGGTCCTGTCTGTCTGTGTCCGGGGGTTCCCGGCTTCCAGTGCGGGTCCTTGTCGCTGCTTTAGCTGTGTGTCTGTCACTCCTGTCCTGGACTCCTGTGTACAGGTCCTCCTCATGCTGCTGCTGCTCCGCTACACCAGTGTCTCCATTAGCAGCACGACACCTGCCACCTCTGCTCCCTGTTTTTTTTGGCTCCTCTCTCTGCCTAAACCTGTAGTAGGTTCATTTCTGTTTTTCATTTTCTGTGCCTCATTTGGTAGCTTCTCCATGCCGCTGCTCCTTCTCTAGCTTCTTCATCTCCTCCTGTATGCAACCCCATCCTCCTTTGGCTTCTGCCGAGTCTTCGTTTTGGGCTCAGTCTCACACGGTTTTCCACTGCTTATTTTCCTCCTCTGCTGCGTCTTTATTCGTTTCATCTTCGATTTCTACTTATTTTCTTCTTCTATTCTATTCGTTTTGTTCTTTTTGTTTAGGTTTCGTCTGCTGTGTTTCTTCTTGTCCTTATTCTTCTCCTAACATATGGACATGTTGCCTTGTCTGTCTCCTCCTTATTTTGATTCTTTTCCTATTTTCTTCCGTGAAAAATTAAGAAATTCTTGCAGCATAGTTGCTTCATGTGTGGACTGCAAACCTTTTCGTCTACTGCATCTCACTCTCTCTCTCGCTGTCTCTCTCCATCTCCCTCTCTTCTTTTTTTCTTTCACTCCACTACTTCCCCGAACTCCTTTTTTCCTGCACATATTTTTGCACATAAAAAGTAATATTCACGGTGCGTGCTCTTTGGGCAAAGTTTTCCCTAACTCTCCCTGTTTCACCTCTCTGCTGGCACTCTTGTTCCTTCTTTATTCTTGTGCGCCCTTCGCTCTTGCACACCTGCTCTCCTCTGTTTCCATACAGTTTTGTTTTCGGAGACGAAACTCCTCCTCCCGGAAGAACTGTAAGTTCAATCCAAAGTTTGTCTCCCATGTGTGTGTGTGTGTGTGTGTGTGTGTGAGTGTGTGAGTGTGTGGCACAGGTGTAAAAACAGCCTAAAGGAGAGACGGGAGAGACAGTGAAGAAAAAGAAGAAGGGCAGAGCAGAAAAGGAAGTTTGGATCCGCACACAGAATGGAATGGGGCATGCATACCCAGAGTTTGGCGGCAACTTTTTGGTGCTGCCCACCAGCATGTGTGTGGTACAGAGGGGAATAGGGGGTTGTAAGTGGTACTAAAAGCGCTTACTGCGGTCGTCTACTCCTTTCTGCCGAACACGATTTTTGAATTAATGCATAAAATGCAAGTTTTTCTTACACTCCTCGGCTGGTGCTACTCCTTCTTCGCCCCTAACCTTTCTGCTTCTCGATTTCGTACTGCTTTATATCCCTCTTCTTATTCTTCTTCTGTGGCATCTCTACTTCGTTTTTGGTGCATTTTGGGGTTTTAGGCCAAATGGAAATTTAATGTTTTCTGTGCATTGTTTTCCATGGTGCGATGTTGCCAGTGCTGGTGCAGTGTGAAAATCGCCTGCGGAACAGAAGTTGGAAATAAGTTGAATGTGAATTTTATGCCTCCAAGAAGAAGGAAGTTCTCAAGGGGGAAGGGGGAAGGAGAGTCCTCAGGCTATGGGCACCATGGGATTGACAAAAATTTGTGTTTAATTTTCATATAATATACCTCGAAATAAAACATTTTACAATCAATTCTTTGCAATTTCAAATGAAACTTTTGGATCCTTTCGATTCCTGAATATAAAATAGAGATCCCTAGAGATACAAATGGAGCTTTGTATCCAAAGCATATTTCAATCAAGTCTTTCTTCATTATACTCTAAAAATGGGATTCCCTTTGCGAAGAATAGAAAAAGAATAGAAATATTAACCAACTCCTCAGAGGTTGCTCGATTGTTTCTTCGCGTATTTTCTTCACCTCCCTAGAACTCCATTCCATATTTAATTCGAACTTCCATTGAAGACCCATTTCCATCCTCCACCCATCAATTTAGATCAATTTCAATTTCAATTTCTTTGCTTTCTCTCACTTTTCTCTCCATTTCTCTTACGAGTGAGTATCCTCGGGACATTTTTCATTTGCTGTTTGAGATGAAATTTTCCATATTTCTCAAGTCGTTGTGTCTGCCGTTGATGTTCTTTATCCTTTGGCACGTTGCTCACCCACACCACCCCACCCCCCATGGAACTCCTATCAACTTTCTTATACTTCTCTCTCTCTTTTTTGTTGCCATATTTTTCTTTCCACTTCAATTATCATTATAGTTGAGAATCAGCCGCCACCCCACCGCGCATCCTCTCAATCATTCGTCTCGTCTTCAATTTTCTCGATTCCCCAATCGATGGGGCACAGCTCTTTTCCTTTTCCCTTAACAGCGCGTTCGGAATATTCAAAACAAGCTCAAAAAGAGAGGAAAACTCGAGGAGAAATGAAGACATATTCAATTATGCCAGTTCCGGAAAATGTGCGCGGAAACTCTGCAGTGGAAAAGTGTGGGTGTCTGGTGGTGTGTGGGTGTGGGTGTGGGTGTGCGGGTGTGGGTGGAGTCTGGAGAGGTCAATGCTAAAGCGCACTTCATCAAACGAAGTGTCAACAAAGTTAAACGAGAAACTGCAGCAGCAGCAACAACAATAGCAACAATGGCAATACCCAAGGCACACGCAATTCTTTCTGGTGGTGTGGGGGTGTTAAACTCCCATTGCCACTCCCTAACCTAACCCCTCCTCTGGCTGCTGTTCGTGTGCAACAAAACATAATTCCCAAACAAATATGAATGTCAAACGTGACTGAAATGCAAAACGAAAAAGAACAGAACACCCCAAAAAAGAAAAAGTGATGAAAGAAGAGGCGAAAACATAGACGACTATTGCAACACCCTTTCAGAAGAGTTTTTCTGTATCAAAACAACAACAGTCAGGCGTCATGCAATAGAATAGTGTCACTCGGTTGCAGTTTCTGCATGGGTCTAAAGAATAATGAAAATTTCGTCACATAGATATGCAAATTGTCAAAAATAAATATGCATATATACAAAAATTAAGAACAATAATAAAATTAAATTTGATCTAAATTGATGGGCCAACGGATTATTAATGGAAATTCGAGGAAAATATCAAGGCGAACTTTCTTAGGAGAAGAAATCAAGTCTTTATTTGAGATTAAATTTGAGATTGAGGATTCCTTAGAGGGTTCCCTCCTGTGTCTGTGTCTGGCAAACTTCCGCTGAAAATTACAATACACATTTTCTGCCTGCATGGAAAAGAGTACACAAATTAAACAGAACAGAACAGAAAAGTGTGTTGGTTGCAAAAAATTTCAATTCTGCGTAGAATTGTTTGCGGAGGGGTTCAATTTCATTTTGCAGTTTTTTGCATTCCATTTTCTTAGTCACCGAATTGCATGCAACGCAACGATGCGTTTGTCCACCTCAAGAGTGGACACAGCATCATACCAACAACCATCTACCATCCCCTTCATCTACGATAAGGTTTCCATTATCCGATGGAATTCATTTATGCCACCGCACAGAGAGTGACGGGGTCTCCAAATCTGGGCTTCTGTTGCATCTTTCAACGGTTCTCAACACGTCTCTAAAGAAGAAGGAGGGACAGAATAGAGGCGGGAGACAAGAGAGAGATTCATTAATATTCTATGACTTTTGCGTGCGGGATTCATGAGCTCTACTTTTGTTGGTCTTTTCTCTAGGCTTTGGCCAACTTCTGGCTCGGCTGGCTCCCCTTTGCGGCTGGCAGGCAGAGGCAGGTTGTGTGTGTGTGGCATGAATTGTTAATATTTATGTGTGACACTATCAATCATCAATCTCTGTCCCCTTCGCTCCATTTAATGGAGGGAAGAGGCGGCCTGCCTGTCTGCCTGCCTGCCTATCCATCAATATTTGCATTTCTATCAATGTGGGCGGGGTCTTGTGCTCTGCCAAATTGGAGCAAGCTTTTTCGCCTGTCTTTTGGTCTTTTTGTTTTTGGAGGAATTTTTGTGTGTGTGTGGGGGATTTTATTATTTCTCTTTTGACAAATTGTTGGAATATCTGGCATGGCATGGCAGGGCAGAGGCTTGGGCAGGGGCAGGGGAAAGCTATCGTGTGTGAGGGTTATAAATGAACAGAAGAGAATTTCTTGAGAGATGCCAATTATGTTGCAAGGAAAGTCAAAAAGATTGCCATCAATAGATGGATGGATTAGAGATGGTCTGTGTGCGATGGATGGAAGTACTAAACAAAGATAGATAGATAGATAGATAGATGATATACACATATTTTAGATGGGGAAGAGAACAGAATTTATTGGAAAGATAGAGTGGAAAGGTATTCTGAACAAGGGATGGTAATGGAATAGGTAAAGAGAACCAATAAATGAAAATGGAAGGGATTTAAAGGATGGAGGGAAACCGAACATTATATTTATCGATATGTCCGAAGGTGTGTTTATAAAATAGATTGAAAACATAGAAATAAGATAAATAAAATAAAATGGAAGATTAAAATAAACTAAAATATCTCTAGAATATGGATGGATCCCACGAGGCTTAAACAATAATTTGTGGACCAAGACAGGTGTAAGGGTCTAAAATCGTTTGACAATCTGCCAGAAACTTTTGCACTTAACAGCTAATTCTGGGAAGAACTTTGTCAGCTACTTAAAACTAAACTCTTTTTGTTTTTTTCATCACTTGAATCTTTGACTCTCTGCTGTACCCTTTTTCCCTTCATTTGATTTTAGTCTCTCTTTCTACCCTTTTCCCGTTCCTTTGACTTTCTACCTTAATCCATCACTCATCTGCTCGCTGTATCTGTATCTTAAGACTCTTTTTCTCCGTGTGTTTTCTCTCTGTTTTCCTCCATCACTCATCATTTCTCTATCTCTATCTTTTTTGCAGGTAAGTTTCAAAGAATTTTGATTTGTTAAGCAAAAAGAAAAACCCAAGCCAAGCCAAAATAAAAGGTAAGGTAAGTGAAAAGCCTGACAAATCGCATCCCCAGGGGAATCGCACTGATTCCCGTGCCCCTCCTGCCTTAGGCCAAGTTTTTTTCTCCATGTTTCCTGCTCCACTAGCGCCTCCTGCTCTCTTTCACTCCCCATTTCTAGCCTCCTTTGTGCTTTGTCGTGCTGCAATTTGCTGTTTAATTATTCAACAAGGACTTTGTATCCTTTAACTGGAAGCTCTCTTTTTTCGCTCTTGTTTGGAAGAGGTGTGGCACCGGAAAAGCCAAAAGTTAAAGTCCGGACGGGAACGGGAACAGGGTTGGGAGGGGGCAGGGGGAAAAAGCTCAAATCACTTTGTTTGCCCTGCACTTAGGCAGAGCGGCGGCGGCAGCTCTCTGCCACACGGCTATAATCGGCTCAAAGTTAACTACAACGAGACGAAAAAAAAGGGGTCGAGCAGCGAGGGGAGTTGCCTCTTCTGCTGCTTCTGCTCCTCCGCCCACTTGTCGTACATTTTAATTGGCAATTTGGTGGGGCTGACAGGCAGCCAGGAAGGAGAGCCTGAAGGAGCAGGATCTAGAGCAGGAGCAGGAGCCGGAGCAGGACCAGGAAGCAGCTTCTGTGTAACACAATAAGCCGCGACATGTCCCCTCAACCAGAACCCAGAACCAAGAGGAGTGCGGAGCCTCTGCTCGCTTTCAACATGTGGCATAAACAAACAGTTGACTCCCTGTCTACCCTCCACAAACACACACATACACACACACACACACACACACTTGTATGTTTCTGTCTCTCCACCCACGCACATGGCTCCTCCTCTTGTTGTAAAGCGAAAATTGACACTTTTAACAAGTCGAAGGAAAAAATGTTCGCCTGTCGAGAGTTTAACCCGAAAAAAGGCAGCGGAAAAAGGCGCACAAAAATGAAAGGAAATACATGGGCAAGACAAGGAGGAAAAGCAGCGGGAAAAGTAAGGGAAAAGTGAGGAAAAATCAAGGGAAAGAAGTGTGAAAGAAAAACCCAGCAAAGGCCAACCAGCCAGCAGCGGAAGAGCGTAGCATTGGGAAAAAATCTCAAGCCAAAGTGACAGGCAGAGCAGTAGCACCAGCGGCTGCCGATTCTCTTCTGATTCGTTAAGTGGCATTCCTACCGTTAGTCAAAAGGCCAACGAAAACCCACGCAGATCCTATCAGGCAGAGCCGCCCATGGACATGGCCAATTTAAGCGTTGATAAACTTTCTTTTTTGTTTTGCCATGCCTCTGAGGGCCGTCGCTGGGGCTTGTTTAGAAATTATAAAAGTTGCGAAACAGAAAACAGAATCTCGTCTTTTTTTCGGGGTAAACCCTTTTCTCCGCACCAAAAACAGTTGCTGTCAGATGTAGCCTAGAGTTCGTGGAAAGGGGATAAAAAGAGACAATATGTCCTTGAGTGTATAACTATAGATTTTATAGATATTTAAATGAATAAAGTGAACTTGAGAGTACTCAAGAGTACTCTTAATTATAGAAAATATAGAATAGATTTAAAGCACATTTCTAGCCCTTAAATGTTGGACAGAAGAGCAGCAGCTTTGAGGGTAGAAATAGGGAAGGCAGATACTAGGGAAAGCCATCACTAGATAGAGGCTACAAGGAGAGAGGGGTTGTGGTAGCACATGAGTAGGAGGCGGGCACTCACTGGTCACACAGCGGATGTTCATAAATCATTTTTTGCTGCCACCATTCGCTGCTGCTGTTGCCGCTGCTGCCGTTCCTGTTCCTGCTGCTGCTGCTGCTGCTGCGACGCTTCTGTAATGTTTGCTCTGTGATCAAATTCAGATTTGCTGTCAACCGAAACTGGGCACCAGCCATGATAGCCCCTACCATGCCCCACGCCCTTGTGCATGCCTCAAGTTGCGCGTTATCCACACCCACTCAGGACACACACACCCTGTATCCGTATCCATATCGCCTACAGTTTCAGCGGTGGGGCGGGGAGGTATTACTTCTGTACTTCTAAAGGCAGAGAGAGAGAGAGAGAGAGGTGGTAATATATCGGTTTACATTGAATTACGCTTGACTGATGACTACCGTTTCAGATTCTACAACGACGCCCACTACTTACCCAATCGCCACCCACTTGCCGCACCCCCTACTCCCACACACACACACACATACAACACCCCTCTATCGTTCGTTCGTTCGTTGTCCTTCTCCCTTTTGTCCAGTGGGGAGAAGTCATGTGGAGATTGGAGCCACGACATTGGGGACACACACTTAATGTTCATTAAATTTATGAAAATTTCACAGAAATGATTTATGATACTTTTGGGGATTTAATCTCTCTTTCTCTCTCTCCCTCCAGTTTCTGTCCCTGGGTTTCCCCCGTCTCTCTTTGTGTGGAAAAGTGAATCATTTTAATGAGCTTTGAAGTCGATTGCGAGCTCAATTTAATGGGCATGGATTTCCATGCGAATTTCTCCAAGATTTTCCCTTAGATCAAAGCTTTTTTCTGATTAAATTAGTTACGCGGCGGCGAGGACGATTTTCATTTAGCATATGTGTGGGAAGAAAGCAATAAAGGAAAGAAAAAAGAAGGATCTAATAATAAAATGAATTTGGGAATGAAAATTGAGAGCATTTCCATAGGACTTTTATTTTGGGAATATTTTTTAAGAGGAGCTTTTTATTTTAATTTCCTCCACTAACAGCGAATAATTCTATAAGAATCTTACGAGTATCTATACAAATTTAATTATAAGAAATCATTTGGAACCTTTTTGTCGGGTCTTAAGCAATCGAAAATCTTTTTCTGATAGGAATAGGAAGCAGAATTCTTTATTTATAAAAAAACGTTTCCATAGAAACCCTGGAGTACACCTGAAATCTTTGAATTCATACGAGTATTCAACCTTCCCCCGCAAAACAGTTTACACTCCGTTTGAGGCTTTGGTTCGTCTACTCCTCCTCCTCCTGCTGCTGCTGCTGCTGCTGCTCCCCTGATGGATGATAACACCCTTCACAGTGGGATGAGCACGCACAGTTTTAACCTGAACATTGGAATCTGTCCATCCCCATCCCCATTCCCAACCCAACCCCTCCCCCACATAACCATTAAGATATCAATTTTATGCATGCCCACAGCTGGAACAGATCCCCGAACAGAACCAATTTTCCATCCACATATGTATGCATATATGTATGTATGTATAGAAATTATATACATATTACCGATTACATACAATTTATGTGCTTATGCAAGGGGGATAAGAGGGTGTGGGGGGGGGGGGGGACTGTCTAATTTACTCTGAGACATGATTTCAAATGTCAACCAATTGTTCAAGCCATGGCCCATGACCCACACTCTCCACAGCCACTGTCCAATGTCCAATGTCCATTATGGATGGATATCCATTAATGTTCATGTTTTCATGGCTATGTTTGTCATTAAAATGGACAACACGCACACACACGCACACAGGATACATATATGTACGTACATATGTACATATATATTAGAAGTGGATGGCTGGGAGCCATATTTCCGTTGTTATCGTGTTCTCGAGTGAGTGAAAAGTCAAGTCAAAATTCGCTTGAAGACAGGTTTTAGGGGGTGTGGGGGATTTCTGTTTCTCTGTTCAAATTTAGCTTCTGCTGATTTTAGTGGACGGGGGAGTGCGTGTTCGCTGCCGCTGCCGCTGCCTCTGCCAACCCTCTGCGTGCTGTCTGCCATTCCCTGGGATCACCGCTCTGCTGCCTCTGCTAACGTCTCTGTTAATGCACACATTTCATTGTCGCTGTCTCTGCTATGACTTCGTCTGCAGGTGCTGTCGCTTTTGCATCTCTGCTGCAGTTGCTGTC
Organism: Drosophila subsilvestris; assembly: GCA_035043285.1. Lineage (NCBI taxonomy): Eukaryota > Metazoa > Arthropoda > Insecta > Diptera > Drosophilidae > Drosophila > Drosophila subsilvestris. The sequence continues at coordinate 3,078,192 of JAWNNB010001724.1, read as the reverse complement.
GTTGCAGTTGCTTTTTCCACTGCATGGCTCTGCCACTGCTCTGTCTCTGCCGCTGGCTGTCTGCATGTTGTCGCTTTTAATATTGCTGCTGCTAAGTTTACGATCCTGTTCCAGTCGGCTATTCTACAGTATCTCCTCTCTCTCTTTTTGCTGAAGCTAAAGCTTTTGCTCACTCCGTCTCTCTGTTAAAGGAACAGGGTATAATCTTATAGGGTGCATGCATCGTACAACAGTTCACTCCTACAGGCACTGCTTCTACTATTGTTCGCTGTCTCTGAAACATACTGCTCTCTCGCTCTCCCTCCCTCTCTCTCGCTCTGCTGCTGCTGCTAATCTAATTTCCATCTCTCACATAACCTTGAAATTAGTTGGCAGTGTGTCCAGGTGGCAAGGTGAAAATGGCATAGCAAGGACACCGCAGACCCCTTTTCACATTCCACCAACCCTCCCTCCCCCTCACTTCTTGCCTGTCTTTGCAACCATCCTCTGCTCCTTGAGCACTGGTTGCCCCCTGGCCTCTCAAACGGATGCACTTAATGCAATTCCGTTTATTTCTTGGCAATTCTTGTATTTTATTCACATTTTACACACCCAAAACCCCCCTCGCAACGAGTAGTCAGAGGCGTAGTCCTTATGAACTATGGAATTTGTGAAATTTTATGAAACCTTTCCTATACCCCTATTGAAGAAGGATGCAAGCCACTGCCTCCACTACCAGCTATGCGGAATTTTCCGCTTTGCATATTTCCCTGAGACTTGACAAGAGTTTTCCCCCAACTCATTTATTTTTTGTTCTTCTATGTAAAAATTTGCGCCTAGACTTGGGATAACGAGATTATGATGGATACACATTCCTCTGGTTCTGCCCTCTGCTCCCGCCTCCATCTCCGTGGATGTGGGGCTTAGTGGTTGTCTAGAGGAAATGCTGGCTGGTAAAGCCTTTCGGATTGCCTTTTTAAATGTAAAGGATTACCACAGGATTGTCGGGAGGCAAGTTCAGAGTTCACAGATCTCTCACAGATCTCTGAACATCGCTATACCAACGCCTACAATTGTTGTATCCATAGTTTTCCACTAATTTCAGTAAATCTGTTAATATTTATCTGGAGTTCTTTCTCTCTCTCACACCCCAGCAACAATATAGATAAGCAAACGCCCACAAAAAAAATTAAACAGAATTTTTGTTTTGTTTTATTTTTGTAGTCCGTTTTTTTTTTTGTATAGCTCTCTGATATGGCTTATACTGGTAATGTATGTATATAATTCCATTTTTTGTTTAGTTTTTGGGGTTTATTTATAGCCAATCTCCAAAAGAATGACGTCAGTGGGAAGTATTAACCGAATACTGAACATGGAGGTTAGTTTTAGACAGAAATTTAATAGGAAAAATAGGTTTCAAGGGAAAGTGGGCAGATTAACCATTAAATAATGCGGTTCCTATCAGAAATGAATACAACAAATGATATTGGAATGGGAGGCCCATTCAAAAGAGTGCAACAATTGACGGTATCCTATGACTAGATCCTAACTAAGAGAAATCCAACTAATACTTATTGGCATTAATTAAATAAATATTTTTAAATTTTTCAATTATCCACCTAGACCCACTTTAGGGGATTTAGAAATCCCCAATTTAGAAAGAATTGAACTAATGGCGACTTTTGCTGGGTCATTAACAGTTAAAGCTTTTATCTTGTACTTCCACAAGCCTTCACACGCGCTCTCCCACTCCCTTGTGCTCACCCACACACTCCCCCGCTCGTGATGTCCCCCCTTTTTTTCGCACATGTTTACTTATTTATTTGGATACACATTTATATTTATTTCCTCTCTGCTGCGATAATTTCTGACGCTGCTTACTGCCCAGTGCCGCTCTGCCGCTTCTGGCGTTGACAACAACAATTGTCCAGCGGCGATTGACAGGCGACAATGCAATAAAACTGTTAGTTAGTGTGTGTTATGTTCGATGCGGGATGGGAGAGAGGTGTTAGTCCATGGTCTATTTAAATGAGGTGAGGTGTAGCTAGGGAGTGCTCTTCCCTTATAGTTCCCTTATATTGTGATAGTTTCGTTTGTTTGGGTCTGCGATGAAAGAGCAATAGGCGACTGGGGTAAGCCGGAATGTCTTACCTTTTATCACTACACCTTGCGGTGGATGGTCCAGCGCCAGAGAGAAATTGATGAGTCGCTGCCGGCAGCGCTGTCAACGTCACCGTAATAACTGGCGTGAGTAAACGCAATAGAAGAGTGTGAGCAGGGGTGTAGCAGAATGCTGAGCGGGTCGGGTGGAGAGAATGAGAGTGGTGCAGAGTAGTTAGACTGATAAGAAAAACGAATGTAATGTGTGTGTGTGTGTGTGGAGAATAGAAAGAATGACAGCGAAAAAAGCCACCAAATAATGAGCATTTAATTTCTTGTCGACCTGCAAGCGAATGGAAATGGAATGAAATGAGGCAAAAGGAACAAGATGCGATAAAATAAGAGAACGGGCACAAATGGCACAAAGAGAGAATGGGAATCGGAATCAGAATGGGAATGGATGATGATGGGATGAGATGATGGGGAGGATGGATAGCTGGGCAGAACCACGCGAGAGGAGAGAGCAACAGAGTATCAATCGTCCGTCCAGCAATAACAGTTGAACAAACAGTAAATGCTATTAGAAGAAGAAGACGTGCATAGCTGGAGCTATAGATGATGTAGAAGTGAAAGAGGAAGCACCAGCAGTAGGAGCAGACGAAGCTTGGCTGCTTGGGGCCAGCAGCCAGCATCACATTAGAGAGCTAGAGCTAGAGAGAGGAAGAGCAGCACCCACGAGGAGAGAGGGTGTTTTCTGCCGGCGTCGCTGCTATTACTGTAATCGCAACGCCGCTGATAATGTATTTTATATGCGTTCACATGTGTGCGGGTGTGTGTGTGTGAGTATATTCTTTTTCTTTTTTTTTGCCGCATTCACACCCCGCTGCGTCACCAGCATGAAAGTGCATGAGAAAGCAGAGAAGACTATCAGCAGAGCAGAGGAGAGCAAAGTCAAAGGCAGGCGGCAGCGGCAGCGGCAGAGGCAGAGGCAGAGAGATGCCGCAAGCCGATAAAAAGGCAGGCAAAGTCGCAATTTTCCACCGTACACCCCCATGCCCACACAGACTCTAACCATTGTGTGTGTGTGTGTGTTGCCTTTTCCATATGGGCGCATTTATACGCATTCATTTTCAATTGAAAATGCCCCTTCTTTTTTTCCCTCCCTCGTTCTTTCTCTTTCGTTTCATTTGTTTTGCTATTATCACGGTTGTTCTCCACACCACCCGCTCTCTTCGTTTTGCCCACATGTGAGGCGATTTTCTTTTGCCTTATGGGTGTTTCTGTTGTTTTTTTTTTATCAGCTGATATTTGCTGTACCGCCATCTCTCTCGCTCTTTCTCTAGTAAATAAATGTAAGCTCCATTGAAATTGCTTTCTCCCTTTCTTCGGCTTCTTTGTGCCTTCCCTTCTACTTAACCCCTTTTTTGTTTTGCATTTTATTGTTTCTAGAAGGTAATTCGATTGCTTTTGAGGCGATCGAAGATGGAGCAGCTCTAGGTCTGAAAAATCCTCCTATTCTACTTAATCCCGATTACACATTTCTCTGTACCTATTACGCATATCTTTCTCTTCTCACTTTCTTGCTGTGAGGAAGCCAATATAGAGACTTTCCACCTTCTACATCGTTCCATGCTTCTTTCTTGTCCTCTCCTTCTTCTTAACCCTGTTTCATTTTCATCGCAATTTCTGTTGCTTCTTTGGAAAGTAAGGTAAGATCTACGATTGGGTGAATCCGGTCATGATTCTACAATTACTAAGTGACGGAAAATCCTCCTCCTCTTCTTTTTCTACATAACTCGCCATCAATCAATCGATCAAATCAGTTTTTCTAAAAGTCAAAGTTACACTCGTCTCAAGTTATGGGGAATTCCAGTATTCGCATTTATCTACAACAGAAAACCGGTTTCCCGTTAAACAAAAAATAACTTCGTGAGTGAGCAAAATAATAATAAAAACAGAAAACTGTTCAAAATGTGGGTTACGATGGGGGGAAGCCAAGGAAGTGGAAGATTCATTCAACTCAAACAATAATTTCCTCCTCTTCTGCTTCATTCCGCACTCTGCCCTCCGCCTATTTATTTATCTTTATGAAGGTACTTTGAAGTTCGCCCGAAACAATAAATTGTGGAAAAATGATTTCAAATTCAAGGTGGACAGGTGCTGATGATGATGGTTGGCTTTCGTCTAGCAAGGGGTTTGCGGCTCTGTTCTGTCCCATTTTAATAGTTTTTCCACTCATCACTCTCCTTCTGCTTCTTATTTTTCTTTATTGTGACTTTTATGATTTATTTTTACGAGCTGCAACATTCACACGAACCAAAAACAAAACAAAAATCGGCTCAAAAGTCATCAAATCGAAACTAATACTCAAAGGGAAGGTTAGCTTTAAAGGCGAATCGAAGGTTCTCATACCCTTACAAATCAAGAGAATGTTTTAGTTCCTAAGGAAGCAATGTGTAGTGCAAGCATGTGTCGAAAATCGTAATACCCTTTGGGAACAAAGAGTATATCTATTAGAAGGAGGCTGTGCCAAGTCCACCAGCTGTTAAGAGTGAGCTGTGCTGTTAGGAGAATGGACCAATGCATTTACAGTGGACGAGTGCAGGGTATCTGCGACATAACAGACACCCCGCTACAGTGGATAGAGCAGTCAGCCGCAGCCAACAAATTTGTTTCTCACGGTGCTGCTGCTGACAAAGCGCCAAAAAAAAAACCACTTGTTCAAAAAAATACACATACACACATACGAGTATTTTTGGCATTTGCGATGTAGAAGAATAGTGAAAGGGGAATGTTGAGGGAGGGAGGAAGGGGACAAAGAGAGAGGCAAACATTAGCAAAATGAGCGCTTTACACGCGAGCAAGCGAACGAAACGAAAAATGTCGAACGTGTCCGTGCAACAAACAACAACAATTGATGAATGAAGTAATAATCGGCGCAATATGGTGGCTTTTTGTACCACTGTGCAAACTTTTTTCATTATTCTTCTTCTTGTTTTTTGGGTGGTGGCGCTCAGCGCCGGCAGAGGCTGACTCAACCCCAGACGTTGACGTCAACATCAGCGACAGAGGCAGCGCCAGGAGCAGCAGCACTCTCTCTCTCTCTCGGACTCTCTTTTGCATATTTTTTGTGTTGGAAAAATACACCCACGCCACACACATACAAAATTCCTTTTTCCGGTACAAAGAGAGTAAGGGTGTGGGCGATAGTCAGAGGGGAGAACGAGCTGGGGGCTGTGAGTTGAAGATAGTCACAGAAAGAGAGAGAGGGAGTGGGTCGGTCGGTCGGTCGGTTGGGTGGGCTGAGAGCGCCAAGCAGAGGAGTTCCGCTTGCCGGCGCTTTTTTCCATTACTATTTTCTCGCTCTCTCTCTCTCTCTCTCTGCTGTCGGCGCTGCCGCCCATTCATACATTTTAAGTCTCGGTCGCCGCCGGTGAGAGAGTGTAACTACTGCGCATGCATTCCGCTCCCAAAGCGTCGCTGCCCGGCCGACGCTGGCGCTGGCCACCGTTGCCGCTGATGGCCGCTGGCTGCTGGCGTTTTAGTTTGATTTTCATTTCTGTCGCGTTAGGTTCGCAGAGCTCTCGGAGTACCCCCAAACCCCCAGAAGCACACACACACAGTGACATACCGGCCGACTCTCTCTCTCTCTCTCTCTGTGCGAAGATCAGCTGCTGCTGCGAAGCTTAAGTTTTGTGCTCACAGCTCCCCTCTCGCAACTGTAAAAACTGTAGTCGTGTGGTTGTCTCTCTGTTTTTTCGCGTGTCACGTCCCCCCCGTCGTTCCACACTCGTGTCTCTGTCTACCGCAAGTGTTTGTGTGTGTGCGTGAGCTTAAAGCTGACGTTGCCGCTACCTCCGGTCTCACCGCAAATAAAAAAATTATAGCAAAAATTTATAAAATACTAAAAGATATAAAAATCTAGCTGAAAGAGAGTGAAATATTATCGTACGTGCGGTTTTTCGTTTGTTCCTCTTTGTGTCTCTCGCCGACTACCTCTCTTTGTGTGTTTTGTGTGCATAAAGAAAAAAATATATATATAAAAATAGCAATAGAAAGTTATTTAAAGCGATTGCAAAAAAGGAAAGAAAAAACAACGAACGAACGGCAAAATAGCGAGAAGCAGAAAGCAAAATAGTTAAAGCTTGTGCTCGCGCTCTCTCACTCTGTCGCTGACGTCGACGCCAAAGCCGCAGTCTCAGCCGAAGCCGCCGCTAGCGTCGCACTTGAAAACGTCGCAAAAGTTTGTAAACAGCCGAAAGCTTCCCCCAACCCCCCACTAGACATACACACATATGTATGTGTGTTTGTGAGTGCGTGCCTGAATAGAAAGAAGGAAGAAAGCAGAGAGAAAAACGTAAAGAATCAGCCGAGAAGCCGCCAGCGTCACTGCCGCCGACAGCGCAGCAGCTGTCAAGCATAAAGCAAAAGCAAAAGCTCGAGAAAAAACAAAGTAAATAAAAAGCATAATAATATTAATTTCGAAAATACTTGAACTCTGCGAAAATTCCTCCATTCCACTCTTTCCCAATTGCCTCGTGCCTGGGCCATAATTAATAACAAAAAGAAAAGGTATTCAAGTGTGTGTGTGTGTGCCGCTGTTGGGAATTGCTCTTTGTGTTGCTCTTTCGCATTGCGCCCACACACACACACACACACACCTCCTCCGCCCCCCCAAAATCATAAAGTTCAATGTCTGTTTGTTTGTTTCTTCCCAAACACCACACAAAAAGCAACAACAATACTCTTTCGTTTAAATAAAATTTATTTCACTCTGTCTCTCTCTCTCTCTCTCTCTGCGTGTATAATTAAATAAGCCGATACATCCCTCTCTCTTTCTCCCTTTCTCTGTCTATATTTCTGTGGGGGCTGTTTAGATTTTTGTAGAATTTTAAGATTAAAGGTTAGCAACTTTTTCTTTTGTGTTTTGCAAAAAAAAGTAAAGTGACAAATGCCAAATGTCAGAGAAAAAGAAGAAAACACACACACTAAAAAAAAAGAGCTTTAAAATTAAAGATTTGCGGTACTCATTCTCCAGACTGTCAGCGCCTAAACGCATTCTAGAGGGGAAACACATTATAGGTCATAGAATCATCAAACTTCAAAGCTTCAGGTCTCTAAATCAAAGCAGTTATGTGAGATATGTATATGTAGGTATGCTAGAGATATTCTTTATCCATCTAGCGTAAATCAGATTAAGATTCTATAAATATTATAGTCCGAAGAAGAGGAGAAAATATGCTTGTTCAATTAGATTGTTGTTGATTTAGCGAAATAATTCATCTTTTCAAGCAGAAACTTCCAAAAATAGATATTTAAAGCGCATATATAAGAATTATAAGGTATAGGGGTTGAGGGAAACTTTGAAAGGGCGAAATAACTTATGTTAATTTCAATTTTTGTATATTTTGATAGCAAATGTCAGACTTTTTAAACTTACAATGCTTTTTTCTGAAGATACCTCGAATGTTTTACTTGAAATTTTGGAAATTCCTGAACAATTTGATTGGTTCTTGGCAAATCTCAGCACAAATTACATTAAATCCTTTCAATTTTATTGTGAAATGCATTTATTCCGTTTATCTGTCACAGACAGCCTTAGGGGGCCTAGCCCCAGGGCATTTTCAATGAAATTAAAGGGCAGTGCCAGGCACGGCACAGAGCGAGACGATTCCCCCTTCCGTTCGTTTTTGTCTTGCGGTCAGCCCCCGGAGCGTCGTTGTGGGCAGACGGGGAATGTCCGATATGGGGGACAACGACGACGACGGCAACGACTGATTAGCTTTCTATCCCCTCCTCTCCTCTCCATTTCGCTGTGCCTTTCCCTCTACCACTTGAAGCGTGGTGAAGTCCAAGGTTAAGCCTTTATTTATTTGTGTGTGTGTGTGTGTGTGCGATAAAGAGGGCAACTTTATTTTTTAGACGCTCAACATTTTTGTGTGCACCCTTTTTCGGCTTCTTCCACTTCTTCTTTGTCTCGCCAAAAGCTACATGAAGAGGGGTTGGGTGTAGGGGGGCTTAAGGGAAGGTGTGCCTTCGTGTGAGTGTATGGGTGTGTGTGTGTGTGTGTGTGTGTGTGTTTGAGACGAGAAAATCAACCCTTGAAAATGGGCAACAATGAAATTTCTTAACGCACAAAAAAGGAGACGAGCTTCAAGACGGAAGAAACTTTCTCTTGCACAAGTTGCAGTCATTGCACCCCTCCTCGTGCCCACACTCTCTCTCTCTCTCAATCCCACTGTCTGTATCTATGTGTGTATGTGTGTGTGGCACGCCCCAAAACAAGACGGTGGCAGACAACATCGTTAACCTGCCCCCAGGGCACGTGGAGGATTACTTGCAGCACCCTCAAACACCCACACACCCTCTTTTCATCCATCCATCCGCACACTTTGTTCTTTGTTTCTGTAACAAAGTAAAAGTTGTAAAAAATATAGAAGAAAATGATAGGAAGGAGAGAAATAAGATGAAGATGAACGTGAGCTGAGCCACAGCCAGAGCCAGAGCACACAGAAACTGTGAACTCTCACCTCCGCAGCACATGTCCTGCGTCAGCGCGCTCATCTCCCCTTCAACCTCCTTTATCCGCCCTTCCATCTCTCAATCCTCCGTATCTGAGGCATGCCCGTCTCTGCTGCTGTTCCTTCTGCTGCGTTGGTTCCCGTCTCATCTTTATCTTTTCAACATTTTCGGCATTCTGCTGCTCCTGCTCCTGCTCCGACTGCTTCTCTTCTCTACCCTCCTGCCTCTTCTTGTTCTTTCTTCTCATCTGTTTTATGTCTCAGCCTCAGAATTTTTATGGTTTGTTGGCAATTTCGGGATTTACATATTCCCTTTGCCCTGCCATTCTCTTCTCTCCTGCGCTTTCTCTCTACCCTTATGCTGCCTTGGCTCCCCTCCCTTATATAGCCGCCTTCTAGAACGCTTTTCTTTCCACTTATCGCACGGCTCTGACTCTCTGGACTAAAGATTGGTAGCAAGCAGGGCAGGAGGGAGGAGAGGCTATCGGACAGGGCAATTTGTTAGCAAAAAGTTGCCGACTGCTGCCTCGCGGGGGTTGCTAACGGTACTTACTTGTGTGTGTGGCGTGAACTTTTTTCTACGTGCCACAAAACATGCAAATCCAACAAAATACAGACACAGCAAAAAAAAAACAATAAAAGAAAGAAAAACAAGGAAAAAAAAACAACCAAAATAAATTAAAAAAAAAAAAAAAAAAATTAAAAACGAACCATTATAAACAAGTAGGTATAATAATTCTCTGAAAGAACAAAAGCCAGAAATCCATTAAAACAAAAATATTTTCATAGCCTAAAGCCAAAAACAAGGATTATATTTTTTATTATTTATCTATCTATAGATCCAGCCACAAAAAAGGGTAAACAACAAAATCCGATTATAAGTAAAATTTGTAGAATTTTCTGATGGGGGGTTCGCCTTGAAATCGATGCCCACAAAATTGATTGAGACTTATCTCCCATATTTCCTTATAAAGAGAGGGAATTTCCTCGAATTAAAATGCCTTTTAAAAAGATATGTAATGGGTTGCTTCCACTCCACCTTATAGTTTTCCGTATTTTTCTTTATACTCCCATTGGTAGATGGATGGTGTGGGTGGTGGTTGGTCCCTATTTTTTCTTTCAAGGAAACACAATATTTTGTTTGATAATATTGAAAATGCTTTTAGGAAAAAATATCAAATTTAAGTTGTGAAAAAAATAAAATGTCTCAAGTGACCATTTTGTACCCGAATCCCCTTTCCCCTCCCCACCCCTTTCCCTTCACCATACGATTTCGTAATCTAATAAATTTTGAAATGAAAACATTGTGGTTTTCCCAGAATACACCGTCGGCACTTTCTACTTCCCCCAACTCCTACCGTTATCCTCTTGCCCTGCCCCTCTGCCACAGTTACTACGCAGAGCGGACTCTGATAAGAATATCGAGGGTTATCAGCGCCCACGAGCGATAACAGAGAGAAAAAGTGACTACGTTTTCTCTATCAGAAATTGCGGTACTCAAAAATTATGTCAACTGTTTGAAAAAACACGAGCTATAGATATACCCCCGCCCACTGCTGCACCTCTGCTTCTTCCCTCCCCATCCCACCTTTTGCTAGCGATCAAGTGAGGCAACTGAAAAACTTGTATAATGAAACATTCAGTTAAAATGAGTCAGCCAGCGACGACAGTACAGAAGGCAATGGAAGTCACATTTAAAGAGTGTGAATCGTGCTCTATGACTGTACTGCAACGATACAGAAGTGTTTAACCCTAGAGCGGTTTGAGAGGGTTAACAGGGAAAGAAAAATGAAGATTAGAGAATAAGAGAGGAAAGCAGGAAAGAATCTGCCAACAGGAAGATGTTAGTGCCTGAAAACAGGACACAACCAAAGGAAGAAGTTACACTTTAATGTGACTTATGGTTTAATCTGTATCTGTGGGTTAAGGTAAATAGAATTTAATCTTGACTTAGGGGGAACCCAGTTCCAGTAGCTTTCGGTGTCTATCTCTTATCTTCCTGGGTGGTTAAGAATGATGGAGTGAGTAAAAGACCCATAGATCATTTTCTTTAACCCACACAAAGGATTTTCCTTAAGGTTTCAGCTGGTTTTCTTTCTTTTTTAATACCCTGTTACTCTTGCATAATTTCTTTATTATACCCGTACTCAAAAAGAGTTAAGGGGTATACTGTATTTGTGGTAAAAGTGGATGTGTGTAACGCAGAGAAGGAAAATTTTCCGACCCCATAAAGTATATATATTCTTGATCAGTATCAATAGACGAGTCGATAGAGCCATGTCTGTCTGTCCGTCCGTCTGTCCGTCTGTCCGTCTGTCCGTCTCCCCCCATGAGCGCCTCGTTCTCAGAGACTATAAAAGCTAGAGCAACGAAATTTTTTTTCCAGACTCATGTGATATCACACTGTTACAAGTGTATTTCAAAATTTCGCCCCGCCCCTTTCCGCCTTCACAAAGGACGAAAATCTGTGGCATCCACAATTTTGAAGATACGATAAAACTAAAAACGCAGTATCGTAGAGAATGACCATATCTATCAGATTGCCGAATCTAAACCAGATCGGATCATTATTATAGCCAGAATAAAGAAATTAATTTTCAGTTGCTTCCCCCACCTCCTCTGGCGCTGCTGACGCTATTCATTCTCTGTCTCGCTCGCACACACTCTGCCCTGTGCAATGCGCGAGCAACCCCTAGCGGAGGAGATGTAGAATCTAAATGGTATATGTAGAATATTTGTTCTAGATGTATTATCTACATTTTACATGTAGATGTAGTTGACAAATGTAGCAAAAAATGTAAAATGTAAAATTAAAATTTTTTTTTTAATTTCAATCATAAGCTCATAAATTTATATACTGACTGAGTACGGGTATAAAAGTAGAGTCGCGTCCAGAAGCGACTCACACGTTCCTTCTCGTTTTATCTTTACCCATCTCCCTCTCCCTTTCTTTCTCTTTCTATCTTCCTACCCCTACCTTGCACCACCTTGCACTTATTGCAGCTTCATTCAAAAATGAGAATTTTGTTGCTCAATTTTTTATTTTTTCTTGTCTTCTCTTTTGGCCACAAATCTGTTGTCAGGTGCTTTTTATTGCTTTTTTCTTCTTCTGGCTTTCCGTCTCTCTCTTTCACACACTTCCCCTCTCTGCTTCTATCTCCCTCTTAAAGGTCAATTCGTTTGCGTTTGATTTTTGTGGGCTTTTACTGGGGGGGGGGGGGGGGTTGCTTTTGAAATGAGTCACATTTTCAATTCACACGCACACACAGATACACCGATACTCCCAAATACAAATACAAACACAGACTGTTGGTAGAGGGGGAGGGGTAGAGGTAGAGGCAGTGCTTCGTTAGATTAAGCTTCAGTTTGCTTTAGTTGTTAAATTTCATTGTTTCTGCGGCCCCACATCCTAGTCCAGTGCTGTGGTGTGTTGGGCAGTGTAATTAACGTAGGCGTTTTGTTTGCACTCCGCCGGCGACTGCTGCTCTGGGGACACATTTGTCCCGTGGCAACGGCATTTCTCTCTCTGTCTTTTTCTGGCTGTCTGTGGCTCCCCTCTCTCTGTCTCTGCCTCTCTGCCCTTCGCTTTTCCACTATCTCTGGCTCTGGGCCTGTGGCTCATGTGGCGTATGAGTGATAGAACATTTTCCATTAATCGCTCGCCCAGAAACAACAACAGCAACAGTCACAAGCCATAAGAGGAGACACAACACTGCAGCAGGTGCACCTTTAGGTAGCCCACCGCGGAATTTCAAAGGGTTATTCAGTTGCAGCAGGCGGACGCTTTGGAGGGTTAACAGTCGCAGCAGCCGTAGAAGCCAGGGTGGCGGATTTGCTTTTGTGGCGCCTCATCGTGTGGTTGATTTTGTAGAGGGGCCACCGGTTGGGGCCTCTGCCTTTTGAATGGGGTTTTGGTTTTCGGTTTGGGTAGTCCGTTTGGGGAGATGAAGTTGTTTTGCATTAAGCTAATTGTTAATGGATTGGAATTAGCAACCGCAGTGAAAGTTGCAGTTGCAGAAGGAATAGTTGCATCTGTGCATCTCTTAAATTCCTTTAGATAATCCCAGTGGATCCTCAGGGGATAGTTCTAGTTTTAGTGGCCTTTTTTCTCTTGGAGGCTTTCCGCCTCTTTAGTAAATATTCCCTCGAACTTTGCACTAACTAAAGATACAAAGGAGCGGCACTTCCGACACCACACATCACTCCCACTCACACCCATTATCCTTCCCCCATCTCAGAATTTGATAGAGTGACCAGAAAACCACTTAGAGAAATATAAAAAGAGAAGGAGATATGGCGAGTGAGAGAGAGAGAGGGTGGGGATGCCAGCATAAAATGTAGGCTTTGTGCTCGAAATGTTGGCTTTTAGCAGAAGTTTTCCTTTGCCATGGCACCCCTCCCCCTTCCTTTACACATATGGCTGGTTAGAGGGTTGGGGCTGAGGGAGGGGACCCACACTTACACTTCTTCACTTCCTGTCTGTCTGAGAGAAAGAGAGAGAAGGAAACACACTTAAGGGAGAAGAAGTGTCAAGAAATCGTCTTTGCTTTCTTTTTTGTCAGCTTGCAAATTAAATTTAAATACCCGCATGATTCTCACTCAAATGAAAGACAGAGAGAGAGAGAGAGAGAGAGAAAGGGATGAAGAGTGTTAGAGTAGAGGAGTGTGTCTGTTTCTGAAGAGTGAGGAGGCCACACTGTATCTTTTACTTAAGGGGCACAAAACGCGTGTGTTTTTTTGTATTTTGTCATCTTTTCGGTGTCTCTGTGTGTCTTTCTCTCTTTTTCTCTTTCTATCTGTATGTGATTGACACTTGTGTGTGAGTGAAGTGCTCTTCACTATTCTCTCTGTGTGTGTGTGTGTGTGTGTGTGTGTGTGTGTGTGTGCCCTCATCCATCTTCTAGGCCTTATTCTCCTCTCTCCTCTTCTCTTTTTCGCTCGTGTTTAAGTTAAGTGTTACTTCCGCTACACATACACTGCCATACACACTCACACACGCATTCACATTCCCACTCGCAGAGATTCAAAGTATTCATTGTGTCGAGACTTGTTTCATTCATTATTTATGGATGGAGAGACAGCGAAGAGAGTCGTGCGAAGAGGAGAAGAGTGGAGACAGAGAAGCCTAACAGAGAAGAGAGTGGGGTGGTGGGGAGTTATATGCATATATAGAGTGTTTGTTGTCATTCTTCTCTCATTGTATCGTCGGCTTTAGGCTTCAGACTTCAGGCTTAATTAAATTTAAATGCGGCGGCATATTTGTGTTTAATTGTGTGACAGAGAGAGGAAGGGGATTGTACAATGTGGTGAGGGAAGTGAAAGAAAGTGTAATGTGTGAAGAGGAAGAGGAGATCCATTTGACCATTCTTTTGACACTCGCTTCCGATCACGTTCTTTGGCAATATTTTATACCAATGTACATATATGTCCGATATGATTTATTATTTGCAATTGCCATTGCATTTGTTCCCTTTTCTCTTTCCTTTACTTTTGCACCACCTTTTCCCTTCGTTTTTCTTCTCTTTCACCCCCATGTTTCCCCACTATTTTTCTGTTCCTTAAAGGGACGAACCTTTTACCTTCTGTTTTCCCTCCCACTCGATAACTTTTTCTGCACGTTTTCCCATAAATTACTCGTATTTTCTGCCCCAAGTGCAGAAATATGTTTCCTCTCTTTATATCTTTCCCCCTCTGTACATCGTGCCCCCACTTTCAGCGATTAGTGGTCAGTGCCACTAATGTGGCAATGTGTATAAATATCATGCCTCATATATCAGGCAATAGTCATCCGCAATTCTATACATTATATTGTGACCTATGAATGTCTTATGACTTTTAGATTTGACTCTACACTCAGAAGTTGGTTAAATATGGTTTTTGAATGCATTTCCTACCAAATTATAGAGGAAATGTCTCGTCTCTTTTGTTCAGTCATACAAACGTTATCTTTTCCTATCCCAAGAAACTGAAAAATTTTTGTATCAAATTCAAGCCAATTCTTAGAAATATAGCAAGTAAATTTTAAAAAATATGTCACATCCCTTAGGAGCTATGTATGTATAAAAAACATCTACGGGTAATTCCGATTAAAAGATATCACAAACTAAATTCTAAGTAACTCTTAAGCGTTTATCTTCGTTTATTTTTGTAACATTTTCTCATGAATATTCTTGGAATATTTCGCATTGAATTTCAATGAAATTTCATCTTAAATTATATGTATTATATTCATATTCTTGGGCTTGGGTACTGGGAAACTCCTTAACCCGAAAGAAAGCCCACCGGAATATTCAGAAAACCGTCTCGTTTTCATTTTTCAAGTGTCATTTCTGAGGGAATTTTCATTGTCCCTCTACTTATTTCTTACTGCTTCTGTTGTGGAGTTTTACCATTTCCATTTCCATGCTGCTGTTTTCTTGGTTCCTCTTTTCTGGAGCTTTCCCCTTGTATCCCCCATCCTCGTTCCGTCTATTTCGTCTGTTGTGGACAGTTTTCAATTGAATTACCATTTGATTGACATTTCCCAACTAATTTGGTCAATATTATACCTTACCTCTAACCCCCATCCCTTCCCACTATGCTCCCTTTTTAATCTTCATTTGGGGCCGAGCAGGCAGCTGCCATTACCAATTTGTGCAGATGCCAATCAGAGGGGGGGTGTAAACCTTTCTGCAGAAATGGGAGGCCTTCTGGGAAAGGGTCACAGAAATTGACAGGAGCAATTATGAAGTAATGAAATAGAGAGGGGGGAATGTTGCTGGATTGATATAACACCTGACAACAGATTCCGGCCCCTGCCTCCTTGAAGTGCCCCTAATGCATTTCCGAGTGCCCCGATTACAAGATGCCTCCCCATTTCTAATGAACTTTTTGCTACTCAAAATGAACTTTGGCCTTAGATTAGAAAATTTACATTGAAATTGATGGAAAAACATCATAAACACATAAACAGTTCTCCCTGCGCCCTCTGGGAAGAGGTAGCGTGCCACAGCAGCAGCAGAACTCATCATCAGCTTTCTCTCTCTATCTCTATTAATATTCCATTTCCGTGCTAAAAGCTTCAATTAAAATCTTATTTACTTGCATTTTACCTCAGGGGGAAATGCTCTTTCGGGAGAAAAGGTGGTAGGTAGGATCCTACGGAGGGGAAAAGGAGATGGGGGATGGACAAAAAGCAACAACTACAATCCCTCTCGCTCAATCGTACATGGAATTAATGCTTGAATGTATTCCGCCAACAGCCGGAACAGAACAGAGAAACGCTTGGGGAAAGAGAGAGAGAAAAAGAGACAAAGACCTGGAGACGACCGACTAAGGCACCAGACAAGGCGGAGTCCGGCTACACCGCACTTAACCCCCCCTGATTCTGTTACGTTCTGGTTTTCATTCCCTTACCTTAACATCTCTTTCTGCCTCTGTATGTCTACTGGTCAGCTCTCCCCCTTTCCCCGCGTATATCCCGTTGTACATTTTGTCTGCTTTTGCCACCGGACGACCGACGACTAATCGCGCTAAAATTCTTTTAGTGTTTCATTTAGCGATAAATTTCACTCTTTTGTAGTTCCCTCTCTCTCTATCTCTATCTCTATCTCTCTACCTGGACACAGCTGTGTCGTTCCGCTCTGCCATTTTAACCGATAATTTCGAGTGTTATTTCTGGGAAATATTTCAGAGTATTCCAAAAGATATTTAATAAAAGCCTGCTGCTGCCTGCCATTAGTGCAAACCTTTCTAAACGCAAAATTTTAAAAGATTTGATAGAGTGATTCATGTGTTTCGAATGATTGTGTATGTTGTGAATGATATTCGTTGGTCAAGTGACTCGATAGGGCACCCACTTATCGTCTATCATTCACTCGAAACGGGGCTCTGTGTGGGGGGCGTTAGCTGCGTAGACAAAACAGGTCGTCAGGTAATGACATTATGAAACGAAGAACCAAATACTAATTTTAAGGAGAATCGTGATATATTTGTGGCAATGCTTTTATATATAAATTATCATGGTTATAACTTAATACTTTATTGCCTTTCTTCTCTTCCCTTTCTGCTCATTTTTCTCATTGTTTTTCCCTATTTTCATTGACTATTTTGTCTCTTTGGTGCTGCTGCATATCCCACATATGCTCTTCCTTCATCTCTCTCTCCTTTTCTACTTCCCACCGCTCACACACACACTCTCTCTCTCTCTCTCTCTTTATCTCAATTAAATTATGTTCTTTAAATTAATAAAATTATTGAATTTTATTGAGCCACCAAGTCGCCAAGTGGCCCCCAAGCCTAAGTCGCGCGAGTCTCCAAATTTGTGACTACTTTCCATATTGCGCCCACACATCTCCCTACTAGCATTCAAGCAAACACCCACCCACTGGAAATATCACTGATGCGGCAGGGGCTGTTGCTGTATTTGTAACTGTATTCTATATCTGTTGCTGCTGCTGCTCATGTGAGAGTATCTGGCGGTGACATGAGATTTCAACTGTGAACCGGCGACCAGTGCGGCATGCTCTCGGATTACAAGTCTCTTCTCCCCTCACTGTTGCTGCCACATTTCAATATCAGACATGACTTTTCCTATCTGTCATATACTTACTTTTATGCCCGTACGTGTAGTATCTGTATCTGTGGGTATCTGTGTGAAGCAACAAAATGTTGTTTGCGGTTAAGTAGGGGATTGTGCAACTTTTTGTCGTTGTTGAAGGTGCCCCACAGTGGGGAGGAATGACGGAATGATGGAATTTCTAGGGTATTCAACATTTGTGGGCAGATTGCCTTATGTACTTTTCTTAGCTTGTGAAAGAAAATAATGGAAATTCTCATAAAATATTAAAAAAAATATTTTAATCTAAGTCGTTAAGCCTAATTTAGATATTTCATCTAAACAATATAATACCAAAACAAAATAAACGATTTCTAAGCAATTTTCTTGAAGTTTTTCCCCAAGAAACCTATCACTTGGGTCTCGGCAGAGTCTTCTTTAATCTTGTGGCAATTGTTTAGATAATTTATCTCTGCTGTTGGTTAGCCCTTCCTCTCGCTCTTCTCTCTACTCTTTGTTTGCTGCCCCTCTCTCATCATCATAGCACGTGCTCATTCCGTCAACGAATTCCAGATAAAACCCCAAAAAAATAATATAATAGAAAAAACCCAACAGCAAACCCGCTCTCAACTTTTGCCGAATCACGTAGAACAAACAGAGAAACGGGGAACCTTTTTGCTTGATTGGAAGTGGAAGTATTTTGCAATCACAGAGGCAGATGGAGAGGCCCTCCGAAGAGAGGAATCGCTCTGTGTTTTGATTAAATTTCTCGCTCTCTCTCATAAATTATGTAAATTTGTATATAGAAAAAAAGGCTTAGATATACATAGGTACATAAAATATTGTCAACAGTATTGTTTCCTCTTGTTTTTCGGCGCAAATGTTTTTATATTTTTATTATACAAAAATAATATGCCAAACAATGCGAAATTCGTTTTATAAATAAAACAAAGTGCAAGGCAATACAGATTCACGATTCGTGTCGTCGGAAATGTGCAAAGAAAAGCAGAAAATCGCCATGAAAATGTGCGCAAAATTGAGTCAGAAAAAAAACAAGGGAAATCCAACCTCTGGTTAAACATTATACAGTTAATGTTAAATCAATCATGTGGCATGGCAGCAGCAACGATAATAAAAACCGAAATTAAATAAACGCAATACAAAGAGAAAATCAATCAAATATAGTATGAAACAAAAAAATATGAAAATAATCTGCAGAATTTGTAGCCGCAAAATGAAACAGAAAAGTGAAAACTAAAATTGGCTGAAAAATGGCATCGAATTTTATTAAATATTCTCCTCATTTATTTTTAAATGAAAATGAACTTGAATTTCGATCAAATGAGTCCCCCATAATATATGGGGTCGCTAGAAATTGCATTGGGGATGGGGGATTAGAAATATTCTTGGAAATAGATTTATAAATTCATTCCCATGATAAGATTTCGAAACCTAACAATCATTGCAATCATACAACCATTTGGCTCTGTTTTCGTTATCAATCATGATGAAACCGTAAAAGTCTGGCAAACAAAGAGTTATTAGAGCCTGCATTTCCCATTGAAGGTCAGAGGATGAATGAACTTTTTCGCTACGAAATGGAAACAAAGGCGAATTGTAAATGTCTTTAAACCTGTAAAATCTCGTAGGTGTAGATGATAAAGAGAACAGAATGGGGAGAGCGGAAACCTCTTCTGACCATCGATTGAGTGCCTGCAATTATTTCAGCTTTTTGTGGGCGGCTAAATATTTCATAAATTTTTGCTTCGTTTTCCTCTTATTTTTTTGGTTGGTGAACAAAATTCCACCTGCCACAGCAGCAGACGATACGAAAATTCCTGGAAATTCTCTCTTCCTCTCTCTCGCTGGCTGGCATTGGCATGTCATGGCCTCTGAACCCCTAGAACCCCTGACTTTTGCCACCTGCCACCTCTGCAGCATGACTTGCGTCAATTATTGGGTGGGGAATTGTATTCTGCCACCTCTCGGATGGGATAACGGTTAACATTTCCTCCTATCTCTTTGGCATTCGCATGAATATTCATCCATCTATCGTATCTTTCAGTTTCGTGTCAGCTTTCCTCCTTCTCGTTCTCCGCCTTTCTCCTGCTACGAATTTAATTTATATAAGTCACGTGAGAGGAATTTTTATGTGGGCTTTCCTTCCACCCTTGCAATCAGATGGAAAATTTTGGGAATAAGGTCCCTCCCCTCCCCTCATCCGCTGCTTTGCCTTTTGCTCTTTGATTTGATGACTTTTCACCCTCGCCCCACAAAAAAAGGGGGAAGTGTTCTTTGGAACTGGAAGAGAAGCGGTCCTCCGGCGTTAAGCAGTCACGAACATGGCTCCCTCCAATGATGGTTGTCCGTCCAGGCTTTTAAGCCACATTCCTTTCCTCTGGTTAACCAAATTTGACGGACGGATTTAAGCCTTGAAGTACTTGGACAAATGCGCTTAATAAATGTCACTAAATCTTTTGATGGAGTGGATTTCTGAGACTGATTTACTGACTGGGAAATATTACTCGTATTATGAGTGCACTGTCCCCCCACCCTCAAGAGAGAGACGAGAAAGAAAAGACTTAAATGAATTATATTTTATATGTGGCTGTGGCTCTGGCGACATCCATAAATCATACCCAAAGTCCATTTGTATTTCGCACTTCTGTTTCTGGCGGCGGCACGTGACTCGACGTGACGGCCCGCGAGAGACCGGTTGGCGGTTGGAAATGGATCACAATCACACCTTGAGGTTTTCAGGTTCCCAATTTTTTGAATTTTGATTTCTCTTTTGATTTGGATTTTTTGTTTTTTATTAACAGTGAAAACGGGTTGGAAGGGTATAAACTGCATTTAGAATGTTAAAGGAAATATAGAAACAAATAAGAGTGTGTTAGAGTGTGTGGTCCCCATCTAAAGTATTTAGATCGAAGCCTTGTAGCCATCCTCTATAATGAGGTCTTACTGTACTTGCGCTGTATCTGTGATTTGCTTCAATCTTACGATGAATGGAAATTTATTGTGAAATTCTATTGATATTCCCTTGGGGCTTTTTTCACAAAGATTTTCACTCATTCCATTCTGCCCTCTCTTTCTTTACCTGACTCTACACTTGACCCCTTTTAAGTGGAAAATTTTAGGGGCATTAGACCGAACAACAGACAGGCAAATAAATGCCCCCCACCCAACTGTCGTCTGTCAATCTTCATAATCGATATCTGAAAAAGACATCAGAGAGCCCATCGTCAGACCCCTCCTCAGACCCATATCAAAATAGTTTGTGCCAATACCTTTATATGGGCTTTAGCCCCTGCCTAAACATTTCCCATGGCTCTGCCTCTTCCTGAAGCTTTACCCTTGCTCTGTCCATCTCCATTCCACTCTCCACTAACCATTAAGCTCTCTTTTATGCCTCCTGAAACCCCACCTGCCATCATAACCAGTGAACATTTGTCTAATCTCCTAAAAAAAATATAAAAAAAGGAGGGGAGAGAGTGCAGAACCAAACGAAATGGCGGGCCATAGGTTTTGAGGACATTAAGAATTGCGTGTTCCTCCGCCATCGTCATCGAAGACGACATCGTTTCTTGTTTTTTCGTCCTGCCATCTGTCCTTTCTTTGTGGCTCCCTCCTTTTCGTCCTTGACTATTCTTTATCCTCTATCCCCTTCTCCTGCTTTCGTCCTACCATTTGGCTGCGAGGCAATCAAAAAGTTGCGCTTATGCCATTAAAATGGTATTTTTAGTTTTTTGTTTCGCTTTCGGGGGTTTCTTCTTCACCTGACTCCTCCCTCCTTCTGCTGCTCTTGTTTGGAGCTTGTACGAGTACCTCCATATCTGTCCTTTGCTGCTGTCTCGTGGCAATGCAATAAATAAGTAAACAAATTAAATGTGCATAAATAATCGTCCGAAGAGAGGGGTTAACACATCCAAAAAACTATCATCGTGTGCTAATGTGTGCTGCTTATACGAGTACGAGTAGTAAATGAAAGAGGAGGCAGACACAAGAGGGGAACCGGAGTAGGAGCAATGGAACAACTGGCCAAAGTCTCAGGGCAAACGTGTGTGGCCACACACAAAAAGCGGAAGAGAATTATAAAAGGCAGCCATGAAAGAACAAAAGACAAGAAATTGATAGAAGAGAAAGGGAATGAGAAAAAAACAAAATAATTAATAGATGAGATGGAGAGAGAATGAACGACAGACAACTTTCGAATTTGCGCGCAGAAATTCGCAGTGTTAAATTTTTGCAAATGACGCAATTTTTTTTTGCAAACAAAAATAATCACAAAAAACCACCAAAAAAAAAAAAAAAAGCGAGCGAATAGCAACCATAAAAAAGCAAAGCCAAAGGGAACCGGGGGAAAATTAAATAAAATGCAAAAAAAAAAAAAAAAACGGCAGCCAACTTGTCGTTTGGCCGATTTTGTCGTGACACACATAAAAAAAGAAATATATAGTAGTGGTATCTGTAGTTTGTGGTTTAGCTGTGTATGTGCGTGAATGTGTGTGTCTGTGTATCTGTCTGGGGGTTTCATGTGTAGTTTATGCGCTGATTTGCCGGTTCGTTGTCCGTCGTTCCGTTGGTTGCTGTGCGCATAAAATTATTAGAACGATATAATTTCATTATCAGACAGAGAGGCACACAGGCCACAAAGTGAAACAGCCACAGGGGCACAGAGGAACAGAGACATAGAGTCACAGAGGCAAAGACAGCGACAGAGGCAACCGAATGCTAAGAATGCGCGGAAAGTTCATTGGCACACAACAGGGCGTATGAGTGTTTTTTTCTTCTTCTTTCTTTCTTCTCGTGTGTTTTTTTCGCTGACTTTGCGAACAACAATAACAGAAAAATAAAAGACTTGCAATTTACTGGAGGAATTTATTATTTAATTATGTTTTTGCATGCGCCCAGACAGAGAGAATTTCCTTTGTAGAGAAGGTTAAACTGTACTTAAAATGTATTGGAAGAGGTGATTAACGGGGATGTCACCTTTGGTGTACAGTGCAGAGGGAGAGTAAGTCTGAATTCTGCTTGCTGATTGCGTGAATGCAAATAAATCCGCAAAAAATTAAATTGCGCTCTCCAACTGAGTAGCATCCCTCCCCGCCAATTTCTCTTTACTGACTTAAAGGAAAAACCTGTCTGCATGTACATATATTCATTCTCCTCCCAATCGAATGAGTGAACGAACCGACTGAAAACTCATTTGAAAATCTCATTTTTATTCAAGTGCATTCAGTTGCAATGCAAACTAAATTGAATTACAAATTTAAATGCTTATTCCACTGTTTTTTTTCTTCTGCTTTCTGTCTGCAACTTAAATTTGACCCACAAATTGCCGCAACAGCCACTAGCTGACATGGGCATCGACCATTGAGAATGTTTTTGATTGTTTAAATCTTTTTTCTAGATCAATTAGAGAGCAGAGCTAGCAGCGGTGCCGCCTCCCTCTAGCACCCTACCACTCCGTGGAGCTGAGCTGGGCTGGGCATGCAAATGGATTTGTGGTTGGGTGCAAAAGTTTGCCAAAAAAAATAGAACGCACCCTTAACCCCTTTTGCTGAGAGAGAGCGAAATGTTTCGCTTGATTTTCGGTTTTGCATTTTACGGGAATTTCCCCCGAGTTGAACTTTTTCTATGGTTTTTCTCTGCCTTTCTTCTACTTTTCACACGTTTCCCCGCCTCTCCCCTGGGTATGCATATTTCAGCGTTTTCGCTCGAATAAAATAATACTTTTTGGCAAATTTTCAAAAATGTATCTCAATGGAAGCAGAGGAATGAGCAAGGAGGAAAGCCTTTTGTTTGTTGCATACAAATTTTATGGATTTTCAACGCCTTCCTTCGAGTGCCAAAATATCCTGCAGCCGTATCCTGGCAGGGAGTACCATCTCTCTGACTCTTTCTGGCGCACATGTGTGGCATTTTAAGTGAAAAACGCCATCGTCATGGCTGTCGTCAACATGCCAATGTCTCTCTGTGTCTCTCTCTCTCTTGGGGCATGCCTCTTCACTACCTATCCGTAGCCGTATCTATTGTGTGAGCCAAGCAGCAGCCAGCGGCATTCAATAACTTTGAATGGCAGCTATTTTCCGATGGAATTTCAATAAAAATACTTTTGCTTACGAGTAAGAGTCTTTCTCCATCGTCATCCACAGATTATGTGGAAGTAAAATACCATAAGCAGTTCCTTGACCATACTTTTACCAGATACATGTACTCACATACTCATACGCTCTTTCCTTCTTTCTATTGCAGTACGGCCAGCGTGTGCCAACGGCAGCCTCACCGAGCAACACCAATTCGAGCAGCTCCTCGAACACCGGCTCCCAGAGCGGCACATTGAGCACCAGCCTGAGCAACACGACAAACACCAACACGAACATGGGTCCCAACGGCACCGTTCAGAATCAGAACCAACAGGGCGGCGAGCAGTTGTCAAAGACAAATCTCTATATACGCGGACTGCAGCAAGGCACAACCGACAAGGATCTAGTTAATATGTGTGCACAGTGAGTACATATACACAGACCAGACCAGACCCCTATATATACAATATTTGTATATAATTTATCTATGTATGTCCCCCTAAAAAGAAGCCTCTTCAAATCAGATATGAATGCAATCAAGCATCCAGAATCCTGCAACCTGCATTCTCTATGCCCTGCGGTCGTCCTATGTATCTCTTCTGTCTCTGCGGTCTACCTATCATATTAAATTGTATTATAGAAGATAGTTTGTGACCCCCCCCTCGTTGTGGCCTCTGGGCGGCCGGCAGGCCATTATGCAAATTCAATTTAATTGTTTTTATGCCGCTCTGGGCAGCAGCAGCATCAGCAGCAAGCGATTTAATAGATATTTGAAGCGGAAAATAAGAAAATTCCTTTGACAAAAAGGCAGTTCTGAGTGCAATTCCATGGATTATAGGAACTTTCAATTGGTAGGAGTTGAAATCATACATTTAAGGGATACTTTTGTAGAGTTACCTATCATTATATATATTGGTATCTTTATTAGGAAAACTAAACGTTGTATTAAGCAGAAATACTGCACTTCATGCATATTTTCTATTTATTAAACCCAAGAAATTAGTATTTTTCCATCTTTGAGATGCTCTTGCGAAATCATCGACATGCTTAGGCATGGCACATATTCCCTTCCTGTATGTACAGCTTCTCCTTTTAAGATATTCCTCCATCTCCCCCAATGAATCCCCAAATTGTATCTTTGAAATGAGGCTCAAGTTTTTGGAGCCACATCAAGCATACCAAATGCCAGCCGTCCGGAACCGAAATGTTGTATGTGACGGACTATTGATTGAGGGCTCACTCTTTCACTCTCTCACTCTCTTTCTGCTAAGGAACCCTAAATCCATATCAAAACCGCACCACGCACCCCACTCAACCCCTCCAACCCCCGAAATCCCTTCTGCTAATGAGGGGCTAAGCCTCAGTCCCTTCCGCTTGAGTGCGTCACCCCCAAAAGCCACCAAAGCCACCCTCCTTTGGGTCTTTTGCGGATGTTTGGTCGAGGTCCAAAAGTAACCCCCAAAAAAATGACAGCCTGCCACCGCCGCACTTCAACCCACCCCCACCCCATCAAAAGTTTCTGCAAACTAAACAAAATCCACTAATTAGTGCGCACGCTTCATCAATGGCCGAAAACAAACCAAAAAAATATTGAATTGTTTTCGGAGTAGGGGAAAACCACCAGCAAAGGAAATATCAGTGTGGCGGTGGTGCGGTGGGGAAAATAAACGTATTATTATGTGTGTGGTACAACGCATACGCAGCGTGCCCCCGCCTCCTGTCACAAGTGCCCCACCACTTAATTATGGGTCAACATCAACGAATGAACGAAGGAGCGAAACGAACGAATGCCATTTCCATTTCGCATTTTCCTTTATGCATAAAAAATAAGTTATTAGTGGCGTCACAGAAGCATAAAAAACTAATGGAAAAGCATCAGAGAAAGAGGAGATGGCAGGAGGTTGCTTCCATGGTAATAAGTCTAGTAATTAAATAGAAGGTTAATTTGTTTTGCCAGCTCTTTTCCACGGGACAAAAAGTGCAGACTCCACTCTGCACCTCCACCTCCATCTACCGCTGCAGGCAATCAAAATAAGCGGCTTATTAGAGGAGGGAAAAGGCCAAGGAAAAGCCGAGGCTTGAGGCTTTAATGTTATTATAACTATGTATTTATAACGTGGTGGGGGGTTCAATGGGTTGGAGCGGGGGAGGGAAGTTGTAACTAAGAAGATATCGATTTAATTCCAACCCAAGCCACTGGGGAGGGCAGGCAATCAGGCAGCAAGCACCATGACAGGCAGGCAGGATGGCTGTCAGGCAGAAATGGAGCGCCACAGGACACACGGACTAAGTCAATTATGGGGCAAGAATAAATGAGCAATTCAAAGGGGTACCGTACCCCCACTATGGGATACGGTATACGGAAAGGGCTCTCTCGTTCGTTCTATCCAAAGGGACCTTTGCAGAGGTGAAAATGGGCTTCAGATACCATTGCCTACTTTCGAGCGGCACGAGCATAAAAATTTCATTTTAATGTGACTTTAATTACTTATGCAAAAGGTACAACATTCGTGTGGCACATGCCACGTGGCACCCAACAGACACGCAGAGTGAGGGATATATGAATGTGTTTATAATCTGATTATCCCACTCTTTGTGGTCGGTACCTCCCCTTCCAGACGCAACCACTTCCCCATAAATTGTTGACTCGACTATAGTTCCACCCTCTAATTCTTTTTGTTCTCCTTTGTATCCCACTTTTCAGATACGGAACCATTATATCAACCAAGGCGATTTTAGATAAAACAACAAACAAATGTAAAGGTATTTTTTTCTTCACCATTCTCATCATTATTTTATTTATGTGTGTTTTTCGTATATGTATTATTAGTATGTGTTTATGTACCCAAAAAATATCTATAAAAATACTACAAAACAACAAAAAAAAGAGAAAACTATAATTTCATTGAAATATGATTTAGTTTTTGTTTATTTTTGAGAACAATGCTGAATATCTTTTAAAGATTGAAAATATCAAACAAAAAAATTAATTTCCTTAGTTATTGGAGAGTAATCAGCATTTCCACTTGGATTTAGTTTTTATAACTTAGTTTTTTTTTCTTTAAAAAACATTGTCAAATATTATTGCCCGTTCATTATAAGAAATATAAATTTATTATATGATTTTCAACATACCAAAAAAAAGATTCGATTGGAAATATTTCGATTATATTCACTTGATTTTCCTTCTTTTGGATATGAGTTTTATGAGTTCGGTTTCTTTCTCATTTCGCAATCGTGTCATTCATGCATTACACTATAAATATATTGTATACTACATACTCAATCAAGTATTACCAGTAGTACATATCTACTGCTACAGATGCACCCCAACTACTACTGCTAATGATAACGATACTATTTACAAACTGTAATATAACCAAAAACTGAACAAGCTTTAAAAATCGTACAACTATGAACGGCTTTCTCTGTCAATGTGTGTGCGTGTATTAATATAAACATAGTTTTTTTCTCTCTTCGATTTGATTATATCTGATTCTATTTCTATATAGTTTTGAAAAAAATTTATTTTTTAAGCATATGTTAGTGTTTTTCAGTTTTGTTTTAGCATCTTAAAGGGGCAAATTCGGTACTTATAGTATTGTTTAATTTCTTAAGTATTTTTCTCTTTGATATTTATAAAAGATATCTCCTTTAATCAGGGATTTGAATTTGTTTTGTAGTATTTATTCTATGTTGACTTGAACTGAAACCAAATTAATTATTAATTTAATTTTCACCCGTTTTTCTTCTCTTTCTTTGCTCTCGCTCAACAAATATTTTGTTTTTGTTTCAATTTTGTTTTCGTTGCACGTGATCCAACGCCCCTAAAAAAATAAACGTATATTTCTGATTATTTTTAATCGTATTTTTTTGATCGGCTCTTGATTAAATTCCGTGTTCAATTTGTGTGCGAAAAAAACTATTTGAAAATTTAAATAAACACCACACAATCTCTCTCTCTCTGTATATCTTATATATATATTTATACATGCAATTAAAAAAATATATAAAAATAAATAAAAATTTCCCCCAACCCACCCGACACCCGCAACAACACACAAAAAACAAATACAACAACAACGAAAAACAAAAACAAAATATGCTTTTTTGCAGGTTACGGCTTCGTCGACTTCGAGCAGCCAGCCTTCGCCGAGTGCGCCGTCAAGGGACTGCAGGGGAAGGGCGTGCAAGCTCAGATGGCCAAAGTGGGTATCTGGGTGCTTCATAGGCCGGCCATTGTACGTTTGTTTGCATGCAAGTAATACTCACCCCCCACACACCGCCCAAAAAGAAGATCCCCATCCCAGTCCAAACCCAAACCCCAGATCCTAGAACCTGAGAAACCCCCAGTTGAATCTCCATCAATCCCCGCCAAAATCCAGCTCCAAATCATTTGTTCATTTATTCATTTCGTTTACTGTACTGACCACGCCTCCACCAGCTGCCATCTCTTCTACTAGCTCCTACTTAAGTTTTCTCTAAGTTTCTCTCTAGATTTCCCCATTTTGGTTGATGGCCTATTAAGTTTCTATTAGTTTTTATTCTTCTTCTGGAAAAGAAATTAAACTCCTTCCAAAACGTGGAAATAATAGTACAAATCTATTTTTGAAATTACATGTGTATACTTTTAATTGATTTTCTATTACTTCTGTATCATATCCCTCCAGAATCCCAGCCCAATGTCCTGTCCAAACCCAACCGCAATCCCAATCCCCTAGCCTATCCCCTAGTTCGTAGTGTTGTTTCAAGACTCTCTTTGTATAACCGTTTGTCGTATACCAAAAACCACACATACTCGTACTTATCCTCCATTATAACCAAAATAGAGACTACAAACAATTTGTCTAGTATTTAAAAAAACCTCAAAAACCAAAATTCCAGAACTTAATGCTCCTTTTTTTGGTTTTATTTTTCGCTAGAGGTAGTTTTATTGGATACAAAAAACTCGATAGTCATAGTGTACATTCGATATATTCGATTGAGAATTAATGCATTTATTAATGGCATTCATTAGTTATGAAGCAGCAAGTCATCAAATAAATAATCCTTCTCTTTAATCTTCCTTTAGCAGTTGCAAAAAATTGAATTATTGAATACAATACAGAACTCCCCCACAAAAAAAAACAATAGTTACCATAAGTGAGAGATTTGTTTGGTAAATTAATTGCATTAAGCATTATAGTACAGGTATTTAATTGTAATTATAGCGTATAATCTCATGCTCATTAGGTATACACAGCATACATACATATATGTACATACATATACTGCAGTATGTATGGCATATACTTGTACTCGTAGTATACATATATAGGAATCCTCCATAAATACATTCGATAGGTGTAGTTTTATGTATATACATATACACAGCCCCCTCGTATTATCCATCAAGTTAGTAATAAAGAAAGTACGTCATAATATTTTCTTTTGATTATATTTTGAAGTTCATTTTTAGATATTTATGAATCCATCCCCCCCTTATAATCCCCCTAGAGGATTTTAAGTTTGAAAGAGTAATTTTATGGAACACCAAAGATTATATGAACACACAGATTGACACAGATGTGAAGTGCTTAAAATGATAACGAAGAGAGTGAGAGCGACGCTGGGCTGTGATTGCATTCGGCTCTACCACAGTAAATTTCTTGATGTGCTGTGATGTGTTCTATAATCTTTGGTATGTACTTTATAAAGACGTGTCTGTACTGTACTTTTGATATTTCCTTTATTTTCATACCTTGAATCCATTTTGGTTTCTAATTCAAGATAGCTATAAAGAAGACTTATCTTAAAACTTAAGTAACATATAAATCAAATGTATGTACATCAATCTTTGGAATATCGTTTTTATCAGTTTCTTTGATTGTAGTTTAGTTCCTAAACATCTGGGAAATCTGGGTAGATTCTAGCAAAAACAACACTCATTTATTTAAGTAGAGAAAGTCCCACCATTCGACAACATATCCATTTTTGAAGGAAACATTCAACCTGTAAACATAATACAAACAATAATTAGCAGCCACTTAGCAGAGGCTTATTGATTGCTGGATACTGGAATCTGTTGAAATTCGTTAGAATCCGTATACGTATCCGTATTAAAGCTTTTAGCCATTTATTACTGCATATATTAATTCTTCAAAAAGTTTTTGTCCGTTGAATAAGAGCTTACTCTTCTCCCACTCTCGTGGCAGGCATTAAATGCTCATTAAAAATATGAAAAAACATGGCTAAATTAAGAAGCTTTTTGTTGGGCAGCAATAATTGAGCGACACACCAACACACACACACAACAACAAAAACACATATACTTGCGTATTTGCGTAGGCCTTAAACCGTTTGGTAAGCCATAGAAAAATCATAGAAAAACCACACATGAAACATCTCCAATTAGAAACAAGTAAATATATATAGCGTATAGCGTCGAATCTCTCTCTCTCTCTCTTTTCTACTACATCATATATAAATATATATATTAAACTAAATATATATTCTTCATATCTATATATATTCAACTGTATAAACTGTATACTCGTGTATTTTGAAGTTATAGCCAGCCAAAAAAAGTATATAACCACCAACCTGTACTACTACTCCAACTACTACTACTACTCCATCTACTACTCGTACTGCAACCTGCTCTTGAAACAGTTGTGTTGTTTGTTGAGTTTTGAGTACGCAAATTGCTACAAACCTGTGCCGGCCAAAATATCAATCAAACCAAATACCAATCTTAACTCTAAGTATAAACAACAAACAGATCTCATTAAAACCCTAAGACATACTAAAATATATACTAAAAAATCAGCTGATCAGGTATTTAACTTAGTTAAGCCATTTAAACCATCTCCTGCTATATATTTGCGATGAGGGAACACCAGATCAACTACTATATTTTTGGGGGGATATATTTTGTTTGTAATAGGTCTATGGATGCTCCCTCCAGGAGCTCCTTTTTTTGTGTTTAAGATAATTTATTCTCTATCGAGATTCTTGCTTAAGTTGTGAGGCCTTCATACACAAATACATTCTCATAGCAGTCAGGCACACTTCACACACATACACACACACACACACACACACTCTCACGCACACTAACACACACTCACTCAGACAACAGACAATCCACCACAGACAGATAAAGAGTTCGACAACACAGATACATTTTTGGAAAGAAATTTGAATTTTTACTAATGACAAAATCTCTCTATGTTCTTAATCTCTCTCTCTACTCCCCTCTCTCTCTCTCTCTTTTACAAATAAACACACACACACACAAACAAACACATACATATACATATGCACACACACACACCTACACCTGTACACCAATGCTTAATGCCAATTGCTTTTGTGTAACGTTTAACCATTTGTGTCCAACAACAAACAAATCAAATCAAATTAAACCTCAAAACAAATCCAAACTAAAAACTGATTCAATTCGATTGATCTTCAACCACCAATCAACAATGTCCACAACCCTGTGCGTTGATCTCTGACCCGAAATCCGCATACAACAACCACACAGCAACAGGAACAGGATCCCACAAATTTGTATATTGCAAATTTGCCGCCCCACTTCAAAACTGATCTGGAGGCAATGCTATCGAAATACGGACAAGTTGTTTCGACCAGAATATTGCGTGATCAGCAGATGAACTCAAAGGGTAAGCCTAATCGTATAGTACCTAAAAAACCCTGAAATCCAAAATATATTAATGCATATCAATGAATTTTGCAGGCGTTGGCTTTGCCCGCATGGAGAGTCGCGAAAAGTGCGAGCAAATCATTCAGATGTTCAATGGTAACACAATACCGGGTGCCAAAGATCCACTATTGGTGAAGTTCGCCGATGGCGGACCCAAAAAGAAGAATCTCTTCAAGACCCCCGATCCGAATGCCCGTGCGTGGCGCGATGTCTCCGCCGAGGGCATACCCGTCACCTATGACCCGAGCATGCAGCAGAACGGTGTCAGCGTCAATGTGGGCACCCCCATTGGTGTGCCGTACTCTCGATTTGGGGCCCCCCAGGTGGGTGGCTATCCAGTGGCTGGGTCCCAGTGGATACCCGGCTACATGATGACCCAACCGATCACTCAGGTAGATGATCAGGTGAGTGAATGCTGGCTCTTTGATGGAATCTGACAGAATTTTTATACTAATGGATATTTCTCTCTTTTTGTAGTACATGCAAATGGCTGCCGCTCCGCAGTTGGGTGTCACCTCATACAAACCGGAGGCTGTCAATCAGGTGCAACCGCGCGGCATTTCAATGATGGTCAGTGGCGACACGGCCGTGCCATATGGAACGATGATGCCACAGTTGGCCACCCTGCAGATTGGCAACTCTGTAAGCAATCGATCGATACCCTATGACCCACCCTCCCCGTAAAGACTCTTTCTATCGAATACATGTGTTTTGCATAGCCACACACAGATATACAACATATACATATGTATGCATATGTGATCTGATCCATATACATACTCGTATACGATATATGTACATATGTATGTACTATATATGGTTGATATCTGTTTGTATTGAAAAGAAAGAAAGAGAGTTCTCTCCACATAACACACTGGATGCGGCACTCCTCAAACCGAGGCCGTGTTTTTGTGTGCCTCGAATGATAAATCTTCAATAATTTGATATATAATTTGTACTCTTTCTATTCTTTTCTTTTATTCCTTTCTCTCATTTTTTATTTGAAATGTTTTTGCTTTCTTCTTGGTTTGTTCTATATACATTTTTCCGTTTCGTTTCTTTCGGTTTTCTTTTATAGAACTTTTCTCCATCGTTACAGTATATTAGTCCAACTTATCCATATTATGCACCACAACCAACTATTATACCAACAATGCCAATGACAGATTCCGAACAGGCTAGCACAGCTGCATCACCCGACGAGGCATACACACAGTATCCACATCAAGCCGCTCCCAAGTAGGTCTTCGCGAGGTGAGTGATGTCTCTCTCTTCTCTCCCAGTCTTTGTCTCTGAATCTCTCTCTGTCTCTCTGTCTCTGTTCCCTGTCTCTGTTGCCAACTCTCTCTTCAATGAGTTTCTTCAAAATATCTTTGTCAAGACCACCCCTCCCACTCAATAAAGTTCTCAAGAGAAGAATTTTCCCCCACCCCACCATCTAAAACTGATTTAGTTGCCATACCATTATTCCATTTCTTTTGGTTGTAGCACATTACACGATACTCGAATCTCTTGCGTTTACCAACACTGTTTTGCATGTGCGCCGTTCGCTCTTAGAGCTTAGATCTCTCTGTCTCTCTCTTAAACCCAAAACCCACCACCCACCCACCAAATAACCAAAATAGATGATCATAAATCACTCGCCTCCTCATTTCATTTGCTTTCTATTCAGAGCTTCTTTCCAAAACTGAAACTGAAACCGAAACTGAACCCTCTGCCAAAGATTCAATGTTTCCCAAGACTTTGACAACACTGCTCATACGCATACACACACACACACAATACAGAAACACTGACAATCATCGGCTTCATGTGTTTTTGAGTGCTGCCTGTTGTTGCTTGCCTGTTTGCTTCAGATATCTGTTCATTCATCACCAATAAAACAATCAATCAATTAATGCTATGTTTTAATCATTTCAATCAATTAATACTAAAACCAATGTAATTTTACTTGTTTATTTTCTTTTTTTCTGCTGCTTCTTAATGATACAACAACAAAATATGACAATCGACAACATATCATTTCTCTATTCTCTCTCTTTCTCTCACATATATATAGTATAGTTACTAAGCAGTCTAATCACTGGTAATCCATACTAGGTAAATATCATCCATCTACTGCATGAGTCCCCTCCTGCTCCAGCCCACTCCAGACCAAAATATACCCTCAACCACTCCCAATACCAATACCCTGAACTACCGCAAATCGTGTACCATTACATCTGATATCTAATGAAAGTTTCGTTCATTCTAGCTATAATCTACTAGTACCCCATTTGAGTACTATATAAATTGGACGAGTGAGAGAGCATGCCCCAGAGCAAGAGGAGGAGGTGGAGGAACATCAAACACTACAACAAAAGCAGAAACAGAAGCAGAAGCAGCAACAGATCGGATATAGAAGATAACCACCACATAAACAACCGACAAACCCAACATTCAGAAGCAGATAAATCAGACAAGAAATAAACAATGCAGTTCACTAAAATAAATGTTTAAAAAAGATACAGAAAACATTAGAAAAACCGAAAGCTATGAAAAGGAAAATCATGTATAAATAAGTGAGAAGGGGAGGATTAAGTTTAGGAGATACATGAATTGAGATACATGTAACGCAGGAGAGAAAAGGAGAAAATGCATAGAGAGAGAAGAGGCAAAGCAAAGCAAAGCTTAAAAGCAGAAAGGAAAAGAAAGAAGCGAGTAAAAAGTGAAGAAAAGCAAAGACTAAACTTAAATAATAGAAAATAGTTATACACTAAATAAAAACAGCAAAGATCCGCAGAGAACAGCAGAGGAAACAGCAACGATGCTTAACAACAACAAATTCAAGAGAACAACAAACGAGAGGCAGTCGAAAATATTTACAAAAAGAGAACTGCTAAAAACAAATGATGAAAGAAAGGATAGAAAAGAAAATAAAAGAAGATAAGAAAAAGTCAAACAGGGGGCAAAGTAATGGATAACTTGAGAAATATCTGCAAGAAAATCCAAAAGCAGATTCTAGTTAAGATCTAGGTTCGTTAAGAGAAAGAAACAGATTTAAAATTGCATGGGAAACGGTCCCCCGGAGAGGATCGGATCGACGGGGATGTAAAAATAGAAAAAGAAAGAATAAAAACTATAAAACTATTTTGCTAATTTTGAGCTAGCGAAAAAAAACTAAGCAGAGAGAAATTTGTGAAATGAATTGATGAAAAGAGGATGCAACCGTAACCCAAAACAAAACAAAAAATAAATGTGTGTGCAATGTATGTTAAAGAAAAGATTAAAAAGTAATCGAAGAAACTGAGAAAATAAAAAGAAAACCCCAAAAGCAGTTTGATGATAAAAACAAAAACAAAAAATCTTAATCTTAAGTCGAACTGCAGCAAAATCTAGAGAAAAACGAAAGTGAAAGCAAAAAATGGGAAAACTTTTTTTAACCTAGAGGCAACATTTTCTTTGTTTTTGTGGCCTGCTATAAGGATAAGTAGGAGGAGGAAATATCCCCTACCTATGTTTGGTTTCTGTTTGTCTAATTTGTAATATTTATTTTGTATTTTGTTGAGCAGTGTTGAACAGCACAAAGCAGAAGAAGAATGAGAAAAGCCGAAAGCGTAGATAGCGACAAGAGCATAGTGAGATCAGATCTTTTGTTTCTTTTTACATATTTCCCCCAAAATAAAAATGCAAATTGTATAAAGCAAAGATAAAAAAAAAAGAAATGAACTTTAAAATTTAAAAACATGTCTATCTCCCTTTTGGACATTAATTTTTTGCTATCCAAGCAGTCAAAGAAGAAGAAAAACATAAGTTTAATTGAAAAAGAAAAGAGAGGATGAAAAAGAGTCCCCCAAGTGAGGCGAAAACTAGGTTAAGACTTAGCGAAAAAAAACAAAAAGTAAAACTAAAAAAACTAATGAATATAAGAAAATTGCAGTAAGGAGCATTTTCAGTAGCTCTAGAGATCTAAAAAAAAATGGAGAATAAGCGAAAGCGAAAGAAAACGATGAAAGAAAAGTGGAAGTAGATGTAAAAGTAGAAGTGAAAGTGAAGGTAAAGAATGGAAAGGAAGAAGAGAAAATCTTGTACTAGTTTTTAGCATATTTTTTGTGCTCATCAGTCGATTTAATGAATGAATTTTTTGTAGCTGTCTACAGTTTTTTACGTTTAACTGTTTTTTAGACATATTACTAAAGGTAAAAACCAAGTTAGGTATAGTATATTTTTCTGCAGAATGCAAGAGAAGAGAAGTAAATGGACGCTGGAGGTGAGGAGCTAAATGGACGATTAGCAAGAAAACCAAGAGGCAAACACTTTATAAAAGGGAATAGAAAAAACCAACCAAACAGAACACACACAAAAGTAGCAAAAAAACAAAACATGGAAAATAAATTTGAAATTGTAGAACTGTAGTTTAGCTTTGTGAAAGAGTTGGAGAAGGAGGAGAAGATTGGAAGGAAAAAACCGAAAGGCAGAAATATAGAATGAGAGAACGATGGAGTTTGGTTTTTTTGAAGAGTTAGCCAGAGTTGGGATCAAAAACCAAAAGAGAAGCAGAACAGAAAAAAAGGAGAAAATTAATGTTTAATGAAAAAAAACATAAAGGCGAAGCAGAAGCAGCAGTAAGAAAGAAGAACTACGTTTAGTGAAACTTAGTTAATAAGTGAGGATTTCTTTAGTCTTGTAAGCGTCTATTAAGTAGATTTTGGAGAATGTAAAATGGAGATTGGAAAGTGGAAAAGCAAGTTTAGTTTTTAAATTGAACACTTTTTCAGAGCCTAGCCTATATTTATTTTCTTGAAACACACTTGAAAACTCATGGACACAGACACACTAACACGCATCCACATACAGACGCAGCAGACATCCATTGTATTTGTGATTTTTTCGAATTTTAAAAAAAGAAAGCAAAGGAAGAAGGAAATATAAGGATCTGAGTGCAGCGGATCCGAGTGGGGCGAGAGAGGATAGCCAGATCTCGGACAGGGCTGCCAACTGCATTCGGACACACACACACACAAGACCCACTGACGAGACCAACACACTCACAGAGCAAACAACATTCCTGATCCAAGTCTTTCAATTGATTTGATTTTCGTATATGATGTGTATGGGGAATACCAACACGATTTCTCGGTCTAGAGTTGCCAGGTCGCAACAACGACAAGTTCATCTGCATATATGTATATGTACATATATACACATATTATATAGACATAACATACATACTATATACAAAAAGTAAGAAACACAACGCCAAAAGTCTTCCTAAGCCCAAAACCAAAACCTCAACAAAATATGCAAATGTTATTCTGTTTGTTTTCTTCTTACTACTTACTCGTATGATTAATTTGCTTTTAGACTGACTACGAACTAAAATTTAAACAAATTTATGAAAACAACAAATGGACTTGCAGGATGGACACACACGGACATACACACATACATATGTAACTCTTAATGCAGGCATCGGGAAAAGTTTCTAGTGGGAGAGGGAAAAAGCGGGGGATAACTTAAAATATTTTGCCAAAACATTCCAAAAGCAAAGCAATAAAAATGAGAAAATTGAATGGGGAGGATGCGGATGCCTGCATTTGCTGTCATCGACAGAAAAATCACAAATACAATATCAAACGAAATCAAACGAAAATATTTTTGAAACTTTTTTTCAATTTTCCTCACACTGACACACACACACACACATACACAAACACACATACTCGAACTCTCACACACACCACACACAAAGTGCAATTTTTTTTATAGTTTTTATTGATTTTACTTTCGTTAGCAGAAAACAACTTAAGCAAATTGAGAAAGCATTAGACTCTAAGTTATTTATAAATCGATGAAGGAAATGCGGCGAGTGGGGTTCCCGTCGATGGAACGGAGGAGAGTACACTAGTATATAAGATCAAAGCATTAGCGTGTAAGTTTAGCGAACCTAAGTACAGTGTTTACAGGCGCGAATGAACGGAACAGAGCGATATAGCAGAGGGTCGACGAGGTAGGACATATGATTTTTAGAGGGTAGTAAAAAGAGGAGTAGCGAAAGCGCCCCATTAGCTGGTTAGTTGGAGAGCGACGACCGACTCACACACACACATGTAGCAAGTTGTAGTTTTTGTGTAGTTAGAGACAGAGCTAGTGAGCGATAAGGCAGTGTTGGTAAACGCCACGCTGCGCCGTGCCGCACAGTTTGAGGTTAGGTTTAATTTTGGAAATGGAAAGGACAGCAAGAAAGAGAATGGGTAAACAATAAAATCAATCGACGAGAGCGGTGATGGAGTATTGAGTGTTCTAATATAAAACCTATACTGATTTCTTTTCTGTATTCGACAAACTTGAAACTCGTTTGTGTTGCGTCTGTATTTTGTTTTAATTTAATACGTTTTACTTTAGTTTTTTAACTAATTTTAAGTAGTTAATTTATTATTTGTCTTAAAATCGCAGAGACCCCATTCAAGATACAAGATTGCTTGGGTTTTTCATCCCCCACCCCCATTGAAGACCTCTCTCTGGCAGAGGAGCGAACCGATTAAATTTGATGCGAGTGTTGAAGTAATTTTTAAAATGCAAAAAATATGTCTAGTGCGTAAAATTGAAAATTAAACACAACAAAAATTTCAATAAAAACCTAAAAAAACACAAATATTTTGCGGTTTTCTATGATCGGTTACGTTTATGTTTTCGTATTCGTTTCCGTTTTGTGTTTATCTTCGATGTGATTTTGTAGTAGTTAAATGTTTGCTATATGGCCCGCACCCAACTAACCACATCCCTACATCCCCAACCCAATAGTTCCAAGTAAAAATTAAATTAATTAAACTGTATTAAATTGAATTGAGTTATATTTTAAGAGGAATTAGAGGAGACACACTTAGTCGTTGTTTATGGGTGGAGCAGAGGCTTGCGAGGAGCGTGAGTGTCAAGGACGAGGATGAATAAACATTTTTTAATTAAGCCAATTTAAGGAAATGATGAATATATATTTTTTTGAAACTTTTTTGACAAAACCAAGAATATAAACGAAACAAAAAGGAAAAAACCAAATGAAAATACATAAAAGTAAAATAACTCGTCAAAGGCAGCAGGAACGACACGACCGAAAGCTAGGCAAAGGAAACAGCTCATTAAATTAAAAACAAAACAAACACACATAAAACAAAAGTTTCGGTATGGTGAGGGATACGCGTAAACGAGGCGAACCGTAGTTCTAGGAGGAATATGAATGGAACAAAACACGATGACAAAGGCGTAAACTAACTTTAAGTAAGCGTAAAAGGCAAGCAGCTAAATAAACATAGAACAGAATAATTAAATGAGAGTAATGTACATTTCGCTTGTTGCTATTTTTAAGTTTTAAATCAAAGTCTTTTAAAGAACTTTATTCATTTTCTTATTAACAATGATAAAAACCAAAAACCACAAAAAATTAAGCAAAGCAAATGCGCAAAAATAAAACGAAAAAACTATATCTCTAATTGTAATTCTCCAGGAAAAGAAAAAGAAAACAAAAACTGAGGGAAGAACGAAAGCAAACGAAAACATGAATACGAATCCTTTTCAACTTCTGTGTATTTTTAAGGTATTATTTTTGCATCAATGTGACGCTTTTAAGCATTTTTTATATGGCAAAAGAATTGTATCTAAAACTCTAGTAAAAGCTAAAGAAAACCTAAGGACAAATGACAACAAGAAAAATGCGAAACTGCGACATCTTTGCTACAACTTTCAAATTTATACGCGTACTTTTTGTGCCCTCAACTTTAATGCAAAAAATCATACATTGAAAACTGAATTGGAGATCAAGGATACAGTAAAAGAAAGTAAAAAATATAAAAACAAAACAAAAACAGATTAAACAAAGAAAAATTAGTTTAAGCATAACATTTTGCAGCTTTTGTGCTTATTTCGCTTAAGAAAAGTAAGACTAGTTGAACAAAGAAACCAAAAGTAAATGAAGAAAAACATTAAATCTAATTTTAAGTAAACGAAAAAGAATACAAGAAACGAGAATAGATCAGTATAGAACAGAACAGAAAGAGAAAAGAGGCAAGGAAGAGAATCAAGCAAGAGCTAGGGAAAGGGCACTCTTAGCCCAACGAGAGGCAAAGCAGCAGAAGGCGTTAAACCGAACATAGCAAAAGATTTAAACGAAGAAGAACTCATAAAAGTAAAAGCAGAAGAAAACGTCTCTTTGGTAAGAAAAAAAAAGAAAAACCTAAAACCTAAAGAGCAAATGCTGTCATCCAAAACCAGAAAAAAAATGAAACTGAACTTTTTCTGAATCAATAAAAAATTGATTTTCTGTAAGAAAACAAAATCCAATCGCACTTTTTACTTCCGCAGCAAAAAAATGTGTTTCCAAATATCGACATCCTTATCGTAACAGAGATTTTGATGGCGGTCGACAGTCTGGATCCTACGATCCTTGGAAAGTATGCTTCTTCAAATGAACTCAATTTAAAAACCTTGCCTATTTCTTTCTCATTTCAATTATTTTGATTCTTTCACCTCTACGACCCTGCCCCAGATGGAGGCCTGTTGAGCCTGGCCATCACCTGCAGTCTCCCCATTGTCAAAAATATGGTACGTGTGTTTATCTACTGCCTCTTCTACCAATATAATATCGTTTAATCCACTTTATAGTAAATATATGTACTTCGTGTGCGAACGTATCTGCGCGGCCTTCTTGAAGATCTTGCCCAGGTGCATGGTGCATGCATACTCCCATGCCATTTGCGTACCAATCGATGAACGACTTTTTTCCGATCACGAGAATCCGTTTCACGCCCAGGTTTTCATTCAGATTTTCAGCAGTAACAACAAGGATAATGCATTTTTCACGTTTTTACATATAAATGTACCTACATTTATGTAAATAGTTACATAATTTTATTACATATTTATAAATTAAAAATGAAGTAAAGTATAAATAAAAAATACAATTTGTAAAGGATTTCTTGCGGCTAGTAAATAGGGTTCGCAATATTCTCATGCCACACAGTCAAATGGCAGTCAAATATCGGGTATCGGGCCAACAGAAATCCGCAGAAAATTATGATTTAGTGATCTTCTGTTTCTCATACACTGTGCCATTTATTATCTGACTTTTTTGTGATCGAGAGGACCTATAACTAGCGCAAATAGGGCCATGACGGCGAAGAACCTTTTCCCAAAATCCAGAGTATCCACAAAGTGAAAATCAAATAATCATTGGTATTATTTCTTTTCATTTATTGAAATTTTTAAGTCTTTTGCTTTTTCATATACATATTGTTTTTTTTCATATACGTTTTGTTACTTTATATTTTAGGTTTTGGGTAGTTTTGGCTCTATAAATATGAATAATATTATATTATAGCTAATTGCTTTTAAATTAATATTCAGGGTATATACACGACACACATGCGGCATGTACGAACATTGTTTTTAGTTACACAAATATGTATGTATGTACATATGTATGTATGTATGTAGGTATGTTTTTCTGTTGGATAAAGAAAATATATGTATAATAAACATATCGCGCACTCAACGGGGGATGTTAGTGCTAATATGCTATAGAATAGAACTAGTAATCGTACATTCATATATCGATCGCTTTCGTAATTGGTATAGAGGATTAGATAAAAATTGGCGGCATGTCGCTTAGGGGTTGCCTTGGGTAAATTGGTGTTTCAAGTTCTTGGAGGAAGTCAAGTGTTATACAATTTATATTTTATATATATAGAGAATAGCTATCGTAGATCGTAGGGGGTATGGGGGTATATGTATATGTATGCATGTATGCTGAATATATATACATTTAGTTTTAGAAACTTATTTTAGCAAGTAGATAGTGGGAAACAGACAATTGTTTAATTTATGTACATTAATTAATATTAGCAGAGAACGAAGGAACATTCAAAATTCACTACATACTCGTAAGCTGTGTGCGGTGTGCTGTGTTGTGTGTGTGTATTGTTAGGTGTTGGGGAAAAAATGGCTTTCGGTTCGTTTCGATTCGGATTATACAGATATTTTACTCTATATGCTATATAGATTTAATATTTATCGCTTTTCTGAAGAACGGAAATGTACAATACGTAGATGAGTAGATGACTTAGACCTCCGTCGACCGTGCGTTCTCATCGGAGCGTGAGGCCTTCCTTTCCCTTCCAGGGATTCGACCTGTGACTACGGCTCCTCCTCCCTGCTGCTGCGCCTGCGCTTGCGCCTGAGCATGCGCTTGAGCTTGAGCTTGCGCCTGGGCCTGGGCCTGCATTTGTGCCTGTTGCTGGAGCATTTGCTGTTGCTGCAGGATGTAGGCGGCTTGCGACTGCTGCACAAAGTTTGCATGCGTGTACGCCTGCATTCCGGGCGCTGCATAAACGTTGCTGGGAGTGGCGATCGCTGCCGTTGGTGGCATGTTGAAACGCATCTTGGCGGCCGCCGCTGCATTGGCGGCAGCTGCAATGGCCGCAGCGTTTTCCCGCGAGGCGCTGGACGTGGTGGTCGACTGGAAGGAGATGCTCATCCCGCTGTCCAGGGAGCCCACGCTGCCTCGTCGCTGGGGCTTCTCGTTGCCAACTAAAAGGAGACACGGAATAAGC
The DNA here is from genome assembly GCA_035043285.1 of Drosophila subsilvestris. Taxonomy (NCBI): domain Eukaryota; kingdom Metazoa; phylum Arthropoda; class Insecta; order Diptera; family Drosophilidae; genus Drosophila; species Drosophila subsilvestris. Next base: position 3,036,679 of record JAWNNB010001724.1, on the reverse strand, counting down.
CAAACTCTCTCACATATCAAAATCTGAATTTCAGAACTCACATTGCTCGTGCATGTCCAGGAGACTGTTGCTGAGCGCACTGCGCTTCAGCTGCTGCGTGGAGTCGGCCGAGCTGCCTGCTGCCTGCTCTCCGGCTACCTGGGACCCGCCGCCGGGCTGGGAGCCGTATGGACAGGGACACACCTCCACATCGGCCACTCCGCTATCGCGGTTCTCTGCGTTTCCCGGTGCCCGGTTGCGCGCCGACTTTTGGCGCTCCAGTTCTGCCTCGATGCGCAGCGATTCCATTTCGTCCATCTCGCTGATGGACTCCTTGAGATCCTCGGCAAACTTGCAGCGGTCGTGCTCGTTGCGGGCATTGAAGGTGATCAGGATCTTGCCGTCGACCTTCTGCGACAGCTGGATGCAGAACGGATAGTTGGGCATGTCCAGCAGGGTCACCACCGTACCGCAGAGCGGGAAGCTGTTGCGGAACGTGTACGTCACGGAGGTCTTCTTCTTGCTGAAGATCTTGGTGATAACCAGCAGGTCGTTGAAGAGGAACACCTCGCGCTGGTGTACGCCCGGCCGCTCCTTCTTGTTCACGTCGGGTATCTCGTAGAGGCGGCAATAGCACACCAGGCGGCGGTGGGGCAGCGCCAGGTTCGGCTTCTTGCCCACAATGGTGGCCTGCACCTTCATCACCTGGGTGACGTGATCGCTGCCCGGCTTGAATTCGTCCGACTTGACGCGCTCGTAGATGCCGCTCAGCATGTCCTTGTCAATGTCGTGGCAATCGTCGATGCCCCGCAGATTCTTAATGAAGTCCTCGACGCGCATGCGCCTCTCCGGCTTCAGATTGGGAGTGTGCAGATCCGTATTGAGCATGATGATGGCAAATGCCAGCACAAAGATCTGTCCAAAAAGAGTAGTATAAATTTGATTAGTGGGGGGAAATCCTTTAAAGCGGAGAATTCTATGCTTACCGTATCGGATGATCTCAGGCGCCCGACAATATCCGCATTGCACTCGCAGTAGCGGTGCGAGAAGATCTCCATCAGCCGCTCAATCTTCTGCGCTTCGCCGGGCATCCGGAAGTAGGCCTGGAACTTGCGCAGAGCGACATCCACCTGGCGGCCCGACAGGTCCAGCTCCATGGCAAAGCAGCTGAGTACGGCCATGTTGAACTGGTTCTGCAGATTACCCAGATACTCGCCAATCATCTGGCGGGAGAGGCCCTTGCGGGTGATCAGGAACCGGGCCACGCCCTGCGGCGTGTTCTCGAGGAAGCCCCTCCGGATCAGATAGGTGATGCCCTTCTCCGGCTTCTTGTTGAACAGATTGAGACCCACGCGGTACTGCCGCTTCCGTATGGTCTCCGACATCTTGTAGTTCTGGGCCACGCCTGCTGCGGAGGCCGCTGCCTGCAGCTGCTGCTGCTCGTGCTGTTGCTGCTCGTGCTGCTCGTACTGTGCGGCGCTGGTGTGCGATGAGATGGCATGATCGTCCGCCGGAGGGACTCCGCCCGCCGCTGTGGCCGCTGCCACGGCTGCCTGCATCTGTGCGGCATAAGCTCCTGGGCCAGCAGCAGCTATGGCTGCTCCAGAGACCACAACGGCGGCTCCTCCTCCTCCAACTCCACCTACACTGGGCACCGAGACCGACTCGGCCGAGTGCGTGGAGAACTGCTGGGAGCTGTTCAGGGCCGTGCCACGCTTCCACGTATGCGGGGAGTTGCTGCGATCGGATCCAAGGTCGCTGTTCATATTCCTCTCCGCCGAAGTGACGCTCGAGTCCGAGCCGGAGCTCTGGACGGAGGTCAGGCTGCCGTTCTCCGCCGTCTTGCAGAGCCCGTTCGTTCGCAGCAGCGAGGGGGGAGGCGGTGTCTGCCGCTGCAGCAGCAGCAGCTGACTCTGCTGCTGGGCCGTAATGGAGGAGGTTCGCTTGGGCACCTCTGGGGGCACCTTCTTGCAGCTGCCACTGCCACTGCCGCTGCCGCTGCCCGTGCTGCCGCTGCAGCTAGGGGTGGGCGTGGTGCTGCCGCCCTTGGGGCGCATGTAGATCTGTGCCGCCGAGTAGTAGGGCGTGTGGGGGCTGTGGCCGCTGGCATTCACCCACGAGGCGTTCAGCGAGACATCCGCGGAGCTGGCGTAGCTCAGGTCATGCGGCGATCCGTGGTAGCTGGTGTAGTAGGCGGCTCCCTGGGCATTGTAGTAATGCGGCTCGGCCGCGTGCAGCAGATTTACATGTGGATGGGAGGCCAGTCCAGCGGCGGTGGCTGTGGACCCCGTAATCGATACGGGAGAGGCGCCTGCAAAGCACAAGAGGATTAAGATAAAGTAAAGGATCTACCAAAAGAGAGGGCGAGAGAGAGAGAGAGAGCGATTCCGTACCTGATTGACTCCTTGGTATGGGACTGCAGTCCAGCTGTCGTCGCTCCCGCATCGAAAGAGAACGCGTGGGTGGTGTCCTCGAGAGTCCCGGTGAGGCTGCTCCAGCCGGACCCGCCATAATAGTGACACGTGGCTGCTGCTGCAGCTGCTGCTGCATCTGTTGCTGTTGTTGCTGCTGCTGATCCAATTGAGATTCTGTGGCACTGCCGTAGGCCGACGAGGAGGCATTCTCCTCGGCCAGACCCAGACTGGAGGATGTCACCACCATGCGGCGGCTGAGCCGCTTCTCAGCTTTGGCCATGGCCGTGATGGAGGCAAACTTCTTCACCATCATGTAGTGGCGAAATGCCCGCTGAATGGTCACCGCCGCGTTGCGGGCCCGCACTCCGCCGTACTTCGCTCCAGCAGCTCGATCTGCTTCTCCAGCAGATCTTGTGAGAGTTCGTAGCTGTAAAAACAACAGAAGAGCAGGAGATGGATTGAAGATGGAAGTTCTCTTGGGGTTCTAGGCGGTTTCTGTGTTGTGTTCGTTCTAAAAGTGGCAATCAAATGGCAAACCCAGCCGTGCCTTGTGTGCCCCACACGAGCCGAATGTTTTCCCCTCCTCGCGATAAGATAGCAACAAGCGACGCCGTCGTATCTTGGGAATACAAATGTTCTGTTTTTTTTTTTTTGGCTTCGTCACTGCGTTGTCCGATAAAAAATTCGCATCTCAGGCCCAATGATATTGCCTTTTGTTGGGAATATTTGGGTTTTATGACCAGCCAAACGGCTGCCATATACTTAATCAGATTGCAATCAGCAGAGTTCACAGCGAGGTCAGCAGAGCGAGGCTCCCTTGAGTTATAATCAGCTGCTGCATTCCCATACCATTCCCCCCCTCAAGATTTCTGCAGAATTTCATATTTATTCACCTCCATATTATCATCTTCATCGTCGGGTGATGTGTGCTGCAGTCGCACGCAAATATTTGCCCACTCGACTGGCTCGACTATCTGCTATCTTGTGGTGGTGCCTAATCTTAGATACTAGAGTGGATGTGAATCCCGCTGCGAACTGGTCATTTGGCCACATTTTAATGGGGGGGGCCAAAGTCCAAACTCATTAAAAGCCGCACCACGAGCCCATAAATAAATAATTCGATATGGTGGAATGCTACCGTTCTGGTGGAGCATACATATATTGATTTCTAGATTGATTCTCAGAATGGATTGTCGGAGATTAGCTTTGCCATGGAGCGGGTGATCTAAAGCTTAATATTCTGCTGGAGGTTGATGTTTAAGTTACTCTTCATTCCCACTGCCACCCATTGCAGCCAATATTTAGTTAATATTAGTTCAAATACAATGAAGATAGATGGTTTAAAAAACTGATAAATACTCTCCATAAATCATAAATCTTCCTTTTGATTTGTTCATCACTAAAAGGTGGAACCGAATCTATTTGTTGTCTACAGGATCAAGCAGTGGCTATCTAGAACCACAAAAATGATTCATAAACGTCTGCTTCTCGTATTTCACGATCTACTCTTGAGTATTCCTTTGATTTCTCTTAGTACTCCCCCCTTTTATTACCCCCTTTGTTTTCCCTTTTAGGGGGAGACAATACTTACGCTGACTGTGCCCGTCCGCGCTTGAGGACATCTCCGCCATTTCGGATCGAGTTCTTCTTGTGCATTCCCTGATGCTGGTGTTGCTGCTGGTGTTGCATCTGTTGCATCTGCTGATGTTGCATGATAACGGTTCCTGATCCCATGCCAGTGCCCACGCTGCTGCCGGCAATAACCACCGCTCCGCCGTGGCCGTGATGGTGTGCATGGTGCTGTCCATGCTGTCCCCCGTGGAGCATTTGGTGGTGGTGATAGGCCGATGATCCTCCCGCTGTCGACGATGTCACCTGCATGTAGTGTCCTGCAGCGGCCTGGTGCAGGTGCTGCTGCTGCTGCTGCTGCTGCTGTTGTTGTTGCTGCTGCTGCTGCTGCTGATGGCACGTGGGGTACTGCTGGAGCTGGTAGATCATCTGGGGATGGTGATGCTGCGTTGGGTAATTGATGGCGGCGGCGGCGTTGTGGGCGCCGGGCGCATAGTGGTTCTGCAGGTAGACATAGCCCCCAACGCTGCCGCTGTCGGTGGTGGAGGCTGTGTTGGAGCCGCCGGGTGGCGGCGCCCCAGCCAGATCGTACTGTGTGGAGCCGCTGCGTTCGATGCTCTTTTGGGGAAAGCTGCAAAGGGAACAGAAACAGAATGGGAAGACGGATTAGCTATAGGAAACGAAATCTATTATCTATAGGGTATGCATGTCCGGGAGAGAACTTTCGTTTTCTGGGTCACATATGGGTGTGGGGCTGTGGGGCTGTGGGCGGTTCCTACCTTTCGCCAATTATAAAACCCGATATGCAAATAATCATCGTATCGTCGAGAGAACTCTGATAAATGGGATGTTTATGCCTTGGCTGGTGCTGGTGGCAGCAGTCGTCTGCCGCGACTTTGGCAGCAGTCGCACATCCAACAAAAAAAACAGTTAGAGAGACGACAAATGAAAGTCACAAGATCCCCCGATAGATCGATTCTAATTAATATACGACGCGAGTGGCGATCGAAACGATATTCAAATTGATTGCCCGAGTGTCGGAGGAAGCACTAAACAAACGGAAGATACTTTGTGCCCGGGGTCTGGGGCAAGGGCACGTCCGATCTTAAAGGCGTTCGCGTTTGAACTAAACCGAGCGCTCGGCCACTGCTCAGCAAAGTGCGAGACAGAGCGAGGGATCATGCGCAAGCGCAGCGTCGGCGTTGGCGTTTTGCGTTTTGCGTTTTCTTTCTATCTTTCTCTCTCTCTGACAGAAGAAGAAACGTGTTTCGCATGGCTCATTAAATGTGTTTTGGGTGTGTGTTTCTGTGTGCGTGAGAGAACAGCCCACACAGATGCACACGAATAGGAATCCCACACAATACCGGTGGATGGATACAGGCAGACACACGAAATGCATCTGTTGTGTTTGAATCCATTCGTGTTCGTATTCGTCGTTGGGTTTACCCGTAAAAGAACAATTGTTGTGCTGCTGCTGCTGCTACCCTTAACAGAGACAAAACATTCAGACAAAAATAAAGAAATCCTAAGCGTAAAAGGATCCATTATTGAAAGGAGACAGAGTACAGTGAGATACAGATAGAGAGAGATAGAGAGAGAGAGAGAGCGAGAGCCCTGCCATATGCCCACAAAGGAAAGAGGAAAGCGAAGGAAACGAGAAATGATTAGCCAACGATGACAAACTTATTGATCAGGATGGCAGCCAGAAATGAGACACTCGCCACACAGAGACACACAGGATGCCAATGCACTGAAGCAACAATTGGAGAGGACTCTCAAGAGAGATGGAAAGAGAGATTTGAGCCAACCCAATTTCAGCTGGGAAATTAACAGATCAACACTTGCTTGATTGAAATTATTGGTTAATAGAGCAGCGACACTCACACTCACCGTATAAACAATATTAAGGAATAAAGAACAGAATTTTGTATGTTTATGTGGCATTAATCTGCCAAGCTTACTTTAATCTCAAAACTTATCTTTAATGGGAATGGGAATGTCTCGGATTTACACGCCTCCAAAAGGCATGTGGTCAGCGTGGACCCAGAATGGGCAGACCAGTTGGTGGCTTGCAAGTCCACAGCCGGAAGGACCACACCGTCAAAGCTTCCAACGGAAGCCACAGCGTTGATGAGGAGCCACCGCACCTCATCGGAAGCCTGGCCTTTCCACCTCTTTTCCTACAGGTCTAGTCGGACAGGTGATTGAAGTCCAACCAACCGCAAAACAAGAGTGCAACACCACAGCCTGTTCTGTTGTCTGTTCTTTGTTCCATTTAGCGAAACAAATCAAAGCCTATGTGATTATTTTTGTATGTTCCTCATGGCCTTTTAAGCCTCCAAAAAGGCTCAGCACTGCTTCTGTTCTTAGCCACATTTTAAGCCCATAAAAAAGGGAATATTTCAGAGTAAGGGAACTTTCAACTGAATCCAACTGTTGTCTGTCCACATTTACACCTGTTAAATGGATGTTTCCATATTCGAAAATGGAGGTTCTGTTCAATCATCTTTCCCATCAAAATATTCCCCAATATATAAGTATTTTCTACCTCTTATCACCCAAATACGTTTCATCGTAAATTGATTTGCCATGAAATCGGGAATTCGATTTGCATGCTGATCCCCAGATCCTCAAATAATTCATTTTTCACGTATTCACTTCGTATAGCTTCTAGAAAATCGAAAATCCCGTCTTGCAATCATTTCCCCCGCAGCGGGGTTTCTTTCTCTCTCTCTCTGCCTCTATCTCTCTGTCTTTGTCATTCTTTCACAATTTGTGGCAGCTGCAGATTTGCACCTAGCGAGCAAAAAGAGGAGTACAAAACAGGATCAGCCAAAACAGGATTCAAGCCGAAGGATAACTATTGAAAGGGGCATCCTTTTCATTCCCTCTCACTCTCTGTCTCACTCTTTCCCTCTCTCTCTGTATCCGTGTATCTCTCCTTTTGGCCAGTTTTCCAGCTGCACCTGGCACCACCGTGGCTTTATCTCACAGCGTTTTTGTTTTTTGTTGTTGCAAGGACAACAGGCGGCAGGTAGTTTTGCCTGCCACACAACAGCAGAAACAACAACAACAACACCCGCAGCAGCTGGAGGAGAACTGCTTGTCATTGTTGCCACTTCTCCGCACTCTCGGCTCTCCCCCTCTTCACTCTTGTGATTTTTTAAGAGGTCCTGCTTTCAATTTTAAGGGCAAGGAAAAACATCTGCCACACGTCGCCCCTAATTGTTTGCCGTTGCACGTTGCACATGTTTGGGGCAGCAGCAGCAGTAGCTTCGTTGGCTTCTCCTCGGTCTGTCCCCTCTGTTTGACCAACCAGACAGACAGCCCCTGGACGTGCGACTGGTGTCTCGTATCGCGTATCGCGTATCGTGTATCTCGTTTTTTGTATCTCTACTCGACACACAAACGTCACACAAACCGCCGCTGCCTGCAATCGCGAGCCAAAACTTCCGCAGTTTCAGTCGCAGTCGCTGCTGCTGCTGCTGCTGCTGCTGCTGCTGCTGTTGCAGTTGCAGTCGCTGCCACAGTCGCTGCTTCCTCCCTGCTTGACATGCAACAAGTGTCGCAGCGGCTCGCGTCTATGTCTGACCTGAAAGGCCCGAACCCGAACCGATCCGCCTTTCGCCGAGACCAACCAGACGCGTAAAGCGTAATTATTATTGATTTTACATTAGTTTGTGCATTTTGAATGTGAATGGGGGCTTAGCTGCGTTGCGTTATGGAGCGTGCCACAAAGCGGCCCAGACACACAAGAGGGGGGCAGAGGAGAGAGAGAGAGAGAGAGAGAGATAATAGACTGCAACAAACAATTTTATTCATTTAATGTTTCCGTATGCCAGGGACTATTTTCAGTGTTACGAGTTCAGCCGATTGATTGCAACAGCTTTAGGGCATCTCCTTTACTGCAAGATTTAGAGTGTTTTCCTTCGCTGCAGACTGAGTCTCTATCTCTTCTGGATTCTTCAACTCTTTCTCTGCCGGAATCTCCAACTCCTCTTCTTCTGGAATCTGGTTTGTCTGATCTTCGGGGTCTCTGGAATCGCCTGCTCTTCTGCAGTCTCTGCAATCGCCTGCGCTTCTAGACGTTGCATCTGCTTCTCTTCTAAATTGTGAAGATTCTCCTGCTGTTCAGCAGTCTCTACAATCGCTTCTACAGTCTCTTCTGGAGTCTCATTTATAGTCTCTGGAACCTCCTCATCTTCAGAATTTTGCATCCCCTGCTCTATCTCAACCTCAATCTTCATCTGTACGGGAACTTCTCCTAGTTTCTCCAGCTCGTCTTCACTTAGTCCAATTCCCATTGGGTCTTCTACGTCTGGGTTCTCCAGCACCATCTGTGAGATCATCTTCTGATGCACAAAAAAGACCAGTGGCATGAGGAGAATCAGAAAGGACACGGCCGCATAGAGAAAGAATATAAGGGACCAATCGAACATTATGCTAAAATTACGAATATTATTTATGCACTACAAAAATTTTACAAAATCGAATGTTTGCTTCGAAACGTTACGGAAAATATAACGAAATAATTAAAGCAAACGAATACAAACAAGAAACGTAGGTGAGTGATCGACCAAAGGATGATATGATGAGGGGGGAAATTCATAGAGAAGACTGAACATTACAGACAGACAATCACGAAACGACATTTCTACATGCATTTTACATGCATACTACATCAACATGAATCCAGAAAAGTATGCAACAAAATGCATGTATTTTTACATTCAATTGTCGGCATCAAAGTCAAAATGGCGCCATCTACCGCTTAACGAAAGCGTTACGAAAGTAGCATAGGACGAGCGTTGTTGGTGGTGTTTCTGGTGAGGGTGTGTGGGTGGTATTGGTACATACAAAATCTATCGAGTATTGCCAGTTCCATTGGTGTAATAATAGATTATCAGGAAATATGTATGTACCAGCCCTGTTCTTGTGACAATCTAAAAGATACTAACACTGCATGTAGTAAGGTGTCCCCTTTGTCCACCCACCCTATAGAGGTGCAGTTTATTAATAATTAAATGATCGGAGGGTTTATCTCTGTCTAAGTAATGGACTGGCAGGGCCACAAATCGTCGGATAACCGAGTCCCCCCGCCATAAAGATAACGGGATAATAATGAATGTGTGTTGGACGATAAGACGAGAGTTTTGACCACTTAGAGTACATAGCAAGAGCCCACAGAGCCACAGGCTATAGCACCGCTGGTGGATGGATCTGGTAGATCTGCTCTGTGTGCTTTTGTGGGGGCTTACCTGACCGCCGTCACATGGTGCGAGGTGTGTGTCTGCGTCTCCTTGTGCCGTGTGGAAAGACTGACCACCGTCACGTGCCGTGTGGCAGTGCGCACAACGCGCCGCACCCGACTCCGGCCATCCCCCACCACCACCACAATGGGCGGTGGCTTCTTGTCCCCATCCGTGCAGTACTGCAGGAACGACTCTCCACTGAGGTCGGAATGGGAGTGGGAGTGGCTGTGACTATGACTGTAGCTGGGGGATGGTGCCGGCACTGGAAGCTGCTGGCGCCGAGATTTGTGGTGATGTTCACACTTTGACGACATTGCTGCCCCGTGCATTCGATGAGAAAGGGGATGTTCGGAGGTTTGGGATACGCGACACTTTCGCCTTCAACGCATTGGCGGCATTCGCTTTTTCAGCTCCTTTTGTTTTCTATTTTGTTTCGCTTTTCGTTTACTTTCGTTTGTTCTTTCGTTTGTTGTGCAAATTGATTTCTTTTATCAAGAGATCTTTTAATGCGCGATCATCAATTTGTTGTTTATTGTGGGTTTGGGGTTCGTTTTTCAATCTGATTTTTCCGAGCGTTTCTCTCGTTTGAGCCGCCGCGTCGCCTCGTTCTTTGTCATTTTATCTTTGGTTTTTGTTGGCTGTGGAATTCCGTTGTGGCGCGACTATGTGGCTACATTCTTATGCGGCTGCGGCTGCGGCTGCGGGTGCCTACGATAAAGCAGCGACACATTTGCGATAGTAATTTGCAGTGTTCATTAATTTCCCCACCCTTTTTCCCCTCCCACCAACAGCCACAGAGAGGGGAAGCTAAAGCGACAATCGCGAAGCGCGAACGAGAGTGCCTGCCCTTCAAAGCGCGTTTGTCATAAAAAAACACAATCATATGTATAAATAAAACATGGAATAACATTTATGAGTATTTCCTCCAGTCGGAGGTTAGAAAGCGTAACACAGCGATAGAGTACGAGAGAGAGAGAGAGAGAGAGCGAGAGCGAGCTCTATAAAGAAACTGCAGCAGGGAGTATATACTTGGAAATACCTCAGATTGGATTGGTGTCCCACCAACTGCTTTTGTTTTTGGATTCTGATACTGAATGTCCCTAAACAGCTGTCAACGGCAGTAAATGGAACACAGCTGTTTTTGATTTATTTTAAATTGAGAAATTCTGTAAAAATATCTCTGTAAATAATGTTAAAACAAGTCAGAAGAGCTTGTGTTCACGAATTCTAAATTAAATCAGTTATCAGTGGGAATATGTTTCAAAAATTTCTCAAACCCATATCTGATCTTGTCATTCAAGAGCTATGAAGTGAAACATTTTGATCCAGAGTGGATTTCTATCGATTGGGGTGACTGATGAGCCCCTGAATGAAGAATAATCCTTAGAGATCACGTATAGGTGTCACTTCCATCATACCCTTCATCCCCTTTGATCCCCCCTTGTGATATGATAATCATGCTGTATGGAAGAGCATGACACTTGCAAAAACACACACAAACACACACACACACACACACACACACTGACACTGTTGTTGTGCCAAGCGTCAATGAGAGAGCTCTGAGCAATCACATTCAATCATCAGCTTTTTGCAGCGCTGCTACTGCTGCTGTTGTTTCTGTGTCGGTTTCTGTTTCTGTTTTTGGGTCAGCGATCAGTCAGTCATTCAGTCAGTCAGTCTGTCTGTCGATCCGAACGCAAGTAAAAGTCGCAAGTTGTCAACTGCAGAACTATTTATTTATGTAGGAAAAAGCAGACAACACAGCGAGAATGAGAGAGAGAGTGCGCAAGCGAGATGGGAGAATGCAAATAAACAATATTCAAATTGAACATGTCACGACACGCAGAGACAACGATCGACTTGTGCCAGACAGAGCGACTAGAGTTGGGTACGAATCGGATTGGAACGCAGGTGTTGGATTTGCTCCAATCCCCAGAGCCCAGACCCCAGACTCAAGACCATGCCACAGACGTGCCTCAGACGGGAAAGTGTGTGCTGGCACGGAGCCCAGGCCCAGGCCCAGACCCAGACCCAGCGAAGGGGTGATCCTCACGCTCCAACAACTGAATTGACTGAATGACCTGATCCACTTGGCAACTTGGCAACTTGGCAGCATACAATGACGGACGGACCGAGGGTCGTATGGTCCATAAATCATATGAAAATTTATGTGCGAAATGCGTGAGAATTTGCCATGAAAACAATGAGTTATATTGTAGAAACGACTAGCAAACGAATAGAAAGGGAAACAACAACAACAAAAACAAAATAGACAGAGACACTCAAAGTGTTTTGTCCCAAGATCAAGATCTGCCATCATACAGACATAAAAATATTATATTTATGGGGAATACAGAATACAACTCGACACAACCCCCACACACTTTCTTCCATAAAATCTCAAGTTCAAGAACCTTTTTCGAGAGCTTGAAAGCGATCCGATCCGATCCGATCCATCCGCCTGCGCCTGCTCGGAGACATCTCTGTTAAAGCGCGGCAGACAATTGTGACAACACACTTGACACTGCGTCTCTCTCTATCTCTCTCTTTGGAGTCCGAAAAAAACAGTCAACGGACATGAATACACTCACAGCCATCGATTCACGAGTGAATCAAGCTAAAAAGCTGTGCAAACAAGCGATAATCTCACGATTGTGGCGGTGCCCAGGCCCAGGCCCAGCCTTGGAACAAGTCATGGAATTATTGGCCAAAACAAGTCGCCTACTGCTTACCGCTGCCAATAAGCGCTTCAGGGGAGTTCTCAATCTCAATTCTGCCGCTCGCTGCCGCTGGTAGAATAGAATGCTGCTCTAAGGCCCACTCACAAAACACACGAATCACAGACCCCACAAAAAAACACTGAGCGAAAACTAACTCTTGATATATCAAACTCTAGATACTCTATCCATCTATCCACCCCATCTCCATCGACTCCACAAAGTGGCGCTGAAAAGCCCACGTTCATCTCAGATAATGGCTAACGATTTTTATATCAAAATATATAGAATTTAGCAGACAAGAGATACATTGAAATCACGAGATTATCTCCCAAGTTGCATAAAGATACCTGGAGAGGTGAAGCTGCTCCAAGCAATAATCATCATACCCTTTCCCTGTGCTAGGGTATCAAAAAATCAGCTAAAAGCGGAATATTTTCGTTATTTAGCAACCTATTAGTTGTCATTTTAGCTGTCGTTGTTGTCTCTGTTGTTGCCTATGTTGTTGCTGCTGGTGTGTTCTAGTTGTTGTCGCTGCCGTTTCTGACTACTCCATAGAACTGTTCCAACTTGTTTGTTGCTTTCTGCTACATATTTCTGAGAAACTTTTGTTTTGTAATTGCAATTTTGTCGAGCAGGTTTTTCGTTTGTTTTAAAGTTTTTAAGAAAACGTCTGTTTCTGATTTGGTTACTGTGATTTTGTTGTTGTTTCTTTTTCGGGGTTTGCAACAATGCAACAGATATATGTACATAATGCTTGGAGCGGAGCGTAGCGGGACTTGGGGGCTGACTGGGTTGCATCCGCTCTCGAGCACGACATCAGCGGCGGGCTAGGGTTTCCGCAGATAGAGCAGCCTTTGTCTTACAGGTGTTCCACTGCACGAGCAGCAACAGCAGCAACAGCAGCAGCAACAGTGGCAACAACAACAAGCAGCAGCAGCAGCAGCAGCAGCAGCTACAGTACAATCAGCTTAAAGTTGTTTTCTTGCTTGTATTGTATAATTATTTAATTTATAATTATTTTCTGTACTCTAACTCTCTCACTCGCACTGCCACTGACTCTGTATGTGGCAGGGGGTGGAGGGGGCTAGCAGAGCCCCGTGCCCGATGCCTTTTTATTCACTTTCGTGTCATTAGTAACGGCGCACGTAACAGAAAGCCCCAACAAACAGACACACACACAAACACACAAACACACTCTCCCGCTCTCTCACTCTGTCTCTCTGTGATTTGGCTCTCACTCCGCGCCACAACTAAAGAGCGGAAGAGGAAGTGGAAATACAATATGCAACCAACGTCCACGGCGACGACGACGACAACGACAACGATGCAGCGTAATTGGGTGGCAGGGTGGCAGCGATTATACAAGCCAGGCCAAAAGCACCAAAGAGCAGGAGTCAAAAGTGAGCAACGTTTGCGCACTGAAAGTGGTGACTCCTCTCTCTCTCTCTCTCTCTCTCTCTGTCTCTCTTTTTCGGAGCCAGAGATACGACTTTGAATAATTTGGCTGGGACTTCGGATCTTCCAAGCTTTGTTTGCTTCTTTGTGAATCAGCTGATTTCCAGAAACTGTATAAATATTCCTTGAAAAACGTTGCACACTACAGAGGAAGGTAATACAAAGATTCTCTCTCCATTTCAGTAGCTTTAGAAACGATTCTATCAGTACACTAAATATTTTGTGTTGAAGTTCCAGAAGCTTTTACTAGCTCAAGGATCGATCAGTATCAGGTGATACTCCCTCTCTCTCAATTGAAGTCTGTCAGTCTGTCAGATCTAGTAATGTTCACTAAGGGTAGAAGAATTTTTGAGCCATAAACTGACTGGCTGCTCCCTGTCTTTCTCTTATACTCTCCCTGGCACTTGCTACAATTTCAATTACAAAATAATAGAAATTTCCAGTTCAACACACATGTAGAAAGAGACAGACGGAACGAGAGAGACACATATGGTTTGGGGCGCACAGTGTTGTTGTTGTTGTTGTTGTTGTTGTTGTTGTTGTTGCTGCTGTTGTGTTTGCCGAAACGTAACGGGGCAGTGGCCGTGGTTCCCGCTCTTTCTCCCTCTCTTGCTACCGCTTGTTGGCTGCTTGGCGGCACTATTGTTTTTGTGATACTCGCAGCTGGAGAAAGGCGATTTTCTCTTTAATTATATTTTATTTTTTACATAAAAAAATTGTGCGCTATGCTGTTGCTGTTGTTGTTGATAGTTTCATGGTTTCCGTTTTGTTTTATTCGATGGAGGGTTTTATTACTATTGTTGCTGTTATTGTGGCAGGCGGACACGACGATGTCAAATTAATAAACCGGCCCTGTTCCTGCCCCTGCCCCAACAGACAGACAGACAGACAGATGGAGATAGCAATAACAACAACAACAACAACTATAATATAAGCTTTGCGTGATGCCTTGATTTTTGTTTCGTTGATTTTCATTTCATTTAGCACTTCACGCGCACGCATAAATACACACTCATACACATGACCACAATTTGTGTTTGCAAAACCAATTTGCATTTGCATTGGGAAATATTAATTTTCGGTATTGCCAAAATATTGACTACATATCGTATTAATATGAATATTGAATATTGATTATCGAATATCGCAATGACAGCCAACAACAAAGTGACTAATAAATGCACCAACACACACACACACACTCACGTACGTACGTATAAACGATCGCAACACGAAACGCACACGAACGGCTGACGGCTGACGGCTGATTACGGCTGAAAACTGTTCGAAAGAGACGAAGTACAGCAGCGCGCGCGAGCAACCTGTGTGTTACCTCGACGGAGCTTTGAGAGAGAATGGCGTCGGGGTCTAAAAAACTGTTCCAGCGAGCGGCTTACAATTCGATTGAGGCGGGAGAGGGCGGCCAGCCAGGTAGCGATAGTGGCATGGTATGGGTGAGAGAGCACGGGCACTGTGGCTGTGTGCCACTTAAAAAGCTGGCTAATATTGCTGCCACTTCCACTCTTCCGATTGATCCACAAAACAAATATTCGGCCAAAACAAAAAAACCAATAATAGGGCCATACAGAAGATTCTCTCTGCCGCACACCTGTACACTTGTACACCTGTACACTTGTACACCTGTACACCATGACACATGACGTGTGCTGGCACAGTGGGTCTAATTGGGGTTATATAACCCCCATTATAGTGCAGCAGTAAGCAGCAATGCAATTATCAAAGTTATTTGCATTTTTAACTCAATAAACGGTTTTCATAAGACTTGCACAATGCAGGGCGTCTTGCTCTGGCTCTGGCTCTGCAGCATTGATCTCCCACTGTTTATGGTGCTTTCAGGGCTTTCCCACTTCACTCCCGTTGTCAAATTGGGCAATTGCCAAAGAGATTACATGCAAACATACATATGCATACATATACATATGTGTATGTACATGTACTTATGAACATGCTCGTAAATCGACAAACAGTCGTAAAAAGGTGTAAATTTGTATGCAAACGACTTTGAGTACACACACACACACACACACACACACACACAAACGGCCAGAAACACACAACAAACACGAGAGAGGCTGGCTTACGCTCAGAGAGCGCATTAACAGCTGCTCCAGACAACAACTGCAGACTGCAGGCGAGAGTGAGAGCGCTTGCGAGTGGGAGACTGGGAGAGCGAACAATAAGCTGGGATCAAGCACTGGCTAAACGAGGCAGCCGCTGCCTTGCAGTTTTCTCCTACAGCTAGCTGCATTTCTGGATAATCAAACTCTCGTTTAGAGAGTGCTTAAAAAGAGTGAGTATACATATGCTCGCGCTCATACTCGAACAATAAGCTGAGCTTACGTTACGCTCAGGTGACTCACGATCGTAGCGAAGGGCGAGCGGGGGCGCTTTACTGCTGCTGCCTGCTGCTGCCTGCTGCTGCCTGCTGCTGCTGATGTGCTGACGTCTGCCGCCGCCGCCTCTCCATATGATGGCATGTGCATGTGCCGTACATTATGGCCGAGTGGAGTGCCTGCCTCTGGTAGTTAGTCGCTCTCCCGCTCGTCGTTAGCTTGCGGCGGCTGGGGCCACTAACAAAATGGGCAACGTAATGCCTCACTGGCTTCGACTCTGACTCTGACTCTGACTCGGACTCGGACTGAGCCAAGCGTTAAGACTGATGACTGTATTCCCCGCCTGTGCATGAGTGCGCATATCTGTACGTGTGTGAACCATACCGCTTCTCAGACAACAAACCATTTATATCCGGACCTGAGGCCTGTTTTGACTTTTCATTGAAACCTGCTGTCGCTCTGTCATAGTAGTCGTCGGTGGGGCCATGCCATCGTTAAAACTAAAGTCGTAAAAATATTCATATACATATATGTATGTACATGTATGTATGTACATAAATGAGCCAAAACTTTAGCTCACTGTCCCTTGTCCCTGTGGCCTAGACTTGGCTGATATTAACGCATTAGGCACAAGGTACACAAACCCATTTGCCATACTTTGTGTCTGGGGCTGCGTCTTACTGCGGCGTTTCAGGCCGTGTTATGAAACAATCAACAAACAAACCCAACAACAAACCCAACAACAAACAACAACAACAACAATGATGATGATGACAGCAGCAGCCAGAGCCGCAGCAACAGTACTATCGAGGGTTGCCAGAGCGATTTTAATGGGGGCTCCTGCTGTCATGAGGAGGGGTAGAAGCAAGCTCAAGGAACACTAAGTAAGCGGGAAGTCTATAATTAGAGCTGAGATGAGCTTTCAGCTCTGACGCACATTGGATGCCTCCCTCCCTCTCTATCACTCTTCCTTGTACATATTCCCTTTTTGGTATGTTAATCTGTTTTCTGTTTGCTACTGTGACTGCACCTGAATCATTTGTTCATTCCTTAAGCATCTCGCAAGCAGTGCCTCAGCGAAAAACCTGTGCTATGGCGAGGGTTGGTAGAATGATTTTAATTAAGTTGGGTACCAAAGCAGGGGCTTAGGAATGTTTTTGGAACGTTAACTGAAGGAAGTCTTGGAGTATATATCAAGAAATCTTAATTACCTTATCATCTTAACAGGGTGCAAAGTAGACAACCGACTGAATGTTTGACAATGATTTAATTGTCATACGGTTGCCATCTTGACTGGATATCTACACTAGCTCCAGCAGTACCTTAGTAGGTAAACGAATCAACTTCTCGATCGCCCCTCTCCCACTCACATATGAAACGTATATTTTCTGTTTCATTAGTAAACATCGCAAATGCTTTGTCGCATGTATGTAGTTACTAACTAAGCGATTACCTATTCCTCCCCTTTTACCTTCACCCTTCGCCTTCTCGCCAATGTTGTAGCTCGACTGACCTTAGGCATTTTGAACCCAATTTGTAAGCAACAGAAGGAGAGAGAGTAGGACGGAGAGAGGGCTGGGTGGGGAGGGGTACTACATACATGGCTGGTAGACCTTCAGTCCGCCCCAAAACAGAGAAAACACAGAGAAGCAAAACGATTGCGAGAGATTAGGGGCCCTAGAGCTTCCCCTAGAGAGAGCAAGATAGAGATGGGTACAAGGGGCAGAGCGGGAGGGTCCACCTTCAACTTGCGTGTTGCCACCGCTGGCGGGGCCATTGAATTGTGCATTCGGTCATGGCTACAACTGTGCTCGGGCTCGGGCTTGGGCTTGGGCCGGGGCTTAGGCTCATTAGAAAGTGAACGCTGAACCGCTGAATGCTTAAGAGACAATGCTGGAACCCGAAGCCGAACCCGAAGACGAACCCAAAGACATCGCATCGGATCGGATTGGGGGTCTAATGAAGCTTGACAGGGCTGCCTATCGGAACATGGATCGGTTCAAGATTCACTCTCCTCTGTCATTAGGGTTTTCCATCGTCTGCTTTTTCATTCAATTAAAATGTGTAACACACGAAGCAGAAGACGACGGCCACGACAAAGATGAGCTGGTGACGGATGGATGGTAGATACGAGCACGAGTACAGCAGCCCAGAGAGCCCCCCTCCACCCATTGAAATTTTGAACGAAAGAAAGATGGGGGCAGCAGAGACACAAGACAGAGACCCAGAGAAAGAGAAAAAAAAAATATATGCTAGTGGGAAATTTTTGTGGTTTCATGAAGTACGCTACCGATTCCGTCTTGGAATCACTTTCACTTGCACTTCGCTTTGGTTTGCTTTAGCCCCCCATCGCTCCACTTGTTGTTTCTTCTCTTGGCCATGAATGAACTCCCCCCCACACACACCTCTCCTCATGGAGCTGCCCACTGGCCAAGCTTTTTGTAGATTTGCTTCCATACCGCTTGCCGCCGCCACCGCCACCGCCACCGCCGCCGCAACGCCACTGGCGCCTTCATCAATCAACGAACAGCGGCAGCGGCACAGCGTTGGCCATGCTTGCCGCTCATGTGGCATAGACAATGGGAAAGTTCGCCCACAAGGGTTCTCTGTGCCGCCCGCCCCCGTTAGGCTCTAAATCACGTACCACCTCCACACACCCCCACACCCAACCATCCCCAGCGGTATGTGTATCATTACCTCGTGTCTCTCGTCTCGTCTCGTCTCGGCATTTCCATTGATTTTCGTGTGTGCATTTTTCATTGGAAAACTCATGTTTACAAGCGATTAGCAGCTTATTATTATTTTTTTTTTCTTTTTTCATTTACCATTTACTTTTCTTCTTTCCAATTGAATTTCCCCATTTTCCATTCCATTGTCTGTACTTCTTCAAGGCACACTACCTCTGCCTCCTCCTCCCTCTTCCAATCATCATCTTTTTTCATGTTTATCGGATATTCCAAGGCGCTGAAAAGCGCTTGATGGCCTTTTGGAGAAAGACAAATCTTGTGGCTTTACATAATCCCCCAATCCGCAAATCCACAAATCCCCACTTCCCACTCATTATGCGAATTTCATTTCTTCATTTACCATTTTTGGTTGGCTGGCGAATGTTGAAGCTTCTTTTCTTTATCTTTTCCTCCATCTGTTACTCTTCCATCATCTTCTTGAATTTCTATTTCTTTTACAGAAGCTAATGAACTTGAACGCCAATAGTATTGTGGGTAGAATTGAGTAATTCAGATTCAAGTCCGGCGGTTTTGTAATTTTTTAACCAACCATAATTCAAGTTTGGATTAGTTGATTTTAATTTATTTTAATAACGGTCTAGCGGGGATTATGTAACAATGCTCCTTTTGATTGCTGTTTACTATATGTAGAGATGCTTTTGGAATTAGTTGGGCATATTTATGCCGTTATATTTTAGTTCTGAAGATCATTACAGAGAGTTAAAGCAACAGTCTTTATGATTTCGACTCAAGTAGATCTATTATAAGTACTCTATTTCTCACAAATTATAACATTTTAACAATGTTTTCTGTATAAATCAATGTTTTAGTGCAATAAATAAAATCATTTCGAACAGATGGTCAGGAATTCACTTTTTACCAAGATCTTATTTCCCATCGAAGTCCATGGGTACATTAATGGGGGTGTATGGGGTCACTCACGGGTCAATGGCTTCATATGTAGGTACAAAAGTTGCTCAGGTACAAACTCTTGCAACCCTTGCCAAAACCAAAGAGGGCAAAAGAACTCTGATTAATTCTACAGAAATTACAATACCCTGCATTTCGTCAGAGCTTTGATTCAATGCAAATTTCCAAACGAAAACAAAAACTGCATGCTCTGCCGACGCCCAAGATGACGCCGCTGTCGCTGCGTCTGCGTCCGAGTCTGCAATTGCTGCCGCAGAATTGGGCAACGATCCGGCCGGAGCCCAAGACAAAACGAAACGACAAAGGAAACGAGAAAACATCGAAAAACAAAAAAACAAAACAAAACATGCAAGAACAGGCGATGACTCGGCTTAGGGATACCCTCTAATTGGATTTATTACTTTTGGTAATAAAATGTAAATTTTCCAAATTAAAGTAGATTTTGTACCCTCTAGCTATCAGAGTCTACGGGATGACTTTGTCATAAACAGTTCAAGGCCCCCCCCCCCCCCCATCGAACCCACATACCTCCTATTAAGCATGAGTACCCTGTACAAAAAAATATAAACTTTTTCAGTGTGTTCTTTGGCTTTGCATATATCCAAGAGTGGGAGGGAGATAACCGGGCGCATCCACATAGGAGGAGGGGGGAGTGGTTACTGCTGGAAGCGACTAAAGTTGGCTCCAAAAAATTTGGCTCACACATAACTAGGACGACAACAAAAGCAGCAGCAACTGCTTTAAGAACTGGTTAATGTGTGGTGTGTGCCAACCGGCAAGCGGAAAGCGGCAACCGGCAACTGTTTGCTGCTGCTCCCCTGTAGCGCTGCCCCTGCATCATGCATGCATGACGTCAGCCATCAGGCCCGAATGGAAGTCCATACATTGTACAAACCTCCCCCCAAACAGCCAACAGCCAACAACTGGTTTCGCACTTAATTTAGATGCTTTCCATGTGGCTGTGCGCATCGGTTTTTTGCTGCTGATTTCGGCTGCAGCTCATCTGAATTTATTCGCTTCTACACTCTAGGCCTACAAACCTAGAAGCCTACAAAAGAAGAATCTATAAAGGAGGATCCCATGGCAGAAGAAGCATCGATAGAGGGGGATCCAATCCAGTGGAAGAGCAGGCCTATCCAGTTCAGGCGGGAAGTGGGAAACTCCAAATTCCATTTCTCATCCATCCATCGATAGATCTCTATGTGGATACAAACTGCCTCGAATTGGTTTTATCAATAACCGCATGGCTAACTCTCAATTAGGATTCGAACGAGCAACGGGCAAACGGGAGCCGACGCCAAATGAGCGTCGGAAAATCTCACTTAAAGTTAAGCTAATCAACGTCACCCCATGGGTCACGTGGGGACCCAGAGAGCACCTTTCGGAATAGGGCCCCCCCCCTCACTCTCACACAGCAGCAGTAGTCGGGGAGCAGTCAAGCAACAACTTGGGAACACAACAATGGACGGAGGGGCAACAATAAAAGTGAGAAAGTCATTAAATAATCCCACGACTTTCAACTACTGGAAAAGTTTGTTGCAAGACCCAAGCAGCGGTACTGACAGTGGGGTTGTGTGGACGGTGGGAATAATGAGACGATGAAAATAAAGACATTTTTGAATTATTTCAAAGGAAATGTCAAGCCATCTAAGAAACGGAACAACTACTTTCAATCGATTTCCAGCATGGACCTAATTAGTTTCTGAGTATCGCAAAACCCTTTAAACAAAACTAAAGTATGTGGGCCTTAACTTAATCGAAGTTCAAATTTTAATGAGAGATAATGAGATAAGATTTCCGCCCCAATTAGAATTTTGCTTCGAAACTTGCAAACAAAAACAAAGAATTTTATAGATTGCTATGGAATTTTTGGCCAAAATGAAAGATAATGGCTAAGTGGTATGACTAAGAAATGCTAAAATATTTTTTAGTATACACAAGAAACACTTTCCGGAGACCTATTTTCGTAGCATATATTATCCAAGAGTATTGCAAGAGGTTTTCAATTAAAAAAAGGTTTAAATCTTTTACACATTCATTCGGGAATATTTATTATACAAAAATCAATCGAAGAGCTTCTATCTTTATAAATGAATTTGTGTCTGTAATTAAAATCACACATACACTGCTCTTCCTAATTCCTCCCTCCCCCCCATCCACTTGTGTGTCGCAACAAACCCGGATATAATGCCCCAACCAACCCCATTGGACATTGACAACAGATGTGCTGCTTCTTTAGAATTCGCTATCTGCCAGATGCTCACTCGTGGATAGTTAATATTTGTGGCTATGGTCGCCTATTGACGGTTATGTACAGATAATCACGTGTTTATCGCTGGAATTTCCATGCGCGTGCCACCGCCGTGGGAGTTTAGCCGCCATGCCCATCCCCATCTGCAGCCCCACCCCCAGCCTACAAAATTGTATTCAAATGTGGGTGTCTTGTATGTGTGGAAAATGCCAGAGTTCAAGGTTTGTGTGTGGATGGATGCACACAGCACAGGCAAAGACAACAAACAGTCGTACAAATATCATTATACAGGTCGAGGAATTCCGAATTTATGTATGTTTACGCAAATACAGTGAAAGCTCTTTGCCAACAATCCTTTGGGGATGGGAAAACTCTCTTAATTGGAAGAGCATGTACATAAGCACCGAGCATGTCTCGAAGCGGTCCGCAGCCCACGCTGGCAGGACGAAGGAAAGCCCTTACTGTACAGCTGAGTACGTGTATATGTGGCTCGTTCAACCAGTATTAATAATAGGCAGGGTCACCTTTTATAGCAAAAAGAATCCTAGCAAAAAGTCTTTCTTTCCTTTCCTCGTTTTTTTTTGCTAAGCTTTTAACTCAACGAAGGCTGTGGCCAGCGCCCTCCAACAACTATTTCTACTGCAGAATGCGAGAATTTTATTGCATACTTTTCGGCAGCGGATAATATTTTTCAACAAATAAAATATATAAAAAAAGTGCGCACTTTTGGGGGGGAAATTAAATAACTTTTAAGTGTTTTGCTGTTGTTGTAACGAATGCTGTGTGCTGTGTGCTGTGTGTGGGCCCAAACGACAACGACGAAGACGACGCCCACTGCGATTGGGGCGGAAAACTCGTAGGCGCGTGGGTGTGGACTTCAGAGGCGGCTTTAACCTTTTGTTGTTATCAAGAGAGCAGCAGAGCCATGGGATGCAGCAACAGCAGCGTGTGCTGAGCTTCGTGTGTGGGCAGTGAAACCACAAAAAGAAAAAAAGAATAAAGAAAAAACCCAATGATGCCATTGATTTTTTGGGGCCCATCCCTGTGGCAGCAGCAGCAGCATCAGCATCAATTGCGTCACAAATGTCCTCAAGCCCACACGCTAATCGAACCTTGAACTCTGACCACCCATTCACAGACAGAGGAACCCGTACATGTGTCGAAGGATAATAGAAATGCGAAACGAAACCCTTAAACAGGGCACAGGAGACAGGGACACTTACCAGTAGATCTCATTGGAGGTAATCATATTGGTGGTCTTGTAGTATTGGGCGGCAGTGTAGCTGCTCATTGTGTTTCAGCTGCTGTCATTTACTTATGGGACACGACTGTAGCAAATGGCAGGGCCACTTATTTGCTCTTCCTCTCTCTCTCTTCCTCGATAAAGGCTGTCCGCCTAGCGAATTGGAATAGATTCGTCGTAGGTTACGTGGTGGAACTAGGTTCTCCTCTTTGTATGGATTTCTGGACGGTTTACAAAACACTTTGGCAGCCAGTGATGGACATCAATATGATGGCAAAAAAATCAATACAACCGCGGCGGGGGGTGTAGCATTGGTCGTCTGTATTTGTGTGTGTGTGTGTGTTTGGTTGTATGTGGAGGGGGTGTGGGGTATTGGGCGCCACCAAAAAATGTTCACTTTGAAGATATTTCCGTCGCGTCAATCTTCCTTTTTGCGCTATATATTTATAGTATGGGAATCGTACAGCGTATGTATCTACGATATATGGCTATATAAAATAAATCTCTGGCACACACACACACGCACAAATGTATTATTAACGGGATATGAACAGCAGTTGCGGCGGTGGCGGTGGCGGGGGCGGGCTGCCGGGGGTGTTGGTGGCGGCTACGGCGGCGGCAGACAAGCGAATACATACACGGGACGCGACGGAAGGGCGGAAGGAGGTGGATAGAGGGCACACGCGACCAGACGAAAACGAAATTTCCTCAATTTTCAACGACGACGACGACGACACTTTTTCCCCAGAGCTAGGACTAAGGACTAGGATGCTCCTTTGGGGTCTAGTCCAGTATAGACATAGCTGATACTCTATCCTGTGTATGTTTGTGTGTGTGTGCGAGTGGGCGGGGTATTAAAATACTTCTAGGCGGAAAAGCGTCTGCGAAAAACTAACGTCGGATAACTGTATAAATGGGAGTAATGAATGTTACTGAAGGCCGTCGACTGAAGGCAGCCACAGAGCTCACAGTGGAGTGTTTGGCTCCTCAGAGAGAGACACAGAGAGAGAGTAAACCAAGAGAAATATAGAACCGGCGGCGAAAGAGAGAGACCAGCGACAGATGTGTGGTTCGTCACTAGAGCGGGTTGTTTTTCCTCTCCTCTCTCTTGCTTCCTTTGTTTTTATTCAATTTCTTTTTGGGGGTTGGAAGCCCCCGTTGCAACGTTGGGAAATGCATCAGAATGAATGCAGTACTGCTGCCCCAAGCCCCCAAATAAAGACCCCCAATCAATTATTGATGTAGCATTGGCAATTGGCGACACATAAACCCTTAGCCAAATAGTTTTATGATGGCATTAAAAATCATTCCAAAATGAGAGGCAATTAACAAAAATTTCCGTTGTTGAACGGGAGAGCAGCGTCTGAGAGAGAGTGAGAATTCAAATGGGGCGGCAAAGAGATTTCTGCCCCTTTCTGAGAGGGGGTGCAATTCCTAGCGGCCTTTTGAAGCAACTTCCAGAACGAAATTCAAGATGTTTTCGAAATGAAGGCACAGAAAAAATCAACCTCCAGGAATTCCGCCCTTTAGATCCATTGAAACTTGCCAAAAAAAAAATATTTCACTTGGAGAGAGGCACTTTTAGCCGACAGTCAACCCTTAGTGAGGCGCAGAGAGAGAGCCGGAAGCCAAACAGACAGTCAGATAGAGCAGGGCCAAAGAGAGCGAGAGAGCAGACAGCTCGGAAATACACTGTCAGAAATTAGGCAAAACAATTCTGAAATAATAACTAAAATGTATTCCCGTATTTCGAATGCCCAAAGGACTCGGGAAACTGCAAAACAAAATAAAGGCCAGATCTGAAAACATTAACAAAACAATGTTAAAAATTGTATAAACATTTCTTACATTTTGTTTCGCGGTTTAATGATTCTATAAATTCGTTTTTGAGTAAATATTTACAAACTGAATTTTCATGAATAATTTGGAACGATTAATCATTAATAAAATACGAGTAAATTTCCGGTTTCAGAGTGAAAATGTAATTGAAAAATAAAACTTGTTTATCCAATAAAAACTTGAAATGCAAATAAACCAAACAGAAGAGCGTGCATTGAATACATAAATATTAGCATATGTAGTCCTAAAATAATAACTAGATCAACTATGAAATGGATGGTGGATTTACTGGTGACTTTTTTTTTTTGGCAAACAAAGAAACAGTTTTCATTTCAATATCAAGAATTCAATCAAATATCTATCTAAGTTTATTACCACAAAAATAGATTAAAGCATAAATAATTCATAAATTCATGGAGCAAACCTTGAGCTGATATTTATGCATAAAAAACTGTCTTTAGAACAGGGGAAAACTATTCCGTGGAATTTCGTTTCCTTAACCCATTTCGAAGAGAGACATGATTGAGTTATTTACTTGGCTAATCACAATGAAATGAAATAGTTGCCATGGCAGTTACCATGCCATAGGAATACTTGGGAATGAAGACGACATCTCTGCCTCGCCACCCACTCTGTGTTAACAATCATCCCAGGCTCTTTCTTCCTCACACTCCTCCTCTGACTGTGACTCTGAGGCACAGTTCCCATATGGGAGGTTTTGTTTGCCTCCATGATTGGGCGAAGACCCAGAAAAGTGATAGCTTCACCCTCGTTGCTCCTCCTTCAACAGAATTTCATATTTTGCGTGTCTGGTGCGTGCTCAAGAGGTCTCTGTTGGTTCCATTGGGAAGTTCCAACGCTGCGGCAGTGCCTCTGCACTTTCTATGGCCCCGTTGCATGCAACCAAATGCAGTCTAAGCCACACAAAGGTCTCACTCGCTAGAGGAGCTTCGACATCAGCTTCAACTTCAATTCTTGTGCGCGCTTTTCAAATACAAGTCGGACAATAAGTATTTAATAATCAACAGCAACAGCAACAGCATGAGCCTAGGCTGTGGCAGAGGCAGTTGCAGTAGCAGCGGCAGCAACAACACGAGGTAATTGCAACTGGCAATTGTAAGCTGTGCCCCCACAGCACCAGCCCTGCCCCTGCACCGTACAACACGCCCCCATTCGTGCATTTTATTGTGTGAACAAAAAACAACTTTGAAAGAAGTTCAAAACTCTTTGAATGCGCCTCTCAGGCATGAATATTTTAGCGGTGGGGGTGGGGTGGTGTTCTCTCAAGGGGGCCATTGTAGGCGATAGTGCTTGACGAGTGGTTTTAGGGGTGTGAGGTGGTTAGGGGGGTGTTGGAGCTACTGTGGGATGGGATCCTCCTAGGCCGAAGGTCCACGCCCCACCGAAAAATGGGTCAAATGACAATGAAGCGCATCAAAAATGCAACTGCAGCCGTGGAGGATATCAAAAAACTGAAAACTGAAGAAGAAAATGAACAAAAAGAAAATGACAATTTTCAGCTGCAGATAAGAGGAAAAACTTTTAATCTTGCCTCGCTGTCCCCCACCTTCCTCCCCCTCCTCCTGCTCCTCCTCCTCATCATAGTCATAAATGAAAACAAACAAAAGCTGAAGAAGCTGCTGGAAAAGTCAGTGGACAAGTCAGAAAATATGATGGAGCAGAAGAGCAGCCGAGGAGCCGAGGAGAGATCAACTTGTGTAGAGAATAAACAGAAAAGAGCAGCCACAATATTTTCACATTCTTTATCATTCTCAAAATGGAAATGGAAATGAAAATGGAAATGGTACTGTGTGGCAGGGGCAAGGGGAGAGGGAAAAGGGAGACCAGGGAAAGACCAACTTTGAGATTCTCGAGATGAATTAAGGCGCAACGGCAACAAAAGATTTTCCCTCTTTGGCTGTCATAATATTGAAAGAGCCTTAGATGATGGCAGCCTGCAATGGTTGGGCGGGTAGTGGCAGGAGTTTGGACGGGAATGTGGGGCAGAACCACGAGACTTTACAGACAGATATCCAAGTCGCAGAAAGATGACAAGTTATTAGCGGGGCGTGTGCTTTATGTGTAGGTGGGGGTCTTACTCTGTCTCTCTCTCTCTCTGTCAGGCCATTTCCACTTGTAAATGGGAATGCGGATGGTGCTGTCAAATAAAGTCAGTCAATCAAATGTAGGATCGAATGGTGGAAATATTTGAAAACACTTCGGATATCCAATGACAGTTTATTAATGTTAAGTTTAGTGGGAAAAAATCTGAATTTTTCCATTCTAATTAGATTGATCGAAGCAGCATAGAATACATATGCAAAGCAGTTAATTGTTCTAGGAAGAAGTGCATCAAGCAGTGAAGAACGTATAAAGCAGTTCCTAGTATAAACAATTAATCCTAGAAATAATCGGAAATTCAAAGCTCTTGCCTTTTATAGAAGGATTGCTCTTTGTATAAAGAAGAAATCTTTACATGCACTTCTGACTCTGGATTCTAGAACTTTCAGTGAATGCCACAAAGGAATATGTTGCATCCTTATTATAGACACATCTCCATATGTCAAAGCATATTTTCAACATACATATGAATGTCAATGCGGTGCCCAGCCAACCCCCCAAAGGCTAATAAACTAAAAAACAAATTATTAAAATGCATCCAAAAATATGAAATGAAATAGAGCAGTGACCGGCCCCGCTACAGGTCCCCCATCAAAGCACACACAGCATAACAGAGTCGAGCATTTGTATGCATATATTATACGAATATGACAATATATGTATGTACATATGTACATGCATATGTATACATACATATGTATGTATAATAAGACTCTTGGTATATATATGTATATATTTTCTTTCCCCTCTCTTGTTTGGTTGCTGTTTCATTTGTGTTGCAAAAACGAAAGAAATGTCAGCAAACGCTAAAGAGCACTTCATGTATCCACGGACGACAGACACATCATGCAGATGGAGTAGAACTGTGGCCTGGAGATGGAAATGCAAGGGAAAATGCGGGGCAAATGGCGAGGCTTACATGATGAAGAACACGATGCAGAACATTGGGGTGGCGGCGGTGGCAGCGCATGGCGTAGCACATAAGAACAGAGGGCCAAAAATCAACGAGCAACATGCTAATGGAAACAGAAATACCCTTCCTTAAAGGGGGGGCAGAAATATCACACACGATTCTCTACCCAGCGTGTGTGCATCTCTTTCACGGTAATCATTTCGATCCTCTTCTATCAGAAAATAGTGCGTATAATAATTTCACATTCGTTTTAATTATCACACACACGCACATACACACGCACACACACACGTGAGAAATCGTGATGGGAATAATGTTAACAGCAAAAGAGAAATCCAATAGAATCTGCAGGTTTCATTACAATGGAGAGAACCTGCAATGAATTGTCACAATCATTGACTAAATCGAGCAGGCAACTACACTGAAATAAATGAAGGATCATTTCCTATATTTATATTTCTTAAATCCAAACGGAAGTCTCCTTTGAGCAACAGAAATTATTTAGGTCTCAATAAAGAAATGTTTTTTGGAACTTTTTCTTTCATTTCTGTTTCATTTCATTTCATTCATTTCTGTTCCCTTTCTCTCCTTCCATGTCCATCACAAACTAAGTTCCGCCATTTCTTTTCGTTCGCTCCATTTCTAACCTTTCACAAACTGAACTCCTAAATCCGCATACCCCCAAAGGCGGAGAGATCATCTGGATGATGAAGAAAGGGCAGCAGCACTCCATCGCGCTGAGCCTTAGAAGATGCACATAAAACAAACAGAAATGCTGTTACACGAGTGCCCGTGCCCGTGCCCGTGCTCGTGCCCAGACCCAAGTGGCAGGCTGAGCCTGAGGCATCCTTCATGGAACACGGATCATGCAGCATTGCAACACAGTCCCGCAGGGCAGAAGGAGTAGAATGCATGCCAGCCAGCGAACTCTCAACAGTCAGTCTGCCACCTCTTTTGGGGTGGTTTTTTTTTGATACGAAATAAGGACGAGCCACAGGACGATGACGTGTACGGGGGGAGGAAAAATAGGGACAAAAAAAAACTGTGTTGAGATTTCTTCCCTTCTGCATACCCACAGAGATTGTCATGAGTCATGGGGAAAGGGAGAGCAGAGCAGAGCAGAGCAGAGCAGAGCAGCGCATCCTCTGATGCATGTGAATGCGAGATGAGAAATATGAAAATGAGAGATGAAGAAGCGGCAGGATGGGGCGAGGAGATGTGTGAACGAGCGAAATGGGACCACAGAGAACGGGCAGAGGAGAGGGAGAATCCCCCTAGAATTGTGAGAGTGTGTGCCTCATACGAGTGCGTGAGTTTGCCCGTGCCATGCCGTGTCGTGTCGTGCCGTGCGGGTTCGTCGTGGCTCTGTTTCTGTTTGTCTTTGTATGTGGTGGAATGGAATACTTTTACAGTTTGTTAAACTCTATTTTTAGAGCTCCCTCTCTCTCTCTCTCTCTCTCTGTCTCTCAGTCTCTGCGGCCGCAATGGCCATGGGAAGGAAACAACCCAAAACCCCCGCCTCCAGCTTGTGTGTATGTGTGTGTGTGTGTGTGGGGGCGCTTGTTGGCTTAGTTTTTCCACACAGTCGTCTACAGTATAATTTGTTTTTGGGTTTTTCTTAATGCACTGCTTGCTGCATGTTAATTTGATAAACACGAATATCATGTAATTCCAGCTCTGAAGTTATTGAAACATCTCCCGAAAACTGAAAACTGCTCCCAAAATATATTACACAACAGACAAAGGGAAAACGAAAGCTACAGCAAGTAGGTTTATGGAATACCCTTGCGAGGAATGGCTGATAAGTGATAGAGTCATAAGATCTGGCTTCAATTGGTGCAAGCTGAGCTACTTTTTGGGTTTGTTTCAAATTTATACATATACATATGCTCCTTGTGGGTTGCAAAAAGTAGTACCCTCAGCAAAGGGTATACGAAGTTACAGCATTTTCAATTTGACAAGTTTTAGTGCAATTTGTTGAGGACCTAGCCAGAGGAGGGGTGATGGCGTTTAGGGTACTTACCAGAGAGTGGGGATTGGAGATTGCTAGCAGAAGAGGGAGTGGCAGAGTGGCAGAGCGGGTGGATGTAGAGCGGTGTTGGTGGAATGGCAGAGGTGGCAGAGGTGGGTGGGGAGTAGTGTTAATTGAGTGTTGCAATTAGGCCAGGTGAAGAGAGGTAAACAGATAACCAGGGGGATTGAGAGGGGTAGCCTTAGATTCGACATGGGTTCCATGGCTTACGAGTAGATTGCCTTTCGGTTGGGCTGCTGCCGGTGCTGCAACAGACGCCACGCAATTAACGGTAACTCAATATTCATCCCAGAGGGAACATGGGACAGGCTCTATCTCTCTTTCACTCACCGCTATCTCCCCTTCTCCATCTCTCCCTTGAGCTATCACAACCTCTCAACCCTGTCTCTCGCTCTCTATATGTATAAGGTGTAGGAGAAATCTGACAGTCAATATATCGATACGAACATTTGTTTGCCTTCCCACGGCCGCCAAAGGTGATAATGACCATCGATTTACGATGATGATTATGATGATCATGTTGCAGGCAGTCCCGTCCCCACCACTCCGTGGTAATGCAATCCGCTAATGCAACAACTCTCCAATTCAAAGCCGTTAACACTAAACAGAAATCGAATACGAGAGCAACTTATTAAAAACAGTAATACAGACAGCAAAGCAGTAATCGATGCCAGACAAAAGAGGCCACAACGAATGGGCGATACCCTTTAATGAACAGGTGAACTTTGATAGGACATAACAGAGAGGAGCATACAACAGCATTTGTATGAAATGTTCAAGGATATTACTCTTAATAATTAAAAATAATTATACCCCAAGGCCGCAACGTTCAAGTTCAGTTTAGCCAACATTCTGACAAAGAACGAACCTCATTCCAGAACGAACCAACTGCCAGGCAATGTCAGAGTAACTGGCTAGTGATTGTAACTGGTTGTCAGTCAGTTCAGGCCAGCCAACACTCCCCCTGCACTCTCCTGCTTCTCCTCCCACTGCAGACGGCCACTGGCGATGGCAGGCCGTGACGAGTGGCTGCTGACAATCGATTAATGGCACATATAAATGGCTATCATCTGGTTGGTTAGTCGCTCAAATCGCCACTCGATCGCCGCACAGCTTTCGGCCTGGTCTCAGTGCCATTGCCAGCGCCAAGCCAAGCTCCTCCATCTTGTGGTCAGCGAAACAGCTTCGGATTGTACTCGTGTTTGTGTTCGTATTCGTATTCGCTTTCAATTTGCATGTTTCTCGTTTTCGTTTTCATTTTCATTTCACGTTTTTGGCTTGCTTTTTTTTTTTTGTTTCTTTCGCTTTGTTTTTGCACCCTTGAAGAGGGTATTATTATCTGAGGCAGATGGTTTGCAACACTATGACACAGCGGAGAGAAATAAGGAAGCATCTTCAATCTAAAGGCTCCAACTGAAACTCTTCACAAATGTACTTTATCGTAATTGTAGCTGCAAGTTCCCTTTAGTTCCCCATTTATGTATGCATGTGTCCGAATCGTTAACACTTAGTAACGATTATTTAAAAGAGATTTTTCTTTGCTTAAAAAACCTATTTGTTTCCGAACCACATATAACTTTTTCCTATCTTTAATCTTTGGTGTTTTTTCTCGAACATTCATACGAATCTGATTAAGATCGGTTGACTATATAGAACAATGCTTTTCGCAAGGGTATTGAAAACTTCGACCTCTGGCGAATAGCCTTCCTCTCGTTGTTTTTTGGCTGTTTTTTGTCAATGAATGAAATCAACATAAACAGCATTTAAAAACACAAAATTATTATATATTGTGGGCGTTGAACGGAGTGCGAGTGCGTTCAACGGCGCCGCTGCGACGCTATCCATTGGGTCACCGCCGCCAATCACTTTGGCGTCTGCGCAAGCGTCGCAGCTGCTGTTGCTGTTGCTGCTGCTGATGCTGGCAGCGTCCATTGACGTTGGCCAAGTGGCAGAGGGAGAGGAGAGAAGAGCCACGGAGAGAGGAACTCAAAGAAGAGCTGCAAAAAAAGAGAGAGAAGTGCAGAGCAAAGCAGAGCAATCTAAGGTCAAGTCGAGCCAGCATCATCGCATCCATTGAGGGACAGACTCCAGACAGCACATCTCGGATGAATGATGAGCACGAGGCAAAAAGCCTTCCAAAAATGTGACTCAAAGATCGGACAAAAAAAAAAAACAGAAACGAAAAACCCACAAAAATATTCCAAAATAATATAAATCGCAATACAAAAATTTATTTGTTGTTTCTGTAGCTAGCGCCTACACACACACACACACACACACACGCACGCACATATGCGGGCAGGCGCTGCAAGCACCAACAACAACAACAACAGCTGTTCGAATTTTCGAGCTTTTAATTTTCGAACAAGAAAGCAGATAAGAGGAATGCCCACGACTATGGGTTATCCTCTCATTGGAATATTGATTTGTGCTGCAGGGACAAGTAGAAACAGAACAGAACGAGAGAAGAAAGAGAAACCACATAGACAGAAAACTGATCAACTGTTGTTGATCGTGATCCGGAATGTACTCCTACATGCACAAATTATGTATTGTTAAAAATGCAGCATACCCCTTGCACACTTGCAAGTACAGGGTACAAAAAAAATTATATTTGAATATTTAAAGTGTAGGAAGAGGAAGAGCGGAACCACAGACAACGGGCGCTGCACTCTGATAGATTGAAAGAGTGAGAGAGAGTAGAGAGAGAGAGAGAGAGAGAGAGAGAGAGTGAGTAAGAGAGGGAGACAGAGGCAAAAGGAAATTAAGCAACAACGCATTTTCTTGGCACTCGCAA
Source organism: Drosophila subsilvestris (assembly GCA_035043285.1). Taxonomy (NCBI): domain Eukaryota; kingdom Metazoa; phylum Arthropoda; class Insecta; order Diptera; family Drosophilidae; genus Drosophila; species Drosophila subsilvestris. The sequence goes on along the minus strand of JAWNNB010001724.1, from coordinate 3,004,081 downwards.
TTGGGGCGTGTGGATAGACAGGGGGGGGGGGGGTGGGGGGCTGGGGCGGTGGAGTGCTTGGTTCAAAACCAAAGAGGGATCTCCCAAAAATTTGGGTCAATGTACAGACAAAAAAAACACACACACACAAGAAAGAATAATTTTTCACGTTTTTCTTTATGGTTTTTTAATTTTACAACATTAATATGTCAAAGAAAGAAGGCGAGCAGGCGAGCAGGCGAGGGTGGGGCGCTGCTGAGGTTGGGGGGGGGGCAAGAAAAGTCAATGCATTCAAGTTTGCTCATTTTCATGGAATTTCCCATTGCCTTTCTTCATTTATTGTATTTTGCTGATTTCTTTACGACTTTAGGACATAGCAGCGTTAATTGATTTAGAGAGGCACGCGCGCCCTCTACTCTGACCAGCTGCCACCAGGAGGAATTTTTGAATATTAAAACCGGAAGTTGTCTGTCAGTTTCGGCAGAAACTTTATTACATCTGAGAGTCTGGGTGGTACGGCGGCTGCAGAGGAACCCACAGAGATAAACAAATGGAAAGATGTTGAAACACTTTTATCATAGAAGCACCCAAGCACGCATCCACACGGATAAGACAAAGACTCAAGAACTAATGATAAGAATGATGATGAAATTACATCCATATAGAGGTTACGTGTGGAATAAACCCACTTTATTTGGCTGATAAGAAGCAGATCTCTGTAAGCAACTAATTCTATAGTAGGTACATATGTGGTAAAAATACCCTATACAAGTTTTTCATTTGCAATTAAAAAACCGATACAATTATTTAATTAATGATTCATTTGCATACATACATACATATATTTAAAAGATATTGTACTCCAGTTAATGTTATTCAAAAGAAAAACTAATGATTCATTACCGCTATGATAAGCACCAAAGAAAACTGCCTTCTAAATACATGAAATAAAGAATTTAAACGAGGGAAATTCAATGAAAACTCGTGGGGGTAAAAACAGCTGCTGGGAGAAGTGTTTGTGACTCATATAGTCAAAAATCTGGCCAAAAAAGGTGTACGTAATGCCAGATTCCACTTTGATTTAAATTTTGTGAAAAAACCCAGCAGATGTTGCCAATTATTCATAGAAAATATATATATATATATATCTGCCAAAGAAATCAACGATTCAGAACATTCGCCCAAAAGTACAGCACGCTCTCTCTCTCTCTTTCTCTCAGTCTCTGTGTGTCTCTCCCTGATCGTTGATCATTATTTCTGGCCCATCATCAGCGTCCATCAGACAGCGAGAGCCATAGACAAAGGCGAATCCCACAGTTTTTGGGCCATTACAGAACCCAGATTGCTGGCCATTTTTGGGGGCCATGCGCAAGCGTAGCCCTGAAATGGGAAGATGGGAAGAGAGAGCCAGGCCAGGTTGGCTCTTGGCTCTTGGATCATATGGCCATGTAAAGCGTCTGATTCCGAGGCTGCTGTCACAGCCAGACACGATTGACAAGCCACCGTTTGGAGAGGCAATGAGAGCACAGCTCCAGTTTTGTATTTGTTATTTGGATTTGAATTTGAATTTCCGCTAAAAAGAGGAAGGGAAAAGACGAAACCATCAACTCGGAAGTTGTCACTTGACAGGGCACCACAGACATCGACAGGGACATGTCCCATCAATCACTGGATGTGACTGCCAACTGCGTAACGAGCTGCACGACATGTACTCAAAGATACTCCCCCGTACCTTCCAACAAATAAATAAAAAGGCAAATGCGAATTGTGTTTTGTAACTGGAGCGGTACGCCCTCTAATTGATTACAGCTAATCCTCGCGAATACCCCAAAGACCTTTGACTAGTAGTGGGAGTGGGAGTGGCAGTGGCTGTGGGTGCTGGCACTCTGTTTATTAAACATTTCAGAGTACATAAATAAATGATTTAAATTATTATTCTTTGCTGGTGGATGGGCCCCAGTGCGAGAGATGATCTCATCTTTCAATTGAAAACTAAAAATTTCATTTTATTTCCAGTATGTTTATTGCATGCATAATAAATGGATTGAAATGGAATGAAATGGAATGAAATGGAATGAAATGGAATGAAATGGTCTAGTCCGGGACACATGTGAATGTGGCGGCACTGAAGGGGTTAGATCCACCACACATGTGGGATCAGATCATTGAAATAATCAACAATATATTATTGAGGCAATTCGGTTATAGGGAGTGGCTGCAAGTAGTCTCGGTATCTCGCTCCCTCCTTTTGCCACTTTTAGATCATCCAGGGAGATCCCCATTCCCTGGCCCATGGACACCACCCCCACCCCCTGCATGTCCATTTGGCATATCTTTTAATTAAAACTAAAAAACCTCAAAGATATTTTCAGCACGCATGGGGCAAACGGCAGCAGCAATCTTCACTCCAAATGTTGCATGCAAATGAACAAAGAAAATGAATGGAAGGGGGCAAGAGAACTACAACTTCACCTACTAGCAAAGTTACAGTACCCAGCCAAAGCTGCCCCAACGAGTACTTCTCTCATAGCCCCTCCCCACTTCCAAGGGGCGTACGAAATTAATAGACTCTCCGCCTCTCTGCTACGCTCTTGCCTCACTCCTCTGCACTATTCTTCTCCCCACTTAATTATCACAAAACAACACAAAAGATACAATTTAAAATGGGCAAGTGTTTTCCCTACTTCCATCGCCACCCCATGCCCCTGCCACTACCAGCGGGATGAGTTGTGCTGTGCGTGTGTCTGCTTTATTAGATGATGATAACTGGCTAATGAGTTGAACTCTGCGGCAAGCCGAAAGCCACCAACGACATTGTACATATGTATGTATGTGTGTCTTTCTACCCATAAGAAACACTGACTGACCAAATGCAGAAACAGACATAGGCAGAGACAGCTACAGCTACAGGGACGGAGACCAAAGTAAAAACAACTACAACAACCGCAAACCAGAAGGCGGGGGGAGGAGGGTTACGGGAACCCATACTCAGAAAGCTGCCCGCACATTTTCAACATCTTTGATCTTGAGTTTTAGAGTCTTATGCTCGTACATACATATATACTGTATACTCTCCCTCTCGCTACCATGCTGCACAAAGAACAATGTCAATGGGAGGAGACTTGCTTATCATTATAATTTATAGATCATTAATTCTATGTTTATATGATAAATGCATCTGGAGAATATATAATATATTTAATTATTTATTCTCCACAAATTTAGTTCATCTTTTGCAATTGTTTTTTATAAGATATAAAATATTCGAGTGCCAAAGAAGGGCCCGCAGTTCTCTGACCACGTCCACGACTTTTGATATTTTATCCTTATCCGCATTGGTAGTTTTGGGGCTTTTCACTGAAAGTACTTAACTTTTAAGCGAAAGAGTATCAAATCGTCGCTGTATCCCAATCAAAGACAGATGCGGGGGAGATCTCTTCGTATGTTGCTTCAGATTTAAATGTTTGTTTTGTTTTTTTTTTTTTGCCGAAGGTGAGCAGCGAAAAACGTAAATTTGGAAGAGCCCACGAAGCTTCTAGCAGACAGAAGACAGCCCAGAGGAGACCTTAGAGGTCTCGCAAAATAAAGAAAACGGTTAAAGATAACTGCGTTTTATTTGTATATCTGTAACTGTGTATCTATGTGTGTGTGTGTGTGTGTGTGTCTGCTTGGGCATGACCGCATGCAAAGCAAAGTCAGGTACGAAATCTGTAGATATATATTATACATATGTATGTACATACATTCTACATACAATAAATACATTTGGCTGTCAATGGCAAATGCCTGGCATATCGTTATTAATTTATCTTCGGAGCGCTGCTTGTGCTCTTTGCTGTTTACCTTTGGGTTTTTGGATTCGACTCTTAATCTCTTTTCCCTCCCGCCACTTTGTGGCAGAGACCGAGAGCCGAAAAAAAAGCAACACCAGAAGCACACCCAAGATACCCAGAGACCCACTCTGCGATACACCTAACGAAAAAACCGAAAGAAGAAAAAAAAAACACTTGCACTTAACATTGAATTTCCGTATAGCAGTTGTTGGCATTATTTCGGATCGCCCTTCTTATCGGGGGAGAGTCGAACTATCAGCAAGGCAACGGGCAACGCTGATAACAAGCCAAAACAAACAGAGAAAAGCTGGGGAATGGGGCAAAATATAGAAATATAGAACATGGATACTCCCAGGGTTCTAACCAAACATAAATGAAACCCAAATAAAATGAGTCATACAAATTTGGCAAAACAATGTAGTTTTATGGGTTGGCCAACGGAACCTTAGTTACCCATGCAGATCGCTGGTTCCCATGACAGCATGTGATTCAATTAAATTATAGACATATTAATACAAATAAAAAATGCTTTGTTTCATTATAATATATTCAACGCTCAAAAGCACACGATAATAACTCAGATTAGCACGGATTTTGATGGATCTATGCAACATTTACATATTTAAGTAAACTTCTAACTGAATAATTTGGGATGCGTGTGTCACCCAAAAAGCTTTTACCACCGATCTTTACTTTACTATGTTTGCAGATCTACGAAAAACTCCAACAATAAGTCACATTTGATGTAGAAATTCCTTTTGTACGCTTGTCAAACTACAGCTACAAATTATAATACCTCTTAGATTACTGTCTATAAAGATATAGGAAAAAATACTACGGAATCAGATAAGGCGCTGCCATGCTCGGAAATGCCAACAGTTTTGGCTGATACCAAACCCAACTACAGTAGTCCACACAGTAGTTATTAGACAAGAGGATTTTCCAGTAAAATAACTTGAGAGAGCTCTGGGAAGGACACCTCAAGGCATAGTATTAATGTTAATGGATCGATGTTTTCATTATATGGAATAATAAAGAAATCTCTTGGGATTTATTCTTAAGAACAAAGAAAATATATCCATTCTATAATCAGAACCTGTCAGAGGAGGAATAGAGCAGCCAGCAAAAGCGATTAACACCCTTCCATATGGCAAATAATCCATAAAATTTGCCTATGCGAAACCAGATAAGATTCCGCTGATTACTGTGAATATAAATCCGCTATAGTACAGTGGATATTTCATTTCATTGTGTTTCCATGGATTTTGCGGTCTCTCAGTGATCGCACAATATTTTGGCCGCCAGTGTGTCGATTAGCCCACAGGTAGAAAGAATGCAAAAGGGGTTGCAAAAACCAGAAAGACAGACTTGTCAGCCTGCAGCTGCCCCGCCACCAGCACCAGCAGAGGCAGCGGCAACGGCAGACAGAGGTGAGGGCAAGGACAAGGCGACAAAGATTGAGTTGGAGACGGGGGCACAGGGACAAAGGTGACTCAACGTTGAGTCAACCAAAAAAGACAGGGGGAAAACAGTGCTCCCATTTTTGGCCTAAGGAAATAATTAAGGCAGCGGCACTCACCCTCCATGTCCATGTCGACGACTGGCAATCGCTTCAGCTCCGACATGTCCAGCTCCAGGCGCAGATTGGAGACCTCGCAGAGCAGGCGATCCCGCTCGACGCTCAGCTCTTTGACCATGGCATGCAGCGCATGATTTTCGCGCAGCAGATCCTCCACGCTATACTGGATCTGGGGCTGGGGCTGGGCCATCGCTCCGCCATCTATGAACTGCATCATGGAGCTGGCCATGAGCAGGGACTGCGTGGTCTGATGCAGCAGAAGATGCTGCTGCTGATCGGGTTCTGCAGAGGATTGGATGCCAATGCGCTGCGGCGAGAGTGCCAGCGACAAAGACAGGGCCTTGTGCTCGGCCTCCGACATATCCATTTGTTGTTATCGCTTTTATTTCACTTATTTTACACTTGTTTTCTCTGTTGTTTTACTGCTACTGCGACTGCGGACTGCACTTTATGGCCAGAACATGGTCGCGCGCCACGCCACGCCACGCACACGCACTCGCGCACAAGAAGCTGCGGGGGGGAGAGCGGCAGCGGAGTGCCAGCAGCCTCTTGAAAACCGAAATGCGAACCGAGAGCACAAGAACACAAAGGCGACGACGCGCAGGGGGGGCACTCTGACTTTTGTTTCACTCAATTGTGGGTGGTGGTGGGGGCGCTGGGTAAATGCACTACACACTTGCAGCAATCAAATTCGTTTCGCGAGCAACAAATGGCTTTTATTCACGCGCAACAACGCTGCACGTACACGTCCGTTCAAATTTAAAAAAGTTTGTTTACTGTGGCCAGCACAGTGTGACCGCGGATTTATCTATCAAATATACCGCCCTGACCTTCAGGAATATACCGAAATATACCTTGTCATTGTCAAAATATACCGTAAATATACTGGGGGACACGACAAGATGAGTTGATATTCAATGTTTTTGATATTCGGTTTAATATTACTAGCTGTCTAGCCCTCTCAGCCCTAAAAATATAATTTTATCCAATTCCTCAATAAATTTTGTACTAGATTGGCTAGTTTTCAGATCTCCTTTTCATTGGATTGCTTACATAATATGGTTCAAACAAAAACGGCCAAAGCATGAAACGTAAGTGTGAACTCCGGTCACATTTCGTCATTGTTGCTAGTCAACCAAGTTTCTGCATGCGTATGGACATTTGTATACCCTACTTCCTTCGATACCTATTATTGGTACGCATAAGCAGCAACATTTTGTTTATAACTTTGGAACAGAGACTGAGTAGTTTCTGCACTCGTTGGAACCTGAGATTACAAACATTACCTCCATCCGATCATATCAATTTTCCCAAGGTATGCAGATTGTTGCTTATTCCGTGTCAAAGTTGCTGAACAGTCCTGCCTATTCATTTCGCCATGCTGCTAACGGGAATGTGGCTCACACCATGAAAAAAAGGGAAGTTAAATTATTATTGTTTAATAACAGAAAAGTTTGAACAACTAAGCAATCCGTAGGATTACTTCTACAGTTCGACGCCTTTCCATCTACAGTTGAACTGCAAGCGTCAGAGAAAACAAAACTCGAAAAAATGACGCCTTTTAAATCCCATTTAATATTGTTCACGATCACCATCACGATTATACTGGCATGCATTGGCTCGATCTTCTTGCGGTTCGGTTTCCACCAGGAACTGGTGCGGGACAAGACGAATGGCGTGCGGATTATTATGGTGTTGATGTTCCAGTTCCTTGTGGGAGATCCCATCAAGTTTATTCTCGTAGCATTGGATCGGACGCTTTGGCCGCGCACACATTTCGTGCCGCCGATGGACAAGAAGAGGGCCGAGTACGATATGGAGGATTTTCTGGTGCAAAAATTGGAGAGGCAGCGCCGCAACCTGATGATCACCTCGCACTATCGTCACGAGAAACTGAACGAAATGTACAAGGAGATCAGCAGGGATCTGTGGATGTTTGGGCGCTACTACATCTGGCTAATGCTGGCCATGCTGGTCACATGGGAGCCGCGCGTTTACCGCAGCTCGGAGATGATCAAGAAGCTGCTGCTGTATAATCACACGGACTACTATGGCCTGCAGGAGGTGGTGCATATCAATCAGCTGTTCGACTACATCGAAATCAGTTTGATCAACACCTTCGAAACGAACTCCACCCCGGGCACAACCTTCACCAGCGCCCCCTGGGTTCATGCCGAGCAATGGGTGATGCTGGGCGTTATACGCGTGAGGCAGCTGCGTCGGAAAGAGCGCAGGATTGGCTGGAGCTCGCCGGAGTACACCGACATGTCATATCTGCCCGGCTGGCAAACGCCCTACAGAAAGGTGCCGTATGAGGATCTGCACTGGCGCGTCACGAGGCCCTGGGTGCCCATGGAATGGCAGTTGACTGACAGATTCCTGGTGAACTTCTATCACATGGGCTCCTTCGACTACTATCCGGAGTTGAAGGGCTACTCAACGCTGTTGTCACGCAGCAAAACGAGCACCAAAATGGTCCTCGATTTCCTAACCGAACAGAACTGGCTGACGGGAAACACATCGGCGATCTTTATCGACTTTACCATGTACAATGTGGACATGAATATGTTCAGCGTGATTACGCTGCGGCTGGAGCAGCTGCCCTTTGGCAGTGTCATTCCGCACGTGAACGTGGACGGCTGTGTGCTGCTGCGGGACTTTGATCATCTGAAATGGTACGATCTGATTGTGTATGTGGTCTACATACTGGTGCTGCTGCAGTTCGGCAAGGCGACGGTGAACAAGGTGTGGTACGATTCGCGCACCCTCAAGAACGTGTGGAACATAATGGATCTGCTCATATTTTGTCTGAATGCTCTGGTCCTGTGGCTAATGTTCTTTCGCGCCTCGATGGTCCGGTCGATGCTCAAGAGTGTCACCGTCTTTGGCAACATGGACTTTGTGGACTTTCGGCGTGGATCGCGCCTCCAAGGGCTCATACACATCGTAATTGGAGTACTTATCTGCCTCACGACACTGCGACTGTGGCGTGTACTGCAGTTTGCGAATGTCTTTCATTTGTTCAATCGAACGCTTCGCATGGCCTGGCGGCCGGTTGCCAGCATGGCCATGATGATACTCATCTTTCTGTTCGGCTTCTGCCTGATGATGGTCATCATTAATGGGAACAATAGCGTATACTTCAATCGCTTCTTTCAGAGCGTGATCACCTGCATGTGCTTCTCGTTCGGTTTCAGCTCCCACATCCATCCCACCGAACTGTTTCACGGCGGCAAGGCCATCGGATTGATACTGTACGCCATACTGGGCTTCTTCATTTGCACGGTGCTCATCAATGTGTTTGTGGCGATGATCAATAACTACTTTGCCGCTGCCAAGGCGAGGCGGGACATGGAGGAGGTCGATCATCTCGACTTCTTTCAGTTCCTGCGCGTCGAGTTTCCGGGCATCTTTGATTTCTACTGGCACCTGCCCTGCTTTCGGCGGGGATACAAGCGCAAGAACCGCACTGTGAGCCAGAATATTCGCATCGAGACGGAGTACATTGAGCGCAAGAATCAATTTCTGCTTCGCCGCCAGAAAATCAAAATTGTGGACGAGGCAAAGGAGGAAACCAATCACCAGATGCGTGGCGAGCAGCTGCTTCTCGTCGCCGAGCACATGGAGACCCAAATGGAGTTGCTGAGTCTGCGGCTCTTTGGCGATGCACCAGAAGCTCGTCGTCCGAGAGGCAAATGGGGTGTATTTAGTTATGTATAATAAATATTTCTTAACGAACTTTGCCTGCTATCTGTGTGTTGTTTTGATTTTTGAATTACCCAACAATCAAAGTTGGTGCTTGTTCTTGGAAGTATCTCCGATAGCACGCTATCGATATTGCTGCTGATGTTTTCCAGCACTAGCCTACAAAACAATATTAAAAATGGAAAAATGTAATATTTTAACGGCTATTTTGATCACAGGGCCGCCGGGTAAGTTCTCCCAATGCACACAGCAATCTCGCCTCATCCTCAAGTATCCCTGCAGGTGTTGGCAAGACCACGTTAGTGCGTAAAATCTGCTCAAAGTTAAGCGAGCAGTGCAAACTTCAGGGATTCTACACAGAGGAGGTGCGGTCCAATGGAAGAGGGCAGCGCATTGGCTTTGATATGGTCACCCTGACCGGCAATCGAGGAATACTGGCGCGGGAGAGGCCGCTGGACAACCTGCGACGCCCCAAAGTGGGCAAGTACGCGGTCTATGTGCAGGACTTTGAAAATCTAACGCTGCCACTGCTCGATGCTTCTGCTCATTCCGGCTCCGAGCTCTTGGTCATCGATGAAGTGGGCAAAATGGAGCTACTGAGCAAGCGCTTCGAAGCTGCCATCTCCAATGTGCTCCAGGAACAGCGCCCCATTCTGGCCACCATTCCACACGCGACCCGCCAGTCCATGCCGCTGGTGGAGCAATTGAAGAACACCCCTGGCGCTGTCATCTACGAGGTGACCAAGGTCAATCGGGATTCGCTAGTCAATCAGATTACGGAGCGCATTACACAGTCGAACTTTTTAACATAATAATCTGATTGGTCTGTTTATTAGCGCCCAAGTGGCAGCACCTCCACCTCCTAATCGTCAACATCCCTGTCTCAGCCTCTGGTAGTGCTACGCTTCCGCTGGTGATGCTGTGGCAGGCGGTGGCATGGCAGTCGAGGACTGGGACTCGCTTTTGCGGGTGGAACGCTTGCGCACCCGCTTCGTCTCCTTGGCCCAGTCCATTTCGTTGTAGTATTGCTCCGAGGCGCGCCAGTGTAGCTCCTGGCGTTGCACCAATTCCGGATGCTTCTGCTCGAACTCCTTGTCCGGGGGCAGTAGCAGCTCCCAGCGTTTTGTGCTATTCACTTTGCCCACGGTACGCAGCACATCGAAGGTCTCCGCGGGCGGCAGCTGGGTGGCGGACATTACTTGTGTGCGGTACAGGCACGCTGTCCGCGAAAATCTGTAGAGCTGCAGAGATAAAATCGGGATTATAAGCAATTGAAGGATATGTGGGCAGGTGCTGGGCTCACTATATAGTCCCTGGCGCGTATCATCTGCTCCGCAGTGACACCGTTGGCGTGGGAAAGCATCTTTTCGGGAAAGACCACCTCCGATTTGGGCACCCAATTGCCGTTTAGCAGAATGCCAACCTGTGGCAGCAGGGCCAGCACCTTGTCGGGCGTCACATGGGGATCCGCCTGCTCCATTAGTAACTCGAGAACGTCCCCGAACGACAGCATCCTGGCATCCTTGAGCAGGACGCGCAGCTGGTCTAGCAGCGGCATTGTCTTCAGCATGGCCTTGTTGTACACGGGCAGCACCACACTCGACTCGTCCACCTTTTGCACGTTCTCGTCGTAGGGCAGCAGCTTCTGCAGGTAATCGCCGGGATTGAGGGTCAGCGACAGGTTGGACTGGTGGTTCGTGGCATACAGCTTCTGGCGCTCCAGCTCCGCCGTGGGTGTGGCACGGGCATGCCAATATGTCTCGCACCACGGCTCGTCCACAATGCGCTGCACAAAGCTGTCGTAGGTGCCACGCTCCTCCTTTGTCTTCTTGGAGGCGGCGCCCTTGTCGCGAGAAAACTTCACTGTGACCTGCTGCAGCACCTCATCGTCGTCCACGTCGTCGTTTTGGGCCTTTATCTCTGCCTTTTTGCGCTTGTCCTCCTTGTCGAAGTGGCTGAGGGCGGGCCGCAGCTGCACAATGCTCGTCAGCGGCGATAGGTGCACCTCCTTGTCCGTGTAGATGCCCACAATGTACTTGGAGATGTCTGTCAGCGAGCGGGTGCTGGTAAAGGCCTGCTTGTCCATAATGCCACGCTTGTAGGTGGGACGCTCGCCGCCCTTCGTTGGCCCCGCACCGAATGTGTTCTTTCCGTCGGCGGCCACCGCAAACTGCTCGCCCTTGAAGCGGTCATAGTGTTTCGAGTCAATGTTCAGCGCGAAGTCCACCTTGACCTCCTGGGTGAACGGCTTCACGCAGCAGTTGATGATCACCGATTCGTCGTGGTTTGGCAGCTCCGTTTTTGTGGGGTATTGGAAGAGGTAAAGGCTGTCCTGCAGGTTCTTTGACAGATACACGGGTATCTGCGGGGATTCTCAATTGATTTAGGCCTGCCGGCGTTGTTACTCCACTCGAACTCACCTCTTCCACAATCGGATCGTCTTCATCGTCCATGTTTCGTTAATAATCAACAAATTACTGAGGTGCACTGCCTAAATACATGCGTACTGGCTTCAGTGGTTTTCCAACACTTTTAGCCTGTGAACACAGGTTTTCCAACACTTTTTGCCTGTAAGCACACAGTGGTCGAGGAACATAGAAAACTCTGCAAAACAAAAAGTGTCATGGGAAAACGGAAGCTAAGGAAACCGAAAAGTAAAACTATTAGTGTACAATGTGTCCTTGATGATTTATCATGTAACTAAACAATTTTATAATAATAATTTTTGCAACCTCATAACACAACAAGTGCTAACAAATAATTTACGCCTGTGTTTGGCCCACTGTCCCACTGTGCCATGAGAAACGAACCGTATGCTGGCCCTAAAATGCTAGATATAATATATAAAAGAATGTATATTTACGGGGCGCACATAACACGCGATCATGTTCACGGTCACTTCGGAAATCTACAGTGAAACCAACTACCAGCCGACAAAGACGGAGGATGGCCACAAAGTGGTCTCGAAGTTCCGTTTCCGATATCCCGACGAGACTCTGGAGAGGATTGGGCTGACCAGCGCCGATAAAGATGGCGATCTGGATGTGCCAAGGCCGCGTCGGGGCGTCATAGAACTGGAACATTCCGTGGCCACGGAGCTGAAGCTGGTGGGGCTGCAGGTGTGGCGTGGCGCCCTGCTTCTGGCCGACTACTTGTTCTCACAGCGGGAGCAGCTGGCCAACCAGACCATAATGGAGCTGGGCGCCGGCGTGGGATTGACCAGCATAGCAGCCGCCATCCACAACGCTGGACAGGTCTACTGCACGGACGTGGATCTGGGCTGCATCTTGAAGCTCATCCGTGGAAATGTGCAGCGAAATGCGAGCCTGCTGAGTGGCCAGGTGTCGGTGATGGAGTTCAACTTTCTGATCCCGCGAGCGGAGCAGGCGCCGGAGCTGCTGTCCGCCATCGATGCCTGCGATGTGATTTTGGCTGCGGATGTCATCTACGATGACACCCTCACCGACGCCCTTGTGGCCGTTATCGATCAGATCCTGGACAGAGGGCGACCGACTGGCAGGCCCAAGACCATTTACATGGCTCTCGAGAAGCGCGTGGTGTTCACCTTCGAGGACTGCGACTCGGTGGCGCCCATGTACGAGTATTTCCTCAAGCAAACGGTCCACAAACCGTGGAAATTGGAGCACCTGCCTCTGGACTTTCCCCAGTACTTTGACTACGATCGCTGCCGTCAGCTGATTCTGATGAGGATCACCAGTCGCTAGCGCATCTTAACACCGCTGTTCCCTTGGCATTGATGATTAAACGTTCCCCGAATTGAATTTATGTGAACCGTCCCGCTTTAATGTGGTGGGTGACCCAATGTGGAAGTGACCTTAAGGATGAGGTGATAAATATTACTTAACTAGAACCTAAACCCGTGAAAATTATGATGCGCCCGCTGCTGCTCAGAGATCCTGCATGGCCAGGATGATGTTCTCCAGTGCCTGACGCGCGTCTGTTGCCGGAAAGTGCTGCAGCACGGCCAGAGCGGCCGCCGTGTGTTTCCGCTGCAGCTCTTTGGTCTTGGCCATTGCGGGCCCTGCCAGGACGGCCTTGTGGATCTTTTCATAGTCGATATTGTCCACAGACTGCTTGCCCTGCTCCAGCTGGGCGTACAAGCTGGGATCGTGCTCCAGGTGAAACAGCACCGGGGCACTGACTAGGCTGAACGTGGCGTCCAGCGGCATTGTGGGACACTGGAATGGTTCGGCGTCCAGGCAGGCCTGCCAGGCGAGGGCCAGATGCTTGCCAAAGCGATACGCATGACGCTGCAGCTCCTCGCTCTGGCCGGCCAGCTTCAGCGAGGCCTGGCAGGACTTGCCCAGCAAGCTGCCCGCATTCAGGATATTGCGGCACTCCCACTCCTGCTCGGGATTGCCCAGCACCTGGGCAATGGGCATGGGCGTCATCACGTCGTGTTCGTTGAAGTCTACGGCCACGCTCAGCGAGGGTCGCTGGAAGGTGCCGGGCTTATAGGGCAGCGGGTTGTTCTGCTCGTCCCGCTCCCCGATGAACTCTGATTCGGAGAAGTCACGCACGGCCGAGGAGATGAGCTCCACCACCTCCTGGTTGCGCAAATTGGCCAGCTCCGCGCTCGAGTGTCCCAGCAGATAGTCGCCGGTGAGCAGGCCGATCTTGTTGCCGAAGGACATGTCGTCGTAGGTGGCCGCATCCTGGCCAGCCTCCGTGCTGGACTGCAGGTTCACCACGCTCTGTTGGGGGAGGAACACGAGTGCGTTAGAGAATCATTTCAAGGGAAAGTGGATAAGGACTGCATACATTGTGCACCAAATGGGAGATGCGTATCATCTCGGTGACCTCGGCCAGGGCGCGCTGCGAGTGCAGGACACCGGCACTCTTGTCCTGCTCCACATCGGGCACACTGGGCGCATGTCCGGCTGCCTTGGACACCAGCAGCACAATCAGTCCCCAGGCCTGCATCGTGTTCTTGCCATTGTAGAGCAGATGTCTACCGACGAAATATTCGATTTTACGATTCAGAAATGAGGATGAGGAGGAGCACTCACTTGGCCGTCTTCATCAGGGGATGGGCACTGCCCACCAGTTTGCGCAGATGCAGCGCCACATTAGCAATCTCATCGCTGAGGAGCCACCGCAGGCTCAGGAACGACGTGGGATAGCCAACAATTCGCTCCGCCTCGCTGACGGCACGATTCCAGTCGTGTCTGGGCGGCGGTGTCGTCACCGTTTGCTGTTTGCTGCTCACCGTTGACGTTGCAGTCCAGCGCACCTGCTCGTGCCTCTGCTCCCAGTGCTGCTGTGGCAGAGTGAAAGTTTTCAGCGCAGGCGCAGCCAGGCTCACAGCCAGACGACCCTCTGGCGCTGGCATCCTGTGGCGCAGCTGTTGCATAATCCGTCCACTGGCGCGGTACATCTCGTTTTCGGGTGGTTTATGGCTTCGGTTGGGTCAGCTGGGGGTCAGGTACAAAGTGCTCCTCTAGGCTAGCTGGCTTTCAGTCTCAATTAACAGAAATAATCGTTGGCTGCGCACCGTTGAACCGCTCGCTCGCTCCGAGCATCGAAAAGTGAAATCTCCGATCCGACCGAAACAACGTCTCGACTCTCGTTTTGGCTGCGTCGCAGCGCTGCCGCAGGTGTGTTGTTGTTGTTGTTGCTGCTTCTTCGCTGGCGGCCCACTTTTACAGTTGTTCAAGTGGCCGCCAAGAAATCGGTTTGTTTTTATTGCCCCACGCTTTGTCATGGAATTTCGGGTGAGGAACGACAGTTGCGGTGGCGGTGTGTGGCGGCGGGAACAGGTTTGCTCGGATGTGACCGGATCTATCAGAAATACCGTCGAACAGTGTGACCGCACTTTCCGAAAATACCGAATACCAGACGTCCCGTCTCTAGCGGGTGCTGTCATCACTAGCTGACATTGGTCACACTGTGCGACGGTATTAATTTCTGTTAGATCCTCGGTCACACTGGACCGATCCAGTCTCCTCTAAACTGTACATAGCTAGAATGTATTTTGTTGCAAATTCGATCGATCGCAGATTTTTCCAGTGAGAAAGTGGAACAAAATAAAACGGAAACGGAGAAACCCAGAATAAAGCGAGAAGAAAATGTCCCCAAAAATGTACCCACAAAAAACAACAAAAAAAAACCCGTTCGAATGCCCGTGTGTAATGGAGAGAGACCGATTGCGTGTGTGTGTGTGTGTGTGTGTGTGTGCTGTAGAGGCGATTCGAGCTGCACTGCAACAAATTAATATAAATAACAGTGCTCCAAGTGCCGTTGCGTTCCACGGGGATTGTGAATGTGTTTTCCCGCAAATTGTTGCTGCATTTAAATGTTTCCTGGTGCCGCAGCGGCTAATAGTTTAATTGCTTAAGCGGTCGGTTTGCCGCTGCAGGCGAAGGGAGATATCGGCTATTTGTCTGCTTGTGTGTTCGTGGAGGTGATGTTCCAAGGATCAAAAGGGAATGCCGCTTCCGCAGAGGCGTCGAGGAGGGGAATGCAACAACTGTAACATTTTTTGGCTATTTTGAGTCCCCAAAATAAAAAAATCCGATGTGTACACACAGATTACTGTGAAGAAACAAGAGAAAACGGGGCGAAAAGAAAACTACGAAAGTGGTTGCTACTGCTGCTGCTATGGATGGGTTGTGTGTGTGTGTGATGCGAGAGGAATGCTGTCTATGTATCACGTTTCGCACTACGTATGTGTGTGCAGTGTTGTATAGTGCATAAATTATGGAATCTGTCTTGATTCTTTGCTAAAATCTTTAAACAAAACGAAAACAGACAGTCTATGATTTATACATATGTAGGGTACCAATCGATCTGGTTGCATCCCCTACCAGCACCAGCCTTCGATAGTGTCTCCTGAGAGAGGCGATGGATGCGATGCAAGATAGAGAGAGCCGCGCATTTAATAAACAGACGCCGCCATGCAAAACACACACACTAGTGCGATAAAACTTGTTTGGACGCTCTCTCTCTCTCTCCGTCTCTCTCTCCCCTCTCTGGCCTTTGCAAAAAGAGCAAAAGCCGCTATTCTCTGTTGCTCTGTGTGTGTGTGTGTGTGAGAGTGTTTGACAAATCTTCTTTAGCTGCTGCTGCTTCTCGCTACTCGCTGCTCACACAACTACTTCAAAGTGGCAGTGGCAGCAGCAAAGCAGCGCCAGCGTCGGAGGCAAAGCTAGGCGAGCAAAATTTCCATTGTGTGTGGCAGAGCAGAAGCAGCAGCAGCAGCTCCGCGCAGCCATCAACGGAACACGGTTGGTCTCGGTCCGCAGTCGGTCTAAAATTTTCTGACTCGTCATTTGTGTTGTGTGTTGTGCGAAACGCCAGCAAAAGGCGATTGCAAAGAGAGAGATGTGTGGTGTGGTGCACATATACATTAAACGTTGAGTAATAATAGTATAAATAATGTGAATTTAAAAATCGCAATCGCACTTCTGTTTTTTTTGTCGGTATTTAGTGCAAAGCTGTGTACAAAAAAGTGCCAAGCAGTTCCCAGTCAGTCCCTGTCTTTGCTGCTGCTTCTCTGCAGGAGTGTGTGTTTGTGTGTGTGTGTATTACTCATCTGCCTGCTGCTGCTGCTCACCCTCCCCTCTCTCGCCCCCTACTCATCAAGTAGCCACAAATATTTACCGTATTCGAGAAATGCAGAGCGGCGATCGAAAAATCGAAATACCGAAAAAGTGTATACACAAAGTGCAGTGGAGGGAAGAGCAGAGCAGAGCAGACAAATGGCGACGCATTTAAAGAGTTATGGATGGATGGTTGGGTGGGTTAACAGGGTGGGGGTGGTGGTGCAGGCAGCCAGAAGCCATGCATATGAGAAATTTTGAAAAAAAAATTGCCAGGTTTTTTTTTGTAGGTTTTTGTCTACATCAACGATTAACGAAAAACCCAACGACTTTCATCGTCGCGAGTCGTGCGTCGGTGTAAGCGAGTGTGCGAGTGTGTGTGACTGACTGTGTTTCTAGAAATATATATGTATGAAACTCGCTCTTTTAGTCGTCACGTCGCCGCTGCCTTGAAAAAAGTCACGCTCTCAGCACTACTACTCTCTCTCTCTCTCTCTCTCTCTCACCCACTGTGAGCAGCAGAGGAATGAATGGACAGACTAGCGAGAGAACGAACGTTTGTCGTCCACCCTTGTAATTGCCGTGTATCTGTGTGTTGGCTCGGCTCTCCCGGCGAGTGCATGTGTGAGTGAGAACGAACCGCAGTAGCAGCAGCAGCAGCAGCCACAGTAGCAACAAATAAGCAGTAGCAGCCAAAAGCCAAAATCAAAAACAATAAGAAAAGAAAAAGCACAAATTATTGTTCATTATTGTAGGGGTGTGTGTTGTGTGTGTGTGTGTGTGCGAGTGTTTGGATGCAGTGTAGAGTGGAATACAACGGTAGATATGGGTGCGTGGAAATCTAATAAACGGTTTTTATCTTCCAGAAATGTGCTGCAGTGTGTGTGTGTCATTGCCAAAGCAACAACGTTAACGTTTACGTTTAAATAAATAAATTGTGAAAGAAAAGCAGAGAACGAAAGTAAAATATAATTACATATTTAACCAAAAGAGCAACAAATACAAATAAAAGCGAATCAACAGCAATAACAACAACATCTAAGAGGAGGAGGAGAAGGAGTAAAGAAGAAGAAGCAGTAAACCGTTCACTTTGTGTATCTCTGCGTCCCTGTCCCTCTTCGTCTCTGCGTTCGTGTTCGTGTTCGTGTTCGTATCTGTGTGTTCGTCCGCCAGTGCCTCTATGTGTAGTTGTGTATGTGTGCATATTCTGTCGCAGCAGAATCAATAAAAAAGTATAAAGTATAAAAATTTAAACCGCAAATGTGCAAAATACCAGAGAGACAGCAGTAGTAATCCATTACAAAATAAAACACACACATTTGAGAAAATGAGGTGCTGCTGCCGTGGAAACAAGAAAAGCCAAGAACTATGACGCATCAAAACCATCAGACGAACGGCGCTAGTTTGGAGGATTGCCATACAAACTTTTATGCCCTGGTAAGTACTCATTTGTCCCACTGTGAGTGAAAGATCTAGGTCAGTGCGAATTGTAGGGCCTTAAGAGCAGCGGGGAGGGAACCACCCACACCGAGAGTGTTACGATCGTTTGACAACACTGCTGTCACTGCAGCAGGACTGTGGTGTGTGGTGTGTGGTCTGTGTGTGTTTGTTAAGGGAATTAGTTGCAAGAGGAGCGTGGCGTGGGAGAAGGAAGTAGCTGCTGGAAAAGAGAGCGTGAGAAGGAAGTATATGCTTCTGGAGAGTGTGTGTGAGAGGAAGTGTTGCTTGGTGGCTGCTTTTGCGAAGGAATAGACACAAGAGAGACAACTGCCGCTTTTGCCCATAACAGGTTCTCCAAGCAACAGAGACAGCGACTGCGACTGCGACTAGTTTGTTGGCCCCACGATTGCGGCTGCCGCTTTTCTCTTTTTTGTTTCTTTAATGAATATCTATACCATCCCTCCCCCCCTGAAAGGCGGAAAGAGAAGCGGAACGGAACGGACAACAAACGGTGACGACGTCGACGACAGTGCGTACAAGTCAACGTGCTCCACTCGCCGTTGCTATCTCTCCCCCGCCGCCGTTGCCGCCGTCGCTGCCCTAAAGAGACTCGACGCCAACGAAATAACGAAACAATAACAAACGCGCCAAACTTTCTCTGAGAGAGATAGAGAGCAACGAGCGAGCGAGATGGAAATAGATAGAGCGAGAGAGTGAACGAGCAGAAATCAGTTTGAACTTGAGAGGCACGCGCGCGTGAACAAACACAAGCAAAAAAAATATGTCGTGATAACAGCATGTTCGCTCTCACTTATACACTTACATTGAATGAGAGGATGGCCAAGACTGAGAGAGCGCATGAATATTGCAAATAGGTATGGAGCGACAGAGACGCTGACGTAGACAGCAGGCAGAAACCTACATACAACTGTTGTTGGGGAGACAATGTTCGGTGGGGGAATTGGAATCGCCAAAGAATCGCCGCGTCCAAGTGCTTTGGTCAAAATACGATAGCGCTCGGCCCAAAAATAAAAGCCAATAAATAAAAGTGCAAAACGAAGACGAAGCAAGAAAGCAGCGAGTGGCATGTAGCAGCACCAGGTAGCAGGCAGACGAAATGAGAGCGAAAATGAAAACACAGAATGCAAAAAGAAAAAGCAGCAAACAAAAACGGAAGAATGTGGAACATTTTTCGGTGGGCTGACGAGAGAGCCACGATGGGCGAGCAGTGTTGTAGCCCAAGCAGAAGGTGCGGCGGGGAGGATGGGGGCCGGCTCGTTCTGTTTCATTCGTGGTTTGGGGGAATACCTTTCGGTTGCTACTGTCTGTCTGTGTCTGTTGTGTGTGTGTGTGTGTGTTTGTTTTTGTCCGTCCACTTGTCTGTGTCTGTGAGCGGTGCAGTTATTTATTTTGGCTCTATCTCGCTTGTGCACCCACTTGCCTGTCCGTCCATTGATTTGTATACTGCTTGCAGCGAACGCCCCGCCGCCAAGCAGAGGAATCTGAATTCAAGCAGACAGCAACTTGTTTCCAGCCAAAGACCCGACAGAAAAAACTCTCAGCGGAAGCCGCCAATGACGACCCCAAGCCGAGACTTGGCCAGGCCCAAGCCACTAGCTTCCCATTCCCGACCCCGTCCTTTTTCTTCTCGTTGCTCAAGTTTTTCTTGTCTTGCCTCTGCTGTGGCTCTCTGCTTTTTTTCGTGCTTTTGTTTTGAGTTTCGAGCAGATTCGAGCTTCGCTTTGGTCGTTTTCTTCTTTGTTGCCGTTGGGGCCTCCGCCAAGTGCAGCGCCGTGGAATTTTGTGTGTATGTGTGATCTGCGCCGCTGTGCAACACTGGTGAAGCGAGCAATGGGGCAGACCTGCGACTTTGGGATGGGATTTCAGTTTTCATGCCCAGAACGATGTACATATCTTCCAAACAGGAAAGAATGCCCTTGGGCAAACCATAATTTCAAACGCCATAGCCCACAGTTCAAAATACTTTAAAGTTCACAAGGGATGGATTCAAGGAAGGAAACAGATGCCTAACAGAATTAATAGGAATCAGGGAACCCTGCCATCTTTTATTTATTTTAATATTTACGTTTGTAAACAGTAAGTACTTACGCAGCAAAGAGCCAAATGTGTGAAATTGCCAATCAAATCTGAAATTATAATAGATAAGTTGATTTAGTTAGAGCTTGAAAGAAAATTTGTAATTTAAAGATGGCAAAGTTCGATTAAGAAAAGCTCGATGGTATTTCGCATTATTATGAAATTCCCCCATATTTTTAAGGGATGAGAATATTTTCAAATTTATTTACAGCTACCTAAAAAGATTTCGATTCCATTTAATGATATGTACATATTTTTCACGAGTTTTCTGTGATTTAAATTTATTTGATACGATGACACGTCTGTTTATATTGTCTCTACAGTTGTGAAAGTTGTCTTGCAGCTGCAATAATAAAGCTAAATCGTGGATTTATAGCAGATACGGTGGGAAAACAATAGGAAAGGGAGGGAAGACCAGACATCTAAAGATAATGACAGATAATGATAATGGCGCAGAGACGTTTCGTTCCTGCGTTGATATTGATTGGCAATATTACACAATTTATTTGCTTTCGATTGGGCTTATCAATAGCAACAAGACTGACCCGCCTTCTGAAGCAATAATTTAGGAAGCTTGACAATCAATAATGCGACGATAATTAATAAAAACATTTACTCTTCCTTTCAGACTGATTTATGTGGAATAAAATGGCGGAAGTTCGTCAATGGGGAACGGCCGAATGCGTCAAGCGATCCGTTGGCCGATCCCATACTGCGCTCCTACTCGCGATGCATCCAGGCGGACATGCTCTGTGTGTGGCGCCGGGTGCAGTCTCACAAGCAGGACAACACCGATCCGAATGCCTTAACCTTTGAGATTACCACATCGACCAAGGTCCACCCGCCCCTATCGCTGGCCGCCGCCAAGGAGCTGTGGATATTCTGGTACGGAGAGGAGCCCGATCTCAGTGACCTGGTCGACGCAGAATTGCTGAGAGTAGCTGGTACGTTAAAAAAGCATCTAAACGTTTTAATTTTCTGTTTCTATGGATTTTTTTGAAATGCGTATTATCATTGGGATCCCTTTTTTATATGCATTCTTTTCGCTTCCTTCGCGCTCTCACACACACACACACACACACGTGCATGCGATGATGAATTGAATAAAAAGCTTCAAGGCCGCATCGCATGCACCGCAGAAGCCGCAATGCACTGCTGTATGTGTGTGAGTCTGTGACTCGGAATGAGAAAACTCAAAACATTCAAAACACACACAAATACATAAACAAACACACGCGAGATATTTTCGATTGCCGCAGATGATTATTGTTCTCCTTTCGACGTCACTCACATGGTGGCGAGTTTGCGCTGCCGTTGGCGTCGACGTCAGCGTCTGTCAGCAATAGCAACAAACGTCAATCGTAGGCGGCCGTCCCTCTTACACCCACTTACCCACTCACTCCCCCTCCAGCCAAGACAAAGACGAGTGAAACGTCACCTGTCACTTGCAGTATTTTTGCTGTGCTCTCTCGCTCTCTTTCTTTTGCCAACTCTCTCGCTCTCTCTTGTCCACTCTCTGGCGTAACTATGCAAAACTGCTCCCACTGGCTCTAGCTCTCTCTCTTCTTTGCTCCCCCTACATGTGGGCGGACTGGGAGGGTTCTGGTTCTGTACACACGAACATACTGGCTGGCCTTCGGGGAGTGCGCGCGGCGGCCATCATTCGGCACCATTCTTATCAGCTATTGCGTGTGGCTACTATTTATTCAATATTTTCGCTATTGCCACCATTATCTCTGACCACAAAAACTATGGTGGAACTCGGAATTGGGTTTTGTTTTCTGTGTGCCCATTTGTCCGGCGCTGGGGGCTGTGGGACTATGGCAAATTCCATTACCAGATACCCCCAGAACGTAACGCCGTAATCTGTGTACCTTGTCCGACTACGTCATTCTGCCGCGTCTCATTTACGTTTACCGTTAACCTGGCTCTCTGGCTGCGACGTCGGCGTCGTCTGCGTTCTGCCCTGGCCTCTGTCCGCTGCCTTGAGTTGAATGCACGCGACGTCGCTGCTGCTCTGCCTGTCCCGTCTCTTGCTGATGAAATTATTGCCGCTGCCGCGTCGCTGCCTTTGTTTTTTGTGCTTTTGTCATTGTCGCCTGCTTCTCGTAATGACAAGGACATTGACTAATTGCATTGACATGACTTTGTCTCGCTCCTGCTGTTCCCGTTCACCCCTTGAGTTTGCTTGCGAGTGTGTGTGTATGCACACGTGAGTGTGTGCGAAATTTCATTTTCTTTTTATAGCCTTTTACTTTGCGGCCGCCACCGGACTGGCCATAAACAACAAAACGGCCGAAACACGCATGAAAACGGTCTCTCTGCTGTGTGAGTGTGTATGTGTGAGAGAGTTTTGTATTGTGTGCGTGTGAATGAAATTGTGACAGAAAAAGCGTGAGAGAGGGAGATGAGAGCACAAGCGTCCCAAATGCTGTTACTGTTGCTGTTGCTGTGGGTAGTAAGTAGCGCTGCTTTCAAGCTACATAGGTGAAAATGGCAACGCCGCAAATCTCAGCGCACCCAGCCACAGTGGGATTCAAATGTGAAAGAAAGGAATAGTTTTACTTGTTAGTACCTACTTTAAAACTTTTGCAACCGGTATCTACTGTATAAAAACTCCATTCATGGGAAATCAAAGCATTCTTTAACGCAGTGCCTTGGCCACATTCCCAGCCAATCATCCCACTGTGTGCGTTGCAGGGCTTTGCTTTTTATAGGTCTCTTCTGTCTTTTGGCTGCAGCTCGCAGAGCCGACGACGTCATTAGAGTATTGTCGACGTAGACACGCCTACGCATCTCAGTGGCAGAGGCTGCCTACAAGCTCAATAAGCCTAGGACTCCCTCGGCCCCCCTCCTCACCACGATTACTTGTTGTCATTGTATTTGTTGTTGTTGCATTCCTCATAGCATGTTTTTTTACCTTAAACAGCTGTCACTTGGTTCTGTCTCTCATTGTGTGTTTGTGTGTGTGTGTGCTCCACAATTGGAGCCAATAATTACGCGCCTCTCTCTCTATAATTCTCTCAGTCTTTGACTGAGAGACTGTCGCTCTCTTGAGCGCTTAAACTGGTTTGGAAGCAAGCTTTAATTACACTGCGCTTTCTTGTTGTTGCAAAGTTTTGCATTCGTGTGGAGGTTCTTCTACCTGCTTTTTGTGTATTTGATTGTGTCTTTGTTTTTGCCTTTTCGCATACTAAACAATTTTCATAATGCGCGCGATGTTCTCGCAGCGGTAGCGGCAGATTATTGACCTTGATTTCAACATTTGTTGCTGCACGCAAATGCCAGTCGAGAGTACCGTCCCCCTGCCCGATCTTTCCCCACATTTCCCCCGTCAATTAAACATAACGGCTGTTTTGTGACATTCCATCCACCTGTAATTGAGTGAGAGGATTCGACACCGGGGGGTTTTGTTAACCTAAAATACCATTATTGTTATGTTTTTTGTTGTTCAAACCACAAACAACAAACAAGACAGCGAGAGGGAGAGAGAGCCCAGCTAGCGGCACTTTTGCTACAAACAACATTTCTCTCTCACGATTTGTCACTCTCCAACCACCAAAAATTCGTTTGCTTGGCAGCAGATACATTTGCTCTCTCTCTCTCTCTCCTTCAAACACACTCGCTATAGTTTTCACTCTCTTTTCTCTCCGACGCTCTCTCTGAGCGAGTCTTTCGGCAGCAACATGTGCACAAACCACACGTGCTAAAAAAAAATACACCCACACACACACACGCATACAATGCGAGAGATATGTATGTGGAATTTGCATTGAGCCGTTCGGCGTCGGTTCGTCGCTTCGATTCCCGATTCCTGTTACAGCCGAAGATGCGTCGGCTACAGCAGCTGTGTTTAAGGGGGAGTGAGAGCGGAGGGATGGTTTGCAGACGAAGCCGGACTTTCCGTTGTGGTCGGCTAGGGTGGAGGGAGGGAGGAGTAGTGTCTGGGTGGACTTGTTGTTGCGCTTGGCTTTTTTTGTGTGTGTTTATTTTTCTTTGTCGTCCCGTTTTGTTCCATTTCGTTTCGTTTCGTTTCTTTTGCTTGTTTGCCGAGACCCGAAGCAGAGGCAGAGAGAGGCTGCACTGCTTGCGTGCTGTGCTGTGCTGCCTACCCTTGTGGGCTTTTTGGGCGAGCTTTGAACTTTTGCCGTTTTGGCCGATGGTGTGACCTCACAGCCGAGCCGAGTGCCGGCTTTGGGCGGCTGCTGGCTGGCTTGGCTGGTTTGGTTTGGTTTGGTTGAGAGCTGAATGGTGGGCGGAGGGAGGCAACAGGCAATCGGCCAACAGTTACACTTTTTCGCCAGACTCTCTCACGCACACAAGCTCGCACACACTCACACAAACATAATCGTACATTGCCCTCTCGCCTCTGTATGGCTCTGCGTGTGTGTGAGCTTTAGCCAAGCAAAAAAACCTTACGCTGATCTCATTGAATGAAGAGTATACCCACTCGCACAAGAAATATGCACACAAACACGAATACATACCAATGCAAACAAATATTGTAATCCGCAAAAGCAGTGACGCAGGGGCTTGTAAAAGCAGCAAGAAAAGCAATAGCTGTAGATGTAGCCACTAGAAGCAAAACGAATATGAAGACGCTACATTGTAAATCTGCCCAAGTCGGCGCCGCTGCATTTGTGTTTTATTTTCTGTTGCCTCCTACTCGCTGCTCTGCTTTCTACACTTCGTGGTCTGCTCTTCTCACTTTTTTTGTATGTACTCAATCTTTCTCTCCCTCAATTTTGTTGCGTTTTGTTATTTATAATGTTGTTTACCTTTACGTAATTATCTTTGGGGCACCAGACGCAAGCAGCGCGCTCCTTGTAAGCGCCAGCAGAGGTGTGTGTGTGGTTTTGTGTGTGTTCACTGCGTGTAGGTGGTTCCTCTCTCCTTCTCTCTTGGCTTGTAGTAGGCGCCGTGTTTGAGAGATGCTTGGAATTTTCCAAAAATTTCTTGGCGCTCTCTCTGTTTTTTGTTACTTGTTGGTGCTTGTGTTGCTTCCCTGCTTCTCCTGCTTCCAGTCTTTTGTTTCAAGTGTTTGCACTTCCGCCTTCTCAAAGTTTCAGTCCAGACTTCCTTCAGTAATCTTTTTCCAGTGTTTTGAACCTCCTTGCTTCTGCCTCCCTTTATTTTCCATCCACTCTCCTTCCTTCTTCTCTGTACTCTACTACCCCTCTTCGCACTAGTTCTCCCTTTTCTCCGTTTTGACACTCCCTCCTTCCAATTCAAGTGTTTGAGTGTGTTCTCTTGTTCTTCTCACGTTTCTCTGTTACAAATGTTGCATTTACATATTTCTCTGTTTCCGCTGCCTCTACTGCTTCTTCTTTCTTATGTATCCAAGTTCCCTCTATCTTTCTTTCTCTGTCTCTGTCTCTCGCTCTGCCTATTTGTCATTTGCGGCTCGAAAAACAAAAACAATGAAAAACCAAACAATAACAAAAATAAATTGCCTCAAAAGTGTTTTTCGAGGCGTGCGTTGTTGCGTCGTTGATAGAGAGACTAACCGAGCGAGAGCGAGAGAGCGAGATTCTATGATTGTTTTGCGTTGCTCACTGTGATTTTTCTTTTCTTTGCGAGTTCTTTTTTTGGGTACTTTTCCATAAGTTACATTGGAATAAAACCAAAAGAAACATTTCCTACATGAGATCTAAAATGTTTTCCGATTACGGAATGATATCATTCCCGAGCACCTTTGCAGCTGCTGTCGCTTTCCCCATCCACTCAGCATCCACATGGAATCCACTAACTAATTACAACAATACTCTGCTTTTTCTTTCAGCCAATCAAGCGCTTTGGAATGGCACCTGGAAGGGCGCGCTCACGTACGAGTGCCGTTCGCTGCTCTTCAAAGCGCTGCACAATCTGATGGAAAGGTATGTGGAGATCGGATGAGAGAGAGAGAGAGAGAGAAATGCTAAGAAAGATCTAACAATTACTTATTCCTTTACAGATTTGTGCTCACCAAGGACATTGTGCGATTTGGCAAATGGTTTGTGCAGCCCTGCACGTCGAGCGATCGTCTCTTTGGACGCAGGTGAGTGCCGTCGTTCCACTTGAGCCTTTCGATTCTGGATGCAGGGATATACTATGTGGAAACGCTTGAAAGTTTAGCCGTTTCACATTCCCCCCCGCATCCTAGAGCAAGGATATCAGGAACTCTGTGCAGTGGCATCCCAGTCTGTGCCACTGCATCGTTCTTCCTGCTACATTCTGACCACCTGCCTGCCCCTCCTGTGAGATGTCCATGGCTAATGCTCCCTCGCCTTTTTGTTACAGCTCCCAGCACCTGTCATTCTCCTTCACGTTCTTCGTGCACGGCGACACGGTGTGCGCCTCCATCGACCTGCGAGAGCACCCCGCCGTCCGACCCCTGACCAAGGAGCATCTGGCCGAGGCGGCAGCAGCCTTTGCCGCAGCCAGCTCCAGCAGCCAGTCGAGCTCGAGTTCGGGAGCGGCATCCAACTCTGGAGCGGGCCCAGGCCAGAACCAGACACCGGAATCGAATGGCACCAGCGGAACGGAACCAAATGAGGGGACCGAGGCGAAGGCCGTGCCGCCGGCGCACGCGCGCAAGGTGATGCTGGCCCCCTTCGGCATTGCGGCCATCCTCACGGGCAATAGCTACAAGGCCAACGACCCCGTAGCCGAAAAGATCCTGGAGGACTGGGCCTCGTTCTTCCCGCTGTGCAATAAGGACAACACGGACGTGCCGCCCGTCGTCGAGGTGGTGTCGGGTGAGTTTCTGATGCCCCCTTTTGGAATTGTCTGGAACTGGAACTCATTCTGCTCCATTGTACTCTCATTACCATCAGGTGGCCATAAGATGTACCATCCTACGAATTACGTACTAGTCACGGATCTGGACGACATGGAGCACCTGGAATTCGCGGAACTGCAGAGGGCCAGTGCGGGGGTAGGGTCCGGGGCCGAGGCAGCTGTCCTCTCCTCGCTATCCTGCCCTTCAGCTGCGTCTGCGGGTACGCCACCCGGTGCCGCCCATGCAAAGGATGGCGCCGCCTCGCGCAAGTCTGTGCCCCAGGCCGTAAGCGCTTTGGAGCGCCTCTCCTTCCAGCCCTACTACGACCAACGCCCGACTTCGGGCTTCTCCTTCAACACCCACAATACTCATATACCTGCCGCAGCGGCCGTGGAGATGCCGGAGCGTGCGTGGCAGGACTGCGTCATGAATACGCTTCATGTGGATGCGGCGACAGCAGCGGCGGCATCAGGATCTTCAGCGTCTGCGGCATTGGGCGTACCGGATGAGGATGAGCAGAACAAGCCACCGGCGGACTCCAAGCAGTTGGTGCAGCAGCAGATCCAGCAGCAGCATCAACAGCAGCAGCGCCAGAAGCTGTGGAACTTTGTGGATCCCATGCAGAAGGCGCCCTGTATATGCACCAAGTAAGTCGCGATCCACAGAGAGAGCCGCACAGCAAGCAGTTAACCGTTAAAATGATTGATGGAGAGTGGGAGGGGGCGAAGCCTCTCTTCTTCTATATGCCTCGCTCTCTATTACTTTTACATTTACTCTTACTCCTATTCCTACTCTCTCTCTCTTTATCTCTCTATATATATATTTATATATATATCTCTCTCGTATGCCCTGATTTAAACGATGCAACGGAGACCCCACCGTTCCGTTCCGTTACGCTCCCGCTTTGATGGCATGCCTTTTTCCCCACCTAGCAAGCAGTGCGATCGCGATAGTTAACTGTTATTTTTTTTGTCGATATATATATATTATATATGCATGCGATAGGCGGTAGATCCCACTCCTTTTCTTTTGGATTTTTGTTTTTGTTTTTTTTCTGTTGTATTGTACCTAAATCACACAGCAGACAGCTTTTGGTCGCGAACTGGGGGAAGAAAGTTCTCAGTGAAAAAAGAAAAACGTGTCTAAAACCTAAAACGAACAACTTTCAGCGCCCAATGCAGCAGCAGCAAGCGTCAGCAGCAGCACCAACAGCAGCAGCAGCAACAGGCTCTTTCTCAGCAGCCACTGGGCTCTCCGGCTCTGCGTGCTGCCGTAGGGGCTGTCGGAAGCAGCTCCAAGTCGTCCTTCCAGCATCATTACCAACAGCAGCAACAGCAGCGCCCCGGAACACCAGCCACGGCAGCAGCAGCAGCAGCAGCCGCTTTGGCAGCAGCAGCAACGCATCATTCCAACAACAACAACAACACCACCACCACAACCTCTTCTTCTTCTGCTTCCACCACCAACACCTTAAACTCGAATTCGAACTCTTCCTCTGCCCCAAGGCGCCACAATGTGCCGTTCCACAAGCGTTTACTCAACACGCTGACGCAGTCGTCGTCGTCGTCCTCGTCAGTCGTCGCCGCCAGGTACAAGGCGGCAACAGACACCAATACACCAAAAGCAAGGTTTGTGTTGTTGCTGTGTGTGCGTGTATGTGCGTGCGTGCGTGCGAGTGTGTGTGTGTGTGTGTGTGAGAGCCAGTGCTGGCCAGCGTTTTTAGTAACTGCTATAAAGCTTCTCCTCTTCCGTTCTCCTTCTCTAACCCACTCTTCTCTCTGTCTTCCTTCTGTCTATCTCTCTGTCTCTCACACACAATAACACGCTCCGCTCTGTTTAACCCTATACTTTTTTTTATTGTTTTCTTTTTGTTGGTTGGTTGCAAGATTTGAGCATTATTTTTCCTCCCACCTTTGCTGCCTCTTTAATTAATTAACAAATCCAAAAACACACACACATATACACATGATACACATACAGATACAACCACACACAAAAACAACAACACGAATCATTTGGCATTTTGCAATAACAAATTCCTAGTTCTACTTTT
The DNA here is from genome assembly GCA_035043285.1 of Drosophila subsilvestris. Taxonomy (NCBI): domain Eukaryota; kingdom Metazoa; phylum Arthropoda; class Insecta; order Diptera; family Drosophilidae; genus Drosophila; species Drosophila subsilvestris. Next base: position 2,975,073 of record JAWNNB010001724.1, on the reverse strand, counting down.
TCACCTTTTTCACTTTTTTCGGTTCGGTGAATGGTAATTTAACAACACTTAAAAAAAAATAGCACTGCTTGACGGTGTAAATAATTTCCAACACTAAAAAATGGAAACACTGCTGGACAGCACAGACGAGTGGGTGGGTCATTCCGTTCCGGTAAATGGGTATTTCGCAACACTTAACAGCCATAATCAACACTGTTTTGACCTCACGAACGATCTCTGTGGCTAATGATGTGGATATAAATGGATGTGATAGGGGTTTTTAATGCGCTGTAAATGATAATTGTTTAATTTTTCCTTTAAACATATCTTTAGTTTAGGGGTAGCTGCCACCACCCGCTGCCACTGCTCCTGCCATCACCTGCATATCTCATTGTTAGAACGAATTTGGTTTTGATTTATTTTTACTGGTTTTGGTTTCTGCATTCAGCATGACATTTGAAAACCGTTACCCCCAGCAGTATCCCCCTAGATGCATATTGTTGAATGATTTTATTTTATGGTTTTTGCTGTAAATAACATTTTTGCATTGATGCTACTATAGTGGTGTAATCCTAGAGATTTGGTTATTTAGAGATCCCCTTCCCCTAACCGCCATTGGATGTGGTTTTATTTTGTATATTTTTGCTTAACGTTTGTTGGGGGGGTTATTCCTGCCGGATTGCCCCCAATAAATAAACATATGTACTTTTCATTAATCAATACTTACTCCATGGCTACCTTATCCGTAGTTTGAGCATTGTATATAACTCCCACCCACCCCGTAAAGGCGTCACTAGCTAACCCTGCTAATCAAACTTCTACTCTTCTCTCTTTCTCTCTCGACAGACACCTGTGCAGCACGCCGCACGGGACACCGCATGGCGGCGCCTCCACGTACTCCCGCAACTCCCTTGGCGGCGATTCGTCGTTGCCGGTGGCCTCCGTGGGATCACCTGCCACGCCAGCGCCCTCGCCCCATCCGAATTCGGCGCATTCGCAGCCCACATCCGTGCCGCCCGCAGAGCAAGTGAGTGAAAGTGACGACCCAAAATGCAGCAGCAAATCTCTCCCACCTGGACATACTAACCACACAACCTCCACTCTGCTCTCGTGACAGCTTCTCAACATGAGCCCACATGCGCCCACGTCCGTTTCGAATCTGCAGCAGCCGCCGACGCCCATCGACCATCTGCTGGACAAGAACACGCCAGCGCCGACGCCCACGGACCAGCACGACAACAAGAGCATCACCGCCTCGCCCTATGTCCACCAGACGCCCAGCGTGGAGCCGCCCTCCTACACGGACCATGCGGCGACGGGTGGTGCGACGTCGCAATCCCTCAATGCCGGACCCGGCAGCGTTCCGCCCCAGCAGCAGCCACCAACGCCCACAGCGGGCGGTACACTGACGGCGAGCGGTGCCAATGCATCCGCCTCAGGAGCCGCCTCTGGGCCAGCAGGAACACCGGGCGGAGCAGCCACGACGACGGCGCAGTGCGGAACCATTAGCGTGAAGAAACTGGAGATGCAGCAGCAGGCACCGGCAGTCCATCAGATACCCATCAAGCCAGAGCCCGGCACGGTGCGGGGGACCGCAGTGACGTCCACCACGGACGCCATCAACAATCTGCTGAGCCTGTACAAGCCGCCAAAGCTGAAGCTCAAGGATCCGGACAGCTTCTACGACGATGAGTGGCTGAAGGAGGTCATTTATGACTTTCAATTCCAGGAGAATTGGTGAGTGCCTGTGATCCCAGATCCCAGATGCCAGAAACGTTTCTTAACATTCGGGTTTTTCATTCTCTCAGGGACTACCTGCCCGTGAAGCGGCCAAAGATGGAGGAGACGTCCAAGCAGCGAAGGCCGCGGTATGCCAAGAACCTCTACGAAGGCCACACGCACGTCAAGCCGCTTATGCCCTCGCCCGGAGCCGTCTATGGCTCTCAGCTGCTCTCCCTGGACGTACAGGCAGCAGCCAGCGGTGGTGCTGGAGGTGGCAGGAGTTCTAGCGGTGGCCTCGTTGGCATTGCCAACAGCACGGCCAACGGCAGCGATCCGGATGCCGAGGGCAGCAGCTTCTTCCACGGACTGGACATCAAAACAGAGCCGGGACTGCATTCGCCGTCGTGCAAGGAGACCAAGTCATCGTCGGGCGGCACCACAGGAGCCAGCAGCGGCGGGGGAGGGAATCTCTTCACCGCCGAGGGTCTCAATCCATCGCTGAACGACCTGGAGCAGCTGTTCGAGATGAGCTCCAACGACGAGTGCAGCAGCGTGCAGATCCATACGCCGCCCGACTCCAATAATCCCTCGAACGGCGGCTGCAGCGCCGTGACCAACACCATAGACGAGCTAAAGCGGAGCACAGCGGTGGCCAGTGCTGTGGTGGCAGCCGCAGCGGCAGCCGCTGCCGTGGCCAGCTCGGGGGCTGGCAATATCCAGGCGGAGGATCTCACCAAAATGTTTCCCACGCCGCCCTCGCACGAGCAGCAGCACCCGAACTCGAGTCCTTGCCAGGCGGATGTGGTGATGACGGATCTCAGTGTGGACACCAGCAGTATTATGGCATCGGCTCCGCCCATTCAGGTGCCAGCGGCAGTCATTGCTGCCGCTGCTGCGGCCGCTTCTGCCTCTGTGACGACAGTGGCCACTGTGGTGGCATTGAGCACGCAATCGAGCCTGAAGCCGCTCAAGCAGGAGTACAACGTGGAGCTGGGCAGTCCCCAGGAGGAGCCCATCGATGACTGGAACTACGTGTACCGGCCGCCGCAGCAGGAGAAGTTTGTGGGATCGTCGCGCTACGCGCCGCTCACGAATCTGCCCAGCCAGACGCTGCCGAGCATAGCAATGCCCGCTAACTGCTACTACAAGCCCACCTGGAGCACCCACAAGTCGCGGGCGGCCACCCTGGCGAAGGCAGCCGCCGCCCAGCAGCAGCAGCACCAGAAGCATCAGGCCCTCCAGCAGCGCATCCAGCTACACCAGCAGAAGCTCCAGCAGCTGCAGCATCAACACCAACAGCAGCAGCAGGCGGCGGCGGCCAGTCATGCGCACCAGAAGCACCAGCAGCTGCACGAACTGTTGTCGGCGGCGCCCAGGACACCGCAGACGGCCATGCCCTCACCTTCCACCGTGCCCCAGCCGCTGAGCAGTGGTGGCAGCCAGTTGCTGCTCAATCAACTGAACTGTCCCCAGGCGCCACCCGGCAGCTCTATGCAGCAGCTGATGCAGCGGGCGGGCATGTCACCTATGTCCCCGGGACCTGGCGGCGGGGTGGTGCCCTTCCCTCGCAGCAGTCCCATGCTCCGGCAGACGCCCACCCATCCGCCGCCACCATATCCATACGATTTGGGCGTGGCCAGTCCGGCGACGTCCACATCCTCGTACTTGAATCGGCAGATCCATTCGCAGGAGGCGCAGCCGCATCCGCACACGCCTCAGAGCATGCACCACATGCAGACGGGCATGCACGGAGGAGGAGGCGGCGGCAGCGGCATGGGATCTGGATCTGGAGCAGGAGGAGCGGGCCACCACCACATGGGCCACATGCTGCCCTACACTGGCGATGCGGGCATTGCCAGTGGGCCAGCGTCAGCGGTGCAGGTGCACTCGGGGCTGCTGCAGGAGCTGCCCGAAGTCAATTCGGTGCTGGTGAGCATCCTGCTGTACGACACGGCGCTGAATGTCTTCCGGGATCACAACTTTGACAGCAGCAGCGTCTGCGTGTGCAATGCGGACACCCAGAAGATCGGCAACATACGTGGCGCCGACTCTGGCGTGTACGTCCCCCTGCCGGGTGTCAGCTTCAATCCGTTTCCCGCACATTCCGCCAATGTGGCGGCCACGGCCGGCCAGAGGCTGCTCAACGGGCCAAGCTCCTCGTCCTCATCGGCCGCCTCGTTTGGCGGCGGCCTGAGGATGATCAGTGCCTTTGGAGGATCGCCCGCCTCCACGTCGATGCCCGGAGCTGGCTCCGGGCACGGCCACGGGCCCAATGGCGGCTCCAACTCCTCCTCCTGCACACCACCGAGCAGCAATCCGCACATCACCGGCTACGTGGACGACGATCCCGTGGAGTGCACCTGCGGCTTCAGTGCCGTCGTCAATCGGCGGCTCTCGCATCGCGCTGGACTCTTCTACGAGGACGAGGTGGAGATCACGGGCATTGCCGACGACCCGGGCCGGAATAAGCAGCCCTCGCTGCTCAGCCTCATCCAGAGCCTGTGCCGCAAGAATCAGACCAAGGCGACGGCAGGGCCTGGCGACACGAGCAGCTCCTCCGCTCTGGAGAAGGTCACTGGAGCGGCGGCGACAGCGGCGGGCGCCGGTCAGCTGGAACATCTCGCCCATGCCATCTTCGACCTGCTGCTGGACCAGTGCTCCATCATCCAGACATCCAGTAGCTCTGTGCATCGCGCCCTGCAGTCCCACCGCCGACGCATGTCTCGGCAGCGGCGTCTCTTCGGCACTGGCGGTGCCCCGGCCGCCTCTATGGCCTCCATCGCCAATGTCCTGGAGTTTATGGATGCCCACGATGTGATCAGCCTGGCGCTGGAGCAAGCTCGCATGGCCTTTGAGCACCAGCGCATGGACAATATGCTGGAATTCCACGGAAACTCGAGCCAGCAGCTGACCGCCTTCCATGCCCATCCGCCCGCCCTGCGCCAGAAGCTGTCGATCCTCGGCAGCGGTCGCCTCACTGTCCACAAGTGGCCGTATCTGCCCGTGGGCTTCACGCGCAGCAACAGGGAGATTGTGCGCACCATGAACTCCATTCAGCCGATGCTGCAGAACGCCTTCCACTGCAAGTCGCGTGGCGGAGCGGCAGGCTCCAAGGATGCCAGCTCCTACAACACGGTCAGTGGGCCGCTCACCTGGCGCCAGTTCCATCGCCTGGCGGGTCGAGCCTCCGGACAGTGCGAACCACAGCCAATTCCCTCGGTGGTGGTGGGGTACGAGAAGGACTGGATATCGGTGGCGCCGCACTCGATCCACTACTGGGACAAGTTCCTGCTGGAGCCGTACTCCTATGCCCGGGACGTGGTCTATGTGGTGGTGTGTCCGGACAACGAGCATGTGGCGGGATGCACGCGCAGCTACTTCCGGGAGCTGAGCAGCACCTACGAGATGTGCAAGCTGGGACGACACACCCCCATCCGCGGCTGGGAGGGCATCCTGCAGGTGGCCGCCAGCCGCAATGTGCCGTCCGAGCGAGAGCAGACACCACTGGACGATTGGTTGCGTACCCTGGATCATCCGCTTGCGGAGCAGATCCGTCGCTATGCGGTGGCCTTTCTCCATCAGCTGGCGCCGTATCTCAGTCGCGTGCCCAACGACAAGACGCTTCTCAATCCGCCCGATGGCAGTGGCAGTGGAGGAAACTCTAGCAAAAGCAGCCACCATTCTGGCGGCTCTGGCACGGATCCACTGCACAGCGATCCCATCAAGCAGGAGCCGGGCACGGAGACGCCACTGCCGGCAGCTCCTACTCTAGACAACAACAGCAGCAGCAGCAATCAGCAGGACAGCAAGGATGGTGTAAAGGGGGCCGGTGGTGGCGACGCCAAGCCAGCCCTGATACTGGGCGATCCCCTCGGCGTGGGCGAGACGCTGGAGGACATCAATCCAGCTGCCATCGTCCTGTACGTGGTCAATCCCTTCACCTTCGCCTCGGACAGCTGCGAACTGGAGCGTCTCGCTCTGATTGCTCTGCTCCGCTGCTATGCGGAGCTGCTGAAGGCCGTACCGGACTCGGTGCGCGCCCAGATGAACATCCAGATCATATCCCTGGAGTCGGTGATGGAGCTGGGACCGTGCGGCAATCGCAAACGCTTCTCGGACGAGATCAAGTGCCTGGCGTTGAACATATTCTCACAGTGTCGCCGGCATCTGGTCCATGCGCAGTCGGTGAAGAGTCTCACGGGCTTTGGCACGGCCGCCAATATGGAGGCGTTCCTGAAGACCAAGGACGAACCGAACCGACGGGCCTACAAGATGTACACGGCTCCCTTTGTGCTGGCGCCCATGTACGAGCGAACGGACAAGACGGACTTCTCGCGCTCAGCCGGCAGCATGCACGGCCAGAACGAGCATCGCTACTCGGTGATGTACTGCAACTATTGCCTCAGCGAGGACCAGGCCTGGCTGCTGGCCACCGCCACCGACGAGCGCGGCGAGCTGCTCGAGAAGGTGTGCATCAACATCGATGTGCCGAATCGCGCCCGTCGTCGCAAGGCCCCCGCCCGCTTTGTGGCGCTCAAGAAGCTGATGGACTTTGTCATGGGCATCATCTCGCAGACGTCGCAGATGTGGCGCCTGGTAATCGGACGCATTGGCCGCATCGGCCACAGCGAACTGAAGTCGTGGAGTTATCTGCTGAGCAAACAGCAACTGCAGAAGGCCTCCAAGCAGTTCAAGGACATGTGCAAGCAATGCACCCTCATGTATCCGCCCACCATCCTAAGCGCCTGCCTTGTCACCCTCGAGCCGGATGCCAAGTTGCGCGTAATGCCCGATCAGTTTACGCCCGACGAACGCTTCTCCCAGATCTCCATGCAGAATCCGCTCTCCACGCCGCAGGATGTGACCTGTACCCACATCCTGGTCTTTCCCACGAGTGCTGTCTGTGCGGTGAGTCTTTTGCGAGTTGAGATTTCTTTTGAGCTACGTTTCTAATATTGAAACTATTTGTTTTGCAGCCCTTTACCCGCCAGTTCCAGAACGAGCCCCAGGTGGATGACGATTTTCTCACCTTTGAAGAGGAGGGAAATGAGGACTTTAGCGATGCGGACATTGGGGAACTCTTCTGGGGAGACAGTAAGTCGATGCGAAGATGCTCTCTGCCATTCTGCTGCAGATTCTAATGGCAATTCTTCTTGTCTTTGTAGCACACATGGATCGGGTGTCGAATCATGGCAGTCCAGGGCGCATGGAGGACAATCGCAGCTGGCAGAGCGCTGGAGGCAACAATTTCAAATGCACCCCGCCCCAGGAAGTGGAGGAGGTAAGCGGACACCATTCGCTAGCATCAAAGGAATATCTAAAATCCTTTTCTTGCTCCCTTTCCAGGTGGGATCCCTCAATCAGCAGCCCATATCGGTGGGCTATATGGTCTCAACGGCGCCGACGGGTCGCATGCCTGCCTGGTTTTGGTCCGCCTGTCCGCATTTGGAGGAAGTGTGCCCCGTCTTCCTGAAAACCGCACTCCATCTGCATGTACCGAATATACAGATAGCCGACGATATTCTCAATTCTACGAATGCCCATCAGTCGGCAAATGACCATCCGCTGGACTCGAGCCTGACGGCGGATGTGCTACGCTTCGTGCTGGAGGGATACAATGCCCTCTCCTGGCTGGCCCTCGACTCCAATACGCACGACCGCCTCTCCTGTCTGCCCATCAATGTGCAGACACTAATGGATCTGTACTATCTGACGGCCGCCATAGCCTAAGGACCCACACAGAATGAAAAGACCGAAAGACCATTTCACAATCTTCAATCAAACGCAGTCGCATGCTTCCGTTTGCTATACTTCCACTAGCTATACATACTCCGTATAATCCACAACAACTCCATAAACTCCAAGAAAGCTCCAACTCAAAACCACAAACAAAAGAAAACATTAAGCAATTAACAAAGAATCGAAGTTAACAGAATCAAAACACCAAGTAAGCAGCAGCAGCAGCAGAAACAACCATTAGCCTTAGATGAAATTAGAAGACGAGTAAACAGAAACAAATGTTGAAGCAACCAGCAACAGCAACGCACAGATTACTTAGCATTACTTAACCGGAGAGCCTTGTAACACAGAACGACAAAAGATAAAGAGAGGATACCGAGCGAGAGAGACAGAGAGAGAGAGAGATCAGCAGAAGCAGCAGCAGCAGCAGCATAAGATAGTGAGGAGGAGTAGTGAGTTACCCATAAGTCTTAAACAGCAACAGCATTACTATTTATTAAACTATTGAGAATTGTCAAGTGTAAAGTGTAGACAAAGTGTCGAAAATGTCTGACGATTGCAAGATTGTTTGTTTTCAACACCTATATTATTTTTTATACATATACATAGGCCTGGGCGTTCGATTAGTGTTTAATATTTATAAATATACAAGAAGGAACCGATAATGATGATAGAACAGGAGGAGTGGAGTCGTAGCATCAGAGCCGAGATCAATGATCAAGGAGCAAACAACAACAACAACAACACACACACACACACACGTAGGCATATATTATACATACACATAGAGCATATACAATACGCAAAAGGACGAGAGAGAGAGAGAGGATCGAATCGTATCCGGAGGAGAGAGAGCATGTTTAGGATTAAGTCAAAAGTTTGTACATATTTACAACAAAACCGAATGATGGAAAAAGCAGCAACAAAGCAAAAAGAAAAAGTGTAATTATACAAATATTAGGATTAGTTTACAACAAATTGGATGGAGTGCAAGTGGAGCAGTCGCTTAAGTCTAATTAAATTAAATTAAATTAATAAATTGTGTAAATTTTTGTGCAAAGTGAGCATTAGTTTAAATTTAAATTATACAACAAACAACCAACAAAAAAGAAAAATCCAAAACAAAACCCCATCCCCAAAAACCAGAAACATATAAAGGGTATACTGTAAAATTCGCATATACATATATATAACACTATATATATATTATATATATACTATATATATCTGGACGCCAAGCGCAGATCGGAAGAGAGAGAGAGAGATGGAGATCGGAGTAGGATGTAGATTTAGATGATGAGCGTTAGGATCAGTTTGTTTTAAAAAATTCATTTTGTGTATTCTGTTTCGTCTGTATTCGTTGTATTGTACCTATATTCGTGTAATATCCCTAGGGCGATTTTTGTACTTTACCCTGCATCCCCAACGCCCCACCCCCACTCCCACCCCCTCCCACTCACATAGCCAATTGTCAAATAATGAAATACTTAAATGAAAATGTGTACAAATTAATATATAATGCCTGTAAACAAAAAAGGATAGCTTTCTACAACACCAACAACACTCACCAACACCAACAAAAACACACCACAAAATTGATTTTGCACGTTGAAACGATTTTCGCTAGGCTTAAGTTTGAAAGTAATGAGAAAAAAACAAACAAAACAAAACAATTATTAAACAATGAAATTATATTTTTACCTGTGTATTTTAATTAGTATAAATTGTATAAACGAGAAAAGTACGATTACAAAGACGGTTTTCTAGTAATTATCACACATCCACTCCCCAGCCCCAGCTCCAGCCACTACCCGACCGACAACCCACAACCCCTAAATAAAAACACACACACACACATGCATATCTTTTAAGTAGTTTGGTTTTTCATTTAGTATTCTATTCTATTTTTTTGTGTAATAAACAAAAAACATATTTGCAAAACATATTTTTGATTTCTGATTATTCCTGCGCTCTTAAAATCCACTTCCAACACCCCAAACTAGATTCAGCCATATCCATATCCTCCCCACCCTTCCCTACAAATGAATTATCACACGCCGCTTGCTGTACATATGAAAACGCTTAAACAATCATTGATTGATATGATTCCGCTTGAAGAGTTTTTCCTAGCTAAGGTTTCAGTTGAGTTGCCGCCAAAAACCAAAAACACACTCTCGTTCATTTCCCCGGTTGGAATATTCCGGGGTCGCCAATAAAGAGCAAATAATTAATAGCAATAATAAGGTGTAAAGCACAACCAAAACAAAAATAGAGATTTACATATAGAATATATATATATATATATTCAAGCAGGATGGATGGAAGGAAAGAAAGAGCCCCGCAACAATTGACAACAAGCATTCGTAGCAAACAAAAACAAAAACAAAAACTTAAATAAAATATATATACACATACATATATAAATGATTAAAACCAAAAAACATGGTGGGAACAGATTTTTTAATAAGCCAACTCGATTTACGAGTTGAAAATTTTCTAAAATTAAAAGATATTAGCCCTTAAAACAAAACAAACGAAAAAAAAATATATAAGTAAAACCAATTAATGTCCGCGCGGTTTAGGACTAGCAGACAACAAACAAAATAAAAACAAAACAAAACAAAACAAAAGCAAACAAAAAAAGTTATATACACGAGATGTTCATTGTAAAGTTAGTTAAGGGCTTGAGAACTAAAGAATAAATCCGAGAGTTGATGAGGATGATGATTCAAACAAATACTAAGTGCATTAAGCGTTGGAGGGGAAAGGAAAAGAAAACCATTTACTAGCCTAAAAGTATTCAATTATTAAGTGAACTTAGTTGGAGCGCCTAAAAGAAGTCAAGGTGGTTTTGATGGTTGCTTCAGATGATGATATTAAGACAACACACCACACCCCCGAAGATGCAATTGTTTCTAAAACAAAAAACACACACAAAAAAAGGGCGCCACAGACACACACACACACACACATACACACTATATATATTACGATCGGTATGAGAACATGAGAGAACATCTAGCTACAGAATTGCATATTATATACATACAGACATACATACATATATATATATATACATCTATATATACAAGTACACTTTATATATATTGGGCAAGAACAAAATGTTGTTGTAGTGCAATTACAATTAAGTTTTGTTTTGCCACAAAATCCAGAGAAAAACAAAAACAAAACCGCATATATGTACGAGTATACATATGTATAGCAAAAGGTCAAAAAGTGGGTCAAGATTTTTAAGATGACGAAAGAATAACTGACGACATTGTTTGTAATTCCTTTTACAGGCGATACCAAATAAAAAACAAACTAAAACAAGAACATTTTTCAAATAAAAACTAACATCAAATTCAAAAACATTCAAAATGTGCGTTCGTTTCTCGTCACTAACTATATATAAAATGAGGCGGTGATGATGAATACAGCAAGGTAAAGTATGGAGTGGGCCATGGCCATAGCCATGCCTATGTTGCGGTGGGAGGACAGCATTTGGGTCATTCGCTGCTGCCTTCGAAATTACAGCAACGTTCTGGAAGTGTTGTCAACGCTGGGACGGGTATTGGAAAGGCCTCCTGGCTTGTTTTTCGAGATACAAAATTATGGAGTCGCAAGCCACTGGGGTTGTGCGAGATTACGCATTATAAACTTTGATTTATTATATGATCTTATATCTATATATGCATAATGACTGATCTGACTAATGCATAGCATTCACTGAGGTTTAGCATTCAACTGTACGCAATCGCAATTGCAGTTGTAACATTCTATTGGGCGAAATATCTACATACAGAAACATATTTCGCACAATATGTCATATCTGAAGTGACGATTGAGTATGTATGAGTATGGCTTAATAATAAATGCAATATTAACTTGTTACTAATTGTAGTTTATCCCTCAGTTTGGCTGCATGATTCTGTTAAACAGAATAGCTTATGTTCCGCTATTGAGCTATTGAGCTCACGCAGAAAACCGGCATCCACTGCCTGAAAGTATGCGGTCAACTTTTGGGTGAACTCCTCACCGCCCGCATGGCGGCAGCCGTCCCAGGCCTTCACCAGCAGTTCCATTTCGTGGGGGGTATCCACGTCCTCCAAAGCCACTGTAAAACGGAAGGGATAATGTGAAAAGTTGCACCACAGTGACGATGTACCCACTGCTACTCACTGACTACCATCTCTTTGACCTCCCACTCTGCATCGAAGCGCGAGCGCAGGAACTCGACGATCTGCTGCAACTGCGGTGTCGTCAGAATCGGGGTTATCTCGAACTTCGAAAGGATTTCATCGCCCATATACAAGCGCGTGCAGCTCAAAAATTGACTGGCCTTATCCCGGGTAATGCGAAGTCTTTGGAGAATTTGTTTCATCACGGCGATCGGATTGTATAGACGGTCGTACAGCCTGCGAATCCTCTTGTCCGCCATTCTAAGGCCACGGTCAGTTGTGAGATGGTTTAAACGATTTTCGGCATCGAAAATACGCATCCGTAGGCGCGAAAAATTGTTCATGCCAATGCGACCATCATTGACGTAATTCTGCCAGGACTCTGTCATGTTGCATATATTCACGGCCATTATCCTGAGCTGATATTTGGAAGTTTCCACTTGCATTTTGTTAAAGTAAGGCCTGAGTCGGGCGGTTGCAGATTAAAATAAAATGAAGCGTTCGTCTGATGACAGTGTGCGACAACGCAAAACTTAAGCTAGGCTATAGTGTTGATAAAGAGATGGCACACTCTTGGTCACAGTATTGTGAGTATTTTATTAAGTCTCTTAAAATTAGACTTTAAATTCATTATTTTTTTAATTTTTACCTCTTCATCAGAGGAATTTTATTTGTGTGTTTATCTGTTATTTAAATATTTATATCCCAAGTAAATTAAGGCTCTATCATGGGGTTTGCACCCTAAAACTATTTATTTTTGCAAGGGAGCTGGAACATATTCATATATATATTATCTTGTCATTATTTGATTCTTTTATTAATTTCTTGGGAAATGGATTCGCTTAAATATAATCTATAATTATTTTCATGAATGCCACCTTACCTAGAAGTATTGCATTTGTGACGTCACAAAGTCTAACCTAACGGTTAAATATGACAGGGCTGGAGCAATAAAATACCAAAACAGTGGCTGTAAATTTGCATTACATTCGATTACCGATCGTAAGTAATCGATTTTAGTTAGAAGAAAACGCGCATTAAATCTGTGCATGGTTTTGTGTGTTTCACTAAAATTCCCACAACTTTCTCTGATCTGCATTAGAATGGTGCCACCACACTGTTGCAACTGTGTCGCCGCGTGATCTGTTGCCCCGTTTTGGTAAGCTCCTGGTCTCCATTCCATTCCATTCCACTCCTCTCCTCTGTTTCTGTCTCCTTTGGCTCCACGTTGCGTGCCAAATTGATCAAGTGGCCGTGATTAAGCAGCCGACTAGCTCTGGTCGCATTAATTGCGATCATGTTGCCACTTGCCCCGTACCCCGCACCCCGGCCGGGGCTGACAATTAGCTGCGTGACGCTTGCCACAACTAGGAAACGATTTTCTTTTGCTTTATTTGTGGGTCGTCGTCGCCAGCATCTGGAGTTCAAGCTGGCAAGAGATGGGGGAGCACTGGAGATGCGACTGAAGCTGTAGTTGGGCCTGTCAGGCGGCATGAATTACTGTGCGTTGATTGCCTTTAAGGCCTGATTGCAACAGCAGCACCAGCCACAAAGCCAAAAAAAATAAGAAGAAAAACGTTGCACAAATTGCAGTCCTGGCGTCGGCGGCTGCTGTTCTTTTGAGGCATGCGGCAAACGAGTTCTGGTAGAAGGAGATGAGTGCCCCAACTGCATTAATTATCAACAAATCATTTTTGCAGCCCCGAAAGCAGAATTTATCAGCGATTATGCATGGACAAAGGAATCAATGAAGGAGGAGGCCGACCCGGCCGCAAGTGTCGCACAACATGTGTCTTGTGGATGCCATGTGGAACGCAGGCCAGCGATGGCGATCTTGACGTGAAGCTCCGCACAAATTTGTCAGGCGAGGCAGGGGCCAGAGTGCTCCAGACTTCAGCCTGAAGGCTCATGGCGTCGGCTACATGACATGGCATTGATAAGCACAAAAAATTGAATCGCCGCCGTCGCAGCAACGCAATTAAGATATTTTTATGTAAATTAATGAAAACAGTCGGCGAAGAAGGAGGCCACTGCGTAGGCAGGACCGCGAATCGGAGATGGAGATGGAGTTGGAGATGGAGCTGACTGCCATGCGTGCAACTTACAAATAAGTACAAGTCGCCACGATTGGGAAGCGGAGCCAGCCCAATTGTGCATTTTTAATTGGAAAGCTCACAGAACCCAGGCCCTGGACCCGGCCCCGGCGAAGGGCACAACGATCTCCTTTGCTCTGGCAGCAGCCCCACAAAAACTGACGCACCGAAAATTTATTGTTTCATGCGGAATCGAAGACGATCCACTGCGCGCGGCATTGCTAACAGGCAAACCCGGCAACGAGAACGCGGCGGCACCGCATGTCGAATGGCAAGAGCAAACAGCAAAAAGGCCGCAAGGCCTCTGCACCAAGAAGACGATGCTTGGCCCAAGCTGGACGCGCTCTTACTTAGGCATTTATGTCTGGCACTTGACACATTTTGTTATGGCATTTTTCAGCTACCGCGCGCCTCTGACTCCGTTTGACCCAATCAAAATTCCTGGATCTTGCACTTGAATGCGTTTAATTTGTAAGATTTGCCTCGCTTTGAACGGGAAGTGTTGAACTTTATGTTTCACAAAAGCCCCTCGACACGAAAGCAGCTGTGGCTTGCTTAAGGGATCGCAAAAGGAACGGCAAAACTGATTGGATTATGGTGGAATTACACAAAATGTAAGGTAAAGTATCATATGACTATAGACTTTGGAATATACAAAGACTGAGCGTATGCCATGATTGTTCTTCATTGATTGATTGTTTGTTTGTTTTAGATCGGGAACAACCAGAAGAAAGAGAGAGCTTTGAGAGCTAAGGGCTCAATGAGGTGTGCGGTATGTAAGCAGAAATCAAAATTTATTTCTCAAATTTAATGAAGACTTTGATGAGACAGAGGTCTTCCGTTTGCATTTTAGGAAATTATCGAACCTTAGACGCCTCAAGACTTAATCAAGCATCAACTATTAATTAGGGGAAATATTTGTAATCAAATCCCGCAGACAGGTGTTTATGGAGAACCTTCCGTAAAAGCCGTAAAAGCCTCTAACATTTTCTATCCTGTAAGCACTGCGATGCAACTTCCTCTCAAGGCAACGCCTCCCCCGCCCCCAGAACCCATTTCAGATCAGTTAAAAGTTGTTTTGCTTGCCCCCCACCTTTACTCCATTTCGCATTTCCGATTCCCAGTGGAGCCCATCATTTCTGCATTATTAATTCCTTTTGCAGGCTAAGCCAACTTATTTGCCTGCTTATCTACGCAGCACATCCTTTGGTCTGTGCGCGCTGCGCACTTAATGGGGATCCCGCTCCCAACTATCCAGCTATCTGGAGAATAGGGTGGCCCCTCAGTTGCAGTTGGAGTTGCAGCTGCAGCTCTCATGCCTCATGGAGAGGCATGGGCAGGCATGCTGTTGCCGGTAGCGTTTGCTGATCGCTGAACAACCGAAACGAGAGCACCTGAGAGAGAGGAAACCAGGCAGAGAGTAGAGCCGGTCTAGGATGGGTGAACGGGGGACAAGTTGATTTATTCTAATCTGTATAAGCGTTGCTATAATAAAGCAAAAGAGCCCACGGAGTGGACAATGCTCGCCAGCGGCTTTTGGCCATGTCCGAGGCTGGGGCCCAAATTGCAGATCAAACTCCATTGGGGACTGGTTTTAGGTACCCATCCATGCCAGGCTCCACGAGTAATCTACCTGTGTGTGTGTGTGGTGGTGTGTGGCTGTGTGTTTGCCACAGCCAGTTGATTCTGCATTGTAATTGGATTTGAGCCGCCGGTGCAGTCGCAGCTGCGGATTCTAATGACTCAGCAAAGTGGTAGGGAGACAGGGACTGAACTGGAGATCCTGTCTCTGTCCTCAGTCCTTTCCTGTTCCAGGGGCCGGCCCTGTTCCATTGTTCTTGATTTTGGCCAAGGCCTTAAAATCAACCTTTCACTGGTACTAATGCACTCCCGGACCCAAAATGAAGATGCAGCCGCTAATTTATCGACTCTGCGAGACTCCAGAGGAAGCTGCTGCCGCCGACATGCAAAGTGTCGCCCGGTTTGGGTCCCGCGAATGTTATCTCCGCCCCAGCGTTGCTGCGAAGTGTCGCGACGAGAAAGGAACGCTGATAACGAAGGCGGAGGATGCAGCCAAAGCGAAGGCGTCAATGGGTTCGAGTCGAAGCAGCAGTAGCAGCAGCAGCAGCAGCAGTCTGCTGCTTGCCTGCAACACCCACTTGGTTGTTTGCAGTCCTTATCGGTGGTACTCTCTGTTCTGTTCTGTCCCGCCCTGCCACAACTTTGAGGTAGGCTCTGAGAAGGAGAGATAGAGAGAGAGAGGAGCGTCTGTTGAAGTCTGGGCAGAGCATCTAAGCATCTGTTGGGAACTGTTTTGCATGGAAGCTGGAATTCTGAATGCGAATTTTGAACACTTTTTCAATTTTTTTCTTAGTTTTTTGAACAGCTTTTAATCCTAGAGCTCTCCACAGCCCATAAATAATGTCTTTGGGGATGTTTTCTATATTGATTTATCTTCTTTCAGATATTTTCGCATATTTTAGGTGCTTCTAGAGGAAATCTTTTTGAACAAAATCCCCACAAAATTGTGAAATATTCCTTGAACCCAGAGTCTAATTTTCTGTACCCTGACATGGCAGGGTATTTCTGTTTCTGGTGGACTCTGCAATGCTTTTCGCATTGCGTTTTATTCAAATTTGAACATGTTGCTACACGCAAAGACCAACCAAGTGGGAGGATGAGCAGCAGCAGCAGCAGCAGCAGGGGGAGTATAAGGAGAATGAACAGCAGCAGCAGGAGGAGCAGCAGCAGGTGGTGTGGGCGGGGCGGGGCGGGGCGGCAGCCAAATCACGTAATGTGCGATGCAAACATTGTTAAAACACTTGTGGCCCGAAGAGAGTGTCGGCCCCCAGCCACTTCTCTTCTCTTCTCTTCATTTCACTTCACTTCTCCTACACTTGATTTTATTTTAGCGCGAATTTGCATTTTCAATCCTCTCTCGTTCCCCGCCCCCTGGGCACAAAGTTGCTGAATGGAGTAGCAGGAGAAGGAATGGGGAACGGAACACACTGCCATGGCCAAAGCAGAAGACTTTGCGTTTATTTAAATTTATTTTCCTAGAATGCCACAAGTCGCCATCTCTGTCGCATCGATGTGCAATTTGTTTGTCGCCTGCAAAAAGACTTCCAAACTGCATCCGTTCCCGGAGTGAGTGTGTCTCTGTCCCAGTGGCTGCCACTGCCGCCCCATGCCTCCCTGTCTGTCTCCTGAGTTACCCAGTCCCTCCCCGATTCAGTCTCTGAAGTTTGTTCCGTGCCCCTGTCTGTCTGAAAGTAGCCTCCCAGATCTGCCATCCAACTGCGTCTGCGTATGAAAATTAATTGTTGCCACTCGTGACGACGTCGACGACAGCAGAAGCAGCAGCAGCAGCAGCAAAGGCAGCAGTGGCAGTGGCAGTAGTGGCAGCAGCAACATTGCAAAACCCAAGTGGGCGGCCGGCAATGAGATGAAATGGGCGGCATATCGCTTAGATTTATGGACCGCTCTGAGCAGACCCCAAAGCCAGTCCCAAAGCCAAAGTCAGGCAGTCAGTCCATGCCGAGTGTCGCGTGATAAGTCTATAAAATGTACGTTACATTTGTACGTGCAAATGGCAGTGGGACGATTTGCATATTTGCGAAAGTTTTCACCCGTTGCATCGCGTAGGACTTTCATTATGTCCCAGTGGCCGTTGCTGTCGCAGTCGCCCCAAAGAAAACTGCCTTAAAGCCACTCGAGGGTCTGGTGAAAGGCGGCAGCTCCCTGGACAACCTGGAGACACTTTCTGGTGGTTGGTGATTGGGGAGTGGGCTGCCTGCCTGCCTGCCTGCCATGTGGGCCGGACCCATCGGCACATTAACTGTGTTAATTGTATGTCATATGTGGCAATTGTCTGTTGGGGTCTGTGTCTGCGGTGAAAGGCAGGAAAGTTGCATTGTGGTGTCATGGCCTGCAGGGATTGGCTCGGTCTGCAGCTCCCGAGAGAAGTTGTGGCGTTTTAGCACTTGCATAAATAAACAGTATTGATTGATTCTGCATTCAATGGTAATCTGCTGCAACGACGTGGATTGATGGAGCAATCAATTGAGAAAAAGAAGGAAACAAAATAACATGCAATTTTTCATTCCATTTTAAAGTAACTTTCAACTAGATTTTTGCTTCAAAAAAAAAGAGAATGGGCATGCATACATTCTGACCAAAAGAGTTTCGAAAATGTTTGAATATTCTGTAAGCTTTGCATCCATGATTCACAAATGTTAATCAATTACTTCAACTGTCAGCTCAGACTTTCGCAATCTTTATCTTTGAGCACACACACACACACAACCAACTCCCTTGACGGCAAGTGCATCTTCGATCTATGCACAAATCTATTCAACAGATTGAAGCTATGCCTTGCCCCTTGACACTTCCCATGTGCCTCTTTGGTTTTTTTAAGTGCTGCGCTTTGTTCAATCAATTTTTGCTTGATTTACAATTTCAAGTTGATGACATTTCACCAGCAGCAGTCGGAACAGAGCAGGAGTATGAGTAGGAGCAGGAGCAGGAGCAGTTTTGTCACTCCAGACCAGAGGGAATCTAAGTGAGAGCTGTCAGCCCAGCCATCAGCCATTGAAAGGGGGCGGTGTGGAGGACGAGTGCTCCTCGTGACACATTGCTCCATTAATTTGATGGATTGTAAAGTTTTCTGCTTCACTGACTTTGAGCATAAGCGCCCCGAAAAAAAGCATTCGATGCCGATGCCGAAGCCGAAGCCGAACCGAAGGAAAACTGCAAGAAAAAGGAAAATTAAAGCACCATACCGCCCCATCAGTTCAGAGGCTGTGGCTGTGCGGGGGGGGGGGGGGGGGAAGTGGAATGTTGTAAATTTATGCCTGTGCCCAAGTTGTCGCTTCACTGAATTTGTGTGTTAAATTGTCACCAGCCACACGGCCTGGTTGCTGAGCCAGAGGGTAGACCAGCCCGACGACAATGATGAGGCTACTGATGGAGATGAGATGCTGATGGAAACAGCTTCAGGCCCCCAGGCCCCAGGCCCCGACCTCACCACCACTACAACAGTGTGCACAAGTGGTACGTACAGTGGTGTACGCTGTACGGTGTATCGCTGAAAGGACCTCATTTGCATTGTGGACACGGCCAGTGAATTCTTTCCACGCCTCAGTTCATCTGAAGTTTTTAACCAAATTGGGGCAAGCAGGGGACCCAGTTCCTTTTTTTGTTTTTCGTTTGTGCTTCAAGATAAATAACGGGACGGAGCTACATGCAAGAGTAAGGTTAAAGAGTTTTTGCTTTGATAGGCCAAAGGAAGACTTTGTGTCAATGCCATTAACAAATAAGGATAACCATCAGTCTGGGATCATTTACTGTGTCTATCGAAGATAAGGGTTCTAAATCGGCACATAGATATTTCCAGTCAGAAAAGAAAGGCAACATGTCCCATAGATATTTCATATTTTCATTCCACGAATTTCAATAACAAAATTGCTCCCCAAAGTTTCCCCATCTAACCTCTTTATTCCGCTTTAAAAAACTTTTCCGTTGCCTATGTGGCCTCATAGTTCTCTCCGAAATGTAAATTGGTTGCCCTTTTCAGGTTTAAACTTCTTCCCACCGCGCACCAGCAGCTTTTCTAGCGTTTAAAAACGCTTTAAATGCAACATGCCAGCCAGCAAAGCGTTTCCCCAGCGATTTGGCGGCGATTTGCAAGCGTTTATGGCGAGTGCTTTGTTCTGCCAACTAAATATGACAAGCGCTGCGTTGGGGCTGGTCTGGTCTAGTCTAGTCTGCTGGTCAAGATCTCTGGCCAGCTCCAGCTGCCTCTTTTGCCCCTCCGCCCCCTCAATCTAGTTTCGAGCTAGATCTGGCTGATAGGCGATGTTTTGCATAAAATGCAAAGCGACGTGGCCATCGTCATCGTTGGCGGAAATGCGTTTAGAGTCCTTTGGGGGAGCCTCGTTCGCATCCTCCACTAACAACATGCTGTAGTTGCCACTGGGTTGGGTCTGGTGTGGCACGTACAGGGTACTTCTACAGAAGTAGAAGAAGTATCTGGCAGGCAGGAGGAGTTTTTCATCACATAAACCACAAATTCTTACATAATTTTCAAGATCTAAGTATGAAATATGAAAGAACTATAAATGTATGGTGTGCTTCCATTATTTTCCTGCTATGTGGTTATACCTGATTTATAGTATCAGAAATCTTTGAGTTTTCATAGGCTAAAAGTAAGGGATATCTGACAAACCTTAACACCCTATGGACTATAAAGTTTTTTGCTTGTTTTTTGCAGTTTTGGACCGAGAGCATTGTCTGCCTTCAGCTACCAGTTCCTTAGGGAGCTCATAGGGAGCTCCGGTAAGGGACTTTGTTTAATTGCGAGCTGCAGTTTGCCTGCCCGGCTTCCTTTTACGACTCTTCCATCCTCTCGCTTTCGCGCTCTCTCTCTCTCCCACCCTGTCAGCTGCATGAATTGTCCCTGGAGGCATATGCACCACGCTGCAATTGAGAATCGGAGCACGCTTCATGTTGGGCTTCGACTGGGCTTTGGGCCGGGCTTCCAAATTCCTATGTCCATGCCCATGCCCATGCCCATGTGCCCATGTCCATGGCCAGTTCCTGTTGCCGGGCCACGCACAATGCGCGCATAATAATGAAGCGGTGGCAGGAGCAGGCGCAGCAACGGCAGGAGCAGGCGATGGAGCGGCAGTAAACCGGCTTGACCTGTCTAACACCCCTCTTACCACCTCCTGCGCTTCCCTCTGCTGAAACAATGCGGGCCCATTTTTCGATCCATTTCTTTTGCATTGAGTTTTGTCATATCAATTGGATAACTGGCTGATTAGTACGCTTCCCTTGGCTGCCATTAAACGGAATGCTAAATCAAAGAAGTGGAAAAGTTTTGCCCTCCCCCAAAGGATTCACCCTTACCTCACCCAATACTTTTGGAACGCGTCTTCAAGGGTTTTTGGTGGGTGAGTAGCCAGCCGCACAGGGCGACTCCTGCTCTAAGGCGATTCTTTTTTGTTTGTTGGCTGACCAAAAACTTTGTCCCAGTTAGTCGCCTTTCTCCAGCTACCGCTGCCGCTCCCCGCGAGTGTTGGGTAAACTCTTAACCACAACAAAGGCCCCAGCAGCGGTACGGAAAGCCCTGGCAAGAGAAGTTCTTTCGAAAATCGCGCACGAGTGAGCAGAGGTAAAGCTGTAAGCTGTCCGTTGTCCGCTCTCAGCTCTGCCGCCCCTCCCCTCTCAAAGCTAGCATATGCACCTATTTCAACGGTGGATTTGCGCCAGGGTATATTAGGGCAAGGTGTGACATTCACTCACAATATTTACCCACAATTTGGTGTCTGTTTGCGCTTGTGCGTGAAAGAAGGAAAAAGCAAGAGAGAGAGGTGCTCGAAATTTCCTACCTTATAAAAACGCACCTTGTGTTAGCCGAAGGCTTTGTTCTGGCTTGGGCTCTCTCTTTCTCTGACCGCGCTTTCTTCGCGCTCACCGCTCCCTCCGTCTCGTTCCTCTCGCAGCTTTCGTGCACTGCATTTCTATTGTTCTTAGCAAAAGAGAGAAGCAGAGAGCGGCAGCGGAGTGCAGGCGAAACTGCCAACGGGATAAAGAAATTACAAAAGCAACAACAATGGGATAAGGAAGAGGAGGAAGTGGATGTGGATGTGGAAGGGAGAACAAAGGCATTGCCATCGCGTTGCACTCCTGCTTTGGTGGTGCACGGGCACTCCTCGAAATCGTAACGAAGTCGCCGCTGTCGTCGCCGCCGTCGTCGTCGTTGTTTCTGCCGCAAAATGAGCGCTTTATACCTACTTAGATCGCTATAAATTTGGCTTAAGGCAAGAAAAGTGTTTGCCCGAGTCACAGTGGCGCAAGGCTTTTCGAACAAGTGATATTTGGTAGGGATTATCGGCACCAAAAACACAAGAATATTGGAATGAAGATCACTACAATTTGTGATTACTTATTAGATTTTTATCCTTAGCTTCCCATATTAATTGAAATAATGTTGGGGGGGGGATTTGTGGCTCTAAGAGTATGAAATTTCAGCTCAACCCACTCTCAACCCACTGTGCCGTGTGGCCCAAGTTGCGCCTCGTTCCAGAGTATCGTACTATCTCCGTAGCCCTCGTTGCCGTTGCCGTTAGTGCAGTTTAGACGCCGCCGCAAGTCCGCATGATTTATGCGATTATTCTTTGCGCAGCACAGAGCAGCGCCCAGCTTTATTGTTTTATGTTTTTGTGGCCAGCGACGGTTGCTCTGTCGGTCTGTTGGTCTGTTGGTCGGTCTTTTGGTGGTTCTGTCGGCTGCTCTGTCGCTGTGTCTGTCTTTTGGTGGGGTCTGGCATTCTGGCCATCCGCTGGCTCATTCGGCGCTGCTGCAACTGCTGCACTCGTACTGGTACTGGTACTGGTACTGGTACTCGTATCTTGTGGAATCGCCGTTGGCTCTGATTCCAGCTTCCCGCCTTGCAGCCAGCAGCTCTCATGTGTGTGGTAGGTGAGGGCAGGGAGAGGCCGCTGGACTGTGGGGCCTGGCAATTATTGGACCATGCAGCATATGCACTCTGGATTGCAGTGCAGCTGTGTGAGGCGCGGCGAGGCATGCGCCGAATCATACCACTCCGCTCGGCTCCACTCCGTGCCGGGTTAATGTCTTGTTGGTTATTGCCACGTCTGTTTTGCACTTTGCTGCCATGAGCCCATTTGTAATTTGGCACTAACGGGTCTGTTGATCCCATAAATTGCACTGCCACTGCCACTGCCGCTGCCACATGCCCCGTCGATTGCCCACCGCCGCCTGGCTTATCAATATCTCCCGGACCCAGAGCCCAGATG
The DNA here is from genome assembly GCA_035043285.1 of Drosophila subsilvestris. Lineage (NCBI taxonomy): Eukaryota > Metazoa > Arthropoda > Insecta > Diptera > Drosophilidae > Drosophila > Drosophila subsilvestris. The sequence continues at coordinate 2,952,537 of JAWNNB010001724.1, read as the reverse complement.
TGTGTACTGGGCCCTAGACAAGTTCATTACGGGTTCCACATCCACATCCCCCTGCTAATGGGATGCAGGTTATAATAACTGTCAGATCAGTGCAGGAACGGAAACGCATAAACCTGTAATTTTGATGCCCCAACTGCACATCGCAGCACCACCACCACGGCACTGGGACTGCGACTTCGACTGAGACTCTGACTGGTATCCGTGGGCCTGCAATTAGAGGCGTCAACGTTTCTGGGGCGTGCAACCAACCTTGGGCATGCAAATTATCGCAAACGCATTTCGATTTCGATTCCGTTTTCAATTTCCAACTTTTCCGTTCGCTTTTGGGCCCCTGCCCAGCGTCGTAAATGTCCCAACTTTTGGTCGTATTCTATATCTAGCATATATGAATTACTAGCGGCCTCATAGCCACACCAATTATCCGCAGTTTCACCGCAACCATGCCACCCATGCCACTCATAATGTTTTTCCATTGCAAAAAGCAATCCATGTCTCGGGCTCAGTCTTTGGCTCGATTTCAGCGAGATGCCTGGCCTGGTCTTTGGTCTGGGGTCTGGTCTAATCTGGTCTATTTTTGGTAACTTGTCCAAACAAGCGGCGGCTGCAACCGCTATTGTTGCTTTTGCTATTGGCTTTTGGGCGTGTACCAGAGACAACAACAAAAAGCTAAAGAAAAACTATAAAAATCCATAACTGAACATGTGGCCAGGGATTGGCCAATCGATCGATATTCGCTGTACCGTGGAATCGATCAAGGGAGCATTTTATTTGTATGCAATTTCAATCGACACATCTACCTGGATATCTAAAGATTAATTCTCAATGCAATTATATGCAGGATCTATTGTTGCATCGCTGTAGAGGCAACTGAACGAATGGAATCTAATGGAAATGAATGGAGCAACATCTTAGCAGAGAGCTTTGGCTGCAATTTATGGAACTGCTTGCACCATAGATCTTAATTAAATTAACTTTGCGCCTATCTCTTGCTCTGCCCCTCTACTGTTGGCCTGGTCGAGCATACCCCACAATAATCGCTGCCTGCTCGTTGACTTGCCTTCTTTGTTGCAGCTGCGTTAAAGCTAAAGTTGCTGCTGTTGCAGTTTGCTGTTGTTGCAGTTTGCTGCTGTTGCAGTTGCTGTTGTTAATGTGAATTTGATTAAAGCGAACGGTTTGGGGGGACCAAATGGGGGCGACCAAAACTGTCGGTAGGCTCGCGCCTGGTCTGTTTTTTGGGATCATAGACCAGATATCCATACCACTCACTTCCAGTGCCAGCTGCAGCAACAGCAACTGCTACAGTTCCAGCACCAATTCAATTGCTTATTTACAATGTGCTAAAATTGTGTGCCCCGACAATTGTTCATTAAAAACTCGGCACGATGTGATATTGATTTTGGTATCCATTCCAATCCATTCGCTGCATTCGCTGCGGCTACGGCAACGACTGCTGCTACGCGGCTGATGCTGCTGCTGCTGCTGCTGTTGCGGCTGTCCGGTTTGTGGCATAATTAAATGTGGGCACAGTCGCAAAAACACGCCAACTTATCGAAATAATAACATTTATTTTAAGCCGATCCGGCCACGTCATTGCCATAGTTATAGCCCGTCGACATCGACATCGACACAGACATCGCCCACCCCACACACCCAGTCCAGTTTTGCTGTTTGAGTTTCTGTTTCTGTTTCAGTTTCAGTTCCAGTTCGAGTTCCAGTTCAGGTTTCCACTGCAGCAGCTCCAGCTGCACTTAAATTTGCATTTCATTCAGAGGGGAGACCCGTTGCAGCTGCAACTTCTGACTTTAGCTTCAGCTTTTGCCTCAACAGCTCTCTGATGATGACCCGACCCGCCGTTCGTTGCTCATACGACCCCCGTAAATCGAAAAAGTATCTCTTGTGAGAGTGCTAAAAGTTTGCCAATTTGACTGCGGCAGATACGCCTTGCCACGCCACTACTGAGCCTGCCACTTGTTGCAACCTGGCACGGCACCCAGGCCACAACGCCAAGGCGAGTGTCGCATTCGTAATGAGTTCCCTGATATCAGTTGCCTCTCTGTGTCCGTCTGCCAAAGAGGCCCCATGCAAATTGCCGACTGTCGACTGTCGGCTGTCGCCGTTTGCCTGTCAAGTGATAAGGCCAAGTCGAGTGCTGAGCATTGGCCACCGGCGTTGGCCATCAGTGCTGCTGTCCGTGGACACGGATTGCCGGCTGTCTAGATTCTGGGGTGTGGCAACACGAGAAGTCAATTTTGATGATCATTCCAATCCATTCCCACCGAAAGGTGACCCCGACCCGGCCCAGAGACCTACAAAACGGTTCATAAATAAAATCATTTCTGAATTTCAGCCTTTCCACTTTCCACGCTCACTTTCCTTCGTTGAAAACAGTAGCCCTGTTAGGGGGCCCACAACTCTGCCTAACAATGCTCGCATTTTATGGAAATCTATCTATCCCCCCGCCTCCCCACCAGCACACTAGCCTGTCCCCATTACGTTGCAGCAGCAGCAATTAAGCAGAGAGAGAGACAGAGAGAGAGAGAGAGCTTATAGGGGCAGCCAGCCAATCAATTGGGTAGAAAATCTAAACGAAGGAATTTGCCTGATTTGCATATCTAAAGCATTAACTAACTGAATGAATGTTCAGTTTTTTGAGGGGCCTTTGATGCCGCTTTGCATAGATTTTGAATGCTCAAATTTAGGTATTTAAATATTTGCTGCTGCTGCTGCTGCTGCCTCTGCTGCTCTTTCTTCATGTTGTCAGTGCATTGTTCATAGATTCATCTACCGTTAAGAGCAAACAGCAAGAGTTAGACGAATGTGGAGATACTCTCAAAATTGGGTGTAAATTAAGAGGGGGATTACCAATCAGCTCCATGCCCCCATTTAACTGCAGCTTAAACTATGAATAACTATTTAGCTGCCTGCTTTTCCAGCCTCCAGTCTCTGCTCCAGCCTGATCCATGCTGATCCACGCTAATGAGTCCATACCCCCATCCAAAGCAAAAGGGTACATGTGTTCTGTGCAGACAATGGAGTCTTTGCAGCGCTTGCTGAAAATTAATTAGACTCAATTTGTTGCTCAACCATCAAGAGACCGAACAACAATAGCAGCAGCAGCAGTGGCAGCAGCAGCAACAACAACAACAACAACAAATACATCTTGTTTTTTGCTGGACAAATTCTATGCTCATATTGTGTGTGTGTTTTTTTAGGAACAGTAAAAAAACCGAAATGTTTGTGCTTACAATTCTCATGTAAATGCCAAAAGTTTCCAAGTTTTCCACATTGTTAAAACATTTTGTGGTGCAGGACAGGGGCAGGGGCAGGGGCGAATGGCAGGCAGAGGCTACACAGAGGCCGAACGGTAAACATGTTGCTGTCAACATTTACATGCCACACTGTGGCCGGCCACAATTCAGCGATTAGAAAGCGCCGCCCGGTACCGATAAGGGGGGGGTCTGATTCAATGAGTTGAGCACCACAATTGGAGGAGGGTGAGGAGAAGGAGGTAGGCAGAAAAAAAATCATTAACTGACACTTTCTCAGCATCTCCGCACACCACCCTCCACCAGTGCCAAAGCAAACTGCAGCAAGTAGATGGACGAGGTTTTGCTTTAGTTTTTGGCGTAATTTATCAGAGAGCCTGAAATGCAATCGCGCGCAGTGCAGGTGAAAAATGGACAGACAGGGAGACAGGGCGACAGGGCGACAGAGTCGCGGACAAAACACAACACCACTTGGCCACTTGTTATCCACAATAGTGTATGCCCCCAGTAAGCAACTCCACCGCCACATTGCACATTGTACAGCACTCCACACTCTACACTTCGAGGCAGCAAATCAAATACCCAACTTATACAGATGTCAATTATTTTTGCCTGAAGCTGGAAGCTGTAGCTGCTAGTTCGCTCTTCTATTTCGATTTAGTTGCTAGCTTGCAATTTTGGCTCGTTTCAGTTCGGTTTGGTTTGGTTTTGGATTGGGATTGGATTGAATTGAATTGGATGCGATTGAAGAGACGAAATTGCTGGCTGAACTCGTTAGCTGCAAGTTGCTGCAACAATCCATCCGTTGCAGAGGCAACGCCAGGCACAGGCACAAGCACAGGCAAAACGTGGCATCGTTCTGCACTGCACTGCACTGCACTGCAATCCACTGGCAAGTCATCCAATTGCTAAGGCTAGAAAATTGTTATTATTTCTACCTTTTGCCATGGAGATTGCCTGCCCCCGAAACCTGTACGCTGGCTTGGACATGGACATGGACAGCATCGACAGATCTCTCGCTTCTTGTTCATTGCTCGCAAATTATAATTGAATGATTGCACGGGCTGCTCGGGCTGTTTGGCTGCTGCTGCCAAGCGATTTGCTCGTCATTTTCCCCCGACTCATTCAGCCTCGTTATGGCGAAACGGGGAGGCATGGCTGGATCAAAACAATTGATATTGATTGGGACTCTGTTTAAAGGAAAAAGGTGTCAAAACTATTGCCTCCTAAATGGGGTTGCTGCCCCTTCCCCTCAGGGCATACCCCACACAACATTTTCATTCGTTTCGAGTGATTGTCAAGTTCATTAAATTGGGGATCTGTGGCCTGTGGGGCCCATTTGACTTATTACAGACTACTAGAGGAGAGGCTGCTCAACCGAATGCTGCTGCCTGGCCAATGCCTGATGAATTGAATTGAATTGAATGTAATGTAATGGCAATGCGATGCCATGCCAAGGGGATCAACGTTTGACAACAAATTTATTTAAAAGACAACTTGCAACAAATAAATTTCGCTAGAGCCAGACGTTGAGAGAGGAATGCAGACCCCTGGGCAAGAGATGTTGTGTAGGAGTCGCAGTCACAGTCACAGTCAGAGTCAGAGTCCCCGTCATTGTCCTCCTGGTTGATGTCCAATAATGCGATGGCTTGTTGAAATTCATTCATCAATGTAATCGATCAGACATGGGGCCAGAGCAGCATTGACATGCCACGTAACATGCTCTACGTATGTAAATGGAGGCAGACCAGCAATCCGTAGCAGACACAGCAGACACACACACAATGCAACATAAAATTTAATCAATTTATTGGAAACGAGCGAGGTATTGTCTTTGGTCTTTTGCCTTTCAGCTCAGACACGGACTTGACTCGAACTCGACTCGACTCGTCTCGACTCAACTCGAATCATCGTCCGAAGCTTATCCCCAGCTTAGCATCTACACTTTCTCTCCTCACGGGCTTTGATATGGGAGTCAAAAGTATTTTCTTGGCACGAATGCGAGCAAAAGGCCAACATAAATCTAGGGGATTCGTGTGGGTGGGTCTCTGACAACCTGGACAACCGCACCCACCTTGTAGACAGCAGCAGGAGCAGCAGCAGCAGCAGCTGCCAGCTGCCAGTAGAGATGTGGCCAAAGTTTGGCATTAGATTATGGCTTTTGCATGGCTTTCTGGGTGCAAGCCAAGCAGGAAAGAGCAAAGAAAAGGCTTAGAGTGTGTCCAAATTTAAACTAAATAATTGATATCTCGATTGAATCTTAAAGTCTTCTTTGGAGGAGACTTCAAAAATACAAAAGCAAAACCTTTACCTGTCAGCTGACTCCTAGTCTTACCTCCCAAGTCCCATAGAAGTCTCCAAAGTCTAGCAACGCAACAACAACAAAATGGTAAAGCAAAAGGAGCGGGACCCAGGTTTTGTGCTGTTACCCGAATCTGAAATGCTCGAGCGGCACACGCATCACCTCAGTCGAATGCATGATGTGGCCATTAGCAGGGCGTTCATCAACCGTACTTAACGTATCCATCCAACCCATGCCCCCACCTACTTTTATTTATTTGCTGCAGGTTCACTTGAACAGTTTGATGAACTGGAGAAGGAACGAACTCGTCAGGAGCACTGGGATGATTATGTGCTCTGCGATGACCTGCCGCGACCCTTCAACCCATCGGAAATGCGCACTTTTATAGCGAAAGAACGGCACTACGAGGACATTGAAGCGGACAACCCCATAGACTGGACATTGTCGGTGGATGAGCGCAGTATTCTCAATCAGAACATATACAGGACGGACCGCACCCGGCGTACGCTGAAAAAGACATTGGCCATCAATCCGGCCGAGTACATCGATAGGGATGTGCAGCTGTGCCTCAATACATTGAGGAAATTGGACATTATGCTGGACAACGATTTGGAGCTACAGCGAATGAATGTCAAGAGGCTGGAGGACATATTGCTGGTGGGTTCTGGTGGGTGTGGGTATCAGAGAATTTGGTTAATCCCTCAGGGTCTCATACTGGTAGGTTCGTGGCGACATCGAGCAGGAGATTGTCAGCCTGTTTGATCGTCTTGCCTATCGGATTTTGGGTATGCAAGGAGCCTACATGAAGTGAGTTTTGTTAGCTAGAGTTACTACTAGTATTGTCGAGTAATATATATATATTTTGCAGTACTGTGGATGGTAGTGTGGCCACGTGGAGCTACAAATGTAAGCCGTGGGCCATGGATATTTGGGGTCTACTGATAGCACCCGTGCGCTTCGATCAACTGGAGTAAGTCTCTCTCTGTTTCGCACTTGGTTTGCTCCCTACAGCTCTCTTCATACTGCTCCCAAGAATTCCTGCCATGCTGGCCACACTCAGCCTCACTGGAGTCTCGGTGCAGATGCCACTGAGTGTGCTGAAGGACTGCCTCACCCTGCGCTGTGTACACACAAATTTTGATAGCTACTCGCAATACGCCAAGAGCTATGAGCCCGTGGTTACCGAGTCCACCACCTACCCCACAGCGGGCCTTGTGGATATCGAACACTCAGCGGAGAAGGAGTGGCTGCTGCAGCTGGACATACAGGAGGAGATCTTGGCCGAAATGATACTCAAGCGGCAGCAGTACGATGAGCTCATGGTGTTCATAACCGAGAAGACCGAACAGGCGGCCAAAGAGGCGAAATCGGGTCGTGATGCGAAGGGGCCGAAGACGGTAGTACCCAAGGCGCCCAGGGAGCCGCCACTCGTGCCGCCGGGCATGGTGCCCGACATCTACGATGAGTTCATCAAACGGGAGGACAGTCAGTACAAAGGATTTCTCGAAGAGGTATACCATCCCATGACTCTGAACCTGACAGAAGATGAGGTGGGTAGCCCCTATGGACATGTGGTCAAAGTCCCCCCCCCCTACTTTAATTATTCTTTCAGATAAATCTCCGACAACGCATTATGCTGGGCGGAATCTATTCGATTATGTTTCTGGGTCGACCTGCTCAGACGCAGTTCGAGAAATTCAACATTATCCTGCACGAAGATGGTCGCGTTCTACGCACTATGCCGGAGTTGGTGGCCGTAAAGAAAGATCCCTTCAGGGCCTCGACTCTGTCAGGGGCTAGGGCGTCCCGCTTCCGCGTGACTATGGAGAACGTCAACAACATGAAATTGGATGAGGATGAGCTGCCGTACTTTAATGTCGTCCTGCAACTGGCGCCGGAGCTTTGTTTGTGGGGCGAGCCCGTGGTCTGCCAGTACTTGACGGGCCTGGAACCCATCGATCATCATAAATCATCAGTATCGGCCACTGTTCGCGTTGCCATTGAGAAATTCAAGAAGGCGGTGTCAAAGCGACGCATGCCCCAAGGACACGATATTGAGGGTGGACCGAGCGCCAATATCTTTCGACCCTCTGTCAGGTCGAGCATTAGGTTTCTCAGCAGAACTCAATCTAAGTCTGAGAGGTCTGCTGAGCTGGCCAATTTCTCGCTGAATAGGTACTTGGATCATCCACAATTGTGGAGCTTGGAGCGGCACTGCTTACCGCGCCTGCTCTCCTCGTTCAAGTTTCCCTGCGAGTTCATTGAGGAGCTGAAAGAGGCTTTGGCCAACCAGAAGCAAGTAAGAATGAAGGGTCTAGTCCGACGGCACAGTGTCGAGCAGGACGAAGCATTGGAGGTGCCAAATGTTCAGCTGAATTTCGAGTCGCAGCAAGGTCCGGAGCGACTCTTTCCCGTCTTCGATTCGGTCGAGAGAGTCGTGTATCGCGACGAAGCCTCTAAGGATAGCGAAACAATGTACGGCCTGTTGGGCACCATGCAGGACATTAAGGAAAAGTATCTGCTTAGGCAGCCGGTTGTGGGGCCCAGCCCAATCTTTTCACGAGAACCGACAATCGTTCCGGAGGAGCCGGCACCCATTACACATGCGACAGCGAAAGCCAAAGCACATAAACATAAAGCAAAATTACACCATTCGCATGGGAGCGTTGAATCAGGCCATTCGGCGTTGTCGACGGCACACGAGGAAGCGATGGCACCAACGAGGGAGATCTGGCACTGGACAACGAAACACATTGGCCAGACGACATTCGACAGGCCGAACCACACGCTGACCATTAGGACAGATCGTTTGGGTATCTTTGGCTTGGCATTCAAGCGCTACGAGCATTTCCCCTTCGGCGACTGGTCCCTGCAGCCCAACGAGGAGAAGTAAGTGGCGGAATCTGCAGTTCATAGTTTGTCTAATCCCCTTTCCCATTCCCCGGAACAGTCCCGATGAGCTCATTCTTCAGTTGGATACATTTCATGTCCGAATATATTTGTACATTACAGCTAAGGGATTGCGCGGTTATGTTACGGACTTGAGCAAGGCGTATACGGCGAAACCTGTCAAATATATGGAAATTCTAGAGCCCGTTTCCGATTTTCGTGAACTGCGGAAGGTAAGTGTAGAGTTGTATGCCATTTTTGTTATTCCCCTTAAAGGGGGAGCTATCGGAATCGGAATTACTCCGTTTATGATATTCTTTTTCCCTCTCTCTCTCCTTCCCATAGATTTTTATGGAGAAAAATATCAACATTTTTGCGGAGAATGATGCCAGTTTCTATATCGAAAGGGATTACTTTAGCATTAAGCATGTGGCCACAGAGCATCACACATACGATGTGATGGCTCTCCACTGTAAGCTGATGAAGTTCTATCGTTCTAGCTGGAATCCATTGGCCACTCGTCGCGACATTATTGTGGGCATGAAGAATGCCAAAGATCATTCCGAGTTCTCGGAGGTAACAGTGCGCATCACACCCGAAAGGACAAGCTTTGTGGAGGTGAAAGAGGTCTGCTCGAATGACATTGATGTCATTAAGTTGCAGTATGTAGAAACCTGGCGAAACATAAACGTAAGTAATGCGAATATATTCAGTCTTTTATGCTGTATGACACACATTTAAATCTGCATTTATATTTACGTTTACATTTACAGAACTGTACAGACCTGCATCAGGCCATTGTCTCGATGAATCCCCATGCCACGGAGGCGCGCAATAAAGATCCATTACTTTTATATAACGTTAAGCGAATGCTAAGTGAGATTCGTCTGTTGAGTTTTTCGTAGAATTATTCAGTGTTTGCATGTTGTTTCGTCGTATGTTTGAGAGTTCTTTTCCATAGCACTTTTAATGGCAAAATATATTTTGTACTTTGAAAAAAGAAAAGAGACAGCCACAGCATCTACTGAAAGGCCTTCTATGCCCAGAGGCCTAGAGATGTTAATTAATTGTCATGGATTTAATTGTCTAAAATATAGACATACATTCCACATTCAATCCCAATCCAACTGCACACACAGGTACAACACACATAGGAAGATAGGAAGAAGCTAGTAAGAGTCTTGTAGGATATACTTGACATACCATAACAGAATGGCAAAGCACCAGCGAGAGGCAACCTATAACCTGATCACCGAAGCTGAAATGCAGGAGCAACAGGAGCGTTCTCTCAGTCGATTGCAAGATGTGGCCGCCAGCTGTGAATTCGTAAAGCGTAGGATACTGAAGATTAGTGTTACTTGAATTTGTTTCCAACTTAAACCATTGGCAGGTGCTCTCAATGAGTTCAACCAACTGGAGGTGGAACGCGCGCGTCGCAAGCACTGGGCGCATTATGTGAACTGCGATGAATTGCCGCGACCTTTTGATCCCTGCGAGATGCGCACTTTTCTGGTGAAAAGACGTCACTTTGAGGAAATTGAAACGGACAAAGCCATAGACTGGACGCTGTCGGTGGACGAGTGCAGTGTGCTCAATCAGAATATTTTCAGAGAGGATCGTACACGAGCATCGTTGGAGAAAAAGTTGGGCGTCAGCCCGGGCGTGGCCTTCGACAGAGATGTGCAGATGTGCCTCGACACACTGAAGAATATCGAAGTGATGCTGGACAATCAGGCCGAGGTGGAGCGAATGAGTTTGGAGACGCAGCTGGAGGTGTTTGAGGTTCGTGGCGACATCGAGGGGGAGATCGACAGCCTCTTCGATCGTCTTGCCTATCGCATATTGGGCATGCAGCCCGTCTACATGAAGTGAGTGAAACTGAACACTCGAAAATGATTATATTCAAACTCAAATTTATGTACTAGAACTGTGGATGCCAGGGAGGCCACGTGGAGCTACAAGTGCAAGCCATGGACTATGGATATTTGGGGTCTGCTCAACGCACCCGTGCGCTTCGATCAATTTGAGTAAGTTAAATCAAATCCCATGTCGTCTGCCTAATGTTCTCTGTGTGCACCCAGTATACCGGCAATGATGGCCGACATGAGCGCCACAGGCGTCATGGTGCAGATGCCACTGAGTGTGCTGAAGGACTGCCTCACCCTGCGCTGTGTCCACACCAGTTTCGATAGCTACACGCAAAAAGCCAAGAGCTATGAGCCCGCGATAACCGATGATGTTAGCTACCCCAACGCAGGGATAGTGGATATCGAGGAGTCGCTGCTTAGCGAATGGCACATGCAGTCGGAAATACAGCAGCAGGCGCTGGCAGCGATGATATCAAAGCGCGAGCAGTATCTGGAACTCATGGTGCTGATTCAGGAGCGAACTGAAATGTCAGCCAAACGGGCGAAGGAAGAGACTCAGGGCAAGAGCAAGCAACCAAAGATAGTGGTGCCAAAGACACCAAGAGAGGCGCCCGAGGTGCTGCCAGGCATGTATCCCGACACCTATGGAGAATTCATTCAACAGGAGGAGAGTCAGTACAAGAAATATCTCGATGAGGTCTACCATCCACACAAGCTAAATCTGACCGCCGACGAGGTGGGTGGACACATATACGATACAACCCGTGGAACACCCACTGACATCTCTTCTTCTGTTCTGTTTCTGCAGATTAATCTCAGGCAGTACATGATGCTGGGTGGCATCTATTCAATCATGTTTGTGCGTCGACCGACGCAAGTGCAGTTCCAGAAGTTCAATCTGATACTCCATGAGGACGGGCGGATTCTGCACACGATGCCGGATGTGGTAGCCGAGATGGGGAGCGGACGCATGATGCCAGAGTTTCGTCGCACACAAATAGCGGAGAGCCGCAAGCAGACCCCGGCCACGTCTCGCATACGCCTGACCACAGCACTCGATGCGCGCCAGAGCAGCATTAGGCTGCTGGACAGTGAGCTGCCGTACTTCAATGTGACGCTCCAGCTGCCCGTGGAGCTGTGCAGGTGGAGTGAGCCACGCGTCTGCCAGTATGTAACGGACATGGTGCCCATTGAGGAGATACCCGTCTTTGACCGCGGCACTGAAGTTGCCGAGGATCAGGTCAGCAGGCGCACAAATTCCAAGGCCCCCATTAGATCGTCAATGGTGGAACGCGAACGAAAAAGTGTCCCTGAACCGTCCAATATTTTTCGCCCCTCGCAGTTGTCGGTGCTGCGGCAGAGCACACTGGAACGCATTTCCACGTTATGCGCTCCGCTGGTCAACTATAACTTGGAGACAATTTTAACACTTCCGGAACTGAGGAACCTGCAAAAGTACTCTGTTCCCCGCATTATTTCCTCCTTCACGCTGCCCAGGGACATGTTGGACGAAGATCTGGAACTAGAGGAGCTGCAGAAAGGCAAAGGGAAGGGCTTAAAAATGCAACGCGGCCATGAGCATGAGGAAATTGTGGAGCGGCCAATTCGGGAATTTGAATTCAAATCGCAGTTCAAGCCAGAGCGCATTTTTCCCTACTTCGAGAATGCCGAGCGTTACACGTGCTCGGAGCAGCACCCCGACGAAAAGTCATTGCACGGGTTCCTCAATACCCTGGAAGATATCAAAAATCAATACTTGACACGGCCCCACGATCTGATCATACAGTGTGGCGATGTGGACAAGGATGATAAGGATAAGGATAAAAAACCTGAAAGGAGGACGATGAAGCAGATTCATCGACGCGGCACAAGTTCTACAGCGAAAAAGGTCAAGTCTGCCAGCAGGATGAACGACATGGACATCGGCGAAGATAACGACAGTTCCCACAGTAGCCAACCGGAGGCAGATGTTCCAATGAAGGAGCTGGTACACTGGACCACAAAGTACATCAACAAAACCATATTCGACAGAGAGGTCAACACAATCACCTTTAGGACAGATCGTTTGGGTGTCTTCGGGTTGGCATTCAAGCGCTATGAGCATTTCCCCTTCGGCGACTGGTCCCTGCAGCCCAACGAGCAGAAGTAAGTGGTACATTTACTTGCCTGTCATATTTTGCCTATCCGTTTTCCATTTAACCAACTCAGTCCCGATGAGATCATACTCCAGCTGGACACACACCATGTGCGCGTCTTTCTATTTATTACAGCGCAGGGAGTGCGTGGCTATGTGACCGATTTGGGCGGCGCGTACATTGCCAATCCTGTTAAGTATTTAGAAATCGTGGAACCCTTATCCGATTTCCGGGACTTGCGCAAGGTAAAGGCAGCAATCGCAATCGTAATTAATTCATTTAAGATTTTCTTTTTCCCTCTCTCTCCTTCCCATAGATTTTTGTGGAGAAAAATATCAACATTTTTGCGGAGAATGATGCCAGTTTCTACATTGAAAAGGGTTACTTTAGCATTAAGCATGTGGCCGCAGAGCAGCACATCTACGATGTGATGGCTCTCCACTGTAAGCTGATGAAGTTCTATCGTTCCAGCTGGAATCGCGTGGCCGAACGTCGCGACATTATTGTGGGCATGAAGAATGCCAAGGATCTGTCGGACTATACCGAGGTAACGGTGCGCATAACACCAGAAAGTGCCACATTCGTGAATGTTTCTGAGCTCTGCTCAGACAATATAAATATCATTCGATTGGAGTATGAGAAGACGTGGCGGAATGTGAGCGTAAGTAAAGAATATGCATACGCTCGAATGTGTGTGCCTTTTGGGTATCTATGTACTATACATATATCAAATCCATGTTACCTTTTAGCCATTTACGGATCTGCATCAGGCCATATGCTCGATGAATGCCAATGCCTTGGATATGTGCAACAAGGATACGCTTCTGCTGTACTACATACGGCGAATGTTGGGTGAGATTCGTATATTGAGTTATTCTTAGTTTGAGGTTCGTTCGTAAATCAAGTTATAGATTGGTTATAGATTATAGGCTGTATGCGTATATAGCAAAAAGTGTGCCCCAAAAACATACACACAAAAATAAAAGGAGTTGTTTTTGATACAAAAATGTGACTGCTGTCAGTTGAATAATTCACACTCATAATTCGTACACTCGTACACCCACATCGACACTACAACGACACGGGGATTATTCACAGAAAAATAAAAACAAAAACAAAAGAGAAAAAAAAAACACAAATTGGGCTGGGGACAAACATGGCTAGAAGGGGTTCAAGAAGATCAAGAAGATCAAGAAGGTCAAGTACCAGCAGAAGCAAAGACGAGGCTCCCGCGGCACCTCTTGTGTCCGAGGAGGAGTGGCAGGCACGGGAGCACTTATATGTGCAGCGTTTGCACGATGTCAAGATATGCGTTGGCTTCATAAACGGTAATTACGATTGATCCTGATTGATTATCTGTTTGATTGGATTGCTTACAGAGTCCATTGAGGACTACAATGAGCTGCTGAAGCAGCAGCTAAAGGCCGAACACTGGTCGCGCTATATGGACTGCGATGGCCTGCCCAGACCCCATTGGCCCGATGAAATACGTCGCTTTCTCACACAGATGCACTGCGAGGAGGCGGAAGCCGAACAAAATGTCGTCAACTGGACACTGTCGGTGAACGAGCGCAGCATTCTCACTCAGGACATCTCTCGCGTGGATCTTACCCGCAAGAAGTTGGAGCAGGAGCTGCGACCCGACATAGGCAAGATCTACGATGTGAATATTCAGCGTATTTTGACGACCATCAAGCGTATCGAGCGGGTGCAGCGCAGCGAACTGGAACTCGCTTTCCTATCGCCAGCTCGAACCGTGGAACTGGGAAAAGTAAGTGCAATTCTATTCCCAGTGTATTTTTCTTTCTTTATCATCCTTTCCATGGCAGATGCACTTCGAACTTTTTGGTGAAATTGGAGCCTTTCTGGATAAGCTCACTTATCGCATAATCACCGCCCCCGAAGCATTTATGACGTAAGATTTGATCCGCAAGCAGTAGAAATATTTAATCTGTATAAATGTGCATCTACACACAGAAATATGGGCTGCATTCTGGCCAGCTATTGCTACAAGAGCAGCAAGTACAACTATCAGTTGTGGTGTCTGCAAGATGTTCCCATACGCTTTCAGTTTTTGGAGTAAGTTTCTGCCACAGTGACATTCCGAGTCCTCTAAGCGACTTCTTCTATAGACTGCCGCTGATGAATGCCAATCTGGACTGTGTGGGCGTCAATATTCAGCTGCCGTACAGCGTGCTCTGTGAGAATATGAGCGTGAGATGTGTGCACACCTACTTTGATTCGTACTCGGAGCGTTCCAAGAGCTTTGAGATTGTGATCGACAGGGACCCCCTGCCGCACTGTGGCTTAATAGACATAGAGGACTCCATTATCGATGAATGGCTCACACAGGTGGACATACAGGAAGAAATAATCACAAAAATAGAGTCCAAAATGCAGCAGTATGTGGAGGCGATGGAGTAAGTTAAGCGCAAGCATAAGTTAAGATGTGGGAGTCATTTGTAGCATGTGGCATATTGCAGCCAACTCGAAACTAATCAGGGACCAAGGAGATCCAAGGCGGGTGATAAAAAAAAGGAACAGCCGCACGGAAAGGCAGCGAAGCCACCCAAAGAGCCGCCGAGTCTGGCGGAGGGCATGTTTCCCGATCCGTACGCAATCTTTATCGATCGCGAGCAGCAGGAGTACAAAGAGTTCCTGGACGAATCGTATGATCCGGCCAACAATCAGAAGATACCAGGCGAGGTGAGCTACTATAGTTCGTGTTTCTCTTCATTCCCCTCATTAATCTTATCGCATAGGTCAACCTGCGGAACTTCATCCTAGTGGGCGGCATCTTCACGGTGGACTTTGTACGCAAGCCCAAGCACACTGCCTACGAGAAGTTGAACATCACCCTGCATGAGGATGGACGCATCCTGTATGTGGAGCAGGATAAGCTGGTCGATGACAACTGTGAGGTGGGTTTGCTCAGCAACAGGTCGCGCCGTGGTACCCTGAGGGAGGTTCCCTCCCGGCTGACTGCCACACCCAGTCGTCACGAACTGCAGCGTCCCTCGGCTGAGCTAACAGCCGATGACGGAACAGTGCTGTACTTGGCTAAGAACGAGCTGCCGTACTTCTTTCTCACATTCAAGCTGCCCAAGCATCTCTGTCGCTGGGGACAGCCCCAAGTGTGCATCTTCATGGAGGAGGAACTCGAGGAGCCCGAGGTGGAGGAATTATTTGAGCCGGAGCCAGACCCGAAGGCAAAGAAGAAACATAAGGGTAGTAAACATTTACAAAATCTGGGCATCGACAAGACCTCCATCGATGGAGGGCGGGCGAAGAGTGTGGTGGCCAAACTGGATAAGTCCGGCAAACCAATTGAAGTGCAGACGGTGGCCTATCAGAGGCCCAACCCAACTTGCATCACGCGGCTACGCATGGAATCGAACAACATTTACCGTCCCTCCCATTTTGAATGCCTCCGCCGCAGCGTCCTCGGTGTGCCCGTCAGTGTGAACCATCAAATCGGAAAGAACTTTGAGTTGTCCGGGAAGAGCCTGAACAAGCAGGAGATTTACTTGTTGCGGCAGCAGTGTGTGCCCCGCATCATATCCTCGTTCAAGTTTCCGCTGGAGTTCAAAGAGGAGCAGGACACCGAGTTGGAAACTAAAAAGGCAACGGGCAATAAATTGCTGCGACGAAACAATAACGCAGACAACGAGGAGGAATTGCGTGAGCTGCAGTCCTATCCGATCTTAAACTTCGAGGACCAATACGGTCCAGAGCGTGTCTATCCGCACTTTAAAGAGCCGGAGCCCTTCTATTACGAATCCCCTGACGGAGCCACAAAGCACACAGAAAATGCGGGAGAGTTCTACGGGTCCCATTTCCAAATTAGGCGGTTAAATGCCTTCAAGGAACCGTCACTTTTCGGTGTGCTGGACACACTGGACGACATACAGGGCAAGTACACGAGTAGCTTCAGAAGAACCATTCCAGAGGTTAAGATGCCGCGTCGCACCCACAAGGAGTCGCGCATTTTAGCGCGCAAGACCAAGACTTCAATACAGAACAGGGTCAGCCGTTCTACCGTCACGGACTCTGTCAAAGGCGAGGCGGAAGCCCTCGTGGAGGCTCACAGCGAAAAGAGCTCAATCGTAAGAAAATCGGACAGAAAGTCCCGCAAACCCGACAGCATTGCGGAATCCAAGGAGACCTTGCCAGAGCCGAAACCACCAGAGCCTGCGGAACGCGCCAAGGTACTCCACTGGACGACCAATCACATATTAATGTCGAAATTCGATGCCACCAAGCGGACCATAACCATTAAGACGGATCGTTTGGGTGTGTTTGCGTTTGCCTCCAAACGATATTCACACTTCCCCTTCCGCTACTGGTGCCTGGAGCCAAACGAGGAGAAGTGAGATCCGTGTAGTGATTTTTCGTGTATTTCCCCATTTGTATATTTGTCCCTTCTGCAGTCACAACGAGGTCATCTTCACTCTGGACACCGTCTATGTTCGTGTGGTGATGTACATAAGCAGTGAGGGTGTACGGGGCTATGTGATTGACCTGCCCAAGGAGTACAAGACCAGGCCGGAGAAGTTCCTAAACATTGAGGAGCCCATCAATGATTTTGTTGAACTGCGGCAGGTAATATGCATTCTAATTAAAGTGGAGCGAAACAGAGCATAAGAGAGCCCTCCCCTCCCCTTTGATTGCACAGCGTTTCCAGGAGGTGGACATCAATCTGTTTGCGGAGCCCGATGCCTGCTTCTACATTGAGAAAGGCTACTTCTCGCAGAAGCACTTGGCCGCAGAGATGCATGTCTACAATGCCATGTCCGTGCACTGCAAACTGATTAAGTTCACCCGCTGCGATTGGAATCGTTTGGCCTCGCGACGTGACATTGTCCTGGGGCTGCGCAACCCCAAGGATATGGTTGAGGGTGCCGATATTACCGCCAGGGTGACACCCGAAAGCGCCACCTTTGTGCAGATCAAGGAGCTGTGCTCCGATCTGGATGTATTTAAACTCCAATACAATCCCACTTGGCGCAACGTGGGGGTAAGTGAAGCATGAGCAAGGGATCATCTGTAAAGATAACTCATGACTCATTTATATTTTCTATGCTATTCAGCACTATTCGGACTTGCATCAGCTGATCAACAGCATGTATCCGCATGCCACAGACGTGCGGAATCGAGATGCCAAGCTTATGTATTACATTCGCAAGCTCATGCAGGAGATTCGACCCTTGAGCTTCGGTTAGAGCAGCACAGACCCCCCCCCCCCCCCTCCAACAGCAAATGTAGCCAGCAGACGAACAAAAAATGCATAAACTTTTCAATTAACAACAATTAGAGTCAATTGGCATGCTTCCCCTCCCCCATCTACACAGCTGAGGGAGTTCTGGCCCCCCCATTGGTCTCACTTAACCCGCTTGGCCACGTTTCTGTACCAGGTTCTAGTTGGTGGGCTATTTCAGAAATCCACGACTACGTTCCGGCTGTATAATGCTACGTTTCCTAGTGCTGGTGGCCGCACTTTTGGCGGCCGGGATTGATGTCCATGCGCAGGATAATCAGACCATCGATACGGATATGTTAAACAAGCTGGTATTCCCCTCATTGGTTCACTCGCGCGTCATCGGCGGTGAGTATACGACCATCGATAAGCTGGGTGGCTATCTGGTGGCCATGCGCTACCGCAATGACTTCATTTGCGGTGGCACTCTGCTCACGGCTCGCATAGTCCTGACGGCGGCCCACTGCTTCCTGGGCCGCGAAATCGTGCAAAGGTGGGAGGTGCAGGCGGGCGTCTCGGCACTGTCAGAGCACGGCCAGCGCGTGGATGTGAATGAGTACATCTCGTCCGCCGGTTTTCGCGAGGAGGACATGCACATGGATGTGTCACTGGCCCGCCTGTCGAGGCCCATTTGGGGCAAGCATATAATGTATCTGAAGCTCTGCGCGACCAAGCTCACGATGGGCCTAGTGCTGACCGTCGCCGGATGGGGTCTTACCCATGCCAAGGCCACAAATCACCAGACCCAGCTGCGAAGGGTCCAGGTGCCGATCATAAACAGGCAATCCTGTATCAACACCTATAGGTCAACAGGTGAGTGGATCCTCTGATCAGTTTTAATTTCTAATTGCCAATTGCCAATTGATTTCCCATTCCCATTCCCATTGTACAGTGAACCTAACGGACAGCATGTTTTGTGCTGGAGTGCTGGGCAAGAAGGATGCGTGCACCTTCGACTCGGGCGGTCCTTTGGTCTACAATAAACAGGTTTGTGGCATCGTTTCGTTTGGCATTGGATGTGCCAGCCCCAAGTATCCCGGTGTCTACACAGATGTTAACTTTGTCAAGCCATTCATTGAAAGAACCATGGGCCTGTTGTTGAATAGGTAAAAATAATTGATGTAAAATTAGATTTGCAGTCAGATTTGCTACACCTTCTGCTGCTGATGCTGCTCCATCCACAGCTATAAGATATCAAGTATATGCCAATTGTACGAGTATAGACATGAATGAATCTTTGCTGTTAATTAAGAGTTTGTCAGAGTGGCCGCCGTTCCATTTACTTTCTATTCGTGTCTTGGCCTTAATGAGTACCTCGGCGGGACTACTGCTCCTGCTCCTGCTGCTGCTGCTGCTGCCCCTTAATTAGCTTTCTCGACACGCAATGGCACAGGACAGGACTGAACAGGACAGGACAACATTTTTGGGCGTTAATTGTTGTCATTATTTGCATCTTTCTGCAACTTTCGCGCCCTTCTACTTGGGCCCCGTTTGCCATTGCCATTGCGTGCAGGCGGCAGCTCCTTGCTGATCATTGACTGATTCCATAATTGATTGGACCTGGATATTGGAACTTGTGCGGGTTTGCTGCCTCTGCTCCGCTGCTCGCTGGTCGCTGGTCTCTGGTTTGGTTTTTTCTTTGCCGAGGGGCACAATTTTAGAAACGACGCATCGTTCGACGTCGCTGGTACTTTTACTTTTCTGGCCTGTCTGCCATCAAAATGTAAATTAGCAGGCAAACGGTGCCCATCGCATGACTGACGGCCTTTCGTCTGTCCTGAACATGGGACCTGAACCTGAAGATGGACCTGAACCTGTAGCTGGAGCTGGAGCTGGAGCTGCGTTTGCCGAATTAGTTTAATAATACAATTAATTGTTATTTATAGCTTCCTTTGCGCATCGCAAACGCTGCATTTATCGCTGGGATCGGAGCAGCAGGGAAAGCCCTTTTGTGGCAGCCAGACGCTAGTTTGTGGCACGCAAGCCAATTTTGGGGGCACAGGTAGAAGTGGTTGAAGTGGCAGCAGTGCTTAACGGTTCACCTAATGATAGAGCAGCCGCAGACATCGTGGGTGAGGGACAAACAGCGCCAAAAAGAAAATAATTCTGTTGCAGGAATCCTCAGGGAGTTGTTTCTAGATTCCTTTCTGCTGCGCCACAGGACATTGGACAGCTTATAAAGAGAGGCCTACACAAACGACAGACCGACCGACACATATCCAACATAAATATTCCAGAAATGACACTTTGCTGCCATCTACAGGCCCCGGCCACATAGACCCACTGGTCCCGTGGTGCGGATTCGCATTAAGTTTATTTATCTGCTTTTAAATGGCATTTTCACTTGCATATAATTCTCATTCGCGTGTAATGCGCACCAGAAACAAAGGCAACATAATGTAACAGCCGCCATAACAACACGAAGATGCACACACAGATACACAGATATTGGACTCTCGGTGGAGCACCCATCCAGCACCCATCCAGCTCCCTGACTGCCATTTACCACTACTATTTTTAGTAATGTCATAAATTTATGGCACATTGTGGACCATAGCACTGCTAGGCTCAGGCTCTGCCTTTGCCTCTTGCTCGCAGCGGCTCGGCTCACGTGGTGAATGCTAGTCTGGAGCAGCTCCAACGCAGGCCAGGAAGACAGCCGCCTGAATAGCAGCAGGACAGCAGCAGGAGGTGGCTGCAGTCGAAGGTAGAAGATATTGGGGCCAACATGCAAAATAACATGCACGCTGGCACCTACTTTACCAGTCCAGAGATGATGGCAGATGCCTGCCACAGATCGGAATGGTGTGGGACCGGGGTTACCATGTGATTTGCCAATCAAACAAATCAAATAGGTAGAGCGGATTCGGGTTACAACAGTTTTATAGATACCATTTCGGAATTGTTAATTAAAAGATACACACAAGGAGAGCGTTTGGGAATTTCTATAGAATGCTGCTCGACTTGGATTTTGGTGGGGAGGGAAAAGCAAAGCAAATGTTTAAGATGGACAAACACTTGATCAATAGCGGCACACTGTCCATGTATGTGTGTGTGTGTGTGTGTGCGTATCTGTGTATCCGAGAGATACACTTGTAGATTTTTACGATGCGCCGCTCACTGTTTCCCCTGTGAGTGGAGCGTTTCGAGTGTTTGCATGGCTTAAAAGCCAATAAAATTGTTGTTAATTGTTTTGGTAAATTGAAAATTAGGTTTTGGGAAAAATCATCACAAAAGTATGCGTAGCGCGCCGCTGTCAGTGTCGCTGCCCCAGCTGCCGGGGAAACGAGTTCGAATTTTATGGCTTTGCTCAACGTATTAACCCTAACCCCATCCCGTTCAGGCGGCCAGCGCCTTAATGAACTTTGTGTGTGTGTGTGTGTGTGTATTTGTGCGGAACCCTCTATGCCCGACAGACAGTTCGACATTCGTTCGACATTAGCCCTCAACCCCCGAAACGAGACAAATCGAATCGTAATTTTTGGTTTTTTTTTCGCGCTAAAAACTCAACTGAACTTTAATCGGCTTAAATGTAATTTAACTTATTTCTACGATTCTCTTTTTTTTTCTCTACCCTCTCCTCTCCTTTTCTTCCACCCAGCGACCCAAGGTGGGATTGCTGGGTTGCCAACATAAATCGGTTAATTAAAGTTCAACAAAGTTTCAAAACCGATTTCATGCCGCGTTGAATCAACAAATTGTAAACTTTTCAAACTATTCAGCACCCACCCCCACCCCGTGGGGTGCCTTGTGGGCAGTGGACTCTGGGCCGCTGCTCTGCTCTTAAAAAGGGGGCCATCATTTGTACTTACTTAAGTGCTTGATCATGCTGATATCATCACCTGGCTGGCTGTCTGGCAACTTTCCTTTGTGCCCACTACGTAGCATCAATGCAATTAGCGTGGTCTGCAGACGCCAGGTGGTCTCCACAGTCTCCCCAATTCTCCCAGCCATACTCCACTGTGACCCGCAATCGTACAAATAAATCGAAACTCACCAAGAATCTGTAAAGAAATAAATACAAGGAAATTTGTTGTATTACATTTTGGGTTCAGCCGATAAAAAGCGACTCAAATCGCGACTTAAAACGATTTGCCAATGCCCTTTTTTCTGTATAATTCCAGACGCTTCCCAATTGGTTTTATTTGCTATAAACTTATTGATCTACATGTCATTCCAATCGGTATTCCCTGCCCAGTTGATGTACCCTTTTGGCAGTGTAGCAGCGCGGACAAAAATCGGACCGCTGTGTTGACAGTTATTGATCGATGATATCGTAAACACAATGTTGAAATTAATTTTCATGTGGCTCTTTCGGTTTTGGGCCCTCGACAATCTTGTTGAATGTACCTTCCAATTGTTCGTACTCATTGTGTTGACTTGTAATTGACTTTTATTTTGACTACAGCTGGAAGTCGGCTGCTGGGACTAATGGGTAAGCTTAAGCCCCGTTGCCCCATTTCCCCTTGATGCATGCTGCATGCAGCGCACAAAGGGAGAAAGAGAGAGAGAGAGAGAGAGAGCGCGAAAGGCTCAACGTTCCATTAAGTGACACTGACTAATTCGGGACCATTAATCTCCGAGTGCTTAGCGTCTGACATGCTGGCCCGGTCAGCCATCAATACGCATCAAAATCGAATGCGAATTGTGTACGGAGGGATACGGGGGGGGGGGGGGGGCACGTTGGCATGTGGGGCACTCCTATGCATGCACAGAACAGACTCCACTCCATTCCACTCAACTCGACTCCATCCATGCTCCATGACGTATGGGCGACCGCTGCGTCTCGGTTGGGTGTCGGTCGGTGTCTCTGATTTGCCTTCAATCCAATACCCTATTCCCATTCCCAATCCCGTTTCCATTCCCATTTCCAGTCTCATTCCTGTTCTCATTTCCGTGGACGTGAACGTCAATGCGGCTGTGTGGCTGTGTGGCTGTGGCAGTGGACGTGGGACAAGGCGTGCAATCAAGCCGTGTGTCTGGGGCAGTCAACTAGTCACTCACTTGGTTTGCCCACTTCCAGTTCCTGGGACTGACTGCGTCAGTCCGTCAGTCAAATGCTCGCTTTAATTTCGCTCTACTCTGGCCAGGCCCCATGCCATGGTCTGGCATGACTACCGGGCATAATTTTAAGCCCGACCCAAGCGAAAAATATGGACCCCAAAGTGGACTCAGAAAATGAACACATTGCCAGCTTGGCGGCTGCGCACGCGCACAGTTGTTGGCCAGAATTTTGCCTTCCACCTTCCTCGATCCACCACTGTTCATGCTCCATGCACCCAGCAACCATGCTCCCTGCTCCACCATCCCCCAGTGCGCTTTTCGTTCGCTTTGGCCTGGCGACACTCCTAACCGCAGGGCGACTGTGGCTGGGGCCCGTTTTCGATTAACGATGAACGAGGACGGAGGCAACTTGAGCGTGTGCCAGCCCAAGCGAAGTGGAGTGGAGAGAACTAAAAAATAGAGCTAGTTTATGCACCCAGAGAAATAGTTGGGCAGCCTTTATTGGAGTATCGATTCTTCCACTGCTTCAAGATCACTTCGGGCTGTGATGCTGTGATTTCTCGCAGTGCAAGTCCGAGTCCATGGCAACGCCTTCGGTTTACATTTTACAATCCTAACAAGGTTAGGTCGGCCGATAAACGGAGCTGCTGCATAGGCCGGCACTGTGGCTATAGTTGGGGCCGTGGCACATGCCTAACCCAGCACAGAGCTATGCAAACACACTCACACTGCGATACCTTGCCATGGCTACGAGCTGTACATACAAAATTGCACATTAAAAATGAGGAATGAGGAGCAAGAGCAGCAGCACCAGGAGGAGGAGGAGGTGGAATCGAGTCGACCGATGTCTTTTTCTGTGGCAGAACAAGGTTGGTTTGGGGTTTGGGGTTTTGGGTTTGGGCTCTGAGCTCTGGTCCTGGCTCCGGGATTGGGCCTCTGCTGACTCTCTGGTTAATGCAATTCAGGCGAAAGGCGCACAAAGGGACGGCGAACAAGATGCCGAGTGGCTGATTGTGTGAGCAGCGAAGCTTACGTCTGCTGCGGCACTGTGGCAGAGGCAGCCGCAAGAGCTTTTGTCGCTGCCACAAACATGGAATATGACAAGCGAGAGAACCAGACAAGAGGCAAGAAGCAAGAAGCAGAAGGCAGGAGGCAGGAGGCAGGAGGAGCATGCAAAGCATTGTCAAGTGAGGAAAAGACCAAGTGCCGCTGAAATCCATGCGACAAAAACGGGTAGAAAAATGAGGAGGAGGTACGTTCGTACGGTGAAGCACGTGAGGAGATGCGGCAGGCTTGAATGTGTGGGCAGCGCAGGCAGGCAGCCATCGACAGAGAGAGAGGGAGAGCGAGACAATGGCGACAATAAAAATGCGATCGCACAACATGCTCCACAGATAAGTTAACGCAAAGTGACAACGTACAACTTTTAATGGAATTGTCGTCGCAATGGATAGTGGGGGGACGGCAGCGACGGGCCGGCGAGCGGCAAGCGGCTGACTGGAAGAGGAGTCGTCTCCCAATTGGGAGCCCTGCCAACTTGGGTAAGGAATGGCATACAGATTGTATAAGGACATGCCGCAAAGGGCCGAGAGACAGGACAGAGAGACCTTCAGAAGGTAGGACTGCACCATGCAGGGGGAACGAACGGTCGCCCACGAGATCCGCACCACTCGGGCTTTGGAAAAAGATCGCCTTCGGCAGCTACTGTGGCACATGCCGAGGCGGAACCAACCAGTCAACGATCGCCGAGCGATCAGCAGAAAGACAGAGAGAGAGAGAGGGAGAGCGAAACACGACCAAGAACGAGCGCATGCGCACACGAAGTGACGAAGAGAGAGCCGCCCGATTTGCTCCGATTGGAAAACTGCAGTTGCAGCAGCTGCAGGCTGCTCTCTCTCTCTCTCTCTCTCTCTGCCTCTCTCTATCTGCCGGCGAGCCCACGCTTCCAATTGGAGCACTGAGAGAGTGCAACGCCACCGCCACCGCCACTGTAGCTGCCACTGCCGCCGCTCTCTGCCCGATCTCTGGCTCGCTCTCTCCCTGCCGCCTGCTTAGAGTGTGTTTTCTGGTCTTTCTGGTTTCTGTTTTGTTTACGATTTTCGCTGGAACGCCGCCACTCTCGTCAGTTTCGCCCCAAACTTGCAACAAGCAAGACGTATGCGCGCGCGTTGTCAGCTGACAGACAAAAAAAAGCTACAGAAAAGTTCTACAATTTTTGCGAGAATTTCCATATACAGTGATTCGAGATTTGGATTGAGATTGAGACTGTGACTGTGACTGTGACCCGTGATTGACAAGTACTCGCACAGATCATCGACAGATCGGATCGATGTTCGCGTAGTGCGGTGTGTCCGACATATGATGAGCCTGACTGTGCTCTCGCTGCCGCAACGTTTCAAACGCCTCCTGCAAGCCATGTCACTCGCCGTTGCCGTCGTCTATATGACGCTGATGCTCTACCAGAGCGCCTACGGATATCCGGGCATCCAAGTGAGTGAAGAAACCCCCCCCACAAGCCCCCACGCCACAATAGGAGAGTACTGCCTCTGCTGCATGTATGTACATATGTGCATGTGCGTGGGCGCTCTTTTGCAATTGTCATACGCAGAAATCTGCGCTCCAAATTTGCATGATTCTCGTGCCCGTTGCAGCTCCAGCTACGAGTTTCTCTCCCTCCCGCCTGCCGCCTCCCGCCTCCCGCCTCACGATCGTGCACTTTCATAAATCAACGCCGGCGACGTTTGCAGCTGCGCGCATGCGTCCCACAGGTCTGACGTCCGGCTCCGGCCGTTAAAACCTTTTTACGCCCTTGCCTGCGTCTTTGAGGCCGTCTCTTGAGCTGGAAATGGAGTTGGAGCTGGAGCTGGAGCTTGGTGTCTTCCCCCCTTTGGACTTTTGCCTTGCATATAAAACAGTTTCGGTTTGAGTTGGTTTTTTTTTTTTAATTTTGTTTCTTTCGCTGAGATGCCGTCGGCAGAGCGTCGCCAAAGCTTTCAGTTATCCCCCCGTTCCGTTGCGTTCTGTTCTGTTTCTTTTTGTCTGTCAGGCTCTGAGGCACAGGCCTGGCCTGTCCCTGTTCCTGTTCCTGTCCCCCGTTTATTGTTGTTGTTCTTGATTTTTTTTTTTGTTCGGCTTTGCATAAATTTTTGTGTAATAAAATATTGTGTGCTAATATTACCAGCCATTGGCAGGAAGGAGGAGTAGAAGTCGTAGGAAGAGTCCGGCTAGCGGAGAGTCGCGTCAGCCATATCCACAGATAACGAATAGCGGAGGCACATGGGAATTGGCTTACAGCGCGGCTCTTGTTGCATCCACAAATAGTAAACAGCTTGTGTTTTTTTTGTTGGTAGTGCAAAAATAATGACAGAGGAATTACGTCGGGAGACTGCTAAAGAGACCTTTTCATTGTCTCGGTTGTAGAATTTTAAAGAACTTTTAAGTTACATTTTATAATAGGATTTCGGAATAAATAGTTTGTATTTTTAATAACTTTTTGATCACTGAAGATCCACGACTTTTCGATTGCTGTAGACCTTTTAAATTGATTCAGATCAGGGATAATTATCACAGATTAGAATCTGTGTAAATAGTACAGAAAAAAAACTTCATTCTAATTTAAATAAATTTTAAAGAGCCGCAAAGTTAATCCCCTATCGATGAGTAATTCCCGCTTCTGGTGCACGAATTAATCACTCTTTCAACTGCCTCATGAGCAACATTCCCCTTTTTTGCAAACAGCAACATTAATGCCTCATATGTATATGATTCCATTATGATGGAAGCCATCCTTGTTCCCGGAAGACTATCCATACATGTATGTTATTTGAAGACCCTGCTCTGTACCCTGTATGCCTCTGCACTTGACTCTCTCTCTCTCTCTCTCTCTCTGTTCTCCGCTGTCCCTGCTCTCGTCCCTGTCCCTGCAATTTGCCACTCAATTGCCCAACTTTTGGCTCATCTTTGCCGTGCGGTCTTACACTTTGTCTTCCTCTTCATTCTGTAATTCGGCCTCTAGTATAATTAAAAACTTTATGTTTATGTTGTTTTAATTTGGACAACGTTGTGGATGTTTGTGGCTGTTGTTGTGGCTGTTGCTTTTGCTGATCTTACAGCTGTTGCTGTTGTAGTTGTAGTTGCTGTGTTCCCATGTAGTTAATGTTTGGTGTGTGTGGGCTAACCGGAAACCAGAAAGAAATGACCAGTGCTACATATACGACTCCATATACATATATATATATATATATCTGACTACTAAATGCTTGACCGGATTCAAAAACTGTTGACAACTGCCAGTTGCTGCTAACTGCTGACTGCTGCTGCCTGTTGCTGTTGTAGCACTTTTCAATTGAAGTTCTTTTGCCATCGCAGAGCCTCCTCCTCTTCCATCAGAGGTCTGTGACTTGTCCCAATTAATTTTTATAGTTGTTTCTGTTGTTTCTGCTGTTGCTGCTGCTGTTGATGTTGATGTTGCTGCTGGTTTGTGGCGACCACAAAACTGCATGCAACGTACAATTTGTTTAATTTTGTTCGTTGCGCAAAAAAAATACTGCTGTGTGTTGACTCGTTTCGGATTCCTCGAAACTGGACAACGCCACTAAACTGTGTCTCGATTCTCGTGTGGGGCTGGAGTTGGGTTGGTGCTTCAGGGTTTGGCTTTTCGGGCTGATAAAGCAATAATTTTGAAATTAGGTGTGTGTGTTGGAGGGGCGCACTAAGTCCCCCATGTCACGTCTACAATCGCGTGTGACTGACGCATAAATCATAAACGAAACAAATAATAATCGTCAAACGAATTTGTTTAAAGTGGCGCACAGAATGGTGGCCCGGCCGGGCCTGGCCTGGCCTGGGCCCCCGGATAGATTGATTCGAGTATGAAGTACGATTACGAGTCGTCGTGGCTCGTTGTGGCCCTGGTAAATACATAATGACAACAACAACAAGAGTCAGGGCTCTCGATGCTCTCGAGTTGAGGAGCATGCAAATCAGCGAAGACAGAGCCCCGGCTGCCTGATGATGGGTATATGGGTATGGGGGTATGAGATTCCTGTTTCTGCCACACGGCTACGGCCCCCGACCAAAAGCAGGTGCCCCAGCCGAGTCCCATGCATCCCAGTCTTTCCCATGACAAAACCAGCTGCAGCAGCAGCAGCAGCAGCAGCAGCATCTCCTCATTCTGCTTCTCATCTTCTTGCCAACTTGAGAGCCCAAAAAGCTGACGACATTAAGCTGCAGCAAGCGCTTGTAGGCGCCTGATAAAGGCGCAATGTATCTGTATCTTCTGCAGAAGCAGCAGCAGAAACAGAAGTAGCAGCAACAGAAGTAGCAGCAGCAGCAGGCAGGAGCAGCAGCAGCAGAAGCAGCAGCAGAGTATCTTTTGGTGGTCGCTTAATTGAGCCGACTGCCTGCCTGTGTGCATCTTATCTTAGATTTGTATCTTACGGATAATATTGTTAAACAGCATTTAATGAAGATTTTTCCGCTGCTCCATCTCAGTCTCTTCTCTCTCTCTCTCTCTCTCTCTCTGTGTCTCTGTCTCTGTCTTTGTATCCGTCTTTCTCTCTGCCGCCCAGCTGGATGGCATTTGTTTGCTGGGGTTAAAAAAATTCTTTTGATTTTTCGCTGATTTATGTTTTCCGTTATATAAAAATCGTAAGAGATTCACTCATTAATCTTCTGTGGAGTACAGAGCGCAGATTTGGCGCCCTTTTGTATCATTCTCACACACCTCTGCTCCTCCTTCTACCACATTGCAATGCCATCTGTGGCCATAGTTCCCTCTATCTCTGCCCCCCCCCCCCCCTCCATCATCAATCTCGTTATTAATTGACATGGAAATGTTTATAAACATATTAATCACTTGGCTAATGAAGCATTAGTCACTGGAGTGGGCGTGGAAGGGGCATAAGCCCAACCTACGATACCCCATAGCGTTTTAGATTTGTTCGCATTTGATTTGGTTTTTTCTCTTTTGTATATTTTGTAGCCATTGGATTGCTTGTGCTTGTGCTTGTAATGTTTCTTGTACTCTGCCTGTAGTGTGTGCAGGCGTGCTGCATATATGGGCACACGTCCCGCATTTGTATCTGTAGCTGTAGCTTTGTATCTGTGTATCCGTATCTGACGCTTGTTAGTTTCCTCACGTTCCAGTAATTCGCGGCTCGAGCAAAAGTGTCGCAAAGCTTTGGCTGCTGCGGTTCGCCTCCATGCTCTCCATGTTCTTCATTTGCATATTATTCTGCTTGCATCCACGACACATTCTAATCCATGCACCATGAACCTTGAATATGTTTAGTTCGAGTATGTGGCCCGAACCTGAAGGCTGATTGAATGAGGCGTGTCCCGCTGCTGTGGATAGGCTTATGCAATCCACTCAACGAGCGGCTTTCACTGTCGCTTGCTCACTCACACTCACACTCACACGCTGCTCTCCCGTCACGACTTCTCTCGAGTACACACCGAGTATCTTTACCGTTCAGATCTTTATTGGAGCTTGCGATTTCTGCTGCTTTTGGCCAAATTAATATTTCAGTTTTTTAATTGCTTGGAACAGCAACAGCAACGGCAGCTTCGTCTCAGCTTTCCAATTCCCAGCAGCAGCCGTTTACACCTGTGGCACCACTGTCATATCTCTCCCTCTCTGACTTTTGGAAGCGGCAGCTTCTGCCCTGAGACTCAATCGATGATCGTCGATTTGGGGCGCTCTCTATTATATATATTGGAACAGCAACACCGTTTTGTCTGTCTGTCTGTCTGTCTGTCTGTGTCTGTCGATTGTGCGGCCATAAAATTCTATATGGCTGTCTGCTTGCTATCAACGGTAGAATATCGTGTGAAGCAGTTCCCGAAAGGGAGCAAGAGAAAGATTCACTCTTCAATCGGTGAATGAATTTATGACGGAAGTTGTGCTGTCTGATTTGCATAGCAAAAAGGGAAATTCAATGTGGAAAATTGTAGAAGTAAAAGTAGATTCGATAGTTTCCAGGGTACTGGCTCAGTCGAGGTGTCCACATCATTCGAGTGCTGTGGCTGTGCTGCCACTTATCAGCACTCTTCAATCAGAATCGCCTCAAAGCAAAGAGTCCCCCAAACACCACCACTCCCCACCTGTACCCATTACTTGGCTTGGGGGTCATTAAAGACGAAGACGAAGGCGATCTGGAAAGAGCAATTGAAGAGCCGCCGCCGACGATGAGCATTCAACAAAAGCAAATGAACCTGTTATCAGTGGAAATTAATCAAGCAACGAGCACCAAGAGGGTTTCCTTTTCCTTTTCCCTTCCCACCCCCCTCCCCCAACTGAAACTCTCAGATCCCCTCTCATACCTATGCCGATTCCGATTCCGATCCCCGTTTTGGGTTTTCTCTCCCTGTGTGTGTTTGCTCTTACTCAGCATTTATGAGAGGTGTGGGGGCTGGGGCTGTTCTTTCTGTTTGTTCTGCCTGCCTGCCTGCTTGCTTGCCGCTCATTTGTTTGCCATTGTTGTTTGCCATTGAAGTTAGCCTTTGTTTGCCAGGTGAAAATGCCTCGAACGCCTGCGGAGGAGTTGTGGACCTGTAGATGATGGGTCGTCTCTCTGGTTCTGGTTCTGTTTATGTTTTCTGTCTCTCTGTGGCGAAGGCGTCTTCATATTTTTTATTGTCCTACGTGCGATTTACACAACAAATTTACATTAACCACCCCCCCTTCTCTCTCTCTCTTTCTCTCTCCCCTCTCAGTTGCCGCACAGCCAGGTGGATGCAGCCAATGCCATCGCCAATGCCAATGAACCTGTGACCACACATCGCGACCAGCTGCTCCAGGACTATGCCCTGCACTCGTCCAGCTCCACGCCCACCCAGCCGGCGGCTGCAGCTGCCGCCGCTGCCTCCCCCACCACCGTGATCATCCGCAAGGACATACGCAGCTTCAATTTCAGCGACATTGAGGTCAGCGAACGGCCAACGGCCACGCTGCTCACAGAGCTGGCACGACGCAGCCGTAATGGGGAGCTGCTCCACGATCTGTCACAGCGAGCGGTGACGGCGACGCCACAGCCGCCCATCACCGAACTGGATGACATTTTCATCAGTGTGAAGACAACGAAGAACTATCACGATACCCGACTGGCGCTGATCATCAAGACCTGGTTCCAATTGGCCCGCGATCAGGTGAGAGACAGAGAGCCTCTAAAGACTTCCACTCCGGTGGAAGATCGCAGATTAGTTTTCAGCTAATTTTCCGACTCGTTCCGAGTGGGTGGCCGACAATTTGTGTGGGGCTAAGTGGGGACTATAGGCCAGGCCAGGCCAGCTAGCAAGCGACAGCCAAAGCGCCAAAGGTTGCCCACAGATTTCATTCGAAAGATTTGTCAGTCTCCAAAAAAAAAAAAACAAACCAAAAACAAAAACAAAACCAAAACCAAAAACAAAACCAAAACCAATTTGCATAATGAGTTTTTAAGCTGTCTGGAATTGATTCGATTTTGCAGCTCTTTTTCTTTATTTCTTTTATATTTGGGTCTCATTTTGGCTATTTATGATTTCTGTGGCCGTCGCTTAATTGGCCATAAAAATGTCTTCATTCATTTTGTGGCTTAAACTCGCAAATATATTGGGAATATATTGTGGATATTTGCTGTTCGATGGGGGGGGGGGGGCTAATAGAGTTTGCTTTTGAATGGATAAACGCTTTTGTTTCCGATTTCATTGGCCCCACATTCAATCGAATTTCAGTCTGTCTCTTTCAATGGGTTTTTTGTGTGTTGGGTGAAAGGAGGATTGTGGCAGCAGCAATAGTGTACACCCCCTCCCCTCTGCGGACTCCGCTGTGTGTGCCAACTTATGCAAAATCACGCGTCACAAATGTGTTTCGTTATTGTTTACACAAAACTGCACTCTACACTGCACTCCTCCGGTTGCATGCAACAACAAAAGCAGCAAAAACAACAAAAACAACAGCAGCGACAGAAAAAACAACACACAAATAAATAACCCCAAAGGGAATTGCATGTGGCTGAGTCTGAGTGTGTGGGTTATACTCGACTCGTACCTTTTTGAAAATTGTAAAAATGCTTGACGAGCACGTTTCCTTCAGGCAGTTTACAGCCCCAAAGCAGGGGAAATGCTGCAGGGCCTGTAACACTTTTGCATACCCCGTAAACGGCAGCGTACACAAAAAGAGTATGCGCCGTTTGTGGTAGGAAAAGGAAATGTCTATACTTCAGGACACTTATCAGAATATACGATTATTTTAAACGAGTACTAGTCCCACAGGGAGGAAGCTAGGGGTAGGTAGATATGTATGGAGGGTATTTTTTTAGTTTATAATTTTCGCTCTCTCATATTTGCTTACCACACAGAAGAGTGCACAATGGCGGAGGCAAAGCATGCCAGCATTAAACTGTAAACGGCTATCGTTATCGGTATCGATTGTTCGCTACCACATCGATTGTTAATTTTCTCACTAAAAACGGCATTGCATCCATCCATCCATCCATCCATCCATCCATCCATCCATCCATCCAGCAACAAGCAAGCATCCATTTCTCTCCTTACCAACCAAACAACAATTGAGCGCTGCGCTGCTTTTGGCCAATTATTTTGATGGTAACTCCATAGGCTGTTGTTGGCCTGTCGATGATGCTGTGTGTGTCGACTGTTGCTGTTGCTGTTGGCCCGTCATTTGCCGTGTGGTTAACAACAATGTGGAGCAGCGCGACAGGCAACAGCAACAGTCAACAGTCAACAGGCAGCAACAGCTTGAATGTTGCGTTCGCATTTGATTGGCTGTGGCTGTGCGCCTGCCGCATTTGAAACAATTTGTTGTAATTGCTGTTGGTGTTGTTGCTGCTGCTGTTGATTAATGTTTCGGCCCATAAAAGGGCAGAGGCAACAGACCAGATTCATGTGGATCTGTCGTCAAAGTGATGCCAAGGCAAACGCACAAGGAGAAGGTTTTGATTCCCACTGATATATTAAGGGGCGCTTGGGCAATCTCTTCACTCAAAAAAAGAGAAAACCAAATAATGCTTAGGGGTGCAACTCCATTTGGAATGGGAAGATCTTCCTCAAGAGGTCATGCTGCAGTTGAACCTGAACCTGTAGATCATGCTGTAATGGGGTGTGTTTTAGCATTCCCCTGGTTGTCTAAGGGATGTGTGGAAAGTGCATTACGCTTTGCTTTTCTGCAACTAAAAAAAGAAACCCCCCACAGATCAAGATATCTTCCCTGCTGCCAGTCTGTCCATCCGGACACAGCCTTTGATGAATGATTCAAATTTTTCATGCTTACAAATGAGCATAAATTACTGTAAACAGTTTTGGCCAAAACTGTAGAGGCCCAAACGGTGCGCTCTGGACTTTGATTGAATGCCCCAATGCGGCGGCGGCGGCGGCGGCGGCGGCGGCGGGAAATCGTTTTGCATTTTGGGTTTTGTATTACCATTTAGATTTTCCGCCGCCTAAGCTGGGACCCCTGCACTGACTTTTTGGCTACTGTCAGTAACGGATTTGCATGCCCCTTGAAAGTCGGCTGCTGCTGTTGCTGTTGCTGATGGCTCCTTCATTTGTTGGGGTCTCCATAGAGACCACAGCCACAGAGTCAGAGCCATAGCCAGAGCCAGAGAGCAGCCACCGCAAACGCATGTCAAATGTCAGGCAGTCGCTGGATTTGTAGATAGATCGGGGAACACCGACTGACAGCTGTCCGTGGAGTGTTTCGAGAGGGGGCCTGTGCGGCTTGGGCACCCTCCGTTTCCTGTGGGTGGCTGTCCGTGTCTCGATTTGCTTGTCTTGATTTACCATTTACTATTTATTTTTAATGAAGTGTACCCCATGTAACCCACGACGCTGCCTGCCTGACTTATTGTTTGATTGATACACAGAGAAGTTTGGAGTCGAGTCGATTCAAGTCGCGTCGCGGCGGTCCCTAAGTTTGTCGCTTAGTTCTGTGGAAAATTTCTCAGACTTCTCATAGCTTTAAGCATTTTATTGGCTCTGTGGAAAACTATGTCGTAAAATTTTGCGCTTGACCGATGCTTTGCGCTTCTCGTTTTGGTGTACGCTTTTCGCTGTGTAAAACCCATAACATAATGCCCCATGCGTCGTCACACAGTGGAGTCTCATTAACCCTTCTGCTACTTTTACTTGGCTCTTCTTGGCTCGCATTTTTCTGTAGTTTTTCGCTTTAATGTGGCTGCCACAAGTTTCAGCACGTAGCAGTAGTGCTCCAGCGACCAGAAGTCGCCGCCAAATCTCCGCGACGCGTCGCCTGGCATGTTGACAGACAGTCAAACCAGACAGACATAGAGACAGAGAGACAGAGGAGGGTCCCAGTGTACCAGTCAAGGCCCCGTGATGAATCACTAGATGGGGCAACAGCCGGACAACGGGACAACGGACTATGTCATCTGCTCATAAATAAGGAAACAGAAACGCGCATATGACAGCCAGAGCTTTGCTCCGCCTGTCGCTGGTTCCTCATTGTTCAAGTTTTTAGCTGTCGTCCGGTACGGACGGGGGCTTTGATTTGCCTCCTCCTCCTTCTCCTCCTCCTCTTGAGTGACCATATGGCCACAGTAGATGCCAGCCAAATGCCAATTAAAGCTCAATTAATGGACATAGTCTCTACCAAAAGTGTGCCGCCAACGCACAAGAGTCAAACAGATACATACAGCTACAGTACGTTTCGTAGAAATATGCCCAGACCTTCAATAAGTAGATTTAAGAAGGAGATCGATCAGTTGAGGTATCACCTTTAGGGACTATTTTGGTATCCTGGATTGATATTTCCCTTAAAAGTGGGTCTCCCTTTTACAGTCTATACAGTAATGTATTGCACTGTATCTCCTTATCTGGTATATCATATAGTAACAGCCCGTGCCTGAACCTCTTCTCGTGCTCTCATTCTGCTGCTCTTCCTCTCTCCCGCTCTCTTAATGCTCTTCAATTGAATTCAATTTCGCATCAAATTGAAATTTCAATTGTTGGCTTTTGTTGCATTTTAGCGGCGACACAGATCCATCCGTCAGAGCAGCCGCCGCTGCTGCTTTCCACCCGCATACGGAACTTCCTTTTTAATGGGGAACAGTGCCTGCCGCCAAACATCAACCATCTGCCTCTCTGTCTCTCTCTGCTTGTTCGTTTTATCTTTTATCCAAAATTCAATTCACAATTTATCTTCGTCTCTCGTTTATGAGTGCTTAATCACTTTTCAATCGCAATAATTGAATGTCTCTGTGTAAATCAAATGAATATATTTTCAGCCTATTTGAGGCACAACAAATCACACAAGTAATTGATTCATTTGCCTTGTTTTCTCTGTTTCTCTGTTGTATTTAACACTCTTATGATGGCATGCCCCTTGGCGGCACAGCACAGCACAGCACAGGTGCAGACAGACAGAGCTGCTGCCCCGCCAAAACCTATAATTAATATCTGACAGAACCTTTTTGTGGGGATCTCGTAGCTGAGAAAGATTACGCAAAATGTGAAACGCCCCTCACTGCCTTTTGTGGTTTAGTGCTTCTTGAATTGATTTGGTAGATGAATGCCCCGCGAGTGTCTGCTGTTGAGAATGGATTGTGGTTCTAGGATTGTGGTTCTATCTATTGAAATGCCAAAAGTCTTTTTGCCTTTTCCCTTTTTTCATTTTCTGTTCCAAGTTTCGGTTTGAAATTCAAATTGCCCACTGAACTTGGATGCTGAGCAACGAGTACTCTTCCTTGGTGCTCTTTTTTGGCATTAACCAAATTAGTCACATCCCAGGCGGCTGGCGTATTCATTTGGAAACTTTCACTCGAGTTGCAGTCCGCCTGGGCTTGGTCTTTGGACAATTTTTGGAGTTTGGAAAGCATATCCATTGGCCAGGCCTATGCTACACGCCCCTTGTGCATAGATTATAATTTTTGGCCACTCTTCGTTTGGGGCTGGCCAATGCGAAAAAATGTGGCCGAGCCTGAAACCTGGACCTGGACCCAAAGTTAAAGCTGTGGGTAGAGCTAAAGCTGTGGGACTGCGGAAGGGGAGGGGAGGGGCTGCTGCTGTTGGTCCAGATGTAAGGCTGAATCGTCCAGCTGCAAAAACCGCAGACGGAAAATGCGCGCAGCGGCTGCCGGCCTCGAGGTGGTGCATGCAGCAAACGGCGGCGGTGGCGGCGGCTGGCATGGCTGACCGCACCCCACGTGCTTTCAGGTGGGAGCAGAGCAGCACAGAGCGGCGTGTGAGGGGGGCTGGCTGCAAGGGTGGGCATTAAATTTTAGCGCGACCGAGAAAAACAAAGCGAACGGGGCAAATAGCAAAAGAGGAAAAACGCCAAAAGCCAAAAATGCTTCGATGGTTTGTCCAAATGGTTGGCCACAGAGTTGCCAGCCCAGCCAGCACAGTCCAGCCTTTGGGGCAAGCTGCCGCAGCTGCAGTTAGAGACGCAGACGCCATTGAAAATGCATTCATTGTTGGTCCGAGAGTCAGTTAGCCAAGTGCTGGAGCTAGGAGTTGGGGCTGGGGCTGGGGCTGTTGTTTGGCTTGTGCTTTTTCCTGCCTCTTCTGCTGCTGCTGCTGCTGCCGCTGCTGCTGCTCTTTGGGCGCCGAAAACATAACGAATTGTTGTGGCAATCGCTTCGTTCCAATTGAATGCCTGCCACGCCATGAAAATTCAACCTAAACTTGGCTCTCGCTCTCTCTCTGCTGGGCCCAAAAAGTGTCGGGCAAATTTATGAGCACACGGCAAATCCTTAGCGAAACACTTAAGCAAAGCTCTACCCATCGATCCATGAGATACTGAGATACTGCCACCTCTGAGATTTGTTTGTCAATGTCTATGGGATTGAGTTTCCTGCTTTCAATTAACTTGGCCCAATCGAAGCGCACTCTCTCTCTTAAGAACTATATTTATGGGACAGCTCCATCAGTGCGGGGCCGAGTCGAGCCATAAATTTGCGAGACACGTTGTAATGCTGTTTGTCAACGGTTTGAACAGTCACATAAATTAAAAGCTACTCAAGTGCGGACTGGCAACTGCTGCAACAGCAACAACAATAGGAGCAACTGCAACTGCTGCTGCAACAGCAACAGCAACATGGTGTTAACATTTTCGCCCCAAAGGCGCAGGGAAGAAGCATCAGGGGGCAGCGGCAGTGATCGTCGCCTTCGTCGCCAAAAGAAAAAGTAGAAAAAGTAAACTGCAAAAATCTCGTAAAAATCCATGAAAATTCAGCAGACGACGATGAAAACTTTTAGCAGCAAGTTGTTGCTGTTTTAGCTGTTGTTGCTGTTGTTGCCAGTGCTGTTGCTGTGTGGCAGTTGTGTATAAAGAACTACAAATGGAGGTGCACTGGAACTGGAGGCACCACTGCAAAAGTTGACTTTCTAACTGTTGCAAGTCGTTTCTCAAAATGCTTGCGGAGCGGGCGTATTGTTTGCCCAAGTTGTTGCTGCCTCTCCTGCCTTCTACTTGCTGCAAGAGACAGCAACATGGCTAACAACAACGGGGCAACAACAACAACAACAGCGGTGCAACAGGGCCAACAACAAGCTGTTCGTGTAGTTGTCAAAGCTTTAAAACGATTTTCGCCTGATTTGACACAAAGGAAAAAAAAAAGGTTATTAAGGGAAACCCAGGGACAGGCACAGGCCCAGGCACAGACTTAGGCCGATGCCAATCGCAAGGAGGGGGTACTAGAGGGGGCCAACCAATTGAGTTGTTGGCTCAACAAATTTATTACGAGAAAGAGCAGAAAAAAAAGGAAAAAAAAGATAGATGCAAAATAGCTAAAGGGAAATGTCACACGGCCAAAACAGCCAAATAGATTAAAGCCAAGGTGAAAGCCAAGAAAGTCTCCAAGAGAGCGACCGACCAACCACTAATGAGGATATTCCCCCCATAAGAACGAAGGAAAAGCGAAGGAAGAACATAACAGAACCCTCTACCACAGTCAGCGATGCATGAAAGAACCCAATGGGTGAGCCCACCGCCAAAGTTGACTGATTTCTGTGGGCCACTTCTTTATTTTTTTCTGGCTTTTTGCTTGAGTTATTTCTTGAACGGGCTCTCCTCAGAGACGTAGACGCATTCATAGACGTGGTGTAGTGGCCAAGAAGGGTGTGTGGGAATTTTCTTATCTGATTGCCGGACGCTGATTCTTGTAGGCCGCCACCGCGTTCGTTTCTTGTTTTGTGTCTTCGAATAATTAAGTTTCAGTCTGGGGGCTGTAAAAAGCAGAAGTGGTTTCCCAGGCTGCTTTCAGCTTTCTGGTTTCTTTTTTGTTTCTCTTGTAAATTTACATGATTCATATGCAAATTTCAAATCGTCTAACTTTGGTTTCTGTTTTTTTTTCCCCTTATTTTGCAGACCTGGTTCTTTACGGACACGGATGATCACTACTACCAGGAGAAGACAAGTGAGTAAAGATAGAAAGAGAGAGAGAGAGAGAGAGAGAGAGAGGAAGCCATAAGTTATTCCCGCAGTGGCACCCGCAACCGCGCTTTCTATCCTTCTTCTTCTTTTTTGTTTTTTTGGCCAAAAATTAAATATATCCAAAAAGAGAGGATGGAAAAACAAATTTATCACAAAAGAACTTCTTTATACCTGGGACCTTCGACGACCTCTTACCTTTTGGATTCGATCCAAAATGCGATCCGTTTCGTTGGCTTTGGGCCTGTTCTCAATTTAGTTTCACATCAGCCAAGGGACACGCCCACAGCACCGCCTAATATTGGCCACTGTCTGTTGGGCAGGCAGGCAGCAGGCAGCAGCAGCAGCAGCAGAAGCAACAAACAACAAACAATCCGAAAACCGATTAAAGTTTATAAATTCCATCATCTCTATAGACACAGACAGAGAGAGAGGGAGTGTGTGTGTGTTTGTGTGTGGAGGTGACCGGGGAACTTCATCACTCACCCGCATTTTAATTGAATTGCAGGCTCTGGACTGCTCTTCGATATTCAGACTTGAAGCAAAAATCTTCCAGCACACAGCAGAGCGGAGCAAAGCAGAGCGAAGCAAAGCAGAGAGTTTAATTAAAAAAAAGTTCAAATTTCAATTTTTGCTTAAACAAAAAAATTGTATTCCATTTTTGCATACACTCCAGCAGACACAAAAACAACAACAGCAGACAACATAAGAGAAAAGATCTGAAAAGAGCAGAGAGGCTGAGACGATCTCAGGTTTCACAGCAGACGCAGACGCAGACACGGACATGGGGGAGACGAGACGAGACGAGTCGGGCTGGGGCTGGGGCTGGGGCTGTGCGTTTTTGGTATTTTGATTAGGCCGAAAGCTGGCCGAAAGGATTCTGCTAAACACGCTCGGGGATTTTGAGTTATGTGTGTGCGCGCCCCGCCGACTGGACAAAGGATAAGGAAGGTTCTCCCTCTCTCCCTGTGTCCGAGTGTGTTCTCAAGTATTTCAACAATTTTCATCCAATTAAGGCGCAAAAGTTTTTGTGCGTTGTGCTCTGCTTTCAGTGACTGCTGCTGCCCCTGCCCTTACCCTGTCCCTGGGCCATCTTGCATCTTTATCGGCGGCGGCGGCGGCTGTCAAACGATACAAAATGTATCCGCTGGATATGAGCGGCATTCTCGACTAACAAGCTACTGTTCGAGTTGATTCATTTTGGTTTGGGTGCCCGTGTCCCGTGTCCCGTCTCCTGTCTCCTGTTGTGGGGCGATATGAACGTGGCCTTTTAGTTAATTAACATAGAAGTGGAGCCATGCCAATGCCACTGCCATTGCCACTGCCAATGCCACTGCCACCGAGTGGCTGTGACTCCTTTCTGTTGTCTGGTTTCTTCGTTGGCTTCTGCTTAATTACCAATCTTTATCAAAATGTTTATCCCCCTTTCCCTTTTCTTTTCTTTCTGTTTCTCTGTTCCAGAGGGCCACCTCATCAACACCAAGTGCTCCCAGGGCCACTTTCGCAAGGCGCTCTGCTGCAAGATGTCCGCCGAATTGGATGTCTTCCTGAGAGCGGCAAGAAGTGAGTATTGCATACGATACGATACGATACATATGTATTGATTGGGGGGGGGGGGGCTTAAGATTCCCATATGAGTGTGAGGAAGACCTCGTACTCTCGTACTCGTACGTGTGGTGCCTCGTACGACTTCAATTTCATGCAGAATTACTGCATTAGCAAGCAGCAAGAGGTCATGTTGCAGATGGGTATGCCTCGGCATTGTACTGCCTGCAGGGCCCCCTAAAATGTTGTCATATTTGCCAGCTTAATGTTCGTTCGATGCATTTCTGTTTAACAACTTGAAGAGCATCAGCATCGCCGAGAGCAATGACTCCTTTGGTTTTGTGGCTGTGTCTCTGGCTGATGCTGCTGCTGCTGTTCCTGTGGCTGCTGCTGTTTCTGTTTCTGTAATAATAGACTTTAATGCTTTTAATAAGCGACCGCAGAGAAGCCCATCACTGGCAATCTATCCATGGGCAAATGGCAATACAAAACACCCAGTTCTTTGGCTCTTGGGCTCTCTGTGCTGCAGCTGCCATGCGTTCTAATTTGCGCAATTAAGACAGCAGCAAACAGCAGCCACAGTGCCCCCCAACAGCAATCCACTCAAAACTTGTCCAGCGCTCGACCGCAGCCAGAGAATAAAAGGAGCGGACCAGCAAAAGAAACTTCAACTAGCGCCCAAAGGAGCAGCCGCCTAGACATTCTACTCGTTTTGTTGAGATACCCTTTCTACGACGAAGAGGGTACCATGAATCGAACAAGATGTTTGCAATGGAGTAGGCAGCTAAGGGAGAAGTATCCATAAGCCATAAGTCCATAACTATAGCCAACAAAGGAGCAATCCATTTGCCAGGGTATCAAACGCCTCGCAATCCCAAGAGCTTGCCCGCTTTTCTGGTTTTTCTTTTGCTCTGGCTGTGGCTCTCCCTCCCTTTTCGCTTATTTGTAATTACACTGAGAGCAGCAGCAGCAGCAGCAGGAGGAGCAGCAGCAGAGGCACACAACATCATCCAGAAATCTAGAACAACTTGGACATGCTTGGACTCTAGATGATGGAGGATGGCGATGACGACTGGATGGCTGAATGGCTGGATGGAGGCTGCTGCTACTGCTTTCATCTTAAGTTGACTTGCCGTTTTGGCTTCGAACTTGAAACTGTCATTATACGAGCGCGGAGCATGCAATCAATAGCTGCAACTGCAACAAAAGCAACTGCAAGCAGCAGCAGCAGCAGCAGCAACAATTTGTGTTGCTGTTGTACAAAACTGAAATAAAATAAATGACCAGCAATGAAAATGTGCAGTTATGAGCCAGATGAGGTAGTGTAGCTGTGGCTGCCACACTGGGGCGCTGCTGGTGGCTGCTGGTGGCTGCTTTAGTACCGAAATGATATCAGGTGGCACAGGAAACTGAACGGCATCCTTCTCGGCCTGATTGGCAACGTTTAAAACTTGGCTCATGTTGCTGCAAGAAGCAGCAACAGCAGCAGCAACAGCAGCAGCAACATATTGAGGATCCTCATCTGGATCCCAAAAACAGAAACCCAGGCCAAACATGAAAAAGAGGTTAATTAACGTGCATTCGAACTGGCAATTATGCCACGCTGTGTTGCCCCCTCCCGATCCACGCTCCAGCACTCCCTAGTTACTGCTGCTGCTGTGCGTACAGCAGCAACATGTTGCTTGGAATTGCTGTCTGGCTGGCAACCGTGGGGCGTCTCCGCGTCTCCTGGCCCCAAAGTAGCTCTATTAAATGCA
Source organism: Drosophila subsilvestris (assembly GCA_035043285.1). Classification (NCBI taxonomy): domain Eukaryota; kingdom Metazoa; phylum Arthropoda; class Insecta; order Diptera; family Drosophilidae; genus Drosophila; species Drosophila subsilvestris. Next base: position 2,911,126 of record JAWNNB010001724.1, on the reverse strand, counting down.
AATCTGACCAGTTCTTTTAATTGCGTTTTGTTACGCGGCGTAATGCAAATTTATTTGCCATAAAACATGAATTATTTGCCCCACTGTGCGAACGCGGTGAACAGGGTGAACAGGGGAACGGTGAACCGCCTTTGGACTTTCATTGCCTTGAATGGCTAATTGCAGTGGCAGTGCAGCAACAGCAGCAGAGAGCAGCCATGTTTTTGTCAGTGTTGGGTATCCATTATAATGCCGAACAATTAGTGCAATTTAATTAAAGTTACAACAGCAACAGCGGCAGCAGCAGCAGCAGCAGCAACAGCAACTGCAAGTCATAGAAGACAGACAGCAACTAGGCGATGACCTGGCACGTCACTCCTATCTCCCAGTCTCCAATCCCCAGCACCAGCTCCTACTCCAAATCAACCGACAGCCAGTCATCAATTATAGACCCCCGCTCGGACACTGTTCATAAAGAAATTCCACATTTTTGGGGGGGGCGCCAGAGGTGTTTACAGTGGGAAAGGGTGCGTCCCACTGTGCGCGACAGTGTTGGAGCGTTGGAGCCTTGGCTCCACGATTTATTAATTAGTTTTGTGTGTTTTTTCGACTGTAAATTCCTTTCCTCTCTGCCTGCCTGCCTGCGCCTGCCTGCCTAATCTCATTCGATTTATTCGTTTCAAGTTCTAATTTATCTTTTGTTTCTGCTCAGAGTCTCGGACTCGGATTGGCTTTGGGTGTGTATATGTGTACGTGTGTACGTGTGTTTGTGTGTGTGTGTGTGCCACACCTAAACTTATATATACACAGCGGATACATATACTCGTATGGCAGGGCACAAACTTGTCAGGCAATTGTATAAACAGCCACTTATCTGATTGCAATCCGAGGTTGAATGGCGGGGACTGGTCTCCCTTCGAATGACGCATCCCATGGATCCCAGTGAGTGCCGCAGCGAGTGCCGAGTGCCCAGTGCAGAGTGCGGCACGTTTCGTAATCAACATTTTGACATAATAACGGCATATCAACTCCCCTCTCTCCCCTCTCCTGTGGGTAATTACAACACGTAATATGCGTAATATTCACAGCATAAAATGTAAATGGAGCAAAGAGATGGGGAGATGGGCATGGAGATGGAGGGCACAAGGATGGTCCCATCAGCAGCATTGGCATCGGCATCGGCATCAATCAAGGCAAAGTCAAAGATATCTCCCAGAGAGCTGAAGAAGAGGAGTCCAAAGCTACAGCCAAAACTGGGATAAAACTGAGGCCAAAGCCTGTCTTTCTGTCTGTGTGATGATAATGATGTTACATGCTACTTACATTTTTGGCCCTGTCTGTCAGTGCCCCCTCGATTCCTCCCTCCCTTCCTGCTGCTGCCTGTTTTTGTGGGTGCGTGGGAATCGAATGATGGCCTGGCCATTAATGAAAATTTCCCAGGGTAAGAGGCGCCCTTTCCTTCCACCCACCCTTCCAACGACTGATTGCCACCGCAACTTGTTGCTCTGCTAATCCCCACACTGAGCCGCAATAAAATAATAGAGAAAGAGCAAGAGCAAGAGAAAGACAGAGAGCAAAGCCGCAGCAGACGGACAGTGAGACAGTCAGTCACACACTCAATATCCATCTAAGGCTGCGACATTTTTAATCGCTGTTCCGTAATGCACTCGACTGGATTGCATAGAGGGGAGAGACATGAGCATTCCGTGGCATACTCGTACACTCGTTCAGTCGTACTATCCTATGTGGAAAGCCAGCCCAGCCCAGCCCAGGCCTCAGTCCACAGCATATGTTGTGGCAATGTGTGAGAAAATTTTCCTTCTTTTTGCGGCCAGGGGCAACTATTTATAGAGAGAGCGCGAGAGAGATGCGTGTGAATAGTGTGGAGACTTTTCCTTTAGGGGGGGGGAAAAAGAATTACCAACCAGGGGCGACACTTCCCAAGTCAACGCATGAGAGAAAAGCATCAATTTCATTTATTTGCCACTTGTGGCAGGCAACAGAAACAGCGACAGATAGACAACAACCGCAACAGCAATCCCCATTATCCAATTGATTCAATGCGGGAGAGAGGAGAGAGCAGACATCAGACAGCAGAGAGAGGTGCCCCACGAGTTATGACAAAAAACAAAACACAACAAAAAACGAACTGAAATCTTTGTCAGAATTGTGGCAGCGGAAGCAGGCAATTTGCGTGCAACTGTTGCAACAGCAGCAACACCATTTGCATGCGGAGTTTTCATTAGGAAATGCAATTGCATCTGATGGATACTCCACACGGTACTCAACTCTCTCCACATCCGGGAAGTTGTTGGCTGGAACTCTGCTTTGGTCTACATTTCAATTAGCGCCCATCACATAGCCTCCCACAGAGCCACCCACGAGCAGCATAATCCGCGACAATTGCCTTCAATTTGCAGGCTTGTTGCTTCAATTCACACTTGAGCCGCTGCCACTGCCACTGCCTTAATTAATGATTTGCTTTTGTCAGTGCCCTCTGGCACTGTCTCTGGCTGTGTGGAGCGCATTTGTCAAATGCATTTCAATTGTTCAGTTCAGTCGCAGAATGGAAACGCTTTTTGTGGCGAGTATCTGGCAGAACTGCTGCAGCGGTTGCGCAGGCGTGCAGCTTCCTTCCCTCCTCCATACATCTCTGACTCACTGGCGACTGCACTTAAAGATGAGAAAGCAAAGGCCCTCCCCCCCTCAAATCCATCGAAAACTGCATACAAAATGGGAAGATTAATTTTCCTTTCGCTGTTGTCTCTGTCTCTGTCGCCGTCTCCATCTCCGTCTTCTGTTTGTTGTTGTCTCTGTTAATGAGGCAGACATCGGACAGCGGACAGCATTCTGGCTGTTTTGAGTGGTTGGGACAGACTCCTGGCTTAATGTAAATATCTTGTTGTCTGTTGCTTGCCCCTTCCCTGGACTACCCTGGACTACACATTGATTTGTATCAATCCGCGAAACTGGCATCCGAAAGATACTTATAAACCAAAACTCTGCTCACACTGCTCCGTTCGCCAGATGACAGCTGACTTATTGCTAATTGCAAGAGCCTCTCAAAGTAGAGAGACAGAGAGAGAGAGAGAGAGAGAGAGAGACCCAAGCGAAATCAGTTCGTCATCGTCAGCCAATGGGCTCACTGGACACTGGACACTGTGCACTGGGCATTGGGTTTTTGGCGATCGCTTATCTCTCTCGCCTGCTGTCAAAATACTTTTAGCGCTGACTGTGTGCGCGGAGCAACTTAGTTGCCTGTGCAACGCTCTGCTCTCTTAATGCGAAATCTATTAAGACTCCGGCCGGGTACGGGAACTGCCGAGACTCCCATCACACAGTTTCTCCTTCTGCTCTCGAGTTGAAGTGCCCCGTCAATCATTTTTTATTGTGGCTCCCCAGACATAAACTCATTTCGCCTGCTATGTGGCACGGACTTGAACGGCATTTGGAAATGGAATGGGAATGGGAATGGTATGAAGGCAGCCGCCGCCAACGCCCCGGGAGCGGGTTTTTTGGGGGCAGACAGGCACACAAACGGATGAAGCAGCTGGCTGGTTGGCTGGCTGGCTGACTGGCTGACTGACTGCTGATCGAAATCTGCCCACATCAGAGCCAGCGCGAATAATTGGAAAAACAGCTATGGAAATAAACTAAACCAAAAGTTTTGCACTCGTTTCGTATTTCAATGGCCACAGATACACGCACACACACATGAAGATTTCTCTTCTTCTGCAAGAGAGAGAGAGAGGAAGAGAGGCATGCAACGAACGATCCAACGATTCCCCCAATCGATAACCCAAAGAACTTCCAAATGAAAACATTTTCATAAATGCCACAAAGACATCAGAGTGGGAATGGGGCTGGGGGCAGAAGAGACACAGGCGGAAGGAAGGAGGGGGAGATACGAGCGTTAATTAAACGACAACGAACATAAAATAGCGGCTAGATTTCAATTTGGAAAACGAGGGAAAGCCGCAGCAGCAGCAGCAGGGACAGAGACAGAGAAGTCGGACGGGTAGATGGGTTATGTGCTCTGCGCATAATTAAGCAAATTAAACGCGCATTTTTATGCGTCACGAAGCGACTACAAGCGGGGAAAAGACAGTGCCGCAGTTTGTGGCAGCGGCTGCCGTTTCGCACAGGTATCGCCATGTGGCAGCCACAACAGCAGCAAAACAGCAGTCGCGGCAGCAGCAGCCATAGACACAACATCGAAACAGCAGGCAATTTATGAATGCCAGGCTTAGGAGTAGTATCTACGAGTATGTATCTATCTACCCCACACACACACACACACACACACACACAGTACCTACCTACCTCCCTGCCTGCCATCTGTAGTCGCGGCTTATGCAATAAAAATTATATTAAATTACCCAACGAGAGACGCCAAGACAAGACAACACAAGACAAGCCACTGCCAATCCTCCCCAATCCTCCTCTAAGATTCGATTCGATTTTATTGAATACTTATGGGCTCAACGAAAGTTGCTGCCACAACCAAAAGTAGGTAGAGCCACAACGAAGCTTGGCATACCCTGCACGAATAAAGAAAGGCAACTTAAAATCGCATTCATCTGCGTATTTTGTGTGCCCAACTGCCCTTCCCTCAAGGGTGTTTCACATGCGCCCCCCCCCCCCCCCCAAAAATGTTCTGATTTCTTGTGGCTAAATTCCTGCTCTGCCCAAGATCAGTGCCAAAGTCGGGCACCCAGGCGGCCACTCTGCAGCGTGGCCAGCGACGACCTTTCAGCTGCCGCGCTTAATGCCATCATTAGTCCACGGCTGGCTACCGGATATGGCTGATCGTTTGTCACTATAAAAACTGCAACTGCAGCTGCAGCAACCAGTAGGGGGGGACTATCTCTGACTTGGTTCCATCCCCTCCCTGTACCTCTGTGGCGGGCTGCCCGGTAATTGCAATCTAAATTAGTGCACTTTTTTGTTGTTGTTGTTTGTTGTTGCACGCTGCTTAACGGAAACAGCCTTGAGAGTGAGTGGCCGTCGCCTGTGAGACGTCGGCCTGGGTCTTATGTTTTATTGCTTAAACGAAACGATTTGGATTGGCACTAACTTATGGAAGGAAGGGGCTAACGAAGGGTAAGGGAGGGGGGGCCCATGTGTGCAATAGCTAACCAGAATAACAGGAATTACGCACACCGTAGATGGTGTCATTGGCTTCTGGCAGTTTGCATACCTTCCCGTAGGCGGGGCGGTTAAGTCGGGAGGCAATAACGTCCAGATCGAGGTTCTTCACGCGCACCATCAGCGTAGGCTCCTTCTCGATGGAGCGGCACACGAGACTCTTCTGGCAGTTGACCGGCGAGGCGACCATGGGCGGCAGTCCACGGGCGGGGGCGTCGGGCAGCAGGGCAATGGCCTGGGGGCCAACATCGGCGCCGACGCGAGTGCTGCCGCAAGAGAGGCAGCAGATGCCCGAATTGATGAATCCTGCGGCCCGCGGGCACGTCTCCTTGTCCTCGATCAAGCGCAGACGGGTGTCGATGTCGTCGAAGCGATCCCGAATGTACTTCTTGAGGGCCGGCATGTGCACCTTGTCCAGCTTGCTGTCCAGCATGTCCTGCAGCTCCTCCATGGTGCCGATGAAGGTGATGTTGTACTCATGCACCAGATTGCGCAGATTCTCGATCTCCACGACGCACTGCTTGACCAGCTCGAGGCGCTGGAAGAGCGCTTCGGTCTGGCGCAGGAACTCCTTGAGCGTCGCATAGAACTTCTCCAGCCGCTTGCCCACCTCCTCCATCTGGACGAGTATGGGGCCGGCGATCTGGCGCATCAGCTTCTTCATGAAGTCCACGTTGGCCAGCAGGCTGCAGGCGATCTTGTTGTCCTCGTCGCAGGTGGTGCAGAGATCCTCGCAGGGCGAGGCGTACTTCTCCCACATCTTCGACTGGAACTTCTTGCCCTTGGCCTTGTTGCAGACGCGTATCTGCTTGAAGTGGCACTCCAGCTTGCACTCCAACTCCGCGATGCGCTGCTCCAGCTGCCCCACCTTGTCCAGCTGCTCCGAAATGGGCACAATGGACTCCACGTCGAAGGGCAGGGGCGAGTACTTGGACTGCTCCAGTATGCGCTCCATGCACTTGCCCTCGAACCCGCCAATGCTCACCAGATCGTCCTGGCAGTTCAGTTTCTTCAGCAGCACATTCAGCAGACTGTGCAGCACGGCCACATTGACGTGTGTCATCTCTGGCACACCCACAGCAATCCTCACCAGCTGCTCCAGCGTCAGTTCCACGTGGGCGGGCATCTTTCTCTGTCTCTCTTTTGAATTGTATGTTTTACTTTTACGGTCGAATGTGAATATCCTATCGATATGAATTTGTGAGTAATGTTTTTGTTCTCTCCTTTCCAGATGGTTCTGTCACTTTGACGATGACAACTATGTCAATGTGCCGAGGCTGGTGAAACTGCTGGACGAGTATAGCCCCAGTGTGGACTGGTATTTGGGCAAGCCGAGCATCTCCTCACCGCTGGAGATCCACTTGGACAGCGTAAGTGCAAATCTCTGTTATTTCTGCCCATTTTCCTTATACATAATTACAAGTTTTTGCCTCGCTTCGATCGCCTTTCTCTCCTCCCCGCGACTCGCCACGCCTCGCCTCGCCTCCTTTGCCACGAAACAGGCTTGGCGTACGGGCTGGGCCTGGGTTATTTATGTGGCCGCCCGGGCCATTTGTCTATGCCGCCATTTGGCTTCCAGCTGCCAGCGCAGGCTATCATTAATAACCGATATGATCTGGCGCGGCAATAGGCAACAACAGTAATAGCAATAGCAACAGCAAAAAAAAAGCTTAGCCAAAGCCAAGAGCCATAGCCATAGCCATAGTCAGAGCCTGAATCTGAATCTGTATCCGAGCCTCTGAACCCGTTCCCATTTCAGAGACCATTTGAAATATCGCCCCAGCTGATCCCGCAATGAATGTGGCCTGCCACAGTTTTGTCGGCTTAAAACCAGTTGCCAGGGATGGTCGGCAATCGAAGAGAAATTTGTAGATTAACTCATTCATTTGGTCTGAGGATTCAGAGGCATTCCAGCCCTAATTAAAAAAAAAAATAAAACCCCAAACTTTACGCTTGATTTGCGCACCAAAAACCAAAAACCCAAAACCCATAACTAAAACCAAGACCAAAGGAACAGGAGTGAAAGAGAGTGGCAAGTGGCAAGTGGGTAGAGATCCTGTGCAGGTCTCGTCTTACCCTTTGGTGCACCCAGCCATCCACGTTGTATTAAGTTTCCAGCTCGCACATGTCCATTTACATGGTCAATTAATCATAAACGAGTTGCATGGGCCAGTTTTTCGGAGTTTTTTTTTTTTTTAATTTTAAGTCAATTTTCTCTGGGCCATTGCCAAAAACAACAACAACCAAAAAAATGAAATAAAAATGGATTTTTATCCGAGTTTATCCTTTACTCTGCTCATCCTCAAACGTCCCCATTCATAAGCCAGTTCTTTCTTCCGTTAACCTTCCTTCTTGTTTGCTCTTTTCCCCTCTCTCTCTCCACTCTCTCCACTCTCTCTCTCTCTCTCTCTCTCTCGCAGAAGAACACGACAACCAACAAGAAGATAACCTTCTGGTTCGCCACTGGCGGCGCTGGCTTCTGTCTGAGCCGTGCCCTGACCCTCAAAATGCGCCCCATAGCAGGTGGCGGCAAATTCACCAGCATCGGCGACAAGATACGCTTTCCGGATGATGTCACAATGGGTTTCATTATAGGTGAGTACACACACACACACACACACTCGAAGTACACACTGCAGAGAGGCAGAAGGAAAGGCCCCGTTCAACTAACTGTTTGTTCTTCCTTTTCTTCTCTTTTGAATCTCCGCAGAGCATCTCCTGAAGGTACCCTTGACGGTGGTGGACAACTTCCACTCGCATTTGGAGCCCATGGAGTTCATACGCTCCGATACGTTCCACGATCAGGTGTCCTTCAGCTACGCCCACATGAAGAACCAGTGGAACGTGATCAAGGTGGATGGCTTTGATCTGAAGACGGATCCCAAGCGCTTCTACTCCCTGCACTGTCAGCTCTTCCCCTACTTTAGCTTCTGTCCGCCCAGATGAGTCCGCGTATCCCCCCTACCAATGGGTCCGACGGATCCTCCATTTGGCTGTTTGCAGGCGCACCCCCTCCCTCCCAGATACGGTTCAGAACCGATTTGGCAGGGCAGGCGTCGAAAAAACCAATCTCGCCACTGTGATTTAACATTTAAGGGTGTAAACTATACGAGAACGAGAATGATGGTTCTGTATTGTATTGTATTGTATATATACGAGTATAAATGAACGTTGTGCTTCCTAATGGTATAAGGTATACAATCTGTAGGTAGATCTGCAGATATTGCAATTCCAACACACTTCCAAGTGCTTCCCTATAGCATGTAGCGAAACGGATTCTTCCAATCATTTTAGCTGTTAGTTAAATTAATCGTCTAGTCTACATTTAAGTAAACCCCTTCCTGCTTCCTTTGCAGAGCTACAAATGACTACAGCTCTGAGCCAATAGCCCCTGCTGAGCCCCTGCTGTTCGTAGTCCGTGGTAGTTGTGCAGTCTAATAATAATGGCCTAAACTATCTGATAAATACGAGTATTTGTGTACATAGAGTGGATCTATTAAACCCTAAGCTTTCGTCTAAGAAATGTTTAAACAATTTGTTAATTTTTAGTTTGCTTGAATAAAAATTAAATGATATATGCAATGCAAAATGTATTTGCATGGATTTGGATTTATTCTGTACTTACATTCCAGTGTCTTTATGGGTAGACAATCCAGCAGCAGAAAAGGTCTGAAAATAAAGAGAATTCACGTTAGTTATTGATGGCTAAAGAATAGAGCCCTGCGCTGCTTATCTTTCTATTCTTAACTATTAAAATATATACAAATTAAAGACTTTTAAACGCGATATAAAATGATGTTTCAATTGAATTCAGATAACCTTCGTTCCGAATGTTGCATCTATCTTTTTTATACATTTTACTTCGTTAAATATTTAATTTCCACGACATTAAATGTTATTTAAAAATATTTATTTGTTTGTTTTGTATTTCATGGTTTTTCCATATTGAATGTTTTATCAGACGCTCGAAAAAATGTTGACTGCACAAGCAGCATTTGAAATGGGAAATATCCAGGCGAGGGTCCTGCGATGTCGATGTTTTTTGTCGACTTTTCGGCGGGTTCCATGTAGCTGCGGCCCCCGGCAGCTTATCGGCTCCCGTGTCACTTAACATTCTGTCTACTTGTTGTTGGGTCGACCGACCATTTCCTGCTGTGGCTGTGGCCATGGCCATGGCTGTAGCTCTGGCGCACATTTTGCATTTTTCGAAAATTCGTTGTTAATTAACGCTAAAAGCCATGTTTAAGCCGCTAAAGCGTTAACTTTTAACGATATGGATCAGAGCCGGAGTTGGAGTCAGAGTCGCAGGCAAAGACAGCGACAGCGACAGCGACAAAGAGCAAGGGAGATAGACATTGACATGTCCACGTCGATGCCGTTGTCCATGTCCGTGTCCCGTGTCCGTGTCCGTGTCCTGCGCAGTCAAAGTTGCCCAGACAATGTACAGGTCCAAGAGTTGGGGGTGCCTCGGAAGACTGCAGCTCCCAGCATCATCGACTCCAATGACATGTTGCGAATTTTTATAAAAGACTCACTCGACTGGGAGGCAGCTCCTCCCTCCCCTCCTGCTCTCCCTGCTCCACCAACTCTCGTGATATGTTAAACAGTTCTGGGCAATTATTTTTTCCTTTTCGCTGATGCTGCTGCTGCTGCTGATGCTGCTGCTGATGCTGATGCCCGGCGATGCTGTGGCTTTGACTTGCTGTTGTTGGTGTATCCAGTTTTTAGTTGGCTTATATGCAGATAATCAGTTTTTAGTCCATGTCGAGGCTCAGCTTGGGGTGCGCTTTAATGAATGAAAGCTGCCTGCCTGCCAACCAGCCAGCCAGCCAACCAGCCAGCCAGGAGATGCCCAGTTGTCTGGCTGTCTCTCTCTGTCTGCCAGTGTCTCCTGGCCAGGAGTAGATGGAGATGGGTATGTAGATGGGACTGGGGAACTGAGGGGGGACTGGCAGAAGTCCGAGTGTTAGTCCCCAAGCTGGCTTATCCGCTGACTTGGCTGGCAATTTTTGTGTCTTGTTCGTTTTAATTGCAAGTGAAATCCTTGTCAGCGTTGTCATCCCCGCTGTCTGTCTCTGTGTCCGCCCCGCCTGTGCTCCTCTCTCCGGCTGTCTGCATTACCCAGCATCGATAATGAATTAATTATCATATATTAAAAGTCAGTTTGCAGCAGTCGCCCCCTGATAATCTCCGCGCTGCTGGGGCACGCCTTTGCATATTTTACGGATCTCAGAATTTAATGAACTCCAAAGCCGAAACTGCCAGACTCCAGACTCCCAACTCCGGACTCCGGACTCCAGACTCGATTCGATTCGAGCTGCTCCAACTTAATCCCCCCACTCCATTATTCTTCATGTTCATTTAGTTTTCTGGCACACGCACTTCTTGCTTTGCCTTGCTTTGACTCTTCTTTCCTTTGCTTTCCATGGGATTTTCATTCATCATTTCTAACCACAAAAGTCGTCGGTGGCCAGGCGGGCGGACCAGGTAGCAGCAGGCAGGGGCAGTGGCAGTGGCAGTGGCAGGGGCAGGGGCAAGTGGGCCATAAAAGATAAAGCCATAACCGAAATTCAGTGGCAATAACAAAGGCCTCTCAGCATTTTTCACTTCGACTTGGGGCGCCGCCCACGAATCGAAGAGCTGAGAGCGGATAGCGGATGGCGGATGGGGTTTTTGGTTTCTTTTGTTGACGCTGCTCTGCTCATTGAAGTCGATTTAATTTGCGGTTGCCAGCCTGCCGCCAAGCGATTCATTAGATACAAATTGTGGCCGACTACGACTCGTTCTCAGGCTCTTCCCAATTTATGCAAAATCATAATTTTAATTGAATTTCTTGTACTCGCATTTGGGCAAAGTAAAGTAAAGGATTTGGGGCGACTGTTACAGCGAGAGATACGGATACGGCTACGGCTGCGGCTACGGCAAGTGTCATGCAGCAGCAGCAGCAGCAGCACTCTAAGCCGTTGTATTTTTAAGGCTCTTTGGTTTCTGATTGAAGTGAAGTGACGGCTGGCAGGCTCATTTGTATGCAGAGCAGTCGACGAGGCGCAAATTACACAAGAAAATGTCCGAAACAAGCTGATCGGGCGATAAGGAACGCAAAGTATCTCTGCTCAGTGGATGGATGCTCAGGCCTGGTCATGTCCCGCATCTCGTCAATGCGTGTGCTACCCACTTTACGAGTCCGAGTATCCCGGGTATCTGTGTATCTGTGCTTCATGATGCTTATCGTCATCGTCCGCACAGCCTTGTCAACCCCTTCCCCGAGGTTTGCATTCAATTTTGGAGGCCAGCGAAATGCCAGGCCAGGCACATCTTTCTGAATCGGTAGCAGCCTTTTGGTAGAAGAAGGGAGGGGGGGGGCCTCCTACTCCAACTCTCGGGCAAGCAAATAATTTGTCCGTCTGTCGGGAGAGTCTTCTCCGTCTTTGCCAGGCAGGCAGGCAGGCAGGCAAGCGTCCAGGCAGGCAGCCAGGCAGCCTGTCAGTCACTCGACTAGTCTGCAAACTATAAATTAGTGCAGCAGCAGGAGGCTCCAGAGGCTACAGACGCAGCAGAGCACCAGACCCAGACCCAACACCCAAGTGTGCCGCACTGAATTTATGTTGTGCATGCCAACGATCGGGGCGTGGATGCGGAATGGAGTTCGCTATTCCAAGTTCCCCCAGCCACAGTCACAGCTACAGCCACTGCTCCAGCATCCAGCAACAGCAACAGGTGAAACGGGCATCAGACTAGATCAACTGCCAGTGAGGTGAAGAGTGTCCCCATACCCCTTGCAGACATGTGGATTGATGGGTATATTGATTGAGAGCTGAAGATAAGTACGAGGACATGGAAACATCTTTCTTGGGGAGGAATCACTGATACTCGTACTTGGAGCAGAAATATAAAATATATTTAAAGATTCTTGCAACTTTCCTTCACTTTCAAACGAAATCTAGCTATAGTTGGCAGCTCTTGGCCCCCCTCTCAGTCTAGGGTATTCTTTTGTGCGAATATCTATTGCTGCCAGTGAAATATGCTTCCCTGTCTATAATTGGAAATGTGAGGCAGCAAAATGAACTCAGCTGCAGAGTTGCAGTTGCAGTTTCTGTTCCTGCCGCTGCCAACCTGCTCATAATTTAAAGCTGCCGTTGCAGTTTATGGCCCCAACTCGGCTAAATTATGTTCTCCTCTGGCTGGGGGGGAGGGGGAGGAGCTGAAGTGGAGAAATCTGTGCATCCACTCCATTCCACTGTACAATCTCCTACTCCATTTCTACACCGCTCCGATCGGGTAGATCTCTCTTCCAGATAGTTGCAGAGCACAGAGCCACAGAGCCACACAGCCACAGCTGCAGGCTATTAGTGTTTTGGCAAAGATACTTAACGGTTAGCATGCCAGTTGTTGCATGCCACATACCACGTACTCGTACAACTTTATTAGGGCTGCTCCTGCTCCTGCTGCCTGCTGCCTGCTCCCGATCTCTTTGGCCGATTCCCGTCAGCAGGTTTACGCCGAATTCGCGGTGAGGACAATGCCGGACAGTTGTCAAAGTTGCCGCTGGGCGGCGATGTGGCATTGTTGACGATGCGTTAAAAACCTTTTCCCCTGATTTGGATCTCCCTCTCTCTCTCTCTCTCTCTCTCTCTCTCTGTCAGTGGGGTAATTGTTTTCGAACGTGGCTGGAGGTAAAAGGCAGCAGCGGCAACAGCAACAACAACAACATTGCTCATGTTTCAGTTTCACTCAAAATGCGATAAAGATAAAGACAATGTCGGGGCGTATGACCTGGAAAATGTGCGCTCCGCTCTGCTCTGCTCTGCTCGCTGTGTGGCTATGTGCGTTGTGCGTTGTGCGCCTGCGCAACGTTTCAACCTACACAAAAGCAAATGACGGGCTTATCAGTTCAAATTAATCAGGCGTTGCCTCTACCCATGTTGTGGCACGGACTCGAAACAAGCCCCAACCTGACAACCAGAGACCCACACACACACACACACACACACTCTGAGGGAGAAAAGAATGAGAGATAAAGAGAGTGAGAGAGAGAGCGGCAGGTATGTGTCTTTTTGTCTCATTTCTCATTTCAATTGTTTGCTCTGTCAAAAATTTACATCACCTCAAGACGAAGCAAACGAAGAAGCAGAACTGGATGTGGATGTGAATGTGGAAACTCACAACTAAAAGCGTTTTTTGTTCTCTGTTTCTGTTTCTGGTTCTTGCTCTTGTCTTATCAGCGGCTTTTGGCCCATCTGAAGTGCGGCCCCCTGCCTCCCTCCTGCCTCGAGTAGTTAGTCATTCCCAGTCGTTTCAGTCGTTCGTAATTCATTTGCCGTTTTCATGTTTCACTGGAAATCACAGAAACACAGCCGCGCGGGGTACTTAAAATTGTGTAGAAAAACCAAAAGCGGTCGAGAGAGAGAGAGGGTTGGGGTTGGGAGTCGTCTACTCGCACTATCTGCAGGTTTCCATCTCGATTTCAAGAGGTGTCCAGAGTTCGTTCTTCTGCGGGGCTGAGTGCTGCCGGTCACCACCGTGGGCGTGTGGCCAGTGGCGTTTATTGCCAACTCATTTTTGTACCTTCTCCCACAGCGAGAGAGAGAGAGAGAGAGAGAGGGGCTGTGGCACACGCCCACTTCGGAAGCTACACACAGCCTTGCTCATGAACAGCGCCTATAATTATCAACCATAGTGCAAACATGTGCAAGAATAAGGACAAGAACATGGACACATTTGGCTATCGACAATGCAGTTACCCTTTAGCCCACTTGAAGAGAGAGTGTGTGATCTGTAAGATCTGCAGACAGACAAGCAGAAATAGTACTGGTAATAGGAATAACTATAAAGCCACCCACGCTAGTTTAATCTGGATCGTTCATTAAGTATATCTACGTGAGTCCAGTGTACTGTTGCTCGCCTTTTGCCTTAAATGCAGGGTATCATCAGAATACAGCGCAAAAACATGAATACTATTGAGATTCAGCCACTTGGGTCACGGCCAAGTCCATTTCAAGTGTTTAATTGCGGAATGCTGCTGAAAATAGCCCCGCAGGCTATATAGAGAAGAAGCCTTCTCCCGCTTCTGCTTCTGCTTCTGCCTCCTCCTTCTGCTTCTGCCTTTTGGCTCCACATCTTTGTTTGGGGCCCTCGCGGCTCTCGATAATTACAATGTTTTGTTGGATCACTTTGTTAATGAGTTCGGCGTAGATCTGCGACGGCGATGCTGCTGTTGCTGCCTTCTCGGATTATTATTGTATCCAAACAAACACGGAATTGATGTCTTTTTTATGGGGCGGACACTTGAAACAATTCCAGATGTCTGTCTGTCTGTCTTTCTGAGTGTTTGTTTACAAAGAGCTGTTGCCGTTGGCACTGCCCCTGCCACTGCCCCTGCTGCCTCTTGCCTTTGGGTAGTTCATAAACTTCACACATTTTAGACACAAGACAGAAGTCTGAATCGCATCGCTCACATAATCATCCATTTTATAACATTCGAGTCCCGCCATCCCCTGGGCCCCCTTCCCCAGTCTCTGTCCCTGTCTCTGTTCATGTCTCTACTGCCGGAGTTGGTGTCATTATTATGGGCATAAAATATAATATATTTCATTTCATTCGTTTCGTTTTCATTTTCATTTTTATTCAACAACTTTGGGGTTCATTCTCGAGGCTGTCTGTCTGTCTGTCTGTCTGCCACGTCTCGTGTGTGCCACATGTGTGGTGTGGCTCGGTCTTTTGTATTCCGTGTAGCTCATAAATTTTCGCAATGTCGTTGTTTTGATCTAACCGCTGCCATTTGAAAAGTGAGTGAATGTGAATGGGCGACCCTCTCCACCACACCACACCACACCACCCTCTCCTCTCTCCGCACTCTTTGCTTCAGTTTGAGCTGGGATCCATGGCCCAATATTTGGACAGGCTGACAAAGGATGCGCTCCGTCCGTCCAATCCTTGTATCTGCATAAACTTCAGAGCAGAGTACTGCCCTCTGCCAGTACATAATACTCTCGTACTACTCAGCATGTTTAGCACAAAAAATGTTATGGAACTATGCATGAAACGGCAACATTCGGGCACAGGGGGGGGGGGCACGGGGCATGGCACACAGAATGTTTCGATTACTACCGAAAATAGTTTGAGCCCAAAAGTTTGGAGCGAGTCATGTGAAAGTTGCTTGGCTCAGAAGTATGATGTGGATGCTGTCTCCCCTTTCCCTTCTACGTTTGGCTCAAGTTAAGTATAGTTCAGGGCGTGGCAGCTACTGCTGTTGCCGCTGCCTTCATGCCTCATTGAATGCTACGGATTCAATGACAAAACAATCAACAATCGTTGTCGTTGTCGTTGTCGCTCGCTTAGGGGGCAGGGCACAAGCCGGGATTGTTGGCCGTTAATTAAACGAAATTTGCTGGCAAATTTAAATGCAATTGCTGTACAATAAATGCAGGGGGGTCAGCTCAAATGTGGAGCGGACTGATGCTGATGTCGGCGGGGCACAATTGTCACGCGCCATAAAATCAAGCAGGCGGCAAAAAGAGCAAAAACGTCACAGCAAATTGTATCTTTTGTCTGCGCTGGCGTATGCCTAATGTGGGTGAAGATATGAGGGGGTGGAGAGACATGGGACTGGACTGACATGTGTCGGTCGTGCTGCAGCTGCCGCTTGCAGCTTTGCCCCATCGGAAACAGTTTGCGTCACATTCTTGTGCTAATTGAAATAAATTAACAAAAACTGAATAAAACGAGAAATATGCTTGCAAAATGTTAACAAGAGAACAGAGAAAGGTTCCCGAGCGGAAACGGGAGAGGCGAGAGGAGTGACCACAACAAGGCACAAAATTTTCCAGACCCTCAACCGCAACGCTTTTCCCTACTTTTCACCCTTTTCAGGGGCTACAACTTTTCCTGGTTTCAGTTTATTTTCAGTTTCAGTTTACGAATAAAAGTCACCACGGGACACGGGAGTTTACGGGCGTTACGGGGAGGACTATTCTGGTTAGTACTCTACGAAATGCGCAGCTGTTGCTGGGCTGGAGGGAGGTGATACAGGAGTGCGACTCGGGGAATTAGTGTAAATATTGACAGGAGTTTGGAGCCTGAACCGAATCCTGATAGTGAACATGACACTGAGAGGTTCTGTGTGGGTGCTTTGGATCCTATTTGATTTTGTGCCCACCCTGGGAGTGGAAAGTGGAAATGGGAGCGCAGGCCTAATGGCATTGCGGTCAGATTGTAGTTTCTCTCCTCCAATTCCAATTAGAAATAAAACAACTCAAATGCCATGTTGGAGGCAGATTCGTGTCCAATGCATTGGGAGCGAGTGTGTGGGGGTGTGCAGGGCAATAAACACAAATTGGGAATACGCGAGAATCGAACGTTAAAACTAAATTGAAAATGCGTTATTTCTTTCGGATACGACAGAAACTAGAGAGAAAGGAAAGAGTTGAGCATCTGCTGATTGATGTCACAACATTAAGAAGGCAGCAGCCAATTAAGCGAGAGATCTATTAAAAGGGAGAAACAATGGGAGACACAAAGAGAAGAGTCAAGAGTTCTCCTACTGCGTGTGGCAGTACACAAAAAAAAACAAAAACACAAAAAAAACAGATTCGTTTTTATTCGAATTGATAAATGACACTTTTATGGCCCAAATACCCCTAAGACCCCACTCCCTCTCTGTCTCTCTCTTTCTATCTGTGGCTATCCTGTTCGATCTGCTGCTGGGACCCCTTCGGACCCATTCGTGGTCGGTGCCAGTTCGCGGCTTAAATGCTCGCCTCTGATTAATCAGCCGCAATCATCTGATGTTTTAAGCAGCTTAAAGCGGTCCAAAAGTGGCCCTGCACTCGGACTGATTCTGGGTATGGGTTCAGAATCGTATCTCTCTCTCTCTCTCTATCTTTGACAGCGGTTAGAGTGCAAATGAATTTTGATGGGCAATACTTGACGTTCATTTCATGGATTTTGAGTTCATTAAATTGCCATTTAAGATTCTTTATTTCTTTTGTTTGTCTTTGGATTTCACTGCGGATAGAATCGTAAGGGCAGTGAGGGGCAGTGAGGGACAGTGAGGGACAGTGAGTGGCTGAGTGGAGGAGGGTGAGTGGTGGAAGCTAATAAACAACACATAAAACTCGTTAAACATTTCGAATGCAGAAATTTTTATGTAAATTCCAGAAATTGTTTCTTATTTGTAGGGCGCCTCCGCACCGCTACGCAGCTAATAAAGGATCAAGGATTGCCCATTGCCATGGCCTCTCTCTCACTCTTTCATTGTCTGTGCCTTCCTTTGGGTTTGCTTTTCTTTTTTGTTCGTTTTTAATTTAAAATCGAATAAATTTTCATGAAATTCCAGTTAAAAATGTCAAAAGCTGATTGATAGCTGGCAGACAGAAACGAGTGGCGAAGAGTGAGGGAAACGAGAACTGAGAGGAGAATATCTGCGGAGCATTGGATGGTGTGTGGTGTGGAGTGTGGAGTGTGGAGCGTTACCAACCTGAGGCCATGGCATATCCTGTTTCGGTCTGGAGGCTGCTCCTAACTCGTTCCTGCGTTGGGCACCTGTGAAATCGTCTCTCTCTCTCTCTCTTAATTCCTCTGTTATCCCTATCTCTTTTTATATTCCTGCTGCCCCTCCTAGTAGGCAATCTCCTCCACAATATCAAAAATTAATCACTTTTCCCTGTGCATTTTACAGCTACGCACTGGAAGGTATCGGGGGGAATGGAGGAATGTCAGAAGAACGAATGGAAGTGCAGTGGAAAAATGAGTAAAAAATGGAAGTGTGTGCAGTGGGAAGAAGAGTAGTGGGGGGGGGAGTGGAAGATGCAAGACAGCTGCGTGGTGGCTCCACACTTACTTCGGTAGTTTCTTTGGGGCGTTGTGCTGGGCGTGGCGCAATTTGATGTGAAACGAAATTGGATTTCTGCCTCTGTTCTGTTCTGTTCTGCTCGGTTCTCGGTTCTCTCTTTCTTTCTTTACTACTCTCCATCTCTTTTGTTCCCCCGCATAAGCTTTATATTTCTGCTTATTCCCTCCAAGAACAGATCATCTCTCTGCTCTGCTCCGCTGCGCTCCCATCCAATGTGTGGATAATTAGCAAGTTTTCGGGGCCTGCTATTCGGGGGCGTTAAATTGTTTACTTTCCCCTTTGGAGCGAATGACCTAGTGGCCGTCTCGTCTCTCTGGGTCACTCCTCTGGCATGATTAATGTCCCGGCACCTAATGAGCAATTGTGGCCAGCGGACAAGGAGACACAGAGGCGGACAGGGACACAAGCACAGAAGTGGACACAGTCGTGGACACGGACAGCGAACAGCAAACAGCGACAAGGGGAATCGGTAACATCAATAAATTATAAATTAAAGAAATCCATTTTTGCCTTTTTTCCCTCTTTTGGTTGTTGTTGTTGTTGTTGCAGTACTTGGCTGTGTCTGTGCGGAGAGTGGACCAAAAGTCGGCTTAAGAATTCCTTGCGGCAGTCATTAAGCTACAGCATCCAAACAGGGGGCATGCATTGGCCATCAGGGGCAGTAGCAGGGGCAGGGGCAGGGGCAGGAGAAGGGGTTAAGTTAACTTTCTGCCCCAACATGGAGAACGGGGGACGGGGCCAAACAAGAGCTGATGACTTTTGGAATTTTGATTAGGAGCACAAACATGTTCAAAAGGATTTTTGTTAACGCGCTTTGGACTTTGAAAAATGCCAAGGGGTGACAAGGGGCCAGGGGTACGAGTATTGGATTGGCCATTGTATTGATGAGCCTCAACTGCCTGCCCCATCTGTGTTTGTTGTTTTTTGGGCACCAAATATCCAAGCAATTCGATGCCAATTAAGCGAAAAACAGAACCGAACAGAACCCAATCGAATCGAACTGGAGAGAGCAGAGTGAACAAATTGGAGTGGAGCTTCCATCTTCTAACAGTAGTTTGAATGGCGGAGCCTCGTTCCATCATCTCATCGCAATTTAACATATTTCAGTGGAGGTGGAAGAGGAGGTGGAGGTGGAGGTGCAGCGGGTGGACCCAATTTGGATGGACAGTTCTGGCTAAATCATATCTCCACGGATTGGGGCCAGGCCAAAAGCATTTGGTTCAAACTTGATGCATAGAACGGATCTCTGCCGTCACTCCCAATATGTTGCGCATTTTTATGGCATTTTGCAATTAGCGCAGCTGTCATGGGGCCACAGACAGTACCCGGGAACGTCACCTTAACCCAGCTGGCTAGTAGCTGTCCGGCGGCCCGGCTGTCCAGGTCCATTTTCAACACCTCAAATGGATGGCGGCGTGGCCAGTCCCGCCGGCGACGCCTCTGCCAGAAGAGAGCGCTGCCCACTTCTATACCATTTTCAGACAGAACCATTTCCGCTATTTTGCATTTTGCATTTCGCATTTCCCTGTGTCTCGGACAGAGGAGCGCGGAATGGTCATAAAACTTGCAGGCTGCCAGCGCAGGGGGCAACAGAAGTTTACGAGCATTTCCACAGAGGCGCAGGCAGCGGCGCAGCTCCAGAAGTAACCAAAAAGGAACGACGGCAGCGAAACGGGTTCAAGTTTATGGCTGGGCGGATGTCAGACAGCCCCACAGCCACAAGGAGCCAATGAAATTTGCTCATAGGTCTAAGAGTCGTCAAACGTCAATTATCCCAAAAAACGTGTCCCCTAGCTGCAAGTCGGTTGGGCTCTAGCTGTGGCTGTGGCCGTGGCCATGCCCCCCAATTCGTCACGAAAGAACTAATTAAGTTTACGTTAGTCATGGAAATTTATTTCAAACTACTTTTAGAACCCAGAAGCAGCCTCAGGAGATCGAGAGCAGTTGGATACTAGAATTGGATTTTATTTTATTTTATTTGTGTTCCTTTTTTTTTGTTTTCTTTGTGCATGCAGATCGACAGAAAGCAAAGCACAACAGCTTTGCCTATCCGAAATTATGCACACACACACACAGGCACACATACTGTGGGAGGGCAGCGTACATAGGTGAGAAGAGCCGCTCAGTGAAACCGAAAGTCAAGCAGCGCGCGCTTATCTCGAGAGAGCGACTCTTCGTGCATAAGGTGTGACGGGAAGAACAAGATAGCGTGATTATTATCGTAGGCTCTCAAGTTTTGTCGAATATTTCGTTCGTGAGCCGACATGTCCGTGCATGCACACGCAGATTGCTTGCTTTTGATGCTTTTTTGAATGTTTACATGCATTTGCCAGCAGTGACATCACAGGCACAAAATATTTTGTATGATTTGTGGGTGATGTGTGGCTATGGCTGATTATGATTATTGGCTGTAGTTTAAAGACGACTGTAAATTGATCTTAAATGTTTAAAAATGCAGAAATGGCAATTTGTATGCACTGTAAAATGAGTGTTACGATATACATATCATTGTGTATTCTCGTATATTTGCTGTCTGTTTGAAATAGGAGCATTCAGTTAGGAATGAATGGATAAAGCGTCACAGCTGCGATGAGCAATGGAACCACCCAAGAAGTAGCCAATTAGCTCGTATTCCCGTTCCTTCCTTAGCAGAACTCTGTTTAGATTATTTAATCTAATTTCATATTTATGTTGCTATTTTTTATGTGCCATTTCCAGTCTAACTGTATTCGTAATCTTTCTGCTTCAACTTCAAGAACTGTGAGTTTTGCTTCTTTTAACTATTGCAACATTCTTCCATGCCATGAGGCATCAGGCAAAGTGCCTGAGCAAACAGCTTAGCATAGATTAGAAGAAGATCTCTAGCAGCCATTTCCTGAGTTTTCAGCCTTTCCGCTGACTCGTAGCTTCCTTTTCTAGTCGAATGGCTCGATGTCCATGCCCCATGCCCCTGTTCCATGCCCCTCCCAAATGCCTATCCTGTAACAACGACAGCCGTTTTGTGGCCTGTTCCTGTCTAAGTATTCAGCATGCAGTCCGGCGGTAATTGCATTCACTCATACGAGTACGAGTACGAGACCATATGCAGAGCAGTTACCGGTGGCTGGACGTGCGTGTTGGTGGCCACCGCAACAGCCACTGCCACTGCCACAACTGCAACAACTTGCCATATCTGTGGTCTGAATCTAGTCCAGGAGCTAGGCTGCTGCCCGAGTGGACAGCGCTGCCCAGCTGGCCGTCCGGTGTGGCGCGCTAATTTGATTTCCTACTGGCAACACTTGTGGTCACCTTGCCCCACCACCATCGCAGGAGGAGTCCATCGGGTGGGACCGATGTGTGGCCTACGCTGGAGCTGTGTGGCTGTAGATGGAGCTCTGGTTCCATGGCCATTGCCTGACAGCCGTTGCCTGTCGCTGTGCTGCTGCTGCTGCTGCAGTCGCTCCATTTTGCAATTTGCATAATTACCGTTGTTTGACTTTAATGCAGCGCCGCATCCGACGAATGCGACGAGTCTAACGAATCCAGTGAACACTCTTCAGTGTTGGCCCCAGCCCGGACACCCCCGGACCCCTGTCGATGCAGAGATGATGATGTGTTGCAGTGGGGCCGAGTCATAGGTAGAGCAAGGGGCAGGCAGCTTTTTGTTGCTTTTGCACAACTTTTCATTACTTTTAATTGCTGTGGCCAATGAGGAAGCAATTTGTAGGGCCACACTTGCCAGGGGGTTGGGGTTGGGGTGGGGTGGCAACAGCAACAGCAACAGTTGCTACTCCGATAGCTGGCTGCCAGGTGTTCCTGTTCAGCTCTCCCTCTCTTTGGGTTTGGGAAAAATGAAAAATGTATTAAATAACCAAACATGATGCACGAGAGTTTTGTTTTTCCACGTCTCGAGCCAGCTGGGTGTCGTTTTGTGGCCACAAGAAACCGCAGCCAACAGGCAGCTTCCACCAATAGTTGATGCCACAATCGCTGGCTTGAATGCGATATTTGTGTGAGTTGCATTTGCCAGATTACAGATTCCGCTGGGGTCGTGTCGGTTAGGGGTGTTCACCGTAAACTGTACACTGTAAAGTGTAAGCCAATATGGAAGGCTTTGGTTTGGTCTAACGAATATTGTGAAGGGTATTGGCTTGTGGTTGAACATCTGCAATTATCTGGAATTACCAAATAAACAGGCAGAGCCATTGACAACCGTTTACATTACGTATGCCCATGAGAGTAGCCAGAATTACTCGTAATGGCCCCACATTTCAATTAGTTGTGCGAGAGTAGAGAGTTTTATTGGGGGTCAATATTCATAAATGGATTAATTGTCAATAATCGCTATATAAATATTTGTTTGGTCTTTGTTCCATTTAATCTGCCAAGAAAACAGTATCAGACTTCTTGACTGTCCAACAGAAGAGCCCCTGGAAGCCCCCTTGGAGGCAATTAGCATTAATGAAATGACAGAGCACAGTACAGAATTGATTTTGTAAGCGGATTAAGAATCGCAGCCGGAATGGCATTAATTATTTCATACCCAAGCGGCAAATATACATATCTACATAGATGAACACAGCGAAAGTTTATTAAATGATTTCTTTAATTCAGGCCAATACTCATACAACATACCCCCCACCCCCATAATTGAAATTGCAATTCATCTGGATGTATAAAACAATTTGCGCTGAGTCTGAAATTTGCATGCTCTGTCAGGCATTCGAGACCCAGAGACCCAGAGAACCATCCCATTCAGTGCGCTCAATTGTAAGCTCTGGTCAGATGCGGAGACAATATTTATAGGAATCATTCTAAGAATTAATAAATCTCAAATTTCCAGCTACGCCGCCGGACGGACCCGACCGGACCGGACCCTTCTCTCCTTGGCTGGGGCAGCAGCAGAAATATTGAGAAGGGTACGGTACGGAGAGTTTCGCTGATCTGGCGGGTAATTTTTTTTAAAATTTCTTTGGCCGGCTGCTTCGTTGGTTTTTTGTATTTGCTTTTGGCTTTATGTGTGTGTTTGGGTTCATGGCTTTTGGATGCTGCTAAGGCAAGAAGAGGAGCCCCAGTCCAGAGGCCGACATTGAATGCTTAGTCGCTGGCCGCCTAATGTTCATGTTGCGGTTCACGTTCGATTTCATTCTCAATTTATTTAGTCAGAGAGGAAGAGCAAAAATTGGTCCGAACTGCTGGCCGCCTAATCGGATTTGTCACTTTAATGGAGCGATGGAAATAAGTTGCAAGAAATGCGCCGAAATTCGCGCTAATGAAACATATTTCTGCGGCTCAACTTTTGGGGCGTGGAACAGGAGATGGGACAGGCAGTATGGTGGCATGTACAAATTTGAAGCCGCACCGGTAGCTGTCATGTTCTGATTATTTTAATTTGACACTCTGCCGGCAACACCAAACAAGAATGGAACTTCATTAAAAATATTGTCAACGTAGAAAAAGGGAAAAAGCCCAGCCCGCAGAAAGCCATCCACAGCACAGAAACCGAAACACAGAAACTCATCTGACAACAATAACAGCAAAAACAATGTGTGAGGAGCGATAAAAATGCCAAAAAGGAGGCGAAATGAGAGAAGTGAGAAGCCGCTGGCAGCTGGCAGCTCCGGGGTTGACAGTGGGCTGGCTGAAGATCCCACTGCTGATTCCGGTACAGACAGACAGTCAGACCAAACCCGACCAGCCCATCACAACTGGCTGGCTGACAGCCGAAACTTGAATATTTCATGGGATGCCCGCGCGATGAGTGTGAATTTGATTAAAAAATGGCAAATAAATGTGAAAGATATGAAATATCCATCGATGTCGATGATATGTTGGGTGGGGGAAATGAGAAGGGAGGGGGGACAGCCAAATGGAATTTTAAATATGCCAATGGAAAAAGGGTCAATGTGGCCATATTGTCTGCCATTGCCACTGTCTCTGTCCGTCTCGTGTGTTCGTCTCTCGTGTCCATGAACTGGATGTAAAAACTCAATGAAGCGTTAAATTTGGTAATCTACTTTGGGACTGGCCCTTTCCATATACATACATACATATGTACATACATACATACATACATAGCTAGTTAATCTGTCTTCTGTGTTGTAGGCGTCAGTCGATGCCAAAATGAACTTTGCATCCTGATCCCAAAACATGTCCTGTTCCTGCTGTCCATCCAGCCATGTCTATGTCTATGTCCATGTCCATGTCCATGTCTGTGCCCATTGGCCAAAATAATTAGCCAGTTCATTCAGCCGTGAAACGTTCGGAAAGCCTCTGACATTTTGCTGGAGTTTGAAATTGATTTGATTTTCCGGAAAATCAAATTTGTTGTGGCCAGTGTGGATGCTGCCGGTAAAGTGCACAAGGCAACTCTAAAATTTCCCCCTAATGCTTCCTTCTTTCACACAACAAATCTCCCCGCCCCTTCTCTTACCACCTAGTGGACTTCCTCTGACAGAAATCGCCTTAAATTTAAGTTCATAAAATGACTTTTGCCAATCATTGAATTTACCAATTAAGACGAATTTGTTTTTGTTGTTATTGTTGTTTTGTTTGGGTGCCGGTGCCGCCTTCGACAAATCAATCAAAAGGAAACAAATTTCGTTTGGCCCCCAAAGGTCTTTTTTTGGGGTCTTAGGGGTATTATGTTTGATCGGGCGACAGCAACAATGGGGCAGGGGCAGAGGGCAGAGCGGCACGTATTCAATAGATTCGTTTTCATTAATCATCATCAGAAAGGGCCAGAGCAGCGAACCACGCAGGGCAATTGCAGGGCCTAAAAGCAGGTAAGTCGGATATGAATTGTGGTACATGAATAGAATTCTATGCGTGTATGTGTGTGTGTGTGTGTGTGTGATGTGGACTACGTGATTTGCTAAATGTGTACAGGATTAGTCACCCAGAGCTCGTTACACGGCTTCCACCGCAAGTAAACGGAAATAAAACAGTGAGAAAAGCACAGGAAATCTGTGGCTATTTTCATAATGAAAGGGGAACGGGAACTGAAATGGGATTGGGAACGTGTCCAATAGAGTCTAATGAACTCTCTCTGGGCCCATGCTAAACCGAGTTAAAATTTAAATAGTTTGGCCATTAAGCAATATCCTGGGGTGTGACGAATACCCCGCCCCCACCGAAACGCATCCACACAGAGGGACACATGAGCAGCGGTGAGTGCATTTCCGCTTGCATGGGCCAGGGCCCAGGACCCACGAACAGCGGCAGTTCCTGTGTGGCTATGGAAACGCGGGCACGGCTACGGTTACGGTTACCGGCTATGGTTACGGGTCCATGTCCGCTGGGTCTCTGTGGATTTGGCTAATGCACGGCACAGAGCAGAGCTGAATGCCTGGCATCCATCCTGGGAGCCAGACTGACTCGAGTGCAATGTCCTTTCCTGTCCTGGCCTGTCCTGTGTGCGTTGTCCCGGCTTTAACACGATTTATTCAATTAGCTACATCCGATTATTACCTGCACTCCCCCGCCCCTCGCCACTCCCCCCAGGCGCTAATCTATGGGAATTTTCACTCTGGAATGTTTATTTTATTTATGCGCATTTGGTTCAACCATTTCCAGCTGAGCGCATCGACTGTGCAACATTACAAAATCATTTTGCAAACCGCACTCAAAAAGAGACACCGCCCCGCAGCACTCTGTCCAGGGGGATGGGGGGGGGGACCACTTTCCCCAAAATGTTTAGAGTTTTCATTTAGTTGCAAGTGCAGATTAAATTTTCGTGCAAAAATTCTCGTTCTCTCCTGCCTGCTCCTTTGCTCATTAAAAGTTTGTCTGTTCTCCATTTACATAAACAATATTTGTTTTACCGACTTTCGTTCGGTTTTGGTTTTATTCTATGTCTGTGTCTGTGTCTGCGCCTGTTCCTGAGAGAGTTTTCAATGTAATTGCGGTCCTAAATTGCATAAACATTCTAATTTATTTTTGCATGCAAATTTTGGTTCATATTCCACTAACATTCCATTAACAGTCGCTGGCTATGTTAGCTTAGCGATTGCTGTTATGGGCTGGCGGCTAAGTGCAGCATAATTTTGGGTGCTACACTTTGTGTGTCGTGTGGCATATATCATGTAGAATATCTGCTCCATATTGAAATGTATTTAATAGACAATCGATCAAACTGTCGTGTGATCAAATCATTAATTAAATTCATTAAATTTAAATAAATTTGATTGAAATACAAAAAAAAACACATATTTTATGTGCTTTGGTTTACTTTGAGACATAAATCCAGGGATAATGTAATATGACACGTTATGCACAGCTATTAAGGATAAACCATTTTGTATTTTAAAGAGATGTCTGTCCGTGGTCTGCCGTATTTATTTATTACTTTTATCAGTTTGTCATCTCGTTTATTAAAATTCACAGAAATGCGCATAATAAATTGGACCTTTTGTTGATTTATATCCGACAAGCAATTTCATTCGGTGGCCCAGTTGGACAGTTGACAGGATAAACGGCAAAACCGACTGCAGACATATGCCACGTGTAGCAAATGCCGCAGTTTGCCACCACACCACGCCCTTCCCTCGACCATTGTGACATGACTGTAATCGCAGTAATGCGCCAGATAACAGTCAAAATATCGAGAAGATGGCCGCAAAGTCTCCGCCAGTGACAAATCCCGAAAAGAGAATGCGAGAATAAAGTTGGCAATAAAGTTTATCCGGGCACGATGACAGGCAATGGCAAGGAAAAGTTTTCCCTCTTCTAAGGGTTCGAACTGGGATTACGAACAGACCGACCGCCAGCCCACCCCCGCCCACAATTAGCGAAAGCAGCTTACTCAATAATTTAATAGAATTGATTATTATTTAAGTGCGGACAAGCCAATTTCGGGTGCGAGGCGACAGTCGAGTCGTGGGACGTGGGACCCACTCGAAAGGGTCGCAAGATAAATGCCTGACTGGCCATCCAGCGATCTCTCTGCTCATCTTTCCATCTGCTTGTGGCGGGCTTCATGGTACAATGGCCACGAGAAATCAATTTAAAAAACGTTAAGGAGCAGGAAGCAGCAGTCAGTAGTCTGCAGTTTCCCTTCCCCGTTCCCCGTTCCCCGACCCCCGCTCGGAACAATGCTACGTCCGGGCATAAATATTTATATCGAAAGTCCGCCCGGACTGGGACTGTTCTGCCACCCTTCATCCATTGGACTGCCTGTCTGCCAAAGAATTCAATAAAAACATGTGCAATAAATAAGCGCGAAGCATGGGCAGAGAGGGGGGTAGATGGGATGGAGAGCAGCCACAAAGAGGCCGCCAATAAACTGTAAATATCCGATACGTAGGCGTACACGCAATGTCCACAAGGCAGTACTCGTACGGATCCACAAAGGAATCTTTTGCAGTCTGCAGTTGCAGTCTGCATCTCAGTTTTCAATTCCCATTTGCCATTTGCATGCTGCAACACTTCTCTCCACTTCTCCACTTCGGTTAGGCCGCCTCTCCGACACGCCCACCTATCAGAAATGAGTTCACACAATTAAGTGATGCATTTATCACACACAAAAAGTAATTCCGAAGGGCCACGCCCACTCCGGGTCCGGATCCGGAGTTGCCATGGCAAGCCAAGCCTCCTTGAAATTCATGAGGCGTCGCCTGCAACTGTAAATTGCATTTATACGCAAGTCAAACAGCACTCAAACAGAGGCGAAGAGGAGAGGAGAGGTATGGGCGACACATCCTGTGCTCTGTTATTTTTCAACGTGCAACATTCGTCCCGTCCGTCCGACCGTCCGTCCATTCGCCCAGGTCCAGCTGCTGTGGCTAACGAGGCGGGCGACCAAAAACCGAAGGAGGAGCACAAGCAGGAGCAGGAGCAGCTGCTCTCCTCTTGTCTGCTCTGGTCTGGTCAGCAGTTGAAAAATGCATTTGGCGTGGCCACACAGAAAAACAGAGGCAGGATGTACATGTGTACATGTGCAGGGCCCAGCCCTAGCCCCAGCTCCAGCCTCAGCTTGGGGCCCGTCGCCGGATGCTGCAACATTTGTTTTGTCTTGGGCAAATGGCCAAGAGCCCAAGAAACGGTCAACAAACATGGCTGGGATGCGAATGAGAATGAGCTGAGCAGGCAGCCCTATCATTTATTTCCAGGAGCGGCAAAGTCAACAGCAAAACTCTGTGGCATAATTAGCAAAAGGACTTTACGTTTTTCCTCGTGTTTCCCTTCCGCAAAACACACACATGTGTCCGTGGCATCAGCCAACACGAGCAGAGCAAGGCAGACATAGAAAAATAATATTTCAAGCCATCCCCCTAAAAAATATGTACCAGAGAATGGCCGTTTCCAATTCTCGAAGGAAGTTTCCCTAATGGTTGATAAACATATTTTCTTTCTCTTTATCTGAATCAGAGCTTTCGGATCAAAGCAACGAAAAGCACCGCTTCGTACCCTTTTCTAAATCAGTTTTTCCTTTCATCTTTTTACGGGCATATTCACGCGCATTTATTTGCTTGGTTGGCCCACAAAATCGGAGACATCTGCAACTGGTATGACGGCGTGGCAAAGTCGATTATATTCGTCTCGTGTGACAGCAAACAAGACTCAAATTACAGAATAGTGAACTGCCATATGAGGGTAGTGGAAGGGGAAGGGGGAGGGGGAGGGAAGGGAAGGAGATCCTGAATGAATGAATGAATGAATAAAATGAATGGCTTATCTCTTGTTGACATTCGTCTGTGACAACATTGACCAGTTGACGACACAGAGACATATACGGGGACACATAAGACACACAGATACACAACACACACTCATACATATATATATATATATGTACGAGCATATCCCCTTTTGCCTTGCTGGATTCGTTATCGCCATCGTTGCCATAGGAGAAAGGAAACTTCTTAGAGAGCTGACTCAGCAGCCACTTGGCAAGGCAAGGCAAGGCAAGGCAGGGGTGGGGAGAGGACAGAGGGGCTTTTCTTTGCCCCATAATTTGTGTGCTTCTGCGTGTGTATGTGTGTGTGTATGTATTCGTGTTTATTGTGCAATAAGCTGCTCTCACTTCCCTTTCCTTACTCCATTTTGTGTGTGTGTGCGTAAATCCGCTTTTAATGAAAAGAAAACCCATCTGAGTTTTATGTGTTGGCTGCTTCGTTGGCTCCTTAGACGCCTCCACACGCACACATATACACAAAGTCGTTATAGAAGAGTTCCTGTCAAAAGAAACCGAGAGAGAGAGAGAGGAAGAGTGGAAGGGATGGACTTTGTGGCACAACAAAAGGGCAACAGTTAATGCCGGGGCCAACTAAATAAATCTTGTTTTATTTTTACCGTGGCACGTGAAGATGCAAACATCTGGGCCGCCGCACCGTGCTCATGACCCACTCGTTGGAAATCCTTTTGGAAATCACTAAATAATCGAATTGTTGGACTTTGTACGCGAGAACCATCGTCGTAAACAAGTCAATTTGTGCTGCTTTTATTTGGGATATCCCAGCCAAAGGGGGGGAAATCGGGGGATTATTCTACGTACTTATCTTTAGATCTGGCTCTTGGGCGAACGACTACACAAAGGAATAGCCATTCATCTGGTATTTAATGGTAGATTGAGTGTGTCTCAATAAAGTCAAAACTTTTGAATTAAATGTATTGTAAATTATATCCACTCAAGCAAATAAAATAAGAAATGTAATCAATCGGATATATGTACGAGTATGTGTAGCAATATTTCGAGTGATCTTTTGCATTGTAGCTTTTCTTTATTATTGAATATAAAAGTAAAATACCCGCAATAAATATCCATAATATTGCTTACTCCTCTCCTCTCAACTTCAATTTATTGTTGAACCTGCTGCTGCTCGATAAATCAGCTGAGTTGAGCTGACCTCTTGCCTCCTTGCGGAAAACTGAAATAGATTCTAAGCAATTTTCACTTTTCATTTTGGCAACTTTCGCTGTGATTTATGCAGTCTTCCAGCCCGCGAGCCGGGCTCCTCCTTGTCTGACCCATTTTGCCTGTGACCCAGAAAGAGGGTCCCGGGGGCCCCCTTGGGTTTCACCCAGCTCCGCTGCTCCTTCATTGCGTGGGTTGTCTTGCCCAGAAATCTGCGGCCAATTCAATTGAGCATCTTGCTTATACTCCTCCGCTTCTTCCCTATCCAAGCTTTTGGCTCCCCCTTGTTGCTGGCATTATCAGCTGCAGTGCAGGTCCTGATTTATGGCCAGCAACTGCGGCTGCGATGGCAGCCATTCAAATGAGTTTTGACGTGATTGTAATAAATTGTCGGTCAACCAGGCCGAGCACGAGCCCTGCCCGCCATGTCCTGGCTCCAGCTCCAGCTCCGCTTTCGAGTTTTCAAATTTATATTTTTCATAACTTTGCATGAAAAGCAGCTCGGGCTGGGCTGGGCTCGGCTGGACTGGGCTGGGGGCCAAAGCCGCAGCTGGAAAATGCAAATAAACTGAAAAAGGCGAAAAGGAATTTATGTGCAAATCTAATAGCAATGAAATGCGTGAACTGTGGGCAGAAGAGAGTGAGCAAGTGGAGATACAAGAGTGGGGAACATTTTGTATGTAAATTAAAGATTAGCTGAAGCTCTGAACAGGCGAGGTTAAGGCACATCCATCACCTAATTTCAGCAACTTAAAGTTCCATACCGCCAAACCCCCGTTTAAATATCTTTTAATTTGTCCTGTGGCTGATCTTTTCCGCATTAAGCATACGCCACGTGTGTGCATTAATTAAAAAATCTTTTGACCCTTACACTGCTGCTCATTCCGCCTGCAGGACTCCTTTAGGCCATCTGCTGCGGCCTTCCTCCCTGCAGGCCTCCTCCCTGTAGGCCTAAGCAAACAGGTTGATTAGCCCAGTGGGACGAACAAAAAGTGGAGACCACAGCAGAATCCGAATTGTTTGCCCATCCAGCCACAAATGTGACTCAAAACCCAAAGGCAGGAAACAAACAGAAAGACAAAGCGAGAGAGAGAGGTAGCGAGCGAGATAGACAATATCCAGTTGTTGAGGAAATTTGAATTTGCATAAAAAGGTTAGCACAGCACAGCATAGAGGGTATCCCCACCCCCCACTTGGGTCGTTAAGTGCGTTTACAAATGACAACCCACCCAGTTGACAGTTGACTCTGTGGCAGAACCCGAGAACTCTGTCGGACTGGTAGCGATCCATTTGCGAGGTCACTGCAGGATGCTCCTGCTGCTGTTGGTGCTGCTGCTCCGTTTGCTGACTCAGCTGAAACGGAATTTCACTTAAATACTTGGCACAGTCTCCCCAGTCAGTATCTGCTCCTCCCTTCCATTCCTTGCATTCCCCTTACTGCCATTCCTTGCTGGCTGTTATTCAAAAGTTAAATCACAAAGTTTCGCTGGCCAAAAACAATTCGCGCGCATTTAACCTGAACGAAACAAAAAGTTGTTCATGCCACAAGAAGTGCACGAGACAGAGAAAGGGAATGGGTAAAATCTGCTTCAAAATATTTTGCAACATTTCTATTCCACAAAAGTTTTCCTTTTTTTTCAACAACACAACTTCCCCCCTCACAGCTTGTGGTCACAGCTTCAGCACCGCCTCTGACTCTGTTTTCGACTCCGACTCCGAGTAGTCTCCGTAGTCTGCCCCTGGCGTTCGTTGCCTTGTTAAATGCGCTTAACCGACTGGAGGAGCATGGAGAATGGCCCATGGAGCTACTCGGGAGTTAGATAGTGATGGCCACCACCCCTAGGAGTCGGCTCTAATTAGGGGAAGGGCAACTGAAATGTGTTGAATGTCGAGCCAAGACAATCCTTGAGCTCATTGCCGCTCATAAAAGTCAACGGACCATGTCACAAGCAATTTATGTGTGGCTCCTGCACATGACTACAAGGAGGAGCAGGAGCAGCAGCAGGAGCACCAGGGCAGATAGAGCAGCAGCTCAAATGGCATAAATAAGTGGGATGATGGATGGGGTGGAAGCAGGGCACCCAGTCGAGTGGAGTCACCAGGCCCAGGCAGAGTTGCCAATGTTTGTCACTTTGACAGTTGCAAATCCAGCACAAAACAATAGCTGACATCCAGGAGCAACATGGGACGTAGGCGAAGCAGTGGGGGGCTGTGGACGTTGCCGCAACAATTAAATTGTAATTCAATGAATTGTCAGTGGGAGGGGAAAACCAACCCACAATTGCCATGACATCTGTGTCCCAGGAGTGTCCTGGAGGCTGAATGTTAATCAGTTTGATGAGAGAATTTAATTGACACCTGCTTTGCTCCAGTACGCAGAATGGGGCAGGCCAGGCTCCAGGCCAAGGCGGGACGGAGCACACAGTATCCCATTCCGTGTCATGATGAGCATAATAATCATGGATGTAGAATGATCAGCAAGGACATGGAGGCAGCTTCATTCATTGGCCGGTGAGTGTATGGGGGGGGGGGGGGGAATGTTTCCCCAAACAGAAATTAAATTTGCATTAGTTTTTATAATGCCAAGGAGACCCAATTTTCAGACACATACCCCCAAACACAGACACAGAGATACTAAACGGCTTACACGTGACGCACACACACACACACACACACACACACACACACATACACACACGTTCATTCAGAGAGCTGCTGCTGTTGCTCTCTCTCTCGTTTCAGAGGCAATGCAAAAGCCTCCTCAAGGTCACGGCTGTCAGTCTGTATTGCCTTAATTTTGTATCTGTGTGTTTATGTGGGGCTCTGCTCTGTGCGTCTGTGCGTATCGGCAGAACAACACAGATGTTTGGTGTGCCTCCGCTCGGTGTGCCCCTACCCCTCCTTTTATGGCGTGCGACCAACGCCTAAAAAATTCCACTCGAATCCCATTCCCAAAACATTTTCGTGTACTTAAAATCGAAATCGTTGTTTTCGCTCTGCTTTTGGCGCCCAAGCATCGAGCAGAAGGAGGCTGGCAAATATTTATTTTGGTTTATCAATCATACGCACTGTGAGTGCTGCCAGCAGCAGCCAAAATACTGGGAACAGCTGCAGGACAGAACAACATGGCCCCATGACCCACTGCGCAGTCTCCTGAACTTCTGCTCGTAAGCACGTGGTCGACCCACTCGAATAACAGAGCACTGTTTGTGGCTCTGTTAGGTGGTTCTGTTAGTGGCTCTGACTAGCCTCTGTTTTGGCGCTGCTCTGTGGGTGGCGGGGGCCAAGGCCGGAAAAAAAAAGTTCAATGATGACAAGGAAATGCTTTTCGGAAACTTCGAACCCAGAGTTTGCTCTGCTGCTTAGCTCAATTTCAATGCAGTTTGCCGTTTCTAGTTTGTCCACCCTCTGCCGGAGTCCAGCAGTCCATTTTGGGCCTGGCCATTGTCCAGAGGCCAACTTTGGGGCCAATGCTCCAGCTCCATGTACATATGCAAACCCCACACCGAAAGCCCCATATTGAGTTACACGAGACTCGATAAAAGTTCAAAATTCTTGCCCTGCTGCTTGGACAGACTTAAAAAAAAAATGAAAAAAGAAACGAAAAATGTCTGCAAGTTGTAAAGTTTCTATTGCTTTGCTTTGATGGCGTTTGCCTGGCCATAAAATCCGTTTGCTAAGCTCACACGCACACACACACACACACACACAAACACACACTGAAATGAGATGATATATCGCTGGGCACTGGCTGGGTTGATGGCCCCCAGACGCAGCTAAGCGCACGCCAATTATCTGTTTGCCAGCTATTTGTGTCTCGTCTCGCCATGGATTGGTTTTGGGTTTGCTTTGATTTTGGTAAGGTTGGCAGGCGGCGCGTGGCCTTGACCCGATGCCACCTTTGAACTGCAAACTGGGCGTTGTCTTGGCCACCGCAAATATTCGATGTCTGTGCGCTCTTCTGCTTGCTGCTGACTCTGCCTATATACTGTTAGCATTTCGCTTTGGAAATATTGCGACATTACGTGAGAATATAAATCTAAAATATAATCTAATCAGAGTGCAAGGGAAATTCTGTAGGACTGTAGGATATTCTTGCTAATAAGGCAAAGCCATTGGAAACGCAGCGTCCATGAATCATGCCCATCTTCAGGTGGTTTTGTGGGCTATGATAAGCCACACTAACGAGTACTATCTCTGATCTCTGCTATTTGCTATACGAGTAGCATGACCCACTTGTGTGTGACATACAACTTTTAAGCCTTGTTAAAAAGGAAAACTATCTCTAAAACTTCTGCCACAACTTGCCAGCTAGTCGTAGCGGGGCGGCATTTCAAGTTTCCAGCTCGATGGGGCTGCCACAAGGTAAACACAACTCGAAATTGCCTCCACGCGACTTCAAATTAAAAGTTTAAATAAGCGACGCCTGCAAAAAGGCAACCCAACCCGTGGCCCTGGCACTCGCACTCGCAAAAGGATGGGTGGAGCAGCGTTTAATGAAAAGCAATTAATCGCTTTATGTTAAGCACACACACAGAGGGGGAAAAGGAGTGAAAGAGGGAGGCAGACAGAGAGAGAGAGCGAGAGAGAGCGAGTGAGCGTTAGGCAGTCCTTTGTGCAAACAGATAAAAGCGCAAAACTGTTGACATTGTCAAGAGCTGAAACAATAACAAAAACTGCGTGTTGTTGGCGCCTCTGCCCCTATGCCACTGCCACACTGCGATATTGCTGACTCATCAAACAGTGCGACGTTTGCACGCCTGCGACATTCAAGTTTTTCATTCAACTGCGACGGTAAGCATACCAATTTAATATGCACAATTAAATATAATTCATATAAATTAAACGCTTTTCATAATCAGATTAGCGGAATGTGGCGAAAAGCATTCGAGATAAATCTCTATTTTAATTCTATCTCTATTCCCGTTCTGTGTGTCTCTCTCTGTTTCTATCTCTGCGTGTCTATGACATTTACGCAAAAAGTTGATGAATGCCAAGAGGCAAAAAAACACAAAAAGGTTGGCATCAAGTCCAAGTCAAAGGCAAAAAGTCACAAGGACCAAGTTTCGCAAGGCCATAAATAATACATATAACAAGCCAAACGAACAGGCACCAGCAGCAGCAGCAGCAGCAGTAATAGCACCAGCTATGGGGGGGGGGATGCCCCACCACAAACAACATTGCAGACAGCGCGTAATTTTAATTATTATGAACTCCGAAATGCGCCAAATTAGAGATTCATTGGAGCTGAGAACGGGGCAATTACGAGGGGGCAGGGCAGAGAGAGACAAGCAGAAGCAGAAGCAAAGCAGACAATGACAAAAGTTTCCACTTCGCAATGAACTTTTGCAACACACACAAACACACACACTTAGTTCATTTGCGTGTGTCACATGTGTGGCGCGGCTTAGAAATCCAACTCGTCCCCCTTCCCCTCCCTGGATGTAGTAACACTCAGGCAATTGAAATTTCAGCTGCTGCCTGCAAAGGCGCTCAAAAGTAGGCAATGCTAATTGCAAGTCGCGCGTGATGGTATCAGTGAGTGTGTGTGTGTCTCTGTTGTGCTTGGTTCGGGGCTTCCTGCTTTTGTGTATTCAATATCAAATTCATGTAAATTTAATTACGC
Organism: Drosophila subsilvestris; assembly: GCA_035043285.1. Classification (NCBI taxonomy): domain Eukaryota; kingdom Metazoa; phylum Arthropoda; class Insecta; order Diptera; family Drosophilidae; genus Drosophila; species Drosophila subsilvestris. Next base: position 2,875,690 of record JAWNNB010001724.1, on the reverse strand, counting down.
ATGCCTGCGTCTTGTTTAGACATGCTCCCGGGGCGGGGTGGGTGTACGTACTACGTACATATATTCTGTGGGGCGTAGCAATGTTGTAGCTGATGTTTACGCATATTTGATTTCACTCACAGATACATTGCACAGAGGCAGTCGGCACGCCCCCCCCCCCCCCACCACCAAAAGCGGTCGCCTAATTAAATTGCTTATTTCTCTGCAAAACTGCACACATACTCGTACACATGTACTTACGCCCCACCAGACGTAGGACTTCTCGTAGGATCATTCCAAGGATAAAGGTAAGCTGCACAGCCATAACAAATTGCATGTTGCGTTTCAACAGCATTTCGTATTTCGGGCCACTAGCAGCAACTTCAAGTGCAACTTTTTGGCTCGAATTTAAGCTAGAAATATGCCAGGATACAGGGCATGGAAGAGTGCGAAGGCCTTTAACTTTTAATGCATCGCAAATTGCTCGCAATTAACGACACAGCACAGGCACACGGCAATTTTTGTGCTCTGCTCTGCTTGCATTTTGTTCGAAAATCGAAAAAGTAATTTGCAAAGTTTTCCAACCCTCCCCCCCAACTGCTGCTCCTGCTTGACTTTCTTTTGGCTTCTTCCAAAAATAAAGCCAAACGCAAAGTTTATGCAAAGTTTCGCCCAACAAAGTGTTGCCAGCTAAACAAACTGCAGAGAAGCCGAGTCCTTCCCGCTTGAACTACACTACTCGTCCTCGTACTACCAATGGAGGAATTTCTTTTTCCCTTTTTTTTTTTGGTTCGCTGTATATGAAAGCTTTGTTTATTGTCAGCAGCAGCAGCAGCAGCACCAGCAGCAGCAGTCGTGGAAAAGTAGTTGGAACTACACTCCCACGAAACTTTCAGAGGGCTTGCAAAGAAATAACAAAATGAAATGGAATTGGGGAATATGGATTCGTGGCGGCAGAGCATCGTACGAGTATATGTGGGATGCCGAAGCAGAGTTGTCTGCGATCCTTTAAAGTGCTGGGCATAAATTGCTGAAGACGTTTTAATTTTTAGCTTTCTTCGGCTGCAGTCCCCGTGCAGGCTACTACCTCTAGCCCATTGCTCTATGATATTTATTTCTGTTGGCTCTGTGTGTTGGCCGCGAAACTTTACGCATAAACAAAAGTTGGCTCTGGCTCTGGTGCTGGCAGGCAACAACCCTTCAGTTGCTTTTAGCATCAAAATGAAGCGATGAAAGCCAAAACTCGTTATCGTTTAATTCAGCCCAAAGCGAGGGAGAGATTGAGCGAGGAGGAAAAGGAGTCGAGTCCCGTCGAGTCGAAGTATTGGCAGCTGCCTGACGATGGGTTTTCTTTGCTTTCAGTGAGTCCTTCTTCTTTTTGTTGTCTTAGCGATGCAACTGGCAGGAGCATACACACACAGAGAGACAGAGAGAGGCAGGCAGAGAGAGAGAGAGAGACATAGAGGGAAGAAAAACGATAGCTGATACTGAGGACACGGATAGCAACTGCTTTTTGACGTCTGACAGGCTGCTCTCCACTCTCCCGTCAGTATCCTGTGCAGCTCAGCAGCTCCTTCAGTTTTCAGTTTTTGTTTTGCCCCCTCCCTCCCCACCACATTGTCGATGCGCTTTTGTTGCAACATTCGGGCGAATATTTGCATAATGGAGCTTGATTGATGTTTGCCCGGATAGGGGCGGGCATCGGGGCGCTTGGGTATTGGTAATGAAAAGCGGGCAGAATGTTGGCCAAGATGGGGAGCTAAATCCACGACCCACATCCACATCCACAGCCAGAAGACGACAACAATGACAGCAATTCACAAACTTGTAAACACATCACAAGGCGCCTCCATATTTGCTTAGCTCAGCAGAGCACAGCTCAGGGTACGAGTGCCAGCAGCAGTACCAGTACAGTGCGGCACATACCGGTAAGGCACATCAACATCAAATGGCAGCCGTAAGTAGCACAAGGCAACACATTGGCAACAACCACAACAACCAGGTCTGCTGCTGTTGCCACCGCCGTTGAGTGCAAATAGTTTTTGGTTTTTGTTTGCAGCAGCAGTAGCAGCAGTAGCAGTGGCTGCCTTCGTCACATCCTCCCCGACTGCTTTGTTGCGGATACCTACTCGCTCCCATCCATTCCCAGTCCCATCTAAACAAGCAGCTGGCACACGGCCAGAGCAGGAGCAGAGGCAGGAGCAGTCCTGGGGAAAACCAGGAGGCCCTGAAGGTGGAAGAAGCAGCAACCAGCAGCCACCAGCAGCAGTTGCAAGTTGGCAGTCGCTTGCCATTTTGTTTACTTTACCTACATTCGCAAACAACATTTCTTTTGTGTGCCCCATTCGCACTCGCTTGCTCAAATAAACAAGAGGAATCCAATAGATTGCACAACAAATATCGAACAGGCCATTGAAATTATGTTAGCGTGAATGGGCTGCCGCCCCTCCTGGGAAGTAGATCTTTTAATGGCCGCCTACCTACCTACGACTGGTAGGCAAATTCTAATTGCAAGTCGCCTATAAGTAGCTGCACCCCACTAGATGAATCCTTTGCCTGCTGTCAGTAAAAGTTCTTTCTTGGACAGCTGCTTAAAATCAGACAGGTGCTGCATGAGCTAAAAAATTAACCACAAAATGAGTTTCATGTTTTTATAGCACCCTTTCCCTTACTTTTAAGCGTGTTGCATTTAAATTTACCTCTGCCACATTATTTGAATTTTTCCCTGCACTTTCCAGCTGCTTTTGAAAGTATATCCTGTGTGTGTGTGTTTGTTCCTGGCTCCGTTTGCCGTTCCCTGCAGATACCCGAGGCGGCAGCAGCAGCCTCATTGACTTTGAGTCACTTCCTATCCGTGCCACCTGCCACCTACCACCACATATGTACATACCTATACATATCTCTCGCCTCCTACTGTGGCTTATTAAATGCACCCGAGCGAGACATCAAAAGCTTTTCCGGCCGCAGCCAAAATGAGTGCTGTGGGAGGTACTGGGGGGGTGGTGGGGGGGGGGGGGGAGTTACGGGGAAGTCCTACTGATGTTTATTAAATAGTTCCACGACGTCGTGTGTTGCCTCCGATATCCCCTCTGCAGGAGGCTGTGGAATGCACTTTCCAGCAATTCATGCAATATTTCAATTCTGCATTCACCATTTTGTCGACAGCAAGTGTTTTGCCTTTGCCGGGGCTATTCCTCTCTCGGTTCGGTCTCCCTCTGGCTACTGCAGCAACACGACAAGGAGGAGGAGTTGGGTAGTGTGTCATGGTTGGTTGTGGCAAGAGCCCAGAAGGCAGGACCAGCAGGACCAGCAGGCAGGCAGCATGATGGAGTCTGGCATTGCCATGGCAACCTTTGAACCGAAATTAAAACCAAACAAATGTCACGCAGGCAGAGCCAATGTCCCTCCCCCACCATCCATCCACCTTTCATCGCTTCTCTTCCGCTTGTGCTGCGATTCTCGTTTTTTCTGTCTGTGTGTTGCAGACTTAATGCAGAAATTGCAAATTTCGAGTTACGGAAAATTTGCATCGAGCGCGCATAACGCAGCCAATACGACGACTATGAAGCCAGTTAACTTCGTGAGGGAGGGCAGGGCCTTGCTTCCATTATATTGTTATGCCTGACATTGGCCTCTGGCATTGGCTTGCAGTTGCCTCTGCTGCTGCTTCGAGTATTGTGACTGTTGTTATGGCTGTTTTGGCACCAGCCACGTCTTGGCATAAATTATGACTAAAGGAGAAAGGAGAGCCAAGAAATGAAATGGAATGACAAAAGGAAAAGCAACTGCCTGAATGGCGACGGTCCACCCCTTCCCTTCCCACACTAAAAATTATACAGCAATAAAAAATAGTAAACAAAAGAAATGCAATGCCTATTTTAGGGGGGTTACATCGACACCTTTAAATGGGATTTCATCAAAACGACCTCCAAATATGATAAGTGACTTAGCTAACAATTTTGTGAGTTTTAAGTTGAATTTTTGGCCAATGCATTACACAATTAAGAGCCTACTACATTATGTAGCACCATTTTGATTTGTTGGCATAAACATTCAGCGCAATTTACAGCCTAAAATAAAAGTTCTTAACGGGGTATGCTGCTTCGCTTTTACCGAGAACAACTCTTTAATGGAAATTAATCATTTTTCAGTGTGTGTCTCAACTGATTCAAGCATCATCAAATATCCATCAAATATTATAGCTCAAGGTCTTCTGCTAAGATATTAATATATATACTCGTATTTACAGGACATCCATCAGTCGTTTCCTGCCCCGCCACTTCGGTCCCTCCGCTAATGTTTGCTGTTTGTCTTGTGCATAATTTTTGTGTGCCTGGCGGCGGGCGCTCTTTAGTCGGCGGAAACACATTAACTCAACTCACTTTCGCATAATGAAATTTTCACAACAACGAGGCGCACAATTTATGAGGGCCGCTGCCTGCCACGTGAAACATGCCACACAATGGCCACCAATCATTTTTCATTTCGGGGCAAACATTGAAATTGTTTGCTTGGCGGCTGTTAATTATTGTGCAGCCTATTAACTAAACAGAGCCCCAGGGAGCCAAGAGCCAAGAGCCAGAACGCTGGCTAATAGCTGTGGGAGAGAATGCCAAGAAAGAGCGGTGGGGTGGGGTGGGACTTGTGCGGAACGGGGGTGAAGGAGGACAGTTGCATGTGACACATTTGGCGCAACAATTTCTGCCACAAATTGCTGCAGTTGCTGCGCAGCATTTCTAGGCCCCCATCTGGCGCCATTTACAAGTCGCCATTAATCAATTTCCCTGGCGCCTGTCATCAACAGCAGCAGAATCAACATCAGCCAGGCCAGGCCAAGCGAAACCGAAAGCTACATAGCTGAGGCAGCCTCAGGGCCAAGGCATTCCTTTCCATTCCATTCCCTCAATTCTCTATTCCAATTCCATACCATTTTATGTTGCTCAGTGCAATTCTCTCTATGTTCCTATTGGTTGCCCTGTGTGTGAATTATAACAACTCTTACTGCGGGGCAGGGGGGATGGAAGGGGTGCTGCTGGAAGTGTGGTGCATTTTTGGTCTAGCGCCAGTTAAAACTTAATTAAAACCATTGCAAAACAAATGCCAAAAAAAAAGGAAAGAAGGCAAGCCGGAAAACAGCTCCGGAATAAAGTTTATGGCTCGGAACTTGGCGCTGGTCCGACTAAATCTTTGCCGTTGAACTTGCAACTTGTCCTTGTTGTTGTTGGCCTCCCTTCGGGCCACAATTGTTGTGTGTGGGGCAAAATGCAAAAATTCCAAAACAGTGCAAAAAGTTATAGGAGAGAGAGAGAGTGGAGAGAGGAGCGAGGAGCAGAAACAGGAGATGAAAATATGAGGCAAAACATGGCAAACATTTTCATTTACACACATGGATGCAATTAAGGCGAGAATGGGTTTGGCATTATTCAACCCGCTTCCTGTCCAGCTCTGCAGACCAGTCCAGACCAGTCCAGCCAACCCAACCCAACCCATCCCTCACTGCTCTGCGCTGACCCTCCTCTTTCAACGTGTCGTTAGTTCTTTTGTGCATTTGAAATTTAATTAACACGCACACAAAAAGCCACCCAATACACACACAAACACACACACACACAGGCAGCGCGAATAGGAGAGGAGAAAGGGGGAGCAAACGATGGAGAGTGAAAGATAGCAAACAACAAGTGACAGCAGAACAAAAAAAAAAAAAAATGCCAGCAACAAAAACTAATAAAAACTCATTTCAAACAGTTTTTGATGAGCCAGCGGTCCATGGATACCCCAGAGGAGACGGAGCAGCACAAATGGGAGCCACTAAGGAGGTGGACAGCACAGGACAGGACACTCTTTGCCTCAGCTATGCTGCTGCTGCTGCTTCAGCTTCTGTTAATTCAGAATTGCCTCGCCTGTTGCCATTGTCCGATGAAGACGACGACGACGACGACGACGCCAACGTCCATGTTGGCGGAAATGAAAGAAAATGGCGAGCCAAGCAGCTTCCGCTTCCAGTTTACTTCGCTGCTGGCGGCTTAATGAATGTCAACTTTGCTGTAGGGCGCGTAGGGAGGAGCGCGTAGCTATATTCCAAGATACACACACAGATAGAATGATAGAAAGAAACTTTTGTCTCCATTTTAAATGGATGTCCGGGAACAAGTTGAGAATTAATCAGTTACAACTTAATGGCAAAGTTTTACGATCAATTATGAAAGTACCATGTAAAACCCAAGACCCAACCATTTGGACACATTTGCATTCCACAGTGGCCTCAGGTGGCCGCATACTCCTTGGGATTCAATCTGCTGCGGCGTTAAATTAAAATATGAAAATTACTTTAAATGGCCAAAGTTCGCTTTAACAGCCAGGCCAGAGCGGAGCAGAGCACAGCACAGCTTAATGGTCGTAAATGCTAGCTTAGAGCTGTGGGGAATAAAAGATGCCATACGCATGTGGGGACGTAGCATTTGTGGCCAGAAGGAAAGTGCCTGCCGAGCCACAAAGGCCATAAAAAGTCAAAGAGTTCTTCGGCTGGAACTGCCGCCCCAAATGGAAGCTCTGCAGCTTTGAAAGCGACAGGCAGGATAGTATTTTCTCTGGGTGTTAAATAGCAGCTGGCTTTTCATATAGAAACTGTTGGAAAGGGTAACATACATATATACAATATACATCCTCATTTAACGCCTATTAAGTAGCCCGTATAACTACTTAGCCATCGACCATCTGATTGTGCCTTTATTAGTTTAAATTGAATAGTAGAAGTAATCCATTTATCATCTCTTAAGTACGCCCATTAGTGGGCCACCATAACCCACTAGTCATCCTTGGCTTTCGCACGTCAATTTCATCAGCGAACTCGTTAAATACCCGTACAAATCCCTGCAAATTCCAGCCATAGATGTCGATGATGCCCGGCAGAGTCGTGCCCAAATGAAGTGTGAAATGTGAGCACTGGCACTCGTTCGGTTCGCAATGGATTGGTGTATAAATTGGTTAGGAGTTGGATTGGGTTGGTCAGTCAGTCAGGCAGTCAGTGCGAGTATCCACACGTACAGAAAAACACGCGATACACTCGTACATTCTCCTCCACCGGTACACACAAGCTGCAGCTGTTAAAAATTAAATCGCTTTTCATTATTTATACGCTGTGATTTTCAACAAACTTCAGCCAAGTCAGCGCAATGCCAAAGCCAGTCCAGCAGGGACTGTAGGTAGGTAGAGAGAGAGAGAGAGGAGTAGAGAGTCCTGGTCAAAGTTTCCCTGGCCCAGCACATCCGCAGGACATGCCACACACACACACACATACACAAGGACAGAGCGGAGTGGGGACTACGAACTGCGGTAGGGAGTCATGTCTGTTCGTAGAGCCAAATATTTGCTGCGCTGAACGATTTCCATTGGACTTTTATGAACATTTTGACGATTTCGATTTTCGAAAGTCAATATTTACACATCTACCCCCCGCCCGCTGCTCGTTGCCCCCTGCTCGGCCCAGCTTCCCACTATCACTGACTGTAGTTTATTGGATGTGCAGTTAACCGAAATAAATCGTATATCGGATTTTGCATGGCCCTACCCCAACCCGCTCTCTCTCCAGTGGCAGCAGTCAGTCATTTGGACTTGCCCCATCGGGGACGTTGGATAAACCGCTTAGAGAAAATTACTCATACGCCGAGTGGAGCCATGACTGGACACTGGAAATTGTTATTTATCCATACATACATACATACGTACAATAGGGGAGTATGCAACGCTGTTTTTTTTTTAGCTCCCAGGCGCTGCAACAATTCCCTCTTATTGGCAGCCACACAGCCACTCGCCACTGAACTAGTTGACCCAGTTGCCGGCAAGAGAGTCGGTCGCCCTCTTGGATATTCTTTTCCATTCCATTCCTGCATCATCTTCAGCATAATAAGCTGTTGCCTGCCCCAGTTTTGTGTGGCATTTCGCTATCGTCCCTCGCGCCTGTCATTTTCAATTTGCTAATCGACACACTCGCCCCACATTGTTGAAGCAGGAACAGCAGCAGCAGAAGCAGCAAAGCAGCAGCAGCAGCCTCGGCTAAGCCTCCGATTGTTCCAAATAACCACGTGTCCTGGGCACCCTCTCTCTCGCGCTGAGCACCAGCCAAAATCTGCACTGACCCACATAAAAAAGCAAAAGCCACTCAACAACAGTCGAAAATAATGGTGGGGCAAAAGCAAAAGCCAAATGTTTCGACCATTTTTCCCATTGGGGGAATAGATAGAACACGGAATACTCTAGAGTCTAGATGGCTCACCAAACAGCACAATTTATGGTTCAAGGAGAACAATAAATAAAAAGCAGAAGGAAGAAAAAGGAATACAATAGATTAGATATGGCAGGGTTTATAAGACTGCCCACAGTTACTCTCAAAGTCAGCAGATCCTTCTCTATTTCAGGGAACTCAAAAGCCAACCAGGGGAGTGCTTACATAAAATGCCACAACGCGGCGGCCAAGCCCCAAAAAGCGGCAGCCGCCAGAATTAATTGAAAAGTGAGAGCAGAGCCAAGCCAACACCACTTCGAGGGGGGGGCGGAGCAGCGGCAAGCTGCCAAATTGAAAAGCGCTAAAAGAGTGAGCCACAATTTCACTTTCGCTGTCCTGCCCTGCCCTGCCCCTGGCCACAGACCCAACCGAAAGTCGAAAGAAAGAGCAGGCAGGCAGCCAGCCATCTCCGCCTGGCACACAAAAGGACGAGTAGCAGCAGACGGCAGGCAGGATGCAGCCGAGGCATCTGCATAATTCAGCAGCAGCAGCAGCAGCCGTGCAAGCGGTTTCCCTTGCCTTAGATAACTGTATCGGCATAGAAAGTGTAATTATATTTGGAAGAGAGTCCCCGTCACCCTCCTTTCGAAGGGCAATTGGGATTTTTGCTGCTGGATGTCTGTCCGCATTCAATTAGGACCGACATGGACATGCAGCCCAAATCTAGCGCATGGCTGAAGCCTGATTTGGCAGACCCATCCCACCCTCACCCGCCACATCGGGATACCCACATGTAATTCGACAAGCCAATTTGTAGCCAACATCCAAAAAGCTGGCTGAAAAATGAAAAAAAATGAATCAAGTTTTCAACAACTCGACAACTATGTAAGTGACTGGCAGCAGCAGCAACAACTGCTGCAACAACGGGGCAACAATATAACAGAAATTGCTCCACATTGGAATTGAATTATTCGACGGGGCGACTGAAATTGCACTGCAAAAATTCGCTCCCAGTGTGAGCCAGCGGGGAGATATGGGGGCGTGTGGGGTGGTGTACACATTCAACAGCAAACAACAATTCAAAAAGCTTTTGTTAGGCCCCGCATGCGTGTTTGAGGAGGGGTGTGTGTGTGTGTGTGTGTGTGTGTGTGTGTTTGCAGCCCAGTGTCAGCCCCGCCCAGAGGGTCGTGCATATTTCAAAAACTAACAATTGTTTTTGTTGTTGCCACTTCCACTGCTGCTGCTGCTGCTGCTCCAGCTTTTGTTGCCTCGCAGCTAAAGGGCTCCAAAAAACTGGAAAAGTTTTTTCCGCTGTTGTCCGCGTTGCAGCTCCCTACCCGTCCGCCTGTAGATACCCTCTCTCTCCACAGCAATGGACCATGGACTGAAATTGATTACCGATAACGCCGAAAAGGATAATGGACTTTTGTTGCTGCAGCTGCAGCTGCAGGGAAAAAAATGAAGGAAAGCGCCAACTGAAACCCAACTAAATGTGTGAAAAGCAAAAAGGAAAAAGCCATGAATGCACAGAGGCAGAGGGACAGAGGCACAGGACAGCAAAGAGCAAGCGGATTGGGAAATTGGTTTGCTGCAAAATGGTCAGTGGGGTGGTCCTGTGGGTGGCAGTCCAGGCAGAGTCCACAGAGAATATGCAGTTAACGATGGTCGGTCATATGCCAGCCATATGCTCAAAACTGGAAAGAAAAGGCGATTATGGCTGGCCAGGGGCAAGCAAAGCAAAGCAAAGCAAAGAGCAAAGGGCTGAGGTGATCGGTTCTGGTTAATCTCTACAGTGGGAAGATGAAGCTGAAAGACTGCTGACCAGCAAACCAACACACACAATTCAGTCGGACAACAATGTGGTGCACAAAGCGAATAATTTGCTGGGGTTATTTGTGCATAAATTAGAAAAGGAATGCGCCAGCCCCACTCCATTCCCATGCATAGCTCATAATTATCCAGCGAAGGTAGGACAGGGGCACCCGGGTGCGTCCCGGATACACATTTGGTCAGTGAACAAGGAGAAACCAAACCAAAAGCACAGGAGATGGAAAACAAAAAAAAAAGAGAACAGTACAAAAGAAGAGCGAGGGATGGAGCAGTTTTTGGCAATTTATAACATTTTTCCCTCATTTGCTCAGTGCTCATTCTGCCACACACAACACACACACACTTTGCCACACTTTGAGGCAGCAGAGCGGGGGGCGCACTTCCGTTTGCCTGAAAATGGCGCCCCAGCTAGTGCAAAAAATGTAATAAAACATGTTTAAAAAACGAGCAAGCAAGCACACAAGTGAAGTGGCATTAAGCAGGGAGGACACAGAACCCGGATAGAGTCAGAGGATGGGGGCGCAGGGAGGGTCGTAGCCAAATGCTAAATGCAAAGTGTGGCAAGCTGCCGGTTCGCGGCAGGGTAGTGGGGGTGGGGGTGTGGGTGTGGGTGGAGTGATGGAGCGGGGCAGTGCCAGCTATGAAAACACAGCGTGTTTAACGAGCCATTTGCCGCTTTGGCGCTGAACTTGCTAATTGAATTAGGGGCACTCACTCACTCGCTTTTCCTCCGCCCCCGTTTTCCGTTGCCCCAGCTCAGCGGCTCAGCAGCTCAGTGGCTCAGTGGATGACGACGATGCGCCGGAGGCAGGATGTGAGCCGGAGCCAAGCTCTGCATAGCTTCCCCGGGAACATCAACAAAGCCTCTGCGGAGTGGTGAGGCATGGAACTGGGCTGGAGTAGGTGGAGCACGGACAAAGAGTATTTGGCTGCTAAACGCTTTGGCATGCCTCGGGCCGCACACCATCATCCATGCCCGCAGGATTCAATTAAGTGTAAGTGCGCCCAGACACAGAGAGAGAGAGAGAGAGGACAGCGAATCTTGCAACAGTTTCCATCTAATGAGCAGCAGCAGCCGCCCTAAAAACTTTGTTCCTCCGACAGATACGAGTATTTCCTCAACTATCGTACAAGTACGAAAGAGCATAAAAATCTCACGCCCCGCGGCGGTTATCGGTTATGATTAGCTCGGAATACTCGTACTCGATGCTGTCATAAAAGTTGGAGAATGCTGCGGCGAACGAGCGACTCGATTGGGCACTCAATTTGAGGTTGGCGATGGCCGCCAGCTGAGTGGTAGACAGACAGACACTCTGACGGAAAGGCGTGACGGGGGAGTCGAGCGGAGTGCTGCCACCGATGGATGGGTGAAGGCACCACTTGCCGAGTTCACAGTCAACATTTGCCCTACACTCTGGGCCAAAAAAAGGTTGCAAAGTACCCACTGGCGGGACTCGCAATCTTCATTAACATTCTATCGTATGTATGTCATAGGTATGCTAAAGGATATATCAGGTTTTGTGCCAGCCAACTATCTGGTGTAAAGGATACGCAATCTTCCCTTTCTCTAGCACCGAACCCAAGGGATTTTGCCCCTCAGATGACACACATACACATCAGACACATCCCACATTGACACATCAGCCAATATCCAACAATCTTCCCACGCACAGGGACGACTCAACACAACGCGACCCGCCCCCAACTTTCTTATAAAACCTTTGTCGTAACGTGTCGCCCATCGTTCATTGATAAAAATCGTCCTCGGATCCTCGGGCCCCGTCAGGCTCAATGGCCTTAGCATTCTTCGTTTTCTTCTTTTCGGCTTTGACTTTTTTCTCATAACCCACAACGCACCCCCTGCCGCCGCAGAACCACGACACGCCACGCCCTCCCACTGCTGACTGAGGTTGGGGGAATGTGTTTAAATTGTTGTTTTTTATGGCCGCCTCCCCCCTTAGTGGGTAGGGAGCGAGGCATGGCCCATAATCGATGGCAGACAACGCAATTGCGACACACATAAAAAAGTTTTGCTCTTAAACGAAATTATACGCAGAGGCACAACTTTTAATTAGTAATCGCAAATGGTTATTTAATTAGGCTACTGGAAAGTTGCACCTGCAGCGTGCTGCAACCTGCAACTGCCAGCGTAATTGCCACACTGCCAATTGCACCAGTGGTTAGTTGGGCAAAGGGGGGGGAGAGTGAAAACTGCTGTTGTTGTAGTGCTTTGCTCCCATTTTTCAGCTGGTAAATTTATCAAACGCATTTTCGACCGAAGGCCAAATACCAAAAGTGGAAAGTGGAAAATTGAAAATTGTTCTCAGGCCAAGGACGAGGCTATTTCATTATTAAATTCCAAAGGTCCTTGGGTGAGGCTGGCACTTTGGGGGAGGAGCAGGGACGGTTGGTTGGTTGACATTTGGCTCTGGCTCGTTGACTTTTTGTGTAAAGCGAAGCACAAAATAAATGAAAGGCGAAGGCGAAGGCAATGGCAAAGGCGAACAGCGAAGGAAAAATGACTGGAAACCAATCAGCGTGAAAATTGTTCTCTCATTTTCAAACTACAGAAAAAGGCAACACACCCACACACAAGCCCACAGGCACACACGTCGTTCTTTGTGGCATGTTGCGGTCGGTCTGCTTGTTGGTTCTTCGAGCATTCTTTAAATTGAGTCACACACAGCCAGGCTGGTAGCTGGCAGCGCTCTGGGGCAAAGCAATTTGCTCGACGGAGTCCAGCTCGAATGGAGCTAATAAAAAGAGAGCTCCAGCTGGGAAGCAATTCCATGACTGAAGAACAGAAATAGATCTCGACAATCAATCACGCAATTTGGGTGCTGCTTTGGCACCTTCACACTCTGCCACACCGTGCACGTGGCGTATGCTTAATTTTATTTATAGCCGAGAGAACCGATATTCTGCGACAGAAATATACCAGAGGAAAACAATGTAAACAAAGCAGCAGAGAGCAAGAGAGCGGAACAGAACGCAACAGTGTGATGCAAACTGGCGACCAGAGAAACGGCAGGGCACGGAAACGGAAATGGGAACAGGCACTGCGCTTGCGCCGCCAACTGCAAAACTGTTACCAGTATTGTTGCTGCCACTGCCACAGCCACTGTCAGTGCTGCTGCTGCTGCTGCTGCTACTGCCTCTTGGCCATGGCAACGCAGGTTCAGGCCAGCGTCAGAGCTCAGTTCAGTTTTGGTAGCGAGCGCAGTTCGACGTTGACATCTCTGCCCGACAGTCGACAGTGGCTAAAGCCCCGAGCGGGACACCATGATGCCACGCAAAGAATCCACGCGCCAGTGCCCAACGACCAGCAGCGAAAGTGTTCAATAAAATCAAGCGAATCAAACGAATAAAACGCATACGTATATATAGAAAAAAGCGAGTAATTTTCCGTGCTAATAATTAGCGTTTAAGTGTGAAGAGTTTTGCTGTGGTAATGAATAGAAAATGGAACTGCTGAGGTGGCTGTGGCCAGCGATGCTTGAAAATCAATGAAAGTGAAAGTGAAAACAGCCTGCACACACACACACACACACACACACACACAAATAGACAGCTGCTCACACGCACACGGTACACGCACACACACGCAGTCACAGTCACAGCGAGTTCGGTCCAAGGAGAGGGCAAAAGAAAAAGAGAGAGAGTCCGAGGCAGTGGCAGTGGCAAGAGCCAAAGCAGAGCAAGTTTTATTTTTGACGTCATTAATTTGCAAGTGTTGTATGGCAAGCAGCAAGCGCGCGGTTGAATCTGTCACTGTGTGTGTGTGTATGTGTATGTGTGTGTGTATTTCAGTGTGTGTTTTTATTGAGGTGTCAAGTTTTTGGGAAATTAGCCTAACAAATTGGCAGGCAATTAGTGGCAGGAAAGGGAAAGCAAAGGCAAACAGGAAAACACGAAAATGGACAAACAAAAAAGCGTTGCATAACCTGCAGGCACACACCAACACCAGTGCAACGGCTGCTGGCAGCATGGCGTGCCGTGTCCTTGAACGTTTGCATAAGCTCGGGCTGGGGCTGGGGCTGGCGCTGGCGCTGGGGCTGAGGCTGGCGCTGAGGCTGGAGCTATCTCTAGGACTGCTTCTGGCTGCTCTGTCGTTGTCAGTCAAGCCTACTACTCCTTGCTAACTGCATGCCGCATGCCGTCTCCTATCGTCACTGGCATTGGCACATTTACGCGACTCTTCGTCATGTGGCTATGCCTCTGTGTGTGTGTTTGTGCGGGGCATAAAGCTTAAAACAAAAATTCATGGCACGCTAGCTTTGTGCAAAAATATCCAGTTCATATGGGTTACATATATTATGGCTATAGGGATGGGGGGATGTGTGGAAACCCACAGAGAGAAAGCCACACAACACATTTCTAGGTCGGGTCGTCGCGTTTTTAGGGTTAAAGGTTGCCCAGGCAGCAGGTTGGATGCCACACACACTCACACACACACACACACACACACACACACCCGAGTAAGAGTACGATTATATCCCCTCCTGTCTCCTCTGTACTTTTTGCGTAATTGGGTTGGACTGCAAGGGGGGGTAGGCGAGGCGAGGCGAGTCCTTGAACTAGTGTGCCACATAAACGAGCGGTGCACGAACCTGCGTCACATGGGGCATCATTGCAAACGAACCGACCCGTCTTAAAGCCATTCTATGGGTTTATCTGCCTGGCGTGCGTTATCCTTTGGATGGAGTTAGGAGACCCCCCCAATCGTTATCGCCCCGCTTGGCGTTATTTACGAGCTCATTTTGGGACTTCTGGCAGGCAACGGCAACCCTTACGCGGGGCACAGCTACAGCTACAGCTACTGGGAACAGGCACAGGCCATTAACCAAATTGTCCGAAATGCTCAGATGCTTTAAATTATTTAAATGCCAGGGTCCAGGCAAAGACTGCAAGCGGAGGGAGGGCGATGTTGGGATAGAAAAGGGCAAGTCAAGGCAAGGCCAGTTGCAGAGCAGAGCAGAAACTTGTTCGAGGCCCCAAAGAAAGGCAAACAAGGCAAAGAGAGACCTTGGCAAATACCACAAAAATAAATAACCAAAGCATAGGCCAGAGGGCAGCGGCAGAGCAATGCCAATGCCAATGCCACGCCTCCCCCCAAGCGGCTCATAAATCTTGCTTAGCAACGCTCAAGTGCTCCAATTCCGGCGGCGGACTGATATAGAACGAGTGAGAAAACGAGAGATCTGAGGGCTTCAGGGGCCGCATTATAATATTTGCGGTTGGGAAAAAAGGTTCACAGTTGGGAAAAAGGATTCGGGCGAGGCTTATACGAGTATGCGGCATTTTAATTATTTTAAATTGAACCAAAAAACCCCGAATTTGTCTGCCTAACTGGCCTCCGTTTCAACATGGAACATGGCCAATCCAGAACGGATTCCGCCTGTAGCCCTTAAATTTAATTAATGAAACTGCCGGCTGCCATTTTCATAAACCAATCGGAGAGTTGTCGAAGCGGGCGTTATTTTATATTAATTAAAATGACAATTACACTATTTTTTGCACGCCATCACTCGTGGGTGTATTCGTTTTCAGGGCATATTAATTTACCTCGATTGATAAATATTATTGGTTAATATAGCACGCTAATTGCTTCTCTGTCTGCATTAATATTTAAATTAAAGATCCAGAAAAACACACATATTTAGAGTCTTTCGGGAGGTAGGTGCCTCGCTTGTAGTTGCTAGATTAAAGGAAATAGTTTTATATGCATAAAGTTAACCTCAAGTCCGGTTTCCTTCCCAAATATCCCACAAGTCCCTGTCTTTCCCAGCGCGTAAATAGTTAATAACTTTGCGAGATAATGAAACAGCCTTGCCTGATCACACTGCATAAATAAACTGCATTCATGCAAATTTAATCAACCGTTTTGTATTAATCCCCTTGTTGGCATCCCCACGGGTATGAAGCACACTTACCCTGGATATTTGTGTGCGAGCATACGAGGTACGAGGAGTATTCAGGCGTTAATTTAAATTGTGCGACGCATAAATTCCGTGAGAAACGAGCCAGCAATTTATTAATTGCATACAAATTCCATTCAAAGTGTGCCAAGCCGTGCAAAGAGGGCAGACTATGGTTTTCCTGTGCGGCACTGAAGATACCGTGATTAAAAATTTAAATAAAATTTGAAAATTGATAAAATCGCAGGTTCTTTTTTGGTCATAATATCAATTGCCTTTGATTTATTTACATGGCTACGTTCGCTCCCTTTAATTCATTTAACACTTTAAAGTTTCATCGGTTCAATCATTCAAAATTAATTCAATTTCGGTTCAATTTACCACCCAAAAGCTTCAGACATTCGATCCGCCAAGAACATAAATTGTTCAAATCATCAATAAATAATGGCAGCTGTAGCGAAATGCAGCATAAAGCTATGTACTATATATCTGTGTGTGTGTGTGTGTGTGTGTGGGTGTATGTATGTATGCCCCATTAAGCGTAGAGCCAGAATTGAAAAATAATTTGCATAAATTATTCGATGCAAAGACACAAATGGCATGGCGTTCACAACATAAAAAATTCTCCCTCAAACAAATATTTTGGTTAGAATTTAAATAAATGCCATAAATAAATTAAAATTAAAACCCAAATTGCATTTGAGTGGCTTCGTGTGTGTGTGTGATCTGTTTGTGTGTGTCAGTGTGTGGGGCGGAGACTATGGGGCATGGCATCCGATAGATAGATAAATAAATTAAATATGCACATTTAAATGGCAATCAAGAGCAGACAAATTGCCAATGGACCAATGGGAAAAAGGCTAAACACTGCCAGACAAACAACAACAATGCATATATTCCCAGCAGTTGCCAGATGGCATTTGTCTCACTCACTGTGAATGTATCTGTGTGGCTGTGTGTGTGTTTCTCTGTGATAACAAATTCATCCTCCCCTTTCACGCACTTTTCTGTTTTCCGTGTAATTCAGCATTCGAAACGCAATAAAACAACAACAAACGCAAAACTTCAAATAAAACTGTGAATTACATATAGTACGAGTATCTATCTATAAGTACCGAAGTTCATTCCATTCTGTGGTGCTAACCAAAATATGCGCTACTAGGCGTATACGTGATATAAAATACAACCAAAAAGCCAAACCAGCCGTACAGGCAATAGCCTCCGGCATCGTTGCGTCTAACAAAATGAGTAAGTATACAAGATATTAATAATGTTTATGGGATATGCGTATATAGCATTTAATAATCACTTAATTTATAGCCCAAATCAGTAGCTTAACTAGACACAGCAGCTACTAATTACAGGCTTAGTTCCTCCCGCTCCCTATCCCCAATTCCATCGCTCGGAATATATTTTTAGTTACACTTTACCCAGCTTTCTGTCACATTTATTCTGTCATCATTCGATGTCCGCACCAACTTCTGCTCAATTTAAACAACTAAATTGAGTTACTTTGATTAGTTGGTTTGTTCTTTGTTCCCCCCAAGCTAACATTGTAATCGTAAATAATAAATGAAGCACTCAATTGCGACTTCCCAATTGTCTGTCAGCCAGTCTCTAGCCTTACAAACTAGGCGAACTCTCACGAATTGTAGCGGGCGTAGATGAGCCCCAAGTTGGCAATACTGAGCAGCCGAGGGAGCACTTACAAAAGAGGTTGATAGCTGATGGTTGAGGCTGCAATCTCTTATCTCCCCCCCATCAACAATCACTTGCTCCAACCACAAATAGTACTTAGTTATATTTCAATAAGTGAACGAGACAAAATGTGTTTACTGCTTCGATGTAATCGAAATTCCGCCGCATCCCAAGCACTCTGGATAATTGCCAGGCAAGAGCAGCAAGCACATGAAGATGCTTATTTAATTAATGCTTAATATGCTTGTAATGCAATTTACAATGCGTACAATTTCCATGCCCCCGCATCCATCCATTCAGGCACCGCACACACAGACTCAATTAGGAGGCAACGATTTTTGCCAAAATTTACCAAAATACATTGTAACTCAATTTTCTTAAACGCTACAAATGAACATCAGCCAAAGACAGGAAGGAGCAGGAGTTCGGTTGGCAGGAGCAGTACAGAGCCACAGCCAGAACCGGAGACGGTGTCAGAGTCGAAGAAGTCTGAGTAGACAGCAGCAGGCAGCAGCAGCTAAGCGCATTAAACTTGAATACTTGACAGGCAGCAGGAGGCAGCTGGAGGCAGCTGGAGGAGCATGGGAAAGCAAAACGAAACAAAAGACGGAGAATATTGCAAATGGGGCGGGCATGGGGAGAAACAGAGTCCTGGTTGGATTTACTTGTCGGAGTTGTGCCAGGCAGCCTCCACCTCCGGGGCGTCCGTCTGTCCTGTAGGCCGATTCCATCAGGAGCTTCTATTGATACGATACGCCTGCCTGCCTGCCTGCCTGCCTGCCGTTCATTGTTCAATGTTTATTGCATATCAATTAAGGGGCAGCCAGCAGCGGCGAGCAGGAGCACCACAAAATGGCAGCTATGGCATTTTCTATGTATGTAGGTGCCACAGCCACTTGCCAGTCTTGCACCCCTCGCCAAGCCACGCCACGCCGCTCCTCTCATTGGCAGCAGCTGCAGCGGCCACATTGGAGAGGATCAAAGCCCCCACGGACTTGGCCGGAGACGCAGAAACGTGCCGAACATTTACGCAAAACTTTTCAAGGATTCAAGGATGCGTGTGCGGGGGTGCACATTGGGGCAGGGGATGTACTGTGCTGTGCTGTGCTGTGTGTTTGTGCTGCCTGTCAAAATCAACTTGAGCGTGCCATAATTTCCACACCAAATGAGTTCAAGTAGAGCCAACACCACAGCATCTCGGGCAGCCTCCTCCAGCGTTCCAGCTGTTCCTCTCTTTCTCTTTTTCTTTCTCTGTCTCTCTCTCTCTGCCTCTGTTTCTGTCTCCTTTGAGTTGTCCTCGGGGCGGGCTGTTGCACGTGTGCGCAATTAAAAATGCAGCTTGCGGTTGTCGGGCAAATGTTGATGCCACTTCTTCTGCACTTCCCTGCACTGCACCCCTCCAACCACACTGTCACACTGGCAGCTGCTGGCCCAGTGACACACAAAACTTTAAAAAGAGACTCGACTATGCGGCGTGGCGCATTCGTTTGGCCGTTTGGCCGGCTTTTTCACTTCAATTTGTTGTTTTTGCCGTAATTAAATTAATGCTCGCTCCGGGACCAGCAACGCCGCCGCCGCCGCCGCCACCGCGTATACGTAATTTCAATTTCACTTTTTCCCCACTGCAAAGAGTTTCCCACCGAAAAAGAAAATGCTGAAACAACAAAGCAACACCAACACAGCAGGGAGAAAGCATTCACCATCCAAATCCCTGACCTGATTTAGTGACTTCTCCCCATTTCCCATTCCCATTCCCATTCTCCATCTTCTCCTCCTCCGAATGGGAGAGGTTGCTGCATTTTCACTGTTTTTCCTTCGCTTTTGTTGCATTGGCTTTTGCTTTCCGTTAAGTTACCTTCCACTTCCACTTCCAACCTCCTCTACACCCTCTGTATCACCCTGTATTTCCCTGCCATCTGCTGCTGCCTCTGCTGTTTACTTTTTATGCCAACTTTCCATTTTTATTTCTCCCGAAAAAAATGTCGCCCGTCTGTCTGCCAGCCGAAAAGCCAACATCCCATCCCGTCCAGAGTTGACTCGGAGATGCCTCTGCCTTCGCCCCTGCTTCTGCTTCTGTACTGCTTCCCTTTTGGCCCTTTTTTTTTCTTCCGTTCCACTTGCAAATGGCATTAGAACATTTCATTGCTCGGCAGCGCAATGGAAACGTGCCCAAGTCCATGTACCGACTGCGAGCCATAGCTGGGTATGGGACTGGTACTGGCACTGGTACTGGAGCCATGGTCTGGTGGTGGCCTCAGGTCTGGCCAGCAAAATGCCAAGCGAAATCTATTTTTAACAATTTGCAACATCGTGAAAGTCCCTGCGACGTCATGTGCCAACGATTAGGGTCAGGAGGAAAGAGCTCTAGCTCTCGCTCTCCCTTTCTAGGGGAAAGGGTATGCCTGATGCCTGATGCATGCCTTTCGGGATTCTTTCGCTTTGCTTTGAAATATTTGTGGACATTTTTATCCACTCTCAGTGCTTGTAAATATGTCCTATAAAAACGTCTTTTCGGTATTTGCCAGTCTCTTCATAGTAACTGGTTGTATCAGCAATGGAATTTCCCATTTCTGACTCATCATTCAACTCTCTCTCTCTAATGTCTTTTCTCTCATGCGAGTTTCTGCCTATAAACTTTTAAGAGCATGCAAAAGTGTCACACTGGCAAATGCACAACAGCCATTTCTAACCACTTCTCCTCTCCTGTTGTGTCTGTACCCAAGTTTTGTGTGTGTTTTCTGCTTAGTCGAGTGCAAGATCAGCTCAGCTAACTTCAATGGCCAGAGTCAGGCAGGAGCTGTTCCAGAGATAGAGAGGCGAGGCTGCAGCTGGCACAGAACGGAGTAGAACAGAGCAGAGCCAGAGCCAGAGCCCGAGCCAGAGCCATAAACATAAACTTGCATTATGGCCAAGCAAATAAAACTGCAGCCAAATGACACGTACAACTGCCACAGATTGTGGGGTAGGGGTAGGGGCAGGGACAGGGGCAGGGGCAGGAACAAGAGCAGGGACTGGGGCTGAGGATGGGCCACACTTCTGTGCGATTTACTGCGACTTTGCTTTCGGTTTTCATTTTGTTTTATTCTCTCGCCCGGACTCTTTTGAGGCCATCGATTTTGCCAGTCGACATTTTCCTGTTGATGTTTTGTTGTTTTCCACGAAGAAAACGAGAAAAGTGTGTCAATGAAATTGTTCCTGTTCCCCCCGTTGATATCTGTCCCTCTGCATTGTCAACACTTTTTTTAAAGCCCTGGCAGCTGATGATGATTTGTGGCTGCTGCCACACAGAGCCTCTCCTGCTCTGTATTCCGCCATTCAGCTCCACGGTATTGAGGCATAAATTCAAATTGTGAAATTGAAAGGACGGTCCCTCGCTCTATAAAGATTTGATGGATTGATCAGAGGAAGGGAATCTGCCCTGAGGGAAGTATTTGCAGAGAGGGGCAAAGCATTTGCTTAAGCTCTGGGAAGATTTGAAAATTGGCGAAGAAATTATTTAGATTCATACTCGTATGTGCTTAGCCCAATTTCCTGCAACTTTAACCCTTGTCCTTGTTTGGTTTTTTTGGTAGGTAAATCTGCACAGGCCAATTATATCAACAGACACTAATTAATTAGCATGGCATTCCTTGAGCCATGTAACTAAAACAAAGACAAGGAGAGAGAGAGAGAGAGGAGAGAATATTTGGTCAATTTCTCGAATTGATTGCATTGATTTCTCCATTAGACATTTGGGAACATGGCGTATACGCAGTGCGTGCCATAAAGACGCAACATAATGTATGCCAGGCACAAACACAGAAGACATACCCACACACCCACACACACACACACACATACGAAAATGGGACGACCAATAAAATGCAATTGCAAATTTATACAAATGTCTTCGAATTATTATTGTGGCATACATATACGAGTATGGATCCGTTTTCGTATTCGTAGGAGTGCGTATCCCTGTCTCCCGGTTTCCCTGTCATTCGTCTCATTGTCATAGTCCTTGCTGTGTCTCTTTGTGTATGTGTGTGTGTCGCAATTTCAATTTAATTGTTCTGTCAATGTGTGCGTGTGTCTCTTTCTGTGTCTCTCGGCCTGTGTGTCTGTGTGTGTGTGTTTAGGTTTCCATTTGGGCTGTTGGGCTCGAATTATGGCTGGAACAAGGAAATGTTTCAGCCTCCTCCTGTGTGTGGTGCCCTTTTGCCCGGCCATGTTATGTGTTTATTTTTATTTGCCCAAGGATTTGCTTCTTCCACCGGATAAGGGCAAAGACGTTGTGTTAATGGCGCAAGCATATCCTTATTACATATATCCTGCTGCCGGGGCTTGCTTGCTTGCCCTGGCACGTCTCGTAACAAGTTTGTTATAATAAAGCTTCAGGACACCAGCTCTCTGCTTCATCCAGGAGCAATCCTCTGCACCAGCTGCCACATTACGCACCGAACAAAAAACAGGGAAAGAGACAGGCAAAATCGAGAAAAACAACAGCCAGAGAGAATGAGAGAAATATCCTTTTAAATACATACAAACATATACGTACATTTAAGCATGAAAATAAACAAGTTTTCTCCCTCTCCCTCTCGCTCTATCTCCCACTCTCTCTCTCTCTCTCTCTCTCTCTCTCTCGCTATGTGGCAGAGTTTTTATAACCACAAAACAATTTTCTTTTTATTTATGATTACACGAGGCTCCACGACAGAAATATTTATTTATTCGGTTATAAAAATAAGCTCCACTGAATTTAAAATCGAATAGCGGAAATGCTTCAAATGAAAATTCAATAAGAGAAAAACACAACGGACAGCAAAATGTACGAGTCCGAGTATGAGAGCATGAACTGAACTGCATTTAAATTGAAATCAGCAGGCGGAAAAATATGCAAAGTAATAACAGGAAAAAGGGGGCAGGGCAGTGCA
This sequence comes from Drosophila subsilvestris, assembly GCA_035043285.1. Taxonomy (NCBI): domain Eukaryota; kingdom Metazoa; phylum Arthropoda; class Insecta; order Diptera; family Drosophilidae; genus Drosophila; species Drosophila subsilvestris. Next base: position 2,853,131 of record JAWNNB010001724.1, on the reverse strand, counting down.
GTGCAGGCAGCCATTGGGGAATGAGGTGCTGAAAGAGCACATTATAAGCATCTGTGTGTGTGTGTGTGTGTTTGTGTGAGTGTGTCCTCTTGCGTGCTGCACTCATTGCTCGGACAGGACTCTGCCGCAGTGCAAACAACATGGCCGCAACACGAAAGCTTTGGGCACACTCCAGCTGCAGTCTCGTTGAACTCATTCCGGAGTCATAAAGTTGGTCACATTCAAATTAAAATTCAACTTTCGCACGCCTCGAGTGCCGGCAGATAGGCAGAGGCTCCATCCTCCAGCCTCCACCTCCTCCTTTGGCCAGTAGGTGGTCGTGAAGCTACACTTAATGAGAGGCGTGGGTTGAACCAAGGCAGTGGTTGGCCAGCCAAGGAGTTTCCGTGCCAGCCAAATGGTGTTTGCTCTGCTCTGATAGCAGTTAAATATTCTTTGCCAAAAATGCTGCAACTTGTCTTGGGATCCCTACTCAAACAATCAAGCTCCAACAGGGGCTAACTTTCATACCTTCAATATTGACCTGCTACGTAGGCAATAAGCCAGTAAAATTGTTTCGCAATGGATGAAACGAATTTTCAAGAATTATAAGCACAAAGTACCCCAAATCAGGGGAGCAGCTCTTTGGGGTTTTCAGCTAATTATAATCGCTGGGTAAATGGTTTATCGATTCCGAATTTCACTTGATAGCCCAATCAGTAATAAAATGTTACATGTTCGACCTGTAAGCGGCGTTCTTGCTTGCCTCAAGTGCCTCATCGACCCACTAATTTTGGGCCCCAGCTCAGCCTGCAATATGGTAATCGCCTCGTCATTATCACACTTGCTGGTTGGCTGGCTGGCTGGTTGGTTGGTTCGCTGGAATTACTTAACTACCTCTAAGTCGCATCGATTTGGGTCGGTCGCCACTTGGCCGCCCTCGAGTGGCTCTGCAATACCCGTAGTCGTACTCGTACCCGTACCCGTACCCGTACCCGTATGTAGCTGCCGTAATAGCCTATCCAAAATCGATTTGGGGTAGGTCTATCGACTGCACTCGGATCGTCTAAAAGCAGCCTCTTGAAATAGGACTAAAATCCGACCTCCTACAGCACACAGGGATCCATATAGGAGCCCACACTATGCTGCCACACCCACAATTTCATTTAATGCATGCTTAAAACTATGCAACGCTTATTTATGGCCACATTTTTGCGTATGCGTGCATTCCTTTCGGCCTGTGTGTGCGTGTCTGTGTGTGTGTGTGTGTGTGTGTGTTTATATACATACATGTTACTTTGTGTGTGTGTTTGTAAATCTGTGTCAACGGCAGCTGCAACTGCTGGCATGTAGCAGCCCCCATGCAGCACTCCTGCTGCTACTCCCCTGTCGCCTACCAGTTGCATATTTCACTCCATTGTTGCTGTTGCTGTTGCAGCAGCAGCTGCAGCAGTTGTTGCGGCTCATGTTGTTGCATGTCGCGTTGACATTTTTGCGGAGCCTGACATTTTTCCCTTTTTTTTCTCCACACCGCTACTGCCCTGCAGTAATTCATATATATGTACATATGTATGTTTGTACATATGTATGTATTGTAGTGCTGAAAAAGTACAAAAGTTATCAGATGCAGTCACCCGTCACGACAGCAATTTCTCATAAAGAGTACAAATTATGAACAATTAAATTAAACACAACTTTCGTAGCGTTGCGCTGCGTAGAGCTGCCTGCCACTGCCACTGCCACTGCCATTAAGTGCAGCACGAAATTAAATGTTGAAATTGTTTCGGGGCTCGGAATCGGGTTCCAGGTACTATAATGGCACAATTATTTTCAACATTTTCCATTTGCATTATGGAAATTATTATTATTATTGTGGCTAAAAACTTTAATGTGGGAAATTTTTGTATTTTATTCTACTGTTAAAGAAATCATGTACAGGCTCTATGTATATTTATTTGTCTGATGGTCATGAAATTATCAAGAATTCTGCACTCCTATTCTGGGGGAAAGCTCGAATTTTTGGCATTCCCAAAACGTTTTCTGTTCTATAAAATATTATATAATAATCTAGTAAATTCGCTACTAGTTCTAAGGCTAAGCCTAGAATTTACTTAGTGTTTCCAATTGCTTAAGAATATATTTTAGGAATTTGGAATTATCCAACTATTACTCTTTTTGGACTATTCAAAGCCTGTTGGTAAAAGTTCAGAAATGCAGCACCAGCTTCGATTCTATAAACTAATAATCTCCCAATTCGGAGAACTAAACTTTCCCCAAGAGAAAATAAGGTAACTTTTTGAGAACATTCCGCGAAAGTTTGCCCCCCATTTATTGCAAAGGCACCCCCAAGCACCAAATCGATGGAATAACACGAAAAAAATTGTCGAGCAAACGGAACGAGAATGGCTGAAAATAGCAATCAGCATATGCAGAATAAAATGGAAATGGAAAATGGAGCATAAATCCACAGCCTCAGACGGTCCAGACTGTCTCCACCTTTTGCGGCTTTCGACTCTCTCCTGGGAATGCTTCAGCACATTCCCCGCCCCCTGAGGATGTGTGGCACACGAGCGGCGGAATGCTTACATTTGGTGGAAACAAAGGGACATGGAAAAAGAACTTGAAGGATACGCTGCTGCCTCTCATCATATCGCATAAAAAAGGATCCAAGAAGGCAGAGTAAAGTGGCGAAGTGCTTGAGCAGCCCATCGAAATGCATTGTGGGTGGGTAGCTGAGTGGGTATACGGGTGGGGGGTGGTATGTTGAGGACTCCTCCTGCTCCTCCTCAATGCTGCAGCCCAGCACCACAAAGCAAACATATTTTCATTTTAAGCGCTTCGGCATAAGGGGGAAAACTCATTAGAGCGCTGCGAAAATAACTCGAAGCCAGACCAAGACGAAAGTCAAAGGCGGAAAAGGCAGCAGCAGCAGCCGCAGGAGGAGGCGGGAAGAGGGGATATGAAATTGAAAATTTATAATATCCGCTTACATAAGAGGAGCAGCAGCAGTAGTGCAGCATGGTGAGTGGAGGAAAGACGACGACTCTTCTCTTGAATGGCTGTTGATGTTTTCATGCGGCAAGTTACGAGTATCTATGGATATTCCATCTACCATAGAGGATGAAGATGCACCAGCAGCAGCAGCAGCAGCAGCCACTTGTATTTTCTTGGGGCAGGAGCAAAAGGGAAATGAGGAATCTCTTATTTTATTAAAAACTTAACAAGAAAAAACTTTGCCAAGTGGCAGCAAAGAAGGCACAAGGCAATGGCAACTCGAACGAGGCATTAGCCCATTAGTCCTGCGTGTCCTGTGTCTGTGTGTCGGTGCTTCCTTCCCGTGCATCTAGTGCCGGGCGCATTAGCAACACTCAAGGACACTTTTGCAGCAGGAAGCAGACAAGCAACTTGCCACACTCTTGCCATACTCCCCCCGCCCAGAAAACTCCAACATTAAGTTAATTTGCAACGTGCACAGCAGCGCAAGTCAAGGGATAAGCACCAGAGCGTATCGCTGAAAAGTATTTTATAGTCTTCCACCACCCACTTGCCTCATCGATGAGTTGGCTGTTTCGCCGCCTATTTCAAGCGATTTGCAGTGCAGTCACGGGCACCAGGACACCAGCACACGATCAAAGTGCAGCTCCACCCACCGCACACAGCCAGGCACCTCTTGATTAGGCCATCACACTCGATGAGCATCCGCCTGCGATGCGCTGTGCCATTATGTTGCCAATTGCATTGGCATTTGTCACTTGCCAGCTAAAAGCAAGGCACAGGCATCGCTCTTTGTGGTCAGGGGGAAAACAGCCACAGTCACAACGCTGCAGGGAATGGGTAAATGTTTCAAGTGGAAATCAATCACTAACAATCCTTTGCCGGCTTAGTGGCCCAAAGTACAAGCTGTCCTTTCCTTGAAATAACACCAGATAAAGCTACACAGAATAATACATTATTATATAATACTTTCAGCAGAAGATCTCATTTTTAGTGCAACATTTAAGCATCACACAGAGGCAGCTTCAGCTTCTGGTTCCAACAAGACTATAAAATTAAAAGTTATTTTTGTAATTTGTTTTCCCCTTTTTGGAACCCCTTAACCACTCGCAGAAACTCATGAATAAATTACCATTAAGTTCTTAGTTGCCATAAATAATAACGGTAGCTACTACTATGTAAATGTCCCCTTTCCCCCCGCCCGTCCTTGGGTCATACAATAATTCATTTCGCTAACTTTGGACCATCGCAATCCACGCTGACAGTAACAAGCGACATTTACGACTGTTTGTGGGTCAGACAGAGCTCGGACTACCGCTGGATATTATCCATTAGGATGATTACAGTGATTAAAGGGGTTCCGGCACTCCACTGCCCCTTCCACTACGATGATGATGCTGCTGCTGCTGCTGCTTCTGCTGGTTGTTGTCTGTTTATTTAGCTGCGCCAATTGGGAAACGGAACGTGGCCAAATTAGGACAAGACGTTGGACAACACTGCACTCCGCGCGTTGGTGCCTCCTGATGCGGAAGTGGCAACGCAAACGAACTAACCAAGAGCCACTTACTTACATCCATAAGCCACAGGGAACGGGTGGCACGGAAGGAGGACGGAGAGAGAGAGCCACAAGGAGCAGCCAGAGATCCTGGCCACACAGCAGAAAAAGAAGGAGCAGGCGACTACACGCGCCTTTTGCTATTTACTCAGAGGGAAAAGCCCCAAACCCTCTGCTTTGGTTAGGGTTAGGGGGAGCAGAGACTCTCGGAGAGAGACAAATGGCAACCCGCGGGGCAAACTGCAGCACAGAGTGTGTCCCTCCCCTCCCCTCCCCTCCCCATTCCCTGTTTCAGAACACACCAAAAACTCGTCACAGTTGCTTTATCCTAGCCCAGACTTTGCCGGGTGTCGGGTACTACTCCTCCATTTTGTTATGCACGCCGCTTCACACTTCCTGCTCGGCAGGATGCTGACGCCCCTCGACACTCGCTGCACCACCCCCTCCTGCCAGCACCCTTGAGGCACCTTATCAAGTGCCATTTTTCATGCAATGCTGACGCCATAGTTGTCCTCGTCCTCGTGCTTCTGCTTCTGGTACTTTTGCTACTGCTGCTGCCTGCGTCTGCTGCGTCTGCTGCTCGTCGTCGCTTTGTCAAAACCACGAAGTTATCCATGGAGCCGTGAGCATATTGTCTTATGCTCGGGCGCAACGGTTAGGGGGCGTGGGCGTGGGCGTGTGCTAAAGTTTTCTTCTTATCCCATTTTATTTTTCTCACACATGCAGGGCAGATCCTGGAGCGCACAAAAGGCAGCCACACAGTCACAGCCGCAGCTGGAGCTGAAGCTAAAGCTGGAGCATTCCTGGCTCTGCGTGGGCTTTTGTCTTGGTTCCACGCAAAAGTGGCTTTGTCCCATTGTCTGTTCTCATCTCGCCACGAGGCGGGGGTAGGATAGTGAAGTGAGGCAAAAATCGATGAAATAATCTCTGGCTAATTGGTTGAATGGGCAACTTTTCCTGAACTAAACTGGACTGGACTCCGCTCATCCTGCTCTATGTCTCTCTCTCCCTGCAGCCGCCCCGAAAGTGAATGCCCAGTGGAGTCCGTTTCAGGCGGCATGGCATTGTTTTGTCGGCTGACCTCCTTAAACCTGTCGCCAGGGCACTGGCCGGGAGGACCTCCCCAGAGTCCCATTGCATCCACTCGGATGTGCTTTGCATGCTCCAGTTACCACTCTCCAGCTAGGCTCCAGTACTCGGCTCCTCCAACTTTGCCGCAACTCGAATGAGTTCTATCAGCACCTGCCGTGGCCTGCTGCTGCTCCTGCACCTCCTGCACCTCCTGCACCGCCTGATCCCTGACCCGGCTACAGCGGTTCAACTTTTAGCATTAAATATGTGGCCAAAACTCCCAGGCGCTCCCCCACAACCTTTTCGCCACTTTTCTCTCTTGCTTTATGGAAAAATATTACACGGAGATTTAAGAGTTTCGAGTTGTGCCGCTTAGCCGCCATTTACCTGGCCAACAAGGGTCTGGGCTCGGGTTGAGCGGGGTTGGTGGGACGGACGGGGGCATGCCCCATTGTTGTAGTTGCTGACACAGATATTATTGTCTGAAATCGTGTGGTTTGTTCTGCCTCTCCACAGACGGTGGATTTACACTAGAAATATGTATATTTTTCCGCCATTTTCGCTTCTAATTTAAGTGAAATGTTGTTTTTCCATTGTGGTGTTTGTGGCTTACATATGTAACTTATACATACAAATATGTGTATGCTCTGCGGTTATCCCACACACTTATATTTACATATTTTCATATTGTAATGTTCTCTTTTTCCTCTTCCTTCGGACCTCTTTCCCATATTGTAATTGTTGTCGTTGTATTTGTGCATTGTAATTACTTGAAGTGGTTTCCATCTACCAGTGGAGAATACCCCACCTTGAGTGTGTCTCCCTCTCCATCTCTCTTGAGCGTTAAAATTCCTTAAATTTGAGCATATTCCTTTGGATTGTAAAGCAGTGCCCCATCCTCACGATTGCCCAGAAATTCCCTCTGGCTTTAGTTATCCTCAATACAAAAAATGTGTCCTGTAAGCAGCACAATATTTGATACTTTCAAATCAAGAGTTCTCCACAAGTAATAAAACTTCAAAATCGCAGCTCCGTCGACTAGCAAAACTTTTGCAGACACTTTAAGTACCAAAATTTCCCGACTTCTCGCATCAAAGTCCTGACTCTCTTTCTCTCTCTCTCGCCATTTCCTAAGCCAGCCACAAAGAAGAGCTACATGCCCTGCCATTTCCGCAATTTTGAATGCAATTTTATTGCCATAATTCAAGCCAAAGCAACTGCAGTTGCATCTGCAGTTGCTGGCTGCTGGCTGCTTTGTTGCTGCTGACCACAAACTGCCTGCAAGCGTTGGTCTGGGTAATGGCCAAGAATATGGGCAGCCCACACTCCCTCCCAGTGGCATGTGGTAAGCGTGCGCGCGTGCGTGCGTGCGAGCTTGCCGTCTGATTGATGGCTACACTTGGCCGCTAACTAAATGGATTCGCATTCCCAATTCTCCATTTTGCCACTTGGCCAGAGGATGCGTTACAGACAGCCCCAAGCCGCAGACTCTAGTAAATTTCTCTTGTCATTTTCTTCTGCTTCCGCTGTCCGGGCTGAGGGTTTTTTTTTTTTGTAGCTTTAATTTAATTTCCCCTGCGCGTAGGCAGTGGAGTGCCTTTGAATCTGGTATTTCCATTTTGCGAGGGGCAAGGCAGGCCCAGTTTCCTTTTTGAGTTCAGGCTACGTTAATGAGCTGAGTGAGTACTTACACAAAATTAAGTGTTGTCCCACTTCAGTGCCTCAGCTGACTGGGCAAACATGCTTGCGCTGCCCCCCCAAAGTAGGCGACGAAGACGACGACACGGGGCAGCAGACATCAAGACAGACGGCAAGACGGCACACACGGACACAAAGGAAATGGAAAAGCAGCTCCACAACACAAACACAAACAAGAAGTCGCAGCGACAAGTTGAAGAAGGCAAAAGCATCGTCCTCGTTCTCGTTCTCGTCCAACTTGAAGTTTCTTTCCTTCATTCTCTTTCCCTTTCCTTTCCTTTCCTTCCCTTCCCTCTCTCTACTTTCGTTTCGTTTCTCTGTGTGGAAATCATCATAAAGTTGGAGATAAGTTCTCTCTTTTCATTATACAAAAAAGAAGAAAAAAGTACGGTAGAAAATGGGCAGTGGTCGGGCGGGTAGATTCCCGTGGATGGGCAGGCAGGGAATAGGTCGTTGCGCGACAGGAAACAGGCTCCAGCGACAGGCGACATCCAGCGGCAGCAGCAGCAGCAGCAACAACAATAGCGAGTGTTGTTTTGTTGTACATGCGTGTGTGGGCGACAGGGGGCATAAGGGACATTCTGAGTAGGGTAGGGGTAGGGGCCAAAAAGAGAACTTTGCTGTTGTTTGGCTGACAGTTTTGTGTTCCCGTGTTCCCGGGGTTCCTGGTGTCAGGGCAAGCTGATGCCCAAAAAGTGTACAACATTCTACGGAGTTTACAACACTGACAAGGCCCTGGCACTAGCACTGTGGCACACTGGCTGTGGGGACACACACTAATTCAATAAATGCACGTGGCCAGGATGCAGGACACGTAGCCCAAAAAAGTTGACATGAATCTGCATAAAATATTCGCATATGCAAAAATTTCCCCTGCCTTACTTGCCACGAAACCGAGCAGAGGCCCAAGTAGAAGTTTTCGGATGGAGCACACACACACACACACACACATCTGCGTGGGGTGCCGGGTGATGCGGTGCGGTGCGGTGTGTATGTTCCATCGTATCCTATTACTGCAACTGCTGCTGGCAAGCACTCGACTCAACGCAGGTCCTTGCCAAACATTATGCATGACAGCCATTGAGAAATCTGTAAAAATTATGCAAATACATTTCACCAATCACTTAACTGCGGCATATTGGAGCGTACGAGCCCTGAAATGGATAGATGGATGGATGGATGCTTGGAGCAGGTTAATGCATGGCTAAAGCAGCTCGCTTTCTTTCTATATCTATATCCAGACGTGTGTGTGTGTGTGTGTGAATCAAGGATATGCATTGATTGATATGCCAGATAACATAACAAAGCTGCAGAAATCACATTTGTAGATGGATTCATTTCGGTGAATAAATTGCACTGCCAAGAGGAAACTATTAAGTTTAAGTTGAAGTTTAGGTTAAGTTAAAGCACATTATTCAGCAGCCCCACCATCAGCATACGCATTTCCTAATTAACGCTAGACAGGCAGCCGGGCAGGCAGCATACTGCATTCTATACGAGTCCGCCCTCATAGCCATACTTCCCTTTGCCTTAAATGACAGTCACCAGGGCAGGCGGACAAACAAATTCAAGGCGAAATTGATGACATGGCATACCATAAGCAAACAACCCGCAAACACACGCAGATACAACCACACAGCCATAGCTATACACTCTCTGGCACACACACTCACTCGTATCAGGGCAGCTGTTTGACATTGCTGGCTCTTGTCGGGGAAAAGGTTGTGGCAACATTGAAGCAGCAGCTTTTACGTCTCTCCGGCGCTGACAATTTTTACAGAATTTGGATTAAGTGGACCTGGCCCTGGCTGTCGACACACTGGTCGGGAGTCTAGAGCCTAGAGCCGGAAGTCGCAGGGAGTTCGACGAGGCAGTTGGGATATTTAGCATGCCCAGGTCGCAGCGTAAAAGTTCTTGGAAGTTCTTTGCCCACCACCGTGCAACGTCAAACATACACACGGCTCTCTCTGCATGCCAACGTGTTTGCCCAGGCACGAAAGGACGATGAGGCGATGAGCAAAAGTTGACATTTCCTTGGTGCCTTGGCCCAGGACGTTGGCAAATATTTGCTTACGTGTCAATAACCCGTCCAGTGATTTATTTCATATTTGGTCTCCATCAATGCTTCTGTCTATGTGTGTGTGCCTATGGGTGTGTGTGTGTGTCGGTTATGAGTCCTGCGCGTTCTGACAGTCCTGCGGAATAGTTGCCACACTGGTGGCGCGTTGCGGCTGTCATTGACATTTGATATTCATTGTCAGTTTTGTGTGTAGTTTTTCCAAAGGGTTTTCCTTATCCTTCCCCCCCCCCACTATTTTCCCTATCTTTATCCTTTTTTCCATGCTGCCATACATTTTTCATGGCATACTTATGGGGGCAAAGGCCCATTCGCCAGACGCTTTTGTCCTTAAAGCCACATAAATTGTCCTTAAATGGAATGGAGAGCCAGAGGCCCCCTGCGTGGGTGTACGGTGAATGGGTGGAAGGTAGCTCCCTCCTATGTACTTTGCAGATTTTCTCCAGTGCGAAAAATGTTCAATCAAGCGTACAGAGAGGCCTCCCTTATCGCCTGCTGCGAGGCCATATATCCCTTGTGTGTGTGTGTGTGTGTGTGTGTGTGTGTGTGTGTGTGTGTGTGTGTGTGTGTGTGTAGGTGTGTGTACAGGATACGTGTGTGTGTGCCCATCATAAGCTCTGTCTGCTCTGTCTGCAGCTCTTTCGATGTGCAGAAGGTGGAGGAGGAGGAGGAGGATCTACGGTAAAAACATTCCATGCCTGATTTGATTTAAACGTTGTACTTGCCGTGGCCTCCATCTCCATCTCCAGACATAGCCAGGCAACCGCTGATCGCTAGACGATGGCATCTTCGACATGGTTTATTCATGCAGCAGTCGCATTATGCAAATAGCTTTCCCATCGACAGACTCCCCCCACACATTTCTGGACCACTTGAAATTTGATTTTTTTCAATTTCTATTTCGATTTTTCTTTGCCATTTGTTGCAAAAATCTGCCTGCCTGTGGGAAGCCACTTCTCTCCTTGGGTCTTGGCGGCGGCGCGTCGGCTCTTAGTTCACTTGTACAAAAGTTGAGTGCCACTTGTCGATGGCGGAGCGGTAGCATGGCGTGTGGCATGCCACGGGGAGTGGAGTGCAGAGAGAGAGAGAGGGAGAGAAGTGGCATGCCATGAAGTTGCTGCACAACCAAGGGTGCCATTCATTTGGTTTTCAAGGCACAAGTGACTAACGGCTCAACGGCTGCTTTTCTCGCATAGCAGATTTTTCAGCACTTAAATGAAATTATATAGCAGGGGCCAGAGCCAAAGACCCGCCTTAATCTACATACCGCCCATCAAGTCACCTTCCGATGCCCCACAAATCGGTTGTCTTTTCTTGCGATGGGGGTGGGGATATATTTGTACAAATTTTTCTGACATTTTCCGTACAGATTTGATGAGGAAAAAATTTGCATAGAAAACAAATTACTAAGGCAAAAACAATTTCTCTTTTAAATAAAATGAAGCGGAACGACAGATGAGAGAGACAAAGTTGTTTTCCTACAAAACACACACACACACATCTACCCACACCAATACACATGCACGCAATTTGCTTAGTTGTAAAGAAAATCTTTTCCTTCCCATTTCCCCAGACGAAAGACATTGTGACAAATGTTTAGCAAATTCAGTCCTCGTTTCCATCTCCTTTTCCTCTTCTGCATCTCCATCTGGATTCTGATTTGAATATTTCGCATGGAGTGTTTTTCCTCTTCATCGCCATTTTTCTAGGCCTCATCTTTCATGTACATATGTACATACATATATGTGGGTCGCGTATCCTTGAACATTTCACAGCTTACAAATCCTTGGCACGCACATCAGCGTCAGCTCACAGCTCACAGCTTCCAACTCACAGCTTCCAGCTCTTAGTCCATCATCAGCTTAGGCATTGTGTTGGCTCTTAACAAAGGCCCAAGTAATTCATGCAATGCGCCTGAAGAATCAACGCACACATTTCCAGATATTTGTTCAGCAATATAATGGCAACAACAACGGCAGCGGCAGGAGGCAACACCATCATCGTCATCATCATCAGTAACATCATCAGGAGGCGAAGGAGTAGAAGGAGGAGCAGGAGTAGCAAGCCCGAGATGGCGATGACGAAGAAGAACAAAACGCTGAGAGGGACATGGGCAGGGCATATGCTGCAATATCTAGGCATTAAAATTAATGACATACGAATACGTACGAGTATGCTCGTTTGCATAGGCCATAGGGGGCTAGGCTAGGGGGCAAGAGAGATACGAGACGACACCCTTTCAATCGATTTCAAACGCACATCAATCAAAACGTTGCCAAACGGCTTTTTCCATCCAATATTTACTCTTGCAATGCATTTTCCATGCCGAATTTCATGTGGAATTTTATTGAATTGAATACTGAATTTGAATTCAAGTGGCGCACCGCACGGCGTATGCTTGATATTTCACGTTTGATCAGGAATCAAAATCAAAGCCAACGTTGTAACTAAATTTTTAATTAAAAATCATTTGATTTTTTATTAAATGATGGATCGGTGGTGCTCGGCTTTCGGGAATATGTTTTCTCTTTTGTTCAGATTTTATTTGGAATATTTTTGGAGCTTTGTTTGTTTACCCATCAGACAAGTTTTTTCATGAATTATTGAGTCTCCCCCATGTGGTGCATTTGTGAGTGCAAATTAAATATTAAATGGCATTTTGCTTACTACCTTTTATTTTGGGGCTCCCGTTCAATTTGAATTGAATTACCCATCAAATTTGTGGTTGAATCTGATTTCCAGCTACATTTATTCATGTCGTATGTGGCTCATTAGGCAGTGCTGCTGCTGCCAGTACCAATCAGCTCCACACTAATGCCCATCAGAAATTCATTAAAGGCTTTATCAGGGTGGGAGGAGAGGATGGTAGTGGATGGTGGCTGCTGACCCGTTACAAAATCACAATCAAACACTCAAATGGAATTCAAATTTTCAGCCAGCTCCAATCTGACTGCCAGGCTGGCAGGACTGCTGACTGATTCTGTCATATTAATTAGCCATTCCCTCTCTCTCTCTCTCTCTCTCTCGGCATCGCGGCCGACTGCCACAGAGCTGAAAACTAATTAAAAAGCCGTGTCAATCGAAAGGCTCGACAGGCAGGCTCTCTTCCCCTTTCCATTCCACCCGGCAGGGGTGCTAATCGAATTGTTGAAACGCAATGAAACGAATGTCATTTGAGCCAAAAAAAATACACAAGGATGCTCAACCCAATTCCTGGTATACGCCGCCCCACTGTCCCACTCTGCCTGTTCAATTCATATTCATTTTGGCCATCAAATGACGGCCACTGACACCGAACAATGAAATCAAATTAAAATACACTTTAGCACGGGGCACGGGGCACGGGGTGGCGCTGCGGAGTGAATGACAATCAAAGGCTAAACAATGGAATGCGCCATCGTTTCGAATCGATTTAAAAACGGTGGGGAGTGGAGTGAAGTGGATTGCCATGCCAAATGGAACCATGTTCCAGCTCCCTCTGCAACCTTTCTCCTCCTACTGGGAATATCGCGGAATGACAGGCGAAAAGAAAAGTGCCATCAATTCGGACCGAAAAGGCTTCCGAGTGTTGCGTGCTGTTTTAGTAATTAAATCCTGACATCTCAAATGCCCATGAAAAACGAACTTAATTTTCTCTTTTCTGCGTGTGGCAACTTTATGACTTACCACGCCACGAGTGCGGCAAAGAGTGGGCCAAAGAGTGGGGCAACTGGCGAGTGGCAGAGTGGAAAAGTTAAACTCAAATAAGTTGAGTACAAAGTAAAGCAAAAATTACCCAGAGACCAGGAGACCAGGAGAGATCAAGCGGCAGGCGGCAGCCAGCAGGAGGAAGAAAAATAAAAGTTAATGTTTTTAGAAATTATATAAGAGGATTAAGCATATATTTGTGGCTCTTTTCAAAGAAGTTTGTGCAAATAAATGCAGCATTTTAGATTAGCCAAAAGATTTAAGTGGGTTCCAGGTTGAAGTAAGTTGAAGTCAGGTCAGGGCAGGGTTAAATGGAGCTAAAGGACATCACATTTTAGTATTGAGTTTGGAAATCTTTTAATGGATTGACTAAGGATTATAGTTTAATTTTATTTTGATAAGTAATTTCATTCGACATTTGCTTGCATGAGCTTTAAGTTGAATATTTTTGCAAATGGAAAGCATCCAATCAGTACTAACCATTTCTGACTGAGCGTCTCTGCCTGAAAAACAAAAGTTATTCTGCCAAAAAAAAAAGCAGAAAAGAAAAAAGAAAAGAAGACAAGAGAAAAGATTGATGCCAACTCTTGAATTTCATTAGCTATGTTAAGTAAACATACACGTACCACCAACACACGCCATGTGCAAGCAGGAAGAGCGGAAGACTTGCCACACACTGCCACTGTCGAGCCGCTAAGCGGCTTAGTGAAAGTCCTCTGGCTGCCTGCCTCTGTGCGGCAAAAAAAGAGGCAAGAATATAAATTCATGCGAGTACGGGTATGACAGCCTTTTTGAGGCGAAACTTGAGATGTAGAAAACTGTGGCTGTGTGGAGCAGTGGAGAGGAGGGGCGAAAAGTCGCTTTTGGTGTTTAAACAACTTTGACGCGCTTTCTGCATGCAGCAAGCAGCACCACACATGTAAGAGCATTTTCCTTTTATTTATACTCTGGCGAAAACGATTTTCCTGGATTGTGTGTGTGTGTGTGTGTCTGTGTGTCTGTGTATCTGTGGCATTTCCGCTCCTAATGGCACACACGAAAAGAAAAAACTTTGATGACGTGCCGCTTGAGTTTGACATGCCCAAAAAGAAATTTGACTTCTTATGAAAAGGGGGAAAAACTTGGGCAGGGCTAAACACAGGGACCAGACCAGGACCAGGACCAGGAGCAATGCTTAGCTCGTTAACATTAGGCCCCAGTGCCAAGTCTTTGCTCTCCTTCAGCGTTTCCCCAATTTGAGTTGACTAACTTTTTCGAGTTGTTGCGATACAGATTGCTACAGTTTGTCTTTCATTTTTTTTCGGCAAAATTGCTGCAATTATCATTTGGCATTTGGCATTTTGGCAGCCACTAGGAGATGCCCCCCAGACGCTAATGAGGCGTCAATGCATTGAACCGCAGACGACCCAGGGAACGCCTCCTTGCAACTGAAATTATAGTCACACGCACACACCCCCCACCACCTTCCCAGACGATGTTGCAGCCATCTGTGTGTGTGTGCGTATGTGTGTGCTCCTCTGCACTTCCCTTTCCGCTGCGTTATTGAGGCGCAAACTTTGTTTGGGCGAATGACAGACGAGAGAAGAGACAAGACTGACGTGCTATAAGTCAAGTTCTCGTCCGGCTTCCTGGGGGGAGGAGTATGAGCTTGAATAAAAGTACGAGCTTCAGGAGGAGGAGTAGGAGTAGGACAATGATGACAGCCGACAATACCCATAGCCAGTAACGGCAGGCAGCAGCAACAGTAATGACAGCTGATACGGGCAGCCAGCCAGCCAGCCCTTGGCTACAAGAAATACCCCACAAATCCTTCAGCACAATTTTTTATGTGCAACTATTTTGCATATGCCGGGATACATACATATAGTCGTATTTATATCTGTGCATATGTGGTTGTTGTGTGGTTTTGGTGTAAAGTCAACTCGAGGTTACAGAGCAGAGGAGGAGCTGGGAAATCGCACATTACCGTGCTTGACGATAACTGATATTAACCATCCGCCAAGCCATCCCTTTGAGACCCATTAAAGACAGCGCAGCAGCCTTTCCATCTCTCGTAAACATGATATGAGGCAAGGATAGCGATGGTGTGGCACGTGTGTGTGTGTGTGTGTGTGTGTGGTAGGTGGTTGATAAGCAAAAGACACGATAACCGAGATGCCATCGTTGTTTTTGCTCTCTGTTGATGCCTTTTGGGGGCTGCTAAAGTGCAAATGTGAATGATTTGAGTTAAGGAGGCAACCATTTAGGGGCGCTCCATTTTATGCTTTAAGCAACACACACACACACACACAGATTATACACAAACACAGGGATACACTGCACTTGGCTAAGACAAAGTTGGGCACATTAAAAATGATTAGCAATTTAATGCACGACTAGACAACGTCCAGTTCTCTCCTCTCTCTCTCTCTCTGTACCTCTGTCTCCTGCTGTGTCCGCCTTTGTGGCACATTCTACTGACGCCAGACATCGTAATGGCCAAGGGAAGAGAGGGGTGGGTTGTGGCGGGCGTTGACTGGGCCATAAAATTGTTGAAAACAACTTGGTCGTTTCCTTACAGTTCCTCCAGGCATATTGGCTGTGGGGGGATTGAGCAGAGCATTTCTTTGAGATTTGCAAAGAGAAGAATGGAAAAATGAATGCATCAAAGATCAAGTTTAGCTTGACGAATACGATACCAAGAGCTGCAGTATTATTCAAGTCTTATGTCCATAATTTTTGGTGCCACTTTCTAGGATATTCCATGCACTCCCTCGACTCCTTTTGTAGAGCAGTTTTGCCCGTGATTTTTCTACTCTTTCTTCTTCTTTTACTCTCTGATATTTTCATGTTCTCTCGTGCAACAAGCATTCTCGGCAACTGGCGTAAAAAAAACATCAGCATTACTTTCCGCCTCACTGCCGATGTCATCTGCTCTCGGCTGACGCCGCTGTCTCTGTCGCTGTCTCTGTCCCCTAACATCCACGTGGCAGTCGCTTGTTGTTGCAGTCGGTGCAGCTTCCGTCCAGGTGGCAGACCCAACCGTCCTCATGTCTGCTCGTTGTCTGAGCCTTTAATTTAAAATTATGCAACTGTGTGTCTCTTTTTTTTGTGCGCTTTTCTGTGATTTTTCCGCTCTCTAAGCTTCTGCCTCCCCTAATGCTGTAATTTCCCTTTGGCAGACACTCATTGACTTGACTCGCGTGCTGCTGCTGGCTGCTGTTTTGGGGTCAGGCGTTGCAAGGGCCCCCAAACAACATTCATAAATCATTTACGATGGCGGAGGAGTAGGTGGGTGCAACCCGAAAAAGGGGAAAACCCCAACTATTGTTGTTTTTCTACTCATCGTTATCATGGGGCAGGGGCTGCAATCGACAGAACCCCAGCCCGCACCACCCCCTGCTCTGCAGCATCAGCAGCCGACCGACTACCGTCCCTGGCCTGTCCCTGGCAACGTTGCACAGAAAACACATTAATCAATTCCCACCGACATCGTCTCGGGGCCACATTGTACATCCACCCATTGTGCCGAGAGTAGATCGTAGGAAAATCGTGCAACGGAAAAACAAGGACGAAATGAAACCGTTACACGCTCTACAAGCGCAGCAAAAAACAAAAAAAAAACCAGGAAAATGCACTCGTAACTTTCCATAATGTGCAGCGCGCGTGAAAATTCGTCCTTAGTCTGGCGTGAAAAATATGCGAGTGAGACAGAGTAAAAAGCTAAAAATAGAGCAACGGGAATCACACACACACACACACACACACACACAAAAAAAACAACAAAAGACAAAAACACAAAAAACTGTAACCAGAAAGAAAATTGTTTACGCTGCAAGTATTTATGATTTTCATTGGTCGAAGGTTTTCCCGCGGCGGCGGCAAAAATTTATTCCCATGTTCGAGGTTGGCATTCGAGTTCTTGTTCTGGTTCTGGGTTTATGCCCACGCGATAAATATTTACCCATAAATTTGGCGTGTAATCGGGCAACGTGGATTGGATTGGGTTGGGTTGGGCGGCGGTGGGTGCAATGTTTCGGTGCTGCCCAACAGAAAGCCAAATGAATTTTCGCGGATCCAAAAAACATATTTAAGCGTGATTGTTACACTAACGCGTCAGTGGCCAGTATTTAGATTCCATTCTTGGCGTTACCGATTTATATATTCTCAAAGAAAAATCGGCCTACGACACATCTCTAACAAATGAAAAGTGACATACAATTTTCGACATTCATTCGTGAGAGTCTAATTTCTTTTTATTTTAAATTGCTACGCAAATAGTAAAAATGTCTTCAACAAAGAAATTACCAAAAAACGCCAAGGAACAACCACACGCAGAGGTGGCGCGTCCGTCCAAGAAGCAGCAGAAAAACGCTGCGGCTGATAAGTCGAAAAAGTTACAGGAGGCGACCAAGCAACAACCTCAAGGTAATGACGACGCTTCCGAATCCATTGGCCCTCCGTCCAAGAAGCTGAGCTTAGAGGCAGAGCAAAAGCAGCAAAAAAAGTTGCGACTGATAAATCGCATAAATTACGAGAGCCAACCAAGGCAGAACCTTCTTCTCAGGGTGACGACGCCGGCGCTCCTGAATCCGATCTGTCAATTTGCGGCCCTGCATCAAAGAAGAAGCTGATACCGCAGCAAAAGAACACTGCCACTGAGATTTTGGTCAAGCCGCGCAAGAAAGAAAAGCCGAAACTGACAACCGAATCTTATACAGTGGACCTATTCGGTCGCACCCAGGATCTTTCCAAGTTCAACGAGTCGACTGCGCTGTACTCAATGTGCCGCGCCTGGATGTCCAATCAGCCGCGCAACACCGCCCTGTCCACGTGCAGCACGGACGGCGGCAATGTGACTGTGAAGCGCGAGGACAATGCCGAGGAAGTTCTGGACCAACTGAAGAGCGGAGGCTTGAATGCGCTGTGCCAAATGCCGAGGGCTCGCTCCACCAAACTGACAGTGGTGCCGCCGCGTATGGTGTACACCGAGCAGGAGATGATGAAGGAGATGGAGCTGCAAGGCGCCAAAGGGGAGGTGCTGCTCGGTCTCAATGTGGCCCGCTGGAAGCGTATACGCCAGCACTGGCAGGAGCATACTCGCAAATATAATCACGAGCGCTACGAACTGATTGATCAGATTGTGAATGCGGCTATGAAAGGGATGAAAAATGTTTAAAAGAAAATTTTAAAAATAAATTAAATAATTATCTGGAATAAAAGCTGCGTTTCCCTTTCAAAATACTAATACTTACTAAATAATTGACGAAATACATTGATGAATTTCACTCACTCTCTCTCTCTCTCTTTTCTCTCTTTTGCAGGCACAACAACAATCATGACGACATTGAAATGGCGGCAGAAATACAAAAGCAGAAAAAGGCCAAAGAAACTGAAACAACGAACAATTGCAACAAGCACTGCCCCAGCAACACCAACTACACATGCCACAAAAGAAGCAATAACAACAACAACACCAAAAGCAACAATAGCAAAACGAAGAACCAGCAGACTGAGAGAGACCAGTGATCAGAGCATGGAGAGGAGCAGGAGCAGGAGGATGCTGCAGCTGCAGCAACATCACAGAAAATGGCTGCCAAATGAACGACACAGAAACGTCGCAAAAATGTTGCAAATGCAGCAAACTGCAACAGCAACAACAGCAACAACAGATCCCACACAATGTCAAGCAATTAAAGCGGCAGCAAAATCCTCAACAATGGCTTGCAGCGGCTGGAGCGTCAGCCATTGTCAGTCACAGCAGCAGAGACAGAAGCAGCACCAACGGCGACATCCATTTCCGGCGTCGGCACTGCTCCTACTCTGCCTGGGCCTATGCCTGGGAAGTGCAGCTGCTGTTGGCTCTGGCTCTGGCGCTGGTGCAGGGACTAGTCCTGCCAAACCTGCCAGTTTGCAAATGGCACCAGCTTCCGCCTCCAGCTCGGCTACCGGCTGCTCCTTGGCGGAATACAGCTGCTCGAATGGACGCTGCGTGCCGCTGAGCAAGTACTGCAACAACCTCAACGACTGCGGCGATGGCAGCGATGAGCCACGCTTTTGCACACGTAAGTACACGCCCTGCTACGCTGCTCGTTGAACTGTGCCCAAAGGGCAATTATGTAAAGCGGGCGGCGGCATAATGAGATACGAAACTGCCAAATGGACTGCGAGAGGCCATTGTTTGCCCAATTTGCCAGGCGATTGATGGCAGACAAAGGGGGTTGTGGGGTGGAGGGAGGTGAAGCCTTTCGCTGCCACATGGCAGGCATGAACGAAGCTCGCACCTGGCTGCAATCAAGCTTGTCAAACCTTATAACTGTCCGGTAATCTCCGTATCCGTCCAGTGCACCCATTTAAGGCACGGCATAGCACGACTGGCCTGCTCCTGTAAACATGGCCTTCATGTGTAAATGTAATTAAGGGTCTACCCTCGCACACCCACCTCCACACGCGCAGCCCATTCACCCACACCCATTCGCCCTCATAATGGCGGCAAAGTGAACTTCTCACTTTTGCCAATTGGCTGCCTATAAGCCCCTCCACAATTCCCATCCTTCTTCAGCTACTCCTCCTGCTGCTGCTGCTGCCGCTGCTGTTGGTGTTGGTGCTGCCGGGCAGCTCCTGTCAAGCGTTGATGAATTTAATTAAGTATTTTTCAATGACATTCAATGAGGCAGAAGAGGTAACACAGGCAGAGGTCTGCTGCTGAATAAGGGCAGCAGCGACAACTCTTTGGATTTTTCAATTGAACAACGAGCCATTCGAGTGGGTGTCCTCCTATTTGTATTTGTTTGAGGGCAGTATCCGGTGCACAAATGCTAAATTCAATACCCTTGCTTATAGCAACTGTGGGTAGCAAAAGCTCGACTTTTGTTTTTCACAGGTTATCCGCAGTATACACGAACAAAATCCGATTAAAAGGTATATTCCTTATATATATACACGTACAAAATAGCTATCCTTGATAACCATTAACAGAAAAAACGACCCACACAAATGTAAGCGTCAAACCAATTTAAATACAAATCGGTTTAAAGGGACACGGGCCTGTCTTTTACCCAATGTATATAATATTTTAATATTGGATAATTGAGAAGCGAGAATGGAGTATTTATAGGTTTAAATTGTATCATTTTAAGGTGCATTTGTCCACCTTTGTTAGTGTTCCATAACGGCAACAACTGGCTGGGGGTCAACAGCCGCTCCAGCCTCCGGTTCAATGAGTGCGATTGGTGGACGGTCATCGCCATCATTGTCGTCGTCGTCCGGGTTTATGGGGGGCTGAGGCTGAGCAGCAGCACCCATCTCATTGGCCATTTTGGTGTACTTCTCGACTTCCTCGTCGTTGAGCATTTTGAATGGCTGATCCTTTGCGACGATGGCCACAGTGACGGTGAATGGAGCCGGTGCCTTGTCCTTTCCACTCGAAGCCCCGTCCACGGGTTGGCTATTTTTTATGGCCAGTATGCCATGGCAAATCAGCTCATCGTTGGTACAGTTCAAGAAACAGCTGAGATTGCGCTCCAAATAGGTGCGAGCGCCCTGCGAGCGTGAGCCAATGGATTGGGCCTTGCAGTTGTAGATGACGGCCGAGGGCATGACCTGATAGAGGTTGGGTCCCTTCTTGTCATACCCGGCAACGAGTAGGCCCACTCCGTATGGACGGCGATCGTAGCGTTGGGTTGTGCACTGCATCTTGTTGCCCAGATTCGTCATCAATCGCTCCACTGGATTAATGGCGCCGTAAGCGTAGTGATAGCTCAGGCACGAGGAACGCAAATAGCGGCTCAGCACACGAGCGTCGGCGGTGATGCCGGCTATGGATATGCCCAAGTGCTCATCGATGGGAATGATCTTGCGCAGGGCCACAGACAACTCCGTCGACTTGCCCAGAGCCACAAGAACAACAGCATCACGACCCTTGAGACCCACAGTGGCAGTGCCCTGCTTTACGGCCTCCATTGCGTACTCAACTTGATGCAAGCGTCCCTGAGGGCTCCACACGGAGACTTCGCTATCGTATTGGTTGCGGAACATGATTTATTCACAAATTGTAGAACGTTCAACTATATTTGCGAACGAATTCGAGATTAAATCAACTTTAATTGCACAAATTTAATTGCTCACCTCAAATTGTAATTCTGCCGATGATGACAAGGAAAAAATACAGACTGGCAGAGCTCAGCAATGCTTCTATGTGCAATCGATAGTGGTATCGATATGTGGAAATTCTATTTCCCAGCTTTTGCAACAAGAAAATGAAACATTCCGAATATAATCAAATTTAGAATATAATTCAGATGATTAACCAAAGGCACTTTTAGCATTTATTGCTTTATTGCTCTGGCAATTATAATCGCATAGACAGACAGAAAGGCAAACGAAAGGGAAGTTCGCCTACAACTAGTTCAAACTAACACCCATAATTATCTAATTGACTATTGATGGTTGATTGAATGCAGAGAAATCACTAAACTAAACGCAAAAGCCCATCGCCCTTCTCTGTGGACTCCCACTCCCACAACTCTTTCCCGTCACAGACGGACCCAGCACGGATTCATATGCATTTTTAATAAAACTAATTGAAATGCCTTAGGAGTCGCAACAGGACTCTTGTCCGAGATGCCAGCGGTAAATTGCCAATTTCTATGCAAAATACAATTGCTTTCACTTTACTTTTGGGAACCAATGGTATCCAACTGAGCATGGGACAACAACAACACCTATAGGAAGAGAAGAAGGAGCAGCCAGATTCCAGAAATGCAAATCTCACAAACATAAATCATTGCAGTTTTGTGGTCAATTCAATTATGAAAAGGAATTCCAAATAGGAATACATAATCGGGTTAAATTGGGAGAGAATTTTGTAAATCGATAGATTTTGTATGCACATTCTTAATGGAGACTTAATTTGGAAATTTCTAGCATAAATGATCTTTGAATCGTATTAATTTGAATGATTGAAACACCATACAAAGTTATGCAGAATGCAGCCTTTCACATATTCAGATTTAAAGCTGGACAAGTCAGGGCAATAGAGACGACATCTTCCTTCGATATTTTCGTGCTAAAAGTTAAAATCACTTAAAAAATTCAGAATAGCATCCTCAGAAAATGCTGTATTAACGTATGCTGTATTAATGCATCATCCTCTTACCTAGCTTACTGTGTCCCTCCCACAAGGTTGGAAAGAGCTTAATTACGGAGGAGCAACACTGCATCTTTGAAGTTTTATAAGTCTCTCCACCCCTCGAAATCCTACTGGATTTGTGCCAATGCCCACGCAATACTCAATGCATGCAAAATGACTCAATTGAGCAAGGAACGGCTTGTCCTCTGCACTGAAAGCGTCGTCAGAATCGTTCGAAAAAAAATGGTAGAGTATTCTTAACAAAGAGCACAGCAGCATTAGGATACGCACAAGGTACATGTACACGTACATACACCTGCTGGCAACCTCCCGCATCAAAAAGTAGAAAAAATTCTCTAAAATGTTAAATGTCAATATAAGGTTGAGTATTCTGTAAGCTTACCTTCAATTTCACTTGACTCGCTCTGGTATATGTACTTCTCCTTTTTATAGGTCTTCGAACGCCAATCAGGCGCTCAATATTTCCGCTCTTTGCTTAGTTTTTGCGTTTTAACACTTTCACTCACTTTTTGCCGAAACCGCCTGGCACCCCTTGCCGTCTTAAAGAACCTTCCTGCACTTGCACTGACACTTATCACAGAGTGAGATAATTCTTATCCGCTCTCTCTATAGTTTTGCGGGACATTTTTTTTATTTTCAGTCGTATATGATCTCACTTTAACACTTTCACTAACTTTTCACTCTGCACTTACACTCACTCTCACAGAAAAAAAAACACAAAACTCAAGCTGAGTAGCACAGCAAGATCACGCCATTGCCGGTTATTTTACTTTGCCTTTACACTTTTATTTCCAAAGCTGGACACGTGCGCTGGAAGCAGCGCTAAAACTGCATGGTATTTTCTTCCACTTTTCACACGGGTTCTTTCACAATTTCCAGAACATTTTAAACCATTTCGCCGCACTTTTGATTCCGCGACACGAGAACACGTGGGCATGCGTATGTGTGTATGTGGTGTGTACAAACATACATATGTTGTTGTGCATTTCTCACTCTCGCTGTTAGCTCGCTGCTAATTTAACATGCCTCTTTAATGAACAACAGAGAACGAAAGCGAAAGTGTGGCTGAGCATACTGTGTAGATCACAATGTTGAGGTAGGCTTCTCGCCACTCTCGTTTTCATTCGCTGTTAGCTCGCTTCTCATTTAACATTTCTCTGTAACAAACAGCAGAGAACGAAAGCGAAAGTGGGCTGAGCATACTTGTGATCACAAGTGAGGTAGGCTCGCCACTCTCGTCATTCGCTGTAGCTCGCTTCTCATTTAACATTCTCTGTAACAACAGCAGAGACGAAAGCGAAAGTGTGGCTGAGCATACGTGTAGATCACAATGTTGAGGTAGGCTTCTCGCCACTCTCGTTTTCATTCGCTGTTAGCTCGCTTCTCATTTAACATTTCTCTGTTAACTTTCCTGTGATACTTTGTGCTGGCATCTTGTGTGCGTTCCCTGTGGATGATTTATGGCGTTTCCATTGCCCGACTATTCCCCGTGGCGTCTCATCAACCTGCTAGAGGTGGAGGCTTCCTTTCCATGGGGCTTATGGTGGGATGTAGGGGAGAGATATCCATGGATTGCGGTTGCCTGGCACCGCGGCGGCAAACAAACTAATTGCCAAACTAACGCTAATTGCATTTAATATATTTGCGTCTCCGCCAACACCCCCACAGGCTGTAATCGCACATACTACGGAGATATTGGACAGACGTACTCCTTGGAGCTGCACCGACCCAAACAGGATCGCGTGCCCTTTGTGTGTGTGCTCACGTTCACGGCGGCAGGCGGCCAGCACGGCGATGTGGTTCAGGTGAGTCCCACTCCCCTCCCAATCCCAGTGTTCCAGTGCCAGGCTCCATTTCAATTTCCCCTGCCCCCGGCTGCTATGTACCTTTCACATTTCATTTTGTTAACGGGATAAACTAAGCCATTAAAAGATAAGCAACAACAATGAATTGAGAGTCGGGGCACAGGCAATATTGATATCAAAGCCACTCACTGGAGCGTTGCAAATCCTCCTCGGACCGGCTCCAGCACAGCAGCACAACCAAGCGTGACTACAACTGACAGGGCAGCGGCAGTGGCTTTGGCATCTTGCTCCTCCTCCTCCTCCTCCTCCTCCTGCTGGTTGGACTGGCAGGAAGCAAGTGCCGGCGCCTGTTAGTGGCATAATAACGCCACTTCACACCTCGAACCAGAAGCAAGGGGTGGAACAGGAGTAGCAGCAGCCAGTAAGCCAAAGCCTTTGGCACGCTCGAGTGCGTCCCGAGGGCATTCATTGAGAGAGCCCTACACTGATATACTTGTACTCCAGCCGAAACTTTATTACCTCCCGCCCCCTGCCACGCTCTGTAAATATTTCATTGTGCGAATCGCTCTCTCCCTTCGTTGACCAGGTCACCCTGGACAGCTTCACGATTGGCAGGTTCACCTCGTACGTGCACGAGGGCTGCCCGGATGGATACATGCAGATAGCGGAGTCGGCTCGCACCCCCATCGGGGGCATGTGGTGCGGCAGCTCCTGGGGCCCAGTGCTCTTCTACAGCGAGACGCGTTCCCTCATCTTTACCATCAAGCTGAACAGGTATGATCCGACCAGGACCACCACTCCTCTTGGCCACCTTGGTCCTACCTTTGTGACACAACGACAACTCCTTTTGTGTCTGCTTCCCTTTTTATTTTTTGTTTGAGCAGACTGGCGAGGGATCAAAGCGGCTACAACTTCGACTTTCGCATTCGGTACAAGGTGCTGTCCCGCGACAGTGCCGTCACCCGTTACGGTGGCATTAAGCTGGCAGGTGGGTGGCAACACAGAGACAAGATTGGATTCGTATCCATAATCCGCTTGCAACTTCCTTTTCAGAGCTCGCCCAGTGGCACAACCGCAGCAGTTTCCTCAATCAGCAGCAGCAGCAGCAACAACAACAGCACCAGCAGGACGGCGGCGCCTTGGAGGACTTTACCAACTCCAGCGGCGCACGGTCGGATCGGTATGGGCAGGACTTTAGCCTGTTCAGTGCGTATGTGAACAACAAGACGTTCATGGCCTCGCTGGAGAAGTCGCTGGCCAAGGACGAGCAGAACTACACCGAACCCAAGTACTATTTGGGTATGTTGCAAGAGAGAAAAGTGACGCAGATAAACCATCTCTCTCTCTCTCTCTCTCTGACACACAGGCGATCTCATACCGGGCACGTATTGCTCGAGGATCTTCAGTGACTGCGACAAGAAGTCCTGCCGCCTGCAGTCGCCCAACTATCCGGGCATCTATCCACGGAATCTCACCTGCTACTATGCCGTGCGTCAGGTATGAACAACGAAACAATTAAAAGGAAATTAATCTCCGGTCCCTGTTGCTGTCGCTGTTCCTGTCCTTGTCTGCTATCCCGCGCCTCCTAGGGTCTGGGTCAGACTCGACTCCTCTTCCACTTCTCTGGGATTTGCCCAGGAACCAAGCCAAAGGTTAGCCTGTCATCACGGCCCAGACACGGCCTCTTCAGCCGCATTAAATCGCCCGAGTTTATCCTTCGTTCGTCCTGTGCCCATAAAAATACCACAATATCGTTTACGTTCTGCCTTCTCTCGCTCTCTCTCTCTCTCTGCCTTATTTTTATTCATGCCACAACAAAGTTCAAATATCATGAGAGGAAAAAATTAAATAGCAATTTACATTCCAAAATAGAATGAGCTTTTATTATAATTAACTGAGGGAGCCCCTCCACTCCTCCCCCTTCGTTCTGCTTGGCTTTTTTTTTAATATCTCTTGAGCCCGTAGCCGCCTCCTGCACAGGACTCGTTGCCATTGGCATTGTGACGGGTTCCTTTTTTTCACAATTTACATCATTTTTTTATTAGCTGTTGAACTTTTATAGAACATTTTTTTGGGTCTATCATGGGGGGGGGCACCTCTGCTCCTCCCTCTCGCAGCCAGGACATATTTGTAGCAAATTTAGAAGTGAACAACAAAAATAAATACGCGTGCTTGAATATTAGTAGGTGCCACAACACAAAAAAACAAACCAAAGTCATGCTTACGATAAGTTAAAAGTTGGCCGCTTGCTAAAGTTTTTGTAGTGTTCGCAGTTTGAAGAGGGGCGCAATAAATGTTAGACTTTCGAGTACAGAGTACAAAGTACAAGGGACATGTTGCCAGAGGTAAAGCACATCACTTAGGATGAGTTTCCAGTGCTAAAATAATAAAAAGAACAATAAACAAAATAAAATATAAGCCCACTGAATATATTAGCAACATTTGAAGTACACTCTCTCTCCATGGAGTAACAGAACAAAAACAGCTCCTAATTTTCGAAAATCAATATAGGTAGCTGCCATTTGAATGTTTCCAATTAATCCTACTGTTTTTAGCTCTGGGCATCTGGGCAACGTACAAAAAAACATTCGTTGTGTAAGGTGGCAGTTCGTGGCTCATTAATTTGCATTTAATTCTACTGTCCACACAGCACGACGTGCCCCATGGCAAACACGCTCTGATTCTAGTCAAACAGCCGAAGGGCAATCTGGTTTGGATCTCTACACAGGAAACGGCGGCGGCCAACAAAATGGCCCCACCGCCCAGCGTCAGTGACAAGGACAAGAAGTTTGAGCCGAGGCTGAAAACATGGAACGACTGCGATTACGTTCAGGTAATTAAATCTGCCTTTAAATGTGCACTCTCTATCTCTTTCTGTCGCTCTGTTTTTTGCTATATCTCTCTCTGTATCTACATATATCTCTGACTGTGTCCCCTGGTTCCTTCTCCTGCTCCTGCTGCTGCTCCCTGCCCAATGAGCTTCTCTGTGTTTGCATTTGCCAACTTTAACGAGAGAGAGTGAGATCCAGCATAAAAATTACTTCCTCTGTTGGCCAGTGGCCGACAAACAGAGCCAACTGGACAAACGGCATCAACTGAACCGAACCCATTGGCCAGCGGAGCAGGCAGCAGTCAGCGAACAGCGGGACAAGGAACTGCGCAAAAAACGACAAATTGAAAAAGAAATGAGCAAAAATCTGAAATCAGTTGTTTGCACGGTACTTCGCCCTCTCTCTGCTACTCCCCATCTCTGTGGCTCTATCCTTTCCCGCTGCTTGTCCATGTCCGAGTCTGAGCCTTGAGCATTCGATAGGCTTCTCCCTGCTAGTCGCGGGAAGTGTTAATTTCGTAGGCTCTTTTTTGTTTGTCAGCGGGGGAAAGCGGGTAATGGCATGCAGATGGAGATCCACACAGCTGTAAGGGCCAACTTTTGGATGAGCTCTTAATGAGCGCTGTGTATGCAAAAATGTGGGATAAGCCTGAGGATGACAGAAGAGAGAAGGGATGTGCGCCCAGAAGGGATGTGCTTGGCAGGAAGTGGAAGTGTTTCCTGGAGCGGCTCCAAGGAAGCGTGATTTAATGATAATACTCAAATGATGTTAAAAATTAAGCAAGCCACTGAAAGGAGCTGTTGCAATGGGCCAAGAAATGCAAGCAAAAGAGCTGCAGATCTCGTGCTAGAAAACTAGTGGAAATTCATAATTTAGGCACCCCGAAAAATATAATTTCAAATTTCCACGCTGCCATTTAGGGCCATTTAGAGTGCAAATGCAATGCGGAAAACTCTTTTTAAAAGGGGAAAAAAATATATGAAAAATATATATCAAAATTCAGATTACCCTTTGGAGTGCCTCTAAGCTTCCATGCTCCCCTTTGAATGTAAATTAATAAGACGAAAGAAATTTAAAAACTATTTAGCAACCAGAGAACCCTCTACTCTAGGCTAAATTTCAGCTTTAAATTTCCTTCAAAATGGGTGGCAACAAACTGCAAACCTGATTTGTTTCCTGCCCGCAGGCTACCACAGAACTTTGAACTCTATCGTACAATTTAAATCTTCTCTATTTGAACCACACACCTCATTTCGTCAAAAGTGCACCACAATTTAGTATGAGATCTATATGTATATATAGTATGTATGTATGTATGCTCAAAGTACCTATAAATGTATATGTATATTTTCTCCAAATAGGAAAGTGTTAAACCCAGATGGAAATCGACGGTAAATGCCAAATCCTCCTGCTCGCCCGTTCAGTCAAAATCAATCTAACTCTCATGTTGCCCACAAACCAAACCAAACCAAAGCAAACCACGAATAGCCCCTCAAAGCAATTTCTTAGTTGTAGTTTTTTAGATAGACAACACTTGAACTCTGAACCAACCCCCCCACTACCCCACAGCCCTCGTACACAACTCTCTATCAATCTATCGCTCTCTCGCTCTCTCCCTCTCTCTGTGTCCCCCCCTTACTTCTATTAGCAACAATTATTTGTCATCTTTGGCTATTTGAAGCAATTAATCAAGCCCAAATGTATGCACAATCCCACACCACCCCAAATAGAAGCAAACAGAATGAAACAGGCAAAACGGGGCAGACAACAAATCAAAAATGATCTGGGTAAATCGACATCTATGGTTTATCTATGGACTGGATAATATATTCATTAGCACACAGCACACACACACACACACAGCACACAAAGACAGCTGCTAGGAGATGGGGGGGTAAAAATCTGTCATTGGATTTATATTAATGAACACTTGGCACGCACATCATAAATCGCACACAAAAGAGACGGCGCTTGGATTGGGGAATTGGGGAGGCTTGGCCCCTCATCAAGGACATTCGAAAAGTGGACGAACGTGCTTGGGTCTCATGTAAATAATTGCCCCGGGGCATTCATCATACAAAGCCAGGGAGCAGACTGCGTTGAATGGATATGCGCTGATGCTACTGTGCTGATGGATTTGCCGCCCACTTCCGGGACTGGGCATTCAAACTTCTTTAAGCTGATCCTGCCACAGCGGTCAAAGGGATTCCCCCCACCTTCAGCAGCAGCTCCAGCAGCAGCTGCTTCTTTCGGTGTCTGTCTGTCTGTCTGTCTGTCTGTTGCTTTTAGTTGAAGTCCATTTTAGTCATCAGGCAACTATTCAATTTCGCTTTTGCAACAAAAATCCTCAAGGATTCAAGGCATGGATGCTGCCCTCTGAAATGGGGCACGGCACTAATTCCTCCCTTTAGCACTTGCCATTAAATGCTCGTTGTGTGGCAGAGGCAAGGCGCGTGCAAATCCTTGTGGCCCGGCCACATGGATCTGTGCCCGGCTAAGCCCTTTACTTTTTGCTTATTCAGTTGGAAAGCCAACCGCTCGAAACGTTTGGCGCCATTTGCAGGGATTGCAACGGTCCTTCTGTCCCTGAGCCTGCACTTTTGCCTACAAATTGTCCTGCGCTTCCTCCCATTTACCAACCGTTTTTTTTTTTTTGTTTTTGTTCCTCTTTTTTGTTCCTCTTTTTTTGTTCGCGCGCTCTTAAGCCAAAATGTCCGAAAGTGCTGGCCGTTTTGGCATGCGGCATGTGTGAATAATCGCTGGATGGTAGGACCAGGAAAAGGACATCCCTGGGCATGTGCGGGGGGGTGCCATAAACTACTTTGATATATGTAATCGCTGGCACGGAGACTCTCTCCCTCCCGTGCAGCTGTGTCTCCACTAATTTGTACAAATGCCGCGATTTCAATAAATTTTGTGGTCACAAATTACCTGAGCCACCACCCACAGCTACCCACAGCTGCCTAGGGGCACTGGGCTACCGTTCTGAATCAGAATTCTGGTCTGGTTTGGACGTAGTTAAATTTGCGGCCAGCTGCACAAACAAAACGCCGCGACCAGGAAACAGAAACCTCAGCTAAATTAATGCAGAAAGTCGCTGGCCACAAAACTAATTTGTCATGCGTTAGGAAATGCCCATGGCCATGGGCCTGTGGCAAGGCCAACTCAATTAAAATGCGCACAATTATGCGCAAAATGCCAAAGCCAGATGTAACCGCCGCACGCAAATACGCGCAAGTTTATGCCAGCTACAATTTCATGTATTAATTCCACTCCCAGATTGATTTGCATAGCGTGCATAGACCAGCTGGGGCAGCTGCTTCAACATTAATGAGAATGCAAATGGCAGTGGGTGAACTGAAACTATTTTCATTCATTCTGCAGCAAACATAATCATTGGGTCAACAGAAAGAAGCATTAATGAGCATCGGGAAACTACATTACACATCATAAAAGTAGACGTACATTGAAGTGTTTTTCAATGCTTCGGGCAAGCCTCAACCCCCTGCCTGTTTCCATGAAATTGTAAACCTTTTAATAGCCAACACTTAAGAGTGCTAAGGCACACGAAAACACGTGAACGCCGCCGCATGAACACGTTTCCTTAAATGCCTAAAAAAACAAACTTTAAATGAGCTTAAAAATGTTTAACATTTAGTGGACGACATCAAGTGGCGGGACACATCAAAGCCATTGTGCTCAACTACTTAGAGGCACTCACACCCCCTTCCAGCCATCCTACACAACCCGCCTTATGGTCATGGCCAAGAGGAATGTTACCAAAAATCACGTATACGTCCAGTGGCCATTAAGTAATACGAGAGAGCTCAGTGTTGCCAGCTGCACTTAGGTCCCACTTCTTTACAGCAATTACCGTTCTATTTCACACTCTCTACCGCCTCCGCTAGACCACCCTCTGCCCAAACTCCCTGCACGGCCTTCGGCATCAGTTACTATTCAGTGCCCCTGCCCCCCACCCACTCTTCCACATGAGGAGGCACACGGGCATAGGGCACAGTGCACACAGCAAAAAAAAAACAAAAAAACAAAAAAAACACCCACATTTGTCGTTCGTCTCACTCATTTCGTTCTCTCCTCATCCACTCTGCTCTCTCTCTCTCTCTCGCCCTGTTTCTCTGTCTCTCTCTGGCTCTCTTTTTCCTGGTCTCTTGCAAACCCGCAGGACTACGTGACCGTCTACGATGGCTACACCACACGTGACCCCATCATATTGAAGTTCTGCGGCGGTGGTCAGGCAGTGCCGGCGGCCGTTTCCAGCGGCCCCGAATTGTTGGTCGAGTTCAGCACGTCCCCGTTTGGCACCTTTACGGGCACCTCATCGCAGGTTTTGCCACTCTACGGATTCCAGCTGGAGGTAAGAGAACTCCCCATCAAGCCACCCCAGTCGACGTGTTACTCACACCTTCTCTCTTGCCGTAACGCCCCACAGGTCGAAGTTCAATTCGTTGACATACAGAGCCCAACGTACTCGAAGAACAAGAAACCCTGCGAATTCTGGATACGCGGTGCTGGTCGCGGCATCCTCGAGAATCCCAAGCACTCGCTGGCGCCCAATTCCACGTGTCTGTACCACCTGCAGGGCATGGGCGTCTTCAAGACCTTCGACCATCTGAGCCTGTCGCGTCGCATCAACAGTCAGTCGGGCATGCATCAGCCGCTGTCACGCTTCAAGGTCTGGATATCAGTGCTGAAATTCAATCTGGATCCGGAGTTTGGTCAGATGGATGAGACATCGGTGGGTGCCATTGGCGTGCTGCAGACCCAAGAGGATTGCAGCGGCATGCTGCGCATCTGGGATGGGACACTCAGAGATCCGCCTGTGTGCAAGGATCTCAACTGGTGAGTGACTGGAAGTGGCAGCTGCCTTGCGGGCTACAAGCTAAGCGGCGTTTCCTCTACTTTCCTTCCAGCGTTACGGAGTCCAACGGCTACAATTCTGTCGGGCACTATGCCCATAATTCCACCAATGTGATTGCTCGTTTCTGCCGCGGCACAATTCCGCGCACCTGCGATCGCTCCAACATCAATGAGACCTATGCCAGGCCCTGCACCATCTCCGAGAGCTACGTGTCCAGCAATGATGCCATCACGCTGGAGCTGCGCAACACCGAATCCACTGTGCTGAGGTAAGTAGAGGTTACTGCCGCCTCTACCTACCCACGGGTACCTTGATCTGTTTCTTCTTTTGCCTGCCTGCACAGACCGCTCGACTTTAAGCTGAAATACGAGTTCATTGATCTGCATCAGGATGGACTGCCGTGGGGCGGCGGGGAGCATGACTGCAACCGAAAGTTTCTCAGCAGCATGATGGACCGCAAGGATCCGGCCATCTTTCGCAGCGTACGCAACATCTTCTTGTTCGGCAGGGGCGGCACTCGCCACCTGAAGTGCATCTACAAGTTTGAGGCGCAGCGGGGAGAGCGAGTGCGCATTAAGCTGCGCAAGGTGACGACCACCAATCGGAATTGCTACTCGCGGCTGGACGAGGACATCAATCGATCCTTTTGCTATGGCGACACCAATGTTCGGATTGAGGTACAGGTCATAAAACTCAGCAAGCAGATCCCTTTTCTAAGCCTTCCCTTGCAGATCTTTGAGCGGCCCTATCACGATTCGATTCTGCTGCATCGTGGCTGTGTGTGCAACTCCTCGAACCAGTCGCATCTGCCCGTGGAGTACACGTCGACAGGTCGCGATGTGGAGGTGCACTTCATTGCCCAGAACATGACCACACTGGACGATCCGGACACGGTGAACTTTGAGGGAATGTTTGAGTTTGTCAAGGCGCCCACCAGCTGCAAGGATGGACGTCGCAAATTCGGACCCAGTGGCACCATAGACATGACCTTTGGCGATGTGAGTAGGCCTGAGCAGTCGCCCAAATCGGAGACTTATTTGCGTGGTTCTACTTGCAGGTGGAATGCCGCTCCAGACCCTGGCTGATTGAGCCCTCGAATGGCAATAGATTCCTGTATGTGCGCCTCAAGGCCATCTTCCTCAGCAAGTACAATCCCACAAAGACCCTGAACTCGACCTACCTGCAGACGGACACCTGGCGCTGTGAGACCAAGTCGAGGGCTGTGCTTACCACTTCGGAAGGTGGGTTCAAGCCACAAAACTATCGCAACAAACCTCAAATGCTTCTCTCTTTGCCAGGTCTGACCATTGTGGCCTGTCCGCTGAGCCCCGACTCGAATGGCTATGAGTTTGTGGAGATCTTCAGCTCTGGCTGGAACGAGCGACCCAATTTCGCACTCGTCAACCGCTCCAGGGCCATCAGCGTGGAGTTTCTGCGCCCAGGCAACGGGGAGTATACCTTCAACTGGATGGAGCTGGTGCCCAGGCCCACGCTCAGCATGGCGGGTATGACATAGCAAATCGATTCACTTCCATTGAATATTCCTTAATTTCTTTTCGTTTATCCTGCCACCCTCAGAGGACTGCCAGTTCAAGTGCCCGGAGCTGGGTGCCTGTGTGAATGCCAGCGTTTGGTGCGACGGCGTCATACATTGTCCCTCGGGCGATGATGAGGCCTTCCTGCAGTGCTCGGCGCTGATGAAGCTACCAGTTGAAATTCTGGCCACGCTCTGTCTGATCTTTGTGCTCTCGTGTTGTGCATTTGCTGCTTTTGCATACAAGTGAGTCCAACATTGATCCACCACATTGATTATGATCTAAAATTGAGTGCCTTTCGCTTATAGAAAAATCAAACGCAAATTTCGCGGCACATCGGTGCTACAGACGCGCCTCAAGTCGCTCAGCTCAATGGATACGGCTGTGCTGGATGAAAAGGAGGTGATTTGCTGACAAAACGACAATTCTGTGCGTTATGTTGAGATCGATCGTGTGACCACGGTCTGATTGCTCGACGGCCCCACTAACGTGCAGAATTGTGCCCCGGAACTGAAACACACACAAAACTGAAAGCAAATGCGAAACGCAACAATGAAATGATCAAAAAAAAAAAACAAGAAACAAAAAACCAAAACAAAAACAATAACTCGTATCTTGAAATCAAAAATCAATACCAGAATCAAAATCAGACTCGTTCATCTGTTTTCAAACAAAAAAAAAAATGCATTTATAAGAAAGTGACAAACAAAAACCCGCGCAGAAACCGCAACAAATGGCCACAGTTTTCGTTGGTTCGATTTGTATTTAATCTGCATTTTATACCCACATGTAGATCGCGAGACTCCGCATCGTGACTGGATCGTTTGTATTTTTTTTTTTTATCTTTCGTATTGTCGCGCAATTTTATAAGCAATTTTTCTAGGCCTTAGGATTTTTCGTATGTATTTTCGATATGATTTCCAGACCTGATCTGAAACTGATTCTCTGTGACACACACTGTACATAAATAGAATGGCGGATCAGACAGGACGGAAGGGAACGGAACGGAACGGAACAGACAACAGAACTGGACACTGATCAGTTAAAACTTCCACTAGGTTTTGGTGTCTTTGGTTTTGTATTTCAGATTACTCATAGACCTATGTAGATACAACTGTTTCCTAATAGCCATTAAGTGTCTCTCGTACTATGCTAATCAAAAACTGACTAATCGGAAGGTAGCGAAAGGATCGAATGGGATCGTTGGGAGAAGCGTAGTTTATTTTGGGGAATGTTTCAGAAACTCCCACAGCATTTATTATGCGGCGCACAAGAAAGAAACCAAAAAGTAAATATAATTAAAATATACCAAAGGAGCAAGCAAGCAAGCAGACGGGGGGTAATGCAATTTAATCGACAACTCCAAGTAGATTTTAAGTGGCAGTGAAAGTGCAAGTAAAAGTGAATATTTTACATTTTAAGATTCGTCGCCAGTCGCCAGTTATGTGGTGGAATCAGCAGAGGAGTAGACGAGTGTGAGCTGGGGTGTAGACAAATATGTCAATATACATATATATACATACATATATATAGAAGCTAGATGAATTCGTTAGTTGTTTAATAGACGTTGTAGTGATCATGGATAATATCAACATAATCAAAGCTAAATCAAAGCCAAGAACTTAGAGTTAGTGCGTCCGTCGTAATCGGAGTTGTAGCCAAGTCAAAGTGAAAGTGAAACTCATTCGCAATATCACGCCACGCCCATTTGTTGTCTTCAATAGTGTGCACTGTTCGCTCTCATAGACACAGACCACAACCATCTAGCGCCTGCTCCCTCACACCAAAAAAAAAAAACAAAAAAAAAAATCTTTTGCATGGTTAATCCTTGTCTTGTTCTCGTTGGCCCGTGGCTCAATGGCAGCTAACTTAATCGAATACTTTTTTTTCTATTTTGTATTCTTTCTTCGAATATTCTTGTTTTTTTTTTTGTGTCACAAGAAAAAGGCCAGCGTTGAGACCAAGATCTAAAGGCACAAGGGGATCAAAGCCAATATATGCCCGGCCGGGGCCAAAAGGAGAGGGAGCAGGGATCAGGGACTGGGACTCCAAAGAGGCAAGCAAGCAAGCACACAGAGAATGCAGAATCTCTGCAGTTGATTGAAAATGCATTTTTGTTGAAACTCGTTTTGTTTTTTCTCCTTTTTGAAGAACTGTAAATAAAATCGAATAGAAGCTGTATGATATTAACAATTTTACATTGAGCGTTTTATTTCCATTACAAAAATCATTCAACCTTCTATCTTCCAAACAAAAACAAAAACCAAAAAATTAAACAAAACTCCTTGAATAGTGAACATCTTTTGATATTCGAATCAAACTCAGACAATAAACGTTCAAAGTCCTTTTCTTTGTGGCTCAGAGGAACACAATCTTCTTTTGTTAAACCCCCGCCCCCACCCACACTTAAGCAAGAACAGCAGATAAATAATTTTAGGATATTATCAGATCTCTGGATGATGATCGTAAATAAATAATATAACATTAATTAAAACCAAACCTAAAGCTCAACTACTAAACGAATTAACTAAAGATTCAAAGATTAACCAAAATCAAACAAGTTATTATTAGCAAAACAAACAAACAAACAAACAAAAGAAAACTGCCCGAATTGAAACAATTTTTGTCGTAAACTTAGACTTAGCAAAACGAACGCAATCTTGAATCCGCTTTGGATAGGATTGGACGATGCGTATGAGTATTAGAATTTAAAATTTTAAATTAGTTTAAATCGAAATCTAAAACGTAACGTAACGGTGGATAAACACGGAACACGGTAAACCCAAAAGCATGACTAAAATTCAAAATGTTGCAACAAAAAAAAGCAAGAAATCATATCAGATTCTAAAATGATATTAAAATTAAATCAAAGCAAAAAAACTGAACAACTTAATAAACAAGCATTTAAATCCCCAAAAAACAAAACTGCACGAGAACATTATTTCACACCATTCACCCACCCCCAACCCCGCTACCCCACCAACTCTTTACAGCATATTGGAATTACAAAACAGACATAAAAACCAAAACATATTCGCACAGGCTTCAGCGAGGAAGGTGGATTTAATCCTTCAAGTAAGTGGGAAACTGTGTGTCATCTGAGGTGGGCGCTGGTATGGTTACACCGCCCGTGTCCACGGCTGGCTCATGTGGCAGCGAATCAACGCTCTCCAGCGGCATAAAGCAATCGGCGGAAATCTAATCATACACATTAAAATGAACCTTTAAGAGACGATAAAAACCTTGGTCGACCTACCTCGTTGTTCTTGTCGCTCAGCTTGCGCGGATACTTGAAACCGGCTGCCCGTGCCGCATCCATGGAGTCTTCACAGTTGGTAATCAGACCCTGCCGATGATCCTGCTTGTGGGCCTGCAGTCGCTCGGCATTGATCGAAGTGTAGCTGCAGAGATCGCAGCACAGATCGCGATACGCATCGGCATGGTTCAGTCTCATGTGGCGCTTCAGGGCATTGGCCTGTATGCAGCCGTAGTCACAGTGGCCGCACTTCAGGGTGCGCTGCTTGGACGCACTGCCATGGCGTTGTCGATGCTTGTGCAGGACACTGGGATCCCGCGTTGAGAACTTGCACTGTTCACACTGCAGCGGCTTCTCCCCGGTGTGCTGTCGCATGTGGATCTAATGGATAGTTTGAAATATAATGATAATCCAATGGATAGCCATGGGGCACACACTCACTATCAGGCTAGCCTTGCGCGCCGTCTTTTTGCCACAAACATTGCATATAAAGGGCTTGATCTTGTTGTGCACCGTCTTCACATGCTTGGAGAGTGTTTTGCCATTGACAAATCTACGATTGCAAATCTCGCAGGTCTTTTCAGCATAGTATTTGTTCTTCTTGGGCGTTGCCGGTGGCGCCGCTGTCTGAGACGCCGGCTCGCCAGACTGCTCCTTTAGTTTTCGCCTTCGTTGGACTGCTGCGAGAGAGCGGAGCACCCTCGAGCGCCACTTCTTGTGCACTCGCATATGCCGCCAGACGAGCGCCGACACAGGTGCATTGTAATTGCACTCCAGAGCGGGACAGCGCAGCAAGTCCACATCGATTTGATGGACTTTCCACAGGTGGGCAGAGCAACGCCTCCAGTTTGGCAGCTCCAGGGCGCATTCGCAGCAGGCGAAACTGCTGCCATTGTGGCATCTGCGATGCAGCTCCATCTTGCTGGCATCCTCGAACTTGAACAGGCATTCCTTGCTCGCGGAACACCTGAAAAGGAATGGCATTATATTAGAGTTTCTGGGAGGGTTACTTTAGACACTTACGGCTCTCGCATGTTGGCACGCAGTACCAGTCGAAAGTCCTTAAATGGCATTGGCTGCAGATCCGTTGGTGGCGGGGCTGCAATCTCCGCCTGACTTTCAATAGTTTGCTGTTCCAGGGTGGTCCTGGCGGCATTCGATTGTGTTTTTGTTGGTGTCTTTGCTGCTTTGTGGCCAGCAACTGGCTGACAGCCATGATAAAAGACCATGTGACCACGCAAGTCCTCTATTAGATCGTACTGCCGAAGGCACAAGCTGCACACATACACGATGCGAGGTTGAACCTCCATGTTGTCTGAATTTCAAAAGAAATTGCGATTTTTTTGTTTACATTTATGTTTTGCCGGAAAGCTAAGGATGGACGTATGTTATCGAAAATAATACCAAAAAGTACCATATACTGTATACAATGTAATATATATCGATGTATACATATCGTCATGTCAGTTCCGTCAGCTTTTGTCAGCCTGCAGAAGAACGAATTATACAAAGAGAATTTAAATATTCAATTAAAACTTGTATAGCTACCATAATTGTTGATTCATTTCCGTTGTATAGGTACAGTCAGATTCAGATTTCATTACTTCACTTTATTTCAGTATCAAAAATAGTCTCCCCTTAATAGTTCGACAAAGGCAACGTAAACTTCTCCATACTGTGAACATCACTGGTGGGTGGCAATTAACTGCTATATATATACATATGGCACATCTAAATATAATTATTTTGATATTTTGTGGGGTTGTACTTCATTTTGGCCGCGGTGCAGTGGCTTTACTGTTGTATACACTCGTATGGCATACAGGTTTCGGTTGAATCCTATCACAAACGCAGTCTTTGGGCTTCATCGTTCAACTTGAGCGACTTATTCGAGAGCTGCAAACTCATCGGGATAGGCGGCCTTCAGGTCGGAGTGCGAGGATACCGGTATGGCCGAGGACTTGGCCTTCAGGCGTAAATTGGCATCATTTGTCAGCAGCATCATGTGTGGCACCTCCTTTTGTAGCTGTAGGCAGCAGTTAACAATGCTATCATCGCCACAATCCACTTCAATTAGGTGTTCCGACTCCTCCAAGGCGGATTGAGCTAATAAATAAATAATAAATAAAATAAATAAAAAATACTCGTAAGTAAGCCAACAGAAAAGGAAATGCAGTCTCACCTTGGATTTCCAGACTTTCATCAAATTTGGTGTTTAGAAAGCGAATGGCACGAACAGCCATCTCGCGTCTCATACCGTCATCGTTCTGCCTGACCTTGAGCCTGTCCAGCTCCTTGATGACAATGTAGGGAATGAACAGCATGCTGCCCATGGTCCCAGGCAGCACAACTTTCGTCAGATCCCCCACAAATGAGCAGTTGTGCATGAGCACATTCGTGTCGAGGACAAAGTACGTGTGCTCCAAGCGACGGGCGGGCAGCTCATTCAACTCGCCGTCCTCCGATTTCCGGTTTAGTATTACCAGATCACAGTCTTCCCAGTCCATCGGCTCTGGCTCCGACTCCGGGTCTGGCTGGGGTTCTGCTACCTTTGCCTTTTTGTCTGTAAATGCATTCGGAATACCTGGTGGCAGTATGGGACAGTCATTGTTGTTGCGCTCCTTGGTCTCCTGCTTCGCCTGCTGCCCCAAGGAAGCTCGCAATTGCGTAAGTCGCTGGTTGGCTGCACCGGAAGAAGACTCTGGTTGAGAAGGGCGGGGAGAAACTGCAATCGTTCACTGCGCTTACCACTTGTCGAGCTGCCCGATTGGAGACGATTGCTGGAATCCAGCAGTGCCATGGGTTTCTGCCAGGTCTTCGCCTGATCCCTGAGGCGCTCGCGTATAGATTTTGCTGGTGTCAGCTGCAATGGCGACGGTGTAAAGGCGTTTGATCTGCGACTCTGTGATAACCGAGGCGTCTCCGATGTCAGCGGCAATGGCGACGGTGTAAAGGCGTTTGATCTGCGACTCTGTGATAACCGAGGCGTCTCCGGTGTCAGCGGCAATGGCCACGGTGTAAAGGCGTTTGATCTGCGACTCTGTGAGGTGCGTAGCGTCTCTGGTGTCAGCGACTTGCTACTCTGTGAGGATCGTGATGTTTCTGGTGTCAGCGTCGGGGCGAAGGTCAAGGACTTGCGACTGTGTGAGGCGCCTGAAGTTGCAGCACTGCTGATTGTCTGGGAGGCTGACGTGGATGCATTTTGAATGCTTCTCCTACTGTCCGGCTTGTCCTTGTTCGGTTTCTTGTCCTGCACACGCTTCAAGTTTGTCTGCAAGCGCTTGAGACGATTCTGAGCTGGCTGTTTGTTGGTGGGCGCTGCTACAAATCGAATGAACACTCGTCGAAAGTCCCAAAATAATCAAATTCCGCTTACCATGTGTCTGGCGATGATTGTAAATCATTTGCATCGCTTCGTCCTCGGTCAGGGGTTTCTTGCCTTCTAGTTTGCTGCCATTCTTGCCCGTGCCATAGCCAGACATCCTGTTTCTTTCCACATTTAATAAATTTTTGTTGTTGCGAAGTTGGGCTGGATTAGAGCTGAACAAAACATCGATATTTTTATGGTATATCGGTATATAGTGATATATTTGGTCACACTACTTGCAAGATTTTTTTTTGCAGCCTCTAGCTCCTTGTACTGTGCGACTATTCTACGGTTTTCCATAAGTAATTGGCGTTTTTCATAAATAATTAGCAAACAAGTAGAGTCCTCGGAGTTAGCCAACATGGGGAGCGCACTAGAAAACTTTGTGAATCAAGTGCGCACGATGAGCGCGTCCGGTAAGTGGTTGGGGGCAGGCCGGTGGGCCAGTGTTCCGGCAAGTTGCGAATTTCGGCCTCCGCCTCTGCTTTTATGCGTCTTATTTATGCATGACTGTTCTCTTTTTGGCTTGCAGGCAACTTCAGAGAGCTGGCCGACGATCTACCAGATTCGGTGTCGCTTCTGGCCCGCAACTGGAGCATACTGGACAATGTGCTGGAGACGCTCGACGTGCAACAGCATACGCTGGGCGTGCTCTATGTGCTGCTGGCGAAGCTGCACAGTGCGGCGACCGCCAATCCGGAGCCTGTGCAAATCATTCAGCTGATGCGCGACTTTGTCCAACGCAACAATGTGGAGCAACTGCGATTCGCCATATGCGCCTGTGGGTAGAACTGTCCTGTAGGCAACCAATTGCCAAAACTAACACTCTTCTCTCTAATTTCCCTCTCCACAGTCTACGAAACTTGCCATTTGTTCACAGACTATCTGGTGCAGAAGAACCTCAGCATTCTGGGCATCAAAATCATGGCGCGGGCCGTTGATCAGATCCGCCAAATGGACACACAGCTTACCCCCATACACGCCGATCTCTGCCTGCTGAGCCTGAAGGCGAAAAACTTCAATCTAGTGCTGGCCTATTTGGACGCGGACATCACCGACATATCCACGGCGGCCGCCGAGTGCAAGACCCAGCAGCAGCAGCAGTCCCAACACACGGTGGTGAGGGGATTTACCTGTTTAAATTTCGCACGATTCTAATCCGATTGTCCTTTGCAGGACGCAAATAACGATGCCAAGTACTTTCTGCTGTTCTATTACTACGGCGGCATGATCTACACGGCTGTAAAGAACTACGATCGTGCTCTGTACTTCTTTGAGGTGTGCATCACCACTCCGGCCATGGCCATGTCGCACATTATGCTGGAGGCGTACAAAAAGTTTCTTATGGTTTCGCTCATCGTAGAGGGCAATGTAAGGGAGAGCGAGCTTTGTGTGCAACCTTTTCAACCTAATCTACATGTATTCTATTCGCATTTACAGATAGTTTTTATACCAAAAAACACACAG
The DNA here is from genome assembly GCA_035043285.1 of Drosophila subsilvestris. Taxonomy (NCBI): domain Eukaryota; kingdom Metazoa; phylum Arthropoda; class Insecta; order Diptera; family Drosophilidae; genus Drosophila; species Drosophila subsilvestris. The sequence goes on along the minus strand of JAWNNB010001724.1, from coordinate 2,811,800 downwards.
GTTATTGGCCGCTTCATGAAGCCAATGGCCAGTCACTATCACGATATGGTTAATGTGTACGCAAATTCCTCCAGCGAAGAGCTACGGATCCTCATCCTCAAGTACAGTGAAGCATTTACGCGTGATAGCAACATGGGTCTGGCCAAGCAGGCAAGTAGATCGATGGAATGTCCCCCCCACAATGATTATTGCTAAGAGATCTTTGTGTGTGTTTAGGTGGCCACCTCCTTGTACAAGCGGAACATAAAGCGGCTGACGAAAACCTTCTTGACGCTCTCCCTAAGCGATGTGGCCAGTCGTGTGCAGCTGTCCGGTGCAGCCGAAGCAGAACGCTACATCCTCAACATGGTGAGTAATATGGAAATGTCGTTCTGTATGCTCACGCTGCTATATATATATGTGAAACCCTGTCGACAGATCAAATCGGGGGAAATCTACGCAAGCATCAATCAAAAGGACGGCATGGTTTTGTTCAAAGACGATCCGGAGAAATACAACTCACCGGACATGTTCCTAAATGTGCAAACGAACATAACGCAGGTTCTGGATCTAGTTAAACAAATCAATAAAATGGAAGAGGAGATCATATTGAATCCCATGGTAGGTTATTTTTATTCGAAAAATGCTTGGTACCATTTTAAGTTGACCTTTGACCTACACTTGCAGTATGTGAAAAAAGCTCTGGGCAGCCAGGATGATGACCTAACGTCGCAGCATCCAAAGACCTATTCAGGGTAAGCTTAAAGCATGCATTCAAGGGAATTTCCAATAATAGAATTTATGTACTCTTGCAGCGATCCCACAGATTGATGATACCACCGCTGCAGCAAAACATCATCGTCCCCCCCTGCCAGCAACTGGGATCACATGGCCCGGTTGACTGCCATTAAATGTATGCTCATCCACGTACCCAAAAACAACACGATCAGAAAATCCTCAATCAAGCAAGGCCCTGGGCCAACGAGCAACAACACTCATCCATCAGCTTCAGCTTCAATCCAACAACTGAAACTGCGCTCCAATTGCAACATTTATAGATGAACATGCTATTTTAAATAAACTATGTATAAATCTATGACTAAGCCCACGCTATCCCCTCTACTCTATACTGTATAGTATCGCTTATCAGTTATTGATTGTGTTTGGTGTTTTGACTCACAAGTTATTTGGATAGATAGCAGGTTACGCTCCAAAATGATAAGGTTGTACATAGGTGGTAGGCTACGATCAGGCGACGTTTACGACGCACTCGTCCGTCCAATTACTCTGCACTTGGCTGGCGATCTTAATTGCTGCTTGCTCAATGCTCAAGTCGTTTATTTATGTACATTATAATGGATATGTAACCTAACCTTAGGGCAATACGAACGTTTAAGTGACTAGAGGCTGCCCCACAGTTCACTGTGAAAGCGGACGGGGGCAGTGGCTTATGGCTAGTGTAAGTGTAAGTTTAGGGCTAATTGCTTTAGTTTATATCAGGATACATTTACGAGTAGTTTTGATTTTGTTTGTATATGTTTGTGGGTGTACCGCCAGCAGCTGTCCGACTCCCGAGCATTCTGTTGTCGTCGGGCTTTGCTGAGATTCTCCCGCGCCGCACCACGCTCGCTCTATGTGTAGTGTAGTCAGGCCGCCAGCAGCTGCGCTGCTGCGCCTCCTTAACCGGTTTTCAGTGGGTCTATCTCCGCTATGGAGGTCTTCAGCTGGTGTGTAGAAATCGGACTTGATATGGGAACGCTGTTGATGCTGCGATACAGCTTATGAACCACATTGACCAATATGAAGCACAGAATGAGCACCAGCAGCGACATGAATGCATACGCCAAGACCAAAGGGGTATCCGAGATTGGGTCCAGCATTTTGATGGTCGTCTTTTTGTATTTTTCCTATTCGTTGCTTCAAATTTGTATGATACTTTGTACTGTACGGGAATACCGAAACAAAAAGAATGTGCAAGTATATTCAATTTGACAGTGACACCAAAGGCAAATGCGGGGAGACTAAACGACCGACCAACCGGACGACAACGACGACGCACACAGAGAACGTCAAACCGAACCGAAACAGAACTGAACTGAACTGAACTGAAACGCATATGCTAATTAAGTATCATATATTGTATGGTGTTTGGTATATGGTGTATCGTGGATGGTGTATCGTGGGGTACGTGTGTGTTTGTTCTCCTGTTGTACCAAAAAATATGCCGCGCGTCGGTGGGTCGTCGTGTGTGCGTCGCTTGACACCTGCCTGAGAACTGAATCGAGCGAATCGAGTTAAATGAATGGAATGGAACTTTGTTTGGCATTACGTATACGATTCGTTGCCGGAGATTGTTTGTCGTCGTGTTGGTGCTGCTGGTTGCTGTTGCTGGTGTTGTGCTTCGTCGTCTGTCTGGGAATAGTTTATTATTTTTTTTTTTGGTTTCTGATAAGCAGCTTGTGCAACCCGAACAAGTAGGTACCCACTGTGAGTTGGACCGCGATTAGACAGGTTCTGGAGCTTTCCCTTTGACCAGGGCTCAATGATTTTTCATCTGGCGACGTGCCTGGACCCAGCTGCGACCCAACTTATACGAGAGTAATTCATAGAATTCCAGTCATACTCGTACTCGTACTCAAGCATGGCAATCAAATCAGCAGCGCCGCCTTCTTAATTGGTTGCCTCAATAAAGAATGAAATGGCGTCTAGCAAATTGCTTGGGGTCTCTGGATGATTCTAATGATGATGGTGGGGCGATGTTCTGCTTGTGATTTGGCCATAACCAGCGATAAGGCGGAGAACCTCTCCTTATCTATTGATAACGTTTCCACGCACTCACAATGATAAGCGCATAGCCCAGACTGGGGGACATTGACAGAGACAGGTGCCACAGGTGCGAGTACATTCCCCCCATTGCACCCCACTGCCATGCCATTGCCCGTCACGCGATTCAAATAGGCCTGGCATGAGCCTCAGTGTGCCCCAACGACGACCCACTACTGGCCGGACGACCCTGAAACCGCAGAGAGGCCTGCCTCTGCGGACTGCTACACTATGAATAGAGTATTCCACGACGACTCCACTTTAATCGCATGCACGATGTGCGAGCGAGCTAGCGAGGGCTCGAAACGAGTTCTACACAAAATCAAAATGAAAACCTAATTATAGATGCATCAGATGTGCTCCCCTTCCACTTCATGATACCCCCCACATTCCTCAGTCATTCCGATGGCCTGTGGTGCTGTGGTATCGGCGGATGGCAGGCGGTCCTACTGTCCGTGTCCGGAGCTGGGGAACTTCTCCGTCCACGCATGATATTATCCAGCGTGACTCGAATGCTGCTCTCTTCCCGCAGCATGCTGGGCGTTGGGCGCTGGTTGCATCTGAGCATAAATCTTTGACGCGGGATCTTGTGCAGTTGGTCATAGTAGCGGACTATGCGTACGGAGTCGGGTGGGCGGCGTGCGACGGCAGCACAGACTGGCGCCTCGTGTTCACAGCTGCACATGAAGGTGACGGAGCGGTGGCTGGGACACATGACGAACTCAACGCCCACCAGGTAGCAGGGCTCTAGATTGACCGCAATCCGCACTGAAAGGGCAAGCAGAACGAGGATAATGTTCTAGCTGTAGAGTCCTGTAGATCTTGTCTGCACCTCTTACCCGTCGTCGATTGGTTCTGCTGCCAAATCGAGCGCTGATCCAAGCTGGCCACGTGCTGAACCGAGCGTTGATAGCGAACCGGCGAGTCGATGTAGCCGCGAATCATGTCCTCGGAGCTTTGATGGCCAGGCAGCGGCAGATTGTCGTAGATGGAGATGTAGATCTTGTGACTGATGTAGACCACAATGAAGCACAGTATGCAGATGAGCAGCAAAATGAGGCCGTAGGTGAATAGTGTGGGTATCAGGAAGATGGCGTCCAGCAACATTGGGGTGGCAGCTGCCTGACATAACACAAAAATCTACAGTGAACTGGGATTGGGAGGGGGGATTTTCGAAAGGCAGTGGAAGTGGGAATCGGGACTGGTATCGCCAGGACAGGGCACTCGGAATCCATATATATCGATCGCTTCGCTCGCGTTTGCTTGATTTTTGCAACATCTATGTAAATGTATTTATTTCTTATAATTCTTTTTGTGTTGTTTGTTTTTTTTTTTTTTTGTTCATTTCTTTGTCAGTGTTTTTGTTTTCAGTTTTAGTTTGCTTTTCCTCTTTTTGGGCATATACATACGATTTTACATTGATAATTTTATATGTTTTTTTTTTTGTATTTAATTGTATTTTTCTCTCTGTTTCCAATCTCTCTCTCTCTCTCTGTCTGTCTCTATCTCCTTCTCTGGCTCTCTCTCTGCTTTTTAGTTAAGGTTAGTTTTATGCAATGTTGTTTTTGTTTTCTCTCTGTGAACTTTAAGCCTAACCCGCCGGCGGGTACGGGAGTATATTCCTAATGCCCCACTGGGGGGCTCTTAAGAATCCCCTAGGCATTCAACCTTTTTGCTTTTATTTTCTTTTCTTTTCTTTTGACTGTGTTCGTTAGTGTGTACATATGTGTGCGTGTGTGTTAGAGTGGTGCAGCAACAGCTTAAGATAATGTGCCATGATCCATCAAGCAGATATACATACATATATACACAAGTGTCGGCTGTTGTAAGAATGTTTTTGTAAATGCAACTTCTCTATCTTTTCTTGTTTGATTTGATTTTTTTCTTTTTACTGGAGGTGACATGAAAACCGACACACACGCACACATGTACTCTACTACTACTACACACACACACACACACATGCGCATAAACTTTCTTTAATTTATTTAAGTTTTTGAATTAATTTACAAATTAGTATACGCCTCTGTTTACGGCAGCTGTTAAATGCCCCAGAGTTCATGCACGTACATGTATTTACGTGTGTGTGTGTGTGTAACAGAGTAGAAAACTGTTCTAATTTAAATGGTATAACAGTTCGTATAACGTAAGCCAAGAGCTTAAATTAGTGGGTGTTAACAAATCATAATTATACAAAAATAATAATAATAATAATAATAAAACTAAGTTCGTGAAGAAACAACAACAAGAATAATTGGGGGAGATTTTTCTTATTTTTTGTTGTGTTTTTTTGTTTAATTTCAATTAAATATTTTCATAGAATTTTCCGACTCTTCATGCTGGCCGCTAAATTGTAGGTTTAAAAATAATTTACTAAAAATTAAAAACGGTTCAGAAATTGTTTGTTGCTTTCCTTTCACTTTCTCTATATGACTGACTTTTCGCAACCAGCTCGCGCCCGCAATCGTTCGTATGTATGTATGTATGTGTGGGTGTTTGTCTGTGGCTAATTTTCCTTAATACACATATTTGTTATTTTGTTTTAATTCTTTTGCTCAAAAAACATTCAGACATATTTTTGAATATTCAATGAAACATTTTTCTTTTCTTTTCTTTCATTTTGTCTCATTTTATTTTTGGGTGGCAGCATGTTCCATTTGTTAGACAAATAGATTTTTGAAAAAGAGTTCGAGACTCTATTTTCGTAGAGAAATGTGTAGAGAAATTGTCTTTAGACGAAAGCATTCCGTAGTAGGGGCCTGGCGAAAAAGAAAGCGTAAAGAAATACTAGCTCCAGTGTTGCAGAGTCGCAGAGTCGCGTAGGGGAAACATGCCGCCGCAATCTGTGCACAGAGAACAGAACACACGTGTACACAAATAGTAGTAGTATATGTAACTTTCAGCACAACATACAGAATCATATTAATTAACATAGTTTTTTGTCCTGGGCTCTGGAAACGACCTCCCTCCCTGCCTCCTATCTATTGCATACATTCTCCATCTTTAAGGGTGTCTATCCATCCCTTGGGGACAGGATGGAAGGCAATTAAATTTACAAATTCATATAGTTTACGATTTTCTTTGCTTGGCTGCTGCTGCTGAGCACTTATGAACCCCTTATACTACGGGTTATTCTATCGTCTCATCATCTAGATCTTTTTGTTGTTCTGGTAGATGTTTGATGTGGGCGTTCGCTGCGTTGTTGTTGTTTTTTGTTTGTTTGTTGGTTGTTGCTGTGGTGTGGTGTGCATTATGCTGCTGTTGCTGTTGCTGCTGCTGCTTCTGCCTCTGCTGTTGTCCTTGATTTAGACGGACAACGAAACGAAGCTGTTGTACTGCGTGATGTTACGTTTGAGTATGTCTGCACAGGGTCCCAAAACGCGCTCGAATCTAAAAGATATGCATGGGATTAGTCGTTGCCAGAATAGTTTCTCAATTAAAGTTCCTTTTACGCACCTCGCCCGATCCAGTTTGACGCATTTGAGCGGCCCGCGAGCCACCACAGTGGCAGCACGTGGCCGATCCAACAGCAGGGCAATCTCACCAAAGTAATCGCTCGAGCCCAGGCGACCCACCTCTGCAGGATCTTCGCCCTGCTAATGAAATCATAGGGATAATTCAATAATTTTTATTTAAATACCATTCTGCGCCGGGACTCACCTCTGATCGCTGCTGCAGCACCACCGCACAGCCCTCGAGAATGATGTAAAAGTCATCGCCCGCCGCTCCCTGCTTCACGATCGTCTCGCCATCGTCGAAGGAGCACGTCTCCAGTGAGTCGGCCACCGTGAGGCGCTCCCACTTGTCCAGGCTCTCCAGAATGGAGACACGGGACAAGAACTCCTCGTACATCTTGCGCTTGCGTATGGTGGAGCCCATGAGAATGCGTCTGTAGGAGTCGCGATCGATGCCCCACAGCTTGACGTCGCTCTTGGCCCGCACGGTGGCAGCTCGAGGTGTGCCATAGATCAGGGCCAGTTCGCCAAAGCTGCCGCCCTCGCTGATGGTGGTCACCAGTTCAGAGTTGACGAAAACCTGTAAGGGAAGCGCAGGTAACATTAAGTACAAGATACGGACTGCACTTTCGCTCCCTACTCACATCAACCTCGCCCACATCGATGACATAGAAGTTGTCGCCCTCATCGCCCTGCTGGATAATGTTCTCGCCGGCTATGTGATTGACGGGGAACATGGCATCGAATATGTCGGAGCGCTCGCTCTCATCCAGATGGGCAAAGAGCACGTTCTTGGCAATGGCCTTGGACAGGGAATTCATTGTCTTGTAGTCCTTTGGCACCACCTTCTTCACATAGTTGCTGGCATCCTCCTCGGTGACAGGCTCCGCGGAGATGCCGCCGCGCCTGCGCACCGGTGGGGCAGCTGTTTGTGGCATTGGGCTGAGATCGTCGCAGTCGTCTGGGCTGATTACCTGTTTACTGGCATCCAGTTTGACTTGTTCCTGCAAAACACACACACACACAAAAGCAAAAAGATATCTTTAGTATCACGGCATATCGGTCTCATTATCTCATTAGATTTTATTATGCATCGCTTTATCAGTGCTCTACGTATTTTATGACTATCATAAAACCTCGTAACAATATAATGCTGATAAAATGCTTATAATATTTGTGTATATCTATTAATAAGAGTTGGGAATATGAGTATTAAATGTTAGATATCTTAAACATGTGGTGGGCACGCTTCTTGAATTTGGGAAAAACCATTTTTATCAGCTAGACCCGAGAGCCGAGCACGTCACACGCACACTGTGTGTATTTTGTGGTTTACATTCTCGTGACAGAGTCTCGGTTCCAAGCTACTGGCCCCCACAGCCAATATTTGGGCAAATATCAGGCATTCTCTATTATAGCTATGGAAGTTGGTTATCATACACATTTTATAACCAAAGTTTACTTAAAATCTTTCTTAGATTTTTTTGTTTTTCTTCTATAAATGCAGTTCTTAGCTAAAACAATTAATGTTTCTAAATTTCCCCATAGCTTTAATCATATTTACAAATTATTATAATTATTAATATTGCTGATGGCCCCCCGGGAATATAATTGAAGTAAATGTAATTTGGTTAGGTCATACATACACTGCTAAGAAACACGGCATTACTGAAAATGAGAGTTTCTCGCAATTTAATTTCCCTCGAAATGAACGTAAAGGGTAATCGGTAGCTCCATTATCATAAAACAAAGCACAAAGAACTCAAGGAAGGCGGAATTAAAGAAGGCAGAAGTAAAGAAGAGAAAAATATGCAAAGAAGTCAGAGGGAAAGAAACAGATTAAGAATCTGTTGAATATTTAGGTACACAAATATGTATAACCCTTTGGCAATTTCAAAGGATGTACCCATTTATTTCGCTTGAATCCTGCAACTACCACTCCACTTTTTTTGAGCCCGATGTGCGTCATTCGCAATGGGTGGAGTCAGTGCGTGGCGGGGCGGTATACAGAAACTGCAATCAGGAGTGCCCTGAGCCCTTTCCTGCGAAATACATTATTCAAATGTCAAAAGGCAGATGCACGAAACCCGGAAAAGCTCCATTTGCCCCCTTTCACGCTTCCCCGTTCGCACACGCGAAAATCAGTAAGCTCTCTCTCTCGTCAACATCATCATCATCAGCCCGGACGGCAGTTAAAAGCTGAAGAGCTTTACATTGTGACTTCTGTTGGCGGTGTCTGTATCCTGCCCGGCGTCTTAACTTCTTATGCAAATTAAGGCCCACATGCAGCCCCATAAACCAAACCCCAACCCATCTCAGGCAGCTGTCCAGCTCCCCTAATTGCAGTGTATATTGTATATAGAACGAGGCGCTGCTACTGTGGATGGGCCAGAGGCCATGACGTCAAAGCAGCAAGCCAGGCAGAACTCTGACCAGCAGCTGCCCCAAGTTGCATGATTAAGTTGCTTTAAACTGTCACTCAATGTGGCTGCAAGTGGCGACCAGCTGTCCAGTTATATGTACATAGTTGCATTTCCATAACGACTAAAAATAGATTTCCCAAGTGTATCTTATATCGAATGCTTGAAGATGTACAGACATATCTACATTTCTGAGGTATTATTATTTAATGGAAACTAGGGAGTAGAGCTGGAAAAATCGATTTTCGCAGAATCGATTTTTTTCGATCTTTAGCCAAAAACATCGATTTTAATCGATTAAATCGAATAAAAACACATATTTTTTGTTTATAGCCATATGACATTAGACTTTGCTAATAGCAATATGACGTTAGACTTTTCTAACTGACTAGCTAGAAAAATAGAGATGGCCTTATGGGAAATGCCTGCAGTCAGGGCGAGAGATCTATATGTGTCAAGCTGGCCGTACAGTTGAGCTGGGAGCAGCGCTGCGCCAGATTTGACTTTGCGGATACAATTTTGCTGGCTTGGTGGCTGTCTTTTGCTGGAAAACAACATCATTTGTATCAAGTAGCGTCTCAGTAGTTCGACTGAAAGTCATTAGACGTGTCTAGAGATGGGTACGAACAAAAATTTTGCATTTTGTCTATAATGCTATCCCTCTCTACGCACCAAAATTGGTTAATTCTAATGTCATATGGCTAATAGAGATCCATTGTTTGCTTTTATTGGTCCAGAATCAGAAATTGTGGTAAATTGGTGAGGGAATGTTGCTCAACTGGTCGCAAAAAAAACATCGATTTCCAAACAAAATAATCGATGTTTACCCAAAAAACAAAGAATCGATTATATCGATGTTTGAATCGATTTTTTCCCAGCTCTACTAGGGAGCAGTAAACCCTTTAATACGGGAACATCCCGGGATTACAATGTTTTTTTTTTGAAATATTGAAATCGATTAAATTCGATAAATCTAAAAGAATATTTGACTCGAGAGTTCTTTTTAAAACCTCCAATAAATCCGTAGGTGACACAGAATATCTACACATTCGCAATCATAAATCGCAAAAAAGAAATACACTAAAAAAAAAACAACAAAAATACAAAACAAAACCAACCAAAAACAAACCGAAAACTTTTTTTTTTGAATTTTCCTTGCTGATTTTTTTTTGCAATTGTTTGAAACAAGCTAAATATTTGTTCTAAAGCTGATTGCTTTTATTTTGATTCCTCCCCCATAAGCGAAAACGAAAACCACAACGAAGAAAACGACCATTCAAAATCATTTATGACTACCCATTAAATATCATCCAGGCAACGCCACAGAACTTCAAATGAAACGGCGCAAGTTTTTATTGTTTAAACAAACGCTTTGGAATCGAATGCGAGTGAATATTGTAAACAATAGCGATGCAAACAGCTGAGAAAAAGGAGAAAATAAAACACAAACACGAGAGAATTGCAATTATAAAGTGAACCAAACAATCATCGGTCATAGATGTGATAGCTAGCCCCTCAAAGTTCTTGGGCCGCTGCCAGGCCTCTCGTTTCGAATATATTTCAGGTGTCAAAACAGTCGCGTACCACCCAGCACCCACCCATTCGCTGCCACCAGTCGGGCATACAAATGGCTCCATTATCAGCTTCCATGTAGAGTCCACAGTCCACCGTTGAATTTGCATATTTCAGCGCCATTCGTGGAACTTGTGCAGTGGCAGTGGCAACGGCAGCCAACCGGTAGCACAAAAATTCATCATGCAGTCAGGCCACCACACTGCCACCGGCTCGGGCTCCTGCAATAAAATTGCAACTTTGTTGACTCTGGGCTCCTGTCAGGGTCAGGAGCCAGAACCTCAGCCATACCACTTCGTGGGGCGTGTGTGCGAGCGATATGACCGTGACCTTTGTGCAGACGCGGAGTCGGCGCCCAGCCAACCAGTAGCCATGGCAGTGGCAGTGGCAGTGGCCCTGGCCATGCCCTAGCGCTACCCCTAACCCGAACGAACACCCTTTTGCGATTTATTACCTTTCCTGAAAGTTTCCCCTTTTTCCGGTCGTTTCTCAGCTGCGCGGTTTTCCGCTTTTAGCAGCGTTTCCCGATTACATACTCGTATTTAGCGGAAATCGATTTCGCATAGTAAATTGAATCCAAACCCCCTCCCCTCCGTCCTGCCCACCACTCGGATGAGTTGACATTGTGGTGGGGGGTTTTCTTCGCTGGTTAGTAGGCCCCGCGCGACTCGGAAAGTGGTTGGGAGTCTTGTCGAGAGCGTCACAGCTCGAGGCTCGACATTCGAGGCCCTTATCAAAATTACTTGCTAATAAAGGCCAAACAACATTTATGGGAACGGTGACAAATGCCACTTTGATTACTCGTAGATGTCAGCAAATAGAGGGTTGGCATGGGCTGAGACACGATAAGAAGGTGGAACAAAAAGTGTGACATGTGAAAAGGGCTAACTAGAATGGTTACAAATTAGCAGATACTTTTCACAATAGCCCAGCCAATTTGGTCAAAAAGGGGTTTTACACAGGTGGCAGCACAGTATAACAGTTAATATAACAGTTTGTATAACAGTTATTATAACAGTAATCCACGTTTATATCTGTTTTCTCAGCATACCATTACGTATAACAGTACAAGTATACCCGTTTTAGCATTATGTCGTAGGATCAAGGATTGAATATGAATAATCGTATGTCAGTATAACAGTTTTATAAAAGTTTTATGCGGCTGTGATGTTTCCTTTCGATATACATACGCATGTATTCAGAAAATACTTAATATTGTTCAGTATATCAGAAAAAATCACCCAACTTTATTAGGTTTTTCAGTTTTCAAGGCAACTCTCATAATTCTATTATCAAAGAGACCCTAACACGATTCCATCTTAGATAGAAAAGGTGATGCAAAGCAGTAGGTATAGATAGAATCAAAATATATAAATGTCCATTTGTAACTATAAATATAACACACTGACAAACAGAAACACACACAATGTGAATGCAACTGCAGTTCGTGCACCCCAAAAATGTGTATAAAAGTTAGTTAAGCATTTTTGCCCAACAATCTATTTTCTCTTGTCTACGGACCACAAAGTGCATTATAACAGTGACAATAGAGCACTTATGGGGCGACAAATAGAGAGGGGCCTGAAGTTCCACGCCCGCTGTGGCTGTTGCATGCAATTGTGACTTGTGTGTGGGATGGGATGTATTTTTGTTCCAATGAGCATGAATAAACGAGTGATTGTGCAAGCGAATGTTAAATACATGCATGAGCATTCGTATTCGTATTCGTACTTGTACCTCGCATAACGAATGAATAGCAATAAAAACTAGACTGGACTTATGGTTTTACTTATAGACTTATGGGGGGGGACTAACAGAAACGTTTTGCAAACCTTAGGCATATTTTCTGCTTTTTAGTTGAGTGTCTGTGTGTGGGGGTTTTGGTGTATCTTTTTGTTATCCGTGTATGCGTGTGTGTGTGTGTGTGTGTGTTGTGTTGTGTTCCACTTCTTAATGTTCAACAACAAATTCTAAAAACAACAAAAATGTTCACTTCTAATATGGACACAGAAAAACAAACAACGAAATGAAAATGCGCGACGTGCTGTGAGATTTATAGAATGTTTCCACTGTTGGATTTTGTGTGTTGTTCCTATGCTTATGCTCTCAGCACAAACAGCAAAAGAACGAATTCCACTAGCCACAAAACTACAAGCAGCAGCACAGCAACAGCAGCAGCAGCAGAAACCAGCAAAAGAAAAGAAGAGTGAACAAATATTATAGAAATATTACGTATACGTGCGGCGTGAACAGGCGAGCAAATACAGCCCAGCCGCCATGCCAGCAATGACAAATCCAATGTCAAAGTTTTATAAAAATAAATATTCAGAAATTCTGAGAAATATTTTCTTCTAATAAGATAAAAGAATTCTTTGCAGCAGACACTTTTTGTAGATGATCAAAATACTCGTCAGTAAAGATCTTTAGAATAGGGGTTTTTTTTTCCACCTAAAGTCAGGCTCGAGACTGTGTCCAGCACTGCGTATGATTAATATTTACTCGACTGTTGAGGACTGTGAGGACTGAGACTATTAAAAGAAATCGCAACGAAATTAATTGGCATAAATGTGCGATGCCATTGGCTATAAAATTATATAAAAAAAAATAGATCCTAAAAATATATCATTATGAGATCGTGCGTCAGTAGATGGGGCACATACGAGTATTTATATGATTTAATTTTCTTTTCTAGTCTTTAATTTCCTCTTCCTTTCTCTGATTTCCCTCTGTTGCTCCCTATGTCGGCAGTTTTCGCTTCTGTTGTTTGTGTTCCTGCCATATACTGTCGCGTATAATTGCTTAATTAATCCAATTGCAGGAACACGACTCAGTATGTGGCAGGGCCTATAGCATGTACGATATTGTGCGCTGTGTGTCTTGTGTGTGTGTCTCTACCCGCTGTAGTTGTTGTTGTTTCCGTTTCTGCTTTTCCGGACCCGGGACTCGTACTCGTACTCGGAATCGGACTTGGACTCGGCCGTATGTCTCTGTCTTTTCGCGTATTTACAAAACGGAGGCGCGACACAAACTGAAAACTCAATTCGAAATCGCGTTCCGTTTGCCGCAAAACTGTGCGGCTGACGGCAGCAGAAGCAGCGACATCAGCGTCTCGGCTTCGCGTCTCTGCTCAATAGTTGCCTCCACCGCCCCCCACTCGTCTACTCCTCTCTCCGACACATGTGTGTGTGTTGTGTGTGTATCTGTGTGTGTGTGGGTGAACCGTTATGTGTGATGTGTGCTCTGCTCTGCAAACCGTTTGAGGCTGCTTTTGTGGTAGGTTGCTGTGGCCAAACGGCAGCCCCCCGTGAGATGATGTGGGCAGCAGCTACCATGCACTGCAAGAAAAAACCAATCAGAAATAATCCCCAAAAAATGAAATCATAAATTAGGGAATAATTTTATGCTTTAATCCCAACTGTTTGCATTGCTCTGAGATTCATTTTTCGACAAAACTGGCGATAGGCGCACGCACAAGCAAATTCTGCAAAAGAGAACGCCCGAGAATTTTCTTATCTCAGGGTCTCTCGGGTCTTTCTTAGAATTCCAATTTCTCCCAGTGTTTGCCACTATATGACCCTCGGGCTGACCGCTCTATCAATTATAGCGAAAGTAACAGTCGCTACAAAATATTCAAAAATTGGGAATCATACAGAAACTACAACAGAGCATAAGAGCCATCGAGCCACACAGCCACAGAGCGCCACAGAGTGTGGCAAAGAGCACTTTTTTGTCCCGAAGAGGAGAGGAATGGAAGGCCGAGTGTTCGTTCCATTCGATTCGCGCACCTCTCGCTGCTCTCAGGTCTCAGGTCTCCGAAAACAAATCAATTTGAGCGCCAGTGCCAACAACAGAAGACAACAACAATAACAACAACAACATCAAAATGGAAAAACTGAAGAAAAAAATAACAAGAAATCAAGGAAGAAAAGTTAGTTTCAGAGGTCGAGGCATTTGATACACTTAAAGATGGATAATGCTCATGTCATATATTCTACAGATCTTCCTTTTATTTTGGGTTTCCTTCACTGTATTCGTATGCTGCTTGTAGAGAAGAAAAAAAATACCTTTCGATGCTTACCAATAATAGCTATGCACATTTCGTGTGATCTAAACTATAAGCTAAATCCCAATATGGTTTTGGAAGGGTATGGAAAAAACGAGAAAAAAGTGGCAGCGAAAAAACACAAAGTTTGTAGGCGGTTTACGTGTATTTTTTTTTTGTTTTTTTTGCATGGCAGCGGACGGAAACAGATTTGATTTGCTATGGCAAGCAATTTATAGTTTCGTGTGGCCATAAATGTGCAAACTCACGAGCACAGATTCGCCGCTGGCTCACTCTGGATAAATTGTCAATAACAATTACAAGTATGTCTTATACTCTACCCTTCTGCTTGTGACTTGTAGGATTTGGGCACTCGAAAGGGAAACCATCATCATCATGGAATGCTCTCATTAGCACTGGGATGGACGATGCGAAGGGCCCTCCACAGACGCCTAGTTAGGATTACAGCTGGCTCTATGTCGTCTGCCTTTGCCTTTCGGGGCCTTGGGGCAGGTGGCGGGTTGGATGACAGGTTAAGTGTGGCAATTTGAGCAGCGCCTCGAGGAGAGATGCCTCTCTATGCGCCTCTCAAGTGGGTGTTAGTGGATGCAATTTGTCATGCCTTCAAGGTAAGTCATCAAGGGACATCAGCTTCTACATTAAAACGTCATGCACGCGATATGTATTTTGTTTTGGGATACTTTTCGCTTGTGCGTCTGCCTAGCGTCGGATGACAAAGTATAAATCTCGGAGCTTTGGATGCCAGTTGGGACTTGCCAAGAACTTGCCATCGCTGTTCTATAGCAAGGACTGAGAACTGAACACCACCACAAGCCAAAGAAAAAATGAAATGAATTATGTAGCATATAGCCTTTCACCCCTCAATTTCTCTATTGAATTATCTCTTATCCCTGACTCCTCTCCGTTCTGTTTTCTGTTCTTTTGCGGGCTCTCTGGCAAATTAAATTTTGGTTTTCCTTTGTCACCATAGCAGCACTCTGAAACACTCTGAAATGTGGGCCACTGGCCATAACTTTCTATCGCCTCACAGTTGAGTTCACTCATGGAACACTGGCGGCTCCTACCCACACGGAGAAGCGGAGGAGGACGAATACCGGAAAAGGTTGCGCTGCATTGAAATGCGGAAAAGCTTTTTGTCTGCTCGGTTCCTCGCTTCCGCTCTGCCACTCTTCCGTTCTGAAAATGTGTGTGTGACTGCGTTTTATAATCGAATTAATTAAAATTTAGCGCCCTACTTGACGCAGTTTCTCCTTTGCCCCTCACTCCCTTTCTGGGTGCCCCACGTTGACGTGTTTTTGCGCTTTAAATGTTTCAGCCGTAAAGCCTGGAAAAGACCCGTAGAAAACGGTTCGGTCCCCGTGCCCTACAGGCCATCCACAAAAGTTTGCTCAGCGAAATTTCCAATTCAGTGAACTTTTTGTTCTGCTTCTGACACTGCCTCCTGTCCCCCTACTTCTGCTTCTTGCCCCAGCCACCGTTGTTCTGGGAGGTGGTGCGGACAACCTCTCAGAGCCATCATTTACACAGTAAGCTCCTGCTGTTGTTGCCTGAGCCTGCATAAACATTATTTTTGGGAACACAAAGGCGTCCCCATATCGATAACTGGCATCTATGCTATCCCTTCGATGGTCCTTCGCTGCTCATTTATGCTTTTGGCAACTGGTAAGCGAATGTCCAACAGTAAGCAAAAGGGACAACGACAATCTTTGTCACAGCTGTCATCGCCAAGCAGCAAATTGACAGCTGAAGCGACGTCCGAGGGCTCCTACAACTGGCTGGATGGATGCCCCACATGACGTCAGATGGCCAAAGGATAAATGTGGTTTGTTAAGCAACAAAATTAAAGCCAACTTTCCTCTCAATAAACCAGTCTTCAGAAACCTCAGATCTTAGGGAATTAGCTCTGTGAATTTATCGTTTAAATAAATTCAATGGCGTTCTTTTACTTTTGAACTGACTGTACATTGAACAGTGTGTAGGCGTTTGTTTTAAAGCTAATGTGTACACACTGAAATATATAACAGTTATTGCCAATTTAGATTTAATGAAATTTTAATTCTTGACTTTTGATGCATTATTTAGGGAAAATATTTAATTTTTATTGTTGAAAATGTTTAATTTTCCTCTAAAATTAATTATTTTATACTGAAAGATAGCTAAAAAATGAGGCTACGATCCGCTTAAGGAAAGGAGAAATGTAAGCTCCTTCACAACTGTTGCTCAACGGAATATGCCAAAGTTGTTCCTGAAGTTTTCCTGCACTTTAGGACTGAGATTTTAGGCCCTCCGTTTTCTTATTAGCCAAATTATTCATGTGCCCACTCGGCTGGACTGAACGTAAGCGGCGTTTATAAGCCGTCTAATGGATGAGGGCACACAAAGGTCGCCCCACATCCGGCCAGAGATACACATACGCCGGGATGCGGGGTAAGCGAAAGAAAGTTTTTCCCAGGGTCCAACTCGGAATTGGGTATTCAGTGGGAACGAAACGGCACAGTGTCTGTGGGGGCGAGTGTATTATTTACATAAAAGTTTTCGGTTCTCGATAAATGGAACAACCAACCCCCCACCTGAAATGAAAACAGAAACCTGCACCCACGATGCAAACAATGATTTATTTATGCACAAGTCTAAAGAAAGCCTGACCAGAAGGTGGGCTAAGGACCTAACCTCCCACTCTCCTCAATTCTTCACAGAAATAAATAAAACAAATTTTAATATCCAATTGAATTTCCTATCCATAAATCAACAAAAAGTATCCCAATTGAAGACAAAAATCAGATCTGATCCCATAGCCAACCAAACAAATACCAGTGTACCTACCATGGCTGATCTGCCGGGATTTTTTTGGTTCCTGGTTCCTCCTTCTCCTCGTTCTAATTTACTTTTCTTTACTTTTTATGATTTGTTGTCTGTTTTATGGTCCAATTTGGCGGTCAATGGCGATAAAGTCGTAAAGCCGTTTGTCTGCCACAATTTTCGGGTCCGGCGTAAACACCACGGACGTGGGACGAACCGATGACAGGTCTTAACGCTGAGAGGGGGATACGTAACGCGGCTATAAACACGACCATTAAGTGGTCAGCAGTTCGATGATCAGGCCCGGCATGCCACAAAGGGCAATCAATCAGCGACAGAAGTAGCGCAACCAGACACACGACACGGTTACAGTAACGGTAATGGTAACGGTAAACAGTAACAGTAACACAGTAACGAGGACAATGGACGACAGGCGGCAACTGTGGCGGCGATGCGATGGCCCAACAGTAACTGAGGCAGGAGCACAAACGCAACCGAAGAGGCAAGCACTCTGACTCTGACTGAGAGACGACGACGGCGACGACGACGACAACGACGACAGGATGACCTTCACCAATACGCACGCACAGATAAAGGATACAAATACATACACACACACATATTTATGTATATACATATGGCCAAAAAGTAAAGTTTTCGCACACACACACACAGAAAGGGAGAGTGAGAGAGATACAGCTATGACGCAGCGGCTGGCAAAAAGCTTTGGCAGGAGCAGAAGCGGAGAAAAGAGAAAGAGAAGGCCAGCTTTGATTTCGTTTTACTGCCTCCTTTCGAGTTTCAAGTGCAAATTCGACATAAACTTGCAAAAAAAAAAGAAAAGCTGCCCAATTAGAGAGAGAGGAGTAGGAGCAAGAGAGAGTAGAAGTAGAGAGAGTAGGAGCAAGAGAGATAGTAGGAGTGCAAAGTGCGTCAGTGTGCGTCAGGTAAGTTTTTAATACCCTGCTAAAGTGCAGGCTAGAGAGGGTATAACACATTGCCCATCTCCGCCGCCTCTATGTTGACTTTGCCCTCGAAATGCGCATACAAATAGCTTCGTAAATATGTTTATTCAAAAAGTATATGTATATTATTTTAGACATTGATTTAACTCGCTTTGATCTCTTTTTTCCACATATATTAGCAATTGTGGCCAGGCCCGAAGCACTCCTCTGCTGGTTTAGCTCTTATTTAATGCCACTTCCTGCGAGGAGGCGGCTGGTGTCGTTGAGGGAAAAAGTGGATGTAACTCCTCGTGCGGCTGTATATGGGATAAAATACATAAATGTGTGTAATCAAATGAATGACAACTTTCAGTAGAATTCACTCCCGATTTACTACCCTACCATCTGCTATAATCTGCCTTACCAAAAAGAGTATCGAGACTTCGTTAGTGCGCTGTTTGTTTGGTTCTACCGCCGCTAACGACATCATCATTTACAGTTATGCGAGGCAGAAGCACAGCAGAGACGCCGCAGAGGCAGGATATAACTGTAATCAAAGCTTTTCTCACGCGCACACTCTCGCACTACAGAGGGAAGGGGAATAGCCCCCACCGCCGAGAGCTTTTAGGCGGACCATACACGGACAGAGCGCAATTCCTTGGATTTTGTGGAGGAGAACGGAGGTAGTAGAGATTTGGGATCACTTACGATTTCTTCCTCGGGAATCGTTGTGCAAGAGGTGCGCACATGACGCACCCGATGCATCGCATCCAGGCTGAGACGATGTTCGTGCTCGTCGCGCAGCAAAGCATCGAAGACAGCAACGCCACCATCGATGCTGCTCTCGCGCAGTATGCGTCCACCACGTCCGCTGCAATGCTGATGATGATGGTGGCCCGTGGTGCCGCCAACGCCGCCTTCGGAAAAGGAACGGATGCGCATTGCTCCGTGCTCGTCGGTGGTTAATGCCACCGACCTCAGGCGATCCATGACCGCATCCTGGATGCTGTTCACACTCAGCTGGTTGCCCATTGCGACAGCAACAGATTAGCAGGCACGTAAACAAAAAAAACAAATCCTCCGACGGACTCTGCAGGTGGCGGTTGCTTCCTCTGGTTTGCTTCTGCTCGGCGCCAGGATGTTTATCGAACTGAAATCGGGCTCGGGCATTCAACAGGCAAAACAGTAGCAGCAGTTGCCGTGAGAATTCCCACACCCACACAAACACACAGAAGGAGCAAGTGAGAGAGACAGAGAGAGAGAGGGAGAGGGAGAGGAAGGTGGGGTAGATGGACACCGAGAGAGAGCGCGCGCTTCATTGCATTGTCCGGCTGCAAGCAGCTCTCTGCAGTCTGCTACGTGGAGAAAGAATAAGCTTTCCGACTGTGGCCAACTGCAGGATGCACTACCCCTTGGATCTAGTCTATGGGTGGGAGACAATCTCTCTCTCTCTCTCTCTCTCTGGCTATCCCCCACATCCCCAAGGAAGTGCTTTAAAATACGCCCCACACTCACCCCTACTGGATGGACAGGATGGGCGTACATGTGTGTGTGTGTCCTTAACACCTTGCATCCTAAAATAGACCGGAGGTGATATTGATTTTCATACGGAGCGGCAATTGACCAACCCACATACACACTGCTTGTTGCTTTCGCATGGAAGGATACGGAGACTGGTGCTCGTGTCCCCATTAGCACCGCCTGGGTGCAATGTCAATCAAACCAACCGATTGACCATGGAAACATGGTCCTCCGCATCAATCTCTCTATGTAACTCTCCAAAACCATTAAAGAAGTGATCTTTTGGTCTTCGTTTGAGAAGGGTAAGGAATTGCCATCCTCAAACCCAAACGAAACTCTCTTTGGGAGTATAAGCAAATTGCCGTATACGGCATGTTTTATTTCCATTTTCACTGAAGCATTAAACTTAATGTAAAGATAAAACAGAGCCTTTTCTTTACTTCTGGACTACTGTCAGCTTTTATACCATTATCCGTGGTAAGGAAAAGAATCCACAATAATTAAACACCATTAGAGAAGGGGCCCGTCTTAAACCTTCTTGGGCACCTCAACTTGTCCTTGAACTTGGACTGGCCGTGACGTTTGAGTAGACTATAACTAGGGGTGACTAAACGCCCAATTTTTATGGATACAAGGAATGCCCGCAACACAAAACACCGCTGTAAAAATGTAAATAAAACCGCCAATCGAAGCAGTCAATCGAAGGACAATCGTTATAGGAAATTCATTTGGGACTTGTCGACTGCAACTGTTGTACCTGTCAGCAAAGTATTTTAAAGACCTTTCATAGGATAGTGGAAGCAACTGAAGGTGGTCAAGCCCAGTAGGAAGCACGCAAACACCCCTGTCCACCGTTCCCTGTACAGAAAGGTGTGTTTTTGTTGCATGCAAAGCTAGCAGTCATTCTCATTTGCTTCCTGAGCAACCCGAACTCCAAAGAACTCAAAATGGATCTGAAGAAGTGCCACCAGCGACCCACACAGCCGCTTATGATTCCCGGGGGAGCCTTTAAAGGCTCCCCCAATCATAATATGCGCGCAGAAAGCGGCACGCACCCATAATCAAACATAAGTATTACTACATGTACATAAATATGAATGGGGAGACTCACCCGCTCTAATTTCTGGAAGTACTGGCGCAGGAACTGCACGGGATTCTCAGGTCGGCATACACACAGCTGGACGATGCAGTCTTTGAGTACGCGCTGGATGCCGTGCGTCTGTATGTAGTGCTCGCACTCCCGTAGACTCTGCTCCTCCAGCGTTTTGGCCATCATGTATGTGGACATATGGGCGGCTTGCCGCTGGCGTTTTGGAGCTGCTGTTTTTGTTTCTATTGTTGTTGGTGTGGCTGGTGGCTGATGGCTGATGGCTGATGGCCGTCGACGTTGGCGTTTCTCTGCTACGCAATATACACAATTTCTATGTATGTATGAGTGTGTGTGTGTGTGTGTGGTGATTGGGTTTGGTTTTGGTTGGGATTGCACGTCTCGCACGGTGGGGGGTTTGGGTTCGGGCTGTGGATTTATTCACTGCTGGAAAATCAAACTAATTAAAGAGTGTGTGGGAGGGGCGACGAGTGCACTGCGTGTATGTATGTGATTGTACTACTTGTGTGTGCTTTTCTGGCAGCGTGCTCTTTCTTTCTTTTCGTTTTGGCACCCGTTTTCCTATGACTGCCGAGACGTTTTCACTTTTGTCAATTCACACCGTTCTGCCCTATCCACCGTTTGATTGCCGATTGCACAGTGCCTTGCCGCAGCATAGGGATCACTTGGAATTGCTATTGCAATGTCCTAAATACTGTTTTTTCATCAAAACTTAACTAATTTTCACGCACGTAAACCACAAACGCTGTTGTTGTTGTTTTTGCTGCATGTAGTGATGGGCATTCCATTGGTCACATTCCTATCGATAGATTCCATGCAAATTTTGCAACACTGGGCAGTTTCAAATGCGAATAACTTCTGGTTTTGGGGTTGCTTTTTGGGGCTGTGCCTGTGAATTTAATGTTCGGCTAATCCAATAAAGATATACAACAAAGAGTAGCTATGTGGATGTCAGCAACTAGCGAGTGCTTGTGCCATCAAATAAAGGTCAGTAAGTCGGAGAATTCGACCCTCCTGTCTACGCTTTTGTAGCGTTTCGTTTCCCGTTGAAACTTATTGATTTTTTTCTTCAATCAGCTAAAATGCTGCACACGGAGTCCTTGCCCACCAGCACCACCCACCAAGGCATCTACGCGCCGCTAAGTCAGGCCATGACCGACTCCGAATCCGACGAAGAGATCGAAATTCACAACGCCAGCAAGCATCGCCAGCGATTCCACGTCGAACAGCAACACCAGCAGCCCCAGCCTACGCCGCAGGAGCGCCAATCTCAGCGTAGTCGCATTCCCCCAAACACCTTGGCGCTGAAGTCGCCGCACACTCGACCCACAGCCACACGTATTGTGAGCAAGCCGCAAGTCCAGCCACAGCTCCAGAAGTTCCAACTGGAGACACCCACGAGCAGCTACACCACCAACATGCAGAACACATTCCGCTCCGTGATGCTCAGCGACTTGGGCGGCGGCAGTGTGGGAGCCGAGTTCTCCAACTTCAACAGCGAATTCGATGCCACGGCGGATAACGTGGCCATTCTGGGCGGCAGCACGGAGCAGCCCAAGCGCGCGCCCATGTCAACTGCCAGGCGCAGCTGCTTTATAGCCTCCCTCTTGCTGTGCCTGTTCGCGGTGCTCGGTTTTGTCTGGCTGGTGCCGTGCGGCAATGCGGACGGCACCGGAGCCTGCCCTGCCGTGGGCGACCGGGTGAAGACCCACAACTGGCTGAATAACTACACAAAAATAGAGCTCAAGGGCGGCGTCAATGTGGTCAATGGACTGCGCGCCTGGGAGAACAATCTGATATTTCTGTACCGCGGCGATGCCTTCTTCCCGGAGTTCCGGCCGGGCAATCACAAGCGGAATGGCATCATCTCGTTGATAGGCAGCTCGGGAGCTGTGGCGTGGTACGACGAGATGGTGGACGAACCGGCGGCGCTGGACTGCACGCTGATCGATGTGGACAACAATGGGAAGCCGGACTGTCTGGTGATTGATGAGTACGGCGAGTTGGGGGCCATTAATCCGCTCTCGGGTCAGTGGCATTGGCGCTTCAAAGAGCGCTCGGCCCAAAAAGTCGATGCCTACGACTTTCCCATCATTCTGCCCGACCTGGATGGCGATGGCGTGCTGGACATATTGCTGGTGTCCAGCCTGTCGCTGGAGCAGCGCACCAAGTCGCTTGTCCAGCCCAAGCACGAAGCACCCGCCCAACTGGAGGCGCGCAATGTGCTCCGCCTGCTATCGGGGCGTCACGGCAGGCCCATAGGCGATGGCTTCCGTGTCCACGACTGCCAGAGGCTGAGTCGCCTGCAGCTGGATGCCGGCAATATCAGCTACATCTGTCTGCGGCCCAATAACTCGGATCAGCAGCGTTCCAAGTCGCTGGCAGAGCTGTATGCCCTGATAACCAACAAATCGATTGTGGGACAGCGCCTGCTGTCCGCCTCCAAGATCTCCCAGCACCGCAACCACGGACAGCGCCGGGAGATTGACTCGCAGCGCAACATTTACTCGCTGAGCGGGCGCGAGCTGGTGGTCGAGAATCGAGGCGTATGCCCCGAGGACTGCAACGTGACCTTCGTGTTGAGTGAGGTGCGCGATGGGAAGGCGCATGTGCTGCAGAATTTCACAAATACGGCCATGTACGGCATGGTGCCGGCTGAGTATCACTTTAAGAACACCAAAACCCAGATGTCCGGCTTTGTGATGAAGTTCTGGAAGTGGCATGTCGGCAACAAGGTGCCGAAGCAGTCCCAGTCTCAGTTACCATCCCAGACAACTCCAACGCCCGCACACAGCAGCAATAACAATGTGCAGAAGAGCAATGGCAGTGCTGCCAGCAGCAACACCAAGAACATGAACTCCATCAAGGACAAGGAGAAGTCGGCACACGGCAAGAAGCAGCAGCATCAGCAACAGCAACAGCAGCGTCTGAGACGCAGCGAAGGCCACGAATTCCCATCGGCCAGCCAGCAGTTTGATGTCTTTGAGCACTTGATCCAGAAGCGTGAAGCCTACGGCGTACCCTACAAGAATCAGACCAAGGCCAGCTCCGAGAACGGCAGCGGCGGCAGCAGCTACAAAATGAAAACGATCAGCGAAACGGTCATTCTCGTTCTGTTCATGGGCGCCGATACGCGCATTGAGAACATCTCGCAGAGCATCATTAAGCAGTTCTGCCGCCAGGAGCGCAACGAGATGGTGTGCCAGCCGGATATTAACAACCAGGAGCACTCGATGCTGATAGCCGATCTGGACCAGGATGGCTCACAGGAGCTGGTCAACTACATGTCCAGCTTCGAGCACGCCGAAGATCAGCCGCTAAGCGAATGGAAATTGGTCACCTATGTGCGCCTGCTGCGTATCCAGTCCGAGCTGCCTGCCTACTACGACGAGAAACACAATTAGGCTGGGCGGAAAGGAAACGATACGATACGATGGAACGTGTGCATTTAAGCATCATCCACAGGCTAATTGCTGGCCGGGCATACATCAAACGTAGACCTTAGTAGCTTAATTACTAGTTGCATGCATTACACTACACTGTACATTAAGTAGTAGAACCTTTTCTAGTTATTATCCATCCCCAATATACTTATAAACTGGTAAAAACAACATAAAACAAAACAAATTTCAATTGTCTACTGCCAGTGTTGACAAACAGCACACACAGCTGTTGGTGTATTTAAGGCTTCAATCGATTGGCGCCAAAGTGCAAATTTGAACAGGCGCCAAGGGAAAGGAGTAAAATGAAAGGATCTAAAGGACTTTTGGGTATATATCAGAGGTTATTCGAATTTCCAACCATAGAAAAACCAATTCAAATGAGTTACAAAAACATTTTAGTCTTTATAGATGAAATTGAACCGAAAACATTGGGTTTTTGTATAGAAGTTTCTACAGATGCTAGAAAATTTGCTTATCAACTGATTACTCTTATGATAGATACATTTAGGTGACACATGCATTCATGTTACGTTTTTGTACAGTATTTTTATATACTTATTTGAAGGTGGATTTCAAATTTAAAATTACTATCCGAATTTAGATCAACTATAAAAGGTGGACTTTAATTGATTATTCTCGAATGTGTGTGGGCTACCAGAGCATTTTGGTAGCCTTAAAAATTAACGTCACTCAGGTATCGCTTCAAATTCCCCTGCACAATGCCGGTCGACCACTGCTCTGCTATGGACTTGAGCTCTTCGTCCAGGCGCGGCAGATTTGCCGAATTGATGGCCGAGTGGTTTATCTTTTTCAGAGCGCGATAGGACTGCGTATGGGAGGGGGTTTAAATATCATTTAGTGGAAATAAGTATCTGACTTACCTCCGCCGTTGTTGTGGATATTAACTTGGCTACGGCCAGTGCTTCCTCCCCAACGCTGCGCGCCCGGCAGGTCTTGTCCACGAAACTCTGTGGCCCCAACAGATCTGCAGCATTCAAGCGTTCGCCCAGCAGAAACAAACGCGAATGCTGTTGGTTAAAGACAGAATTATAGCCACATGAAACAATAAACATTAAGTAAGCATTTCTAACGCACCACTTGACTGGACACCTTTGGGTGGTTGTGGAAGAGTGCATAGCCCTCGGGCAGCTGTCCAAGCTTGTCATAATTGGTCTCGAAGCAGCAGTCATCGGCGGCCACCACATAGTCGAGTAGCGGCAATTGCATGACGCCCAGATTCTTTATATTGCCCACAATGCCGGCCACCAGGGGCTTTGGGAATGTTGCCAGCGTACGTAGATATGTTCTGCAAGCACACACAAAATAAGCACAGATCGTGGATGATTCCCAGATTCTACTCACTTGAGGGCCAGCATTAGCTGACTGGCACTGTTCTTGCGCTTCTCGAGAGAGCCCACCACCAGCTCCTGGCAATCAATGCCCTGACAATAGTGCGCTCCCTGTACGGTCAGCAGCACTGTGTTGTACTGTGAGTTCTTGGCCACGCTGACGAGCTGCTCGTTGAGCTTCTGCAGCAGCTGGCTGGTGTAGATGTGGCCGGCCTTGCCGCGATGCACATTGATCACCAGTTGCGCCACCTTGTCCAGCTTGTGCAGAACAACCGAACCGGTGGTTGCCTTTGGTTCCTTGGGCTGGGCACTGGCGCTACTGCGCTTCATGTCGTTGGTGAGGGTGTGCGCCTCCTCGCCACCTGTGGAAGTTCTTTGGTTCGGCTTTGTCTCTGGTTTCAGGAACTTAAACGTGGGATCATTCGCCTCGGCAGCATCGTCCGAGAGCACGGCCCCCGTTTTGTTGTCCAGCGAGAGACGACTCACGGACGCATTGCTCGAGTACGAGCTGTTCGAACGCCGTCGCATAATCATGGACTCTTCATCGACGCGCCCCTTGTACACGTAGTCCCACGAGTCGGAGGCCAGTGGCTTGGTCTTAGTGGCGGGTGTTGTGGCGGCATCGGCGGCATCGGCGGCACCAGCTGCTGCACGTTTGCTGGTCTTCGGTGCACCAGGAGTGGGTGTCTCCTTCTTCGGCGATGCAAGCTGGACGGGCTGAAAACGAAACGAGCCGTGATAGCTGCAGGAAAATACGTTCTGCGTTCCACTTACCCTTCCAGTTACCGTCATGGCCCGGTTGCGCATACGCGGCTTATTGGACGTTTCACCGGCACTCAGCTCACGCTGCTCATGCTCCACCGCCTGGATCATGTTGGCCGCACCCTCATCCCCCATCAGGCGATCAATCTCGCTAACCTTCTTCTTTTTCTGGGCTCCGCCATTGGCAAGACCTGCGTTTGGCGTTTGGGAGCGACGCTTGGCGGGCGCCCTCACCTCTGGCGTTGCTGCACGCATCATTGCTGCGCTTGGCGTTTGGGAGCGACGCTTGGCGGTTGCACGAACCTCCGGCGTTGCGGCTCGCATAATTGCCACTGTTGTTGGACGCGCCTCCTTCTTCAGCACACTCCTAGCCGCCGCATTGCTGGCGCTCGGTTTCGCAGTCTTTGTGGATGATGCTGACGGTCCAGCGCCAGTCGCTGCCGGTGGTGGCAGTGGCGGTGTCGCTGTTCCCTTGGAGCTGGCATACTGGGCAAACGATTTCTGCGTCTCTGGCACATCCGGATCCCAGATTATCTTCGGCACACGATTGCGCTTGACCCCTGCAAGATATTAAGCACCGAAATGTATTTTCCCTTTGGCAAATCTTCACTGTACTCTACCTGCAGGCGCCTCGCTGGCGGTACGCTCTGTGGGTGTGGCAGCCTTTGCCCGCTGCACGGGTTTCGTTGAGGCAGCCACGGTCCTGGGGCTTACCGGTTTCAGCATTACTTTGAGCTGATTGGGAATCAGGTGCCTGTTGTTTGGCGCCACCTTGATGGTCTTCAGCTGGGGCGGTGCCACGACAGGAGCCGGAGCGACAGTTGGAGTTTCGCTGTCAGAGTCACAGTCGGTCCAGTCGTCGTTGAGTGTGCTCACAATGTCCTTGGGCTTGACCACGGTCGCCACAGTTGCCACAGGATCTTTGCGTCGCGATTTGTGTGCCTTTAGGTCGGCTATTTGCTCCAGGGCCACGGCGCGCGCCTGCTCGGGCGAGAGCTTGGTTTTGTACAGGGAGGAAGACGAGGAGGCGGAGGAGGAGGGTTTGCTGAGCACTTTGGTGGACAAGGTCGACTTGAAGGTCTTTGCGGAGGCTGTTGCCGGCACATTGTCTTCGTCATCGTCGACTTCCATGGTTGGATATTGCCCCTCGCCCACGATGGTCACTTCCACATCCACGTTATCCAATTCGGAAAGCGTCTTCTCCATGACTGACTTTTCCTCATTGGTATCCGTGCCTTTTAGCAGTGCAATCAGATCCACTTCCTCCAGTGCCTGTTCGCTGGTCTCCCCCTTTCTGGGCTTGTCATGTCGCTTGTCGAGCAGTGTTGTCCCCTTGCCACCCAGCTGGGCGGGATCGTCCGCGCTCCCTGCAACGGGGCTGCCATTTTCCGCACCACTGCTGTCAGAGGCAATCTCGACTACGTCTTCCATTTGATCCGCGGGGTGTATGTTGTGCATTTCGGCTATTTCCAGCTCCAATGAACTCATTTCGTCCAGGGTTGTGTCCACCTCCTCCTTCAGTCCATTTGCATCGAGCAGGTCTTTACCTTTTTCCATATCCGAGCCCGCTTTTTTTGTTGCCCCCTCCTCATCCACCGATGCGATGTTTGGCTGCGATTCCTCCTTGACGCGTGCGCCTGGCTCAGCATTCTCGCATTTGGAGGGCTCCTTGGCGTCCAATTTGTCGCCTGTCATCTGTGCCATCATTTTCTATGGCCTCTGGACTGACTACAGCTATTACTCTGTTTATCCAATTTCTCGACAACAGTTTGACTACGATTTTGTCAAAAAAAAAAATCTATTCTTTTGCTAGCGAGCGGCCATTTTTATAGAGATGCAAGAGAACAATCGATAGACTGCCTGCCGATAGTTTGTATTTCTCTTTTGATGCTATCGAAAAACTAAACGCTCTCACCCCCCCTGCAACACTCCGATGAATACTTTATAGAAAAAAAAGTCTGCAGGATCCAAGGATAAAGTGAGGATATTTGTTTGTAAACGATTTGTTCGGCTCAAAAACTACTGCACCTCGGAGACGGTTTGAAGTACACTCGAGACGAGGAAACGCTCGGTCGTGGCGGCAACAGCAACAGCCACAGCAACTGGAGGCAACAACAACGTCAAATACACAATTTCCAAAGCAAAAGCTTGTGGCAGAGTGTCTCACCTCAGGATGTGGGACTCGTCCATGTTTCTCAGCACATTGACGCCAAAGTTCTATGTGGCACTCACGGGCACCTCCAGCCTCATATCGGGCCTAATCCTGATCTTTGAGTGGTGGTACTTTCGCAAATACGGAACATCCTTTATTGGTAAGTCCTCGGGGGTCGGGCATAGATCTGGCTTCAACTAATTGTATCCATTTGCATTGGCAGAGCAAGTGTCCATCAATCACATCAGCCCGTGGATCAATGGCAACGATGCCCAATCGGACTCGAGCAATGGCAGCGGCAGCAGCAGCAGCAGTGGTTCCAGCAGCAGCAGCAATGGTGGTGGCGGCGGCGGCGCAGGAGGTGGCGGACCGGGCGCTGGTGGGGGAGCCAATTCAACCACCAGCACGGGCACCCAGATGCCCGAGTGTAAAGTGTGGCGCAACCCCCTGAATCTGTTTCGCGGTGCCGAGTATCAGCGCTTCTTCTGGGCGACCAGCAAGGAGCCGCTCACCTACTACGACATGAATCTGAGCGCCCAGGACCATCAGACGTTCTTCACCTGCGAGGGCGATGCCCGCAAGGAGGAGTACGAAATAATGCAGACGGCCTGGCGTGAACGGAATCCCATGCAGCGCATCAAATCCGCACACAATGCCCTGGAAATCAATGCCGAGTGCGCTCCGGCCTACATCCTGCTGGCCGAGGAGGAGGCCATGACCATCATGGAGGCGGAGAAGATACTGAAAACGGCGCTCAAGGTGGCGGAGATCAACTATCGGAAGTCGCAGGCCACCCAGCATCAGGGAGCCATCGCAGACGGCATGCATCGCAGGGACACGAATGTGCTGATCTACATCAAGCGACGGCTGGCCATGTGCGCGCGCAAGCTGGGCAAGTTGAAGGAGGCGGCCAAGATGTTTCGCGACCTCACCAAGGAGATACCCTCCATCATGAGCGTGCTGAACATTCACGAGAATCTCATCGAAACGCTGCTGGAGATGCAGGCCTATGCCGATTGCCATGCCATACTGGCCAAGTACGATGACATATCGCTGCCCAAATCGGCGACCATTTGCTATACGGCGGCGCTGCTGAAGGCGCGCGCCGTTGCCGACAAATTCTCGCCGGACATTGCCTCGAAGCGCGGCCTGAGCCCGGCCGAGATGAGCGCCGTGGAGGCCATTCATCGGGCAGTCGAATTCAATCCGCATGTGCCCAAGTATTTGCTGGAGGACGAAGCCGCTCATTCTGCCGCCCGAGCATATATTGAAGCGCGGCGATTCCGAGGCCCTGGCCTATGCATTCTTCCATTTGAAGCACTGGAAGCAGGTCGAGGGTGCCCTCAATCTGCTGCACTGCACCTGGGAGGGCACATTTCGCATGCTGCCGTATCCGCTAGAGCGCGGCCATCTCTTCTATCCATATCCAACGTGCACCGAGTGCGCCGATCGTGAACTGCTGCCGGCCTTCCACGAGGTGTCCGTCTATCCCAAAAAGGAGCTGCCGTTCTTCATGCTCTTCACCGCTGGCCTCTGCTCCTTCACGGCCCTGCTGGCCCTCCTCACGCATCAGTATCCGGAGCCGATGGGCCTGCTGGCACAGACAGTACCCACCTGGATCTCGTATCCGTTCAGTTGCTCAAAGAGCGCGTCGAGGCATTCTGGCCGTGCAACTTGCTGCAGCAATTGTCGCGTGTCTAAGCTGAGCGTATGATTGGATGGATAGATGGATGGCTATTCCCCCCTTCCCCATCCAATCCTCCTCTTCACTCGACCCTCTCTCTCTCTCTCTCCCCTCGGATGACGCACACAAATACACAAGGAAACAAACAATTTACACGCATGCCACACATACCAGACACACCACACCACACACTCACTCGTACATTTTCAGCAAGGAACAAGCTACAAACAAAACATAACTACACGTATACACATATATATCTATATATATAAATACATATATATATATTTTGGATCTTAATATGTCTGTGTTGTCTTCGTGAAATAAAGAAAGCAAAAAAAAAACAAAATCTCACGCTTTCGGGTCCTGCCTGCCTCTCTCCATGGCAATCTGTGCAGGAGAAATCCAACGATGTTATTCTTAAGTCTTATCCTTATTATTATTTTAATAACTTTACTGTAACGAGAACTTTACTGTAACGAGAACGAGAAGCGAGTAAACTAAATGCAGAAATTATAATTTCATTTATTTATTAAATTTCAAATCATTTTTGTAATCCTCTTTTTCAATTGTCTGCAAGTTTTAAAAGGGGCGGTCGGGTCCTTGCTGCCTGCGAAACGATCTATTTTGTATTTCTATATTTATTGGTGGAACAAATCTATGAACATGAGGCTATCGGGAATACGAAAAAATGGGTAGATGTATAGGGCTGGTAATACTTCAAGAAAATGTTTGTTTTCGTTTACTAATTGGCATTATATGACTCGCCAGCAACAAAGACCACGGCTCTCATCTCGCTGCTGAGCCAAACGACAGGAATAACGGACAGGCCAGGTAAGTAATGAATAATAAACTTACAATCCATCAAATACTTTGCAGTGGTATGGAAAAATATCATTTATTAGTTAGTTAAAGTTGTGTACATTGTAAATTCTATTAAAATTCGTACGGCCATCTGTATTTTGCTGTCAAGTTGTGCTCATTTGTAATGGTTTGTGTGGTTACCCTGCTATCGCATTCACTTTGTGATTGGATTACAATTGTTTCTCCTTTCTTCTTGATGGAATTATAATTATATAGAGTTTCAGTTTGCGACTTGGTTACAATTGGCAGATGCTGTAGTAGCCCTCGCAGACGTCACACTTCTTGAGGATTTCGGTGAACGAGTTCGGGTTTAACGCCATGTAGTAGGCCCTGACGGCCTCCAAAATATCCATGGTGTGCGCCACAATCAGATCGTAGGACGCATCGCTGTAGTTGTCCAGAATAAACTTAAGGATCCTGTACAGCACCGATTCGGTGGCAATGAAGAACTTCAGCACCGACGTTAATTCCTCCAGCATCGTGTCCATGAAGGTACGCGTCAGATTCATTATGAAATTGAAGACCTCCGGTCCCAGGCGATCGGCCATGCTGGTGATCAAATTCTCAATGCTCTCGGCATTGACAATATGTTTGAATAGCACGTCTCCGTAATCCTTAAGGACGAACACCACACCACTGACCACAACGGAGCTTAGCTCGAGCGCGAAAGCGCCCACGGAATAGTTGGGTGGCTCTGGCCCGTCGAGGGCAGTCGGATTGGGACCCAGCAGGCGGGACCCACCAACCGTTCTGGTACTGGTCGCAGCCTCGTGGGTGGTGGGAATCGGCTGATTCACCTGACCCAATATATCGGGTCCCTGATTGTGCTGCACACTGGCACGCAGATCCGCCGTGTTGGTGGGCACCTGGTCGTTCAGCACGAAACCCTTGCCATCGGGTGCAAAGGCAGCCCGCACGCCCTCCTTGTTCAGCTGCTTGTTGATCTTGTACAGATCGTTGAACTGCTGCTTGGAGGGCACCTCGTTGACGCCGCGTATTATGTCCAGCTTGCCCTTGTGTTGCCACGGATGCGTATGGTCTCCTTGGACACCTTATCAAAGGCGCGCCTGCAAGCAATACCGAAAGCCGTAAAGAGAGAAAGGAATATAAATTCAAAGCGTATCATGATTACCGCTGGCGATTGCTCAGAGTCTCGCGATAGCTGCCTATCTTGCTGTTGGCCGTGTCATTGATAATGGTCGATGCCAAACGGAAGTTGTAAACGCTGTGCGTAAACAGCACCAGAGAGGCCGAAAGCTGCAGCACATCCATAGCCGTGACATCATCGCCATCCTGGGCTTTCTGCAGGAAAGACATTAGAGAAAGTCCAAAGGATTCGACGAATGTCTTACCAGTATCAAGTCGAGCACTCCATTGGCCACACCAGTGCCCGAGATGACAATCGACGAGATGTTCATCCCATTGACAGTCAGCTGAGTGATCTGCAAGAGGATTCAAAGAATGCAAAACGCTTCCAGGGTGCAGGTAAATGGAGTCACTTACTGCTCCCACCTCCTTGCCGGCGGCAGTGGCCGCTGACATAGCACTGGTAGCGCCTGCAGCGCCCAGTCCCACCGCTCCAGCGATTACGCCCAGCCAGTGGCCACGCGCCTCACGATCCGTCACGTTGATCGATTGCTCGTGCTGGCTGCGATCTACCAGCTTGACACTGGAACGTGCCGTGGCATAGCCGGCAGTGGCAAGGCCCACGGCACCTGCAGCCGCCATCAGTGGCGCGGACACCGGCAGCGTGAGGAGAGCGGCCACAGGTATGCATGCAGCTGCAAAGCCGCCAATCGCACTGCCCGTGTCCAGATATCCGAGCACCTTTCTGTTGATGGTGCCAGCCGGCGTCGTGTACTTGTCCAACCTGACCTGTCCGTTGACCATTTTGTAAACGCCACGCTCGGGGGCAACCATCACACCGGCGGGCAGCTCGTTCGTTTCCACATACGAGGTCCAGTTCTGATAGACGCGTCCATTCTCGTCCACGAACACCATGCAGCAGTTGGAGCTGTCGCTGCTTCTACCACTGCTTCCGGCTGGCCAAATTCAGAACACGGGGGATAAATACAGAACGTTTGGATGACCTGGACGAGACTTACTGACACAACGACGTGTGCGGAAAACCGGGTGACAAGAAAAGGAGTGACAATCCTCCGCGCGATTAACGTCCTCCACGTCGGCAACCATTACGTAAATTATGGAAGTGAGCGACTGGCGATTTGTATATTTTCCTGGAAATAAAGCAGCTGCGTGACCGATTGGGACCGATTTAGTGAGTACTCTTACGCTGCTCCCAGACGGCATCGAAGATCGTATTTCGAATTTTTTCATTGGCGGCGATTTGCTTCTTCCGTGCGGCCTCTTCATCAGCGAGCTTCTTTTTGGGAGCGCTCTCGTCTTCAGAGCTTTTCTTTGAATCACCTGGTGGATCGCTTGGTGGTTCCGGATCACGCACCAGCTCCTTAAGCTTCCGCACCAAGATGTGCTTTTGCTCTTGGGACAAGCTGGGGTTGGATGATGTCATTAGAATGTGCGCCAGCCATGTGCAAGAGAACTGCGCAATACTCACAGGTCCCAGATAATCTCCTCGGCATAACCGAGAGACTCAGCAAAATTTTGCTGAACCTCACGCGCGGTGCGGGGAGCTTTGTCAATATTGTTGTTCGCCTCTGCCATTACTAATTTTCGCTACTTTCGACTGCAAAATGTGGCTAATTGCGGGAATGTACCCATTTATATATGCGATCAAATGACCAATACCATCGAACACCGGCACACGAACAGCGTTGCAGTGATCGATAGTTTGCAGAGCTGCATCTGCGCCGACTGCACTTGCCGATATTTATTTTACTTGTTAATTTTGTTAGAATTTTTCTAATAAAACATTTTAATTTGTTTGTTTCCGCTGTTGCGGATCAAATACTAGGCATGTGGAAAATATATGATTTTTCGTAGTAATAAAATTATGCAATTGTTATTGTGTGGACAAAGAATACGTTGCGTACCGTACTTAAAAAATTGTTTTAGTCTATTTTGTAACTCGCACTACGCAGCGCACACCGAAATAGAAATATCCGTTGCAGCATCTGATGCTGCGCGGGGGAGCCAACAAGATAAAATATCTTCTTCAGGCGCAACAAATGTAATCGGATCGGAAAGTCGATAGGGGAACCGAACCGGTCGAATCGAACTAGTTCGTCCGTGAGCCAAACAACCCTACGTGTCAGTCTCATGCGTCGGTGTAAATAGTTTTTTGATATTTCGGTATATAAGCCGTAAATTTGTTGCAACAGAACAGCCCATGCTGTTTACTCCCGTTCGCTAACATTAAGTTTAATTAACAATTAACCGGTAAGCCTTCGGCCAAGGACTGCCTGCCAGCGTTCCAAACCATCAGCTGGATCTGCAGTCGCCGCCGCCTGCCGCCGCCACAGCGAAGAAAAGTGGAAAAAGACCACACACCAGACGAGACTCCAGACTGGCAGCAAATTGAAGAAAGGCTGCGCGCTGATAATCTTTGTATATAGCCCAGACAACTACCTACACATATAGGCGGTAGCAGCATCGATGGCGGGTCAAAAGTTCCAATATGATGAGAGCGGCGGAACGTTCTACTACTTTGTGCTATCGTTCTTGGCCCTAATATTGATACCAACGACGATTTACTATTGGCCACGTAAAAAGAAAGAAGGTTAGTGCTGCCTTCTCTTCTGCCTGATTATAATCGCTCTCCACCTGCAGCGCGAAATTGTGTGGCTGAGGTTGTGTATGTGTGTGTGTGTGTGTGCCCTGCATGTGTATGAGTGTGCTTATCCCCCACCCAACAACAGTGTACAGTACATGTGTTTTCCGCTCGCAATTGCAAATGGACACGTTCCAATAATTAATTCTAACAACGTCACCGCAGCAGCGTCTTCGTATTGGTGAAAGCTGCGCTTAAACGAACTTCAAGTCGGGCTCACTTCACAATTGGGACACACAACACACACCAAATACTCCGTGCGTTCACACGTCGATGCCATATCACGATGTCAGTGTTCCCCATTGGGTTGCTCTGCTCTGGAGTGATCCAGCATGAAATGTGCTCACAGACATGCGTACATGTGCGTGTTGGCCCACTTATCGTGATGCGCCATCGTATAAACGAGACACTCTTTCTCTTTAATCCAAATCCAGTTATTCTGTCTGAAAGAGAGAGTGAAACTTTAAGTCCTGTGCGCTAAGCGAAATTTCTCTTCTCAAAAAGCTCTTAGCGCTCTCTTAGCAAACACAAATTGTGGCTTTCTCTTAGGTTACAAACAAATTTTACCTCGTTACTCTTGTCAAGATCGCAGCTTTATTTCATTGCCCAATTCCTTGCAGATCCCGGCAAGCGCAATGAAGAATGCCAGTGCGACGACTGCAGGAAAAAGAAGACAATTCTGGCCAATGCCGAGCCATACAGAGCCCTCAGGTCGTGGACCATCAAGCTCGTTATAGTGCTGGGCTGGGCCCTGCTGCTATTCCTCACATATCGGGTCTCGCAGTTTGACTATGAGTTGGCCAGCTTCGATCCCTTCGAGATACTCAATGTGCCGCCCACATCCTCGCAGGCTGAGATCAAGAAGGCCTACTACAGGCTGTCCAAGATACTGCATCCGGATAAGGAGACGGGCGACGAGAAGTCGTTCATGATGCTCAGCAAGGCATACCAGGCCCTCACCGACGACGTGGCCAAGGAGAACTACGAAAAGTACGGCAATCCGGATGGCCCCGGAGCCATGTCCTTTGGCATTGCCCTGCCCTCGTGGATTGTGGAGAAGGAGAACAGCGTGTGGGTGCTCGGACTGTACGGTCTCGTCTTCATGGTGGCCATGCCCTCGGCCGTTGGCGTCTGGTGGTACCGTTCCATACGCTTCAGCGGCGACAAGGTCCTCCTCGACACCACCCAAATGTACTTCTACTTCATCCACAAGACCCCGCACATGCTGCTCAAGCGCGCCCTAATGGTGCTGGCTGCCAGCTTGGAGTTCGACAAGCGACACAACTCCCAGGTGACGGAGCGACAATCGGACAACGACGAAGTTCCAGCGGTTAGTGAATCTGCGTACTTTATTTCTGTTCAGTCCATAATTATCTTTTGATTTATCCATACAGCTCATCCGACAGCTGCCCAATCTGAACGAGAAGTGCAAGGAACACCCGCTCTGCCGCATGTACTCCATCAAGGCACGCGCCATTCTGCACGCCCATCTCTCACGGATTACCCTACACCCGGAGACACTGGAGCGCGATCGTCAGTTCATTGTGAAGAAGTGCCCGTATCTGGTGCAGGAGATGGTCTCCTGTGTGCACCAGCTCGTGATGATGGCGTATGCCAGGCGTGTGCCACGACTGCCCAGCATCGAGACCATCGAGAACTGCATGAAGATGTCGCCGATGATCATCCAGGGCCTGTGGGAGTTCAAGTCGCCACTGTTGCAGCTGCCGCACCTGACCGAGGACCATCTGTACTTCATGAACAAGAAGCGGCACGTGAAGAATCTTCAGCAGTTCGCTCAGCTGAAGCCGGAGGAGGGCCGCACGCTGCTCAAGAATCTCTCAGACTTCGAGTACGAGAATACCATAAAAGTGCTGGGCAAAATGCCCCTGATCGACTTCTCCATACGCTGCGAGGTCATTGACGACGAGAACACCAATGTAGTCACCGCCGGAGCCATTGTCACGGTCACAGTGACGCTGGAGCGCAAGGACATGAAGACTCTGTTCGGCGACACCAAGGCACTCGAGAAACAGGGCATCAACGACGAGGCTAACGAAGAGGCTGCTGGGGATGACGACGAGGCTGCAGCCGCTGCTGTGCCCGTGAAGAAGGCTTCGGCCTGGGCCAAGCCACGCAAGGGTGGCAAGGGCAAGGGCGGCAAAAAGCCCGCCAACAACCAAAAGAAGAAGGTGCCGCCCAAGGCGGCCAACGTGGCAGCGACTTCGTCGACATCAGCAGCAGCTTCCGAAGAGCAGGCCGCCAACACTGATGCAGAATCGGATGGCGGGGACCATAGCGATGTGGAATCGGTCGCCGGCAGCGTTAGCGAGGACGACGAGAAGCATAACAAGAACAACTCTTCGCTCGACGACGACGATGACGAGGAGTGGGAACGCCTGCAGCAAAAGCTAAATAAGCGCGAGCGTCTCGAGGGCAAGTCCCGCCTATCGCACACCGTCCACTGTCCCTTCTTCCCCGAGGAGAAGCAAGAATACTGGTGGACCTACATCTGCGACCGCAAGTCGCGCACGCTCCTCACGGCCCCCTACCACGTCACGAACCTCGTCGAAAAGGAGGAGATCCAGCTGAAGTTTACTGCGCCGCGTTGGCCGGGCGTCTACACATTCACAGTGTGCCTTCGATCGGGTGCGTAGACTTGCAGGAACTGGCTTCCGACTGCAGATACTAATGATAATTCCATTTCAGACTCTTACCTGGGCATGGATCAGCAGCAAGAGCTTAAGCTGGACGTGCAGAAGGCGCCAGCACCACCGACAGACCATCCCCAGTGGGATCTGAGCGAGTCCGAGCCGGAGCACAATGATCAGCAAGAGAATCTGAGTGACTACACGACAGACTCATCCGACGAGGAGAACAGCGACTAGAGAGCGAGCGAGCATAGTAGCATGACAGTGACGAATCGCAACCGCCATTGCGGCTCGTGATGCCCCTGCGAGTGAATATATATATATATATATCCCTCCTTTCCGCAAAAGGGATGTGCAGCAGAAACAAACAGCAAACAGAAAACCTTTCCTCCCCCCGCCCCCCCCCTGTTTTCCTTTTAGTAAATGATTTTCGCGTGGCGAGAGCCCCCTCGCATTTTGACTAGTTTTATAATGGAAAAGACCCCGAACTAGAGCGTAAATAATTATAAACTTCATTTTACCGTGTACTGTACTAAACATAATTATAATGTACTGTATATTTAGTTATTTGGATACAAAAACTAAAATGAGAAACGTAAATCATGTACCCGTTCGTTTACTGAATATTTTTGTGGTAAAAAAAACACTGAAAAAGAATAATAATTTCCAAAAATAAATTCGAAGCGCAAACGAGTTCCACATTCCAGGCTGCGCAGTCGGAGATATACATAAATCGCTGCTTCTGACTGCCTTGCCTGCCTGCCCCTCTTCTGTCGTTTACTGCGCAGTCGCAACACGCTCGCTTTCCAATAGCCGGTCAGAGGCTGTCGTGGGCTGGTCGACAGTTGGGGGAGCTGCTGCGACTGTTGTTGTCGTCGTTGCAGAAAGTAGTTGCTGCATTGTGGATGGGGCGTCGGGTGGGTGGTTGGGAAGGAAGAAAATTGTTGAAAAAAAACACTAAAACTGAGGGAGGGGTGTCCTACAAGCATTACTCTAAGGTTCGTTACCCACCACCTGAATTTGTGTGATTAGTGGGTTTTCTATTTATTATTTACAGAAATTGTTGCATTATGTGCTAGATGTGTGCGTGCGTGTTTGTATGTGTGTTTCATGTGGGTGTGCCTGTAGATTCTTCGCCTCGTTTGTTCCAAGGTGTACAAACACAAGGTGACTCTCAATCTCTTTGCATCAAGTCACAAGTAACTGTATTAACGTATGCGAATATCGTGAGAGCGCTCTTCAGATTTTGTTGTTGTTTTAACTGGGACTCTTCGCTTGTTTTTGTGGTTGTTTACAGTTATTCCTCCGTCTCGCTCTCTTCCTCACCGGATGAGGAGGACGCCTCTGCCTTGTCGTCACCTTCTTCAGCAGCCTTCGGCTTACTGCTTCCCTCTTCTGTTTCCTCTTTGGGCGGGGTAATCTCTGGATCAGGGCTTTCCTTTTTCTCAGTCTCCTTTTCAGCATCATCAACCGTTTCGGAGGCGGCTTCTTCTTGAGTTTCCTGTTCTTCTTCTGAGCCGGCTTCTTTTTGAGTTTCCTCTTCTTTCTCCGCCTCCTTTTCAGCATCTTCTGAGGTGGCTTCTTTTTGAGTTTCTTCTTCTTTCTCCGCCTCCTTTTCAGCATCTTCGGTCTCAACCGTTTCGGAAGCGGCTGCTTCTTGTGCTCCTTCTGCTTTATTGGCGTCTGTTTCATCCACATCCTGTTCCTTCTTTGCTTCTTCTCCCTCAGCATCTTCTTCGGTTTCTTTTTCCGTCGCTGCTAGTTTTTCGTCAGTTTTTTCGTCTTTTTTACCTTCTTCTTTTTCGTCCTCCTTTGGCTCCTCTTCATTTTCATCTTTCTTAGTTTCGTCCTCTTTTTACCTTCTTCCTGTGTCTCCTTTTCCGCCCCGGATTCCTCTTCTTCTTCATTCTTCTTATCGGTTTCTTTATCAGTTTCTTCCTTTACTTTGTCCCCGCCAGCCTCTTCAACTATCTCCTTTTCATCCGCTTCTTCGGTTGGTTTTTCTTTTGTATCAGCCTCTCCATCAGCCTTGGCCTTCTCATCGGCTTCCTCGTCAGGCTTTCCAGTGTCCTTTTTACCTTCTTCTTCGCTGTTCTCTTTGGACTCCTCTTCTCCCTCCGGTTTCTCAGATTCATCCTGCTCCTCCTTCGATTCATTACCTGTCGAGTCGTCCTTCGCTGCCTGGTCCCCTGACTCTTCCTCAGCTTCGGTTTCAGTCTGGTGTATGGAGGTGGGTTGTGGGGGTGGTGCGTGTGTTTATGTATGGTTTTTAGGGTTGGGGGAAGTTGAAAATGCATATAGTACAAGATACGATCAGAAATCAACAGTGGCGTCTACGGTGCAACTACATGCCTTGGTTAGCTCCTAAAGCATCTACTTCTCTTATGTTAACTCTTTTTCATGCATCTCTCTTATGGGTCTATTACCTTTTCCTCGCCATTCTCTTCTTTGGCGTCTGCACCTTCGCCCTCTGCCTTCTCCTTTTCCTCGCTCGTCGTCTCTGTGCCATCTTCGTCTTTCTTCTTTGGGAGAATCACACCGCCACACATTCATTAGATAAATCAAAGGAGAACCGTTGCGGCTTGCGTTCGTACTACCAATGTTAAGTGCTGGCATTCTACAGTCGCGGCTTTCGCTGTTAAGTGCTGGCATTCCTAGTGTTGCGTGCTACGACCACTGTTAAGTTTTAGCGTTCTACAGTCGCGGCTTTGCAAAATGTGTAAGTGTGGATTATTGCAGTGTTAGACGAGAGTGTTAGAAAAACAAGCCTTGCTATTGGTTATAGTTTTTTTTTTTAGTTCATACAAATATATTTCCTTTTCATTACATAGGCAGCGCTTTTTATGTTTTCGCATTAACATAACTGCTGCACAAACGCTACAGCTTTCTTCTACACTCTCATTCAAGATGATGGAACTTAAGCTTATGAGAACCTAAAGTGTGCTGCTGAACCACACATACATACAGACGGTGTCGGATGTAGTGGTTAATGATTATAAATATTTTGATTAAAATTGTCTTTTTTTCTCAGTGTTGACACAATTAAATTAAGAGCGTGTGCAGTGTCTAAAATTTCTATACTTAGAACTTAAGAGTTGCAGTCGTCGTGGTAAAATAATTTTTAAAAGAACACAAATACAAGCGCCTTTACTTTAGAGAGACAGATATATGTAGATAGATGGGTGGTAGCGTGGCAGGGTTACCATTCATTTTTAGCTATGCCATACAAATGAATAAATTGTTATAGTGCAATTTATCCACTTTTTATGCTAGCAAAAATAATAATAAACGATAAACCGGGAAGTGCTGATACGATGTTAGATAACATGAGGGGTTATTGGCTGCCGTTAGCATTATACCGGCCACCAGTGTGGCTCTAGCTGTTAAAGTTGATGTTAATTATATTGCTGTTATTGTTACTGGTAGTTTTGCTTTTTCTTTTGTGTGTCGCTTCATAACAATTAACGGAAAATACGGTAAATGGCCTAAGCTCAAACCTCTGGCTTCTCCCCGCCTCGCCATTGGCCTCTGCAGCAGCCGCCTCTCGCGGGTGCTGCCTCATCATTTTCTGTCGCCTTCTCCTCCTTCTTGGCATCGCCGTTCTCCTGCTTAAGCTCGATCTGGGCACTGCTCACGGCCGTGGTGTCGGCGGGAGCCAGCTTCAGGAACACCTCCAGGGTGTCGATCTCGTTGGCGTTGTCGAAGGCGTCATAGTCGCCGCAGTAGTCCGCATCGTTGAAGAGTTGCGGAGGGAGCGGGTGCCGGGGA
Source organism: Drosophila subsilvestris (assembly GCA_035043285.1). NCBI lineage: Eukaryota > Metazoa > Arthropoda > Insecta > Diptera > Drosophilidae > Drosophila > Drosophila subsilvestris. The sequence continues at coordinate 2,770,698 of JAWNNB010001724.1, read as the reverse complement.
TCGGGGTCACTGACAGTGCCACCATTGCTGGTAGATTTGTTCTGCATCATCTCCTTCTCTCCCTCCTTGCCGGGCTCTGTGATATCCACGGTGTCCTAGAAAATTAGTATAGTTTTATAGTTAACTAATTCGTACGACCAATATCCCTCCGAGTAGTACATAGAGAAGTTTAAGGTATTTTACTTACATACTGGATGTTCTTGCTGTCGAGGATCATCAGGACGCGCTGTTGGCGCTTCTTAACCTGTAATTAGACGTATTTAGATATTAGTACAAGCGGATACATTGTCCCCAATGGTGTGCCAGTACCTGGCAGCTATTGTGAATGAATTTCTACCGGCAAGCCCGTTTGTGTTTGCACGCACACGCCTGCATATGTACATCCGCACACTTGGAAGCCCGATAAGGAAATCCAATTGGAACTGTTTGTTTCGTGTAATTATCACACGATAAAGAGTTGTCACGGTCTTCCTTTGACTTCACGCACTTATTTAGAAATTGACGCACCCGCTCTCACCACAAGAATAAAAAACGATGTAGTGGATATTCCGACTATTACACACCCTCTACGCGATCTCTGCCATGGATAATGGATATTTTAAGTTGGAAATATTTCAAGCAATTATGATATAATTTAATGGATCAAACGGATTATTTACTGCTTACTAATACAACTTCACTAAGAATTGATATACCCATCTGCTCTGCGGCTAAGGAGTATCATAACAGGAACAACAAACAATGCCAGCTAAGTCGTGCTCTCACTCACGCCCTCATTGTTGTTGTCAACGTAGCCGCTTTATGTTGTTGCTGTCGATGGCCTGCACAAAGCCCGTTATGTTATTGTTCTTATTCGATATATGCAAATGGAACAAAGGAGAAGAGCGGAAAAGTGAATCATGCAAACACACACATACAAACATAGAAGGAACTGTGATCAATGAATGCGCTCTCTTTTACAGTTGACAGACACAAAAAAAGCTTATATGTACATAAATGGGCAAAGAAATGTTTGCGGTCATTGTGCTGCTTCTTGCCACCACCAGACACGCACACACACACAGCCATAAAGAAAATACCCACTTGCTAGCATGAAGTTTCGACTGTACACAGTATACCACACCACACACTATACCATCATCGCCACACGCACACTAGCGAACAAAAAGCAGAAGAACGGCTGAGGAATAAAATAGAATTTGCAGTGCATTCGTCACCCGTCTTTTATCTAAGTTTGTTGGCTGCTAATGACAGGGCCCAAACATTCCATTAACATGACACCAGAGCCGCTGCATTGCAGCTCAGTTCTATGCAGGCTTTGCCTCGCCCCATGCCCGCCCCGCCCACGACACAACACACTCACCTCCTTGTTGCCGGACATGCCGCTGACGTAGACTTTTAATACCATTTTCGCGTTTAATATTGCGTTGTTTTGTCAATTTAAAGCTTTGTCTATTCGCGTTTTGCGAAATGAAAATACTCGAGTACGACGATTAAAATATTTTTAGATCTTTCTTTTTCGTTGCTTCTGCTCTTGGCCCCTACGATGCTGCTTCTGATACGTAATGTTTTGTTGTTATTTCCGTGCACGCACTGGGCAAAAGATTGACCACTGCGGCTCGACGATGGCTGTGAAGACGCGGACAAAAAGTGGCTAGTAGAAAAGTACGAAAAGTTGAAAATTTTCAATTGTTGGAATTATTTCGTTGAACTACCGAACCAGTGTGACCGCGAATTTATCGAAAAAATATACCAAACAACCATCAGAAATATACCGAAAATAAACTTATCAGTTTTAAAATATACCTTTAATATACTGACGGATACGACAAGATGCGTTGATTCCATGATTTTGATATTCGGTTTAATATTACTAGCCTGTTATTGCTCTCAGCCCCAAACAAATAATTTTATCCGATTCATCAATAAATTTTGTACAACATTGGCTAGTTTTCAGAACTCCTTTTCATTGAATTGTTTATATAATAAGGTTCAAACAAAAGCGGCCAAAGCATTAAACGAAAGTGTGTACCGGAATGTGACGTCATTTTTGCTGGTCAATCAACTTTCTACATGAGTATGGAAATTTGTACACCTTAATGGTTTGGTTTTTCACACTGCTGCAGCTAAAATTTTTCTGAAACGTACACATTTTCTCGCTAGAGGTCTTTGTCGCATTTTACATAAATATGTAATTAATTTGTAGCAAATGTGTAGTTAGCACACGCTAACTACACAGTTACCCATGTAAAACATTACATTTTTCATCAGAAGACCGCTTCTCTATCTGATTAAACCTTATTTATGAATAATTCAAATCAAAATGAGCACTTATAATTAGCAACTCTTTCAGAAAATTGATTAATTGATCGTAGAAAAATATATGTTCAGCGCTGAGAGTCTTAGCTTGCTAGTAATATTAAACCGAATATCAAAATCGAGGAATCGCATCTTGTCGTGTCCGTCGGTATATTAAAGGTATATTTTAAAACTGATAAGGTAATTTTCGGTATATTTCTGATGGTTTTCTGGTATATTTTTTCGATAAATTCGCGGTCACACTGTTCTACAGCTCTAACGCACGCATCGTCGTCCATTTTTGTTAAGAATCTGACGGAAAAATTTTAAAATTAAGGGAAAATTAACAATAAACCCAACATTTAACGACAGTGCATTTCAGTGGCCTTTGAAATACTGCTCAAATAACTAGCAAGCAATACTATAACTATATATCACTTATACGACTTAACTGCAATCTGAATCATTTGTGCGTGCGTATGTATGTGCCCAGCGGAGGAGTAGTAGTACAATACAATAAAAAAGTAAATAAAGCGCGTGTGAAGTGGTGCAGAAACTCGACGGAAATATATACATACATAGTGCAGCGCCGAAAAGCCAACTAAAGTAAGTGAAATGGTGGTGTGAAAAGCGTGCGGCCACATATTTCTTGCCAGATTTCCACTACGGTTACTGGGCGGCGCTGATAATGATATACGATTCGACCATTTTTAAAATTTCTTGAAATCAACATTCCAACTCACACTTGCAGCTGTGCTGTGCTGTGCGAGTGTGCGTGTCCAAGCGAGTGTGTGTGCCAGAGCGAGACAACCACTGTGATCGCATTAGTTGCTGTCAGTTTGGGCTTCTTCTGAAAGCAAATCTCCACGGGCCTGGCGTTTGTCACGTAAAACGCCTAAACATTAATGGTTATTAAAAACGAACGGTGCAAATTGTATCTCGATGTACCAGCTCGGAACAGCCATTTCCGCACGTGTTGCAAATTGATTGAACCCTGCTGTGCAAGACTGTGTGCGTGTGAAAAACAGCTGGTACAGCCGTCAGCTAGGCCGCCGCTGGCGCTCCATGTTTCAAAGACTACGCATTATCCTGGTAGTGGTGGTGGTGGTTGTTCTGGCATTGGGTTACACCTTTCTTTCTTTCCTCTGCATTGCTATGCATTTGTAGTTGTGTTGGTAATTGCGCTGCGCCTTTTGGTTTCGTTTCTCTTTCTCTTTGGAATCGCCCTTTTTTCCTGCGGCGATAGCATTTTAGCAGCTGCTTGCAGGGCATTAGTGTTGACCGCTAAGCGGTTTCTGCTAGCCTCAAAACAGCTAAAAAGATGAAAATTAAAGCTAGATTGAATGTTATTTCGACCCCCAATAATCATAGAGCCCATGGAACGAGTAATCTTTTAACATTCAATTCTATTTTTGAATTTAATTATACTGAAAATCACAGACAAACTGCGATTAGATAAAGGCACTTCAATAATCAAGCTATATTCTGCGGGAAAGAAGCCAAACGAACAGCGTTGCCTGACGGGCCATAAATCGCTGCACCATTTTCTTTTATTGGTTGTATTCTGTATGTGTGTGTGTGTGTGTGTGGCAAGTGAATCCTGTTTTTCCTTGAAACCAGTTTTCGCTCCGTTCCCAGCAAGGTGCGAGAACCCCTCTAATCCATTCTTTCTCCGACTCTCACAGGGAAGAACACGACGCTTCCAACAGCAGCTGTGCAACAACTGTGGCAATAATCAGAAACAAATTTACCCAGCTACAAATTTACCAACTTTTCACCGAGAACCTTAACAATAGCGATGGCCTGTGCAACACTGAAACGCACCTTAGACTGGGAGTCGTTGAACCAGCGTCCCCCCAAGCGTAGGCGTTGCAATCCCTTCGGCCAGTCGGGCAGCAGCTCCCCGTCGCGGATGGACCGTGATGGACCCACCATCTCTTCGGGGATAACGCACACGCCCAGCAATCGTTATGCCAAAGACAGCACCGAGCCGAGCCCATTCTCGGAGGCCGCTCTGGCCAAGATGTTGCCTGGTAAGGAACTTTTTGTTTCGCTGCTGATATATACACCTACATAATATCCTTTTTGCTTCTTTCTTCACCTACAGACAAAATGGCCGAGAATTTGTGCAACGAAATCAAAAGACTGCACAAGCGCAAGCAATTGCCGATCACAGCGGCCGCCATTGAGCGCATGCAGGACTCTGAGTCGAGCGGCTCTGAAATGGGACCGGAGAGCCCGCGACGCCCGGACAGCCCACCAAACCTGATGCGCCACGGCGAGAAGGCGGTGTTCACATTCAAACAGGTGCAACTCATATGCGAGAGCATGATCAAGGAGCGCGAGAATCAGCTGCGCGAACGCTACGAGTCCGTGCTGACCACCAAACTGGCCGAGCAGTACGATGCCTTTGTGAAATTCACGTACGACCAGATACAGCGTCGTTACGAGGCAGCGCCTAGCTGTAAGTTCCTCTGCTCTGTCATTGGAAACTGCATTTACTAAATCACCACTCTATCGTTTCAGACTTGTCGTAAGGCTGCGTGGGCTTTTGAGCCACACCAAAAAAACAAAACAAAAAAGGAGAAAGAAAGAAATTAATAATTGCACTACGATCTTATGTGGACGGTAGATCTACCGTGACAACAACAGCCCTCATTTAAACTAAAGCAAGAAATAAGGAAAACTAAACAACAGCATAAAAGAAAACTACCATACATACATTGTGTTTATGATATATATTTTGAAATATACGCGAAGGAAGCAGAGTTATAGTTTACGACTAGAATTACATTAAATATTGTATTGTGGCTAGCGCCAGGGCCATGGCCAGGGGATGAATTGAATAACTTGGCGGAAGTCGGGACTCCCACTCCCACTACCCACAAAACAAAACAAATACATAATCTGTTGTTATATTTATGTTTTCACATAACGAGAAAAATGACAAAACAAAATAAAGAAGAATTATCTAGTGCGAAGGACTATACAAATAGACAGAAAGACGGACAGGCAGATCAGAGATGGGGATGAGAGATGCATCATCCGTAGAGAGAATGATGATTAAATGAAACCTCAAGTAGCTTCGTGCATAACAGACAGAATTGGTAAATGTAAATGTTAGGCACCACACACACACCTAGCATATAAGGTATTATGATTATGAACGTATATCGAACTATATTGTTTTTTTCGGAGTAGTAAGGAAAAAAAAGGAAAGAAAATAAGTATGGAACTACGCAAAAGGAAACTACATCGGCATGGAGAGAGCTAACCTACTCGCTACTCATGAAACACACACACGAAAACCATTCATAGTTTATTTTTGCATATTAGTTGTACTATAGTGAAGGATTTAATGAGTGCTTTCATCTCGAGTATATCGTTTGTTAATTGTTTCCTCCTTTTGCAAGAAGATGTGTGAGTGACACACACAAACCAACTGAAACGTTTCGATTTGCTTTATATTAATAATACAAAAGAAAAAAACCCCAAGCCGGAAATGGCAGCCGAGAGAAGAAAAAAAAAACAATACAAAAACCAATAAAAACGACACAAAAAAAATACAAACAAAAATATAAAAAATGTTATTCTTTAAGTCAAAACTTGAACGCTTTCATATATATACGCTTGAGAGAAGACGTTTCATGTTCATTAAACATATTTTTTCACACCTTGGAGAATATACACAAGCATATATCTGTATATATATATTAAATGTATATATATACAAAATGATATATATATTTTTCAATTACCGCAATCATACATACTTTAAATTAGTAATTTAAACTTACAATTAGTAAAGAAATGCCATTTTTATATTAAAAAAACCAACAAAAATAAAACAATGAATTGTAGAATGCCTTTGGTCCTTTGGTCTTTCATTTTACGTGTTGTGTAGCTGATGCTTTAAATTTCATTAATTTTATTATGTTATACACCCCTCCCACCATTCTGTCCGATAATAATTATTATTTTATAACACAAATTGTACCACAAATGGCATAAATCAATAACTGAATAAACTCGACAAATGACTTAATTCTAGAATACATATTTTAACAGAACCAGAGGCTGCTGCCATCATCGTTAGTCTGTTGATCCAATCCATCATTCAAATTGACTGATTATTCGACATTAGTCGAGTGTTTTACGGTTTTATCTTTTGGTTTCCATTCATTGGAATGGATCTTTCTTTTAATTCTTTCTCCAGGGATGCTGTATAAAGGGAAGAGGAGACTTCTACTTCAGAAAACAATGAAAACATTCACTCTTTTATTTTTTCTTGTTTATAGCGACATTTCGGGAGAGTTCTTTAAAACGATTGAGGCAGCTTTATTTATTTTCTGTATAGGAAATGGGGACGTTTGGAAACTCGAACTAAAATATATACATATATTGAAATAACGAATTTGTCAGATCAGTTAGGTACAGAATTGGAATGTCATTAGGATTGGGGACCTACTGGGCTACAGTCAGTCTTGACTCCAGGTTGTCTGGAATAAAACTTCTCAAAATAATGCTCAAATCTACATATTTTCGGTTTCTCAATCAGGAAGGTACGTACAGTAAAAATATATTCCAAAAATATCCAAATGACATTAATGCAGAAAATTACTTTTAGGCATCTCTGATGATTGAAACAGAATTTGTCGCTGCATGAATATTAGCTCTGACCTCGTGAGGGGATACACATGCAATTGGCATAAAGGAGGCCATGAATTGCAGATTAACATGCGAAAAGTATTTGCTTTTCGTGTCCACAATTCGTTGATTGGCCGACTCTGAGAATATTCATAATGATTTATTGATTTGTTTGTGCATTCAACAGAAACATTCAGCTTAACACTAAATAACTACACTTGTTTCACATGCTTACAATTATAAAATAATGCCTTAAAGAAGTCTTCAATAATAAATACATTTAGTTCAAAGCTTAGTTGAACGGAATGAGGAGGGATTATCATTAAAAGCTAATCCATTGAATTTTTTGTTCTTTCAAATAATACGTTAACTAAGGACCGATTGGGTAAGGCTAGGAAGAGATAAGATAGCTCTGACATCCTGGGGCTGGGGGGATACACATGCACCCGGAAGGCACTACGAATGGTAGAATGCAGAGTGAGTGATAGTGAGAGAGAGAGGCACACATAAAGGGGGGAGCTGAGTTGCAGGAAGGGGAAGAGGGGTTTAATGTAGGTTTCGAAATAAAAATATCAGTCGGTGTGGTTTGATTTGTTTTTTCAGCATGTTGTTGCTTTACGAAGAACGGCATCGATACATGGATTTGAGAGTGACGGGCCATGCCCCATGGAAGAGCCAAATGGCTGTGAATCATAGCACCTTCTTCTCCCGCATCAGCGGGACATTGGCGAGCGTTTGGGCCGAACAATCGCTAGCACTGGAGTAGGGATCAAGACTGATATCTCTGACACCACCATTTAGGTTCTGTGCCTGGGGCTGAGACATGGACGCTGCACTGGACACCTGTGTGGCGGCTAGGTCACTCGTGCTGCTTGCCGTTTGTCGCAAATTGGAGCTGCGCGTTTGTATGAATCTCTCCGATTCGGCTCCAAACATATGTATCGATGACTTGGCGGAAATCTGTCGCTCCATCCAGTAGCGATATGCTCCCCCCATCATTAAGTCCTTGGCCTTGAATATCTGATCTATCAGGCCATCGATCAGACTGCCGAGCGTGTCAAATTCGTTGGGCACTATCCCCTGTACGCTGCTCTCAAAGTAACTGAACATTGGGAACCAAATGCGCGTCCGATTGGAGTCGCTTGCATGAGAGCCTGCGTGGGGAACAGAAAAGGATAAGAATCATTTCAAATGGAATGTGCAGGGCCACTTACCCTGTTGTTTGCTAGCGTGTGATAGTACAGGAACAGACGCGAGGTAATGTAGAAGGCCACAAATACATCGATGGAGTAGTGCTCATGGGCGGCCAATATAAAGAAGATCCCAAACATGTTCAGCAGCCAGGTGAGTGTGTGCAGGAAGTATAGATTGCGTGGCGTATCTACAATTAATGCAGAACGAGGGTGTAAATCAGTAAATCAATGAAAACATATGCCATTGGCCAGCACTCACATTCCGTGATGAAAAAGTTGAGCAACGTCAGGGCAACCGCGTGGCCGCTGAACATGTAGTCACCACATGTTCGCACACCCTGTATCGACATTCCCAATCCGCTCCAGATGCGATAGGCGCGTGTCATGCGCATGACCAGGGCACCGAACATATCCACATTGGTATCATCGATGGCAAAGTCCTTCTGGTTGCACTGCAGATGTGTGCCCGGCACACTCAGCGACGTGATCAGCATGGTCACGCAGCGCAGTAGGAAGACGGTGCCGGCCAGCGCAAAGAAGCGTCGCAACAGCACCATTCTGTACTTGTGGAAGATCAGGACAAACAGCCAAATGGTAAACAGCAGCGATCCCGTGATCTCGCACATGTTGAAGGCCCAAGGAATATGCGGCACGTTGTCGAGGAAGATGTCCGGCAATGGCGGGTAGCGCTTCATATCCGGCACGCGCTCGTGCACAATCACCATAACGAACGACGTTATCCAGGTCACGACAAATGAGTAACCTGCAATGGAAGCTCGGTTACTAAGCTGATTCAATTGTGTAGGGGTGCAGAAGAAAATGAAACGATATAGTAACTCATTCTAGACAGATCTCTGTAGTTTTGACAACTTCTATTTTTAGCCAGGAATCAACGGAAAAGATTCCAACTGGAATCGTTACAAAACCAAACGCTACCACTCTGTGACTACTGTTCGTATGGTTTTGTAAGCCGAGTGTTCACTGTTTCCGAGTAAAGCAAGGCGGCACCAGCACTTGAAGGGTACGCACACACACACACACACACACATACTCGTGAGTGTGATGAACAAATTATAAAAAAAAATCGACATTTGAAATTTAATGCACGCAAAGTTACACAAAGACGGCTGCTTCGGCTGAAAATTCCCCTGCACATCGACATACGACGCTGAGAGAGGTGGTGGGGGGGAGGGACAGAACGAGAGGCGGGCGCTGAGCGTGCTGCGTTTTCACATAACCTCCAATGCAGACAGAAATAAATATCAGTAACGCGCGTCACCAGAGCTATTACATCTATAATTAACAACATAATTCATGGGGGGAAAGAGTACGGCATTGAACTTTTAATAGCAACACACACTTATGACTGAAACAGCTGATAGCGTGAATACGTTAGATAGATGGATGGGAAATGGGTGGCAGCGATATCAGGTGCTCTCTCTTTCCCTTTCTCTCTTTAGAAAAAATTTCCATACGACCGATAAGGTGGACAAGACAATCAATGAACAATTGACCTTCACCAATTGACTAGAAAACTAGCTGCATGCCAAGTGGACTGGCTACTCACCTAAGCTCATGGCGGTCTTAAAATACTCCGGGGCTACGGAGCCTCTGCCCATGCGCAAATACGTTTCGCAGTCGGACACATAGCTGGGGCATTCCAATGGCTGTGGTGGGCAGGCGCACGGCGAGGACGGAACACCAGTGCCGACCAGCGGCTGCGAATTGGATTTCTGTGTCAGGCCATTCATCACGGGATCGTCCGTGGACGCGCAGCTGAGCTTCACCAGCCTCTGGAGCCTGGATAGAGCCAGCCAGAACTTTTTGAGCTCGCCAAATGAGAGCTTGTAGTCCAGATTATAGCGCAGGGCCCGGACATCATCCTCCGTCAGGATTAGCAGCACCTCTCCGTCAATTAGCTCCGTTCGCATGCAGTTGATCAGGATTTCGGAAAAGTTCTCCATGCTGGCCCAGTTTTCCACTTCGTCCAGCCCCCAGAGAGCCACTTTACAAGGATCCACTGGGTCGCTGGCCTCTTTTGTCTTGACCGCGATAGGTGTGCCGATGCTCTTATGCAAAGGTAACTTTTGGGACGCAACATGATCCAGTGGCATTTCCTCTTCTCCGCCATTAATGCGCTGCGGCGCGGCCTGCCCTGCTTGCTGCTGAGTCACTAGCTCACAAATTTCACCGTCGCACATTGTGGAAGCTTTCTTTTTTCGTTCCCTTATTGCTGCCACACTTGATTTGTCCACTGCGTTTTAGCTTTTGTTCTTAGATCATCATTTGGAGCATCATTTCAAACAATGGCACGCACTCGTTTTGACGGCTGGCGGCAGTACATAGCACGAATTTAATTTATTTTGCTTCCAGCATTTGTTGATGTAAAACTTTTAATTTGGCAACTTAATAAATTCCAGCGCCTAGTTCGTGTTTTCGTTGTTGTTCGAGAGCGGCAAAGAGGCAAGGGGCGGCATCAGCTGTTTCGGACAGTGAGGGTAAACGCTTGAAGACATCGATAATGGTGTTTCCACTAGCAGCAAATGAAATGCGAAACATCGATATATATATAAATAAAAGAAGTATTTAATATTAAAATAAGCTCAAAACACTCTGATGGCTCTAGATGTAAGTATTAAACGAGTTTGGTTTGTATTAAAACTTTAAGCAGCATTAAAACCGCTTCCCTTGTATATTGTGTAATATTCAAAGCAACAAACGAATAATATCGGTGTGCGTAAAGCAACGCAGTGGAAACCGCGAAATTACAACCGATTTCGACGGCGTCGTTTGCATTTGCGGTAAAGTAAAATTCGTTCTCGTGTTGAATATTTGATCTATTTCAGATGTCAGATTTCAGAATATGAAGAAATCCAAGCCACTGCTGCACGACCATCAGATTACAATTCGAGTAAAAAAGGTGAGCGTCAAATGAAAGTCATTTTTGCAATAGCAGCGAGCCGGCAAAACGGCGCCAGATGCCGATGCAAAAAATGAGGACGAAAGAAGGTTAGGTTGCATTTATGTTTTCTATTGCAGTATCTCGAGGAGCACATTGGCGAGACCTACCTGGATGTGAAACTGATGACCAAGGAGTTGATGAGCAAATATCCAGAGTATTCGCGTCGCAAGTTCGGACCATTCAGGCAGCTAGTGCATCAAGGTATGTGTGCCATTGTACACGCTGTGGCCTGTGGCCTGTCGATTCGCATGTGCAACAGTCGCAATTAATGGGTTGCATTTTTGTTGTTTTCTTGCTGTTTTGTTTCCAGCATTTACCATTATCTCGGACAGCTATAATTTGGACAAGGTTAGCAGCTCGGAGGAAGATTGCCCCAGCGAAGATTCTGAGCCGCCCCTCAACAGTGTGATGAACAACATGATGAACAGTCTGTACAGCCAGCCGAGGAAGCCTATGGCCGCCAAGCAGATCACCGAGCCCATTGACATATCCAGTGGCGATGAAATCGATGATGATTCGCCCTCCACTGCCGCAAATGGCGAAGCTTCGCAGGCCCCGCCGCCGCCAGTAATCAGCAGCAATGCACTGAAACGCCTGATGGGAGATATGCCGGAAACCAATCTCGTGGCGCCCAAAAAAGGTGAGTTAAGCAAGTAGAATAGCCAGCCCCAATTCAATCGTATCCCTCTTTATTAGCAGTTAAGCCGAATGTCAATATCATTCAAGGACCTGGCCAAGATCCAACACCGAAATGTAAGTGTAATTCTGCGACAACCTCCTTGAAGCCTTTATTACCAAGCTCTGCTTTCAGTCCAATCAGGTACTGGCAAGAACCAACACTCTGATGGCAGCTGTTCACGCAAAGATCAGCGTAATCAGTCGCTGCTCTACCAGCAACTGCGGCAGCAAAATCAGTCGCCCTCGGATCGCAATTCGGGACGCTCGCGAAAAAACAGAAAGGACCTGGAGCTGCAGCATATAACTGAAAGTTTCCGTGACATTGGCGGCATGGATGGCACACTGAAGGAGCTCTGCGAGATGCTCATACACATCAAGTCGCCGGAATTCTATTTCCAACTGGGTCTGCTGCCCTCCAGGGGTCTGCTGTTGCACGGTCCGCCGGGATGTGGCAAAACCTATCTGGCCCGTGCCATTAGTGGGGTAAGTGGACTCCGCAGCCATTTAGGATTTGGATAATTCATAAATTTCTTTTTATGAATAGCAACTGAAAATGCCTCTGCTGGAAGTGCCGGCCACAGAGCTGATTGGTGGCATCTCTGGGGAGTCTGAGGAGCGTATACGCGACGTTTTTGAGCAGGCCATGGACTCGTCGCCCTGTGTGCTATTCATCGATGAGATTGATGCCATCGGTGGCAATCGCCAGTGGGCCGCCAAGGACATGGAGCGTCGCATTGTCTCGCAGTTGATTAGCAGCCTGGATAACTTGAAGGCCACCGAATTCGGTCAGTCTGTGGTCGTCATTGCGGCCACCACGCGTCCCGATGTCCTCGATCCCGGCCTGCGTCGCATTGGTCGCTTCGATCATGAAATCCCCATACACATACCATCGCGCAAGGAGCGACGGGAGATCATGCGCATACAATGCGAAGGTCTGTCCGTTGACCCGAAGCTCAACTACGACAAGATTGCCGAGCTGACGCCCGGCTATGTGGGCGCTGATCTGATGGCACTGGTCTGCCGTTCCGCCGCCATTGCCGTCAAGCGCAGGTCCATGAAGAAGTTCCGTGAGCTGCACGCGGCCAGCGAGATGAACATGACCACGGTCACGCTGGACGATGATGAACCCAACGATGAGTCGGTTGCAGGCGTCAAGGCCGATGAAAAGGCAGAAGGTCCCAAGGACGATGGCGCCAAGGTGGATGTGGAGAAGTCAGACGGTGACAAGGAGCAGAAAGACAAGTCAGACGGTGACAAGGAGGAGAAAAACAATTCGGACGAGGCGAAGGAGAAAGAGAAGGGGAAGGCCGACGCACCCGATAGCGACAGTGTGGAGAAAGGAGCCGAAGGAACTACCAATGGAAAGACGCCGGACAAACCATCGGACGCTGCCATGGAAGTGGACGAAGAGACGCCAGTGGCACAGGGGGAGGCGAGCGAGATTCCCGCGAATGATTACTACGAGCCCACACTCGCGGAGCTAACCAACTTTCTGGACAATCCGCCAGAAGAGTTCTCCGATCCCAATTTCTGTCTCACTTTAGTTGACTTCACGGACGCCATTAAAGTGATGCAGCCATCGGCGAAGCGCGAAGGCTTTATCACAGTCCCAGACACCACCTGGGAGGATATTGGGGCGCTGCAGGACATTCGCGACGAGCTTAAGCTGGCGGTCCTGGCTCCGGTCAAGTATCCAGAGAAACTGGAGCGCCTCGGCCTGACTGCACCTTCGGGCGTGCTGCTCTGCGGTCCACCTGGCTGTGGCAAGACTCTGCTGGCCAAGGCCATAGCCAACGAGGCGGGCATCAACTTTATTTCGGTGAAGGGCCCCGAGCTGATGAACATGGTGAGTCTGTCCCACGACCACAAATGGCTTCTCGACCCATATTAACCCATTTTGCTTGCAGTATGTTGGCGAGAGTGAGCGTGCTGTACGCGCCTGCTTCCAGCGCGCCCGCAACTCGGCGCCCTGTGTCATCTTTTTTGATGAGTTCGACTCGCTGTGCCCCAAGCGATCCGAGGGCGGCGATGGCAACAACTCGGGCACGCGCATTGTCAACCAGCTGCTCACCGAAATGGATGGCGTGGAGGAGCGCAAGGGCGTCTACATTCTGGCTGCCACCAACAGACCAGACATTATTGATCCCGCCATTCTGCGCCCAGGTCGCCTGGACACCATTCTGTATGTGGGCTTGCCCGAGAAGAATGAACGCGCCGAGATCCTCAAGGCAACCACCAAGGTGAGCATTCTAAACAGTTTCATTTAAATTGGAAGAATAAACCCAACCCAATGTTGACGCTGCACAGAATGGAACGCGTCCAGTAATGGCCGACGATGTCGATCTGGATGAGGTGGCTGCGCAGACCGAGGGCTATACCGGTGCCGATTTGGCTGGCCTGGTCAAGCAGGCCTCGATGTATGCCTTGCGCCAGTCCCTGGCAGAGGACGACACCAATCTGGATGGTTTGTGTGTGCGTCGTCAACACTTCAAGGATGCCCTGCAGCAGCTACGTCCCTCAGTCAGTGAGCAGGTAAGAGAGGCGTCCGATCACATACCTCAGGCACGCTTAATTCCTTGAATTTAAATCTTGCAGGATCGCAAAGTATACGACAAGCTGCGCCAGAAATATGCCGCACCGCGGGTGCCCACATTCGATGCTAAGTAAAACTCAACAAGAATAGATTTGTTGCTTTAGTCGTTAAACACAAACAAACAACCCCCACTACCACCCCACCATCCAACCCAATCAATATTAAGAGAAAAACGAAGAATTCCTGTAAAGAAACGAATATGTTACGACCTCAGTTCCCTTCCATTCAATCCATTGATTATCCAGACAAAAACGAATTAAAAGCCTAAGCCAAATGATCGACTTTACACCCAGTCACCCAACAATCCCAGTGGAAGCAGGCCAACACATTTAATTTGTTAACTTACGCACGGGACAAAAATACAGCAACAGCCACAGCCCAGCCACACGAATGTCTACAGGAAGACGCCCAGTGGCATGTGGGAGGAGGCTGGTGGCTTGCCGCGAATGTTCAGCAGTGGCATGGGTCCATCGCCCTGGCCGCCACGAGCACGCACTGGCGGAGCGGAGGCCACTTTGGCCATTTGTCGGGGATAGAGTCCAGCTGGGATCAGGCCTGGTGCGGCGGCTGCTTTGCTGCTCTTCTGCAGCTTGACGATGGCCTCGTGCTGAGCAAGCACCGTACGCTTCACCCGCTTCTTGGTCTTCTTGGGCGATATCCTCTTCTCGTTAGTGGATTCTGGCTTTACGGATTCTGGCTTGGTGTCGATGGAACCACCCTCGTCGCCGGCACCATCGCCCGCTCCGGCCTGGAATCTGGCTGGGGCTGGCAGCGGTGGCTCCGTCTCGCGCTGGATCTGGTGCCGCAGATCGTAGGCACGCTTGCACATCTCCCGAATGCCGTACCAGCTCTCGTGGCCAATCTGGCTGATCATCTCGACGGGCGGCTGGAAGCCGAGATCGCGCGACGGCAGCTCCATGACCAGAGCCATGGGCACGCGCAACACCCCGTACACATAATCAACGACGGAGCCGGCAATTGTGCGCTTTGTGAGACAACTAATGCTGCCGGTGCGATACTCGCGTCCGTTGTACGATTTGATGGCACACTTGCCCGAATTGGCCAGGGAGCTGAGCTCGCGCCAGAAGAGCGGCGGATCGCGACAGTAGCCCCAGGGGTACATGATGCTCTGGCCATACGAGTGCAGCGACAGGAAGAACAACAGATTCGGCCCCAGGCGATCCAGCATGTTGCGCATGGCGCGCGTCTCCGGCTCGGAGAAGGGCCGCTCGCCCTTGTATGTGTTGCGGCTCATCTTGCTGGAGCCGCTGTTCCAGAAGATGTCATAGTTGCGATTGCAGTCGGTGCCCACGAATTTGGTGGACTTGTGCGGCCGCCGGTTCTTGCGCCAATTGGGATTCTGTGGAATGGAGGATTAGCATTAGGAGGGAGCGGCCACCCTCTCTGCCTTGCACTCACCTTGGTGCGGGAGTACTCATAGCCATCGGGATTCACCAGCGGCACAATGATGAAGCGCAGCTTGCGCAGCACCTCCATGTTGCGTGTATGCCGCTCCGTCAGCTGATAGATGCAATTGAGGGCCGTGGTCACACCGATCCACTCGCGCGCGTGCGTCCCAGCCTCAATGAAGATCGTGTTGCGGCACTGATCCCCCTTGACGACCACCGGAAATGGCGTTCTGCCATTCTGCGGCGTCTCCACCGGCGGCGGTGAGTGCTGTCGCTGCAGCTGCGACAATTCCACATTCGCCGAGTTCATCCAGTTGATCTCCAGGGCGCGAACCTCGCGCCGCTCGTGCGTCAGGCCCAGCGTGTAGGTCCTCACAAAGTGCGGATACCGATTGGTCAGGTAGTCCATGTACTGACAGATTTGCTTGTGCTCCAGATAGTTGTGCAGCACATCCGGTCGCGGGATGATGACACGGCGAGGCGGCACAATCGGTGTCTCCCAGGGGGGCGGCACAGGTGCCTTGCCCTTTGTCGCCTTCACGACGCGTTTCGATTTGGTGGTCAACATTTTGCGTGTTTAAAGTGAGAAAAAAAAAAAAGAAAAATTTTCGGATATTAAAAAATTATTTTCACTTGGGAATTTTTGGTTTGTGTCGCACGGGGGATGTTCGGAATTACAACTGAATTTCCAGTACGGGAGCGGGGCGTAGAACCCAGCCTATAGGGCAGGCCTACTTTTCACCTGATTTTTGATACTCAGCTCCAGCCGCTCGACAACGAGCAGGGAGAGCCGTGCTCTCTGCTTGGGATTGTCTTCCATTGTGCGGTGCCTGGGCATTGGCAGTCGAGTTTTGTGCCCACTGGAACTGGCACACAACTGGCACTCGGTCGGATTGGGGCAGGGCTCTGTAGGCCCTCGCATTGGGTAAATGGGACAGCGACAACGTTTAATAAGTTGGGGGAGGGCCACAGCGGGTAGCATGTAATGCGGAATTGGATTTGGAATTCCTCTTTTTTGCCTGCTTCTGCAACTGCTTCTGCTTCTGTTCCTGTAACTGTTCCTGTTCCTGCCACAAAACGCAAATATGCTAAATGTCAGACAACCATGATGGGGCGTGGGTGTGGGTGTGGGCGTGGGCGTGGGAGTCCAAAAGCGCAGGGCAGGGCAGGGCACGCTTCAATGCAAATAACAGAGCCTGGGCCTGGCGTGCGGCCTCTGAAACGAGGAGCAGTTCAAGTCCTGCTCGTAGTCGTATTCCTTTTAAGCGTTTTACAGGTGGAAAGCATTTTGGGAGATTTGTGCTCACGATTTACACTGTGCCACAAGGTTATGGCAAGTAATTTGTTTCATCCATCATTCAATAGATGTTTATGACTTTCGATTTATGTGCACTCTTGGCAGTTGGCTTTCTCTTGGCTGGCAGTATATGCTTGGATTGGCTGTACCCAGTATAGGCATTATTTTCTTCAAAAATCTATCGATAATCTTATATTTAATGCTGTACCATTAACCTGTTGCTTAGTGTAATTTATTTTTGTATTGCCTGGCAAATGTCATGTCAACGCAAAAGTCAAAAGTGCGCGGCATACAGACACATACATATATACAGATGTATATGTAGCTAAATATATGTGTTTATATGTATAGCATAAATTGGTATGGAATAGGCAACAATCAGTTGGCAACCAGTTGATTTATACGGCAAGCCGATGCACCCCCCAAAACCCACCCCTGTTCGTGCCGATTTTCATTTAACGGTCTTTTAGTCAACTTCCTGACACAGTGACTGCCATATATTTACATCTGGCTATGTCTACATAGTACACTTGGTTACTCCTTTCTCTGATGTATACCCTAGAAATACAAATTTGGTCTGATTTCTGCAACTTTTCTTGCTCTTATAATCCAAGGCGGACATTCAAAAGAAAAATGTAGAATCCATTATAATAAAACGCGAAATAATTAGTGTAATATAATTATTAAAAACAGGATATGCTTCTAGTCTTCTATGCTGAAAATCTGTTTAAAAATGTTCCCCTAGAATTTCCTTTTTTATTACATGCCATAGACACGCAAAGGCCCCCCCCCCCCCCCCCCCGTGCAGAAGGAAGCAGCCTTTCCCAGTCAGTCACTCAATCAGTCAGTCAGTTGGGTACCCCAACCATCCCTTCTGAAGTATGCACATTATGTCATTAGCATGTTGGCAAATAGTATAAAGGGGGCCCCCAAAACTTTGTTACATTTTTTTGGCTCTGCTGCTGCCTTGATGGCTGTCTCCTGACGAAATGTACCATAAAATGGTTTACAAATTAACGAAACAAAATGCCAAACAATTATGCCCAAAAGATTTTCAGATTGGCTAAAAGTTCTGCCCTGGACCTGCCCCAAAACAAAACCAAAAACGAGTGGCAATCCCCAAACCAATTTAACTTTTGTTTATGCAATTTTGGCATAGTTTTTGGGCGCACTTCTGGTTCAAGTAGAACCCAAACCCCAGCCAATAAACACACCATTAAGACTATGCTTTGACTGATAGTATGATACATGGCGACAGATTTCATGTTCATGGTTAAGGCCGCGCACGCATCTTTTGTCCACTGAATTTTTGTTTCACATGCAAATATCCCTCCATTCAAAAGGCCCAAGACCAAACAAATTTTAAACACACAAAATAATAGCAGATCTTTCCTTATATACTCGTACACAGAGGCTAATGTGTGCGATCGGTGTGCCAAGATAGCCAAGTTTTATTATTTGAATTTTTGGATTTTGCCGCGGCGTGCAAGAAAAGTTGAATGCCCTGTGTGTGTGTGGACAGAGAGGCACTGGCTCTTGGGCTAATAAATAAATTAAAATGATTTAGAACACAAGATCAAGAACTGCCATTAAGCAGCCAGCCAGTCGGTTAGTCGCATCATCATTAAGCTGAAGCCGTTGGACAAATTTTAAATGTAAATTTAAAGCGACTAAACTAGTTTCTCGTTTCACCGGAAATATGGCAATGGCTCTTGTGTCCATCTGCTCCCCGACGTTTGATCTCCCAGAGTGCAGCTCCGCTCCGCACCGCAGCGCTCCAATCCGATTCGATCTGTGATAGTGCGGAAGTGCCCCCAGGCAATGGCCAAGTGTTATAATTACACACAAAAGCGAAAACCGAAAGCAAAGTCAAGACATCAGCGATCGATTTGAAGATGTATCTGATGATGGATGATGGGCTCATATCATCTCATCTCAGCTCATCTCATCTCATCTGTTGGTGTTGAGTGACCTGGCTTCTGATCGTGACGTTGAGCAGCAGCACTCAATGATTTAATGAACTCGCTAAAAACTGTAACCAGAGCTGGGCTTCCGCTTAGGGTAGGGGGGGGGGGGGCGACCTTGTTAAGTTTTTGGAAAGTTCAGTGCCCAAAGCTCAGTCTGCCCATCATATGTAGGTATCGATGGAACTTTCAAATCGAATTCATAGAACACCCCGTGTGTGTGTGTACTCGCACTCGGCCCATCATCATCGTCGTCTCCGGGCTTCAGACTTGACATTAGGAAACCAAATACGAGTTCCTCTATAAAAACCAGAAAATAAACAAGCAACGGCTTCAGAATCGTTTCACGAACCGCCACATGCGGATGCAAAATCAAAATATATATCCACAAATACTTGTACGAGCCGAAAGAACAGAAATTGTTGGTGTGTCAAACAAGTTTCCAATCTGCAAACCAAAATCCAATCGAGAACCAATCAAAATTATCGCACGCAATTAAAGAAATGAAAAAAAAAAGTGGACAACTAACTAAAAATTAGCATAAAACTAAAAGGGATTAAGCATCCCTCACATAAGTTCTAAACGGAAATATATTAGACAAAGAAGCGTGCCGCAATTCTCTGTCTTCTGCCCTCCAGCATCTTGTCTCGTGACGCGTTCCAAGCTCCAATCCGCTCCAAACCGATTTGAAACTCTCGGCAACTGGTCGTGGTAGAGCCCCTGGACCTTGACACTCACTTTTCTAAACAATAAGCGCGATTTTCGGCTTCGACTTCGACTTCGGTTGTTGGTTTATTTTTGTTGTCTGTTGGCCAGGCCCAGCATCGTCTTCTTTCTCGGCCGCATTTCAAGCTGCCCGTCAGTCTTCGCCCGCAACGGAGATGGAACGCACGGACCAAACGAAATGTTTAACTAGTTATCGTAACTAAACTAACTAATTTGTGTGCTCTTCGCTTATGTTGCATAATCGTGTGCATCAAGTGCAGCCGTGCAAACAAAACAGCAAACAAAAAAGTGAATAAAACCAAAGAGAAATAGAAGCGTGTGTTTTTGTTCATGCAATTGAATATTTTAATACATAATTGGCCAGACGATTAAACAAAAGATCGTGTAGTATATACATATACATATATACATATAGTAGACTTAAGGCCACATCGGAGTATACGGTTGTACTAGTGCAAAAATGTGGCAGCGGATCGTGTGCAGCTTGACGTTATGTCTGATCGGTTTGGCGGGCAACAGTCTCGCCAACAATCTGGCCGGCTATGAAGGGTAATAACAAACAAAAAAGATACTCGAATTAATTATTATAGCACAAGCGAAACAAGTAAAAATAATCTGAAAATGTTGTTGTATGTACCCATCAATCAAGCCAGGGCCCGCCTTTAGGGCCAGTTATTAATTGACTTTTTGCTGTGTTGCTGTTTTGCCAAAATCTTTTAATGGTTTAAAATATAATGGACAGCTGCTACTACTCGTAGTTGGTAGCAGCAGCAGCAGCAGCAGCAGCGTGCCAAACGGGTTCCACATCTCACGGCCCTGCCGCTTAAACTTACCACATCCTAGCGATGTCGTCGGGTACGTCGTTGGTTCTCAATCAATTGAATGGCGCCCACTGATATGGAACCGAACATAATGTAGCAGTCCAGGGTGGTGGGTTCGGACACCTTAAATTTCAGGGCCATACAGGGTATTATCAGTACGGATGCCAGCCACAAATAGCGATAGATTTTATAGATCCATTGGCACAACTCTTTAACTGTAATATTCGGCATTGTTGTGACTCTGATTTGGAGTGCAAAGGGAGACGCTACTAGCAATTCAGCTTGGAATATTTGACATTTAAATTTCAATTTATTTCTCTACTTTGATTCTAATATGAAAATTAAATGTAACCAAGGTTTATGCTCTTTATTTCTACCCTTAGTTATTTCATAAATAAAGACAGCCACTACACGCACACAGGGGCCATGGTCAGTGGCGGCAGCGATTAGAAGCCATCATAATGAGGCATCACTAAACGTTTTGTCGTTTTGCGGGCAATTCCATTCATAATTGGCGCGATTTGTAATTGCAAAGCTATCGCCGGACAGAATCCAGGCAGCAGGCGGCAGGCAACAGGCAGCATGCGGTGTGTACTCCAACGATGATGGATGATTGCTTTGCGGTCGCAGCAAGCACCAATGTGGCCTGGCCCACTCCGTACATACAATACTCTGTATTCCATTTGGCAATGGCTCTCATCAATTGGCTGCTTCCTTCCGCAGCACTCTTGGTCTGGTGGAGGTTTCAACACCAACAAAAATAGATGCTAAGCATTCAGAGATTTCCACAAGGCCCTTTTCGATCAACAATGGCTCCTCATTTGGTTGTTTTTTTTTTTTGGGAAAACTAACGAAATTCATAGATGTAAACTGTATCTATATGTAAAAATGAAATGAAAAATGATAAGCCAGACCACGGGGTGTCTTAATTAAATTATCATTCAATTCCCCCGTTGACTGCCACACGTGATTCCGGTGGCTTAGAGATGAATATGCATGGTCCATGCATAAAGACGTTTTGTGGCTTGTTTGGCATTGCTTTTCGCTGCCTGCCTGCCTGCCTGTTGCTTCATTATTTCTAGTTCGTAGTCCGTTGTGTGGAATTTTATGAAATGATAAATTGGCTACAAATTCGTGAGAGGTGGCAAACCGCCAACAAATACGTTGGGCAGAGAGACGCAGACGGCGACTGCCGATCCGCTTTGCATAAATTTATGAATCAACAACTCACTTTGTCGCCGCGGCGAGGGCGAGTGCGAGGGCGAGTGCGAGAGAGCCGTAAATTAATTTGTTGTCCAATTAGCTAGAGACATGTGGAGCAATCATCGGGATTTTCCTACGCAGACAATGCAGCAGAAATTGGCATAATAAATTTGTGGATTATATGCCTTAAAGCGCCTGTGAAGTCCTCGTAGGATTAGACAGCCGTAAAATATATTTTAATAATTATTTAATTGCACTTTTAGCTATACAAAATACACTGTCGAACATGGCAATGAGAATGCCTTTCGCTATATGGTCGATCTGCAGACTAACGATGCGGATCTGGACTTTTGGCTGCTCACCCGCAACATGTCCGTGCTGACAGTGAGTCCCAAGCGCAAGTCGCAATTCGAGTCGCGTCTCTCCAATCTGGGTGTCAGCTATCAGGTGCAGCCGCTAATGGAGCTGATGGCTGCGCTGCAGGCCAATAGCACGTATGCGGATGAGGATGAGCAGTACGAGGAGGAGTGCCAGTCGGCAGATTGTGGGGATTCGGAGCGACCACGTCGTCGCTCGCGTCGTCAGGCGCGTGGCTTCTTCTCTCACTATCCGCGCTACAGTGAGATTCTCAGCTTCATGAGCGGCCTGGCCTCACGCTATCCCCAGTACTGTCGCTACGAGTCGCTGGGTCGCTCCAACGAGGGCCGGCACATTGCCGCGCTGTCCATTTCGCTGAACACAAGGACGCGACCACGCCGTGTCGCCTATATACAGGCGGCGGCCCATGGCAGGGAATGGATCACCACACAGACGGTGCTGTATCTGGCCTACGAGCTGCTGAGCAATTTGCGTGCCTTCCAGCGGGTGCTGCAGGATGTGGAGGTGTTCCTGGTGCCGCTGGTCAATCCCGATGGCTACGAGTACACGCACACATCGGTAGGTGCAGGAGATTGAGATTGCTGACTGCTCTATACTATACCTGGGGGGGATTCTTTTTAGGATCGCTTCTGGCGTAAGAATCGTCATCGGTATGCGGGCCATGCCTGCTCTGGCGTGGACATCAACCGGAACTTTGGCAATCACTGGAACTATCAGGGTGCCAGTCAGAATGTAAGCTTGGACTTGTTGCACCGCCATTGACCTTCCTGCGACTTAATCCGCTCCACACACTCCACTTTCAGCTCTGCTCGGAGGTGTACTCGGGCACGGCGCCCAACTCTGAGCCGGAAACATCGGCCGTGGTTCGCTATTTGGAATTCAATCGGCAACGTGTGAAACTCAGCCTGGATGTTCACTCATTTGGCAAATTCATTTTTTATCCCTACGGCTATGCGAAGTGAGTATTGGGTCCCCGGGCGGGCGTTGCCGTGGGGGGACACGGCTGTGTCCAGACATGGTCCGAAAAGAAAATTCAATTTACTTTTCAATTATTTGCTAAAAGCAATTAAATCTGAATATTTCTCTGCCACTGTATTCCATTTAAATTCACAGAAACACAGTGCCCCCCACCGTGGGAACATTGCGGGCGGTGGCCCTGAGAGCCGCCAACCAAATCGGAAAATATCGCGGCACCCGCTACACCACTGGCACCTCGGCCTCCATTCTGTACGAGGCATCCGGCAGTTTGGATGACTATGCCTATGGCAACCTGGGCATACCGCTGTCCTATACGCTCGAGCTGCCTGGCGATGAGTTCCATGTGCCATCCTCGGACATCATACACGTCTGCAAGGAGACATTTGCCGGCTTCGTTGAGTTCATTCGACATGTCAGTCTGTACTAAAAGAGACCACCCACCTGCCCTTCCTTTGTATTCTTTAAGCTGCTGAAGCAAATTGAATTTATTGTTTGTTAACTAAACTAATTATGGATTAAGCATTAAAGAGATGAATCATACATGTAACTGGAGAGAAATCTTATAGGAAATACTGAGAAATAACTGGAGTAACTAATTGAAATGAGTGCGAAGCATTGTGAGCCGCAGCAAGGGCCGCGGCTCTACCTACACAAACTGTATATGTGTTATGCACATTAAAAAACATTCTAAAAATCGAATATATCCCCAAAGTCATTGAGTATTGCGTTTACAAATTCTATGCAAGTTGTTTTTCGATCATTAATCAATTATTGAGCTATTGGAGACGAAAATGCGCAAACAGCAGAGTCCGTGAATTTGTTTATTCCGTATCCAGTCGTGTCTAGCTCTTCTGCACCCGTGTCAACCAAATGGCGGAGGGCAGGGGCACTATTTAGTTCACGCCATAAACGGAAGCGTATAAATGATGTCGCGCTGGTATCGTTAAATGGCGGGTCGGCAGTGTGTGTCTCCAATAAAATGATAAACTCTGATAATACGATCAATTCGCGTAACATTTGGTAGCTCAGTTAATATCGGGCAATCAGGCAGCTATGACATCCATTGGTGTGATCATTTTGCTGCTGCTCCATTCCAGTGTGTTGTTCGCCTGGCAGGACTACAAGGACTACCACGTCTTTGAGCTGACACCGCAAGATGCCAGCGAAGAGAGAATACTGCAAAAGTTGGCCAGGGAGAAGCCGCAATGGGATTTCTTGGGCCCACGTCGCAGGCACAACGACAGAACGGTTCGGGTTATGGTGTCACACGAGGAGGCCGCCAGTTTGGTTAGCCTCTTCGACAGCCACCAGCTGAAACATCGCCTGTTGATCGAGGATCTGGCGCCGCTGGTGCAGGCCCAGCGGGCGGAGAATCAGCGCAGCAAGCAGCACCTCCAGCTGCCCCACATCGATGTGCTGGCGGCCTTCTACACGCACGCCGAGATCAACGCGTACCTGGACAGCCTGCCCGAGCGGTATCCCAAGCGGGCACAGGTCAAGCAGTTTGGCTGGAGCTACGAGCGTCGTCCCCTCAAAGTGCTGACGATCAGCAACGGGGATGGACGTCCCAACAAGCCGGTAATCCTTATCGATGGCACTGTCCATGCGCGTGAGTGGATTTCCCCGTCGATGGCGCTGTACATTATCCAGCAGCTGCTGGAAAACTATGCGGAAAATCAGGAGCTGCTGCAGGATTACGACTGGGTCATTATGCCTGTGGTGAATGCCGATGGCTACGAGCACACCCACTCGGTGTCCCGCTACTGGCGCAAGACACGGAAGCCCACCAGCGATCCGGAGTGTGTGGGCACCGATATCAATCGCAACTTTGCCCACGAATGGGGACACGATGCGGGCTCTTCGTCGGATCCCTGCGAGGATATTTACCGTGGCGAGCGTCCCTTCGATCAGCCCGAGTCGCAGGTACTGCGGGATGTTCTGCTGCACTACAGTCAGCGTCTGACCTTTTACCTGTCGCTGCACTCCTATGGCAACTATTTTCTCTTGCCGTGGGGATACACAAAGTAAGTAATCTAAAATTAGAAACTTAGTCTGCGATTTATTGGGATTCTCGCCGATTCTAACAGATATTCTTGCTAAGATTCCCGCGGAAGAGTTTCCTCTTTGAGGTCGGATATTTTTCAATGGTTTTCTGTGCCATGGCACGTATGCCAATCCAAGTTTCCTCGACCAGTTCCTTTATGAATTTTGTAGGAGGAAAGAAACCAAATTGTGTGTTGCCTCTATATTCCGGTAGTTCTAGCGTATAGGCCAGAGGGAAACCAATGCAGTAGGCATAGTCTTTGGATGTTCCTCCCGCAGGATACAACGCATAAGCAGGCTTTGCTTTGTACTTTGAAGGTGAATCGAATGGCGCCTTGGCTATGGCATCTACACCAGCCTGGGCTATTTTAGCCAGCTCTTTGGAGTTTTTGGCAGGAATCCTGAGGAAGAAAGATACATAAGTAAATGTGGGGTCAAAGCTATGGGATGGAACTCACGTTGCATATGACCATGGATATAAAATCAGTGAAGCAGCCGAATGAATTGTAATGTACATGATCCCCCTTTTAGTCTCCATCAAATCGTGCATGACTCTTCTCACAGCCCTGGACTCTGGCTCGGAAAATGGTTCATGCCCAGAAAACCTTTCCAAGTCACATGGATCTTTTGAGGTCGATGCTCCACCCCAACCTACGCCGAAGTTTCTATTTAGGTTAGTCCCAATGCAAACTTTTCCACTAGGGCTGCGGTTCTTTCGCCACATTTTTTCGATGGTACGCGAAAAGGTATATCCATCTGGATTGACCAGTGGCAGCACAATCCAGTCGTAGTCCTTAAGTAGCTCCTTGTTAGTCTCAAAACCTACCACCAACTGGTCGATGGCGTACAGGGCTGCTGAAGGTGTTAGCCACTCTCTGGCATGGAAGGCGGCATCAATGAAGATCACATTTTTATTCTTGCGCCCATCTCCGTTAGTGATGGCTATGCTCCTGAGCGTACGATTCTCGTGGGTCCTGCCCCAATCCTTCAGCGTCACTCGATTGGGGTAGGTGCAGGCCAAACCCTCTAGGTACTCCAGTATGCCCTCATAGCTGTAGTAGTCGTCCGTCTGAAGAGCAGGACCACGACGCTTGAGAGTTGCAGACTGACCGCCGAGTGCTGCAACAATTAGGAGTACGAGCACAATGCGAGACATTTTGTTGCGATCCATAGAGGATTCCCTCTCTCTTTATAACGAGCGTCGACTACATTCTGTGGTTACAATGTGTGGCACTTGAGATTTATGGGACATGTGAAAATTGGCAGTAAAACCAATCGCATGGCCATGTTATCTGTGTAGGAAAAATAATGAAGAAAATTTGTCACCATAAGTTGAGTAGCTTAGCTGTGCATCCAATAATTAAAAGTGTGCGCAACATTTTAACAATTGTACAAAGTGTATGCCCAGAATAATTGGAATATTTTGCACAGCCCAAAAGTTGTATTAAAATGAACCTACCGTTTCTCCTTCTTTTGCAGGGATTTACCGGATAACTACCAGGACATGATGGCCGTGGCTGGAGCCGGTGCCATGGCAATTGTTCATGCCACCAATGGCATCTATAGTTATGGCAGCACCTTCTATTTGCTGTATCCCACATCGGGTGATACGGCTGACTATGCGCTGGGCGTGGCCAATGCGACAGTGGCCATGACCATGGAGCTGCCTGCCGGTGGATTTCTCGGATTTGATCCTTGGGTTTCGCACATCGAGGGCCTCGTCACCGAGAGTTGGGTGGGCGTGCGTGCCATGGCCGTGGAGGTGATAAGACGTTACGCCATAATAGTTGAGAATCGTAAATAAAGAGACATTAATTCGTCGAATCGCGCCAGTTCTGCTGATCTCGGACGAGTTCTCTATTGTTTATTGGATTGTAAACCGATTAGATATGGAGCCGGTTGGCTCTGGTGGGGCGGCTATATAAGCGGCTGCCCACGGCACGCGGTTGCTTAGTTTTTGTACACGAAGATGTCGAACCTCTTGGCACTGCTCGTTCTCCTGCTGTGCGCTCTGGCGCTGGTGGCCGCCGATCAAGACTATGAAGGGTAAGAAAAAGCGTGGACACAGAGCAGCTGGTTGCTAATCTATGGCGATCCTTATAGTTACCGCATCTACGAAGTGACACCACAAAATGCTGTCCAAGGCCAACTCCTGCACAAGCTCAGTCTGGAGGGTTTCGACTTCGTTAGCGAGAGCCGCCTGCCGGGCAGGCCATCGCGAGTCATCGTCAGTCCTGCTCAGCTGGCGCAGTTCGAGGAGCTACTCCTGGGCCAGCAGCTGGCCCACACCATCGTCAATGAGAACCTGGGCGCCTCCATAGCCGAGGAGTTTGCACTGCGTCAACTGCAGCGCCGCCTCAGCCCCATCACGGGCAAGGGTCGCCTGAGCACGGAGCGCTACTACACCCACGAGGAGATCATCAACTACATCGACGATCTGGCCGAGCGCTTCCCGAGGCGTGTGTTCGTGAAGACCGTGGGCTGGTCCTACGAGAGGCGTGTGCTCAAGACCATCACCATCACCAACGGGGATGGGCGCTCCGGCAAGAAGGTAATCTTCGTGGACGGTGGCTTCCATGCCCGCGAGTGGATATCCCCGGCGGCGGTGCTGTACGTGATTGATCAGCTGGTGGAGCAGTTTGAGCAGAATGCTGACCTCCTGGAGGACTACGACTGGGTCATTCTGCCCCTGGTCAATGCCGATGGCTACGAGCACTCCCAGAAGGGCACTCTGTCCCGTATGTGGCGCAAGACCCGTCAGCCTTACACGTCCGCCGGACAGACCTGCTACGGTGCCGATCCCAATCGCAACTTTGGATTCCACTGGAACGAGGAGGGTGCCTCCTCCAATCCCTGCGCCGACACCTTTGCCGGTCCGACGCCCTTCTCCGAGCCGGAGACGATCGTGGTGCGAGATCTGATGCACTAGTTGGCGGATCGCGGCGTCATGTACCTGACTATCCACTCCTATGGCAACTACATCCTCTACCCTTGGGGCTGGACCAGGTGGGTGTCGCATTTCTTTCATCTTTTGGCCTTTTGGTCTTAAACGTTGATCTTCTAGCGATTTGCCCGACACCTGGGAGGATCTGGATGCAGTGGGTCGGGCTGGCGCCAATGCCATTGAGGCTGCCACGGGCACAATCTACGCCTGCGGCTCCTCCACCAATGTGCTGTATATTGCAGCCGGAGCCAGCGACGATTACGGTTTCTATGCTGGCTTCAATGTGTCCATCACCATGGAGCTGTCTGGCGCCGGCAGCATTGGCTTCAACCCTCCAGTTACGCGCATCGACGAGTTTGTGACTGAGACGTGGATCGGCATTCGTGCCATGGCCGAGAAGCTCCTTGAGATTTACTAGAAGTGGCATCAGTCGCGAATAAAACTTTATTTGATTAGCTAAATTAAATATTGTTTACACAAAACGAGCACAGAGGAACGAATGAGACAGGAAGGGATAGGAATGGATGGTAATTAACAGGAATGAACATGTACCCGAACTTCTTCACATGAGCGCGTACATTCTACATTGTGACAACATTATGTAGTCTAAATGTTATCTACGCATACAGAGGTCTGTTAAAGCGGGCAAG
The DNA here is from genome assembly GCA_035043285.1 of Drosophila subsilvestris. Lineage (NCBI taxonomy): Eukaryota > Metazoa > Arthropoda > Insecta > Diptera > Drosophilidae > Drosophila > Drosophila subsilvestris. The sequence goes on along the minus strand of JAWNNB010001724.1, from coordinate 2,741,914 downwards.
CAGTAACCAGACATGAATGGAAGTGATCGGACATGATTGAACACGAATTAACATGAACTACTTGACATGAGCTCGTACATTCTACATTGTGACATCAGCATGTAGACTTTAAACTATTATCTCCATATGTACATGTTATTTTGATGTTAACTAAAGTTGCAGAGTTCTGTTAAAGCGGGCAAGCTGTAGCCAGGCAGCATTCGTATCGGTGTATTTGTTTTGCTTTTAAAATTTTCGTCGTGTTCTGTATGTAATAATGTGCGAATTCTTATGCAGATATGTAGCAATTATTATAACGACTTTAAATGGAAGATTTTCATAAAATTCGTGTATACCATTTAGTTTTTTTCCTCAGTGCATTCGATAACACATTAACAATGTTCTGTTGTTAATTTTATTGTTAACAAGCATCATCTCTCATAAAGTTTTATATTTTGTTGCCTGATTTGAAACCTTTCTCGTTGATTAGACACCGATAACGATTCGATGTTGCTGCCTTTGGGGTGCCAGGGCAGGTCGCCTCGGTGGCTCAGAATTTTATTTCTCCGCGGACTTGCAACGTGGTAAGATGGGCATATTGTGGATTGTACTCGCTCTGAGCTGCCTGGGCCTGCCGCAGGTCCAGTCCAACAAATACGAAGGGTATGAATACATCAGAAAAACACTCTGCATGCCCACAGAAATCCTCAAATTCGATTGATTCGATTCCCTTAGGTACAAGATCTATGAGGTGTCAGCGAAAGCTCGCCGCACGGCTGTGATGGATCAGGCGCTGGCCAAATTGGCCAGGAATGAAACATACTATGAGGTTTTCTCGAGCGGCAGCCAGCCGGCACGCATCATGGTCCATCCGGAGGAGCAGCTGAACTTTGTCCAGCTGCTGGACGGACACTCCTTGAGCTACAAGGTCCTTAACCGCAACGTGGGTCGCACCCTGCGGCGACAGTTTGCCAAGGATCGCATTCTGCGCAAAAGGTTCCCCTACCAAGGCAATGGGCGGCTGGGCACGGAGCGGTTCTACAGTCATGCGGAGATCAATCAGTTCATTGGGGACCTGGCCCAGGAGCATCCGCGACGCGTGTTCGTCAGGACGGTGGGCAGGAGCTACGAGAGGCGCCTAATGAAGACAGTCACGATCACGAACGGGGATGGACGCCGCAACAAGAACGTCATCTTCGTGGACGGTGGCTTCCATGCCCGCGAGTGGATCTCTCCCGCCGCTGTTGTTTACCTGATCGATGAGCTGGTGAACAATCTGGCGGATAATGCGGATCTGCTGCTGGACTACGACTGGGTCATCTTGCCCGTGGTCAACCCGGATGGCTATGAGTACACCCAGCTGTCGGAGGAAACGCGCATGTGGCGCAAGACACGCAAACCGAGCAGCTCCGACTGCATCGGCACGGATCCCAATCGCAATTTCGATTTCCACTGGAACGAGGAGGGTGCTTCCGCGAATCCCTGCGACAACACCTACGCCGGTTCGAAGGCATTCTCGGAACCGGAGGCCCTAGTGGTGAGCGATCTCATCCACAGCTATGCCGATCGCGGCGTCATGTATCTCACCCTGCACTCCTATGGCCCCTACATCCTCTACCCATGGGGCTGGAGCTCGTAAGTGCATCATCTTCGATTTTCAGTCCAAGTCCAGTTTTGATTTCGATTTGTGTTCTTCCAAAGGGACCTGCCGGACACTGTTGAGGATCTGCACGAGGTGGCCAAGGCTGGCTTCGATGCCATACTCGAGAGTACGGGCACCTTCTACAAGTTCGGCTCATCCACCAACGTTCTGTACGTGGCTGCTGGTGCCAGCGATGATTATGCCTTCAATGCTGGCTTTCCCATATCTTTCACCATGGAACTGCCGCCCGGCGGCACTGGCTTCGATCCACCAGCCTCAGCCATCGATCAGATGGTCAAGGAGACGTGGATTGGCATTGCGGCCATGGCGCGGAAAGTGGTTCAAAAGTATCCACTTGTGTAATGTCACCCCAATCTTTGCATGATAAATTCATTTATCACTAATAAAAGCTGCAGCAATAACTGATTTTGATCGATTGTGGACATTCCTCCAGCTAGCCCCTGTTGTTGCTTGCTATTTGCTCTATTATTGTTGCTCAGTTATTATTATGTTATTGCTCTGTTATTTGCTCTGTTATTGCTCAGTGCTTGCTCTGCTCTGGCTGTGTTTTTTCTCTGTTACTGCTCAGGTTTTGCTATGTTATTGCTCAGGTTTTGCTATGTTATTGCTCAGTTTTTTCCCTGCTCTGGCTCTGTTCTTGCTCTGTTAACCCTAATATCTCCGACTATATCCATTATATTTCTAGTGATAACCATCAGAGCTGATCGCGACAATTAATTTGTCCATTTCGGAGGAACTGTGATAGGCTAGAGCGAGCCACTTGACATCGGAGAGCACTCCATGAGCTCAATTAGCAGACACCGATAGCTGCAGCGGCTGGAGTCGAGTGCCTCCACCCAATTATGGCCAGTGTGTCAATGCCACCACCACCACCACTCGTACCCATGCGATACGCCCGAACAACTCCAAATCGCCCAGTGGGGCGCCTCTGGAACGGAAACTGAATTCGAAATGAGACCCAAAAGAGAGTGATGGGAATATCGGGGGGCGTTCTTTTAATGCACTCGCTTAGTACTTTTCGACAACCTTTTGGGCCATGGCCTTGATGCCCACCCAGGTCTCGTCGACGTAGGGCAGGATCTGGGCAGTGGTGGGATTGAAGCCAGTGCCGCCAGCAGGCAGCTCCATGGTAATGGAGATGGGGAACTCGGCCACAGCGAAGGCGTAGTCATCACTGCCACCGGCGGCAGCATACAGGACATTGGTGGAGCTGCCCACTTCGTACTGGGTGCCAGTGGCAGCCTTAATGGCAGCGGCTCCAGCCTGGGCCACATCATCGATGTCGCGCCAGCTGGCGGGCAGAGAGCTGGCGGAAAAAGAAAAAGTGAATTTCGATTATATGTGACTGCATCTTGATCTGATCTTGGAGCACGCAGCACTTACGAGGTCCAGCCATAGGGATAGAGCAGATAGTTGCCATAGGAGTGGAGCGTCAGATAGAACTTGCCGCGACTCTTCAGACTGAGCAGCAGATCGCGCACCAGCTGTGTCTCCGGCTCGGAGAAGGCGGTCTCGCCCTTGAAGGTATCGGCGCAGGAGTAGCTCGAGGCACCCACCTCGCCCCAGTGGTAGTCAAAGTTGCGGTTGGCATCGGTGCCGTAGCAGGAGGCGCTGACAGGCTTGCGGGTCTTGCGCCACATGCGGGTGCTGGTGTGTGTGTACTCGTAGCCATCGGGATTCACCACTGGCAGGATGACCCAGTCGTAGTCCTTCAGCAGCGCCGAGTTGGCGGCAAAGTTCTCCACCAGCTGATGGATCACATACAGAGCACCGGCATGGGCGATCCACTCACGGGCATGGATGCCGGCATCCAGGAAGATGACGCTCTTGCCGGTCTTGCCATCGCCGTTGCTGATGGTGATCGTCTTGATGTCGCGGTTCTCGTACGACTTTCCAGCCACCTGCACGGACACACGACTGGGATAGGCGGCCGCTAGCTCGTCCAGATAGGCATTGATCTCGGCGTGACGGTGGAAGGCCGAGAAGCTGATGCTGCGCGACGCCGAGCGTTGGGCTATCAAACGCTGGCTCTGGTTCTCCAGCTGCGCCTGCCTAAGGGACACGCCCAGATCCTCGTTGACCACCACATACTCAATGGCGAACTTCTGCAGCAGCTGCTCAAAGCCCGCCTGGTCCTTGGGCTGCACCATCACGCGACTGGCGGCCGCCAGGGAGCGTGGCATATCGAAGAAGTCCAAGTCGGCATTTTGGGACAGGCGCAGCACCAGCTCCTTCTCGAATGTGGTGCGCGTATTGATGTCGTAGATCTTGTAACTATAAAGGATGCGTCACTCATCTGGTCGCTCAGTCCATTGCCACATCCTACTCACCCATCGTAGCTGTCGGCTGCGAATGCAGCGCCGCACAGCAGCAGCAGGAAAGCGAAAGACTTTAGCATTTTTTTCTCTAAGCTCCGTTCCGTTCCGTTGGGTTCTGGCACGGGGCGTCTATTGAGTTGTACAATCGACTGGCGCTACCTTATATAGAGACACCCACTACAACCACTTCTCGCTCCATAGAGAGTATTGACTGCTCGTCTTATCGCGTCGCAGGGCGATGCGCGTCGAAGAATTTGATCAGACAAACTCAGACCAGCAGTTATCGGCGCTATCAATGGTTGTGGTTGCTTTATTTTTTGTAGTCTTCTATTTTTGTTGTTGCTGTTGCTGTTGTTGTGTTTGTCAAACGCTTTGGGCAATTCATTGGAAAATCTCTCAAAATTTACAGTCAATGACAAGGTGGGCTGTCAGTCGGTTCAGCTCTACATAAATCGTGTGTGGTGCAGTCAGCGCCTGAGTCCCGTGGCTTGCTGGCAGAGTACTCGTAATATGCGATTGGATTCAATGGAAACACAAGCGACCAAGTGGTTACACGATGCACAGGACAGAAGCTAAACAAGTGCCAAGATTATTTGTGGTTCATTCTATTTCAGACTAGCTGTACCCGGCCACGCTTCACTGTGGCATATTGTGATTTCATGGTTGAGTAGTCAGTCGAATAATACGTTCAGTATGAATTTATTTTTGCAATAATTTAAAGGGTGTAAAATACTATTAACTACTTCCATTCCCGTTTCCATTATCTTTAGTTGATCGACTCCCACTCCATCTCCCGGCGAAATCGGTCCAGCCGTTCACGCGTGATGCCGGGACCAAAAAATATAGGGATGTCTTTATATAATTTATCTATATCTACTTTAACCCTTTAAAGGACTTTTAAATCAAAATTTGTATTTGTCATTGCCCGCATCGATATCTGGTATTTTTGGCTGGCCTTTCCAATGACTGGGAACTCGTAAATTGTTGTCTTCTGGCTTTGCGCAATAGCTTTTAACTCTTTTTGATTTATGCGGCCCAGCTATTGGCCTCAGTCTTTGTCAGTTCTTGTCAGTATCTCTCGCCGTCTACGTCTACGTCGCTGTTTCGGTTATTTGATTGTTTGTTTGACTTTATCAGTGGGCACTTCTGTGGCACTGGCACCAAGAAAAAAGTTTTCACTTTAAAAACAATGAAAACTCTATACATGTAGGTCCTGCAATATGCATACATATCTAACAAAAGAAAAACAAACAAAAAATAACGTCTGAAACAGACAACAACCAACTAAAAAAGAAGAAAAAACTAAAACACATTCTGCCGCGCACACGAAATATATATTTGAAAATTTATTGCATTTCATGAGTTTTTCCATATTTGTCTGCATTTGTAGGCAGAGTTTTGGTCGGAAAACTTTTGGCTGCTGCTGGAAAAACAAGAGCAAATATGGAACCACAACAAAAACGAGGAAGTTGCTTACTTAAAACTGACAATGAGCGCATGGAAATGACAAAAAACAGTACGGAAACTGTGGGCTCGTAATTTTGAACGGCCCCGGCCCGGCCCGGCCCATTGGAGGCGACAGGCTACCGAACCCACACTATAGGAATTAACCACTAGAGCCACCAGAGCCACTTCCATTGCCACCAACAAGGCCTAAACCTCCCACAATGTGGAAAAGTTTTCATATTCCCCATTGAGCTGAAAAGGGGTATACTGGGATAATAATTGAATTGGAATTCGATTAATTCTAGGTTAATTGAGTTCTTTCAGTGCTAGTCCAACATTATGGAGTATATCCTAATCCTTACATATTTGGCTAAATTATTTATTTATTATTTAGAAATCTGTTTGTTTGTTTTGCTTTATTTTGGCTGTAATATTTATCCGATTGCAAACAATTTTTTGGAAGCACTTGGGGTATTTTTTTTAGAATCTTTAGCACCACTTAGAGTCATAGCAGAGCCAAGAATTTTTGCTAATATTTATGTATTTAATAAACTCTTATAATTGAGCACTCAATAGATGTTGCCTACTCGCTCTGTTGCCATCAATTAAAAGTTCATGCTCGTATTTTAACAAAGGGTATCAGCAGTCTGTCGACTTGCTTCCTAAATTTCTTTTTTATTATCTGCTGCATGTGACTGTCCAAAAAGTGTGCGTAGGGGTGCGAGTGCGTTTGATTCACAGTTGTTTCGGCACTCACTTACTTTGCCTTTTCTTTTTGGCTTTTGAAAAACTTTCGCCAACAGTCTGCCATTGTTAGTCAGGGCTAAGCGTGTGCCTTAACGAAATAGTTGTGTTAATTTGCTATTTGCGAAAGCAGTTGATGGCAGTTCAGGGCATTAAGCGCTTTAATTGATATGAATAGGAGCGGCACCGTTTTTGGCCAAAATGACTTGTAAGTAGTTTTCCAAAATTCATTAGTCTGCCATTTGCATTAATCCTTGGTAGAAAGTTGTGCCCCGTGGTGGATCTTTAATTTTCATTTTGCATAAATTACGATGCTGGCAATGACTAAGCCCACAAAAGGACCTGTTCTCCCCTGCCCCAACGCCACTCTCCCAATAAAGCCGGGCATGAACTTGCGGCTTTTATTGCTCTATTAGATGGGTGGGTGAAGGAGTAGTAGACCGTAGATGGGGGTGGCCGGAAAGTGTTGAGTGTCAAAAACTTGGCCGTGGGGGGTTGGATTTTAATTAAAATTCATCTTCACATTTAATCAAATCATGGCCAACCCCATTCCCCTTTTTGGGCGGACTCCTTGGTCTGCCACTGACATCGACACTGGCTTCTAATTAAGTGCGAAAAATCGTTAAATGTAAAATCAAATCGTGCAAAAAGTAATTGAAGAAACTTCGACTCCAAAATGGGTGGTGGTGTAAGGACTAAGCTCTCCCCGAGCTCCAAAAAAGCTGTGAATGGGGTAAATTGTTTTCATTGTTAAGGCCACAGAACTCTGGTTGGGGGTTAAGTGGGTGGCTGGCTGGCTGACTGGCAGGCTGGCTGGCTGGTGTCAAATATTTACAATCTATTATGTAAGCGCTTTGAAGGTGTTGGCTTGTGGGTGGGAGGCTGTTGGCTGGTAAGGCCAGTACCAAGAGCATTCCATCGGTTGGCCAATTTCTTAATTGCCTGCCGGAAATCCACGCGCCGGCATTTAGTGTTTAAATTTGTCTCTCACTCGAACTCGTACTCGAACTCGGACGCGATTTGCACTTAAATTTAGAAGCCCATCCGCCCCAGCCAGATCCCCAGCTGTTTCAGCATTTGTTGTTGCTGTTGTCGTTGTCGTTTCTACAGCCCCCAAGGCCGCACCATAATTGCGGGTATAAAACACGCCCCACCTCGCTTAAAGCAGTCATTCTGCTCTGTGATCTGACCAAATATGAAACTCTTACTCGTCGCGCTCTGTCTGATCTCGCTGCTGCCCCTGCTATTCGGCTTGGAGATCGCGGATGTGCAACAGGCCCTAGGCATGCCCCAAAGAGTTGTCCCATCAAAGCAACTGCCAACAGTACAGCCGGAGAGGACAACAGGGGCACGAAATTTGGACAGTTTGCGGGGCCTGGGATGAGCAGACCAAACTAAAGCAATGTATAAATAAAAGCTAAGAAAAATGCATTGCTATTGCACATCTGACTTTTATTGACGAACGAATTTATATGTATGCCAAAGTGTGTGTTTCTGTGTGTGTGTAGGATTTGCAAGACCCTTCAAAGATCTAATCTCAATGGCTGGGTATCTGTTGGAGTTTTCCTGGAGGTTTTGGTGTGCCCAGTTGTTGTGTGTGTTTGGGTTTCTTTTCTTTTCCCACTATGTGATTGAGGCTTCTGTCTGGCATACTAGCGACGCTTCTTGGCGCACTTTTTTGTCGACTTCTTCGGCTTTGAGCAGCGCTTCTTGAGCTTCGAGGTGCGTTTCTTGGTCTTGCTGCAGAGCGCCTTCTTGCCTTTGGCCTTTCCAACAGCCTGCTTCTTGCTTTTCTTCGCCTTGCCACAATCATCTATAAAGAATTCTTTTGAATCTATGGCAATGGCATCCGAGCATCCTACCAAATCGTCGGAGTCACTGCTGCCGTCTTTCGGCATCAGAATGGAACTTGCAGCTGCTTTGTCGGTCTGTTGGGACCAAAAGGGAGTTGCATCATTGATTTCTAGTTGTAGATGCAACAACCACACTCACATTTCGGTACTGGGAACGGCTGTGTGGCGACATTGCACGCCACTGCTGGGAGCCGACATTCACCACACGGTGTCCATTGTACATTGAACGATATCGTTGCCTGCAGTCCTTCAGAAAGTTAAAGTAACTGTTACCGCAGCATTGCTGTTTGGACGAATCCTCTATAACATCTCTTTGCTCCAAGCTGGCATGGTAATCTTTTCTGTTACCGCCTTCGCTGCAGTCTTCCAAGCTGTAATAGCCTTTGGTGCAAGTCGATGAATTTGAGGGAATCTCCCCAATGACTCATCACTTGTATTCAAATGAGACATTTTAAAAATTTGCATAAATAATTATAACAATTTACAAAAAAAAAACTAGAATTTATACATTGAAAACGAACGAGGTACAAAATTAAACTAAGCGAATGAAAGTGATTTTTTGGCTGTCCCAAGACAGTTGGTTTTTAATTAAAAACTCACAGACGCCTTCGATTGGGTTTCAAGGTTTTGGATTTTTCCTGGAATATTTACTACAAACATACAGAAAAAAAAAATAGCTCAGAAACGAATGCTCAGATTAAGATTTAAAAATAAATTTCAATAGATTTGCACCGAGAGTGGAAATGGCAAAAAGAAAGTTTTCTAAAAAAGAAAGTGATCTAAATATATTTCATATTTAAGAAAAAATATATTTCAAATATTAAATAAATATATTTATGCTTTAAACATATTTTCTACAAATTTAATATATTTTATGTATTTGAAATGGTTTTATATTAAGGTTAATTATAAATCGTATAAAAAATACATTTTAAAGCACTTAGTTTGAAATAAAAGTGGAATTATAATAAATTTCACAATGTTTGTATTGAATCATAAATTCAATAAAATAATGGGTATTTTTTTTTTATTACTATGTTATTTTTCTCCGAGTTCTGGAACGCTTTTAGGGATAAATATATTCTGGCTTAGATAGACTCACATAATCCATTAATATGCAAAGCTTCTTGGTATAATATGAGATTTACGCAAATGAAATGCATGCAAAATATTCGACAATCACTTGAAATGCATTGCACTGTAAGGATCCTGTTTTGCATGTGACATAGATGGCACCGCTCTCTGGCACTTCACACACTTTCCATGCATATTCCATGGCAGGCAGCTCTTGCATATTCATAGCGCACGATTCACCCTGTCCTACGACAACCAGCGAGAAATTGCTATATACTCGTGTATCGTAAATTACTTCTTTGGAACGAAACCGGACCGGATCTGATTGCCTGCCAACACGTTCATTGACTGTGGGGTCTGTGTGCTGATTTCCTGCTTTTGCTTAGCCGGTTTACGGACAATTGAGTTTGATCAGGTGAGACGCCACACAAAAACTCAATTAGCTCGCTTAAGCTCATTTCCAGCTGCAAATTTTATTTCCAAAGTGAAGCTTTAATTAAGCGAAGCCAAGCCAAGCCAAGACCAAAGCTTTTGGCTAAACGGAACCAAAGCAGCTTCGGTAATAGCATTACAAAAATAACTGGATGAACCAACATTGTTGCATCGAAATTTGTATACCCTTTGGCACCAGACGATGAAAATTATAGTTTAATTCTAGCTACGAATATTCTTCCAATAGGATATACTTCACATACATATGTATGGCAGTTGTTTCCGAATAGATTACAGTACAGAATTAAGCCAACAAATGTCTCTGCTGCCATAAAACCGTCTCATCAAAATCATCATACCCACTGCAAGTGTGTCGTCAGAAAAAGCGTTGAAAAATGTAAACAAACAGTGAATAGAAACAAAACAAAATGGAGTCGGGAGTAGAAGAGAACCCAGAACGAGAGCAACCAAATGCCAAACAAACGGCACACGACACTCCACACTCCACACTCCACTCTCCCTCTCTTTCTTTCATTCATTCACTCGTACTGTCTCTGTCACACATGCGGCTGCAACAAAGCCAAGTAAGTCGTATTAAATTTAATTGGATTTGAGTGTTTACCAGCGTCCCAAGCCGTCGGCAAAGCCACAGGCAGGCAGGCACCACCACACCATCACCAACGCCGGCAGCTAAAGCTTCTGGCAAAAATGCGTCCCACTTTTGGTTTTTTTTTTGCATCTGTCCTTGTGTGTGTGTGTGTGTGTGGCATTGTTGCCCATTCGTATATGTATGTGTGTGGGGGGTGTTGAGGGGCAGCAAAAATTTCAGACATATCACACAGGTAGCAAGAGGCTTAAGCCGGATTTTATATACATGCAGCAGAGTAGAGAGAAAGAGAGAGAGTGCAATGGAACAAAAAATACATATATTGCGTATACGCCAGGGCTGTCGCCGCAAGGAGCTGCAGCTGCAGCACGTGGCAGCTCGTTGCCAGAGAAACGCTTTCATTTGTAGACCAAAAGACCAATTAGCGGCATACACGCACACACTCATACATATGTATGTACACGTGTATGTATGTATTGCATGTCCTTTTGTTTATTTCTTGGCAAGACAGGTCCTGGAGTAGTTCAAATAGATAAAAGACAGAATATGAAATGAAATCAATATGAAAATAGACTCAGACTCAATCTATAGTCTTGAATACAGATCTCGATGCTTTTATGGTAATTTTATTTATAAACATTTCAACGATTGCACATTGACCACAGCTCGCTTGATTGCATAGGCGAACCATAAATAAATACCCTCAAATATGTGTGTGTGTAAGTAGGTGGGATGATTCATACATCCAATGCTAAACAAAGGAACCACAAAATAAAGCCCAGCTTCCATTTCGAAACGTCAATGAGCCGACAATGACTGATATAATATTCACGGCATTTATTTAAAATCAAACTAATAATGGGACACTAGTAGGTAATGCCCAATTATATAGCTTATAATGCATCTGATTTCTGATATTTGATATTTATATTCAACCAAATGAAGTCAACGATAGTTGAATGATTTTTGTTGGTTTACTCAAATATTTAAGTATTATATTCAAGAAAGAATACCATAAGTTTTGAGCACAGCAAGAAGAGATCCAGACCGAAGCCAACGTGTTTCGATAAGATATTGGCCTTCAGGAAATGGCAGAGTCCGCGTAATTCGATGATTGATAAACTCTGCAGGGAGCTTTTCGCAAGTTATATCATGCTGCAAGGAAATATGTTAGCTATGGACTCGGCACTGCAGAAAGCTTGCTTTACTTACATTGTAGGGACATGAGTGGTTCAGATTGGTGAATGTCATAATCGAGTCATAGAAGAATTTGGCCACAGGTCTCGACTTGGGATTGGCAAAAAATTTACAGGCATCAAAGGTAATATTGTACAGAAAGGGCTTGTATCCATTAAGCCGCTTGAACAACACCAAGTTCATCTGTAATGAAGATGAGAATGAGAATTACAGGAACTTTTTTGTGGTTATCTCAATACATCACATACTTCCATGGCTCTAATGGGAAGTTGGTGAATTTTGAGTTTTGCAGACATGTATTTATAGGTGCGATTCACGGACTTCAGGTAGCAGTATTCAAACTCCCCGAACTTCTTGTCCATCGAAGTGCAGTTGACGTTCGTAAACTCAAACCGGGCATGGATCTAGAAGTTTTCATCGTTTGTGTATGAAACTTCAATATTATTGTACTAATAGCATACTTCCGCAAATAAATGTAAAATCAAAACGATCCGCACCAGAGAACTCATCTTATGGGCCATCCTGTGGTTTCGACGCACCAACAAAGACTGCAGCTCCATAGAGATTTGTATTCGACTTTTAATACATCACCTCTTGTAATTAAAATCTACTTTCATGCAAGCACTTTAAAATAGATTTGTAAAAACATTTTGTTTTCCATTTTTATGAAATCGTTTAGAAACACATTTGGCATTAAAAAATAAATTTATAGCAAATTAGCTTAAGTTTTTATCTATTATTTATCTATGACATTCATTATTATTTACTTATTCTCTTGCTTTTATTTAAGAATGCGTGAAATATACTTCACCCACAGCGAATAAAGATCCCGAGCGACAGCCCTCGGGAATGGGCAGAATCTGTGTAAATCGGTGATTTATAAATTAAACAGGGTCTAGCATTATCATTATGTATACAAAAAAATCGATTGCAAAGGGCTAAATTTAATTATATTATCCGGCTAATTTGCCAACGTGTCCGAGAGCTGACAGAGTCGAGAGAGCTAGGGCTTAAATGTTAGCATGCAAATATGATAAATCACCGCCATTATTGGGCCATCAATCAAAATTACGAGTATCCGTGTTGTCGGAGGTTATCTCTGGTATGGGTACTGCTGTGTGTGTGTGTGTGTGTGTGTGTATGTGTGTGCCAAGTGTCTAATTGAATAACGAAGCGTGCAAATTGAGGCGCTCCCTGGTTAGCCCCGTCTACCCGCTTCGTCTGGCTGTCTATTCGGAGTCCTAGAAAAGGTGGGTTGAAACAGAAGCCAGCTATCCCCCGGAGGCAGTTAACAACACATCCGTAGAGATTTATAGAGTGAGAGAGACAGTCAGACAGACGGCGCCGCTGCTGCTGCTGCTCCTGCGACACTTTCAATGTCTGCGGTTTGTCCCAAAGGCGGATTCGAGCTTGTCTGTGGTATGCCTTGCTTTTAAATTCGCCTCAATTCCATATAGCTCACACATTAACATAGTTTTTGTTGTTGTTTTTTTTTTAGCATCGGGTATGCAAATGCCGCTGGAGGTTTACCAGGTGCAACTGCAACCCCATCCACTCTAAAACCAGACTGACAATTCCCAGAGACTGGGTGACTGGGACTACGGCACTGGGGGAAACTGCTTCCAGTAGCTAACAAACTATTTTGGCAGCGATTTCGATTGCAATGAAAGTGTAGAGCTAAAAAGATAAACGTATAATTTTAAATAGGAATTTTTGTTCTTGGGAAATTGAGCTTTTATTTGGAAAAGTTGTGTGTTATTGTTGTATTAGTTGTATCGAAAATTATTTTAATATAATTAGTTTTCCAGGAACTCTAAACGAAGTGAAATTTATAATTTATAAAAACTTTAGATCTTTTTAGATTCGCTTAAATTTAAATTATTTTCTTCTTAATTTTCATAGTATTTTTTTCTTCTTAATTTTGCTCAGTGTATGTTCTATCGTTTGCTGATTCTGTTACCGTTACACTTACATTTACTGTTACACGTTGGTTTTTAATCCCGTTGCATTTGATTGTATGCAGTTTGGTGCAAAAAATATAATTTACTTCTCTCGCTCTCTCACACTTCTCTCAGTCTCTCTCTCACTGTCTTCCTGCCTTCTGCCCTCTTTCCTTCCTTCCTTCCGTTACCACTCTCGTTTGCTTCTGTTTAATTTGCAGCATGTCAAAAAGTATGTGTGTGTGTGTGTGTGTTCGTATCTTTGTGTGCATATAATTATTGCATTTCTCGCACGTTCCGGGACCCGAACCAACAAACCAAACCCCCCTCCCGACTGCTCCGTCTGTTTGCCTTGCATTTGGCAAATGGCACATTTCCGCTTTTCCACTGTCGCTGCCGCTGCCTTTCCCTGGCTCTCATTATGCTTCACCATTGCGCTGTTCCTGTTTCTTCTCTCGCCCGCTCTTTGTTTTGCTGTAAGTATTTTTTAATGATACATAAACTAAAAGATACAAACACACACACACACACACACACACACACACATGGGCATATGAGGGAGATACTCTTTGTGTGAGCAGAGCTGCCAACTCGTCTAAATTATTTACACATCCGTTTTGCATTTTCCCGCCCCGAGTTTGTTTGTTTGTCTGCCACGCATGGCCTGCACTCGAAGCATTTCCACTCGGCATTTTCCTTTTTCCTTTTCTTTTCTTTTCCTTCCTTTTTGTTTTGTTTTTTTTTTGTTTTCTGCCCCGCTTTTGGCCACATTGGTCCCTCATTTACAGCTCAACACTTTCTGTGTGTCATTGCGGTGTCTGTCTGTGGTGCTCGGCTGGGTGCTAGTGGTTCCGGTGGCTTCTTAGTTTTCCGCTGCCGTTGCGTGCCACTGCCACCAGAATACGGGGTACACGTAATGAATGCGATTTTTTGCAGTTACCTTGTGTGTTTGCGCATTGAGTGGGTGCTTTGGGAATGTGGTTCGGGGGAAGCACAGATACAGATACTTATTAATAGAATGTAGATTCTACCCTACTAATAGTGCTATTTCTTTTGCCCACTCCTTTACCCTGATGTAATGTAGAGAGCTGGGTATATTCGATAAGGATTCTTTCTTTCGACGCTTGCTTGACTAATTAAAACCGCAGCTAAAAGACCCAACTACACAGCCACAAACCAAAACCCTTAGCCAAAACCCTTATACAAAAACCAGAAACTATACCTAAATGTTGTTGATGCCATTAGTGGGCCGGGAATCTTGGCAATAAGATTTACGAAACACTTTTTGGGGCTGCAAACAAATTGTTTTCGCTGTCGTATTTCAACTGTTTTTGGCGTCTTTGGGTGGGTTCCTGTTTCTCGAACTTCCTGCTACTGCAGCTGTGCCTTGGCAATTTTCACATTAGGCGCACACTAACTAACTAACTAACGGCCACACACTCTGGGCGAAAAATACTCGGACCAAGTCGGACAGCGTCAGACAATGGCTTTAATTTAACTGTCGGAAGTGAGGCACAATGCAAAATACGAGTTGAACTTACAAGCAATTTGCATCCCAGGAAAATCCAAGAGTTACGCCCATTTCTCACTCAAAGAAGGAGGCAACACCCATGCATATGTATGTATATATTCGTATATATGTATGCATTTGTACACATAAATCCACGCCAACAAAAACTTGGCTGAATCGCAGAAAAGCAGAACCGTTGCACGCACAGACCCAGAGAGTGGCAGAGAGAGAGAGAGAGAGAGAGCGAGAGAGGGAGAGGGGAAGCTTCGTGGAGCTGGTGTTATTTTTGTTTATTTTTTTTCTTTCGCTTTCCGACTTTTGCCTTTGCAATGTTCATTATTTTTATCTCTCTCGCAATGAATGCAAAACTACCAAACGAAACAAAAAACAGCAACAACGGCGGACCACGAAGAACCAAGGACTACGGACTAAGGACTACGGAATCCAGGGTTTCCTATACGTTGTGGCTGGGGCTGGGCACACAAATATGCAAAACAGTTAAAGGATCTCCATGGCGCTCAAAATCTAAGCGTAAAGTGTGAATAACGCGTGGCAATGTGAATGAGCCGAAGGCGCTTTGAGTTAGGAGATATGTAGAGGAGTTTCAGTCCTGCGGACTACGACAGGGAATGCAATCAGCGGAATTGTAATTTGCCCCGAAAGTGGGCAAGTTGAGGTTTCTTTCCCGTAGCAAACAGAAACAACAAAAGTGAGTTTCAGTAACGAAAGAAATGGAAGCCTTCGCGTAAACAACTTCCTGTACCCTGACCAAAGGGTCTGTCTGCATTATTCCATTTGCTTCTCCATCCATTGCTTTTCATCAGCTTTTTCTTCCGTTTCGTTTTTTCTTCAGAGGCAGTCACGTCATGTTAAATGCGCTGCAAAATTGCATTAACTACGCACGCTTGTCACTTTTTGATAAGGGAATTAAATTCTGCGGTTTTACGCCCGAAGGCAGACCACACACAAACCCGGACCGAGCCAAAACTCTCGCCCCTGGGGTAGCCGTGTTTATGGCTTGCGATGTCAGCGGAGCTGTCAACACTGTAAGCGAGACATAGCCATCTGCATTGGCATCCGCGACATCCCCATAGCCATCCGCATAATCGTTCGCTCTGACTCTGGCTTTCGTTCTGGGTTGGAATTCAATTTGCGACGCTTGGTTAGCAGGAACAAAAGCAGGATTCAGTGGCATACTTTCGGGGGGCTGAGGCATTTGAAAAATCACAGATTATGATTCGGAATGTGAATATACTCGTAGTAGTTGAATATACATACATACATATAATTGAGTTGTCGATTCTCAAGCTATCTTTGTGGATGCAGTTGGCGGGGTTTCAATTTGAACAAACTGAATTTAATTAAGTTTAATTGATGACAGAATGCATGGAATAATAATGCATGAAAATAATAGACCTATGGTCGGAGCATCCTGTTTGAGGTGTCGGTACCATATCATACCACATCTAGGCCATTCCTTGGCAGTCCCAACTGCAACTGCAAACCAATTCCGCTTTATACTGCACGTAAATTTACATAGTAACGCAATAGCTTCTATAGTAGGCCGTTGGCTGAGTGGATAATTACCGCAGAGCCGAGACCCTATAAGAGAATGGGAAACCGCATCGTTCTGTGGGTCCCTATGTACGTAAATGGGGCATAAAGTAAACTTTTTCCACGCGCTGGGTGGAAAAGTTTTTCATTTGCAGAATTAATGTGCATATGGCACGCACAAATGTCAGAATACAGAAACAAAAGCGAAGGGAGAGAGTGATAATGAGGATATAGATAGATGGGGCAAGGAAATCTATTCGAGAGAGTCATTTAAAAAGGCGTCGTTGCTGCACTGCGTCAAAGTTTAATGAAATTTTGATTAATTTGATTAATTGGCCCTGGCTCATAAATCATTAATTACAGAATGCGGAATATTATTGGTATCCATTGAGGCAAGCCACAGGGCAAGCAGGAAGTTCCCTCTTCCTCTCACACGGGCAGGGGACACTTCTCGGTTTCCTTCTCGGTGAATGTGACCCGAAGAAATCTGCTCGGCGGGACAACGCTTGACAAATGGCATTCTGTGGGCACGACACTGGCATGCCGCTGAGCTGGGGGGGGGGGGCTAAATATTTTCGTAATTACATTTCCACGTAGAGTAATTAATTTTGTCTCGCCTTGGCTGGCTTCCTTCCGTTCCCCCCTAAAGAAGGGCAAATCCCCTTTCTGTTCTGACTGTTGACATTTGCCATTATATGTTGCATACTTTTGTGCGTCTCAGTGCCACAAAACATTTCGGATTAGTCCATAGCACCCGTCTGCTCGCATTATTATTATTATTATGTTTTATTATTTTTGATGTGGCTCTTCGCCGCACTTTTCATGTAATTTTCTTCTGACTTGAATCTGTTTTATTGCCACCTCCGACAGCTGCCGCTGCTGCTCTTGGGTTCAGCCTTTGGGGACCGCACACGTAGACCCGGCGACATAAAAACGTTTTTTTTTTCTGGCCACTTAAGCCGTTAGCTAGCCGAAATTGTGGCCTAAATTATGCATCAAGGCAAGGCCGTAAAGCGGACCACACAGTCCGAAACATGTCAAACGGGGCGTATGTGTAATTAAGCATAAAACAGGACAACAGCATTACGATTGAAAGTGTTTCGACTGAACATTGATGGAAGGTCCGGGAGGTTGAAGTTTTGGTTTAAATTAAAATGAAAATTTGGGCAGTAAAGAAAGGTGTGGCTAGAAAAGGCACGAAAGGAATTAGACACCTATTAAGGGTTGAACTATATTAAAAGTTAAAATATAAGAGATTATCTTGCATAGCTCTGCAAAGGGAAATAGTTGTTAAATTAAATGAAATTTCATCAGTTGCTTTTAGTTTAAAAAACATAATTAATCATGCATAATTTATTAAACTGAAAGGTTTACAGAAAATAGACAGAGTCCCTATGTACCACTGGGAATACCATCGTAGCTCTGCCTTTGTCTGGCCGCATTTGCCACCCATGCAGACCTCATTTTTCTGTTCACCTCTTCTGATATGCGACAACATAATTTGCTGTTAATGTACTTGGAAGTCCTCGCCTGTCCAACTGCAGCTGACAACACTCACACATGCTGCGGTGAGAGCGTAGCTGGCTGACATTTTTAAGGTCCAGGCGACACATAATTAACCCAATTAGAATGTGTGTGCCTGTGTGTGTGTGTGTGTGTGTGTGTCAACGCTAAGCTAAATTTATGTGAATTTTTAATTATGCTCGGACAGCAGCAGCAGCAGCAACAACAATCAGAGCTAAAGGTGTCGTTTGCTGTCCGTTGGCAACCGCAAACCAAACAACAAACAGAAGGACAGAAGGAGCAGTAGCAGCCAGGAACAAGCAGGACAAACGACCTGAACCCGAACCTGAACCCAAGCTAGAACCAGAAACAAACAGGAAACAGAAAGACTAGCGTTGAGGGGTCGCAGCTTGGGATACCCTCGTTTACATGTCAATGGACATATTTAATATAGAAATCTGATCTTGGCCGTACATTAAGCAACACTTGCTGAGAATTGGAATACCGTTTTGTAGGGTATAAATGGAGAGTCAGTGCTAGCCCCAGCCAGTGTTTGTTAAATGAAAAACGTGGTAAACTGTGCGGAAAACACCTGAGGATTCACCATGGCGACCGACAATGAGTGGCCAGGTGGCCAGGTCTGCTCCAGGACCCCCTGCTCCAGGACTCTGCTCCGGGACCCTGCGCTCACCTGCCTGACGTTGTTGTAGTCAAGCAGCTTTGCCATTTCCGGGCGTGCCTTTTGTTTGCCCCGTTTACCTTTACTGCCATTGTTGCTGCTGCTGCTGTTTCTACTGCTGTTGCTGGTGTTTCTGTTGTTGGCTTAACTGCATTGTGCCTTGTGACTTTTTGTGTGTTGCTGCAACCGCAGATAGAAGGGAGTTCCCACCCATGAACATCCCACCCCACCATTGGCTGCAGCCATCCCATCTCCATCTCCATCTCCAACGTGCAGAAGTCAGAGACGGGCAAAAGTTTTAAGCAAATGTTGCCAAAGTGTTTAACATTTTGTACGGTGTCAGTAGCTTCCTGTTTGTGTAGTATGCGTGCCATGGCACCATGGGGATTCGGACCAGGAACCAGGACCCAGACTCAGCCATAGACTTGGCAAATGAACTACGACTGGAGGTGGGGCTGGCTGCAAAACTGGTTAAGCGTGTGGATAAATGTAAATTAAACTGAGCCTAGCCTGGTGCCAGGAGACCTGTGCCGTTGTGGCAGGGGAGACCTGACTCGGAGACAGATTGCAGCTTGGCAGTTAGGCTGGATATTTCAGCTTAATTTGAGCTCTGATCAGAGCAGAATTGGGCATGGGCTATGTACACTAAAGCAGGCAGCCTATTTCGGTGTGGATTACAGATTTATCCTTACATATTATTGAAAAAAAATCAAGTACAAATTTATATAGAAGCGAAGATATATTTAATCTTTCTGCCAGTCCGTTTATCTGCAAATAAAATGTCTTCAGGCTAAACTTGTGGAAGTAAATATCGAGATCAGGTGCCTTTTTAGGTGCCTCCCCCTTGCTGGTTCTGTGGACTGAATAATTAAAAATTTCCATTTAATCTTGCCGCCGCTCTGGACATATTTTAGGTCATTTGGGTGCAGGATTTTGATTGCCAGGTTATGGAATTTCATTAGAAATTGGTGGGGAGAAAGAGTTGGCTGTTAAATCAGCTTGGCCCTGCTTAAAGA
This sequence comes from Drosophila subsilvestris, assembly GCA_035043285.1. NCBI lineage: Eukaryota > Metazoa > Arthropoda > Insecta > Diptera > Drosophilidae > Drosophila > Drosophila subsilvestris. The sequence continues at coordinate 2,722,399 of JAWNNB010001724.1, read as the reverse complement.
TATTTTCTCTCTGTGGCGGCGGGGAGTCGCGTGTGTTGGGCAAATGAAAAGCAGACAATTCGCTATAAAATTGTATGAGAACGAAAAAGCCAGAGCATTAATTTCTATCAAGTAAGTCAGAAAGGTTGAGTGGTCTGCGCCTGGCCAAGGAGACAAAGGACACGAGAGAGAGACAGAGACAGAGAAAGAGAGAGTGGGTTGCACACTCGTTTCCACTATTTCTTTGTGTGTGTGTGTTTTTTTTTGTTATTTTGGTTTCAAGGATAATCATCCGACATCGCGTGCTGTTGAAATTTAGGGAGTGTATGTGATTTTTATCATGCAAACAGCCGGAAAATGACCTCCGCCACCCGCATTTACTCGTAGTCCCCCTTTTTGGACAGCACTCCCCCGCTTCCCCCCGACAGTTACAAAGAAACGTGCTAAATGAGTAAGGTAAATGAAATTACCTGACCGAACCCGAACACACCTCAAAAGCAGCGGCACGGCCTGTGTCCAGCGAATGTCCTGCTGTGTCCTGCGTGCGTGCGTCCACAGCGGAAATTACAAATTTGTCCGCCGCTAATGGATTTCCCATTCGAAATTGCTTTGCCTTCGGATCATCCACTTTAAAGCCTCCTTTTCAGCTTCAACATTTTTTCTGCATTTTCTTCTGGGTGCCATGCCACAAAAAATTAGCTGGTTATATTTATGCATCCTTTGGCGGAATGTTTTGGAGGAAAATTAAATTTTCGCCTTCTGTTGTCAACTCGGTGCGGTGCGGCGCGGCTGCGAGCCGCCGCGTCATCGTCCTTGCCACGAAAACGCTAACGACTACAAAATTGCAAGAAAATTACCCGTTAATGTCCAACATTTATGTCTGCCTCCCAAGACGCTACAACGAGGTGGCGTCTGGCTGGATGTTTTTGGTCTGGTCTGGTCTGGTCTAATGTGGTCTGCCTTTTGGCAGGAGGCTACCAGTCAGGGCCAAGTAATCGTGGCGGAATTTCAGGCGCAAAGGCTTTTGGCGAGGGCGAGGGCGAGCGAAAAGTGAAGCAAGAAAAAATAAAATAACTGGCAAAACTATTATGGCCCTTGTGCTTATTACTCGCTGACATGCAAACACCCTCACCCCCGCCTAAACGTGGAGTAGTTAGAGTGCTATCATGTCTCTGCCGCGTGGGTGAGGACTCGACTCTAGTTGGTGGGTGCCCAAGGACAAGGACAATGTAGGAAATGTAGCCACTTTCAAACTGCGACTCACGTGTGCCCCGGAGAGCCACAGCAACGTCGACAGCCAGAGTGGGCGAGTGAGGAAAACTTTAAGCAGGCTTTCCATTAAATATTTAACATATTTTGGCATTTAATTTGCAGCACACAATAAATAATAACATGACACATGGCAGCCCTAATTTATAAGCACCAATCGAAAATCAACAGCAAAAGTTGGAGAAATTCTGCAGCTAAACGATCTTACGACTTGTGGAATACCCTTTAAAGAGATACAAGATATGGTGGCAGGTAGCTTCATGCCATTAATGGGTTCCAATATATCCCATAGTCTGCGATATGCAGGACGAACAGAGCTACTCAATCTGATCTCTACCATAGAAACGTTTCTGCCTGCCTGTTACATACACATTTAACGATCCCAATATACCCACCCCCCTGCTGACTTACGAAGAGTAAATAAAATTGCTTTTCAACAAAAACTTGGGCGAACCTGACACACATGTCGAAGAGTCATTAATAATGTAGGTGGAAGACATCGCCACTGTGCGGGGCAGCGTCAAGTGTTGTGTTGGTGGTGATGGTGGTGGTGCGGGGGGAGAACTACCCCCGCTGCTCTACAGCGAAAAGAACACAATGAAAATCGACAGGACCAAAGTCAAACCAAATCGAAGAGAGCAGAGTCAGAGTCAGAGCCCCCGTCCAACCCCGGATGTCAAAGGCGCCGCTTGCGACTGTCAAAGTAAATTTATGCACCCACACGCCACATCGCCACATCGCCGCATAGGAATGCGGCATGGCCAAAAGTGTTTTGTAGTTTCCCCGAAAATTCCCAAACAACTCTCGTGCAACCCCCTGCAGACTGTGCTCCCTCAAGGACTGTGCTTGATATTTGTGGCCTGACTTTTGGTGCGGTGTCTGCAACTAATTTCAATATCATCAAAATTAATTTCACTAATTCGATTGGAGGCATTTCTCTTAAAGGCTCTCTCCATGGGAGGAATTCATTAATTTTTGCACAGAACTCCGCAATTTTTGGCCATACATTCGGGTACCATTTGTATGATGTGGCAATGGCGTGTGTTGGGCCAGTGAATGTTTTGGCAACGTACGTAATGTATGAACCATCTGAAATGGTAATTGGCTGGCTAATTGATATTAAAACTTAAGCAAAGGAACAGCACAGTGCGCCATCAGGCTACTCTGCAGTGCAGCAAAGTATTATCCAAATTATCCATTAAAAATCAAGAAATTTGAGTGCAAAATCTTTCGTTATTCTTTGCTTTGCTTAGGAGTACCCGCAGCACCAAAACCAACTTTATATTTGCCACAAATTAATTTTAATTGGTCCAAATACACTTTTTAAACGAGCTTTAAATTTGATTAAATTTTTCTATTTGTTCGGAACACGAGTACAAAATGTACATCCTGTATGTGTGCATATCCTTACCATCTGCATATTCTTAAACACAATCCCTTAATCGTATTTTTAAAGCATCCCCCCATACCCCCATCATGGCAAGGTGGTTTCCCACAAGCTCGGCATTTAATTAGGTCTCGGGATAAACTCAATTCCAGATGGAAACGCAAAACGGCATATTACACAAACAATATTTGAGGGGAGCAGACATTTTTGAAGACTCCTCGCTCTTGAAAATTAAATCTCAAGTCAAAGACTTGCTTATCCTTGCTGCTGCTGCTGCTGCTGCGCTCTACCTTTTACCTTCTCACTGCCTCGTTCTGTTTCAAATGTAAGTATTTTTCCTTTTTATATTTAATTCCGCTTTATGGCCTCTGCCGCACCCTATTTCATACGCCCCAACTCTCGCATTGTGCAAATAAAGAAATGTTCATGTGTGAAATGGTAACAGAAATTGTAAAAATATATGAAAGCGAACTTTGGAACGCCGAAGATTTATGTACCCTTGCAGAGTCATTGTTTCTGTGGAAGTGGCAGGATGTAATAGCAGTTCGATTTGGACTCTCCCTCAGGAAAATATCGGACATAAGTCAAGGCAACCGATATTCATACTTTCGATTGTCTGTGAAGGTTTCCCTGCCTTGCAAGGCCTTGCAAGAACTTGTTCAAAAATCGTAACACCCTCTGCAAGGGTATGAAAAAAGGTGTGGGTGTGTGGATGGGACTGCGGGGAAGCCACACATATCCAAAGGAAGCGCCAAAAGTCACGAAGTGGGATTTCGGTGGGGTGTGCACAAAGAGCAGGAGGCAGCAGAGCAGCAGGGGGAAGGTTGTCGAGGCAAATGCGCGTTTGCCTTACACTAATTGTCTTTGCAGTGCCGCGTGCGTGTGTGCGTGCGAGGGTGCGTGTCTGTGCGCGAGGGGTGCGGAGTGTGGAGAAGGGTATGCATATATTTTACGGTTGTTTAGCTACACGTACGAGTATACATACGTATGCGCCCTCTTACCACATGCGGCAGTTGCCTTTTATGGCCGTCATTTCCGCTCCTCTGAATGACAGAAAGAAAAGCCAACTTGATTCTAGAATCTAGATCCTCCTCAGCCGCAACAAAAATTAACTTAAACATTTTGTTGGTCTGCAATGAAATGTGAATTATTTTCACTCCTTCTCAGTCGCATTTTTGGGAGGTCTGTGTTTGTGTGTGTGTGCACCTGACCAATTATTCATGATATATATATATACAGATATTCAGATATACATATGTATGTGTATGTGTATACATTATGCTGAAATATTTGCATTATTCACTTAATGATCAAAAATAAACTTTTAATAAGACTCGTGATTTGCACTTCCGTTTGCGTTGACTCAACAAAAAGTTTTTCATTTACACATCAAGGAAAATTCAGTGCAAATGCCACATAACGTATGCATACAGTTCGTAGCAAAAGTACACGACAGGTGCGACCAAATTGGATTTTAATTATTTGAGTTTCGAAATGCATCCAACTCAAGCATTGACTCGTGATTGCTTTGACACTTTGACTCTCATTACAGCTGACTCATTTGACTGGCATTACAGTTGTGAAACGCACTGCACTTTACATGATGTATTTAGAGCATGTCAATCAAAAGTATCCAACTGTGACTAGCACTGCAGGGAGGGACAGGCCAGGGCAGGATGGAACAGGACAATAGTCTGAACAGAAGTCGTTGTCATTGTCATTTCTCTGTTTGTTTGTCATACGATTCCTCCCCATTCCATTCCATTCCATTTAATTCTTTTCCCTGCTCCGGAAAATTCCCAATGCCAATTAAATGCGGCTTTCACATTGTCATCCGCAAAGGGCTTGGCATATGACAATGGCCCCACAAGCGTAATGAGTACGTGGAGTAGGAGGTGGCAGGGACACCCCCTGGACGGATCTGTTACGTTCGGTTCTGAGTTCGGATCGTCTCAGCGGGCGCTCTCGCATGTCCTGCCAAAGTAAATTAATTGCTAGAGCGACCCGACCCTCGACCCGGCCCTGCCCGGCCAAGCCCGGCCCAGTCAGTCCCATTTTGCTACACGTGCAACTTATGTGCAAATTAACATTATCATCAACGGGAACTGGGACTGCCAGGGGTTGCTCCGTGGCGTGTTCCTGTTCCAGTTTCCGGCTAACTCCCCCCGCCCACGGCAAACACTTGCACTCGTCTTGCGTAGATTAATCGGACTGATTAACCACACGCAGCTCCAGGTCCCTGGTAGAAGCCCTAAGGAGAGAGAGAGAGCTATCGTCCTGCCTATTCATTATGCAATTATTTCGAATGACTCTCGTAAGTGATACTCGTATTTCCTGGGCATTTGATGGGTTTATTTCATGCCGCCTGGAAAGCGACATGGAAATGCATTCATCACGTCAGGCGGGGTATTCATTTAGAATGAATGCAAGGGGCTGGGCGGTCAATGCTGAATAAGTCAATCTTCTGTATCCCATTGAGATGGATGGTGGAGTTAATGAATTAGTTAAGGAAAAAGTTCTGGTGTTTAGTTTACCCCCAAAGAAATGTCTAAAATCTTTCACCCAAAATTAAGACTAAAACAATAAATAAACAACCAGCGCATAGCCATACAAAAACACTGAAAACCTATTTAATCATTTACAAAATATGATAATTGAGGCATTGAGTAACTTCACAAATATTCTCGGAATATATGTATGGGAATCCATATATCATCGCCCAGTATTATTTACAGCCATAACAATTAAGACTTAAAAATGCTTCACATATTTCAGGGCGTCGTGGAACGGAATTCTCTTGGCGCAATACACAAGCAAAAAAGCGTAAAAAAAACCACAGAGCCACAAAGCAGCTCATTCAGACCAGGCAATTCCCGGAAAGAGTATCGCTCTACCCCAAAAGGGCCACGGGGCACGGGGCTGAAGACAGGCAGGCCAAGAAGTCACGGTCCGCGAAATCCCTTTGGGGCTTGGCCGAGGCTTTCTGTTGTTTCCGATGGTATTAATTGATGCAAATAAAAGACAGATTTATTGTACGTGTTCGAGTGGATGGAAACGAGGGTAGAAACAAAGGTTATGCCTCCAAATTGGAAGGACCACTAGAGTAACGTAAATTTAAAAATGTAATTGGACGGATCTCCGAGCTGCATCTAATTGAAATATTTAGTTTGCGTGGGATACAATTGATTAGCCATGATTGTAGCAGCTAGTAGAAGGTCTGAAGATCTTTTCCACTGTACATAAACTAATTATGATCCTGTGTTCCGTTGTACTTTGTCTTTTAGTTTCTACTTTCTTTACTATCAAAGTTCACCCAAGTGTAATGTAATTAATGGCTGTGGCTCAGTGTAACAATAAACAGCAACAATTAGGCCAAAACGAACGCAAAGAGGGGAAACAAAAGAGAGAAATGTATGTACGAGTACATATATAAAATAAAGCCAACTAAATAAATTCCTGGGAATGTGCATAAAAAATTATTTGCTTGCACGCATCAACGCAATGAAGACTCCCTATCAAACAGATAATTCTACATAAATACAGTGAGTTTCACAACGTTAAGACTGCTGATATGAGAAACATTTAAAAAAAGACAAAATAAAGTATAAATATATCATAGGGGAACTAAATCTGTTCTTCTGTTTCCGAACAATAGACAGATTTCAAAGTGTTTTCAATCATTAGAGTTTCGAAACGCACTGTAGTTGTACATGTCTAAATATCTGCATAGTCAGTCGCTGCTTCTTTTAGACTATTTGGCAATGAACCAACAATACGTACAGGTGCGAAAAGTCTGTGATCACTCGGTGGCGGGACCCAGTCGAACTCTGGCTGAGCGTCATCTCATCGTGTGCCCTTTGACGGTGGCGCCTGCTGCAAAAGATCTCGCTCCCCGTGTACGTCTTGACCCACACCACGTTCCCAGAACGAGTGCTCGAAAATAATTAGGAGCAGCGATCGAATTTGTATTCTGTGTGTGTGTTTCTCTGCGCCTTCCACCCCATCTGATCTGCTGCGTCGTTGCTTCCTATAGCAATAATATCTTATTGTTCCAGACCACAATTCAGTTCGTCCGCTTGTTTATTTGTCTTTAGCTTTTTGTGTTTTTTTTCGGCAGCGAGAATTCTTTTTTGTGTAGGGTAGACCTAGGATTTAAGGGGTACAGTTCAAAATAAGAGATATTGAACCCTAGAAATTATCAAATTAAATTAAATTATTCTTGAATAATATTAAATATCAAATATTTCAAGCAGGTTTTACTGAAATAAATTAAATATAGAAATTGTTATAATATCTGGAGTAATGAGTAAATTTCCCCTCTAGACAACCATATAAAAAATATTCTGACTTGATTATTTTTGGCGTTGATTCTTTTCCGCTTAGTTTTTTCTTTTTGGATTTCGTTGTTGGTTGAGTATATTTTTAGTGGGAAAAACATAGCGGATGCTCATTGTTTTTGTAACTTGTAATTGGCCAGGGACGGTAATAGAAAAATATGTATTTTCCTCTTGATTTTATGAAGCTATGAAAAATTCGTACATAATTTGATTCAATCGAATGAATGCGTTTTTAATCACTCTTAATGAGGTTACATATTTCATATATGTATATTTTATGATTTAATGAAACGCAAAATGTTGGATGCTTTTACCGGCTAATGGGTTTTTTAATTAGCGTGTCTAAAAAGTGATACATTATGTATCTCTAATGGAAATTATTATTTTGTTGGCTGGAATATGTATTATTTAATCTCTGAACCTGTCACCTTTTAATACTCCTTTTTCACAACAACAGAGACTGTTCGTTGGAAGTGGCAATTCAATTTTCCCTTACCATAATCATAATTCCAAACTCCAACTTTATTATCAAATTAATTTCCTTGCAAACTCTTGCAGAAAAGTTGACTCAATTCCATCTGGATAATCTTCAAAGTACGACCAGTGGATCATTAAAAGTGAATCTTCTTCGAGGTCATCCTGGTAACAGTTTCTCCTCTTTTATCTTCTGCTCATCTTCAAATTACAAATATTAACTTGATTGAGTTTGTTCCTGGCACGCACCGTTGGCCACGCCCCCAGTGTGTCAAACACGCTAATTTACTGTTACATTATTTAAACACACACACACACACACACACACACGAACACCCATACAAACGAACACGAACACACTTACAATCCACACACCCATGTAGAGGCGATAAAACTGAAAGGTTGTCACTTTGGGTAGCGTTAGGCGGTCGCTCTTGTTGGTTGGGATAGGCAATGGATTGGCTATAGGCGATGGCACGGGGAGCACACTGGCAGGGGGCAGACCCAAAAGAAAAACAACAAAGAAAACGGTATAGCAGGGCGCATGAGCAATATTCGCTGGCAACATTTTGGCCAGCAACATGTTGCCAAGTTATAAAATGATTTAAATTTTGTGTAAATAAATGTGTGATAATTTATGGGAAAAAAACATAAGAATTATAATTTTTAATAGATAATTAGGTAGAAAATTTAAGGCTCTTTTTTCTAGTTAACTTTTGTAATAATTTCTCATATAAAAACACATCGAATACTGCTCCAATGCCAATGCGATCCACAAAAGTTTCCCGCCAATTGCAGGCCAAAGCCGAAGTGTATACAAACAAACGCACACAGACACGCACCGACATGCACAGACATGTTCGTTCTCTAACAACCCCAAAAAGCCGCAAAGCAAACAGAACGGGAGCTGGGGCTGGAGTTGGGGAGTTGGGGACTGCTGGGGCAATGCCGATGGTATGCCCATTCGTCTGACGCTTAGTCGCTTTTCGTACGGTACTGGCGAAAGCGTAAAATCTGCCAAAGCTCAACCAAAAGCCGGCTGTTCTGGCACTTCCTCCCCTTCCCCCATCCCACCACCACCTTGCCCACACAATGCACACAACCGTTATTTACATTTTGTTTTGCCGGCTTTTGGCAGCACGACGAGCGAGCAGCAGCCGAGTGAGCCCGAGCGACTGCCTGCCTGCCTGGCTGGCCTTTACACTGCATTCGCGTGTAGCCTTCGTTTCAGTTGGCAACGGCCCACACGCTGTAACGGACGTACTTTCGCTGCTCGGACAAACAAAACAAAAAAAATTCATCTGAAAGAACTGTTTCTGAAGAACGATTTGTGTGACGTTTTGAGTTTTGAGAATAATATTTGGAATTTTGAGTGCTTGGTGCCCCCGCGTGCGAGTAGCCTGCCAGTACCCAGTGCCTCGTGCCCAGTGCCGTGAGTGTGTTATTTTGAGTTATCGCGATTGCGGCTAAGTGCAATTAGTGCCACAAAATTTAGTGCAATGAATTGGGAAATTGTTGGCTCTAGCCAGTCGCATCATTAGCAAATGAATTATATCAGAAGCCACATCAAATTCGATTGAAATTCACTTGTGTGAGTGTGTGAGAGTTTTAAGAGTGAGAGTTAGCAACTATTTCGGCTCCAATCCAAGGTAATACTCTAACGTCAGACCCTATAAATATTCAGCACCCCCACCCAACATTTGTCACAGAAAAAAACCAAAAGCCAAAACCGTTGCGCATGTTAATTAAGACAAGACATAGAAGAACAAAAAAAAAAAGTAGGAAAAACCAAGAGCCAAATGGAAATGCTGAATGTGAGTGGTGCGGCAGGGGCCATTGGCAATCCATCCATCACTCAATTGCCTGCTCAGAAAAACAGATTTCTGTGTGTGTTGCGTCCCCACGGCCAGCACATGAATAACTCTATCCCCCCCCATTCTCGCCATACTTTATAGTTGTTTTTTATGCGGACAAAACAAATGTGCATTATTTTTAATTTGAAAATTGAGAGCAGAACAACAATACAGCAGCAACGAGTGCACATGTGTTTCATGATTTTTTAATCTCTCTTTTGTCGGGGCCAAATAATTAGCTTTCTGCTATTGCGATAAATATTTATCCAAGTGGAAGCGCGCACTTCTCCAAACAGATGGCCCCGTCAATCCGATCTGATCCGATCCGATCTGGTACTTCCTCAAATCATTTCAGACTTCCTCTTGGCTTGGGGGCTGCCAGCTCTGTTTCTCCTCCCCCCACCCAATGAATTTGTCTATTTATCTTGATGCAATTTGTCCAGCCACGCCTTCTCAATTAACAACTGTAACAACTAATAATGGGCGCAAAGTCATTCCCCAATGGGTTCATTCGATGGGAAGAAGAAGCCGTCCCTTGTTTTGATGTTATCAGCTGAGAGACGACGAGTCTTCCTTCGTTTTGTTTTATGCATGTTGCATGTTTGGGCTAACAAAATAATTGACAAAACAAATCATTTACGTGGCGAAAGTTTTGCAGCCCTTTCCGTCCACACCCCTTGCATCCATCAGCGGTTAAATTGCACACGGCGGCAAGACACGCAACATGTTTGATGACATAAAAAAACCAAAAAAAATACAAAAAATAAAATTGTGCAACATTCGGGGAAGGGTAGGGGAAGGTAGGCAGGGCGCTGAAATATAAATAACAGCATAATAACGAGGCAGGCAGGTCGTCCGAGTGGAGAGATAAATGAGAAAAGGAGGAAAAGAACGGAATAAAACAGAACAAAACAAATCAGAGCAGAGCAGCAGAAGGTGAAGATGAAGACGAAAGGGGTGAGGAGAACAATGGATATTTCTAGGGACAGATCAGATCTGGCTGCTTGTTAATTACAGAAAGAGAAAGATACTTATTTTCGTTGTGGCAACAAAGAGAGGAACGCAGAAGACGCTCGCTCCACGTACAATTTATGATCAGACGGAATGGAAATTGGCTGAACATCTTCTTGAGCCAAATGGCGATATCTCCCTAGAACACTAATATCATCATTTATTCATTCACAATCCAAAAATATTGTGATAGAAGTACTCGGTACCTACAAAACTCACAAATGAGGTGCAAAAACAAACCAAAAATCGTTTACGGTAATCAAAGCAAATGCAAACGGACATTTAACCGCAAGTTAAATCATATTATGGGCCGCCAGACCACAAAATGTTTAGCTCCTGTGGGGGAAACGTGCTAGCCAAAAATAGTGAGCGATAGAGAGAGAGAGAGTGGGGGGCAGGAGCTTTGTGTGTTTCGCTTGCGGCTCACAGTCGATTGCCTGATTTACGAACCCGCCCGCCCCCAGACGGAAAGGCAGACTTGGTTCATTGCGATAGTCAACATGTTAACATGTTGTTAAACACACGGCGGCACAGGGAGCGGTCCTCCACCACTCCACTCGTATGGAGAGGCAGTGAAATTTTTACGGCCTGTTTTTGGTTAGAAATCCCCACATTTATGGCTATTAGTTTTTTTTCGTCAGTTATTGCCGCGTCGCGTTGTTAGTGCCGATGAATATAGTTGGGGAGTCGACGCGTCGCTTCCCACTTCCATGGGCAGTGGAAATGCTCTCGCCTGCTGTGTCGTATTTCGTATTTATTAAAACCGTATTTCCGCCTTATTGAACGGCTCACAGGGGTCAATGGATAAAACCATTTTATGGCTAGTTATTCCCCATTTCCCCCACCCTTAAAGGGCCAGTCCTCAAGTAAATCGAATAGGATTTGTATATCCATCATTAGGAGGCATCGTAAAACCTTCATTTCAGATGAAAATATCGAAGGATCGTTTACTTTAAAGTAATTTACATCAAAACAAACTATCGCAAGCAGGAAACGGCTTATCCTTGGCTGGAGAATAAATACATATGTGCCCCGATTAGAGTTTTGCAAGTGACGATTGCCCAGATAAATAGACAAACTACATACATTTTCGTATAGTAGTGCCTATGGCTTATGGCTCTGATGTATATATCGCTTATGGGTGTGAGAAAACTTTATGGCCTTTTAATTGCTTTCGGTAACTTTTGTGTTGCCTCCACAGGTCACACAACAATCATGAAACTGATTCGTCTTTAGCCTCTCTCAATGCTGTTTATTTATGTGCGTCTAATTTATGCGAGTAATTCCACTCAAATGGGCTCTGTTCTGTTTTGTTGCTCTCCTTAGCTCCCTTTCAGAATTGTAATAATATTATAAAAATTTCAACAACTTTGTCGTCGTCGCGCCCCGCCCGATAAATGTGGAAAACTTCGACGGGAAACTATTTCATAATACAGCTGAAACAGATCATATGGCCATACACGCAAGAGGCGGCTCACCTTCACCTCATTGCACCTTTGGACCGCGCCCATCACCCTGCTCACTGCTCACGCCGCACTGCATCTCTTCTTGTCTCCCCCCTTACCTGACTCACCAAACCATCAAAGGCCCCCGTACGTCGCGTATTAACTTTTCATCTAAAATTATTGAAATCTTTTCTGCAGTCAAAATAAAATTCTAAGGGGAAATTCCAGGCATATTAAAACCATCTGCCACTGCCACTGGCCCTGCCTCTGCCTTCTGTAGCTGTATCTGTATCAATATCTGTATCTGTGCATCTGTGTATATCTGCATGTGCAACTGAAATGGCAACTGCAATCTGCAGGTGCTGAGATGCCTGCTAATTTATGAGGTGTGCATTGTGTGGGTTAATGTAACAGCCAATTGCGGCTTGAGTTGAACAAGATGGCCCCACACACCGACCACAGCCACAGGCCCTCGCAAGGTCGTTTCACAGAGGAGCTGTGCCAAAGGGGGTGGGGCATTCGCATGCCCCATTTGGCAGCTATGAGGAACTCAACCAGAAGGAACTGAAAGTAAAAAGAGTTCAATTTGAGCTTAGGGAGCACGAACCCCGGAAGCCCAGAACGAGAACAGGGTCGATAATCCCACTGCTCTGGCTTCCCTCTGGCTCCCACCTGATTAGCATTCCTTTGTGGGACAGCCAGCTGTCGTGTCGGGCGGGTAGAGAGTACGATTATTTATTTAAATCGAACTAAAACTAATTCGGAATGTAGTTTAAACTAACAGCTGAATCGCCAGAGCTTATTCTTTGTGCCGCTCTGCCATTGTAGGCTGTCTTTATTTAATTCCCATGCAATGGAAAATGTTGCACCATTTAGTCAAAAGTTCAGGGAGGTTCATTTAAGTTGAAAAGAACTAAACGAATGGTTTTAGCTTTAGATTTTAGCCCTCAAATGACAGAGCATTTGGTCGTAAATCCAGGAAAATCATTTGCAAATGAATGAACCCCAATAAATATTCATATGGTTAGGGGCAAGGGTCAAACTCTTGAGTGTTTCCCCCACAAGCCACAACAAGTCGCATAAATATTACGCATACGCCATGTGGGTGAGGGAGGGTCATAAATATATGTTTGGCATAGAGCGGTATCTTTTTCTCATCTAATTTGATGCTTGCCTGCCAGTAAGTCCCTTTGGCCAATGGCGTGAAATTCACTTTCATTCGATTTGTATTTTTATTTGGCTTTTGTTGCCTTTGCTGCTGTTGTTGCTATGCCATGCACCTTTGCAGGTGGAGGTTTTTATTGATTCCGGCATGAAAGAGACACCGGAGAGACAGAGACAGAGAGACGGAGCCAAAGCCATTCGCAGAGCCACGGTAAATGCCAAATAATTAGCAATGAGGCAATGGTCGTAATGTTGGGCCATAAATCGAGCGTCTGACATTTCATGTCAAGGCTCGTCGGCAAATCGATTGATAAATTAATCAGAGTTAGTCCTTGAAAGTACATAATAAATATTTATAGGATCTGTATGAGCACTGTACCCCAGAACCAAACCGAAACGAAGAACAATCGACAGTCAGGCAGTCGCGGAGTGCCATAGCATGTTGTCTCTGGTGGAAATTTTTACAATTTCAACTGCAATTTAAACGGCCATCAACAGGAATGATGAGGGAAGGAATGGTAACACAGGACTCAGTGCAGCTAACAGAGTCCTCAAAGCTTAGATTAAACTGTACATGGAATACACAATATCTACTCATATGTATATATATATACTCGTATATCTGTAGTATAAATCTGTTCCATCTGTATCCCTGTAGCCAGCAGACAATGAAGCCACTTAAGCCAGCCGCTTGGGTGCCTCTGGAAACTCTGGCCCTGGCATTGGGAGTGCCTGACAAATGAAGACTGACATTTAGCAAACAGTTGAGTTGCGAGTCGAGTTGGGCGCTGAAAAAAGAAGTGCGGAAAAAACAGAAGAACCAAATTATTCCGCTTACAACACAGTTGTCGCAACTGTTGGGTTTTTAGTCGCAAGCAACTTGTTGTCATAAGGCTGCCTGCCAGCAGATTTCCCATCTCTGTGGAACGTGAAAGATTTAAAATAAAACCACTTAGCCGCGCGAGGCTCCATTTGCGACAATTGTTTAAGCCCCGCGAGCTCTGATAAAGTGTCCTCTGAGGGTTCTTCAATTTGGTGTTTAAGGGCGGAAAAGTTACTCCCCAGAAATCGTGTCAAATGCAAGAGCTTTTTTGGGTGGTGTACACACATTTGAATAATTTAGTGGGTGGGTGGCAGATGAACATGTTGTGACTGAAATATGTCAGCAAATATTTTGAAATTATTCAAGCAGTATATTCAGAAATAGCGAAGAGAATTCAGAGATCCCACTCCAATGTTCTTTTGCCTGTGCCCAATTGCCTTACCTTCTGCTCACTATAATCCATACCCTTCCATCCATTTATCTTTCCAATCAAATAGTAATTCTTTCAAAGGAATTTCAACATTTCCACGTTATTCTGCATTCCATTGCAGAGATATCCGCTTCAATTTGAACAATTAATGTCAATCTGCGCCGCGAGGGAATACATTTCGACTGCTCTAGATATATTTATAGTGAAAGAATTATAATCAAAAAGTAAATTCATTTGATTTGATTTTATTTCGCCTTGGGTGCCCCTTAAGAATTATATTTATTTACAAATCATTTATTTTATTTTATGCAAATCCAAATAGAAACTTTGACTGTCTGCATGCATACGTATCTGTATCTGTATCTCTGTTTCTGTGTTGTATCTGTGTGTGTGTTATTTTTGTTAAATATTTATAAAGAGCAAAACATAAATAAGCTAAAGAATAAGGAAAATCTTTGAACTGTGTTACAGAAAGCAGGGGCTGGGGAAAGCGGTCAAAAATAGAGAAAAAACTAAGGAAAAAATTGGAAGAAAAAAACAACACACACACACACCTTGGGGCGCTTCTACCTGGGGCGCTTCTAAGTGCTGCCCCCGGGCCACCACCGCCGTCTTGGATTTGGCTCGCATTTTCAATGCAGTTTTCATTATTAACTGAAAAAGCCTGACAGTTGGCCGATGTAATTGTATTTAATTGAAAATGAAAAGCCTTCCCCCACCGCCCATACCGACCCATGTAGAGTGCACACCTGCACACAGGTGGGGGCTGGTGGAAGGATGGATGGAGGAGGCGTCGTTTTGAATGTCAGACTGTGGCAGACTTTTCAGCTTGTGGCATCGCGCGATGTCCGCCCGTCGAGAGCGGAAATTTCAGCATGTTCGGGATGTCAACATTCCCCAGGCCCATAGAACGGGGTTTTCACCTCCACCCACCGCTGTCTGGGTGTCATGCCTCTTTTGTGGGCATTCAAATGCGGCATGCAACAAGTTGGCAGCGCCCACAAAATGGCGGAAACGTGCTGCTGTCAAGGCAGACTGTAAATCGTAGCTCCTTGCGGGCTGTGGAGTAGTGCAGCTGTGGGAGAGGGGCCATGAATTATGGAATGCATATTTAAACGCAACTTTAAAGTTTTTTATTGAGCGAGCGAGCGAACGAGAACGTCTGACCGGAAGAGGCAGCATCCGCATCCTAATTGTGGCAAACTTTCGCACACGCTTCATATCCTGTCTGCTCCAGAGTCCATATACCGTGTCCGTGTTCGTATCTGTGTCTCTATCCATGTCCGTGTCCGTGTCCGTGTCCCTGTTCATTGACTTTGGCAACGACAACGCCTGCGATGCCAGCGATGGGCACAAGGATGCAGGACACACATTGTGACTTTGTTTTTAATACACTCGACTCCTCTTGCAGCGTGCATCGATCGCCCGCACAAACACGGCTCCGTCGCCGGTCTGTGGCGTGCCTCGGTTCATTACTCCCCCGGCCGTGTGCTGTACAAAGTCGTCAGCCGCCAGCCGCCAGCTGCCATGACTCTTCCTTTTTTGTTTGCCTGTTGTCGAAGCTCACGTCAGGCCCTGACAAAGATTATCAATAACAAGTCCAAAGAAGTTATCTGTGTGTGTGTGTGCCTTGTCCCTGCAGCGGATATTGGCTACGCCACAAAACTTGTTGGCTCTTCTTCATGAAACCGCCAACCACTGGCCATTGAATGGTCCCACTCTCGTGGGTACTGTCTCGTCCATGATAGTGTGGAACATCTATAACAATTGTCGTACTATCACTTACGCTAATATTTGATGGCATCATAGATAGACTTATATGACCGCCTCATTAAATTTGAATCGTTATTTATTTATGGATTTTTCTATATGCTACCAGAACTAGAAGATTTAGTTTACATGGTGACGTGTTTTGGAGCTGTGATCTTCTGAATATTCACCCCAAATTGGAATCGATTGTCCTTCGATGTGTGGTGTGTCTTCCCTCCAAGATGTTACCCAAATTCCAGCATCCGTTCCATGCTCCATTTGTTGTTCCATCGCGAGCCAAAACCAACAGCCATTTGGCAATTTTGGGATACCCAACCTTGTCCATTCGCGCACCGCCTGTCCCCGTCCAAAAGCTCACATAATAATTTGCAATGTGTTCTGGCAGGAAGTTGCCTCTGGAAGTATGTTGAAATACGCTGACTGGGGAGCAGCCAGGTGGGAGAGGAGTCAGTCCATGGTCGAGCTTGTCATATCCTGTTGGCATCACTGACAGACGCCGCGGCGATGGTGGCCCAGAGGTTCAGGTGGGCCCCCACCATTCTCTTCCTCTCTCGCTAGCTGCCAGGCGGAAGTGTGAAATATTTGTAGCCCGCCCCCCAAAACCACTCCATACCCGCAATTTCCATGCCTTCCTCTTTCAGAATTTACCTGCTTCTTATGTGCAATGGAATTTCTGCGCTGGAGCGTATTTTATTGGCATTTTGTAGGAAATTTGTGGCCAGCTATGAATTCTTTCGCCTCGCTTTGGGCTCAGCAATTTTCGTATTAAATTTCTCTTAGCTTCTTGGCTCTCCCTTGCCATTTCTATGTACATAGGTATGTATATACATTTTCCGTGGAAAATCTCCCAATTAAAACCTCTGAATTCGCATTGTGCGCTGTGCGTATAATTGATTTAGCCAAATTGTTAACCGAATGAACGCGGCCAAATTGTGCAGACCATTCGGTGGAGGAGCGGACCGTTCTGGTCCTGCCGCCCTGGGGAACCTTTTAATTTCACGCATGTAGTGCATAAATTTGGCATTTGGCATTTGCATTTACATTTCGGCAGTCGGGCCCTGATTATGGGACACCTGACAGTGGATTTGCATGGC
Source organism: Drosophila subsilvestris (assembly GCA_035043285.1). Lineage (NCBI taxonomy): Eukaryota > Metazoa > Arthropoda > Insecta > Diptera > Drosophilidae > Drosophila > Drosophila subsilvestris. The sequence goes on along the minus strand of JAWNNB010001724.1, from coordinate 2,705,363 downwards.
AAAGCAGTTAGACTGGCCATTCGCAGTCTGCAGTTTTCCAAATTTTCCGATTAGTTGGTGGCTTTAATCAGGGGATAATACCATGGATGGCGTCAGGAAGCTACCAGATCGAAGCTTACATTAAAGTTGGCGAATTTTACGTTGGATTTCAATCTCTTTATCATTTCTCTGGCATCCACTTATTCTACTCGAGACTCTCATTTACTTATATGCACTTTTGCTTATAATTATCTTTGAATTTGATTATCTGGGATTGTTTAGATTCAAAAATACAAACGAAATCAAGAGAAGATCAATGCGTAATTCGATTGCATTGAATTGAAGATTGTTCATGAATCAGAGAATAGTCAGATGAAACGGATAAATTATAGAATATACTCGTAACAAAGGTTCTGTTGAAGATTGAAGAGCAACGTGTTCCCAAGCAAAACATTGCCACCTTTGATGTATTCGTTAAAAATAGAAGTGGACTTCAGAAACGTTAGGAATTTAACTTCCTTTCGATTTGTCTCCACCTGCACCAACATTGTTTTTCCTGAAAAGTGCTTTAATTATAAAAAATTGATATTATTTCAAATCAATATACGAGTTAAAAAGGGGCTGCAACAATGTGTTCTCTGTAAATTCCACGCCTGTCAACGCCACCTCCGTCAACGCCTTCTCCGCCGCCTCCACCTCCACCTCCACCTCACAAGCAGCGCAGGCGAGTGCCAAAGGTGCATGTTTCAGTTCCCAGACGCTCTGGGAATGTTTATGCTAATTAAATTGACTTTAGTGCATAGTACAGCCTTTCTACGCGAACGAGTGCGCGTACGATTATATCTCTCCTTTGGCAGAGATGCTTGTTCACAATGTGGGTCAATTATGCGATTCGTCGCGTCACATACAAAAATTATGGGAGAATGGGGCAGCAGGGTAGCAGGGCAGCGGTGGAACCAGCAGCACATCCATCAGACGCAGTGCCTGGCATTGAATTGCTTTGAGACGTTTTCTGATCAAGAGAAAGAGGCAAGTCCCCACTCCTGAGGAGGCGGAACAGCAGGTTGCCTTACGTAATTATTTGTCAAATTCACACTGGGACGAGCGTTGCCGACTAGAGATGGCCACGGGCTCTGCATCGTGCGTGTCCGTGCCAAACAAGCACGAAAATGTCCGTTCTGAGAAGCTGAGAGCAAATCAATGAGACACTGGTGAAATTTAAAGGCTTGGTTCGTTTTCCCTTGGCGGCCAGCAAACTTTCAACTTTCTGCTTTGCTATGTAATTTGGGCTTACTAAAATACAAAAATTTTATTTAAATAACTTTTATTCTTCAATTAAATTAGAGAATTTTTTTTATTACTACATATTTTATCTCAGAAAAAATTCAATTTTCTGTTAAGATTACGTACTACCGTTCGGGGCACGGGACCAGCTCTAGGACAGACCGAACCGCTAACGAGCCATAGCCCACTGACATTCTCGACACACTCTCCGAGTCCCAGCCTACATCAGCACCACATTCGTCCCCCCACAACACCTACCGACCCCTACACACCTCCACTCCTGCCCACCTATGGGCAATCAATCAACAGCTGGCGGTTGTCGTCGTTGTCGCTTTCGCTCATTATGACAATCGAAATATAGATAGAAATTGGCAACACAAAAATGCCGTGAATGATGGGGAATATTGTTTATGATTATGCCCTGACAAATTGCTTAGTCAACGGCGACAAAAGGGGATTCTGGACATCCGGTTGTCCGGCAATCGGAAATAATTATCAGAATTTGTGACGATAAGATTAGAGTTCTGATGTGTACACGATTTGTGGCAGTCACCCGAAAGTATGCTGTTATTTTCAAACGAAATTGTATTCCAGACTAAAATCACAACCAAAAAGCTGAAAAAATGTACTAATACTCATACAGATGCCTTGTTGTATTGGCTCCCACTATAATGGCTGAAATCATTAGCCCCATTGCGTCTGAAGTGCTGTGCTGAAAATTCCATTTGCCTTCCAAATGCTCGTAACTCAATCGAAATCCGTTTATTTTGCTTTTTACAATGGTATTTATTGTGTTTATTAACATTACACTTTAGTAGTAAATTATTGTTTAATATATGTATGTATATAAATTAGGGTTCTGGTCGGTAAAAACAATTTGGCAAAGTGTCTGCGCACGCACTCTCATTAAAAACAAGCTATAAATATGTATATCAGTGGATCAATTAACATCAAAGTAGTGCTAAATGGGGGCTTTAGTGTGGCATTAATTCAGACATAATTCAGACATTATTCACACGTTATATAAATCAAATGCAAAATACACAAAAACTAAAACTGAAAGCTCCCACCCCAAACCCAAAAAATGTACCACCGCATTTGTCGACACTTCAGTTCGATGATAGGCGTTGGGCGGGGCTCCCCTAGCTCTTATCTCCTGCAATGTCATTCTTTTGTGTGTGTGTGTGTGTGTGTGTGTGTGTGTGTTGGCGTGTATCTAGATTTATTTACAATTAATTTTATTTGATTTGTCATACATTTCCTGCGGCCTGAGACACCCATTGTCTCACACACTCAAACACAGCACACATATCGTTCACAATCCACATACAGGCATGGGTGGTTGCTTCTCTGGACCCCCGCCTCGCCCTGCTGGATGCACTCTCAATGATTATTTCTGCTGCTGCTGCTGCTGCTGCTGCTGCGGTGCTGCGTAGCTCCTCTCCCCCTACCACACACATCACACATAAAGCTGGCAATAAAAAACCCAAATTACGCTGGTGTTTCTTTATAAGGTGAGGTGGTGAGGCATTCCCCCTTATCAAGTTGATGATTTTCTTTTCCACTCTCTCTTTTTAACTTTCTTTGAGGTGTTTGGAAACAGGATAGGGCGCGTGATGGAAGAGCACTCCTTGGGAACGCCTCACCTTGTATATTAACACACCTTGGCTCATTCACTCACTCACTCACACATACTCTCACTCTCTCTCTCTCTCTCTGTAAACTCACTCTGACACGCTCTCTCTCACACGTTTATTAGCTGTAACTGTAAACCCATGCATTATTTTATGTTTCTTTTTAATTTTTTGTTTTTGTTGTTGCAAAAAAAGAGTTTTTTGCACTTTGTTCTCTCTCTGTCTCTCTGTTTGCCGTCGCCGCCCTACAGCAGCTTGCACTTGTTACGTGGGGGCCTGCGAACCACCGGACAAAGCACAGAGCGAATGGCCTCATCGAAGACCGTCTTCAGGCCCTTTTGGGTCAGTGCCGAGCACTCCAGATACTTGACGGCTCCGATCTCCTTGGCCATGGCCAGGCCCTGCGGATAGGTGATGGGCGTCAGCTTCTTGTCCTTGAGCTTCTCGATGGTGGCCTTATCATCGCGCAGATCCAGCTTGGTGCCCACCAGAATGATAGGCACACTGGGGCAGTGGTGACGCACCTCCGGGAACCACTTGGCGCGCACGTTCTCGAAGGAGGCGGGATTGACCAGCGAGAAGCAAATGAGGAAGACATCCGTCTGCGGGTAGGAGAGCGGACGCAATCGATCGTAGTCCTCCTGCCCGGCCGTATCCCACAGTCCCAGATTGATCGGCTTGGCATCGACCATCACATTGGCCGAGTAATTATCGAACACCGTGGGGATGTATTCCCCGGGGAAGGCATTGGTCGTGTAGCTGATCAGGAGGCAGGTCTTACCCACGGCTCCGTCGCCAACAACAACGCATTTGATGGCCTGCATGACGTAGTCGTCGCTGCTGTGTAATCTATGTATATAGATTGCTGGTGGGTGGTGTTTCGGTGGCTCGTTGGTTCGCTGGTTCGCTGGTTCGTTGATTCGGCGGGGGTTGAGTGGGGATCAACAAGTTTTTCGCTCTCGCGTTGGCGTTTTTAGTGTTTTTTTTTTTTGGCGATTATACAATAATTTTTGCTCACGCACTAACACACATGCACGCACACACACTCACAATTTGATGGTTTGCAATTATGGATCAACAGTTATTCCAGCATTCAATGAATATTTGACGGCACTGCTCTTCTTCTCAAGCAAATATTTGTTAATGAATTAATTGAGTGCCCGCACAGAGGGGGAGAGGAGACTGCCTCCAGAAGTGCATGCGATCGATGGCCAGCAGCTACAGAAAACACACCCAAACGACGCCTTCAGTGAGCGGAGAAGCAATGAAAATTGCTGACAGAATCCAACGCGTTGGCGCTCTCCAAATGTTTGGTGGGGCCACAGTGCAGTCATAATAGGTTGGGCCCCGCTCTTCGGGGATCTAACTTAATCTCTTTCTATAGAAAGCAAAGCGAGTGACTCTGCTGAGTTGCCCCATACCTGCGTTGATTATACCATGTGTGTATGGGGCCACTCGAACATAGGCCATCCCGCTTGCTCCAGTGCGCACAGCTACCTGCCGCTGAGTGTGTTGCGCACGCTCACCAGAGCTACAGAGAGGAACCCAAAGTCACAGTCGCCTCTCGAAAATTAGTCACACAGCCGCCGCCTCGCCAAGTGAGTCATCCACACATGTGGTGACGTTAATCGCAGAGAGCGGAATACTGTGGCTGGCTGGTTGCGCTCTCTCTATCTTTCTCTTCACTTGACCCTGCTTTGGTCTTTTTTGTAGAGTTTTCTATATTTGTCTGCGGCTTTTCCATGAATTTCCCTGCCCGTTATGATTTTGCTGTCGTCAATGATGATGCTGCTGCTGTTCCCGATGTTGTCGTTGCCGTTTCTTTAGTGCGACAATTTTCACAAAATTAGTTACAATACAATACACAGAGACCAGACCCAATGGATGCTGCTGCCTGGGCTCTGCTCTGCTCCCTCTGCCGTTGACTGTTTTAATGGACCGCAAAAATGCGTGTGTTGGCGGAAAGATGGCATTTTGGAAGACCGAAGCATCAAATACTTTCGCAAATGAAACCTTAATTGAGAGAAGGGAAAAGTGTGACCCTAAATACATACATACATAATATTACATATGTACTCATATGTGATTCTTTCTAAATCAAAATCCAATATATATACGTATGATCGCATTTTTAAAACGACAGCATCCCTGCGTCGCAAAAAGCCTTCACAAATTCATGATACCCTCCTCTTGAAGGGCTTAAAAATGCACAAAATATCGATAGCAAACCGAATCTAAATCCAAAAACACAACCGAAACCTAAACCGAAACCGAATCCGCATTCAGCCAAAAGCGATAGCCGAAAAATCCAACCATATACCGATGTTTGTGCGTTTGTTTCCGTTCCGCCCAGTCTCCAGCCACACTCCCACAATTTTCCATCACATTTCAATGAATTTGCATGCATTTTTGCATTGAAGTGTTTTAAAGTGCCGTCTGCCTGGGAAATGTTTTCCCGTTTAAGTTAATTTCTTGTGCTGCTGCCACTGTAATTGGATAATTAAATAGGCGCCAGTGCTTTAGCAGCGCTCCCCTGTGATTGAGAATATGAATATGACCATAAATATGAATTTGAACGAGTGTGAGTGTGAATTTCAATAATCAAAATTATTTGAAAATGTTTTTAATGGATTTCATTGTTAACAGTCCGCTACAATTAAATCACCAATGGAATCTGGTCAAGTGGAATAACTGTTTCTGTTTCGGTGGAATGCGTGCGTGATTCGATTCTGTTATTCAATCTCGATAAAAGATTCGATGGGTTAAGTGGAGTCAGGTGTTATGAAAAAAAGTACGTACTGATAATGGATAGGAGAATTCGATACTTAATTATGGGATACAAATAAAAAAACGAACCGTTTTTTCTGTTTAAATAAAATCTAAGAAGTGTAAAAGCTTAAGGATTCCTTTTTTCCTTTAACTTCCCGGTTTTCAATTTAAATGGACTTGTTGTCTTTACTGGTTATACAATTATCGCTTGGCTGTAAATATACGATAAGCGGATAACATACGCGTATCATTCACAAAATTAAGCGCAAAGGACAAACATAGATTTAATTACAACAATGAGCCTTTCGTGGTAATCAGACGTTGAATCGCGAATCCTTTTTACAGCAGACTCCCATTTCGAGCCAGATCCATTGCAAAATGGAAAACTGTGCAAATAATTAAAGCGAAAAGGGGGATATGGTAAAGGAATGACAGTCAGAGCAACAATTATTTGATTACTGTCGCAAACGTCATCGTTTCCCTTCCCATACATAGGTCCTCTGCCCCATCTGTTTTCCCTGCCACGTAATTGGTGAAGTGATATATGTATATGCGCATTGTCCACCCCACCCCAACCCACTCACCAACCATTCGTCCGCAATCGATCCCGCACACACACACACACACGCCCTCACATTCCGGCCCAGCTACGGACCATTATGTGCAGAGAGTTATTCATAATTGTTGTTGCACTCCAAGTGGCAGAGAAATGCATAACAAACTGGAAAATATTCAAGCCATTTTTATTGCCACACCAGACGAACCGCACACAACGAAACAAACACTCACACACACACACACACACACACATTTACCCACACACAGTTATAGATACGGATACGGATACAGACGGGCGATAATGAATGAATGCACGCTAAAGAACCGCAGTCTGAACCGTAGAGCCACTGTCCCGACCCGTCTCGACCCGAAAAAAGCGAAATAAAACAAATACATATATGCCACATGACTGCAACGGCGGACAGGACCCACAATAGCACTGCCGACGAGCAGCAATAAATTTAACACTTTAACAGTCCTGTAAACAGATGCCCTAGGGCCTAGGCAGCTGCAGTAAGAGTACGAGTTTACGTACTTATTTCCCAAATCGGATTGTACTTGGCAATGAATTTATGTGCATAAATATATATATCCTAAATCAATCATAAAGCTCTTTGAAAGATCCCAATATCGAAACCCATTATTTCCGACAGCATATTTTTGGGCTGCATCGAAAAATTAAACGCTGAAATTTAACAATGAGACAACATTTGTTGTTTGTTTGTTTTGTCAATCTTTTCGCTATTACCCAACGATTTTTTCTGACCCTTCTCTTCGGTTGCAGCGAATATTATTTGTGTTTTCATGTTGATCGATCTCTCGATCTACCCTATCAAAGGACGTCTTTAACTTTCGCAGCTCGTGACTCATATTTTCTGCTAAAACCTTTTTAAGCCGTTTGTTAATTAAAATTCAATTGCAATTTTTAAGCAATTCGGGCTGTGAAACCTTTTAAGATTGCTTTCGAGTAATTATAAATAAATGAAATATATATTTTCACTGTGCCGCATGTGGCATTGAAGTTTCTGGCAGCAATTAAACTTAATATATATGTAGATGAATTCCATGCGAGGCGATCGAAAAGTGAAATTTCCACTGGCATTTCGGACACCCGCTGAGATGAGAAAGGAGAGTACATCCGTCGCGTGTTAAAGCGCGTGAATTTTCTTTCGGGATAATTGTTTAAATACTTTATTTTTTTCGTTATTCCGTTTCCATTTTCCTGCCGTTCGTTTGCAAATTTAATTTATTTAATGAGCAGCGCAATAAAACGCATTTACTGTCAAGTGATAAAATGGTATTTCAGTCGAGGCTGCTTCTGTTTCCCCCCTCACAGTTTTTCTCCTCGCACCCGCCGCCATCATTTCGGGATATTTTTCATTTATATGTGTGCCTCACATGTCAGGCCCCGCCCTGGCGCCCCCGGCCCACTGCATGGCCACCCCCACCATCCTGCTGTTGACATGCAGCAATTATTAACTTTTGTGCGGCTGCTGCCATGGTGCCGTGTGTTTGTTATTAATTTCTTGTTATTTATGCAAATAGTTGGCACTTAATACTCGCACGCTTGCACAAATATATATATTAAATAGCTCATATATGTACGAGTTTTTATATATCTGTATGCCTTTTTTGTTCGCTAGTTATTTTTACTGTAAATTGCTTTGTGAATTACAATAAATTAGCAGCAGCAGAATGGTATGACTGTGGTTCATATTCCAGGATTCCCTTTTAATTCAGAATTATTATTAGGGGAAAAATTCTAAGAACTAAAGGAGTTGTACATGCCACAGATGTCTGCAAATATTTTTAGGAATAGGCCATAGGATATGCGAACACAGCCTCTACCTTCAGCCTGTTGCATAGCCAAGAATACTCGAACAGAAAGCGGGTACCACAGCATTCACTGGCACGGCACGTTCACCGCTTATCGACAATGTTGAGCTCTTTTGAGGAATTTAAAAGTTTCCAAAAGGGATGAGGATGAGCATGAGCATGAGGAGGAGCAACCTGGTCTGGTCCTGCGTTCTGTATTCCATAAACTCCACTGAGTTATCGCAGGCAGACGTGAAGTCATCTCTGGTCGCATATGCATTCCCCGGATTCTGTCTGTGTGTGTGTGCGGCTCGGCCTGGTCGGGAGGGTCACGTCTGGTGCTATGGTCTGGACGGGTCCGTCCGGGTTTCGTCCTGTTTGACTGCTTATGAATAAAGTTGTTTGCTGGCTTGTCAATACACACATGCCATCATCATCATTCCAACGCCTTCATACCCCAACCCCAAACCCCCCAGCTCTCCATTCAATTGGGGTTATTTGTCGCTCTATCTGGCACGACTCGGAGCAGAGACCGAGACCGACCATCCTACCCCACTGGGGTGGCATCTTTTGTTGACTTTTCGGCTTTTTGAATGGGCCGCAGAGATGTCTATTCATTTTTTTGTGTAGCGCTATTAGGCCTCTTGCCGTCAACACTCCCCCGAGCAATTTGAAATGAAAAGTTCTCTGCCATATAAACATATGTATGGGGAGGATGGATGGGAGGAAAAAGAAAGCATACAAAAAATGATATGATATGTGCCACCCACCCCTTGGGTGGGGCAGAGAGGTATAGCCTTTGCCCACACTTGTAGGCAGTAAATAGCAACAGGCGTGGTGACGAAATGTGTCCTTTGACATTTGATCGCCAGCCTCCGATAATCCTGGCCAGAGCACATCGCCACATCGTTGGCTTGGCTCTTGGCTCCACAGCTCCAGCAGCAGCAGCAGCTTAATGGCTTGCTGCATTATTTATAGCACGTCGTGTTGCCCATCAGAACGCTTTAACACGAGTGCAGAACAAAAAGAAGCCAGAAATATAGTCCACACAAGTCGTTGACTTTAAGCCGTAGACAATGCAGGGCATTAGGCGGCTCGATTCCGGATAGGATGCAGCTGAAGTAATTAAGCACTCGATGGGTGGAGATTCCACTGAATGTGTGGAAAGGTTTGTGCAGCCCAGATGAAGAAACTTCGATGAGCGTGAATCATTCTTTTGGTAGACAGCAATTAGAGAAGTTTTTCTAGAGATTCCTCGAAACAAAGAAAGGAAAAAATATAGCCGTAGAACTCCCCGTGGCTTACCTTCACCTGCAAAGAGCATTTGATCGTCGGTCGACCAGCCACCAGTGTATTTTTGTGTGTATTTCCCACACACGCAATTACAAAGTTCAGCTCACATGTAAAGCCGGATTGGAGTCGGTGTCGGAGCTGGTGGTGAGGACTCCACTGCCTCTGCCTTGGCAGTGGGCGACGAGACTTTTCCTAACTTACTTGCCACGAAAGCGTCTTAATTTACTTTTGCGCTCAGGCGTCTGGAAAATAAAAGTGCAGCCAGTGGCAGGCTTTGTCCTGGGCCTAAAACAACAGGAGGAGAGTAGTGGCAAAGCAGGAAGAGAGAGCTTAAGGAAACGAACTACGGCAATTTGCTGCACCGTTTCTAGCGGTTGAACTTGGGCTTGGGCTTGCCGCTCGGCAGTGCAGTTAATTATAATTAAGCATTCGAGTTAACTTAACCACTTTGGGGCACTCTCTTAACTGAAGGAGCACACACATCCCAGCACACAGCCACAGGAGCCAGGAGCCAGTGCTGAGGCCATGGAACGACTAAGCCACCTGCTGATAGAGGAGTTGTAGCAGCTTTAATATGTCAGGGCCCCGTCATCGTCATCGTCCTTCTTCGTTCTTCGTTCTTGCTGTTTTCTTAATTAAAGTTGCGTTCATTAAAACGCCGCCAGGGCCGAAAAGTGGGCCACGAAAAGTGTTGCATATTCAAACGGTTATTCAATACGGTTCTTGCTCCGGCTCTGATTGTTGTCTGTACCTCACCCACCACGGCCACAACAATGTGGTGGGGTGGAGGTGGGTGCTGCGGAACGAACGTCAGCCGTTCAGGGGGAAGCTCAGAACTGAGCCGGCGGCTACATGCCAGCTCGCAGGGATTTTCCTTCATTTGCAAGGACAATGCGACACAAAAATAGAAAGCTTTTGAATGACTGACTGACTGAACGAGTGAGTGAGTGAATGGGTGAATGGGTGGCCTGAACGGGTGAATGAATGGATGAATCGGCTGAGGCGAGAATGGCAGGCAGGAATGCCATTATAATAAATAAAGAGCCTTTCACTCATAACTGGCGCACAATGCAGCCAAAGCCATGAATATCCCAGCTACCCTTTATCCCTCTCACTCTATCTCTTTCCCTCTCTGTCTGAATCTCTCTATCTGTCCCTCTGTTTGTCTCTCTCTCTCTCTCGTATCTGTCTGTGCATCCTGTTTGATTTATGCCAAACAATGCGAAAAAAGCTTTTAATAAAGCTGATGGCCACAGCCTTTGATACCGATCATTGATTGCACTATACTCAAGGAATTACACTCTTTTTCTGGGCTTTTGGATTGGTTCTTGATATTAACATATGCGGACTTCGTTTGAATTTTCAAAAATTCATTTATTTAATTTATTTTATTTAGTTTTAGTAATTTTGTAAATAATGCTTCTCTGTTTTGTGTGCGTATCTCAATTTAAATATATTCTAATGTGTTGGTTATGTTCGAAAGCGGTAAAAATTATTTTTTCAAAGGTGAAAAACTATTCCTGAGTACCCGAATTATTGTCTATATTTGGCTTCCCTCTCTCTCTCTACCGTTTAACACTCTTTAATCAGCTTATTTCCCCCCGCATTAGACTCAAGTCGGGGCTTTCCAAAAAGCTTACCCAATTAACACCAACTGCCGCGTGGCCATAAATCTGCAATAAATACAGTTAGGGGTGGGGTGAGGTAGATCCTGGGGGTAGGATGGCGGGCTAGCGTCGAGCGATTGCATAAAAATCACATTAACAATTTGCTAGTACACGAGTATTTTATTTTTATTGCTGCATGTTTTATTTTTATTTCATGCACGTCTTTTGTACATATTAATGCCCTTTCTCTCGCACACACACACACACACACACATGCAGAGAGAGGGTGAGCTATGCAAAGGACCTCCACACACCACACGCACACATTGAACACACATGTTGCCACAATGTGGCACGGGGCCAGGAGACAGGAGGCAGAAGGCATTGCAGTGTTGCGCCATCGAAAGCGCAATAAAAACGCTTAATTTTTCACTTTTACATGAACGCCGACAGAGTTACGTCCTTGCTCTCTCATATCTCTTTCTCGCTCTTTCCCCAACGAGGTGTTTGCAACGAGTGTGAATCCTCCTCGTCGTCCTCGTACGCCTTCTCGTATGTGTAAGCCATTTGAAAGTTATTTAATTTAATAACAAGCACAAAACATGTTCCAAGTAAAAGCAAATGGACATAAATATGAAAAGGACTCCAAAGGAAACGAGGAAGCAAGAAATGAGAGAAGAGCCGAGCAAAAATTGCTAAAAGGGAATTTGCACTTAAATTCCAAGAAACTTTTACTATGCATTTTAAAGAGCTTTTAATAAATGCGATTGGTTTTACTCAGTACTCCATATATGTAGGTAGGTTTTTATACCAATTTCTATTCCATTGATCAGTGATCTGCTTAAGGAAAAATTCCCTAAAATATATCTAAAATCAGCTACACTAAAAACCTTCCACTAATTTAAGAGAAAAGAAAAATATAAGCGAAGTCCGAAAAAGTTCCTTTCAATTAAAAAGGCATTTTTGCATTTTAATTGCCTCGCAATAAGATGAAAATCCGCCTAAAAAAACACCGAATAATTCCCCCACCCCTATAGAGTGCTCGTGTGTGTATGTCCTTATAAATGAAACGAAAATAAGCGAACAGAAACCGATGCGACCGATACGATACGATGATATCCATTTGATATTTAAGCCAAACGACAAACAACAGACAGGCAGGAACATGGTCGGATGGGGGAGGGAATTGGTATCACAGACAGACAAAATGAAACAAAAGCGAATGCGATTTTTATTTATTGTGTACGCACTTGCTCTGGTCTTATTTTACAGATTTTACCCAGCAAAAGCCGGACAATCTGCGGCCAGTCACAGATTTGGGAACGCTGCAAAAGTGAGGAGTCAGCAGTGCCGTGCCGACTCAATCCTACTGCAAATGAAATAAGCTGCAGCGGTGCATACAAAGCCGCCAACAAAGCGCCGTCTAAGCCACAACAACAACAACAACAGTCAGCAAACGCGGAAAATACGGAAAAAAACGTAGCACAAAAAGGCAGCAGAAACAGGAGCAAGAACAACACCAGAAACAGCTGCAGAAAAAGGAACAACAAAACTAAGAGGAACAGAAAGGAGTCGCCAGGATTGCTTTCTTGTACTTTGGACACACGTGCGCCGCGGCTGCGCCGGTGCCCGTGCCCGTGTCCCTGGGTGGTCCTGGTCCTGGTCCTGGTTCCATCTCAACCATGAAGCTGTCAAAGCTGTCCAATCAGACGAATTCCCAGGATCCGCAGGCGGTTAACTCGCGCATCTTTGTGGGTAATCTGAATACCTTTCAGTGCTCCAAAACGGATGTGGAGCGCATGTTCCAGATCTATGGCCGACTAGCGGGTAAGTCGGAACAGAAAGACCCTCCCCGACGATTATGTACGTGGCGTTATTGTTTTTGTCGTTTTATTTCAGGCATATCCATGCATAAGGGCTATGCCTTTGTGCAGTTCACCAACCCCTTCGATGCCCGCAATGCCTGCCACGGCGAGGATGGCAAGACGGTGCTCAGCCAGACCCTAGGTGAGTCCTGATGCCTAAAAAAACCAAATAAAGAACAGTGTTTATGGATGTTTTGTGGAATAGGTTTCATATGAATCCTTCCTTCAAAGAGAAATCCTCATTCAATATTCAGCTAAACATTAAGTCCTTCCTTCTTAAAGCAGCGAAACGCACTGTACTTTAAAAATTCCTCCGCCTCGAAGCGACAGCTGCTTTGCATAGACATTCCAGACCTTAACCCTCGCCCCTTGGACAAGGAGCAGGCCGCTGCAGTTGCATGTCCATTGTGGCACAAGGATAGCGCTGGTCGTCAGGTTAATGGCCGCCGGCACCGGAAGCGCAGCACTAAAATCGAACCAACGCGCGAAAAAAGCCACAAAGAGGGCGAGTCTCAGAGGCAGAGTCAGAGTCTGAGGATGAGTATGAGTATGGCTTTGGCTGCCATACATAGTAGGAGGAAGGCAATGGTAATGAAGGAGTCGAGTCGAGACCCTGGCATGTGTAGTGGCCATATCTTAGGCACCCAACCACAAGCGACTGTCTGAGTATTTTTCCCCGGGCAGAGCGGAAGTGGCTGCAGGCCGCCCAAACTTAAAGTGCGGCCGACATAAATCTTGGCGCGATACTTTTAATGAAATTTCAATGTTGTGCTGTCTGTCTGTCTGTGTGTCTGACACAGCCTGACTACCTGGCGGCAGGCACTACCGACAACTCTCTGTCTCTCTGTCTCTCTGTCTGTCTGTCTGTCTGGTTGGCTGGGTGTTTGGCAATTTCGTTTGAGCGTTTAATGAAATAATTCCAGTTGCCAGTTGCAGCTGCAACGTTGACGTGCCACCGATTCGCTTTCGCCATTCTTTGGCAGTGCGTTCTGGCTGGCTGTGAATCCTGCATTTTGCTCGTGTGAAGAACAACTTAATGCACTTAGTGCGCTGTGTCAGCTGATGGAGATGATGGCCGGAATGACGGTAGAAAGAAATGGGGCGATGAAGATGTACAGCTGGCAACGGAGCGGATGCTTCATATTCATACGCCCCGCTGGTGGCAAAGGGAAAGGGAAAGAGAAAGGGAAATAACTTAAACAGCACTCATAAAAAGCTTTCGCTCTGCTTATGCAAATGCAGAATGCTAAATGTTGAATGCTAATTCCTCTGATTAGGAACGAGAGCCAACAGCCCTCGAGTCCACTTCCAGAGTGAAGTGGAGGCGCCGCAGCCTGTAATATTTCATTGCTACGCGCCATTGACTCTGGAGTCGGGTGGAATGCGGCCAGGCCGCAGCTAAACCGATTGGCGCAGGACTGGACCGAGGCAAGCAGCAGCAGCAGCAGAGGATGGAGCCTTGGTGGAAATCCTTCTTACGCTTTTATCCTTAATCTTAATTATAGCCTGCCAGCCGAGCAGTCAGACAGCAGCAGGGCGGGCGGGAAGCAGGAAATAAAAACAGAGCGAAAGGAATGGAGAAAAGACTGAAACAAAGCAGAAGATGGCAAAGTCAAAGCACTGAAAAAAAAAAGAAAGTGGAAAAGCTATCACGCCTCCACCCCCGCCACCGCACACACCAACCGCTTTCCCCCTCCCCCACACACCCACCAATTTGTAGTTATAGCAACGTCTCACTCCCATTTTCCTGCTTTGATTCTGTCTTCTCCTCTCTCTCTCTCTGCGGCTTGTGTTTTGGCCGTGTAGCTTCTGGCCCTAAGCCCCCCAGCGCGCTGCAGAGGCGCAGCCGTCGCACTTCAAACTTTGTCATGAATTATGATGAACGAGCGTGGGCTGTGCGAGTGTCTTCCTGCCCCTAGCTCACCCTGGCCCACACAACCCGTAGGATTTCCTCTACAACAAAACAAACAAAAAACAGCCTCTGTCGCACCCTTTTCATTGAAAAATGAAATGCATGAATCCCTTGCTTCCTGATATTTGTATACCCTTTAAGCGGCAAGAACAGCCAACAGTTGCATGGGGTTTGTTGAGTCGAAAACCAATTCGGTGAGTCAGAGAGCAGGAGAAAAAGAAGCAGCATTGGTGGATTTCCCTGTTACGCTTTGCGTGTCCCCTAATTATGGAATTTATATTAGAATCTCCGTATCTCCATCGCTTGTACATCGCCATAAACAAAAAACTAGAGTGCATTTGTTGTGCGACCTGCTGAACAGCCACCACCTACGGCCTCATTGTTTTTTGTATGCATAAAGAAGAGCTGACAATGAATACAGTTTTGCCTGTGGTGCAGTTTTATTAAGATTAATGATTGGGGAGGCGGAGTGCTGAAGTCAGATTGAATTAGTCGTGGTTCGGCAATGCAGCTGGCCAATGTCGGCGATGCATGTGGACGTAGCATAGCAATTTTTTAATCACTCACAGCCCTCGTCCATTCATTTGCATAATGAAAGGAACTGAAATGATAAAGATAGCAAAAAGGATGTCATGCCATTGTCCTGCTGGTCTTTGTAGATGGAAGGATGATGTTGTTTAGAAGACAATGACTTCAAAGAACCCACCCGAAAATTTGTGTGTATTTTTGTTTATGTTTTTATTTTGTTTGCCGCCCACAGCAGATTGCCTTTTTGCAATTAGGAATGGGCAAGCAACTAATATTTTTTTTTTCTCTCTCTCTCTCTCTCTCTTCCTTTGCAGATGTGAACATGGTGGCAGAGCCAAAGGCACACCAGATCGGTAGGAAGCGACAGAATGTGAGCAAGACGGGAAACGATTGGTGAGTGGGTGGGATATTCGACAAAAATATACGACTACGATTACGATTATTACGGAATGCCTGCTGGCATACATCTCCATTGCAGCTCATTTCAATTTAATCTAAAAGTTTATTTTGGTCAATTTAACGCCGCCATCGCCGTCGCCATCGCCATGTGGCATTCATTTAGAGTTTATTTACATATCATTTAACGGCTTGACTTTCGCTCGGTTTCGCTTGGATTGTTCTGGGTGTTTCTGTACCATGGACCGAAGCTAGACCCAAAAGTTCCGCCCCAAAATAAATAAACAAATAAGGAACAATTCATCAGGCGATGGCCATGAGGGCCCGTCCTTTGTTTCAGCGCCCGTCTGGCATAAAATATTTGGCTGTCAACTGCTGGCCGATGGCCGAGTCTCTCCGTTCCGTTCATGCTGTAACCGTTACCAGACCAAGTTTCCCCGTCTCCCATTTTCTACCCGTTTGCAGTGTGTGGGTCACTCGAGTACTCCTGTGTCCGTGTGTCCATGTGGGAGAGAGTTCGAGTGCTGCGTCAACACACTACCGGGTTCTTTCTGCGAGTTGTGCGCTGTGAGTGACAGTTGCAATGTATGCCATAATGTCCTGCCTGTCTCGACTATCCCGCCAGGAGCTGTGGCTGGGGGGTGGTGGCCTGGTACTGGCTCTGACATGTGCACTTGTTTGTCCTGGCGCGGCCTTAATGATGACTGAGCGACATTCACAATTTATTTGGGTCTTGAGGCCCGGACGCGGCGGCGCCTTCTTGCCAGCCTTTTCCACTCGTGTGGAAATATTTAATTTAAGCTTAATGATGCCGAAGTGAAATGCGTTAAGGCTTTAAAAGGACATCGCATCGCATCGCCATGGGGCTCGGAGAGGAAATCCATCTGACATCGACTTGATTGTAATTAAAACGCAAACATGTCACGGTCCCACAGGCCCGCCCATCCGGAGCGTCCAGGTGCTCTCCTGTTTGTCATTAAACGGCTGCTTTCACTCATTCTCCCCCCCTGACCACACACAAACCAACCGAAAAACCGCAATTGTTGCGCCACACACCCACTCCTGCCACCACCCTCAACGCTGAACCCTGAATGGCCCACTCTGGCACACTCATTTGACCGCAAATGGCTGGCTTCAGTGGCAGAGGAAGGAGTGGAAGGGTGTTTCGGGTCATTGTATCAATCACTGGCAACATAAACCGGCGGGAAGCCAAACGAAATTGCCAAATGACAATACAAACGGCGAGGCCTAAACAAATATTGACTGACAGACGGACTGATGGGTTGACTGACTGACTGGCACTGCGGTGTGGCAACAGTTGGCAGATTGTTCATTTTCAGTTAATGGCAAGGGGTATCTGTGGCTGCCAACCATTTTTCCAGTTGTTTTCCTTTGTTGCACACTTTTTGGGGGCCCTGCCAGACACTTCAATTAGCGAGCAAATGTTTGCCCAGCGTATTACCCCTCGTGTAATGATATCCTTCCTTCTGCTTGTGTCTCGCCCTTCAGGGACTACTTCTACGACAGCTACTGCTCCTCAACCCAGCTGCGGGGCGGGGGAGGCTCCAATGGAGTGCGTGCAAAGAAGCGGAAGCGTCTGATGACCAATGGCAATGGCTTGGCCGTGGCCGTGCAACAGCAGCAGCAGCAGCAGCATGGGCAGCACCATCTTAGTACCGCCGGCATGGGATCAGGAACCGTTATCATGCAACATCAGCAGATGCAACAGATGCAACACCAGCAGCAACAGCAGCAACAGCAGCATCATCATCAGCAGCAGGTGGCCGCCGTTGCCATGGCGGCCATGGCCAATTTGTTGCCCCAACAGCAGCTGTTGCTGCATCAGCAGAGTGTGCTCTCGAATGCCGCCAACGCGGCGGCAGTGGCCACCACGGCAGCCACAACGGCGGCTCCCGGTGCTCTCCACTGGTCCCAATACAAACAGGAGCAACAGCATTCGCATTCGCATCCGCAACAGCATCCCCATCAGCATTCGCATACACATCCGCACCAGCAGCAGCAGCAGCAGCCCCAACAGTTTGGATTCCAGCTGAAGAGCAGCGTGGCTGTCCAGGCGACGACATCGCCGCATGCAAAGTCAGCAATAATTTCTAATCAAACGGCGCTCGCCGACCAGTATCCGGGTGGAGTCAACGTCGGTGTTGGGAGTGGGGCCGCTGCCGGGGTCTTTGCCCATCAGCAGAATCATCAACAGCAGCAGCAGCAGCAACAACAATTGGGGTGCCTGCTGCAGCCGTTGACGCTGGCATTGTCCCCACAGCAACCGCAGCCTCATCAGACAGCAACGCCCCTTCAGTTGCACAGCCAATTGATGCAACAGCAACAGCAGCAACAACAACAGCAGCAGCAGCAGCAACAACAACAGCAACAGCAGCAGCAACAACATGCACAGGAGCAATTAAGTTTGCATCAGCACTGGGGACCTTTCAAAGTGTACAGTGAGTATTGACTTGAGTGGCTGGCTTTAGCGGGTGGGGCTGCCACAAGGAATATTTTAATTTTAATATTGTTTGCCATACAGCATAAAATAATAACTTTAAGCAGGCCTGGCTACTGGCTTGACTGAGTCAGAATTGAACAATCCGAGAGTCTGTCTTTGATTTATCTGTCAAACATAACGCAGCGCCTTTCGCTTCTCGCCTGTTTTTGTCTCTCTGGAAGTGAAAAATGTTTCAACGCGAGGCAAATGGCAAAGTTACCGTCGTCGCTCTCTCAGCCGTTCTCATTGCCATTTTGAGTATCGTCCACGGCCAGCGGACCCAGACGCAGCAGCCGCAGTCTCAGTCCCAGGAGTCTGAGCAGACGCTATGGCAGGCATTCCCGCTAGATGCTCCTCTGGCCACGCCGACACGTCTGGCTCCCGATTACGTCAACGGAGTTCTGAGCCTCAAGGAAAGCCTTCTCAAGAGGTCGGACGGCAACCGGTACGCCATGAAGAGCCAGCCAGAGCAGGTGCAGAAAGAGGAGCAGCAAGAGCAGGAGCAGGGGCAGGAGAATAATGTGGATTACGTCGGCGAGCTGAGCCCGTCGAGGCTTTCCTACCAGTCGCTCAAGAAACTCATGGAGATGCCCGCTGTGGTTGAAGCGATTGCACAGCAGGTTCCGTTCATCTCTCCTTCGGCCAAGGAGCACGAAAATGTTAAGGAGTTCACGGAACAGAACCCTTTGGAGATGCCTTTCATGTCATTGTCCGTGCCACAGCCAGGTGCCGAGCCGGAGGAGTTTCGGCAGCAGAGGACGGCGCAGACAGGCGATCAAACGCCGCTTCTGCAGCAGCTCCAACAGTTTTTTGGGTTGCGCCCAAAGAACCAGCCAGGCTCGAACGGTGCTGAATTGGCCTGCACCGAGCCTCCGGAAGATACGCGGGACGCTGAAGAATGTGCGACGGAGTCGCCTGATGAAGAAGCAACAACAGAGGAGCCCAAGGATGGGGAGAAGGTCATTGTGGATGTGAAACCTGCCAAGCCGGACAAGAACAAGGCCAGCACATCCACACCCAAGCCCAAGACAAAGACCACGAAGAAGCTGCCCTGCTGCACCAAGGCATCGAAGAAAAACAGCGGACAGCTGCCCATCAGCTTCTCCCTGAACTTCCAGAACGCGCAGAGCCCAGGGACCAAGGAGCATCAGGCGCAACAGCAGCAGCCACGCATCGGGCGACATGTCTTTCGGCCCGATCTTCAGGTCGATGCCTTCACCAACCTGCTCCGATATCGCCGCGAACGGCAGGGCGAAGCCTTTGCTCACAATGATCTAGGCTCCAGGGATCAGCAGCTGCAGGAGCAGGAGCGAAAGTTACGGGAGAACCCAGGCGGCCGCAAGCAGCGTCGATTCCTGGACAGGCAGCGCCTGCTGCAGGCCGAAGTCAAGCTCTGGCCCATCAACATTAGGAATACGATCAATCGTGTCCACTGAGATGAGTTTATCCTCATTGTTATTCCTTTTAATATATATTTTGTTATTTGTTTTCGAATTATAAAAATTACATCAGAAGTTTCCATAATTTAAGTGGCTAGTAAATGTTTCAAATTGGTAATAGAAAATGTTGCAGAAATGCAAAACATAATTAAAACTAATAGAGTATTAAGTGATTAAGTTGGCTCAGTCTTGGAAGCATCTAAAACAAGTTCTTTTGCATATTTACAGGCAATCCGGACACATTAATCTGCGGCAATTGCCGGGAATGCTTCGGCGAGCTGTCTGAGTTATTGGACCACAAGAAAAGTTATTGCAAGCTGAGGTTCACATGCAAGTGCCAGGATGTTGCCTTTGCGGCCAGTGCAAGTAAGTGGTGGGGCAGGATGGGGACTGCGACTGAGACTGAGACTGGGTGTGGCAGCTTGTCTGTTGGCAATTAATTTATGATTGTTAAACACTTTTTGCCCCCAATGCAGGCCCCCAGTCCCAGTCCCAGTCTCAGGACCAAAGTGTTTGTCTAAGGCTCATTGTGAGTGAGTGAGCGAGTAGCTGGCCTGTTTGCAAGTCAGCAACATCTGGCTACAGATCCGTATAGCCATATCCATATCCAGCATGTCTAGCTGTGGCTCAGTAGTGGGGCAGGAGCCATGGTCCTGAGGCTTGCGGCTGCTTGCAAATGCATTTAAAATTGAGTTATTTATGCGGACAGGGCCTCGACGTTGGCCTTCTGCAAATTCCAACTTAAATAACTAATTAATTCTCGCATGTTTCCCCACACTCCACACTCCACACACACAAAACGCAGAGACACCACCATCGAGCGCCAAATTGCTTTGCGCCGTTTGCAAGGATGCCTTCGCCAATCCCTGGGATTTGATGGTCCACGCACAGGCCGCACACATGGTTAACATTTACGAGCTGGGCGATGAGACAGCAGCCAATGCCAATGGCAATGCCAATGGCAATGCCACCAACAGCGGCGCCACCACAGTGAACGCGAACAATGCTAGTGCAACTGTGGAGAATGGACATGCAACGTTGGTCGCTGATGAGGCTGCCACAAAGCAGATGCCTGCCTCATCAACACTTAACAAGGAGCCCAATAACAATCACAAAATTAGCAACAATAACCACAGCACCATCAGCAATGGCCACATGTCGCCCACAGGCGAGGCGGCCATTGTTCTGGCCAGAGCGGCGGAGAATGGAACTGCCAGCGACACGGAGACAAACTGCTTGGTGGACATCAAGTTTAGTCCAAGTCCCAGTCCCAAGGAGGTGCGTGCAGCGCTAAGCTCACTTAACTGTTCTGCTGATGCTCAAACGCTTCTCTTGCAGGACCAGCAGCGTGACGACCTGTCGCTGGATGGACGGCTGTCCAGCAGCTCGCAGCAGACGCACCACTCGGACGACGTGAACATGAACGGGAAGCTCCTGAACGGCTCGGTATCCTCGCGGGGCAGCTCACCAGGACTCGAGCCGGATGAACCGACGGCCACACGCGCCTGCATTGTGCGAACTCTGAGCATTGTGAGTATGGAAAAGCCATTTCATTTCATTACATAAACTCCTGCTTATACCACAAAAGAGGACTGCTTATAGCGTGTGTGTTTTCCATTTCTAATTGATTTATCTTTGTTTATTCTTTCGCCACATTCTTTCAGGAGACGTCTGGCCCCACTGCGGCACCATCTGCGGCCACTGCCCTGAGCCTGATTTCAAATAGCCTGAGCATGGCCCTGGCACCGCAATAGGTTCAGAGAACTGCCTTTGGATTGGGAAGTGTTGTGTGGGGTTTATCTTTATCCGATATCCGATATTCGATACAAGTGCAATTCTTCAGTATTTTTGTAACAGACTAACCGGGCGGGAAGAGGACTTAAACATACATACAGCAAACATATCATTTTAAATTAGCTATAGACATACAGATAAGCCCGTTACATTTAACATATATAGCGGTAGCTATAACAATTACAAAGAGAGTGTACTTATGTATATGTACATATGTACAATAATTGTAATCGTATTGGTCATTTATGTTTGTGTTGTTCGCATGTCCTTTGGGTTTAGCGTTTCAAACGAGGGTATTTTTTTGGGGTTGGTCAGAACTGCAAAAGTGAACGTATAGGTAAAATTATGGAAGGCTTAAACTGTCAGCGTCTGTCAGCAGAGAAAGGGGCAGGGGTAGGGCAGATTAAACTGGAAACGGGGAAACGGCAACGAGCTTTGTATATAGTTAAACAGCAATAACAAGGATAAAAATTAATAAATAATAAGATCATTGTTAATGCCGAGGCTTTAATTGTAATTTATATATATTTTTTCTATATATTATTTATCAAGCGGAATTATCGTAGCGAGAGAGCAAAATTTAAGCCACGAAGCCACGCAAATTGTATATCAAAAGAAGTTGTAGCTACAACAGGTGTTTCAAAAACAAACTCAAAGAAACTTGTGCGGCAGAGAGTACCATAATCAAATACGCGTAAAATTAATAGCTATATGTATTCTGTAATACCCACATAAATGCATACTCGTATATCAAAAGTAGCGGCTATGTAAATAGGATAAACCTATGTATTATGTACTACTACTACTACTACTACTACCAGGCAACACAATTTGTAACTAGTTAAAGTAACAACATTCAATTCAATGTCCTCCAGCTTAAGCATATAAACAAGCAAATGAAATGTATTAAACAAATAGAAGTACCAAATATATACATACATATACAGATAATACATACATACATGTTTCAGTCGAATCTTTTAATGCGGAACCATGAAAGGGAAAGTTTTTTTGCGCACCCTGAGACTCTGTCCTTGGGTGCAATAGCAACTTTTGCGACGCATTTGAAATTCTATTTTCGAGCTCATTAAAATAAATGAAGATGGCCAGACTCCGACTCCGACTCCGACACCGACACAGAACCTGCCAACCAGTGGAGTGTGTAAATATTTAGAGCCAGAACCGAAAAACAGGCAACAGGGAGTGCAAGGACAATGCCAAAATTGTTGAAAGCCAAGCGCGACGATAATGAAAAGTCCCAACAAAAGGTGAGTTCCTGGCTGTCGTGCAGTTGCAAGTTCCAGCCCCAAAAAATCTAGACACAATGCCCAGCCAGGCTGCAGTTAACTTTATTAAATTGCGCAACGAAAACGGTCGCATCGTGTTGTGTGTGTGTGGCGCCTCTGTTGATGTGCGCCCCTCTTTGTTGTGCATGTCCTTGCCGCTGGCAGTTGCGCCGCTTTTTTGGACCACAAACTACCGGCTATTTTGACTTTAAGATCAGGATTGGACAGTTTCTGATATTAATGAAAACCTTTAATGGGATATTTTATGAGCAGTAATGTAATATCTGCCGATTTGGGCGTGGCATGCTTTTTCGTGATCGGGCAAGTCCTGCCAATCGATTTTCACTCAGAGGGACATCCATGTCTGCCAAGTTTTCGCAAAAATCTTCATTCAATTTACAAAAAAACTACCAAATTTTCTTAATCGAAATTTTTTTTGCCGACAGTCCTTACGATCCTGCGAAAAAAGGCCCTTCGTGGATCTGTTCCTATTTGCAAAAATATATTGGGCTGCGGAAATTGACCAAATACTGTTATTTTTACCCTAAAAATTGGAAACATAAAATCGGCATAATTCTGCCTAGTTTCATGCTCTTGCAATTCCCAACTGGTTATAGTCGCGGGGTTATGAGGAGGCGGCTAAATTCCTTGTATTAATTGTGTGTTGACATTAATATTTTGTCTTTATAATTATTTTGCTTAGTTTTTGTTAAATATTTTTTTATATTTACAGTTTTGTTTTTAAAATATTTTTAATTTTTAACAATATTTTAAAAAAGTTTTTAATTTATTTTTTTATTAATTTTTTTGTATCTATTATTTTATTGGTATAATTTGTTTGTTTTGTTTTTATAAAGTGTATTGAGTTTTTCGGCTGGCTACGTGTGTCATTCATTTGTGTTACTGTTCCGGCTACGTGTCGTTTAACCTGAGGATTTGGCTCGACATTGTCTGCGTCTGCGGCCGTTTGCCATTTTGTTTCGAGGTCGCGCTAAGCGCCTGCAGTCGAGTGGCCTGCCCAAGCAGTTGAGTCCTACGCCAGGATTTAAAATGCATAAGCCTGGGCCCTGGGCATAGCAATCGCGGCAGGAGGAGCAGCAGTCTTTTCAATTTTGCCATACTTCAGGTGCAGCTCGACACCGCATGCAGATGGGGTTGAAGCGAACCCAAGCCCAGGACCGGGGCTTGGTGAGCTTAAAGTACGCGATTGCTAATTAGAATGCCTCACCCAGAGCGGGCTCGAAGGTAACATTTAGCGGGCATTGGGTCAGCGCTGACAATTACTCCGACTGGCTGCTGCTGCTGCTAGCCCCGGGGACTGCTCTACAGTCCAACTCTTTCCAGGTGCGAGCTTGCAAATTACAACAGCTTAGCGAGAATGAAGTAATTGAAACGCCACCGAAAACTGACGGCGCCCCCAGTCCCCCGTTCTCATATGTTTTCCGCCCCAAACCCTAACGAATTTCCTTGTATACGATGCGTGCAGGAATCCTTCGGGGGCAGATCCAGTGCCTCAACGGGCTCTTCCTGGGCAGCCGCACCTCTCCAGCTAGCTATAAAAGACGACGCCTTTGCGTGCGCTCTCCTGACTTAGTCAACGCAACTACAGCAGGTCGGACCGTATCCAGTTTCGACCATGTCTACCAACAGCACCCAGCCACACACACCAAGCCACGACCTGACACGGGTCCAGCTGTCCGGCGCGAACCAGTGGAAGCGGGCCGCTCTGATGGCCAGGGCGGCGCCCGCTTTTCGGGAGACCGTCTCCGATGACAGCGAGGATGAGGTGGACACCAAGAAGCAGATCAAGTACGGAAGCGGCTTTCAGGCGGCCAAGGCCATTATCCATGAATACTGCGACTACACGACCATCCACGGCATTCGGTATCTGGGCGAGAAGAAGCGTCCCTGGCTGGAGCGCCTGTTCTGGGTCAGTGTGCTGCTGCTGTCCATCTTCACCTGCTGCAAGCTGACGCTCAACATCTGGGACAAGTGGAACAACAATCCAGTGATCGTGAGCTTTGCCGAGAAGTCCACGCCCGTCTGGCAGATACCCTTCCCGGCCGTCACCGTTTGTCCCGAGACAAAGACCCGTCGTTCCATATTCAATTTCACTGACAGCTACCACCTGGTACGCGACTTTTTCAACAACGTCAGTGGCATTGTGGAGCTCAACGAGAAGCAGTAAGTCGCTTCCAAGAATACCCGGAGGTACGAGTATTTCCCTACCTCTCTCTCTTGCTTCATAGAAAAGAATTGTATGGCGCTGTGACGCAGGTGTGCGAGCCCCATCTGCACGACGTTTCCCTGGGCAAGATGACCAAAAAGGGCATGGAGATCATTGACTCGCTGACCGAGGTGTCGCCTCTCTTCGACGACACCTACCTGAACTGTAAGTGGCGCAACACGCCCGTCAAGTGCAGCGACATTTTCCACAAATTCGTCACCGAAGATGGGGTCTGCTATAGCTTCAACTCGCTTAGTCCCGCCGAGATCTATCGCCCCGAGGGGTAAGTTCTGGGCAAATTACGTTAATGCGAGATTCACCTAAGCTGCAGAAATCTTCCAGCATTATTCCCGATTTTATATTCCGCGAGGAGAATCGTCTGTCCATGGACTGGAATGTGGAGGATGGCTACAGCGCCAGCGCTGATACATCGCCGTATCCCAATCGAGTGCTGGGTCCTGGATCCAGGGCCGGTCTCTATCTGTTTATGGGTGGCGTGGAAATGGACTTTGACGATTTGTGCCGTGGACCTGTGCAGGGTTTCAAGGTGGAATATTTCTCTGAACTACTCGCTAGAAAGAGATCTTACGTTTCCCTTTCAGATTCTATTACACACACCCGGCGATGTGGCTCAGGTGTCGAAGCAGTATTTCCGCATACCCTTCGACCAGGAGGTGCTCATCTCCATCCGGCCCAAGATCATCACCACATCGGACGGACTGAAGCACTACGAGCCGAACCGACGGCAATGCTACTTCCAAAAGGAGAAGGATCTGCGCTTCTTCAATATCTACTCCCAGAGCAACTGCGAACTGGAGTGTCTGGCCAATTTCACCCTGACCAAGTGCGGATGCGTCAAGTTCTCAATGCCGCGTAAGCTATCCGCCTCCCCATCTAGGTTCTGTTTTTTCTCATGGCAATTCCCCTTCCAGGCAATGTGAATATGCCCGTTTGTGGTGCGGCCAATCTCAAGTGCTATAACCAGGCGGAGGACGAGCTGCTGCTCAGGGAGTTCACCCAGGGACTGGTGACGTCGGGGGAGAATACACGCGGTGAGACCGAATGCAACTGTTTGCCTTCATGCACCTCAATAGCCTACGAGGCGGAGATATCCCAGGCGGACTTTGACTACCAGACGGTGATCAATAGGGACACGCCCGAGGGCAAGGAGGCACAGACCAAAATGGAAGGGTAAGCAACTCAATACTGCTAGGTGGAGACCTTCTCACCGTTCTATCTCCGCTATTCAGGATGAAGATGTCGCGTGTCTCGATCTTCTTCAAGGAGGCTCAGTTCCTAACGTCGCGCCGCTCCGAGCTCTACGGCACCACCGACTTTCTGGCCAACTGCGGTGGTCTCCTGGGTCTCTTCATGGGCGTCTCTATGCTCAGCATTGTGGAGCTGATCTATTTCTGTACCGTACGTCTCATCTCGAATTTGCGAATGCGTCGTAAGACCCGCAAAGAACTGCCACTAACGGCCAGCAAGGAGGCCTAATGGGAAAGCCTCTTCATAAATAATCAAGTGGCAGTTGGCCACGGAGCTGCTGCCACTGGAAATCTTCTTCCAACTCCTTTTCCTCCTCCTCCTCCTCCTCCTCCGTGTGTGCGCGCTAAATGTTAAATCTGCAAACAATGAAAATAAAGTTGTACTCAGCACCAGACAGCAGCAAAGGAGTCGTGTCCTAGCCAGCATTGGCATTACCAGATACACGATACGACCCGCATCCTGTCAAGAGTCAGTTTTCAGTTTTCCCTTTGGGGTGTGTGTGTGTGTGTGTCTGTGTGCATTTGAAATGGAATCAATTATTTTATTGTGTGATTTGCTGCCGCATTCAATTCGATTTGCAAAGTCAATAGACAACGTCATCGAAGTCGAAGCCAAAGCCAAAGTGGAGTTTGGCTCCTTCTCAGGCTCATATGTTATGCAGGGCCAATCCTTTGATTCGATATCCTTAGATGGTGGGGTATACCTTAGCTGAGCAAACACTGTGTGCCAGCCATTCATCCTTCACTCATCTCCAACTCCAACTCCGACTCCGACTGCGAGGGTTCAAGTTGTGCGTGCGGCGGCGGCTCTAATGGAAATCCAATTGAATTAAGTTAATTATGTTGGCAAATATTTAAACAATAGCTGCAATTATGCACTCCACTCCACTCCCACTCAGACACACATGGCCACTCCCAGAAGCAGCCACACCCACACGGAGAGTCCTTTGAAAGTAGGCTTTAAAATTTCAACGTTGATGCAGCAGATGCAGGAGGTAGATACATTCGTTCTCATTTACTTTAATTCAATTGGCATCCAGTCTGCCGCGGAACTAGCATGAACCCGCACCCATGCAACCCATGCAGTTGTGCAACAGTTGTGCGCGAGTGTGGTACGTGACAGTGCGACGAAGCTCCTGAAATATTTATATTGTGATGGGTCGACACAGGATCCTGGGCCGGGGCACAGTACATTATGGCAACAAGTGTCGCAATGTGTCGAAATATTGCACATAAAGTTGACACATTTGCATACCTCATAAAAGTTCCATGCACATGTGTGCAAAAGTGCAACAATTGCGGATTCTCCAAGGGGGGGTGGCGTGGCAGTGGGCATTTTCATAGCCATAGCCATCTGGCCTCTGGCACTTTCCACTTCGATGGCGCATTCGTGCCTGCCAATTTGATTCACATATAAAAATAAATTTATGACAATTTTCGACTGATGGCTGCCAAGGCGGTCTCGAGAGCTTTATTGATTACAGCCAACTCACACGAGGGGTGCTTCAATATATCTGGCAAATAGCTCGTAGTTGGTGCAAGCAGTAGCGGAATTATACTCTTAAAAATAGCCAGGAACAGAGATCTATAACTTAAACATAAAACATAAAACATAATAATTGAAGTATTTATAAGTCAACTCTCTTGGCGAATTATTCCCATGCACAAGAATGTGCGAGTGAGTGGCTGTGGCTGTGGCTGTGTCTGTCTATCTGTCCATCTGCTTATCATTATGTGTGTGTGTGTGTGCGTATCATTACATCATTCAGTCCGCTCGGATGCTGATAATGTGACATCGGCTATTAAGCCGTACGTACGGGTAAAAGCAACTCAAAGTCAGGGCACTGGCAATGTCAGTAATCAATTTGCAAGTAATTTCTTCTTGCTCCTCCGTTCCGGCTGAACTTTTCACCGCTTTGTGTCCTGTTTGGCAGACATGAATAAGTCTGGGGGATAACATGACACTTGACATTGAGGCGGCGTATGCCACTTTGCCCCTGCCCCCACCCGCCATTGCACAACAATATCAATAAAAAGTTACTTCCGCTTATACGGAAAACTTCTCGTCGTACAAATTGTAATTAAACTTTTGCACAATGCAACTCAAACTGTCCGCAGTGTCTGGCAGAAGCAAAACAAAAAACGGCAGCAACAAATGCAAAATTAAGGCAACAATCAACTGCATAGCAACAACAAATAACAAAGTGTATGGTAAGCGGAGAGTCGCGGCCAATCGTTTGATTTGCTTGGCAAGGCTTTAAATTTCCGGTTTCCTGTTTCCGGTTGAGGCAAAGCCTCGCTATTTCTAATATTTTCAGGATTTTCTAAGCAATATTTGATGCACTGTGGCCAGATGGCAGCCATGTTTATTTGCTTGTGTGTCGGTTACGGCGAGCAGCCTTTTGCGGCATTCAAATGCAGGGACAGAGCGACAACAGCACGCGGCCCCTCATGTGTGTCATGTCTCGGCTCACCTGGGATGACGTCAAACTGATTGCCTAAGCGGAAATGACTTGAATGCTTTCGCTATCGCCACGTCAAACGCCAGCAGGGCGTCACATGGGGCGTATGTGGAATATCGCACTCGATTGCCTGCCTGCCGCGAGACGAGAGACGAGCTTGTGCTTTTGAGGTAAAGTTTTGTGTAACGCGATTAGCGGTTTGCGTTCTACCCGGTTTTGTTTGCTGTTGTGTCTAACTTGAAAGCCACCTGCCAGAATGGAGCATCCACAACATCCACCGAGCCCGAACACGAGCACGAGCCCAGGCATCGATTGCAGTAATTGCAGTTACTCCGCACTGAAAGTTTGAGCCTGCATAGACTTGGAGTTGGAAAAGTCATTAAAAACTTGTGGCTCAACTTTGGATTCGAATTAGAATTCCTGATTAAATTGTTTGGCACACCCCTCCCCACCCGCTACACACACACAACACACACCCACAATCTTTTCTTGGCAGCAACAAGACAATTAATGAAAAATGCATAAGCCAAATGGCGAATCAATGTATATCGTGACATCAATGGCGGATTAACACCCTTGAACCTCATATACACACTGCCAACACTCGCCTCATTGTC
Source organism: Drosophila subsilvestris (assembly GCA_035043285.1). NCBI lineage: Eukaryota > Metazoa > Arthropoda > Insecta > Diptera > Drosophilidae > Drosophila > Drosophila subsilvestris. The sequence continues at coordinate 2,676,130 of JAWNNB010001724.1, read as the reverse complement.
ACGCAGGGATTCCTTTACTGCTGTGGTCGTGGTCGGAGCGCAATTTGTATGCAAACCTCGCACTAAATTAGATTCTTTTTTACTGCAGTCACATCGCCTGTTGATGATGAGGCAACCGACAGTGACAGTGTTCTCCTGCGGGTGCTGCTGCTACTGGCGATAAAATGCGTAAGCTCGTTAAAATTGCACGCGACGCGCCTCTTATAATAATGCTGCCAGTCAGTCGATGGATGCTCGATGTGGGATGGATGGGCCATAGCTGAGGGATATTGATGGTGGGTCGTATTGATTTGATTCTGCCATTTCCAAGCACAGCATCTTGCGTAATGCATGCGGTAATGCTCGGCATTTTCATTGTGTGATCGATCCGCACTAAAAAAAAGCGTTGATGTTTGATGACGGGCCATGTCTGGCGGGGGCTAAGTGGCTGCTAAATTGAAGTAATAAACTCTCGACATATGGGCGCTTTTGTGTGTTGTAGGTTGTGTTTATGGATAGTTATTTTCTTTCATTCACATGATGGTTAAGGTATATTTTAATCGTTGCACTCCTCTTAACTATATTCACTTATTTTACCAGCTACAATGGAACATTTGAAAACCAAAGTTTTTCATTCATATTCAGTTTTGTAATTGCTTTTGCATGGGACCCTGCCAGAAACCTTTTCAGTCATACACACACACACACACATACACCCCAAAATATAAATTAAATTCACTCGCACAAGTTCTCGAGCTTATTTTTTGCATTACCTAATGAAAACTGGTACAGAAGCAGCTACCAGGATGGAGGATCGGAGCCGGTGCCCTGGAAGTGCCAGCCGCGTAAGCAAATAATAAATAAATAAATAAACGAAAAGCGCAAATAACATTTGAGAGCCAGATTTAATTTCTAACGTTGAGTGCGCATATTAAAACAGACCGAAGCTGAAGCTGTAGCTGGAACGGAGAGCACGGAGAGCAGGGACTATCCTGTGGATTGTTGATTGTGGCAAGGGACTGTGAAGGGGGGAGGGCAGACAAAAGGCAGTGCCACTGGGTTGATAGTAGGGGAAGGAAAACCTTGCTGCGAGCAACAAACAAAGATGATGCGGATATCGCAAAGCCCCCCGGCCTGGTGTCGTGTCTGTGGAAATGCAGCGGAAATGCGGGATCCCAAACGGAATACACTGAGAGAAAATTGAGTACATTTACCAATCAAGTAAAACATCCATAAAGGAATATAACAATATATTAATTCCAAAAATAATTGTTCAGCACATTACAAAACATTCCTTTTATGTACATCCTACTCGTATTTGTTCCAGTGTAGGATGTAGTGGTGTAGTGGCAGGAGGGCGATATGAAAATAAACAATCAAAGCGGGTTGGTTGATGGGTGAGGGGTAAGGGCTAAGGGGTGTGTGGGTGGTGCCACGTGAGGGGTGCGGCTGGAGGCGCAATAGAAGTTGGCGTGAGTAAACAATGAATTACGGAATCATGAAAGCAAATTGACTTTAATGCAAAAATCAAATATTTACACAGCGCGAGAAAAACTCACTGGAGAGGGTTCGGCATGGGTGAGGATGTGAATGTGGAGGCAATGCAATTGCAATCTCCAGCAGATAGAGAGAGCTATAGACAAAGAGAGAGAGAGAGAGACAAAGACAAACAAACAAATGAAAGAACGAACAAACGAAACGCATACAAATTGAGGTTATGTTAGACGTTCTGTTTCCGCTTCCACGCTTTCTCCCAAAAATGGTTTCGGCACTTAAATCCCTCACACACAGAAACACACACACACACACAAGCAAACACATGGGCAGGCAGGGGCCATCAGTGGGTTAAGTGTGGGGTCAGCTTTTGTGCGGCATTGGTCTGTGGCACATCCGGTTTCTGGAGTGTACGTTATTAGCTCTCTGACTGCGGTTAAGCTGTGAGGGAATTTTACGATTTTCATTCATTTTTGTGGCTGCCATTTGACGCCGCAAAATATGTAACAAAATTTTATTTCCTCCCGAAACAAGAGCCCAGACCACCCATCCGACCCGAGAACTTAACACGAATAAAAATTAAATTATTGAAACTATTTTGCAATGCTTTGGAAGTAACGCCGCTCGCCATACGCCCAAGAATTTCTCAATTAAGCAACATGGCCAGAGAACAAATCTCAAATGTAATAAAGCAAGGGGTGGTGGAGTCAGTGCAGTAAAAAGTGCTAACACGGTGCAAAAAAGTGGAGTAGAGTGGAACAGAATTGGTGAGCGATACAAGGGGACACAAATCTGAAAACCATAAAAGTGTCGCTTTCAATTGTTCCCCCGAACCATCGACTGCAGGCGACAATCGAAGCCAACAAGTGAAATTGAAACGTTCAATGGAAAGGATAGTGTGCCGAGTGCTGACTGGCTGGTGGGAAGTTTGGGGGTGGATGAATTTTTAGGGGTGCTCCAGACACACACACACAACACACAAATTGATGATGATGTAGTGAGTGAGTGTGAGTGTGGGAGTGGAAGTGAGTGTGTCTGTGGCAGGATTTTCATCGAGATTTGATGTGCATTCGATTGGGATACATCGACTTTGTGAAGAGGTTTGCCGTTCTTGAATTTCTGTCTAATTATATACCAAAAAAAAGCTTTTTCTTTTAGTAGAGTATTTCGAATGCTGCTATAGGTATTCCCTTCCTCATGGACTGCGTCTCTGTCAACGTTACTTTATTACATTCTGGCTGAGAATGATGCCGGCGATGATTGACACCCCGACTGGCAATAAATTTTTAATTTTCAATGCTTTCCTGATAGACTGACGGCCTGATGGACTGACTGACTGCCTGCCTGCCTGCCGACTGACTCCCTTCTCGGCCAGCGTTTCCCTGCGAGCTTGTTAAATTCAAATTAGAACGATGCTGGCGGCTCCATCTATCCGCAGGAGGAGTTGCCGCCACTGACAGGGAAGATAAATGACAGAGGACTGCGATCGCAACAAATTAACCTTGTTACGAGAACTACGAGCAGAACCAGTAGAAAAACCCAGTCGAGACATAACTGGTGGAGAGGAATGAATGGTGGTGGGGGCGGTTTCTGGTTGCTGGCGCTGGCGCTGGAGGACAACAGTTACAAGTGTATGTAATTTTTTATCGTCTCCACTTCCGGCTCCAACTGACTTCTGACTGCGCTCCCACTGACGGACTGACTTATGAATGGCGTGTGGCAGGAAGTTGAGGCAAGGCATAGTGGTGAAAGAAAGAGAGACAAAGGGGGATGGTGCCCCTGGCACTGGCACTGGCACTGCCGCAGCGAGTCGATAAATCAGTTTGTGTATCAAATTGAATTCACGAGCGTGCACTTGACACCCGCACACGCACATTTATCAGTCAGTCAGCCAACCAACCAGTCAGCCCCTCCTTCTGGTGTATCCTTAGGATACTTTCTTCCAAGTCGTGGCTGAACTTACATTTCGCTGAAAACAACTTTAATTCGGCTCGAGTGAAAAACCACAACATTTTAATCTCAACTAAAAGCTGCTGAAAACACACACACACAAAAAATAAAACATCAAGAGGGGCGCATTATAAATTATTCATTACAAAACGCAACCGCGACACGCCCACTACCCACTACCCGCTCTTCAGTACTCTGTTTCCTGCAGCCTCTTTCCACTCTCCACTCCCACCCAAAGGCTGCCTGCCTGCCTGCCTGCCTGCCACTGACGGTTGCTCGTTTGCACCTAATTTGATTTTTAGTTGCTGCCCTCTGCCACAGTCTCTGCCTCGGATGCTGCTGGGTGCCGCTCCTCTGCTAGCCGGACTGGCTGTGGTTGCCTCTTGGCGTTCTCTTTGTACCCAGTATTCTTGCAAAACAAAAGGTATATTCAATTCCCATTAGAGGGTTATCCACTTACCGTCAGCAGAGGGTATCCTTTAGTCGGTGACACACACATGAGCACAGATGGCACACGCCTTGGCAGCTGGGCAACGCTTTATTTGCTCCTTTCCATTGCCCGATTCAGCTTTTCTTTTCATTCATTCTGCAGCGTCGCTGTCCTGTCGAAAAATGTCTGTTATGTGGCTACAGAATTTTGCAGTAATTAATGGCAACTGTTTGATTAAAAAATTCCATAGCCGCAGCTCGCCATGTATTTCCCTATGCATGTCTCTGGTTTTGTGTAATTCTAGTTCGACCCCAACCCCAACCCCATCCTCGGCCAACGTGGCTGAAGATGAATGCCGGCACGATGAAACTAGCTGCCAAGTTAAATCTATGCAAATTCCAGAGATCGCTTTAAGTGCTTTGCTTTGCAGATTGCGTCGGATGAGTCAACACAGAAATGGAGATTGGGATACCTGCTAAAATAGTTGTCATCCCCGCACCTTTACCGAGTTGGATAGCCCAGGGACCCAGTAAAACATCAGCATCTTAGTGGCCCTGATGTCATTTCACAACTGATTTGAATTGAAATGGAAACGAAAACTAAAATCAGAGAGAAACTTCCAAATTTCAGCATATCAAAAAAAAAGGTAACTGTGGTAACTCCAGAACCGCCGCGAGGAGAAAATGCGCGACCCGTGAGAAAAATCCTCAGGGGGTGTACGCTAACAATTTGTCAATGGTTGATCTATAGCCTTATAGGCGCCTGTCTGGTGAGCTACTCCACTCGTACTCTGTGGTTCCATGTTATTCGAGGCATCCCCATTCCACAGGCCCTGAACATATCGGACATGTTTATCTATGTGCAGACGATGTCTAAGGTCAGGGACTGTGGGCGGTGCATTTTCCTGGACTACCAGACCGTGCTGATGGTAGTGGTGGTGCTGGTCATGTTTCTGCTGTGCGTCGTCGCCGTCATGGTGCTCAAACAGAGCCCCCATGGACTGCGCGTTGTGAGTGCCCCAACGCTGAGAAAAATCTGCAATGTCTAATAGATTATTTGCAGTTCGTAATGTTGCTGTTTCTGGCCACGTGGCTGCAGATGATGATGATCGTCCTGCTGTCCCATGAGTATCCCCTTATTCACGACATCGATAAGATCTGGAAGCGTCACCACAGTCTGGAGTTCTACGAGGACAAGGTGAGACTGTAAGTCGCTGCTTCCTTCTGTTAATTGAGATTTTCCATGCAGTACGAGTGCTGCGGCATGACGGGACCCAATGACTATAAATTGAGCAAGGAGGAGGTGCCCAGAAGCTGCTTTAAGGACCGCAGCATGAGATCCCTCGACCTGTACAAGTCTGGCTGTGCGGCCAAGAAGAGCATTCCCTCTGACTTGGCCATCACCGAACTGCTAACCATCGCCTGTCAGGTGAGAAAAATCATAAGTCATACATGCCAACTGCTCAGCCTTGTGCGTCCTGCAGTACGTCCTGGTTGTGGTCATACTTTTCCACAAGATGTACCTGAAGCGCAACCTGGTGCCAGTCCGCTCCCTGAGAACACTGAATGCGACGCGTCTCCACCTCCCGTCGTAATAGCAAATTGCATTTGCATTCGGTTTTGAGGGATTCGCTGTGGCATGCGGGACTGGCGTGCAGGACAAATTGGATTGGACTCTACTCTGCCTCTGCCTGGATTTCTCATATTTCACCAGCTGCAATCAATAACGATAAACACTCGAGTCTCCTCTTCAGTCTCCTGCCGTAAGGGATTCAATGTCCAGTGTCCGGCATGCATATGGATGAGCCAATAAAGAAATCAACAAAGCATGTCGGGGCGATTGAAAAAGTATTGAAAATGCCAGGATAGCCAGGGATTTGGCCACGGACACGAATACGAACACAGAGCGAACACAGGGGACAGAGCCCGACAATCGCAACAATATGCAAATGCAGCTAAGCGGCAAATATTCAAGGACAATCCACCCATTCCATCTCCTGCCATGCCATGCCATGCCATGCCGTCTCGAGTTTATTTCTCTTTTATGTTGGTACATAAATTTTATTGTTGTCAACATTAAATTCTGGTCGTCGTGGAAAACAATTTAGCAGCATTTGAAAATCCATAAAATATGCATACAAAATTGTCCAGCGGAACGACCAACTTTATGGCTAAATAGTTTGCTCCGGCCCACATCGTTAATGCCATTTTTTTTTTTATATTCCGTGTGGGTGTTCTGGCGGAAACTTTTTAGCCATCCCGCCAACGACAACGCCACCGCCATAACCATAACCCTAACAACACTCTGGTCAAGCTGCTGAGCGGAGAGCGCAGAGACCCATCCAAAGTTTATGGCGGCAAAGGCAATGGCAAAGGCAGGGCCGCCTGAACCATACTGAAGACCAAAGGGTCATGTGGCTCATTAAACTTTGGCCAACAATTTTTGCGGCACCCAGCCCACAAAGACAAACAGAAAGTTTTGCACTAAATATTTGGGCGGAAAAAAAGTAGTCCAACGGGTAGGGGTGTGTGAGATCCAGAGATCCACAGACAGAGACAGAGACGCTATAGTATTCAGAGGATTGCAATGTGGGCTGGAATTACTTGGCACACATACGCCCCATTAAGCGCTAGACAAATGGCAGGACAAGGGGAAACCAACTGAAATGGAAAGTGTGAAAACAGAGTTCAGAGTTTAAGGTACATCGAATTTTAAGTTGTGGTTACTTATGGCTGCAATTCGAACGGAGTCTAGCGACTGAGTGTACGCTGAATTTAGGAGGGTTTTATTTGATGACTGACACTATTACTTTTATGCAGGGAGACACTGTTACCCGCCCACACCAGAAAGGTTTCGCCTGAAACTGAGACTCACCCTTTTGGGTGACCTTTTGTGTGAGCCCTCTACCTTAGTGGCCATCTCATTGATTCGCTGGAACATTTTAATTAGCGCGACATGTGCGCAGACCTTTGTGCGTCCGTCCCCCTTGCCCCGTTCCTCAACCGTGTTGCCCGTTGCCCGTTTCCCGTGCCCTTTCCATTTCCCGTAATTAGCTAAAAAGCGAGCTCGTGTTTTATGCAACTGACTACTGGCAGCTTTTTATTTCGTACGAACAAATCAACAAAGTGTCAACGGGCGGCAGGACTCTCCCGCATTCCGCTCAGTATCCCCAGTGGGAGCCGAAGCCATCGAAGCTGGCGTGGGAGACCACAGCGGCGGGCGAGTACCTCACGAAGGCTGTGGGCGCTGCGGCAGCGTAGACGGGAGCAGGAGCAGCGTACACCGGAGCGGGAGCAGCATAGACAGCCTTGGTCACGACGGGAGCAGGAGCGTACACAGGAGCAGGTGCGGAGTAGACGGTCTTGGCCAGAACTGGAGCCGGGGCGGCGTACACGGTCTTGGCATAGACTGGAGCTGGAGCGGCGTACACGGTCTTGGCCGCAACTGGAGCGTGGGCAGCGTACACTGGAGCTGGAGCGGCGGCATAGATGGACTTGGTGATCACGGGAGCGGGAGCAGAGTAGAGGGTCTTGGGCGTGTAGACATTGTTGGTGATGCGGGAGTCCACCTTGCTGACGCTCGAGTAGGGGGTGACCACGTTCTTGGAGTAGGTGGAGACGGTGCCGCCGAAGGAGCGGACCACATTCTGCTGGGTGGTGCCCACGGCATCGTAGTGGGGCTGGGCCAGCTTGGCTACCACAGGAACTGCCGCATAGGTGGTGGCTGGAGCCAGGAAACCGGCGCTGGTCGCACCCATCAGAGCGCAGAAGGACAAAAGGACGTACTTGAATGCCATGGCTGAAGGAGTTGGTTGGAGTTTGCGAGAATGGAAACTGGAACTGGAACTGATGATGGAATAGAGCTGAACTTGCTACTGATGCCTAACTGCTTCGATTTGGCAGTTTTTATAGCCACAAGTGCACAAAAGCGACAAAAACCTCGAACCTATTGCCAAATTTCACGGCCATCGGCTCTGTGTGTGTGTGTGTGTGTGTGTGTGTGTGTGTGACAAATTGACTTAGGCCTAAGCCGCTTCGACATGTACTCATACAGAAACCCAAAACTGGTTCAATGGGTCGACAAATGACTGCGCGGAAATCGCGCACCTCTCTCTCTCTCCACACCCTCTGCTGCCACTCTGTGCCTTGCCACCGTCTCAAAGTGAACAGGGGGGGCAGCTGCGAAACTCCTGCCACACACTTAAGCGTGGAAAGTGAAGTATTTTGAATACTATCATCAGCTCATAAATTTTCCAGAACAGCCAAAAGAAACAACAGCGAAAAACTTTTATTTGCTCGGCGTATTTTTCCATTAAATTGAGTTCAACTCAAGCAGCAAATATGCCACCCACTCCCGCACCCTCTATCGAGTGGGGATGTTGCCGGCGTGTGTCAACTTTTGTATCAGTTGCCACAATTGGGGTGGTGGCAGCGACTTGTTTATGATTTTTGTTTGTTTTTATTCCAAGGGAGTGCCGAGTGCCCTTCAAGAAGGGACATCTGAAACGGGAAGGAGCAGTGGGGATGTGATATTTTGGGCAAAGGGAAAACCAAGATCGAATATCAGTCGAAACATATACGCAGAATCGGTGGGTCAGGCATGAGTTATATTTATTATATAGTAGAACTCCAAACTAAATTCTTTCTCCCAAAACTGATACCAAAAAGCAACACAATCTTTCCGAACTCATGAGGGAAGTGTCTTAAGCATAGAGCATACAGCCTTTCGGTGCTAAGGACTCATTCGCTGTCTTGTGACCCACCCACCTCCCGTGGAGTTCTTTTTGTTTTTTTCGCAAGTTTTGGAAAATGAATTTCCCAGCTCCGCTGCTCACGGAGCGCATGATGAATATTTATTGAAATTACCAAAGTTGACGCTGCTCCACCAAATTGAATTGTGTTGCCAACTTGGGGATGTGCCACTCGTTGGGGCTACCATTTCTCTATCCAGTAGGAGCTACAAATTTTGTGATTATTTCTTGGCCTCAGCTTCTGCCCCGTTTGCGCTCTCTCGGCAAATTGTTATTAATTTCACACTGGGGGAACCTGAGGCCGAACCCTGAACACACATCGCATCGCATCGCCCGCCCGCCGTCTAAGCCTAATTACCGCGTTTAATTTATGTGAGCAAATTGGCTCTCGAGCGATTGCGCCAATCACTCTCAGCGGAGACAGGTGAACAGGCATCGCTTTGTGGGCAGTTCAATTACCAATTTCCAATTACCAATGGCCAAAAAGCGCAGCAGCGGACCAGCGGATTGGCACGCGTCCGACGCGACGCGTATATAAGCCGCAACATTTTGGCCAAATCAGCATCAGTCGCAGCCCAGCCAGCCAGCCAGCCAGCCAACCTGTCTCGTCTCTCCCCAATCGATCTGCAAGTCATTATCTATCCCTCAACATGGCCTTCCGCTACCTCATCACCCTGTGCGTCCTGGTGGCCTACGCTCAAGCCGGTCTCCTGGCCGTTGCCAACCCATCCGTGGATGCGGTAGCCTCCACCCAGCAGAATGTGGTCCGCTCCTTCGCCGGCACCGTCTCCAGCTACTCGAAGGCCGTCGATACGCCCTACTCCAGTGTCCGCAAGAGCGACACCCGCATCCAGAATAATGTGTACACCCCGGCTCTGGCCAAGACCACCTACGCCGCTCCGCTGTACACCCAGGCCACGCCTGTGGTTGCCAAGACCCTCGTCCACGCTCCGGTTGTACAGAAGACAGTGTATGCTGCTCCTGCTCCAGTCTATGCCCCGGCTCCAGTGTACGCTGCCCACGCTCCAGTTGTGGCCAAGACCGTTTACTCTGCTCCTGCTCCAGTTCTGGCCAAGACAGTTTACTCTGCTCCAGCTCCAGTCTACGCCAAGACCGTGTACGCCGCCCCGGCTCCAGTTCTGGCCAAGACCGTCTACTCCGCACCTGCTCCTGTTTACGCTTCAGCTCCCGTCGTGACCAAGGCTGTCTATGCTGCTCCCGCTCCGGTTTACGCTGCTCCTGCTCCCTTGTTGGCCAAGACTGTGTCCTATGGCGCTCCTCTGGCCACCACCAATGTGAACCACGGACCCTCTGCCACCACCTACACCCACAACGCCCCCGCCCTGGGAGTGTCCAGCTATGGCAGCGCCCAGACCGTCCAGTACTCGCCCGCCACCAGCGTCTCGCACATGAGCTTCGATGGATTTGGCACCCACTGGGGTTTCTAGGCCACCTCTCCGACGCAGGCTGAGATTGTTAAAGCTTCTTGTTAATGTTGTTGCCTCTTAATAAAACAAAGATCGATTGTTGCAAGTCAAACGTGAGCAGAGCAGTCACCTTCCGGGGCACCGCAGCCTAACCTCAGGCCGCCTCAATCAGCGCCGGGCTAAGCGGAATCGGTTCGGATCGAACAATGGGCTCGACCCCAGACCAGACCAGGCATTATATCAGACTTTGGCAACAGCTTTTCGCTACGTCATCGGCCTTCGGCGGAGTGCGGAGGGGCGTGCGGCTGGCTTTAAGCGGCTTTGCAGAGGCGTGGCCCGTGTCGTGTATGTTGGCGCTTAACATTATGGCTCTTTAATTGGATTTAATACAATATTTCGCACACCTCCGCCCTCGCTTGCCCCAGGGCCAAAAGCCAAAGCGATCTGTACAATGGGAGAAAGCATAGCCGAATCAATGGATACCCTGGGCCACACATGTGTATGTACTTAATTTGATCCTCAATGCTTCTTTCTCTTCGCTATCCGACTATCCCACTGCTAGGGTTATCTCCCACCAAAGTAATCCATTTATGTGCAATGTAAACTGAAATTGATTCCATTGGCAGCCGGACATGAACCCCACACGAACACGCGCACTGTCACGCATTTACTTTTGCATTGAGCTTAATAATAATAATAATAATAATACTTTTGCACTTGTTATTATTATCGTTGGTTAATTAACGGATATTTATGCTCTCATAACGGGTACGCAACGGCAACGACAACGACAACGACAACGCCACCGCACATTAATTGTTTATATGGTGCCACAGTTACAGCCCAGACCATCCCCTCCCCCGCAAAAACCCGTTTAATCTTGACACTTGCCTAGAGCAAGCTCACAATGTATCCATGGGCACTCGAACATGGAGTTAATGGATTCAATGGGATCTATTGACAGGTCGCTGCCTGGAGAGAAAGAGCAGATCTTGCCCGGACAGATGTAAGGCTTATTTTGACAGTGATATTTTAGCGGGAATGAGGCGGCCCCTTTCGCATTGCATAAGTTCAGTCGATGTCGATGGCAGTGGGAACGAACCAGACTCAAGTGTGGTGCATAGTCTAACCAATCGAATAAATAAATCGTTAAAGCAATAATCTATAAAATAATTGCTTAATTAGCATGCTGCAATTGAAGAAATTTATTAATTGAGTTACTGTATGGCAGGTAACTGCTATAGTGCTTATCTGACCTTGAATGTACCTTGAATTAACAGACACAGAAACAGATTTAATCCAGTGCCAGCTCCCCTTAACGCTTAATTAAAGTTTACTCAAAGTCTCGATTGAAGTAGAAGCTCTAAGCCACATACAAATGTATCAATTCCATCAAACGAGTGGGAGGCGATTTCAATTTGATGACCTCTTTAAGGTGACACTAATGAGACATGCAATGGAACTGATCCTCCCCGGGGCCATGCGGCAAACAAGAACAATTAAATTAAATTAAATGAAATGCAAACGTGGTCAAAAAGAGTAGAGTGGGTGGGTCCCCCCCCCACAGGCTTTTAAGTTTTTCCCCGACAAATTAGCTGCCGATGTTTTTGTTTTTGTTGTTTTGATTTTGATTTGCGATTTGATTGCAAACACGCCCGCTCCATGCTGAAGTGGAAGAAGAAGAATAAGCTGTGCCACATTGTCCTTGTCTGAGTTGACAATTAGTCAATAATTTATTTCAATTTCATTTCGCATGCCACAAGCACACTCGCATCTCTATACAGACATACATACATACGTACGCATCTGCATCTGCATCTGTATCTGTGTGACCTAACTGCACTTTAATTACATTTACATTTCGGCTTGAGTTTTTGACTGCCAGAGCTGCCAGCAGAAAGGCACAGGACACAGGGCCAACACTGAGTGAAAATCATTGAGTGTTTGCTGCTCAGAATGGGCTCCTATTGGACAGCTTTTCTGGCCGTGTAGCGAGCAGGTCGACCAAATATGCAATTGTTGCAATGCAATTTAGGTAAGCGAATTTGTCATGATTTAAATAACAGCAGTATGTGGCAGATTTTGTATTTTATCCGTCGCTTGTGTGTGGGCGGGCGAAAAACTGCAGACAGAGTCGTTTGGGTTTGGGTTTGTGTGCCCTGCAAGGTCCTGTGTCCTGGTATAATTAAATTATGGCGATGACATAAGACGCATAATAAGTCATAAATCAAATTTACCTATCCCACGGGCCTGTCCTGTCCCCCCTTCCGCACTGCCTCACTGGCAGACGCCAATCTGAGGCGAACGAGTGCTCGGGTCGGGTCAGTCAGACGCCGTCACAGACATTTAGATGGCACAAGGACACGCATTCCCCCAGCAATTTGATGGACATTATGACGACTCTGTCTCGGCAAACAATTAGACAATTGATGCATCTGATGGGGCTCTGGTGTCTCCGCCCGTTTGTATTTGCATTTGCAGAACCAGAAAAGGGCCGCCCCTGGTACGAGTTTGCAACTGTGACTGCGTTTAATGTTGCCGCTGTCAGGGACAGGCCACAGTTGAAGCATGCCACTGCAATAGAAACATTTCGCTTTGCAATGTATGTAGATTTGTTGCCTTGTTGTGGCCTGTGTCTGTTTGGGATGTTTTCCGTGGTACGCTACACGCATCTGTTTCTATGGCTGCTAATAGCCAATACTTTTTTTTGTTTGGAAGAGGCACAACGAAATGTTGTACTATTCGCACCCGAAAATCTGTGGAGTCTGTTTAAAGTTTGGAGCTGGAATACTCCCGCCTCTTACTTATGTTAATTCTTGAATTTCCCCTCCACGCCAGCGCCAACAAATTGCTCCGCTTATCCACAAAGTAATGCACAAATGCCAGAACGAACGAACCACTCGGGCAGAAGTAGAAAAGAAAGCAGACTCCTCGTCTCGTCTCGTCTCGTTTCGGTTTGTTTCTCGTTCCGTCAGCCATCGCGATATGTCATAGAAGCGCAGACAAAGGGCAACGCAACCCTCCGCTGATACGCATCGCGAAGCTCCAAGGCTGATTAAAATTTAATTTTTAATTTAAAGACTGTTTGTATTTTATTTGCAGTCTTGTTGCGGGACAAAACAAATGGATTTGGCTGCTGTGTAGCAGGCGTGGGAGGGAGGCGGGCAAGCGGCCCTTCGAAGGTCGTCCTGGCTGTTGATTTATCATTACTTTATGCAAATTGACCGTTTACCTTTGAGCCTTATCTGCGCATCTGTGGAAAGTTTGCCCCCTTCCCCAACCTTCCGAGACTCTCCAGCTTTTCTTTCTCCGTCGGTCTTTTTAGCATGGTTTTCCCTTCCCTCTGGCCGCCTGCCACGTGCAATGTCAATGCCGCCAAGCGATTAACATTCAATTAGCTTCTGGCTTCATCAATGATTTTATCACAGCCATTTGGGGCAGGGCCAGTGGTTGGGGCGAGTCCTGTTGCTGTGGCAGGTTTGAGTGTAAATTGTGGCAAATTATCATTAGCCTGTTGAGGGTGGATGGTGAATGCTGTGCGGGCTGTGCGTAGTGTGTGTGTGTGTGCCCCAACAAGGACAACAACGACATCTTCACATCTTCAAAAGGTTTTTATGACATCAACAGCTGTCGTTGACAGATTATTGTGGCGATTATTTTAGCCAGATAGGAAAGGACACGACAGACGAAAGAGGACTGAGGAGGCATCAGCAGATGGAGCATAAACAGGACCCAAGCGGGGGGGCCCAGGAGCCTGAGGAGACGTCTCTGCTTTGTGCGTTCAACTGGAAATTGTCAACCATGTTGTTGCTGGTGGCTGGCTGGCTGGCTGGCTGGCTGCTTGGCTCTTTGTTGTCCTGGCTGTTCCTGCCTGCACGACACATGTGACAGAACCCGGTTAGGGGCCACTTAAGCATCTTGCGGCTTAACACTTGTAAATAACTACGTTGGAGCTGGAAGAGTTGTCACATTTTTATAACAACTCCTTGGACTGGAAAATCAACCTTCGAGAACGCCCATATGAGCCCTCAAAATCGTGTGTACTCCCCTCTGTCTATGTGCTTGCATATTGGCTTACAATTCTCCCATTGGCCAGAAACGGAGATTCTTGTCAATTGTGCTTGACACTGGGCTGACAAATCATTTTTAGATATTTCCCCAAAGTCGAGAAGATGTGTTTCTGCACCGTGCTTAGGCTCAAGGTCTCAGTGGTGTTGGCAATTATTTTATTGGCAGTGAGTTGACCCCGCCACATAGCCGTGCTTAGCTGAACGAACCTTTGGCCTGTTCCACAGATCCTACATGTATTTAGTATTTTGGTGGGCTTAGAAAACTTTGACAATGCCACAACGGAAGGCCGAGTACTGCTCATCGTTAGCATCGTCCTGGACTCCACCATTATAGTCATCCTCTGTGTGGGCCTATATGCGGCGATATGTGAGAATCTCAAGCTCTTGCAGATGGTAAGTTGCAGCCGGCGGAGAACCTGTGGATAGCTTCAGCATAATATTCATTTGAAGATACTTTCAGCTTATTTTCGCACAGATAAGCTACTGGCTGGGCAAGATGTCGCTCTGGATCGTTGCTGCCAACCAGGGGGAAGTCATCGAACATGTGGTCACTGACCTCTGGTACAGAATTAGTTTGGTTTGCTCGGTAAGCATAGGTCTACCAATGCCACGTAATGAATCGCTATAGCTCTCCCATTAACCACTCCTAGATAATATGCACGGTGCTGCTTACGTGTCTTTGTCTCAGGATAAGAGATGACGATGCTGAAGATCCTCCATTAAGTTAGGAATTTTATGGAAATTAATTGAGAATATTCCAACATTATCCTGCGAATGCTTTCTCAAACATAATCTTCATATAATTCGACTAATTCGCCAGTCTCCCCTCCTTTGAGCTTCTTTCTGGAAATGCCCTTGAAGTGCCGATGAAGTTGTTGATATCGAGGGGGGGGGGGCAATTTGTGGGTTGTGTGGGCAATCAAATTACATGCAAAATTATGGACACCCGCAGGACCTTAACGGCAGCCAATAAAGATCGCAATGAGCAGATAAGCGGAAGCTGTGACCCTCCGTCCAGGGGGTCCTCTGTACAATATTGTCTTCTGCTGCTGGTGCTGCTGCTGCTGCTTCGGCTGATGTAAATGCTGTTGATGGCGTTGCTTTTAATGAAATTTAACGATACACACACAAATAATGACACTTTGCATTTTAAAACACTTTCGCAGTCGGTCAGGAGTCATCATCCAGCGGCAGTCCAGCAGACAGCTTTCGATTTGGGGCAGGGGAGAACGACGCTGCAGTCCGATGTGATGCTCATTACACGCATTTCATTTGACACTTTTATTGGCCCAGATGTCCGTGGCTGATATTTCAGATGGGGCCAAACGAAATGTGTAATGCTCTTCCGCATCCCCTTCTGGTTTATGCGGGTCATTTAATGGCCAGCAACGGATACCGATAAGGGCATTAAATTTGTTCGCCACTTTTCCGGCACTCTCTCTCTCTCTCTCTCTCTCTCGCTCGGCCATAAAGTCGCTGGCCACATCACTCAGCATTTGGCCAATTACGCAAAAAAAATGAAAATACATTCCCCCCCTCGTGTGTGTGTGTGTGTGTGTGTGTCTGTGGGAGAACGTGTCAAAGTGCTGAAAAATGCAGCAAGTTTTAGGGATGTGGCAGGGGCGGTGAGGTGAGAGGTGCTTAGGTCTGGAGTGGCTCATTAGAGGTTAGGTGGCCGACTGCCCCGAAGGTGTTGCTGGTAAATTGTGTGGAAAAACGCGCTTTCCCCTCACTCACACGGCAGCACTCTAGCACTCCTCCACTTTTGTGAGTGTTTCGCTGGCCGCTGGGCTACAACCAAATCGGGGATGAAAAGTGTTTTCCGTGCTCCCATTTAAATATCTAGAAAAATGTGCCCAAAAATTGAAGATTCGTGTTCGTTTTTTCATACTTTTAATTCCACAACTGGCATAATTAAAGCCTGCGATGCCAGCCCTGGCCCCTGGGGGCGATTCTCTTGCAGGAATTGCGATTGTCGCCAAGCGGTTTGGGGCCATAACAGCATGTCGTCGTCGTTGTCCTTGTCGTCGTCGTCCAGGCGTATGTCCTGCGGCTGATTAAAATCTATTAGAGTCAAAGAGATGTAAGACACTGTGCAGGCAGCAGGCAGCGGCCGCCTCCGCTCTCCATGGGAGCTGGCATTCGGCGGGGTTCAGAGTTTGAGGGGGAGGAGGAGGAATACTTTGGCCAATGACTTGGCATGTAAATGTCGACGTCGACGCAATTGAAATGCATGCGGCGGAAACTTCCAACTTGTCACAGAAGAGTATGCCTGGGAGGGTAATCCAGTGCAGATATTAGCTTTGACTACAGAGGGAAATCTTAAAGGAACAGATGGCTGATGGCCACACATCTACAGTTGCTTTGAGAAGTTTAAGATCTTTGTTAAGGTTTTTATTTAGCACATGCAGACGAGTATATCTATCCCCTGACTTGGCTCGCAACTTAATGCGATCAGCATCGACTCTCTGCCAGTCCCCACTTCGTTTCCTTTCTTGCTTTCTTGATCTTGTTAGAAGCTTCTTGTTGCCAAATTCTAAATGATAATAATAAGGGCTTTCATACCAGTATTTAAAATATTTAATATATTTACAAATAATTGTTTGCTAATGTGTGGTAGTGATTTGTGAGTGAATATTCTGACTTCCTCTTACGGTTTTTCAGATTTAAGCGTATTTAAAATTCACCTTTTTCCAAAAGTTTAAACTCTCTTCCTATTTTTCTAGTATTTGTTTTTGTTGTTGGCAGAAGTCGCACACAAAAGTTTCCAAATGCTAAGTTTTCAACGGAAATTGTGCAGCTGCTTGGCCAGCGTGTGTGCGTGTGTGTGTATGGGTGTGTATATCTCCTCTTAAATGTCCTGCAGAGCGAAAGCTTGTAAAAGCAAATTTGTTGAAATATTCATTTAATGGCTGCCACGCCTACTATCCAGCAC
This sequence comes from Drosophila subsilvestris, assembly GCA_035043285.1. Taxonomy (NCBI): domain Eukaryota; kingdom Metazoa; phylum Arthropoda; class Insecta; order Diptera; family Drosophilidae; genus Drosophila; species Drosophila subsilvestris. Next base: position 2,659,095 of record JAWNNB010001724.1, on the reverse strand, counting down.
GGTTGCACAGGGGTAGGGGTTCGAGCGGGAGACTCTTTCAATATGATTTTTCATGATTAAAGCGCGTGCCGGGTACGTTTTTATCGGCCGAAAGACATTTGCCCATGCGATGCCCGGAGTTCGATATGAATTTTCTTATAAATTGTCGCCCCCAACAAATGTGTCCACACACACACACACACACACAAACACACAGGGTTGGGAAAATGCTCTCACACGCTCGCATAATAAAGTGATTTTAAAGGGCACTTTTCCCCGCACACTTTTCTTTCTCTCAGATGGCGGTATGCGTAAAATTTCCATTTGTGCGAGGCACTCAACTTTATTGAACTTGAAGTGGAAACCCGGAGACCCGCTCTCCAGCTCTCTGTCTTTCTGTCTGATAATGTTTGTCTGATAGAGCACATGTGTGTGTGTGTGTGTGTGTGTGTGGGTGGTTGGTCTCCCTTCCTACTTCTGGCTGCTGCTTCAAGATGTCCTGGCTTTACAATTCATTAAAATTTCATATAAATGCTGCGGATGATGGGCATGAACGATCATGATCGGGCTGTGTGTCATGCAACACACAGACAATAGCCCACTGCGGGGGTAATCCACTTTGCAGCTGCAGCTGCAGCAGGGCGTCGCATCGTGTCCGTTATTAACTGCCAGTTACAAATGCCGCCACTGCCACAATAACGGTATTAAAAGCCCTGCGAAAGCGTCAAGTCATAAACTGCTCATCAGTCTTGAGTAACAGTAACTCGCTCTCCCGTTCTCTCGCTCTCCCGTTCTCCCACTTGCCACTCTCTCTCTCCTCTGTGTGCCCCACCGTGTAACTGTAATTATGCGACGCCGCTGCAAAAGTTGTGCTATCACAACTCATTGTCTCGTCGCCATGGCGGGGCAGGAAGTGAAAGCGGCAAAAGCCGGCGGCAAAACATGCCACCAAGAGGGGCGTGGGGTGGGTGGATTTCTCGCAACGTTGTCTGTGCGCCTTTTGCTCTTTTGACGCTGATAATGCAATTTCCGGCAGTGCCATTTTGCCCCAGTCCTCGCGTAATTTACTGTTATGCAATGTTTCATTTTTGTTGTGCGCTTTGCGAGCCTTTAAAGCAAGGATCCGCTCTCCGCTCCCCCTCTACCGTCTAACTGCGGGACAATCAACGCGGCTAGTTTTCTGCTATTTTGCTATTTATCTACATAAAGTTAATTGAAAGCATTCAAATGCCAGAGACAGTAACGGAGATGCCAACGACTGACTGCGTGATGTGTCAACATCTTTTGATGCCACATAATCCCAATCCACCTCCACTCCACTCCACGCCATTTATTCATTCATTCATTTCGCCCCACAGTACGAGTAGTATGGGCACATGTCTCTCCTCTTCGTCTTTATTACAAATTGGTTTTCTGCAACAACCACCCATCCACCACCCACTCGCATGTTTCGTGCGCAATTTGCACCACCAAAATGAATGTGGAAATGTGGAAACGAGGGGGAGGAGCAGCAGCAGCAACAACCGAGCAATACTCTCCACAAAATGTGCAGAAAAAATAAATTGCAGCACACGGCTAACCCACCTAACGGTGAAATGGCTGCGGAAACGTGTCCTGTTCTGTTCTGATCCATCCTGCTCTGTTCTGTTCTGTCCTGTTCGCCACGTTAACAAACTGAAATCGAAAGTTTGACTGCGGTCAACGCTGGGGCATTGTCATTCTCCATCTATAGCCTGTGTCTCGCTTTCCGCTCTCCACCGACTGACTGTCAGATTGAATGGTTTATGTGTGACACCTTTGACCGGTCGCAGAGGTGCCACAAGGGCAGTCTGCCGCTCCCTGCCAGACGATATAAATTAAAATTCAGCTGAAAATCTGGGCAGCTTTAAGGCTCGGCCAGATATCGGTGGGATTGTGGCGTCAAAGGAATTCAAATTGTAGGCTTGCAGGCAAGATGCTAGAGAACGGTACATATAAACAGTTATGGACAGCTCCCTGTAAATGTAATTTAAAACACATCCAAATTCATATTTATACCTTCTTTGGGACTCCTTGTCTGGTAACAACCTTAAAAGTGTATCATTCCGGTTTTGCTTAGCATTGAAAATCTTTTTCCTGATTTTCCGGGTCCTCTTATTTGCCCGGCAAAAGTCACGTGGCATTCATAATTCTTAAAATGGCGCCATCAGAAATTATGTAGCAATGCTAAGTGCACCCAAACATCTGTCCCTCGCTCCATGAATGGGGGCATGGGGAATGGGGGGGCTATACGTGACCAGCATTTGTCGCACGCTAAAGTATGATGGGATGGGATGGGTCCGGTCCGGTCCGGTTCGGCCCGGTCCTTTCTACTAGCTGGCCAAACAATGGGGAATTGATTTTGGTTTTTGGCCAAGTGCAACCTGATTATGGAATTAAAACATATTTCTGTCTCAGAGCTTAAAACTTTAAGTGGCAAAGGTTGTCGCTGCGTTCTCGGTACGTGACATTCTTTTCCTTTCGGAGTTTATCACGTGACAAGTTTTCCAGCTTGCGCTTATTTTCCACACACCCAGAGAGTGAGTAAGAGAGAGAGAGCGAGAGAGAAAGGACGAATGCGTTTCATTTTCATTGTGGGAGAAAAAGAAGAACTTTTCACGTGTGTGTGGGACAAGGAAATGAATAAGCAAACGAAACTACAAAGAAGTTAACTGCAAAAGCGAACTGCGAAAGTGAACTTGGGTTACAAAGGAGAGCCACAGACAGAGAGAGAGAGAGAGAGACAGGAAGAGGCAAAGGCAGATAAATAACGTTGAATGGAAAAGCACAAAAAAATAAACAATTCGCCTTTTGAAATGCTAAACGTGAGAGAAAACACAGGGAGGGGGAGGACACAGGGCCAGGGGCACTCTTCACACGCTCTCTGCAAGGACACGGCCCAGGACCCGGACTCGTGTATTTTTATTAGCACTTCGGGGACACGGATACGAATGCGGATGGGGGGATGGGGGATCCGTTTATCTTGTTACTTGGCACCCGCTCAATGCCAAATACATTTATCTTGTCGTATTTATTTTGTACCACATTAATTTCGCTCGTGTTTGAGCAGAAATTGACTTATTTGCATTCGGTTTAATTTGTACGAACATCAATATGCCGCACACGGGATACAGAAAAAAACCCTCCCCCGAACAGGACAGGAAGGGGGAGACCCTGTGACATGGCCAATGTGAATGTAGTAGCTGCCAAGGGGATGGGATGGATGCTGCGGCTTACACAGCCACAGGTGTTGCAAGTGTCAAATTTGTGATTGATGGAAGGCCGAACTAGGCTGGGAAAAAAATTATGAGATTTATTCTTAAAAGTTATTCGTGCAGCAGGATGGGTGTGGGCGGAGGGGAAAGCCTGATTTAAAACAAATCTGGCAAAATCACTCACATTTTGGCATACTTGAACAGAAAAGGGAAATTTTGAATGTTTGATTAGCTCTCTAAGTGATTTGCTTATGAAATATTCTGGGTGGTGAACTGATGCTTTTCTAAACGATTAAAAATATGTTTCCTTGTTCAGGCAACTTTCTACATGGTAGCTGCCATAGAAATATTCAGTCTAAAAATCTAACAAACTAAATTAAAACAGATTTTAGAGTAGGCTGAGGACCACAAACATTTATTGGTTAGTTGTAAGTCTTTCCATGCTTTAAAGTTTCTTTTGTTGGCTGAGCTGCATCAGAGTTTGACAATCGCTGATCGTCGCTCGCTTCTTCAGGTTTGGTGGTTTCCCCGCTTACCGTTTAGGCCTTTTGTCTGCCTCAATGAGGGGGCATTGACTTGTTGCACTTCTTGGCTTTACGAGACTTGCGGCGCCTTTTTCCACAGCTCTTCTTGGGCTTGCTGCAGGACTTCTTGGCCTTTTTCTTCTTGCAAGCGGACTTCTTGCGTCTGCGCTTTCCACAACTCGACTTCTTGCGCTTAGGCTTACCACAGCTGGCCTTGCGCTTCTTCTTCCACAAACCACAATCCTCCTCGTCCATGGAGGAATCGGAGGAATCCACTTTAAAAACTGTCGAGCTGGCTATAGCATCCTGTTCTGTGCCTTTCTTAGTCGCTCTTGTGGAGCTTGCAGATCGATGGCCAGCCTGTAGGGACCAAGGGGGTGCTGCTGCACTCATTGCTGGACTTAGATGCACAAAGAACTCACCCTACGGTAGCGGGATCGTTGCTCTGGGGACATTGACCGCCAACGTTGCGCCGCTACGTTCCCAGCCTTCTGACCTTGGTACATGGCTCCAAAACGACGTTTGCATTCGCGCATGTAATTTAAATACGCTATAGCGGAGCGCCCTCTAATCGAATCTGGGAGAGCGTCATCGGCGTTGCTGCTCTCGACTTCAGATTCCGATGAGCTCTTTGGATTTTCGTCAATTTGTTCGGCGCTGAGAATTGAAAGAACCTTGCGGAGCGATTCATCGCTTGGACTTAAACCAGACACGGACATTTTTTTCTCAAAAAACAAAAACACAAAAAATTTAGAAAAAACAAAAAAAAAATACTATTAACTATTATTCAGAAATACGTTAAAACTTAAATTTGTAGCTAGAGATGTTGCTCGAAGGGAGAACAACTTTATACTGAACGGAGGCCTGACTTTGCTTTCGACCCAATAAATTTGGTTCAAGTTAAAACTAATCGACTCCTTCGATTCGGAATTTATTTTGTATGCAATTTTTTTGAATTTAATTTTTGTATAAAGTTTGTTTGAAAAATAAGATTGTAGGGGCACCTTTGGGGAGCAATTAAAACATTTTCATTTAAGCCACATAGAAATGAATAGAAATTTGCAGATGACACTATGAAGTATCAGCCACGGCATAGCGTATTCCAAAGCCAAATGAAATAATATTAGCCACACGGCCGTGGTGCGCTTCATGGAACAGCGACGACAGACACAATGCATTTTTCATAAAGCAGACAGCGATACGTGTTTGTCCGTCTGTGTGTCTGTCTGTCTGTGGGGGGAGCTGTGAGGCCAGGAAGATGGGAAGCTGCTTTGTTTTGGACCAGCAACGAGCTACCTGTAGACGTCTATCGACAGCCAGCGGCAGCAGCGACGGAAGAACGGCAACAATGGAGAATGGAGGATGGCCGAGAGCGCAAAATGTCAACCAAAATTGCGATTGCGTTAAAACTCTATAAATACCAGAGTAACATGCGACAACAGCAACAATAACAACTGCGAGTCCGGCGAAAACATGCTGATGTGGCAGCAACACAATCTAATCCGGTTATTGCATTTTAAATGCGCTACAAGCTCTCACTCTATTCGCCCCCGAAGCAATGGCAGGGCTGGGTCATTTCACGCTCTCAATTCACATTAAATTATTTGCCAGGCAATTACTGCCGCCTGACATTAAAGCTCTACGTTCACATGGCGTATGTTTTTCAAGAGAATGTTATTATGCCATAACAGAGACACTCCTGGGCACTCGCTTTCATTTCTTTGGATGTCATTTAACAGTATGTGCCTAGCAATATACCATAAATGAGCCTTCGACTCAGTTGCAGCTTTAAATTATACAAAAAAGTAACCCTGGTCTGTGCCTGGTAATGCGCTTATCTAGAACAGAACACCAGCCAGCGCCACATGGAAGACCTAACCGAAACCGCAATCGTATGCCAACTCTTTCAAATTTTAATGCAATTTAACAGCATATTAAGCAGCAGGAGTCTGCGGCCGAAAGCCACAATGTGTGTGTGTGTGTGTGTGTGGGAAAGAGTCCTCCTGCAACAGTTGTTGCTGCTTGCCGCAAAATTTTAGTGCAGCAGAAGGCAAACTTTCAAACGTAGATAGGTGTAGTTAGGACCTCTTGCCTCCAGCCCTGCTCCCAAGGTGAGCACAAGATGCTGCTGAATGAATGTGAGTGTGAGTGTGAGTGCCAGAGTGGGTATTCATGAACTGGCACGGCAGAATGGGCTAATCAATTGCGCGCACATTGAGCACAAATCAAATTACAAACTTATCGCGTCCAACGATTTTTGCAGAAAACTTTTCAAGCTCTCCACTCCTCCCCTCGTTTGGCTGTTTGAGATCAACTTTTGCTCAATTTGATTTTTCAACAAAAAGTAGAAGTTTTCGCCTTTTTACCTGCCCTTCTTTTGTCTGTGCGTCTATTCGTACTTTTGCTTGTCGTTAAACAAACTTATCCAATAAAACTTTTGTCAACATTGATTTAAGGCTAAGGAGGATGCATATTATAGGAAAAATGTGGTGGGGTGGGGTGGGGATGAAAGCTGCTGGGTAGGGAGAGAAGCTGCAAAACATTTGACATTTCGCTTGCTCTTATCATGTGTCAAAAAATGTTAAGCTCAAAGCGGCGTGGCAGGGTTGTAAGGAGTCGTGAATATTAATGCGAAACTTTTATCTAATTTAGTTGTTTCTTTCTTTTGTTACTGTTGTGCATGAAAATCACAGTTCAGACGCTACTCCTAATGGATTCCATTGACTATTCAATGCACCTGGTAACCCTGGCACACACCCACACCTCAACACACCACACAGAACCCAACGCTTATTATGGTGTGCTTAAGCCAGTTTTTGCCTTGTCCTCGAACAACACACAGAAAGTGTTGGGGCATGCCGCATAAGTAGAACAGTCCAAGACAAAGTTTTCCATTGCAACCTGATGCTCCCTTCTCCTGTTGTTTTTGTTGCTGTGGCAGGAATGCATTTACAGTTAGCTGACTGCGGCAGCTTCTCTTTATCCACTTCTACTTAATACTTTAATAGTTGCAAAAGTTTGCTCAGCACGGGCTTAAGTAGCTCTCCTCACCGCTTCGCTTCGCTCGGCTCGGACTCCCTAACTCGGTTTGTCTGCGAGTAGTGCTTAAAATAACTGTAAAACTGCCAACATAAATCTGGCCACAACATCTTTTACGTTGCCACTAGCCCAAACTTAATGCCAGCCACGTGAGCATCGCCCGATTAAAGACTTAAAGTACACTCCGCCCTCACGGGGTGGCAGCGCAACTCAGAGAATGAAGATTAAAAAGTTGAGCAGACAAACAACAAATTGACGCGTATCTTTTGCATATTGAATAAAAGTCAAATTGTGTTTGGCATATTAAGCGGGCATCAGTCGGAAATCGGAGTCTGAATTGAAAATCGAAAGCAAATCTCAGCCAAATCCCTGTCCTCCTTCTCTGCAGTCCTGTCCGTCGTCGGGTGGAGAAAAGTGATTTTTCTTGTCGGACTTACGGCTTAGCGACGCAGCAATTTTCACTGCAGATTCTGCGATTCTGGCCAATAAGTTTGAACAAGTTGATGGGAGTCGGGAGTCGGGATTGTCTCTTGTTCTAGTTGAATGTCTTAAATATTATTCAAATTTGATGCCCTGGCAAATGGGTGATGGGTGGCGCAAAAAGTTTTAAATATTTTTGCAATGGAAAATAGACTGTTCTGTGATTTGATATTCGAATCGCATAGCTTTGCTTTCTTACTCGGGTAACAAATATTTTCTGGACTCCACTGTTTGTGGTTCTTTGTCCGCCATAACACTATTGACATTTAATTACTCGCTTTACGAGTATGCTTTATGACAGCAATCGGCCATCGAAAATATTTAATATTAATATTTTTCTGCCTTTGGCTGTAATTCAAGCTTATGGAATGTGTGCATAGCTCCGGACGTAGGACACAGCGAAAACCGCAATATTTTGTCAAATTCCAGTGAGCGGTTGAGCAGCGAGGTGTGCTTTGGGAGAACATGTTTATGTAGGAACATACGTATGTACAAATTTATAAAAAAACAAAATTATATTATGATATTGTTAAGTATTTTCAACGGATGGTAAATTGTTATTATATTCTTATTGTCATTGATGCCAGCTGATCGGGGATTCCAGCTCGGCTTAGAAATGGTGGAGGTTAAGGGCTCATCTTTTGCATAAAACTTTTCTCATTTTCGCTGAGTTCTCGTTGGACATCAAGGACTTTGGGGATGAGCCTTTCAAGCACTATTTCTCACCCTTTCTAGGCGTGGCATGCCTCGTTGTGGTCATCGTTACCCGATACTGCAGTTTTTAACGTTATCTAAAACTGATATCTGCCCTCGCAGTATAAATGTTGCGCACAAGGCTATAAATTGTATAAATATTTCAAAGACAGGCAAAATTTACAAGTGGCAAGCGTGGCCAGCCTGGACGCTAATGAGCCAAACGCAATGCAAATTGATAGCCCGTTTTTCTGCCACACCCTCGCTATCCTCTCTGTGTGGGCTGACTTAAGGGATTAGCATCATTATGCACAGTTTATTTGTTCAAAATATATGCTTATACATATACATATACATATACATATATATACACATATACTTACATACATATTTGTGTGCGGGGAGGTGTTAAATTTAATTTCATGTAATTGTTTTTAATTTCAATGCATTTATAATTCAACATTCGCGTGGCGCTTAGAGTGCCGCGGCTCTTCACTCTAGAGTCCCATGAAAGGCTCATTTGCGTTCCGGCTGCAGGTTATGAGTGTCCTCCGTTTGGGGTTTGCCGAGCTCCGACCCCACTTGGGGGTGAGTCTGGTGTAATTATGCAAATTTTTAATGAGTGTGAAAATTGCCTTTTCAAGCAACAAGTGTTCGTGTCTTGGTCCGGGCTCTCCGCCTGGGAGCTCATTGACAGAGGATAATTCCATTTGACCCACAGCCCCAGAAGCCAAGAATCCATTTACCTTCTGATTCCTCCTGCTTCTGCTCCCTGATGCTGATTCCTGCTTCCTCCTCGAAAATCCTTCTCTTGCGAGAGAGCCGGGCGGAGTTGACTGCTGGCATTTGCTCTTTGGATTTATACAGATTTTGTCAAACTAAACATGAATTTGCACTTTTATTCACACACTCGCATGTGTGTGTGTGTGTGTGTGCTCGTCTGAAAGAGAGTAAAAAAACGAGTGAGGGTGAGGGTGAGGGAGAGTGTGACGAAAGCCGATTTAATGCCCTCCCACTTAAGTGGTCCCGTTAAGCCCTTTCAGACCCTGTTCCCCATATGGCGACGACTGAACAGCGAATGGGTCTGGAATCGTACTCATCCAAGCCGTAAAATGGAACAATTAACAGGTTATAAAGGCGGGCATCTGTGTGATTATATGAGTCCCAGCCATCGTTGAATAAATGTCGTTTAAACGAAGCAGTGTCAAGGACATTAGGAATACTTTTGTATTCCAATCGAAGCAGTCCCTTAGTTTTAAACTCAACCAAATTTGTTGTATCGAAAGCAAAACCAGAAATCAGCTCAGCTAAGAGTTTTCTTAAGGTTTTCAAGAAAAATGGCGATTTCATGTGCAAGTCTGAGCGATGAGACGGTTGACCAGATTCTCTCAAAATTATCAGTTATCTCCGGCTCCTCGGAAAGCGGCAATACAAACAGATTTTCGGAAAGCGAATCAGATGAAAGCGATGAAGACTCTCTAGATTCTATTGGAGGGCGCTCCGCTTCAGCGTATTTAAATTACATGCAGGAATGTAAACGCCGCTTTGGAGTCATGTACCACGGACAGAAGGCTGTAAACGTCGCGGCGCAGCGTTGGCGAGAGCAACGATCCCGCTGCGGTAGGGTGAGTTCTTTGTGCACCTAAATCCAGCAATGATTGCAGCAGCACCTCCCCTTGGTTCCTACAGGCTGGCTATCGATCTACAAGCTCCATAAGAGCGACTAGGCAAGGCACAGAACAGGATGCTATAGCCAGCTCGACAGTTTTTAAAGCGTATCCTTCCGATTCCTCCCTGGACGAAGAGGAATGTGGCAAGAAGCACAAGCGCAGCTGGGGTAAGCCTAAGTGCAAGAAGTCGAGTTGTGTAGAGCGAAGACGCAGGAAGTCCGCTTGCCAAAAGCAGAAGTCCTGCCGCAAGCCCAATAAAAGCGCGTAAGCAGAGCCCCTGTGGACAAAAGCATTGATTCACACAACGTGCGGGACGCCGGGCTGGACCAGGTCGACGATCACCTGAGGATTATTGTAACGATATATAGAAAGATATAGAAATAAATTCTGTTAAAAATATCAATCATCAATATCGATCAGAAGCGATGCCAAACATAATCATGTTGGGAACGAAAACAATTGAATATGGAAAGATGGCTGTCTTTTTCAACTAGTAGATACATCTGAACATACATACATACATATACTATTATGCGGATTCCTTCTTTCTCTTACACACATGGTATATATGTACATATATGTACATACATATGTACATTTTCCCCCGTATAGCCACGAATAGTGTCAGAATGCAAATGCAGATTTTTAAGCCTTGCGGCAGCTTTTGCGCAAACAGATTGTAAACAAATAAATGCCGCCAGCAGACACACTTACACACTCACTGCACACACGCACACATCTGCAGACATTGAATGGCCAGCGGTGGTGCACTGAGAAAAAAATGGGGATTTAAAATCTGGAATATACTCTCGAAATTGTAAACAAGATACTCAGTCAGGTTTGAAGCAGATTAGTGATTATACATTTCATTTGAATCAATCATTGAGTAACCTGATGCTGCATTTAGTAGTACATAAATCTCTGAGTGTATCGTGGCCAGTTTCGTGCCTGAAATGCCGCTGGGGCCATGGGCACAGGCCTTCTGTTCAGCGCTTTGCGGCCTGCACTGTTGCTAAAGTTATTTCATTCAATATTTCAATATTTTACATTCATTTTACCCAACATGGATTGTGAATATGTGTATGTATATACTACATACATACATATGTATGTATATTTATTTGTACATACATGTATGGCTGCAGTGCACACTTTGACTCTGGCGAAACCTTTTCCACACTTAAGTGGTTAAATTGGCTGTGATAAATTGTTGCAGAGTCAAAGTTGTTGCCACAGCGGCACTGCGGGACGCCTCAAGTCACATGTGGCATGGTGGTGGGTGGCGCGATAAGCCCACAAGGATGTACATATGTACATAAAAGTAAGAGGGGCTTTGACTCCCTCTCTGACTCATCTGCTTATTCATGGAGTGCCGTGCCGTGCCGTGTGCCTGCCGTTGACAGTAATCATAACGCAGTCATCAGCTGGCATTATTACAGCTGCCTGACATATGACATCTGGGAGCTGGGGAGCTTGGGAGCTTGGGAGCTTGGGAGCTGAAGATACTCTTATGTGGGATAGTGGGACTATTAATATGCGAGTGTGTGGGCTAATAGTAGTACACCCGAACCGAACCGAACCCAATGTCATAATGGGTGATGGCTAATGGGTGTTGGTCGGTGGGCGTGCCTGAGACTGATGGCATCCTTTTAGTCGCAGTCGCAAATTAAATGTCTAGCCAAACGTAGTTTGTCTTGAGTAAGCAGCAATTCTCTCCACCACCTTAAATTTTCTAGCGACGACTCCAACAATTTTCCATAATTTTCAATTGCTTGAAAGTCGTTGGAAGCCCAGTAAGCAAATTTTTGCGCTTATCGCCACACTCATATCAGACAATCTTGATGTGCATATCACTTTTATGGGCAATTCATGCAAAATGCTTCCTGGTGCCAGCCAACAGCGAGGAGCTACAACAATGCCCGACATCGACAATGGCGCAAGATATTCCGTACTTACATGGTACAGCAAATGCCCTGCACACAGGATACATGCATATGTACGAGTATGTACGAATGTAAACATGGTAAATAATTGTTCTTTCTTATATCGGTTTCCAAGTGATTCCCATTTTTCTATAAAATCTTTTCCTTATTCCCAATAGAGCATAATTTGTGTCGTTTTGGTCGAACCGCCTGCTATGGCGGTTTTATGACTTTTTTTTAGCCTGCTCGCCATCATCATCATCGTTGTCCTTGCTGCGGTGTCGTGTGTGTGTTCTCGTTTCTTTCTCTAACTTGCCGGCTGACCAACTGCATTTGCAATTTATAGGCGAATGTGCAGTGCGTTGCGAAACTATCAGTCAGCTGTACATACATATATCAGTTTAAAAAAAACCATTCGTTTTTCTATGACCCAGTTTAAATTCATCTTTGGATATCATCTTCAAAGATTGCTTCGAATATAAGTACAAGCCGTTCTAACGCTCTGAAACTCACTGTGACGTTGCATTTACATATCTGAGTATCTACCCATCTGGCAGTTTTTTGTGCACTTGTAGCTGGGACAGAGGCAAACAATGGGAATGTAAATTGTTGCTATGTCTTTGTTTTATTTTTTTTTCTGCCAGCTTTCTATCCTGCCTTCCAGCCAGGAACTAGGAGCCAGTCCAGTCGCATATTCTGGAGGCCTGTGAAAGGATTTGTATCCTGCTGCGCAGTTTTTTTTCCCTAGTTTTTGCAGTGCCAATTTTTGCGTAACACTCGAAACCGCAACAACATTACATTCGGACATTGGCTTTAGACGAGCCGCTCTCGCTTACTTAGTTTTCATTGTCAACGCTGTCGTCCACGTCGTCGTTCTAGTCATCGTTGTCCTGGTCGTTGTCATAGCGCAGTCATCTAATTTTTTGTTCATTTGCATACCGAAGAACAGGTGGGGGGGCAGAATGTGTTTGGTGTTTGCTGCTGGTCACGTGGCTGTTGGCCATTGCACTCCGTTTGGGGCACTGTTCGCGTTGTTCATGACATTGACGTATGAATACCTCATGAATACATGCAAACACACACACACACTCAAAAATGCCGGATATATGGGCAACCTGGGAGTGCTCCATTCCTGGGTTCACCGACCCACAAAATCCCCAATAAAACTGGCTTCATTAGCCGCCATTAGCCGGCTTTGTCTGCCCCAGAAATGAAATTGTGCAGAAAAGTACTAGAAATACAGAGAGGAGAGATGGAGCTGTAGCTGTGGCTGAAGCTGGACACATGGCCCCCAGTCTTGGATGCGTGCGGTGTGTCATTAAAGTTTCATCAACGCCGCAAAATGAAAATGGAGCACACAACACATTCAGCACTCAAGGGGCCGAACGCCCCCCCCCCCCCCCCTTCCACAACTCCTTCAGAAACAACTCAGGATCCCCAAAGGGCCGCAGGGCAGGAATGGCAGGGAAGGAAAGGCCGCCTGATATTGTCATTACATGCTTCAAGGATATTTCCTCTGTGGCGTAACCGAGGCAAATGTACTTTTGACAGTTCAACTCTTGAAAGGGTTGAGGTTGAGGTTGAGAGTTGACCAACCCAAGCAACCCTCGCCGTGACCCCGACAACCACAGTCGGCAAAAGATTTGTTTGCCAGGACAACAGCTGCTTTTGGGGGGCCCGGATAATGCCCGCTGGCCAAGTGGCTGGGGAGCGGAGCGGTCAACTTGCCCCCAGACAATTGCCACAAATTGGTTGGCTTAATAGTTCTGAATCTGTTGCGAGTTTCGTCCGCATTAAATGTTAGGTAAGTATTTAAATATTTATTTACAAATTCCGTGCCACAATCTCGATGGTGCTTCTTGTGTCTCGTATCTTACAGATGGCGCACACATCACGCCTCCTACTACACCTCACCCTCCGCCACCGCTGGGTATTGGCAATTTTCGTCTTGGCCAATCAAGTTGGCTTGTTAGCGCGCATTCGATACACACACACACACACACACACACACACATGTACATATCTTTGGTAGCAGAGATAAACATTTGATTAGCACTGAAGAGGATTCTGAGGGTTGCACAATAATTTTTCGATTAATGTTTGAGTAATTTGCCATTTGGAACTGGAAACTGTGTCAAAGACCGACATTTAAAATTCGAATATTTATTCTTGCCATCATAGCAACATGTTGCTGCGTCTTGGATGCTTGGCAACATTTTGTGGAACGCATTTAGCCAGCTCCTGCTGCCTCTACAATAAATTCAAATAACATTCTCACTTCAAATTTTAGATCTTGACATATTTGTCCTATTGAAAATTATACTTCATAAACTTTCAAACGATTTAATCAATTTTCCATCCCTGCCTGGAACGAATTGCTCAAAGTGCACGTCTTTGGGGGTCTTTGGCAACGATAAGAACTCCCGAATTCGGAGGCACTTGAGAGATTAGTGATACCAATCGGACGGCCATAAAGGGTGCGATTAGCATAGAGAGGAGCGGCTCCGTGGCTCAGTGGCAACCATGATCTTGACTACTACATTCCTGTGCTTCTGCGTGGCCTCGGCCCTCAACTATTTCAGGACACGCCGGCAGCGGTCGCAGATCAAGAATCTCAGTGGACCCTTCACCTGGCCCCTGCTGGGGGCGATGCACAAGCTGCTGTTCCTCAAGCCGCAGAGTAAGTGGAGGCTGCCTGCCGGAACATTCTGTTCTGATCAAGTGCCTCTTAGATTTCTTCCAGCGTAGCCAAGAGTATCTGCTGAAGTACGGCACTGTGACGCGCCTGTGGGTCTTCCATCGACTCTTCATGCCGCTGGCGGACCTCGAGTTGGCCAGACAAATCCTGCAGAGCGAGCAACATTTGGAGACGGGCTACAAGCTGATGCACCACTGGCTGGGCGGCGGCGTTCTCATGTGCAAGAAGGATCAGTGGGCGCATCGTCACAGCCTCATACGGGGCATCTTCGAGAGGGGCAACATGCTGCCGCTGACGGAGCTGTGTCGCCAGCAGGCGGTGCTACTGCAACTGAAGCTGGCGGACCACGCAGAGCAACGAGAGGTGTTCAATGCCTGGGAGATTGTGGCACCCGCTGTGCGGGATCTGATGGTGCTCACCACCTGCGGCTTGCGCCCCAGCGAGGAGTATGCCGAGGCATTCACTGGGTGAGTGGCGTGCCGCATGCCCCATTCCCCATGCCCCAATAGATTCCCCTGTGAACATCGTTTTTTCGTGTCATCAGCCTCACGGATATCTACCGAAAGCGATTCCTGAGCTTAAGTTCGGTGAACCGCTTTAGCTTCTGGATCAGCTCTCCCTTCGTGCGACGTCGACAGTTGAAACTGATCAAGCGCCTGAATGGGGAGAACAAACAGCACATCGATCGATTCCGCACACAGCAGAAGCAGGAGGAGCAACTGAAGGCGGGCAGCCCGGTGTTGGATCGCAACGAGCTACTGCCGACGCCGTGGCATCAATCACTGCTGGAGGTTCTGCTGGCCCCCAACCTTGCGCCCAGCATCACGGACGACGACATCTGTGCGGAGCTGAATACCTGCAACTATCTGGGATATCTGCTCTGTAGCTCGGCCCTCTGCTTTGCCCTCGTCACGATTGCCCGGGAGCCGGCTGTTCAGCAGCGTTGCCTGGAGGAGCTGCGGAAGGCCCAGAGAGCAGACCACAGCTGGGACGTGCAGCGCCTGACCTACCTGGAGGCCGTGCTGCTGGAGACGCTGCGCCTCTACCCACCCCAAGTGATTGTCGGTCGGCAGTTGAGCGAGGATATGCCCTACAGTGAGTACTCGCTTGAATGACGACAATAATAGCTTTGATCTGTTCTGCTTTCGATCCGCCACAGCCCATAGCGTAGTGGGGGATGGCACGCTGCCCTTTGGCGCCGAGATCTATGTGAATCTCTTTGAGATGCAGCGCAACGACGACCTCTATACGAATGCGACCCACTTTCGGCCGGAGAGATTTCTGGAGTCGCCGCCCGAGCTGCTCAGCTTCAGCATGGGACCACGGTGCTGTCCGGCACGGCAGTTTAGCTTGGTGCTGCTCAAGACCCTACTGGCGCCCATACTTAGCAGCTTTGAGCTGCTGCCCTATGGCGATGCCCCACGCCTCGACTTGCGCCTCGCTCTGGGCTCCTCCAATGGCTTTCAATTGGCCCTGACGCCGCGATTTCAATAAAAGGATGGACACACTCGGGATTAATTTTATATGTATGAATATATTTTGGAATAAAATAACTATTTTACCTCCTACAAATCTGCAACTCATCGTGTGTCGTTGCGCCTGCGCATGCCCAGCTGGAAGCCCGTGTCCGAGCGCAGGACAATGTTGACGACACACTCGACGGGTTCGCCCAGGGGCAGCAGCTCGTATTCGCGCACAATCTTGGCCAGCATCATCTTCATCTCCAGCTGGGCAAACTTCTGGCCAATGCAGTTCCGTGGCCCGGCGCTGAAGGGGACAAAGGTGAAGGGCGCAAAGCGTTCGCCGTTCTCGTGGCGTTCCGGAATGAACTCTTCGGCCTGGGGAAATGCGCTGGACAGCCGCTGGATGCCATAGATCCCAATGAGAATCTCAGAACCGGCAGGAATGACGCCATTGCCGAACTTGGAGTGGGCTGCAAGAGGAGAGGGGCATCATCAGTAGAGTGTGGAAAGAGCAGCATTCCCTTTGAAACCCACTGTAATTGAAGTCCGATTGCAACTTGCGTCCCACCAGGGGCACGGGCGGATACAGCCTCAGCGACTCCCTGATGACACACTCCAAGTACTTCATCTCGTTGAGATCACGAATGGTGACGGGCCGACTGCGATCGGTGCCAATGACTCGGAGAATCTCCTCCAGCATCTTCTCCTGCACCTGTGGATGGCGCGACAGCGCGTGCAGGCAGAAGGACAGGGCGCTGGAGGTGGTGTCGTGACCCTCGAACATGAAGGTGTCCACCTCCTCGCGGATCTCGTCATTGGTCAGCGGCCGCCCATCGACGCTGGCCAGCAGCAGGACATCGAGCAGGGCCATCCGTCGCTTTCTGCCCACATCGTCGTCGGGGGACTGACTCATCTTGGCCCGCTGCTGCTCCTCGAGTGTCCGACGACGCTCCTCGATCACCTTCGTGGTGAAGTTGTGCATCGTGCGGATGAGCTGCGTCTGGCGCCACTTCAGGTGCGGGTGGGTCAGCGTGAAGAGCAGCTCCACCTGCAGGTAGATGGACATGAAGCGCCAGCTCAGCAGAGCAGTGCACCTGCAAGCGGGGGGGAAGAATGAGTTGGAGAAGGTTTCACTTTGAGGACAGATGGACTCTCACTCGTTGACTGCCTCCGCATAGGCAGTGCTGTCCGCGGCCTGGGCGTAGATTTTCGTGCCCATGGCCGTCTCCGCAATGATGTCCAGCGCTGCCATGCAAATGGGCCGATAGACGTCGAGGGTCTGCCCGTTGGCCCGAGGCGCCAGGCGCTCCACACAGATGTTCGACTGCTGGTCAAAGACCTCCACAAACTGCTCCAGGATCGAGAAGTGAAAGGTGGGCGTGATGATCTTGCGGCGCTGATGCCACACCTTGCCGTCGCTCAGCAGCAGCCCATTGCCCAGCCACTGGCTCAGGACTCGGTACACGGGATGCTTCACCAGATGCTCCTGGCTGCCCAGCAGCTGCTCGGTGATCTCGGCATCGGCGGTAATGACCAGCAGACGGTTCAGAATCCACACCCGCTGCAGGTTTCCATATTTGTCCATATTCTCACGGCTCACCTTGAGGAAGGCTGCAGAGAAGAGCGAATAACACATTGATAAGAGCTTTAAATCCATAAATAACACTTTATTAATAGATATGCATATGCATATGTGTTCCACAGTTCCCCACAGAACCTCATCTGGGTGGGGGGGGTACCAACTGAGAGTGAAATTAAAAATGTGATAAGGCAGTTGGCTCAAGTGTTTATGGTGTTAATCTGGATTGAAAATAAAACCAATACTAACTCAAGATTAAATGTTTGCTTTATCATGGCAGTTGGTTTATATTTGTTTCAACTTTATGGCCTCAAGTGCATTGATACTGGGATAATCCACTTTCCACTACACAGCCTAAGGCTAGGTGGTGCAAGTACGCTTTAAAGTATCCCAGCTAAAGTAATGGAGAAATGAAACGAAATATACAGAAGATCGCACTGAATTTTGTGGTTTGATTTATGTCTGACAGCATCGAAAAGTAATTTCTTTTTATTCTCAGCATTGTGCTTATATTTTGTGTATTTTATAATCATTTCTTGAAATCTTTGGACTATGCTCTCATTATTCAAGTCTAAGAAAAATCAATAAATCTTCCAAAAAAAGGGAGACGAGATTTACACTAGTACATGCCGCATCTTGTTTACAGTTGCTGAGAGATAAAGCTCTGCTCTTATCGCTTAAGTGAGAGAGCGAGAGAACAAAACAATTGAATGTAGTGCAAAGCATCGGTGGTCAGGGATCAGAATCTCTCTCTCTCCCTCTCTGTTTGAAGTGATTTATTTATTTATAAATATCAAATGCAAATCTTTTTGGTTAGTGTACTTAATTGCTGTTCGCGATCGCGTGCATCAAATGATGCAAAAGCCAGCGGAAAAAGGGAAAACGTGGATGGAATAGAGTGAACCTCAATCAGCTACATATCTACCCTCGGCCAAAGCCTTAAAGTCTTTATTTATCCTTTAATGGTGCAATTACATTTTATTCGATTGTCGTTCCGGTCACGATTTGTGTGCCAAATTGGCATTCGATTCAATTACATTTTTGATTCAGTTTCGAGAGCACTTTACCGATTTACTGGACATACAATACATACTCTTTGGATTCATGCCGAACATGATGTGCAGGGCTCCCAGCAACGGAGGACACATGGGTCCCGGCAGATTGGCCACGGCTCGGCGACGCTCCGCCTGGCCGCGATGGATGAGCCAGCCAGCGGCCACCAGCAGTAGAACCAGCACCAACAGCAGCATTTTGCACTCTGATTCGTACAGCCGAACCGTGGATCGGCTACCCACAAGTGGGAGTGCGAGTGCGAGTATCTATCTAATCGGAGAACGATTCTAAATTCGAATGTTAAACAAAATGCATGCCACTCAGACCGAAGCTGATAATTGAGCCGCCCGGCACTTGTGCTAATCAAACCGGACTAATACGAGTATCTAAGGCGAGTGTAGGTAAATACGATTATGTACTTATATTAATTATTCTCGATTCAGTCGCGAGATAACGAAGTGTCCGATCCCCCGAGGCTCATTGGCACCGTGTGCCTTGTGGGGCGTTCTGCCAGGAGTCGTGAACCTTTTTTTTTTGAAGTAATTTCCTTTAGAGACATTCGTGCGGAAATTAAAACATTTGCCCTGACCTGACCCCCCACAAGGGAGGGCGGGGGTTGGGTACAAATGGATGGACGGGTGTACAATTGGGATGGATGGACGGTCAGCTGCCGGAGCTGCAGCCTTCGAAAAAACTAATTAACAGCAGCTTCCTGGGCCAGGCCTGACTTTGACTTTGTAATGGCATTTCATTATTTTTAAAATACTCGTACAGCCGCGGTATCTGCATCTACGGGTAGAAAAGTGTATAAATGGGGGAGGGGAGCTGGCAAGGAGCGTTGCGTGGGCGGTCGAAAAACGTTTCCAATTGTAGACAGAATGTGAATTTTTTCAATTTTCACAATGACTTTTATAAATATAATCCTTGGATATCACTCGTTTCGCATTCGTTTCGGTTTCTGTGGCTCTGCTGCCTCGTACAGAAAGATTTTCTGCATTAATTTTGCATATTAAAAATCCAATTTGTTGCATTAATTGCAGCATGTGAAATGTATCGGACAATGCAAGTGATATGTACGCACATATCCCCCAGTCAAAGCAGACAAGTCACGTTGATAGGTGGGCGGTGGGGTCCGAGGGGGCAAACAAGCCGACGAGGCAGACAACGCGGCGTATGCGAATTGCGTGAAGTGAGAGGGGAAGAGGCTGAGACAGCACATGGCTGTATATTGCAAATATTTCAATGAGAATCTCCAAGAGAGTGCAATGCCTGGGTGCAACCAGAAATGTATACAGATTTCTGAGGGGAATTTCAAACTTAAAGTTGTGT
Source organism: Drosophila subsilvestris (assembly GCA_035043285.1). Lineage (NCBI taxonomy): Eukaryota > Metazoa > Arthropoda > Insecta > Diptera > Drosophilidae > Drosophila > Drosophila subsilvestris. The sequence goes on along the minus strand of JAWNNB010001724.1, from coordinate 2,639,433 downwards.
GAATTCCACAGTCCTAAAAAGAACAAACTTTTGTATACATATGTATAATCTTGATTTAATTGTGGATATAGCGTACATATAACAGTCAAGCGATTTTGTTTGTAAATTCAGTTTTGTTTTCAACATGCAATGCGCACATTATGCATTCAATGAATCATTTCAAACCTGTTTCAAAGCTGGTGCCGGCAGCTTGCAATACAACAAAAACACTGCACCAGTCTTTGTTTTGAATTATAGAAAACTTGTTAGATTATTCAACTAATTAAATGGTTGGCTACGCATGCCAGAAGTGTGCTCAGCAACCCAACGAGAATATTGACGTTCTGACTGGCTGGCGCCTTATTATTGGCTGACGCTCTTGGTATCCGTGGTATGGCTCTGCCGGGTGGATACTTCTCAATGGCCTTCTCGGCCAGCGCTCGTATCCCCACCCAGCTCTCCATCGCCAGCCTGCGGATTTCCGTGGGTGGTGGGAAGAATTTTAACTCCAAGCCGAGGACCAGGCCCGACATCTCAAAAACAAAGGACAACGGAAAGCCGACCTCATAGGCGTAGTCCAGGCTTGTACCGCCCACCACTCCGCCATAGTAATAGGCCTGCTTTGGCTTGATCACCGTATTCGTTTCCCTTAGTATTCTGTCCGTAGCGAAGTGGGCAATCTCCGTCAATTCGAGATGGTTCCTTGTGGGGGATGGATCGTACACCCACGGATAGAATATCGATCGGTTGGCCGTGTGCAGGGACAGGTACATTGTGCCACTCCCATTCTCGACCAGCTCATGCATTATGTCCCGCACTAGGCGGGTTTCCGCCTCCGAGAAGGGTTCGCTGCCGGCGTAGGACTCGGTGCAGGGATCCGCCAGCTCTGCATATCCCTGCCCCCAGGCCACATCGAAGTTGCGGTTCAGATTCGTCCCGAAGCACTTTCCGCCGTTCGGGGAGCGGTTGTTGCGCCACCACCTATCCGAGTTGCGGGAGAGCTCGTAGCCATCCGGATTGGCCAGCGGCAGTACGATCCAGTTAAAGTTTTTCAGCAGATCGGCGTTCTCCTTGAAATTTACGACCAGTTCGTGAATGGCATAGAGCGCGGCCATGGGTGTCATCCACTCTCGGGCATGCAGGGCCGCATCCATAAAGATCGACCTCTTTCCGGGCACCGAATCGCCGTTCGTTATGGTTATCGTCTTCAATATGCGGTTCTCAAAGGTCCGACCTGCATCCTTAACAAGTACCCGACCAGGGTACTCCCTCGCCAGCGTGTCCAGGTAATTCATCACCCCATCGTAGCTGTAGTAGTCGTTCAGATCAAGTGCTGGCAGCGCCGAGGAAGCGACACTCGCCACAAACAAGACTATCGCACACAGAGCTCTCCGCATGTTTCCAGAGAACTAAAAATCGCGCCACTGGCTCTCCCCTCGATCATCGGTGCTATATATAGCCTCGTTGGCCGATGTCATAAGCAACAGGGTCGAAGCTGCACTTACCCTCGACACTCAAATGGAAATATCAGAAATATCAATGGGCAGTTGGCCAATTGTTGATCTGATTTGATACTATGCTATGTTCCATATCTTTTTGAAAAGCCAACGAGAGTCAAGTCCGATATTCCCTGTTTGCTAACACTACTCGATTAAATTGAACCTTTTGTTTCCGCTGTGGACCAAAATGACTTTACTAATTGATTTCAAGATTTAAAAATTTGTAAAGAACATTGTATTTTTTTGTATGGTTTAGTTTTTTGTTAAAGGTGTTTTTTTCATGCTTTTTTTCAGAGGTAGTTCTTCTATTTTTCACATAACTTAAGTATCTTATATTTGGTTGCATGGAACTTTGCAATTCTGAACAGCTGATAGATGCAGCTATAAATCCGACCCAGGCACTTTGTAGCTGCAGCTTAACGTCGGGAAGATAATAAGCTTTTATGTTCAAATTTGATCATTTTTTCACGAAATTTTGACATTAAAAACTCAGAAAAAATCGAAAAAAATATTTCTGCGAATGCATTTTTTGCTTTAGATAGACGCATTAATTAGGCGTCCAAACGCGATCAGGTACCAAAAAATACAAGTCTTTTCGTTTGCTTTGTTCCCAATTGGCAGCTGTGCCAGCAACCTTCAAAAAGGTATTTTTGTTCAGTATTTTCATTTTTAGATTTGGTTAACGAACTTTAGCTCCACCGTCTCTTCATTGATTTTAATGAGCAATACCTTAAGCGACGCCTAGTTAATGCGTCTATCTAAAACCAAACATTTATGCCCAGAAATATTTTTTTTCAACTTTTCCTGAGTTTTTAAATTCAAAACTTCATGAAAAAATACCGCAAAAAATTATCAAATTTGAAAGCTTAGTATCTTCCAGATTATGTTAAGCTGCAGCTACAAAGATTCAGGGTCTGACTTAGACATAGCTGCATTTGTCATCCTTTCAGAACTGCAAAGTAACATGCAACCAGATAGAAGATACTTAAGTTATGTGAAAAACAGAAGAACTAATATTTGTCTGGAGGCAAATTAATACCGAATCAGTGTACTTAGCTGTAGCTTATTCTGATGTAATTTTCAAAATATAAATACATTTCGAATAGGTCGAGTGCATCCGAGACCATGCAATGTTGCGGTTTTATGAGGCGAGTCACGTTCTCGAGCAGTTAATGAATGATTGAAGAGAGAAAAATGATTGGATTTTGTCCAAAATAGAGTCATTCCGGAAGGGATATATTCAATATTTCTAAGTTGAATTCTCCAAACATCAATTAAATTGCTCTCTTTATGGGGGTTATTCAATTTAATGGGATTTTACGGGAATTCAAATACTGCTTTCGTTGCATTCGTTATTCTAAATAATTAATAGAAAAATTCTTTGGAGAGCTGATCGGTGAACATCTTAACTTTATCATTGCAGTGGCCAGACATGCCAGAAGGGCACCGAAGCGGAGACTCAAGCTCCCAAACACAGATAATACATCATTTGAGGCTGGTGTACATGTCGAATTGGTGTTGGCAGATGGTGAATTGGAACTGTTGTTAACTGAAGGTTTCCAGAGAATGCGAGATCAGCTCTAGCTGAATAAACACCAGGCGACACAGCGTGCGTATGCTTCCACATCCGCACAGCCCGCCTATGGGAATATCTATAAAAAGATCCTCGAGCGCCTGTACTTAAGTCAATCTCCCAACATCATCACTGTATCATCTTTCAGCGTTTCATCCACTAATTGAGTTAACATTTTCTAGGGTCTCTAGCAGCGGCAGCGGCAACGGAAGGTTTCATAAGTTTCCACTACTGCCGAGTGTTTCTTACATTTTTGTGCTCCAGTTTTATCTCCGGTTTACGGCTTTGCCATTTTGCGGTTTAAAAAGCCATTAAAAAATGTAATTATGTTGATAAATACATCTTACTGGGCATTTTTTGCATTTTTTATTTTGCCGGCTTTCCGTTTTGGCTGACGTCCTGCGATGTGGATGGCTATGCGAATGGCCATGGGGTATGGCCCCGAGGATCTGGACAAGGACAAGGACAAGGAAGAAACTTTAGCCGCAACAACTAAACAAAAACAGCAACTGACAGCACGGGCCTTTCTTCATCTCTGGTTTCGCGCCTCTCTCTCTCTGCATCGTTTTTGTTGGCTGTTTCAACTTTTGAGGCAACAATTTACTTGCCTTGGCCCGCGCCGGGGCCAGGCAAATATTTTATCATTGCGCCTTTTAGCACTCAAGTGGCGGGCAAAAGTGCAGGCGTCGGAGGCTGCTGGGGATCCCCGGACCATTGCATTTAAGCGGAGTTTATGGCTTTATTTCTAGCAAAGGGAGAGAACAGAACCCATTCTGGTAATCATTTTGGCCATTACTTTGATGGCCAGCTAATGAAGCCATCATTTATGCATGCAAAAAAACTATGTGGAAAGAACTTTGAACACAAATTGACTATTGACTCTCTTGGCGATGGTCATTGGTCTCTGGTCCTTCTCTCTGGGTTCATTCTTTGCAAAATTAATGAGGCTGCAAAAATGTGATTTCAATTTCGAGATTACGCCACTCGAAACCAGTTGTCCAGGTGCATAATTTACAAGAGGCAGGGGGGAAAATCTTATTAGTTCATAAGCTGTGTCAGTCGATGGCAGCATCCTGATTCCTGCTGCCTGCTGCCCGCTGCCTGCTCCCTCGGATAGGTCCTTGGCCATGCCAGTCACGTAGCTTTCATGTCCGATTTTTAAGTTTGCGCTGCACAAATCACGTGCCCCCATCCCCACAGGCTGCCCAACCAGGCACGGACCGAGCCAGGACCTACCCCCAGCTAATGTCCTACTTGGGGCTATTTGTAGTGCACTTTGTGTGGATTTTTTTATGATTTGTTTACGCAGCCCCCTGAACGTGGCTGATAAGCACGAGGCAGGGGCCGCAGGCAGGAGCATCCGGAAACCAACTCGCTGCAGTACTCAGCCAAGCGAAGAACTCCAGCTGCAGTTCCACCGGGCTGGGGAACAGCGAACGGCATGTGAAAAGATGCCAACATTTACATCTAAGATATGTCGCTGAGCCATGAAGACAAAAACATATCAGCATTCCGATCTATTAGATGCATTTCCCATTCACTTTTGAAAGCACTTTTGAAAGGTAAATTACTCCCTGCCACAGTCCACGTCCACATCAGTCTATATTCATATGTACATAGCTCCGGGAGGAGATGCCTTCGAGATAACCATTTCAATTTTACCATGGAAATCAAAGTTGGAAAACCATCTCTTAGGATGAAAAGTAGAACGGGAAGAATATTAATGAGATATGGCAAGGAATGAGAGTATGGACTTATGGATTTATATTTAATTCCAGCATAAATCCAGCAATCAGCAGTTATACTCCTATTAGGTAAATTCTTTAAAGGATTTTCTTTCAACAAATGATTTAATTATTAAAATGTAATTAACAAATTAGCGAGAGATGAGACATGAATCCCTTAGAATCCCCAATGGGTGCCGAAGCCATCGAAGCTCATGTGGGAAACGGACTCTGCCGGCGAGTAGTGGATGACGGCAGGCTGATGACTGACCACGGGAGCAGCCTGATGGTAAACAGAAGCCTGAGGAGCAGCCTGATGGTAGATGGAGGCTTGAGGAGCAGCCTGATGGTAAGTGGAGGCCTGAGGAGCAGCCTGATGATAGATGGAGGCCTGAGGAGCAGCCTGATGGTAGACAGCCGCCTGAGGAGCTTCATGCTGGTAGACATTGGCCACAGGAGTTGACTGGACTGCCTGATGGTAGACAGCGGCCTGAGGAGCTGCCTGGTTGTAGACTGCCGCTGCTGCGGGGGCGGCCTGGTAGGTCACAGTCTTGGCAATCGCCGGCTGGTAGACATTGTTGCTGATCCTTGTGTCCTGCTTGTGCACCTGCGAGAACGGCGTGGCCACGGACTTGGCGTAGTGCGAGACGGTGCCATCGAAGCTACGTACCACATTCTGCTGGGTGTGGGCGACGGCGTGCTCGTCACCGTAGTAGCCGATGGTCGGCTGGGCAATGATGCCGGCCCAGACGGGGGCCAGGAGAAGCAGCAGGGAGGCGACTGAGGCAGGGCTGAGGAACTGTTGGGTCATGTTGAAGCTGTGGGATATCTGTAGCAACTGTTGCCATCTGGGTCCGCCGCTGGGGCATATATAGGAAGCAGGCAGGGGCTGGCCGGCCCACCGCAATGGCAATTACTCATAATTGTACCGCCCGCACAGCCGCACGGCCTAAACCCGTTTGCAATTGGGCTTTGCGTGACTTTCAGAAATGAAATCCATTTCTCGATCTCTTGATCGTGGCAAATCAATTCAGCATTGACAGCCGCAGCCGCAGCAATAGCCATGGAGGCTCGGAGCAAGTGTGTGGCATGTGCTGGAGAAGGGCGTGTCGTCGACCCAATTACCAAAATTCACGTCTTTGCCTAGCCATTGCATAATAATGCCCGGGCCAGGCTAGCTGGCTGTCCTAAGGTCGGCGCACTTGCTCCAAATTCCACGGATGGGCCACTCCGATGGCGATGGCGATGGAGATGATGATGAAGATGGCAGGCAGCTCACCGCTGAAGGGCCATCAAGTGCAAGGCATTGCCCAAACATACAACGGGCCAGCACACAATTTATGGCCCATTGGAGATGCATTAACGACGCAGCCAAATTGTTAATGCATTTTCCGTTTCGTGTGGCCGCTCTTCAAGCCTTTCAATTGGTGATACGAATGCCGCCGATAAACAAACAGAACAACAATGTAACAGAATTAAGTAACATCTGTGGGGTTTTCAGCGCTGCTGAATGGAACCATTTATCCTCCTCTAAGAAGTCTGATTCTTGTTTCAATTTCTGCTGCTGCTTCCCCTCCTTTCATGTCCATTTTTATGTCCAGCTCTCGCGTTGAAGTTGAAGTTGCCACATCGATGGCTTCTTCGTTCGTTCGGGCCCCCAATTGAGTCATAATGCAATTGGCAAATGTCAAGAAAATGTTGTTAACTTGGTCAAAAAGCGACAAAAGACACAGGGAACGGAAGAGGGTGAGAGATGGATGGTTGGCCGCTTGTTTGGGGGGACATTGTTGCCAGCCAGGAAAAGCCGGAAAAGTTTTTCGCAATGAAAATGACACACAAATAGCATCAACATCTCGGCATCAAATGCGATTACGATTACATCGATTCCGATTCCGTCTACGAGTCTGAGTACGAGTCCGACTGCAGAGTCACCTTTGTTGTTGGCTCCTTTACGCTATGTGCTGGAGGGGAGTGTGTGCTATGTGTGTGCTGTGTCCATTATGGTCCTTATGAAATTTTGCACATAAATTGTATTATTGCATTTATGCCTGATTTTATTTCCTTTGCTTTGCCCTGGCTGGCTGAGTGTTTGAATTGCCTTTCGCTTTATTTTGCTTGCTTTTGATATCACGGTCTACGAAGGCACCACGAAGCTGGGTTGAATTGTTGCCTGGCAGATTCACAGGCTATAGCTGGATTATTCTTTTGGTGAAAGGATACAGTGTTCCTGGTACAAATATCTACTATTTTTCACATTAAATGAATAAAGTTTGGCTAAATCCCGAGTAGGAAGTAATTTATAGTCGATATGTCCACTGTTGAGTTCTCCCTGGCTATTTTTGACTTTCTTTTTCGACTTCTTACGTGGCCTTAAGTGGATTCGTCTTCGTTTACGTCTACGTCTGCATTGTATTGTCGTCTGCCTTAATGTTTATTGAACTGGCAGGAATCACACGTGAGTGCGAGTGGCGAGTACTAGGGGGAGTTGGGTGTGGGGGAGTGCCTACATTTCAACGGTTTCCTTTTTCCGTTGCAACGCAATTTGAACTTCAATTAGCTGCATTTGGCCATGGCTAATAAACGCTGCTTGGCCTGCGCTGCCTGCTCCCTTCTGCTGCTGCTGCTGCTGCTGCTGATATACAATTACAAATGACGCGTCAGGGCCAGGCCGAAAGTCAATTACCACTGGCTGAAAGGAGCATTAAAGCCCGCGCCTCGTTTGGCTAATTGGAACTGAAACATAAATTAAGAGTCCGATGCCAAGGCATAGACGAAGACGGCACAGGGCACAGGGCGGAATGCAACTAAAACTTTACGACTTCTTCTTCACTTTGGTCAATTCCAAGCGTAACACCTTTACGTTTTTGTCGATGCGAGTAGTGTTTCCCATTCGACACTCCACTCTCCTATGAGTGTTCTTCGCCTGTTCCGGTTGTTCTGTTGCATCCACATTGACAGCTTAGATTAAGTGTGGACCATAAATTGGTTCGGTTCGGTTTGGTTCGGTTAGTTCGCGGTGGTATTTATGAGGCCAATGCCAGTTGGAAATTGCCATTTGGCAAGTGGAAATTATTTACTGGTAATTACAGGAACCGCCGAAACATTTTCACTCGCTCCTGCACATATGTATGTATGTCCGTGCTGGGGTTCGGGACAGTACTATCTTAGCCAACTATTGAAATTCTTTTAGCTTAAAAGAGGATTCATTTCGGTTACTAAATCTAGACGTAAATCATTATTCTCAGTGGATATTTCATCTTCATATTTCCTATACATTCAACCTATCGTTCAACCCACACTTTTTTGTTGGCACTCCATATGGGTAAAGGGCCTCTATGGACTGGACCCGAAGCTTCCTTGGTTGGTGTTATATTGCCAATCAGCTGCTGCCTCCACTCATGCCCGCCCTGCCACACAGAGATTTCTGCCTCATCTCGTCTCGACGTTGAGGGTTCCCCTGCCGCCTCAAGGGTTCGTTCTGCTTCATCGCCGTGCTTTATGGCACAAAGGGGACTTGGCTTCAATTTTCTTTATATTACAGCTTGATTTAATTTGACGTGAGACCTGCCCACGGAGCTTGTTCTTGACCAGAGCGAAATTAGAAATGGCAACATATAACCAGTGCCGTAGATGGGAATAGTAGGAAGGACTGGAGCTGGTGGCTATGGCTGTGACTGTGACTGTGACTGGAGTTGAAGCTCAATCTGATTGCGAAGCTAAGGCTTTGAATGCAAGCTACACATTTGGGGGAAATTCAAATTTCGCTTAATGAAAATATGAACAATTGGAGAAAGCAAATGTCATTTGCCAGCTGCCAGAACGTGGGCTGGACGTGGGAAGGACCAGGCTCTTTGGGGGTGGCTGCCCTGGCTGATCCCCGCCCGATTGATATAATTTCATTAAGCGGCCCCAGTCCAAGCGCTTTCCATTCAATGGCACAGCAAGTGTCACGCCCATCGCCCTGTGCCACTGGCATAGGGCAAACTTTACAGAAATGAAAAATAACGAAAAATACTTGCTAAATAACAAATGGAAATGGAAAATGGAAAACGAGAGGGAAGTACCCGCGAACAACAAAATACAACAAAATACAAAAAAAGGAAAGAAAATGATAATGAAAATGCATAAACAGGAATAGCCGACCCGACGGGATGCGGAGGCGGGTGGGGAATGGGTGCAGGAGAGGGATGTGGTGCTTAGAAGTCGGACTGAACTGAACTGGACTGAACTGGAGTGGTGGGTGGGAAAACTCATTAAAACTTTTTTACAGCCCATTTAAAAGCAATTTGTAAATTGTGAAACTTGCACTTGGCCCTGGCTGAGTATAAATTGTAATAATTATTATTTATTTCGCCCCTAGCTATGCGTAGCTCTCACATTTCAAAAGAAATGTAATGCATGGTACATCAATCATTTATATGGACATACAAATGTTTGTATGTATTTACTTACTAATTACTATGGTAATCTGTAGATTAAACCAAAATCTGTTGTTTGTCCATCACTAAAAGGCTTTTTGCGACCTGCAATTGTGAAATATATTTGGCATTATGCTGGCTAATTTTTTAATAGAAAACGAAAATAAAGACCATTTTAAATGGGGCTGTGGCATAATCAATGAAAATATCAAACATAATGCATTTGTGCAGCCAGTCTGCTGCTAACCCGTTAAAACAGGGCTTAACATACCCCGTATCCCATATAAAATTATAATTCAAAATACTCACACACGTAATATGTCCGTAGAGACGCAGATAGGTATAGAAATTAGTTCCTCATTAGACACACAACTCTGCTTATATTTATTGTAAATATTTCTATATATCTATCTAATTCAACCAAAGCTAAATCACAGAATTGCGCTATTCAACACTTTCCAGGCAATTAAGACATTTATCAATACTGATTACACACACACACATTTAACTCACAGATGGAAGCTTATTGCCATTTTCATTTTTATTTTAGAACGGTGTGTAAAATTAATTTTCGTGCTGATATTTACATATTACCCATAAAACTCTACAGATATCTAAGCAATAAAGTGATAATAAACTAGGAACACTCATACAATTTCCCGTTTCGGGTATTTTAGGCGCCGATGCCTGTCTGTGTGGTGTATTTTTTTGGATTACGATTTTGTCAGGTGAGTCCGACAAACGGAATGCAGAGAGGCCCTGAAAATAAAAGCGATGAATAGTGTAAAACTACACAATTAAGCATGAAACTGTTGACGCCTACTCAAAAGGCCTACTTGCACGCTTATCACTTATACCAGTACATTGTAGAACTAAAATCACAAAGCCATGTGGTCATGGCTTGGTAGCCACACAAACACACACACACACACACCAATGCTTACTGCTCTGCTAACCAACAAATATTTCAATTGTGCCTTTAAGAAAATGTGCATCGGCCTTCCTGCCGCTTGAAAAAGCATCTTCGCAGGGTCGCCACTCAACAATCTGCCACGGCAGAGCCCATTTCCGTGGCTGCTTTTCCCCTCAAGAACAAGGGCTCGGCTCGGCCCAATCATTTTGAAACCGTGGAAAGGATCACAATCGCAAGACATTAAATCAAATTTCCGCACATTTCTTGCAACGTGGGTTCGGTACGGAAAATTGTGTTAGCTGCGGTTTGCTTTACCCCATCCAACGGCTGCTGCCGCAGCGCCACTTAAATATTCAAAGCGAAAAGTTCCACCACACCTTTGCGTCTTGGCTGACTTTCCCCCGTTTTCCTTTTCTTTATTATTCAAGCGCCGCTTCCGTGTGCAGTGCCGAAAAATTCCCACAGGATGCAGTCAAAGGCAGCTAGATCTGAAGGGGGGTGGTCTGGGGATTCGCTGGGGTGACGGGGTGGATTACACATGTGTGTGTGTGTGTGTTGGCCGTACTTTCTACGTTTTTATGTTCTTCAGTAGTAGTTACTTGTACGAATGTGCACGTTTGGGGGAGAAATCAAAGGAACTCCTTTGGGAACCTGGTTATTTTAGCTAATTCAAGGTGGTAAAGTCTAGAACACATTGAGATTTAGTTTAAACGAGGCGCCTATGAAAGGTGGCCCCACTGCCCAGCACTGATAGCAGCCCTGCCAGACTGATCGAAAGGGAACATCGTGACATCATCGCATATGTTAAGAGTGTACTCGATGTTTTCTATCGATACTTCGGTTTGAAATAAATGTCGTGTTATTTAACGTAAAACATTTGAAAAATGGTGTCAATTTACCGTTTTCTTGATAACATATCTCACAGAAATATCCAGACTATATTTATATTTTCGCCAGTCCAAATATATATCACCCACAAATATATTATCAACAAAAAATATATATCGATATATTGTTATATCAATACTTAACACTATTTATTCTCTGCCGCTTATAGTAACAACTAGGGTTGTCAAATATTTGAAAAATATCATAACGATATGAAATATATCACCAAAAAAATATCGATATATTCGATATTTTTGATATTTTTTTGTTTTTTAACATAACAGCAATCCTGAAATTGAATTCCCATACAGAAAAGACAACAATTTTTCATATCCCATATCTTATTTATATTTCTTCGTTTTCATATACATAGGTATTAAATTCTAATAAACTAAAACATATTCAAGGAAGCATCCAAGGAGCTGGTCTTCATACAGATACATATAACTCAATAAAAAAACTAAGCTTTCGCGCGAATTCTTCGACCGGGGCACATACACCTAGACTCAAACACACACACAACGATACATTTGTGTAAGTGTTTGTAGTTATTTTGGTTAAAAACACAGGCTTGTTAAAAGTATGAAAACCTGCTACATCACATTTCTCTCACGCTCGGACGTAATGCTTTTCTACACTACAGTTTGTAGAGGAATACGACTATAACAAAATGGCTCAAAATTTTAGCAAAAGTGTGTTTGCAGATCACAGCAGACCGCCTGCACATTTATTTCACCACGCGAAACTTTGTATTTGTTTTTGAAAATGTAGGTAGCATTGTATTTCTGTGTGTGTGTTTTAGGTGTATGTGCTCCAAAATTCAGATTTCAGATTTAGTTTGCGAACTTTCCAGTTTTTTCAGTAAAATCTGAAAAATAATTCCCTGCAGAAGACATGTCAAACATATCAAAATATATCGAAATATATCAAAAATAAAAATATATATTGATATTTTGCCAAAAAAATATCCCGATATAAATATATTTTTTTTGTGAAAATATCGATATATTGATATTTTGATATATTTTTGACAACCCTAGTAACAAGCTCAACTATTTGGAGACCCAAATTGTAACAAATATTTCGTCACACTTTTCACACTCGGTGAACCTTGCGTAAACAACAAGATCAGAAATCGCGTGGCGAGGAGCAAAGGCGAAACGATAAAACTGCCAGCGCGAGAAACGGCGAGCGAGACAGAAGGTGACAGCGACACCGAAACCGAAACCGATTTTTCCCCCTCCCGTCAGCACCCTTTCAACCTTCTGTTTGGTATTTTTTGTGCGGTGTGCGGTGCAAAAGAAAAGAATTTCACTGATTTTTGCGGCAGTCCAGATAACAGACGGCAGCAAAAATGCAAATAAATCTTAAGGTAAAAACCTTGGATGCGCGCACACACGAATTCAACATCGACAATGAGGTAATTTTTGAGGTTGTGTGTCCAGACTCTAGGGGCTTCCACTAATGCCCGCGCACGTCTCTCTCTCCCTCTTGTTCTCCACGTAGATCACGATTCGCCAGTTGAAGGACCAAATAGCTGAGAAGACCAGCATTGCAGCAGAGAATCAGCGCATCATTTACCATGGGCGTGTGCTTGCCGACGATAAGCAAGTCAAGGAATACGGTGAGTCATTTGTCCCGCAGCCATATCCACGTACTTTTGCTAATTTGCTTACCTATTCCTTTGCAGATGTCGCTGGCAAGGTGTTGCACGTCGCCGAGCGTCCGCCCTTCTCGCAGCGCGGCACCAATGCTCGGCACAACGATGAGCCCATGCGTCCTGTACGCTCGGTGGCACGTCCGCCGCCAGGCAGCATGCGCACTTCGCCCTACTTCCGCGCCCTCGATGGCATGCTTGTGGGCACCATGTCGATACCAGTGCCCAACGGTCCCGGGGCTGGGGTAAGTCTAACCAGGAGAGGTTCTCTCTTTTGAAGCTCCTTACTCATCTGATGTTTCGGTAATCTGCAGACACGCACTCCACCCGGTCGCTTCCCGAACTCTTCGTCCTTCTGCATCAATCGCATTACTGTGGCCCTGCACATGATTGACTGTGCCAACAACATCGCCGCCTATCTGGAGAACCCTTCGGTGGGGCTGAACAACCAATCGCTGGACATTCTGCAGCGCGGTCGCTGGTCCATGGAGTCGACTGTGGTGGAGGTGGGCGTCTCCTCGACCGATATGCCACGCAACAACAACATCATCGACATGGTCCAGGACGCTGTGACAGCCGCCCTCACCCGCACGGGCGCACGCAACTACACTGTCCTCCAGCTGCCCACGGTCTACACCAACGAGAGTGGCGAGACGATTGAGCCGCGTGCCGGAGAGGCCGCTCTCGATGGTGCCGCTGGAGCAGCTGCAGACCCCAATGGCGAGACCACAGCCGCCACCGTCATAATTGAAGATGTCATTGATTCTGAGGATGAAGATGGTGCGGACGGGGGCTCGGACCGATCCGCCACCCCCACACCAGAAGGCGATGCTGAGGGAGCTGTAGGCGGTCAACCGGCTGGTGGTGCTGCTGCTGCCGGTGCAAGCACTGCAGAGGATGCCAGCGATGCTGCAGCTGGCGGCGAAGGCGCTGCAGCCAATGGAGGTCCAAGTGGCGCCACACGTCGTCGCACTCGCCCGCAGGTGCTGGGCCATGTCATACAGCGTTATCGCGGTGTTCAGACGCGTCTGGCGCCCTTTGTGGATCGTTACTACGACATACTCGAGAACGATCCAACATTTGAGGAGAATGTAAGCCCCAAAAGGGAACCCATAGCTAGTGTTTACCTTTTACTAAAGCTCTTTCTATTCCCCCCGCAGGACACTACCGGACGGGAGAATGCACAGCGCATCTTTGATCGTGTCTCGGAGGCCTTCCACTACTTATCGCACGCTCAGCACGCCATATCCGACCTGATGCTGGACCTCTCGCAGCCCGGCCCACGCGTTCTCACCTGTCGGCCCATTCTCGTGGAGCAGAGCGGCTACATACGCTCCAACAACATATTCACACCGCACTTTGCTCCCCTCGAGGTCATGCAGCAGGCCACCACCAATAATATTGACCAGCGTGCACCTGGCGCACGGCCCCCGGGCCTTGCAAGGACCGTCGATGAGGCCACAAGAACCACTTTGGGTGCAGCTGCACAGATAATTGCAAATGCAGGGGCTAACTACGCCTCTGCCTTGACCAGAGGAAATTCTAGACCAAATGCGGGGGCAACAGAAAATGCGGCAGCTACCGGTACGCCGAATGCAGCAGCCACGAATCCGAGTCCGGTAGCCCTGGCCGCCGCCTTGGCCCACGGGGCAGCCCAAACTGCAGCACTGGCTTCCGTTGAGGCTGCTCAGGCAGCCCAAGCGGCCGAAGCCGCTGTCCAGATGGCTGTCGAAGCGGTGGCCGCCATTGGGATACCTACCGAGGGCGGCACCGTTGAAGATCCCGTCGATGAGCCCATGGTGGCACCCAATGCAGCCCCGCAGGCCTCCCAGCCACAGCCACCAAATATATTGGGTAAGAGATTTGTGTCCTACGGTGTGCAGTGCATTTCAGGTGTCAAATTTGTGATTTAATAGCTGGGGAACTCTCCATAATTGTAATCCTGAATTCTGAAACGCCCTTATGTCCTTTGTCGAATTTTTTTAGATGAAGCTCCAGATCAATTTGAAGGTCCCCGAGTGCCACCTAGGCTGCGGCTGTACATGCCCGTGGCCCTGCCACCGCCCAGTATGTTTTGGTTGTTTGCTTGTTGTTGATTTTACCCGCCATCTCAGACATGGTCCCGTAACTCTCATTTCATTCACGTTTGCATCCCCTGTTCCGAGCTGCGACTCTCAGCTCCGTTTTAACCTTTTTATTTCCGTTTGTTTGCTTGGCTTGCCAGCCCCTAATATGTAATCCCTGCCCGCATTTGGAATTGAGATGACCGTGCTAAAGCTTCTTATTTTGCAGATCCCCAGCTGGAAGTGGCCCGTCTCATTCAGGCCGTGGTGAACAGAGCCACCAACGATAACAACGATGTGCAGGTGGAGTTCAGCGCCCCCAACATTATGTCCATTAACTTGCCCGTGCATGTGGTGGCTACTGCCGCACGTCCCGTAGCACCGGGGCCAGAGTCTGCTCCCGAATCGGCCGCTGAGAGTGCAATGGCTGCTGAAGAACAAGCTTCCGGGGCCAACAATAGTGCCAGCGGCAGCGCTGGCGGAGCCACAGCCTCGACCTCGACAGGCACGCGTAGTGGGGAGCAGCGGGCCAACACATTGCCGACAACCGCCACACAGACGCGCTCCACCTCACGGCCACAGATCCAGATTGGCGGCAACAACAACTGGGGCGGACGCATCGCGCCGACTCACACGGCCTTCGACCGCTTCCTGCCCTGCAACAGCCACCACATTCGCGAGCCGGAGCCGTTGCCGCAGAACAACAATAACAGCAGCACCAACAACAATCGCAGGACAAACCCAGCCACCGCAGGAGGAGCTGCCGGCGGTGCATCGTCATCGGGCTCATCAGCAGCAGCCTCGGCTGCAGGCGGAGGAGCACATGCCGGTAAGTATTACTACCCCGATGAGTGGGTAGCCTTAGCTATCGTTTAGAACATCTTCGTTGACTGTCACGCCACGCCACGCTGCGCCGCACGCTTCTTCATGCTCGCTCTCATTGCACAGATATGGAGTCGGAAACCAAAATGCATGCTAAATCGCTGCCAATAGAAGGGTGTGCCTTGGGGTAGCAGCAACAGCAACAGCAGCAGCAGCAGCAGTGTGCATCCAAGGCACATCTTTCGGGCACTGGCTTCCATCTCTCGTATCTCTAATCTGCATTCTATCCATGTCATCGCAGTCAATTCTGGTCACAATCGACTCGGTGGTGGTGGTAATGATTCGAACTGGCTCTCGCAAATATTGAACCATTATCGCGCCTATCGAGAAATCCCGTCCAATCTTCAATCAAGATCCCAGACCTTGGCTCAGACTCAGAACACCCGCGTTCGGGACTGGAACAACCACAATGTTTTGCATGTGGAAGTGACCATTCCTGGCATTCCGTCGACCAGAAGGGGTGATAGTCCGTCGACAATCAATCGTTTTTGGCAGTCGGTATTTGTAGGTGACAGAGGCAGCACCAGCACCCCCACGACAAGGTCGGCAGCGACAATCCCACGACGTCATTACCACAATCGCTTAAACAGACCATTAGCCCCACCATTAAGAATGACAAATTTGTTATCTAATTCTATACGAAATATTGCGCAATCAGCTTCAGCAGGCGCCGTCAACGTCAGCGTCGGAATAGCCGAAATGGTAAACTTTTTAACCGCACCCAACCGCGCAAATGCGGCCAACATGGGCGCACCGCCCCCAGTTGCAGCCCCAGGCACAGCCCCAGCCTCAGCCGCATCCACAGTCACACCGACATCATCATCATCATCATCAGCCTTCAGTGATAGATCAAGTAATCTGCGCTCGGAGCTGAGCACCTTCCTGAACAACAGCGTCTTCGATGGGGCGCCCATCAACGAGGAGACCATACCCGGCGCCATTAGCCGCGCCCTGGTTTGGTTCAACGGGAGCCTGATCTATTTGCCGCAGTACGAGCTTCCGGAATACAATTCGCGCGAATCTGTGATCAATCTCCTGCGCCAGAGTCTGCGCCTCATCATGGAGCTGTGCATGTCGGGCCCCAGCACTGTGGCCCAGTTCGAGCAGAACCTCAAGAAGATCTGTGAGCAGTTCCGTGTACGCCTTTTCAGCGTACTCTTCCTGTGCCTGGGCAGTGACAATGCGGAGATCTACTGGCACCAAATGATGACCATACTGCGCACCCCACTGCGGACCAGTGAGTATATCTTACGGTCCACCATTTGGCAACATTTTGGCCTACATCACTGGATGAATCTTTTTGCAGGTTTCCAGAATCAAGCTTGGTGGGTCTACGTTGACCCCCAAATTCCAACCCAGACAGACACCGCAGATGCCCAACAGTTCATTGTCCTGCGTAGCGCGCAGCCAAACCTTTCCGCTGATGGCGTTGAAGTAAGTTTCCAGCATCCAAACTTATCCAAGACGCAATTAATCGCAGCCTTTCGTTGCGCCACCGTCGCGTGCCTTTAATCTACAGCAGCAGCAGCAGCCACAAACGCAGTCGCTCGACACGGACGTGGAGATGACCGAAGTGGAAGTGGAAGTGGCTGGCAGCAGTAGCACCGCCTCCACCACCACCACCACCACCACCACCAACAGTGCCCCCCTAGCAGAGACACCTCTTCCGCCGGTGGTTGTTGGCTCAGAGTCCTGGCACATGAGTTTCCCCAGTGACTGGTTGCCCGCGATAACGCGCGACCTACAGACCCAGACTGAGGTAAGTGCCCCTCGCCCCCCCTACGTACCTCAACGGCTCAGAAATGTAATAACTCTTTGTTTTTTCGTAGCAAAACGGGCCACAGCCACCCTACTCTGACGCCTACATCTCTGGCATGTCCGCCAAGCGTCGCAAGATCATCCAGACGGATAAGCCGACGGCCAACGTGGAGTGTCTGATTGCCAGCGGGGTGCAGCGGGCTATACAGACCGTCGGGCTGAGTGTCAATGCAAACGGAACCGCCGCCAGTTCCTCAGTGAACGTAGATGCTGTGATCGATACGTTGACCCAAGATGTGGCCATCCAAGCCTCCTACACGGACGCGATGCGCAACAATGTGCGCGATCGGATCAAGCAGGATGTTGACTATACGCCCAGCAAGTTTCCGCAGATCGCCAAGTTCACCGAGCAGAAGTAGAGAAAGAAAATTTTTGAGAGCCTAACAAGTGGCCACCACCGCACCACATTGCGAGTGTTTTTGTGTGTGTGTGTGTGTGTGTGTGCGGTGTGGTGTGGTGCTTGTTGTACATTATACCTTAAATCATACCGTACATATATAATTTTAGTTAATTGCTAAGTTCTGTTTAAACGAGGAGACGACAACGGCGGCAGCGGCGGCAACAGTCAAACCACAATCAGAATGAGAATCAGAATACAGAAGTAACCACCACACCCAACGCACCGAGTAATACGATAACATGATAATAATAATAATAATTATAATAATACCCAACCGATATATCCGGACACTGCTGGAAACGAAATGAAACCCACACACAAAAAAAAAAACAAAACAATTTGGAATAACGAAACAAAAAAAAAACAAAGGCAATGGACGATGGCTGATGGACGGGATTTTTAGGCCCACACACGAGGATGCGATGGTTGGGCATGATAACATCCAAATGCTTTCAATTGCAGTCAGTCCCCAAGTGGCAATGGCGTCCCCGTGTCGCATGACGTATTGGTGGGTCGTGGCCAACAGACCCGTGACGACAGCCGAATTCCAGCTAAAATATTTTGGCCGGCTCGCCCATTGACGTGAGCCGCCGGAAGGCACATGATTGCTGATGACGAACAATCAGGAATTTCCAGCCATCCGCTCAAGTGGCGACAGTGCAAAAACAGACCCATTACAACAGCCTACGCGCGCCTAATGGTTGGCGAAGGGGGCGCCGGTACAGGGAACAACCTGTACCAACATCGGGCCCCATACTACAACTAACCCAAGCGATCTGGCCCGGCACCTGGCACGCCATCTGCCATTCCATGCGACCATGCGACTCCATCCCCGTCCATCGTCACGAAATTCCTTATTTATCCTACCTACTCTTAATATTGTTGTCGCCTGCATTCGAAACATGAAAAAGTGTCACATAAAAATTGTTGAGGATATTTATGTGCAAAAAAACACAAGAAGAAATACAAAAATCAAAACAAAAATCGAGCAAAGAAAATAAAAATTGTACGAATAAATAATAATAATTAATTTATCGCGATTTTTCTTTAAATATTTACTATGTGATGATTCGATTTTATAAATAGAATGGCTACGTAATCGATGTATATTTTTAAAAACAACAGTTATTCGGTCGTGACAGTGGGACAGTGCGTTTCGAAAGTGTAAAACGGAAAACAGCAGATGTCATGTGACCAACATTTCGATGGCTAAAATATGGTGTCCAATAGCTTTGGTCGCTAAAATCTATATCTATTCCTTATGCTAGGAAGATAAACTCTATATTGATCGTACGAAAGGATCACCCCACAAAGAACTGTGCGCCAGACTGCTCCAGAGATGGCAGCCTGAATGGACGAGATGGATGCGACTGGGCGTGTGTGTGTGTGTGTGTGTCACCGCCAGAATGCAGAAGTGGCAATCACTTGAAGGCCTCTCCACCCGATGATTAATTGCCCCCAAAAAGGGGAGAGCTGGCACTGGCACGCGCATTGAAAGCGGTTCAGTTGGGTCTGCTCTCTGGTCTCCGGTCTGCGTCTCGAGAAATGCGTGGAATTCGCAGCCTGAGCATTTAAGGGGCCCCTGCCTGGTTCATTATGTATGCGGTTTACCAGAACTTTGAAATAAATTAAGGCTGCAGACTTTGATGCATTGGCCCCTCCTCCGCCTGCTCCTCGCAGCCCTCCTACAGCCCTGCTGCACTGGGATTGAGGCTGACGCTGGCGCCAAGTAAGTTTGATGGAAAATTTTCAACACAGTCACTGGGAGTGGGGAATTGAATTGTTTGTGGCTCGATCTCAATTAGTGTCGTCGCTAATCCTTGACCAAAAGTCCAGAGCCTAGGCATTCCCAAGATTATCTTGGCATAAGGCACTGGAACGAAACGGATCGGAGCAGATTTAAAGATGTAATTAAAAACATCGCCCGAACTTGCTGCAGGCGGAAGGGCAGGGCATGTGTGCATGCAGCAGCGTGGCAGTGTCTAAAGGACAATTTATCAAAAGTGCGTAAAAGTGGCAGCCAGACAGACAGACAGAGAGAGGGAGAGACAGACAAGCAGCATAACAAGATGCACCATATGTACGTACATAAGCACATACATATGTATGTATGTATGTACATATATGTATGTATGCAGCAACATGTGTATCGAACATGTGCCCATATCCATATGCATCTCATACTCGACGTACATCGATGATAATGATGCCCCATACATAGATCGACGACGGCATGGCCTAGGTTCCTGAGAAGCTAACTCCCAGCCTCGCGCTCAAAGGGGGCACATCTTGGTGGAGAACACGCACAAGCAGTGGCAGTGGCAGCGCTGGCGCCGACTGCTGCTGCTGCTGATGCTGCATATCGAGATGGCCGATGGGAGATGGAGATTGATGCCTGGCGCCGACAGAACAAGGAACACATGTAATTGAGTGTCGTGGACAATTGTGGCATGGCAGCAGGCCGGCCGGCCGGCCTCCACCTCCCTCCCAATAGGCCAATGCCAAGGTGTATTTACAGCAAGGTGAGGCCACTCATCTACCCTGAGAGGGCGCTCTCTGAGAAACCTTCACCTTTTTATTAATCTAGGAGTATTTCAATAAGTAAGAGGCACTGCCGCTCTTCACCGTTGCCTCTTTTTTTCGCCCCACAGCCAAATATATGTAGGTGCCCATTGGGAGAGCGCCCTCTTAGACTCCAGCACCTATACCTCACCCCCTTACACAGATATGGCCTTTGGGCCGAAACTTGCACCTCAAACCACCCAAAAGTCTCTCCACAGGAGAGACAGAGAGAGAGAGAGAATCAAGAGACGCGAGAGATTTGCGAGTGCAGCACAAACACAAGACGAAAACCCCGAGAGAGAGAGAAAGAGAGTGTGTGTGAGAGCGACGAGAAGCAACAGAAGCAGCAGCGACGCAACGCGTCGCAGCGGCCGCGCAGCATACGGATGGATGAGATCGGATCCTCAGCGTTTTGATTTCCACTCCCAGATCGAGACCCACACTCGCAACGGACTGTGCTGGAATAAAGACGTGATCACCGGGCTACAAATCGGGCAAACATATTACTTACGAGTGCGCGAGAGATCGATTCGATCGAACCTCATACCCACCCGTCCGTACCCATATACGAGCACAACCAACCCACACACCGAATACAGAAAACAATTCGAAAACAAATCAACAATATAACAATTTTTTAGAAGATTAATTCGAAGCATTGCTCCGATCTATGTACACGGAGGCCGCGGGTCAAGGGGTCAGCCAAGCCGCCGAAAGACTGAGATAGAAAGAGACAGGGAAAGAAAAAAGAGCAGCCCGGCCGTGTCGACGGGTGTGAGCGCGGTACGAGTACGGCGGAGTGAATTGGAGCCCAATCTCCATACCAAATCCCCGATCCGAGAGGGTGCCCTTAACCAACGTGTGTGTCGATGGTCCATGCCCTCCGTGTCTGTGTGTCTGTGTGTGTCTGTGTTGTGTGTGTGTACATGTGCCGTTAGACCCCTAAGCATAAGCGCAACGGGAAGTCAGTGAAATTCAATGCCAGAGCTCAAAAAGTGAGAATCGGTTCCACAGAATAACCGACAAAAATCCTGCCGGAAAACTAAGGAAAACTATGGAAACCCCCGCATCACGCACACATCTGTTCGCTTAGCCCATCGATCGAGCCCATCCACAGTCGAGAGGTTGTGTTTGTGTTTGTGTTTTCCCCAGACCACGGCCCACAGTCAAGCGATATTCCCCGTGCTGCCTGCGCCGCCACTGAAACGTACAAACAGTTGATAATCCGCCGCCCAACGGCATGCACCTCCACATCCTCGTTTCGAACAGCAACAACATAAATAGTGACTTGTGAACTGTGACTTTGTGACGCGTGACTTGTGACTTGTGAAAGTGAATTAAGGAAATTAATTATAACGAAAATATTGTGCAAGAAACGGCCACAATATGACTTCCCTCATGTACGCCGTTTTCCACATAGCCTCGCTGCAGTGCTCGGTCCGTCCGGAGATCTCGCCCTGCACCTGCGATACCGGCAAGGCCTCCAATTATGTGGAGCTCTCGTGCGAAAAGCTCGAGTCCTTCAATGCCATTGTGGACACTCTGGCCAATAAGCTGAATCACGATGTGCACACCGACCTGAAGATCACCCACTCCCAACTGGATGACCTGGAGATGCGTTCGTTTACGGATATGAACTTCAACCTGTACAAGCTGCGCATGCAATGGAATGGACTAAGGTAATTTTGATCTATAATTGAATTAAATTGAAGATCGATCCAAAGACATGGATTGGCATGGCTCAAGGCCAATCTGTCGGCAGAGACAGAGAGAGAGAGAGAGAGAGAGAGTTCCCCTGGCCTGGACAGGCCTGACCTGGCGGCAGTTCCAGTTCCCTGATTCCGTTGAGAAGCAGGCAGAATTTTCCGCTCGCATGGCTATCAATTTAGGTTCCTTAAACCCAATAAAAACCGAGCGAAATATAATGAAAAAAGTATACAAATTTCCATTTACAGTACATATTCTACTTATGTAAATGCACGAAAAAAAAGTGCTTTCTGGCTACTCCCAGGGCTTGTTTACAACCCAAGTAGATACTAAAACAATGACAGCGGATGGAACGGAACGTACAAAACGGACAGAAAGTACAGATCGGGGTAGGGTGAATTTGAGTTGACGTCAAAGTCAAAACGAAAGAGAGAGCGAGGAAGAGATCAGAGATGGAGACAGGGTCCAGAGACGCCTCATTATCTATGGCCATACCGTCAATTGGGCAAATTGAGATGCAGATGGTGGTGGACCCGGTCAAGTCGAGTCATAATTACCGATTTAATTTTAATTTTTCAATTAGGAAGTGGAAAGGCTAGCCGATGCCTTGCCATGCCATGAATTGATACAAATTACGAGCAGAGCGCGGGTTACGCGCAAGAAATTTGTTTGCGCCAGCAGATTAGATCCGATACGATCCAAAGCCGATTCAATTCGATTGGATTGAATTGGATCCTATCGTAATCCAGTAACAACTAAGCATCTCTGAAGAAGAAGCAGCTGCTGCCTCTCTGGTTACGTCCCGTCCCCGGCTTTCGTCTTTTTTGTATTATTGATAATTGAATAGCTGCGCGGCTTATCAATTTCCACCGAGTACACATGATGTACGTACATAGAGAGAAGGCTCCCCATCTATGTACATATATAGCCCCCGTCGCTGCTGTACAGCGACTCGGTACCTACAGTCTCTATGTGGTATATATGGCATATACGACTACAGACACCGCCAGCGACGCGGCGTATACTTAATGCGTATACAAAATTGATAATTGCAGTTTATTGGAATCGCTTTTGCACGTTTTCTGGCGCTGCATCTGTCGCTGACTCTCAATGAATTCCGATTTCACAGTGTGTGTGTTTTTATATATTTGCAATTTAAAAATAATAAATAACAAAATATAAATAAATACGATGATCCCCTGTCCCCTGTCTATCCCCATCTCTGTTTCCGCTCTGCAGTTTGCAAAAATATACGAGTAGAAATAAATTTCTTCGAACCTATTTCATAAGCGCCTGTCGGGCGGGTTCATTGATATTTGACTTCGACGGCTTCACAATTTTAATGGAGATCGAATTCAAAACAACAAAAATTCTCGCATGACTCAAGGCTCTCTTTGTGCCCCACGCCACGATAATTCATTCAAGGAATATCACTTCGGAAAAATTGAGACAACGAAATGAGGTCTTTTAGTAAATGTTTTAGCACGGGTTTACCTTTTTTTTATCTTATTTATTTGGAAATAATTTAAGTTTATTCCATTTAATTATTTTCTTTTATTTTATGCAAATTTTTTCGTTTAAAGTTTTGTAGTTCCTTGAGTTTATTTGAAGTTCCCTTTTTATTTTTCAAGAAACATTAAAAAAAGAGAAAACAAGCTAACAAGGCGCTGTTCTATTTTGACACTGAGCCAACTCGTAGAAGTCAAACCTATACTCGGATTAGTATTTGTTTTGCAGTTCAAAGGGTTAGACATATACCACCTGGGAATCACATGCGAGATTTTATAGTTTTGACACAACATTAACAACGGAATATATATATATCCTCCCTTTTGGGAGGTGTTTACCCAATAAATTAAGACTCTCTTTGTACCTAAGGTGGGGTTTCTAGAAGCTTCCGATGACTGTTCCTAGATTTTCCTGGGATTACATTCGAGCGTTTTTTTTAATTTTCTAACCCTCTCATTCATTTCCCAATCATTCATTCATTCAGTCATTCGAATGTACACATACCCGTATGTTAAACTGAATGATTTAATTACTCGACCTAATCGAATCAGTGTTGTTGCACGATCTCCCCAATCTCCGATCTGCGCATCTCTCTCCTCTGTGTCTGTCTGTCTCTGCATTCAGCGAAGAGCGCGTGCTGCCACTGCCACTGGCAGTGGCTCTGAAATGGGAGGCTGGCTGGCTGACTGGCTGGCGAACACTTTTTACATTGATGTCAATTTATAATAATTGACCTATTGCCTTAATATCGCGCTCTGACCAAATCATGCCAACCAAGTCAGGAAAAATACTGCTACCCTGTGGACTGTGTCTGTTTCTGTGTCTCTGAGGCACCGACCAGACCGAATAATGATTTCTTCGCTCATAGCCCCCTCGTATCAGTGGCGTTGAGTTTCCTCATCACTGTCTGTGATTCCGTACGTTATCGATTGGACAGAGCATTTGAAAGACAATCCCCATAATGAATGAAGAAACTCTTTCATTGCAAACATCACATGTTGATGATCGATCACCATTTGCAGTCCAGTTCTTAGAACAACCCGATGGATCAGTTCTCGTTAAAAAGAACAAAAGATGCGATCTGAAATGGGCAGTTCTTTGAATGACTGAAAGGGAACTTTGGTATAGCTAAAATATATAGCTCTTTGTAGCTCAAATGAAGACTAGAAAACCAGAAATACAAAACGAATTTTGTCTGACCTTTTAAGTTTCCGATTTAATCCTAATTCTGTTAGATCCATTCAGAGCCCATGTACTCTCATAGCAAATATCGATTTCTTTCATTTAAATTATCAATAGGTTCCGCTTGGAGTGCCAGTAGTTCAAGTACATTTCTAAGTTCCATTCTTAGCCCATATATGGATCACATATGGACGCATCATGGATGCCCTGATAAGAGAAATTGTTTTTTGTTGATTTTTATTTATGTACAATCTGGTTTTATGACTGGCGCCAAAATAATAAACTCAATTTTAATGATTGCTTTTTACGATCGGTTTAATCAGAGCTCATTCGAGTTGTAGACAACTATTGAATGAGAGAGGAGGCCTCGAATGAACTCTCTGCGGCACAGGACACCCAAGAATAATGTATGTGTAATATGAATGTGTGGTGTTCTCAAGATCACGATGGTGTGGTATGCTATGCAATGAGTAATACAATCGTACACTCTCTCGTATATGACCTTTGTGATAGATTGATCACATTGGTCTTGTGCTTTTCTCAGGCGATAAGCCCATGCCATACCATGCCATACCATACCATACCATACCATACCATACCGTACCATACCGTACCATATGTATGTCTTTTGTATATGTCTATGTGTGCGTACAATCGTAGGTTATATGTTCAATCACTCGCAGATTTGTTTGAGGCTATTAATATGGTTGTTATTGCTATTATCAGAGTGCATCAGCAGCAGCAGGCAGCCCTGAGAAAGTGCGAAAAGTGTTGACGGCTTCGTTCGCCTGACAATTAATTATGATAACTACTCTCGTGCATAATTAATGGACAACCGAATAGACTATGGAATATTCCCCTCGATTATCGGATGTCTGTCTGGGCCCAATGCTAGCGATAATGCTACCCACAGTCACAGTAACAGTCCCAGTCCCAGTTCCAGTCTCCTCCTCCTTCCCCTTCGATAGATGATGGATTTTTTCGGGTTGGATTGTTTTTTTGTTTTTGTTTTTTGAAGGCGTGAAAGTAAACAATCAGAGAGAAGGAAAGTTTCGATGTTTTGATCTTTTGGGGGGCTTAATACGAAGCGTCAATACCCCATGATTACGAGTGAAATGGAATGTGTTCGAACATGTTTTTGTTATTCTCCTCTGCAGTCTCTGGGGGTCAGTCCAAGTCCAGAGCCGAGTAGCAGGCAGTCCAATTGAATTTTATTATTACGCTCAATCAATGATCGAGGGGCCAAGCTTAGGTCGTGTGACAATTATGCCGCTGACGTTAAGGAATTGTAGAATATATATATATATATCGGGTATATACACAGAGAGAGGAAGAGATATGTGCACCTCCAAGTGTGTGTGTGTGTGTGTGTGTGTGTATACATCACCCATCTTCATATTTATCTTCAGCTTCATCGGTATCTCCATCTATCTACTTGTATGTACTGCCACATGTGCTCAAGTTCAACGGGCTCATTATAGATACAGATACAGTATCTTCGAAGCAGCCAGGCAGGCAGGCCAACAGCAGGCAGCAGCTCCTGTTCTCCTGCATTTTCTCATTACATAATCAACGCTTGACAAGTGCTCTGCCTCCTCTGACTCCTCCTTGGTGCCGTGCTATCAATCAAGATCATGTGGCTGGGATGGATGTCTGGCTGGATCTGGATGCCTCTAAAAATAGCGTCTGCCAATCAATCTAGAAACTGCACTGCTTTGGCTCTGCACGTACTACCTGTACCTGTACCTGTACCAATAACGGGCGCCAAGGATGTCCACTCTATGGCCAGTCTACCTTCCTCCCCCCCCCCCTCTAAGCCCAGTGGGCAATTTGCACGCCATCCAGCCCAGTTCCCATCATGAATATGGATGGCGTTCATGGGGCCGTTTGGCGCCTCGACGGCGACAACTTAATAGCCACCTGCAGACATCGATAAAGATACTGAGATCAGATCTGGCGTGGATCGGCTACTGGAATGGGTGCTATGGGTGGGGGGTATATGGATGCCAGTCCCTCTTATAAGCCTGCGTCATCGAGTCCAAAGTGTGGATGGAGCCAGGGTTGGAATAGACATACCACAGAGCCTCTTTATTCGATTTATCATTTCGGGTCTCTTTATTTGAATTCTGTTAAAGGAAACGAGGAATCTATGGGAGTTTTATACTTGAAAAGTGTAAAAAATTAAATGAATAGGAGATTTCCCCATACCCATACCAGAGATAGGGAATACAAATTCCACGATTATTGCATCCCTCAATTACGAGCATTTCACTCGAGTGCCTTCATAAACAAACATTCTCGTAGTTCGTCACTTCATTCAGATTTTCGTGATAGGTGCCGTGGGGAATTGTGGAATTATCTGGAAACAGCTGGATTGTTCTTTGAGGTGAGGCTCTGATAAGAGGCGTCAGATCTGATTCCCAGATCTACTGATGCATTGCACAGTACATATTGTAATTATGAATATTTAATGTACGAAACGAGGCACAAAATCAATAAATAATGAAGTTAATCTAGCAGTTCCCTAAAAGTGGTTTTGCTTACTTGTTCCCCAATCTTTAAATTGTTCCTTCATTTGAAATCAATTAATAACTCGATGGGGCAACGTATCCATTGCCTTGTCATTCCATCTGATGATTTCGAATCCGATTTGTGGGCTTCTAATAATACTTGCACGAAGTGGTACTGAATGTGTCTGTTTTTTGTGTCTTTGCGCTATTTATAGATCGCTGCCCGAGCTGCCGTTCCGTGGGTTATCGAATGTCACCTACCTAAGCGTCGGCGACAACGAACTCGACGAGATCCCGAAACACGTCTTGAACCACATGCCGAGGCTGGCGACCGTGGACATTGGGCGCTGCAACATACGAGCGGTGCAGCAGGACGACCTGAAGGGCATCCAGGTGGTCACGAATCTCATTCTGCCGAGCAATAACATCACGCGGCTGGACAGAGGCGCCTTTCCGCAGAGCCTGCTGATACTCCATTTGGGGCGCAATCAGATCGAGTCGCTCAACGGTTCGCTGCACGACCTGCACGTGCTCGAATCGCTCTTCATCAACGCAAACAACATCAGCGAGCTGGACGGGGAGCTGCCGGATGGCAGCAGGCTGCGCCTTCTGATGGCCCACAACAATCGGCTGGAGCGGCTGCCGGCGAACATGGCCGGGATGCGGTACCTGCAGACGATCCATGTGCAATTCAATCGCCTGCGCTCCTTTGACCGCGTCCTGCGCAACTCGCAGGACCTCGAAGAACTGCTGGCCGGCAACAACGAGCTGGAGTACCTGGCCCAGGACGAGTTTCAGGCCTGCGTTCGCCTGGACACCCTCCTCCTGGCCAACAATCACATTCGCTCGCTGAACTCCTCGCTGCTGCCCATGGTGAAGCTGAAGAACGCCAATTTCTCGTTCAACGACCTGGAGGAGTTCTCCATGGAGGAGCTGCACGGCCTGCGTCTGCTAAGAAACCTCGACCTGTCGCACAATCGCATCGCCCGGCTCGGCCCAGCACCAAGGGCTTGCAGGAGCTGGTGCTGATCGACCTACGACTCGATCACAACCAGATTGTCTCCCTGGACGGCGCCTTGGCCGGTTTGGGCAATCTGCGTATACTCCATCTGTTCGCCAACCGGCTGGAGCATCTATTGGTCGGCGACTTTGATGGCATGCAACGACTGGAGATTCTCGACATGACTGGCAATCAGCTGATGGAGCTAACGCCTCTCGAAACGGTAAGTGCTGAGTCCCGAGACGCTCCAATCTGTACAGTTCTGAAATACACTTCCTCTTCCTTCCCCCATGTGCAGACGATTCTGCCCAATCTGAAGATCCTGAAGCTGGCCTTCAACAACATCACGAAACTGGAGCGGGACTTCAACGGACTGCCCGTGCTGTGCCAGGCCAATCTGACGAACAACCAAATTACGAGCATCTCGAGCGAACTCGTCACCAATACGCGCTGCAAGAATCACAATGTGCCCGGCAAACTGGAGATACATCTGGATGGTGAGTGACCTGCGGGACCTGCCCTTTATGCCTTGACTCATCATTCCCTCACCATTCCTTTAGATAATCCGATCATGTGTGATGTGGTCCTCAACGGGCTGTGCCGCCTGATGGCCGTTCAGGATGCGCGTATCCGTGGGCGATCGCAGTGCTTCGAAAACGATCAGGAGGTGTGCACCGTCCTGCCGATGCTCTACAAGATTGATCTGCCGCTGCTGATGACCAACATGAAGATCGCTGGGGGAGAGGATACCAAGCCGGTGGTGCAGATGCTAGTGCCGACGCTGCTCAAGAGCAACGATGAGCTGCTGCCTCCGATTATAGCCACATTGGGGCAGCCGCTGATTAATTCGGTGATCATTGGCACCGCTTCGGTTGGTCCCCTGCCGCCGCTACTCACCACCACCACCACTACCACCACCACCACCACGCCTTGGCCTGTGCCGCCGCTGGAGAGTGAACTGGAGAGGAATGAGACCGCCACGACAACACCAATTCCGCCCACCACGAGCAGCACAAGCAGCACAAGCACAACGAGCACCACGACCACCGCAGCGACACCGACGTCGACAACGACAACAAACAGCCAGTTGGCTGCCACGGAACTGGTGACGACCACTGCACCCACCACGACAACGACCAGCACGACAACGCCGAAGCCGAACGATACGTTGCCCATCATCCTAGACATCGAGGAGCCGAATGTGGTGCCCCACGTGGATCCCATGCCCATCAATGACACGGGAAATGCAGGGGTAGAGCTGCCCAACGC
This sequence comes from Drosophila subsilvestris, assembly GCA_035043285.1. NCBI lineage: Eukaryota > Metazoa > Arthropoda > Insecta > Diptera > Drosophilidae > Drosophila > Drosophila subsilvestris. Next base: position 2,609,880 of record JAWNNB010001724.1, on the reverse strand, counting down.
TACCAAGGAGGCAGATGAGGCGGTGCCGCCTGTCGCCGTCGAGGATCCGCTCCTCGAGCACAACCACGAGCGGGACCTGGACCACGAGTCGGTGGCCAAGACCGAATACGAGACGGTGGAGTATATACCCAATCTGGTGCAGCCGCCGCCCACGCCGCCGCCGAGCAAAACGAATGTGCTCGAGGAGGACTCCGATTCGCTGGCGAATTCCGTGCACGCTGAGTCGGCCCAGAGTCTGCAGGTGCCCGAGGAGCCGCCCGAGGAGTGAAGCGGTGGCCCCGTGCCCCCCGCCAGTGTTAGGGGACGTAACGAATATTTAAATGTAAATCGCAGCGCGGGCGGAGGAGGAGCAGGCAGGGGACGAGATGTGGATGTGTATCGTACGAGTATGCCTTAAGTTAATTTAGTTTTTATGTTTTATTTAAGCGATCGCTAAATCGAAAAGATGCCAGGACCGGGGACCGGACATATTGAATGTTTTTGTTTGTTTGTTTTGTGTGGATTCGAATTCATTCGATAGGCTGGCAGGGGGTAACAGACAGGTAAGGAGTGAAGAGGAGAGGAGTGGAACTGGAGAAGAGTATCGATGACCCATGGACCCATGACGCAACGCAACGTAACGCAACACGGACTGACGAACGGTACTGTCTTATGCTTTAAGCTTATTTGTTGGGGGCTCAATTTCTCGTATGTGTGTGTGTGTGGGGAATAGGAATATGAATAGAAACGGAAACGGAAACGAACGAACGAACGATAGAAAGAAAGAAAGAAGCTGTGAAAGCGGAAACGGAAGTGGAAGCGCATGGAATATATGCATATACATACATACACATAACAGAATATACATATTACACATATTTAATAACTGTATACACCCCCATACACGTTCGTTGAATATCTAAACTGTTAGGTACTTAGATCTTAGCAACAACAGCAACACCGGAAAATGCGAAAAACTAAGCGCAAACACTCACAATCACACAACTCACACAGACGTAGCAACGCACAAACATACACTTTAAACGAAAGAAAAGAAAAGCGAAAAACAAAATATACATACATACATACATATATACATACATACATACTATTTGTTATCCGTTTCGTTAACAAGATGAGAAATTAGATTTTAGCGTGTAATTATATAAAAAAAAATGAAAATGGTATTCTAAATAAAAATCGTAAATAAAAGTCAAATATGCAGAAATACCCGAGGGCTGGTTAGTCCATCAATGCAGAGGAATCTATCTAGAGGATGATACAGGATGATGCCGGTGCCGCTGCCTGGTGTTTTGCAGATCCTGGTCTTAATCAGCTCCATCCACTGCAAATAGCTGTGGGGACTGAAAGGTAGCATTTTCACGCCCCCTTTGCCTCCACGTTTCTGCAATTGTTTAAGTATAAATAGTTGTTAACAATTGTATTCGTTTTGCTTGGAGATCTTACCGATGTTGACCTGGGGTGTTCCTGATCCTGCTCGAAGCAGCGCCTGCTGTCAGTTTCAGGTTATTTCGTGTGAAACCATTATTTTCGTAACATGTGTGTTTAAATGTAGTCGTAGCTGAGTCAATCTCCAGTTAATCTGCAGTTTTATTTATATTTAAAATAATAAATCAAAGACAATCAGCTGTTGGATCTATCGATTGAAACATCGATAGTGACACTAAGGGTACTATTTCCATTTTGAATTGCTTTTCTTCATCTTCCGAAATGTAACTGTATAAATGAATAGAATTATGGAATTGTTTGAAATCTTAGTAAAGAGGAAGGATGGATCTACAAGAAGAATATTTATTTCCGCGGCGTACATGAAAGGTTTTTACAGTTTAAATAGAGGGGGTTAAGTGGGCTAATTTTTGTTTTCATCGGTATATTTACGGTATATTTTGAAAATGATGAAGTATATTATGGTATATTCCTGAGGGTCAACAGGTATATTTTATCGGTACGTCCGGCTATTTTATCGGCTATATATACTCTGAAGTGGCTGCAGTCAGAGCGATATAAGTATGTGCGTCGAACTTTCCAGTTGAGCAGCGCTGCGGACACAATTTTGCTGGCTTGGGTCACTAACCATACAGTATACTGTGTACTGTATGGGTTAGTGCTTGGGTGGACATATAATTTTTAGCAAAGTCTAATGTCATAACACCATACCTTAACCGTTGGTTGCCGAATTAAAAGTTTGACCGAATGTAAAATATCGAATTTTTAGACAAATATCGATATATTGATATATTTTTGAACAACCCTAGAAAACAGCAGCGAAAGCAAACGCAGAAAGCCACAGCAAAAACAAGAGAATCATAGGAATTCTGCTGCTCCATTTTGTGTGTTGTGCAAAGTGCAAAGTGTAAATATCGTTTTGTCGTTCACCAAATTCCGCCTTCATCCGGAGGATCTGCGTCGTCCCGTTTTCGTGTGCGCGTTTCTTCTGCTGACGTCGTTGTTTTCGTCGTCCCCGTCGCCGTTGCCCGTCACCGTCTTGTGACTCTATCCGCTTGCTGGCAGCGAGCGCATTTGAAAAGAAAGTCGTAAAATATAGAAAAACTAGATAGAAGGGGGAGGAGTAGTCGCAGCCGTCGACGTCACACAAACACACACACTCATACACGTACGCACAGAGAGAGCTCCACACCAACACGGGCTGACTGCAGCAGCGAAGCAACCACAACAGCAACAACAACAAGAGAGCAGAGCATTGCAGCAGTGGAGCAGGTGAGCAGAGAGAGGGGGCGGCTCAGTCGGTCGTGGGCAGAGCGCAGTGGTTTTCTCTTCAGTTGAATTTCCTCTTGGGATTCGCTTTACATTGATCTGAAAACGATCTACCCTCCACCTACCGTTGCTATAGGCTGGCTTGGCCCCCATAACTGTGACGTCCTTCTAACAATCCCCATTTCTGTTGTTTGTGTCGCGGAAAAGCTCTCGCATTAGCGTGCTTTTATTGATAAGAGTTTTGCTGAAATCTTTGTTCGATTCTGATAAGTCAGCGTCGCTGCATTAGTCATCAGCCGCACCCCCCTCTCTCCTGCAATGCCATGGTAGCTCCAGGTCGAAAGGTAAAACTGGTTTATGCTGCGGGGGCATAGCAGGGTGGCCACTGGGCATGAGTAATGAATGAAGTTTCGCACATTTTCCGCTAGTTTAGTGTGTGTGTGGGTGTGTGGGTGTGTGACCACTGTACCCCGTCCATCCGTAGGTGCATGTGTGTGCGTGTGCCACAAATGAAATCTAATCGCATTTGTGACTCGTTATCACACTCATACCAACAGTGCAGAGTCACCCATCACGCACTCACACATCCGCACACACATATTTTACGCCCGCATGCACAACAGATGCAACAAGGGGAGCTCCAAGCCCCGGCTAAGCGTCGCCGCCACTGATCGGAGAACAGCAGCTCAAGTTGCGCACAGTGGGACGCATCAGGCGAGCAATGACCTTCGTGGAATCGAGATGTTAACCCTATACCTGTCTGCCAGGCAGATAGCCATAAACCAAATGCAAACATTTCCCCTTCAAAAATCTTATCAAAAGAGATACTGGGAGATATATTATGTTTATGGAGATAATGGGATTTTTCTGCAAATGTTTTTAGTTTGATAATGTTGCGAATTTAATTCGGCGGAATTACCCATTCACACCTTTATAGAACATGAAAATATATTCCGCTATTTAAACCATGTATTTGTCTTCTTGACCATGTCGTCAATTGTGTATTTAATTGGTGCTAATGGAAGATCCGTCCACTGATTCTGACTTTATAAATCAAAATCAATGTTATCTCACGGATAAAGTGAGCGAAAGAATAACCTGGGAGTTATATTATGAGTGAATGGATCACAGAGAGGGTTAATGGCACCCATTTATCGTACACACATGCTAAACGTCTAACAATGAATTCGCGAAAACAACCTCGTGAATATGTGGAATATTTTGTTCGAGTGTATCTACAATAATTGCTATTCAATTTGAAAAAATACTGAGAGTGCCCACCAGTTGCAGTACGCACAACAATCGGGCAACGTCGTGGCTGCCGCCTCCGATCTCCAGTGTTTCGGTAATTCGGCGATTCCTCCGAGTGTGCTTTAGCGGCTAAGCTTTTTGCGTGTTACGTTCATTGAACCGGGTTCCGTCAAGGCTCTAGTCTGCCCCTGGAACAAAGTAAATCCGCAACTCGTTCGGTGTTCATGCATATATCCATATATACACAAATATATGTACAAATGTATATTGTATTATTTTTGGCAATAAAACGTCGCCGGTTGCCGAATGTCAAGTGCAAAAACACAAAGAAAGCTTCTGCCTCCCTCTGTCTGCCGCCCCTCAAATCATCCACAGACACAGACTGAGACTTTGGTCCTCTCACACTTGTGCTCTCTCTCCTTCTGTCTCTCTCTTTGGCTCTGTCTGGTCTGGCATTTAATTTGTTCAAGTTCAAGCAAACAGCCCCGCGCCTCCCCACACCCTCACTCTTCTGACTCTTGCACTTCATTTGCCTAGTGGTTCCTCTCTCTTTCTCTCTTACTGCGCGACATTTAATTGAATTATTTCGCCTTCTTCTACAACGTCGAGTGGTGGGGGGCGGACAGACGATAGGCAGGCAGAATGAAAACAAACAAACAAACAAACACAGTTATCCATTTCGCTCCCCCGCATCTGATCTTTACTATGGCAGCAAAGCGGTCAATGAATCTCCTCTCTTTCATTCTCTATCTGTTGGACTCTTGGAAGAACGGGTTTACAGTTGGAGTCTTGGAGTTACAGTTGTGATTCGAGTTCTTGGTAGATTTCTGTCTCGTTTCTTCTGCTGGCGGCTGCTCTCTCTCCAATATGTGTCAATTGCGTTTCTTGCAAGCAAACAAACAAACAAAAATAAAAAGAGAGTAAATATTTGATCGGAGAGGAAAATCAACAAAAAATGTCGGAGAGGAAATCACAAAAAACAAATTCCTAGCCACTAAAGGGCTAATATTCCACACATTTAAATTCTTCTTACCACTTTTTCAAACCGTAAAATAACTGTAGTAAAATTAGGCAATAAATTAGATGAAACAACCGGTTATTGTGGTTGGGACAGCCTAGCTATAAATTCGAAGTTCAGGTGCAACTAGCTTTAATTTGGCACAGCAGGTTCAACTAGCTATGTATAAATAGCTGATCACTGGTTAAATTTTCATTCATGCCTACTTGATAATTTTCTCGATTTAATGGGCGACTTTACAAATTATAGTTTGATTTACCTCAATTACCTAACTGATAACTAATAGTTATGTGTGTGTGTGTGTGTGTGCGCAATCGACAACTGTGTATTTTGATAACTATTCTTATCCGAACTAAGTAGGGAAGAAGAAGCGTTGCATGATTCACCTGTTTTATGAAACGAATTCCTCAGCTGTTGATCTGCCTGAAAGTTTTGAATTATTTTTTCAGAAAAAAAAACCCCCTAGATTGTATTACAATCTCCCCTATCTACATCTGCATACATATGTAGCTACAACGATCCTAAACAACTTGAACTATGTAGAATATTCATACATACATATAAACTTACGATTAATCAAATTTCTGTAGCATCGACTGATCTGCAAGGTTATTTTAAGTGTCTGGGCCCCCCTCTACATTAACTTACATACAATACACATATTTTTATACACTGTATATTCCCCTATCTTATCACAAATCAGCTCCAATTTGCGTTGCGCTTGCCCTCAATGTGGTGGACTATGAGGTTGGGGACCCCTAACGCTTTTTCTCTTGCAGAACTTTCGCTGCTATTTTGTTGTCGTCCAATCCAATCGATAGCGATTTGATTATCTTGGGTGCATTTTTTTGCATTTATAAATAGATCCTGCACCTCGGGCCAAGAACAAGTGGGGGAGAAAATCAATTAAATTGCTATAATTTCACGCTGTTTTCTAGCTAGCCTGTGTGGATATTGTTGTTGTTCAATGCATAACTCGGTCTCGGACTTGGGTTGCAAAAAGATTTGCATATTCCCCTTCCAGACAGAGGTCGGCCTGTCGGTCTGCTTCTTCTCCCTTTTTTTCCTCCCATTGGTTATTTTACATTTTTGCGGCTTCTTGTTGGGGTCTAGCGGTCTGTCATGGGTTAAGTTCAAGCAGAAAGGCCCATTGCATGAATCTCTGGTGGGTTCCATTAGCTAAATGAAACATTTATCCGCCTAGGCATCGATTGAGGGGAAATGTTGTGTTCAAAATCTTCTCAGCGATAAATTTACACTCATTGATAACATTATTTTGTTTGTTGAAACCTATGTAAAATATTATTATCCATACATATGTACATTTGTATACGTTAAACATTTTTAAATCATCCCTCGTAGCTTTTTTGTTTTTCCAGAGAGAGAATTTGCACAGTCTGCTTTGGGGATCGTTTGGGTGCACTCTGAGCTTATTTCCGTTTTTGTGGTATTGGTGCATTGGTTCGTGTGTTGTTATTCCTTTCTGTTGCACATTTTGTTTGGCCGCAAATTGAATTATTTTTGCTGGGGGTCTGGGGCCCTTGGCTTGGTTTCTGGATCTCCCAAGGCAGTGAACGCGTGCGGACTTACGGCAACGTTTTTCGACTTTCGATTTACACAACAAAATTATATTTATTATTTTTGAGTATGTTTTCCTTTCACTCATTTGTTTTTGTTGTTTGTGGTGTGCACCTCTTTTGTGTGTGTGCTTTTTTTTGAGTGTTGCAAAAGTTGAAGATCTTGGCCGTCATCTAACTACTATATATAAGCCTATACATACATATGTATTCTATATACTGTATCTGTACTTTTATACCATGTATTTTTATTGTATTTATCTTGTATCTTAGCTTGCTTTGGAGCACTTAAACAGCAATAAAAATAAAGACAAAAAACGAAACGAAACCATAATAAAAGCAAAGAAAACCTCTAGCCTTTGAACACAATCCAAATATAAAAAAAAGTCACAAAACTTTCTTGTGTGTGTAGCAAAATAAAAACGAAACGAAAAGTAAGTCTCAATGTTAATTCCCATTTACATATTCCAATTATAATCTCTCTCTCTCTCTCTATCGTACACCGCATACAAATAAACATAAACCATAAAACATATAGTGCTTAATAGGTTGAAGAAATATCTGTCAGAAATAGAGTCAGAACAGAAATGAACCTCCCCACTGCCGTTCATTCCATTCACACCAATGCGTACCATACATTAAACTATCTTGTGTTCTCTTTTGTTTTGCTTCTGTACTGATCCCACATGCCCCACACATTATACACCGGAACTTACTTCAGAAAACAACAAAAAACAAAATTCTAGTAACGTAAATCCAAATTGAACAGAAAACATACAACAAAAGGATCCAACTTTTGATAGACTAAAAACCTAACCCACAGAACAGATTAACATAGCCACAGCCCCAACCTAACCCAACCGTGAACTCTGAACCCACCCTAGAATAGGAGCTTTGGATCGTTAATATATAGCAATGCTAAAACCCCCCTCTATTCTTCTCGCCACACAGTGAGAAAGCAAAAGGACGATATGCAGGTCAATGTTGCCGGTCTACGCAGAAACATCAAGAACCTAGCGCACAACTATTCCGATGCCCAGGTGAGTGAACCCTAGATTCGCCCCAGAAATCATTCTAAGATCTTCTTCTCTTCTGTGCAGGTCAAAGTGCGCGAGGCCACCTCGAATGATCCATGGGGTCCTTCGGCCGCCATCATGGGCGAGATAGCGGATCTCACCTACAACGTGGTGGCCTTCTCGGAGATCATGCAAATGATCTGGAAGCGTCTCAACGATCACGGCAAGAACTGGCGCCACGTCTACAAGGCGCTCATCCTGCTCGAGTACCTCATCAAGACAGGCACCGAGAAGGTTGCACAGCAGTGCAAGGAGAACATCTTTGCCATTCAGACACTGCGCGAGTTTGTGTACTTTGAGGAGGGAAAGGACCAGGGCACCCATGTGCGGGAGAAGGCCAAGCAGCTGGTGAACCTCCTCAAGGACGACGAGCGGCTCAAGAACGAGCGGGTGAAGGCGTTGAAGGCCAAGGAGCGCTTTGCACTGCATCCCAGCGGCTTTGGCAGCGACGGCTACATTGATGGGCCCTCGCAGCGTGACATGCCGCCGGGCTGGCAAGAGGAGCCGCCCAAATCACAATCGGAACTGGAAATGGTCAGGCCACAGACCGCTGGAGAGGAGGAACTGCAGCTGCAGCTCGCGATGGCCATGTCGCGCGAGGAGGCCGAACAGGAGGAGGCCAAGCGACGGAGCGACGATGTCCGCCTGCAGCTAGCCCTCAGCCAGAGCGAGCAGGACTTTAGGTGAGTAGAATTCGCAATTCCCGTGACTCGCAGACTCTGACCAATTCTGACCATTTCCACCAACAGCGGCCAACCAATTACCAGACCCAAGAAGGAAGAACCCCAGAGCCATCTGCTGGACTTGCTGGACATTTCGCTGGGCGCAACAAGCATTTCGAGTCCGCCGCTGGGCGCTGCTGGCGGCGCCCCTGCGGGCGTCGTTGATCCCTGGGCCACGCCCGGTGCTGCCCGTGCTCCCAGTCAGCTGTCGGACCCCTGGTCGGGCACTTCCTCGCCGCAAGTGGATCCCTGGCACCCCTCGGCCGCACCGCGCACCATCATGGGCGCCGGTGTGCCCATGAGTTCGGCAATGGGAGGACCCCCGGGAATGGGAGCCACAGCTAGCGGGGATGCGTGGGGTCTGCGCACACAGTCACCTTCCGTGGCCTCCGGCTCCTCGAATGAGGGTTGGCTGCAGACCAATGGCAATGCCAATCAAAATGGTCGCGGTGCCACGCCTGCAGGCGGCGCTCCCTTCGAGGCTCTGATGACGAGAACCACTGCAGGCAGTGCCTTGGCAGCGGCGCCTCCAGCGAACAATCATGCCGGCAATAATGGCAGCGCCTCTGCGGATCCTTGGCTGGCAGAGCCAGCGGGTGCAGCAGCCATGGCGCCAGCGGATCCCTGGACACTGGGTGCACCGGTGCAGCCAGCGCTGGATGATCCCTGGAAGTCACTTGGAGCAGGAACGGGCGCTATAAAGGTACGCTCAAGATTGATACCCACAATGATGAGTACCCAATCGATTCCATTTGCCATTTGCAGAAACAATCACCGGAGTTTGATGAATTCGATTTGATAACCAACCGCAACAAGAGCGCCGATCAAAGCCATTCGAATGCCTCCAACAATAACAATAACGGTAAGAGGATCATCCTCACAATCTTTGGCTCTGTGCTCACATCTCTAACGATCTCTTGTAGCTTCTCTGCTCGACGACATGGATCCGCTTTCTGTGAACTACGGCAATGGAGCTGCCATCAGCAGTCAAAGCTCTGTCCATCCCTCGACAGGCGCAACGGCAAAGAAACCGCTCAAGGATCCGCACTCGTTCCTCGGCGAGAACTCGGCGCTGGTTAATCTGGACAATCTGATCAAACCGATAGCGCCACAAACGCAATCGGGCAATGCCCCAGCCTACAATCCATTCAGCGACAACGTGATGCCACCCAAAACGAATCTATTCCAGCAACAGCAGCCAGCCGTGAGTGTTGCCTGCTGCGGATCTAGACATTTAATTGAATGCCCTTTTTGTGTCTTTCAGGTGCCGTCCATCAATCAGCTGAAACAGCAGGCGCCCTTTGCAGTCAGCATGAACCAGGATCCCTGGGCGCCCGTAATGGGTGGCGGCGTCAGTCAATCGCAGGTGAGTGAAGCGGCGTGTTAGGGGAAATCTTCATCGTACTTGTATTTATTGTTTGAGGTTTTTTTTATCTTTCTCTCTAATGATTTCTCGGTACTTTCTCGGTTTTCTTTCCAAACAAAAAACAAACAAAAAAACTCTATTTTCATTCATTTTATTTTTGTGCATTTTGTTTCCTCTATTATCTTTGGTTTGCCTTTGTTTCATTTTAATTTTGAGCAACTGTTGCATGCCTCTAAATGTCTCTAAATCGCAGCTGAAGCTACCGCCACCCGTGCGTCCGACTAGCCTCAATTTGGGAATGCCAATGGCTTCTGTTTATGCCCCAGGCATGGGGGAATTTCAGCTATTGAGTGCGTTTAGTAATCCCGTCATTCCCTCTGCCACACCACCGCACATCCACATCCACCCTCATCCACAGCCCAATGCGGAACAGATCGAAACTTATCCGTACAGCAGCAAGAGCCCCAGCAACACTCTGTACAGCCAAGCCAGTCCTGGGATCGACAGCATACGCAATATGGATCTGTTCAGCGAGACGCCACAGCGTCCCTACTTCAATAGTCCCACAGCCCACGAAGCTGATCCCAGATATATATCCGATATGTACAACAGCAACAACAACAACAACAACAACTATGGCACTCCGGGGCTGTACTCAACCTATGCGTCCAGCTATAGCAGCGCCTTATCCGAATCGCTGGCCGAAACGCCGGGCATCAAAATTGCACCCATGACCCTTGGGGATTTAACTGAAGATATACGCAACTATGGCATGTCCACGGCTGCTGCCTGCAAGCTGGAAGTGAGTGTTGTGTTGTGTCTGATTTGATTTGATGTCCTTTCCTCAGCGTTGAAGTTGTGCTGCTGTTGCTCCACTTGCCCGCTGCTGCCAGAACTTGTCGTTTATTCGTCCTTGTTGTTCATATTTTGCTTGCCTTAGTTGTTATTTTTATTCTCCTTAGTTATTCTTACCTTTATTTGATTTTTCTTTGACTTGCAAGTATTGAGATCTCTCTAACAAATTTTTGCTACAGAACTGCTTTGCTGGAGAAGGCAGTGAAGGAAACCGATTGTAGAAGAAATAATTATTTAGATTGCTAGATCTAATGGTCGGCTCGAGACGCACAAGCGAATGCAGCAAAAGAGAATGCCAGCGAATCGAGCGTGTGCAACCGATGGATATCTATCGCCTGTTAATGATAGCTTAAGCCTTAAGGCATCCGAAGTATCATCTTTTCTGCAATTATTGTAATCCAAATCGGTTTCCTTTGCTGCCGCCATCCACCCAACACGTAACCACATCTCTTTAACTAGCAGATGGAATGCCATCGCATCCGTTGATCCATAATATTTTCTAATTGTAGCCAACCATGGAGGCTTGGACGCTTAAATAAAACACATACAAAATGCAATAAATGCAAATGGGTAAAATGTTTTTTCGAATGTGCATGCTCTCTGCCTCTAAACGATCACTAGTCCGTAGTCTCTCCTAAAATCGTAACAAACCCGAATCCCTTTGTAACTATTAACATCGCTGATTGACTCTGCATGTAGTTTGCTGTTTCCTCAATCTAAAGCTAAACCTGATTCGCACGTATAGACTAAACACTGACTAATTGAAGACTTAATCTTGCAGCAAAACAACAACATGCCTTGGATCAAACCGGAAGCAGGAGCAACAAATCCATTTTTGTCATAAGGAACAAGGATTCAGTAGCACGATTCAAGAGGTGTCAGCGAAGCAGAGAGGCAAGGAGGAGTCAACCACTAGAACAAGAGAACCAGAGAATCAACTGCTTGAGGCTTTTGGCTTTAGGCTGGTGTGCGTGCGGCGGTGCTGGTGCAATGGCCGCCAATAAAGAACCACAGTAACGACAGCAAATAACAGCAATTTAGCTCTACCAACTGCAGAAATATGAATTAATTAATAAATTATGTGTAAGAAAGTATTATTAAACTGTAAAATATGTGATGTACAACAGAGAGAGAAAGAGAACCAAGAGAGCATTGACAGCCACCACAACACACCAGACCAGACCAGGCCAGGCCAGGCCAGGGCAGGCCAGGACTCGCGCCACCACTCTGTCTCTGAAAACACTCTGGAATTCTGTGCGAACGGAAGCCCACATTAAACCACAGAACTTGAGTCTAGATAACACATTTGCAATAACTGAAATCATGTAAACCTTGTTGTAAGATAGCAGCATAGGGAGAGTCCCCGCCACGCCCCCCACACACAGACGCCACTCAACTAGCAATGAAATTATTTTACTACTCTTCACACATTCTAATCGTAATAGTAAGTTGAGTGGCGTTTGGCTTCTGTTGAGAAGGGAGTCGAGACCCCTCACACACACACACATACACACACCCACACTGTTACAGAGTTGTTGCAGCTTTTGTGGAGTGAAGGCAAACACACACCAAAAAAGAAAACAAAACGAAAAGCAAACAAAATGCAGCAGCCAGGAGGAGAGTGCAGATCGAAAACGAGAGTCCAAAACGAGAGATGCAAAAATGAACACTAAATGAGAAACAAATTGTTATATAGCTTTAAATTTTGCATTGGTCAAAGAGAATGTTAAAAACAGAGGATAAACCAATTAATTAATGTGTGCTTGTATTTGTATTTGTAATTGTAATTGTGAAATGTTAAATGTCTCATTTTTGTAAAACTTTTTATTGTGCGTGCGAGCGGCTAGATCGATTTTTAAACACACACACACACACATTTTTACTGATATTTTTGAAAGGCAATCGATTCGTTTGTGCATATTTATATATATAATATGTGTATGTATGTATGTATGTATGTATTCGCTTTTGGTCCAACCTCCCGAACCAAACACCGTGCACCGAGCGTGCACACGATTTTTGCTGTTGAAATCATTTTTGTACACATATAGAAACTAGTTTAAAATTTACAAAAACCAAAAGAACGAGGAGCGAGCCCTTTAAACACATATGTATACATATACAAACAGAAAGCGGGAGAGAATCCAATATTGTAAAAGCGAATCGAGTAGAGTGGAACTAAAAGAAAACGAAAACAAAAACAAAAATCAATGGTATACATTTAGGCTAGAATACGTAATGAATTGTGTAAGCGTAACTTAATGATAACGAAATATACATACTTATAAAGAGAACCCAAAACCCCCTACTACTACTACTACTACTAGATGTTGATGATGATGATTCTGTGAAATATGTTGCTTGAGATTGCAGCGCTATAATACCCTATATACAAACACAACACAACACACACACATACATATACATACTATATATATACCTACATATATGTATAGATATAAACCCATACTTATACACTTGCTAAATGCAAATTTTTAAGCGTATTTTTCATATTATTATTAAAATCTATTTTAACTATAAAGAGAAAAAAACAAAACAAATGTGCCTGCAAAAAGTCAAACCACATTTGATGCTCCCATTGCACAACGAGCAATGCAATCCCAGGAGCGTGGCTGGAGCTGAAGCTGAAACTGAAGCCTGATCTGTGGTCTGAAGCCAACATGAGTGTGCCAATGCCTGGGAGCCTCCACTTGACAGGCAGCGCCAGCATTCAACACTTTGTTGGGGCGCCAAATGCGACGACGGGCTACGGGCAACAGGCACAGGCAGCGCGGCACAGGCACAGCCACAGCACAGCACAGCAGCACGATTATGTTAATTTTGGGGGGGACGCCAGAGTGCAGCATTAACGGAGCACGCCCACCGCATATGGCATATGGCAGTGATATTTTGGCCAGCCAGCCAGCCAGCTGGGATCGGATCGGATCGGAACGGGGATGGGGATGGGATGGGTCCTCGGCAATGGGATGTGGATGTTGTGAATGTGAATGTGGGGATATGGATATGGATTGCTGGATATGTGTTGCGCAAGTGGCTGCCAGAGTCGCGTTTCGGTTTTTGATATTTGACATGCGCTGGGGGCCATCAGGAAACTTCGTTTAAATGAAATCAAAATGCACAAATACATAATTTACACAAATTTGCCGTCGACTGCTGGCGAACTGCCTGGCCTGCTGGAACATAAGTTTATCGCTCTCTGGCGGTGGGGCACGAATGCAGTTGCAGGAGGATGGTTAAACGCTTCGCTTACAGATTGTATAACATCCCGAACATCCCAGCAGGAAGAGCAGCAGCCACCACACCACACGAAGCCGTGTAACTTTGCACCTAAAAGAATCTTTATTATGATTTAATTGGCTTCACTTTTCAGCACTCCGAATATCCACGACACATAGTTGGCCAATCTGGTGTAGACCCCGGGGAAACGTGGATTCGCGCAGCCGTGGGCAAAGGACACAATGCCGTAGCTGCTGCCGCCGTGCACCAGAGGAGAGCCCGAGTCGCCATAGCAGTGATCCCTTCCAGCTGCAGCCGCACATAGCATGTTATCCGTGATTGCGCGTCCCCATACGCCATAGAGGCGTCGGCAGCGACGCTGGTCGATGATCTGCACCAGGGTTCCTCGCAGCTTGGTCTCCGTGTCGTTCGCGCTCTCTACCTCTCCGGATAGAGGACACAGTGGGCCGCCGTGACGAGCCACCTCGAGGTGATCAATGCCGAGCCACAGCTATGGTTGCCCTGGACAGAGAGAGAGGCCAGCCAGGGTGCCATCTGAATGGGTATCTCCACGCCACCCACAATCCGATTATTGAGAGATGTGGCCCATGTTCTGTGGCCACAGAACAGCAGCAGTAGCAGCAGATTCATCATTATCATTCGTACAAAAGCAAATGAACCGTAAACCGCCAATACCAAATTCGAACTGGATGCCTGTCGAATTCTTGACCTCAGCGTGTGAACTCCGCACTCTGTAAAATGCTAATGAAGAACACGCGACACCGCTGCTGCTGCTGACCCACTGAAGTTGGCATGAATATTGATGGGACTGTTGACAAATTCTTAGGACAGGCAGCCAAGTTGAATAATACCACCATAAATACATACATACATATGTGTATAATCATGGGTAATACCTCACAGGGAACCGCATAACCAGAGTTCCTAAGCGTTGATTAAGCTGTGCCTAAGTTCTGAATATTAATTGATATAATTTTAATTTATATTTATAAAGAGAAAAGTTGAATGGCCTTGAAGATTCCTTTACCTACGAATAATTTCAGGGGATTTCTGTGGAAATAAATCTCTGCCTCTGCCTCCCCGCCAAATAAATCAATTTTCAGGTGAACTCTGTATATATTTATTGGCTAATACTTGCGCATGACTTTCTTTATCCAGTGCACATATCGCTTCACATTGCAATAGACGCCCGGATACTCTCGGTTGCCGCATCCAATGCCAAAGGACACGATGCCATAGAGGGTGTTCCCGTGGACCAGTGGACCCCCAGAGTCACCGGAGCAGCTGTCCCTGCCCTGTCTCGCAGCGCAGATCATCTCCTTGTAGATCTTGACGCCGGTGCCCTTGTACATCTGCCGGCACTGGCCGCGCCCCACCTTGCAGACACGCACGCCGCGCAGATACCGCTGCACATTCTGGGCATTGGCCGATGCCAAGCCCCAGCCACTGACCAGGTAGCAGCTTGGAAACTGCTTAATTTTCCGCGATGGCAGGCGCACGGGCTTACAGCAGCGGCTGTACCTGAGCGGCTTGCGGAGCTTCATCATCGCCAGATCGTTCCTCGTGGTGTATTTGTTGTAGCCGGCATGGGCGACAATCTTCGCGACACGACGAAGCTGGCCGCCGCGCCTCTGCTGTGTGGTGCCCGCCCGCACCTGGTACTTCCCTGCCCGGCCCACGATGCAGTGGTGGGCGGTGACAATCCAACGATGATTCAGGATCGCACAGCCACAGACGAAGAATTTCTCGTAAATGATGGCGCACTGGTAGGGCGCCCGCGAGCACTTGATCTTCTTGCCACCCACAATTCTGGTGGGCAGATAGTCCAGCATCTCCAGGGCATTCACGCCCGGATTGCTGGAGATGTTGCCAAAATGGGAGAGCGACAGGAAGCTGGGCCGCCTCTCCCTCGGCCTCGCGTACAACAGATAGTGTGCGCCATTGTCCAGGTAGTAGCCGCCCAGCATTGGCTGTAATGTCTGCTGGTAGCCGCCCAATGCCAGACTCTGTTGCTGTCCCCGGACCGCCGCGTGCCACAGCCACAGCCAGGCAAAGACGGCAACTCCAATGGCAGTTACACTTGGCCTACAATCCATTCCGATAACCGATCGGACCAACGGTCGCGTGTAAACTGAAAACAGCTCCGTTAGTGGGGGGCTACCTTTCGACCTCTTAGCACCTGGTTCTGTCGATTCCTTAATTGGACTCACGCTTAGCCAAAAACCTGTATTTGGGTTCGCTATTTCTCTTTGATATTATGGCAAGTGGGTCGGGTCTATTAAAGGAGGGGGATTACCCAAAAAAATAACACAGAGCAGACCACGAAAGTACTACAAGGAAAACGGAAAGAATAATAGATTTTTTCAGATATTATTGGGTTTACGAATTCTTATACCTAACGTGCATTGGGTATGTTTCTTATGTCCAGACCCATATCTATTTGTATATTTGTTTAGCATAAGCCTTTTTTTCCCTTTTCAACTCTTAGAACCCATCCGTAAATATTCTCTCGTACTTGCGATCATTTCGAACTAAAGTGCACGTTCCGCACCGATGGGTTAAGGCTTTTAAGACGCCATTTCACAATCTGTCCCTCCAGAATCTATCCGTCTTGTCGTAAGCAGGCGGATTGGGCATGAAAGTGAAATGATCGCAGCTCGTACCGGTCCAAACTGCCATTAACTTTTGCATAAATTCCACAATAATTTTGTGCCGCATTAATCTTGCGTGTGCCAAGTTTTTTTTGTTTTCTTCTTCTATATTGCTTTTGGGTTTTTCCTACTGCGGCTGCGGTGTCAATGGCTTGATTTTTCTCCGCTACTCTCTTGCGCTTTTTTGTTTGCTGTGTCGCGGGGACTTTGGTTGACCATTTTTGGTAGGGCAGCGTTTCCGCATGGCTTGAGAGCCTGGGCTCTGGCGCGGACGAAACAATAAAACTATTAATTTAATGTAAATTTTGCGCAGTTTAATTATGTGCGAAATCACAGCGGACACAATGGACACGGCCGGGCAGGAATAATTAGGCACAAGGCAGGCAGCAGGCAGGCAGGCGATCGGCGCAAAAGTGAAAGGAGTAAAGCAGGACTGCCACTGGACTTGGACTTGGTCCAAGTCCGAACCTGGCCAGGCCAGGCCATAATAATGCCATAGCGTGGATAATTATGTAAGCGGGCAGCGGGCAAGAAAAATTCATTAGCTTTTGGCAGGCGCCTGCCTATGCAAATTTCCTTCTCTCCTTGGGTTCCATTTATTGTGCGGGAGCAGCCACCACCAGAAGCCACCAGCAGCCAGCAGCAGCTGCCAGATAGCCGATATCTGATAAGGTTGGTATTTTCAGTGATTACCACGGCTATCGGAGGAGCAGCACTCCCGCTGGAATGGTGTCTGAGGAATGCCGACGAGCTGATCAGGCGCAGCTCTCTCACGCCTCATCGCCAACTGGTGGTTAGCGATAATAATATTCGCCAGCTATAATTTTCGTGGAGCGTGAAGAATCGCAATTTGTATGCCTTAATTAAAAAATCTGTCAAATGCCAGCGCAGACTGTGTGCTGCTAGCTGCTGCTCATTAATGGGTTTCTTTGGCAGCCACTCGAGCCCAACCGACTCCTCCATCTTCGTCTCTGTCTACTCCTCCTGCTGCTGCTGGAACAGCAAAATCATGCCTGACATGGCCTGAACCCAGCATAGACCCAACTTAAGATATTATGCTTGATATGTGCGGCTCACGTTGATGTCTGGCGGCGGCTGAGACTGCTGCCTGAACCTTTGACAAACTGCAAAACAAAAGACTGGGACAGCGAACGTGGCCAAGTATTATGATCATGTTTTTGTTATTGTTTTTGTTGTTGTTGCTCTCGCTTGCATAATAGGAACCCTCTGGGCCAAATTGATTTTTAATTATAGGTTTGCCAAAAACATGTTGAAATGCCAAGCCAATGGACGACGGACGGACGGCCTGGCCTGTCTGCCTGTCTGTTCTGGGAACGAGGAATCCTTTAAGAACTTATTTGGAGATGTCTGTTCAAATCTATCCGCCTGTGTTATTCATTTCAGCTGGAGACCAGCAATTAAGACATTCAATTGATCGGCAGCAACTTTCATTTTCTGGCATAATTGAAACATAATTTCTGTAGTGTAAAATCGCATGGCACCGGCACTCAGACACGCCAGGCAGCCGATAAAATTTCACCCATTTCGCACGTTCCAAACAGACTAGAGACCCCCCCCCCCCCCCCACACACACCATACCACACTGATCCGTTAGTTAATCATTTGATGGCATTGCGCGGAGCAGCAGGCAGCCTTTTTGTCAAGTCAGCACGCGAGACGCACCCGACCAGACACCCGGCATATCAATAATTATCAGCCAAAGCCATCGGAGCTGGCAGATAGAGGTAGAGGTAGACGGAGAGGCACACCTACCAAAACAACCACAAACAGCCTGCCCTGGGTACCGCCCCATCGCTTTGGAGAATTGTGACATTTAAACACAACAAATCATAGCAGCAGGCGGCATCATTAGGCCTGGCTTTAGCTCTGCGCTCAGAGCCCGACCCTCCCCAATCTCTGGCTCTCGTTTTGTATGTCAATGGGTGTACAGAAATCGAAAGTTTCACACTTGTCAATTAAGTGTACCACCACCAGGTTGTTGTTGTTGTTGCTGTTTCTGTTGCTGTTGCATCCACACACTACATCATGCAGCAGCAGCAGCAGCAGCAGCAGCAGCAACGATGCAGTTGAAAAGCGGCTGTCAATGAAAATGAAATTTTATTGAGATTTTTTTCTTTTTTTTCACTTCATTTTGAAATTAATTAGAAAAGTGCCTGCATTTGTAGCTGCATTTTGGTAGCGTGGCTTAATTGCTTTGACGTCTCTCTCTCTCTCTCTGTCTCTGTGTCGCTGACTGCATGAGAGTGTGTGTGTGTGTGTGTGTGTGTGTGTGCGTGTGTGTGTGATTATATAAATCGTAAAATATTTAAGCCATAATAATCTCCAATTGAAAACGACTATCACTTTTACTATCACTCGCCCGCGGATGGATGCTGCTGCTGCTGCTGCAATCACAGCAATGCGCTGCTTCTAAGCGGTTCTGGTATCGCCAGTGAAAGTAAACGATGTAAACGATGTGGATGTGGTGTCTGGCGGCACCCCCAGTGACCCTCCCCTGGGGAGTGACTGTGACAATGTTGCTGCTGCATGCTGCTGCTGCTGCTGATGCTGCTGCTGTGCCTTATGCAATCAATCTCATCCGTCAGCGGCATGATTGTCAGCTTGTTGCTGCTCATTAAACGCACATAATTGTTATATCGAAGGCATGTACATATGTACATACGAGTACGTACGTACATCGCACCGCATCCATTCCTACTCGTACCGGTTGCATTTCAATAGCCAAATTTGGTTAAATAATGCAACGGGCCACTTTTACCTGGGCAGCAGGCCAAGACAGATCAGACCGTATCCGAAAACTCAACCGAAACGAAAGCGAAAGTTCTTTTGTCTCTGGTTCGTTTTGCCCCAAAACGCAGCTTCGATTCTTATCGTTGTCCGGTCCGGTTGCCACCTTTTTGCCGCTGCTGCCTCGTTTCATGTGGTTGTGGGCTGCTCACCAGATTTATGCACTTTTCATTTCACTTAACAACAACAGCAGCCACAATTTCTGCCACTGCAACAGCAGCAACAGCAGCGGCAGCAGCAGCAGCAAGAAGCAGCCGCACATGAAACGATGCCGAGGAGCCGGACCCTGCACCACACAACTTTCTTCGTCGCTCGATCGAAATTATTATGCGCATATGGGGGCGCCAACATTGGGACACTCGATTCGACATTTACCTCACCCGATTCTTTAAATTGCCACTTGCACTTGACCGACCAGGAGCAGGAGCAGCAGCAGCAGGAGGAGTAGGAGCTGTTTCGAGCGGCAGTTGGAACAGGAAGCAGCAGGAGAAATGCACCTTGAGGATTGGGTATGCACCGTGGGATGAAGGAAGATGATTTGAAAATATATTGGAACAATGCAAGGATCTTGAATATTAAAACATAAAACTAATTCGAGCTACAGTTTTCTTCCATTTAAGAGGGTAAATAATTATTAAAAGAACATTTATTTTTACTTTTTTCATTGACTTACTTGATTTAACTTCATTTACCTTCCAATCTCTACCAAATCGTGCAGCTTGCAGTCCACTGTGGCTTGGTTTGGCCACCCAGAATGTGCGACAAACCGGGGGCCCCCACCAATTAAGTTTGCTGCATTTTAATCGAGTCGATGCGTTTTGGAGTAAGTTAAGTTTTGAGTTTTTCAGTTCACAGGTTGGGTTAATTTGTGAAAGTTTTGTGTAAACAATTGGCTACGAGGCTGCTGGCTGCTGGCCCTCGAGGGCTCCATTGGATGTGCGCGGCCATAAATTCAATCAGGCGTGGCCATTGAGAGCGAGAGAGGTGTACGAGCGATGGGCAGACGCAGTCAATATATCTTACAGTCGCTCCCAGTGGCCGGAACATCTACAGTTTCAGATGGGGGGCTGATGCTGAGGATGAGGATGGGACTCGCTGTTGACATTGGCTTAAAATATTTGGAGTAAAACTGATTTAATTGACGTTGACGTTGCGTAATATGCAGCATTGGCCCTGTCCCTGGCCCTGCCGCACATCCTGTCATCCAATCCAATGCCGGCCTGGGCGATAACAGCGGCAATCAACTTGCCATGGCATAATGTGGCATAATTGGCCAGCCCAGCGCAAATCCCTGAGTGGAGTGGATCAGAGTGGAGGTGGAGGTGGAGGTGAAGGCATAAACTGGGTTAGTGGCGCCGGCGCCAGACCCAGAGCCAAATCCCAAAAACCGCAAAAACAGACACAAAAACCAAGACTCTACTATACTCGTACCAAAAACCGTAGCCAGATCGGCAACCAGTTCGTGTCATGTGATTTTTATCGTTAATAGGAAACAACTGCAGCAGCAGCAGCAGCAGCAGCGGCCACAGAGACAAGTACAAAGCCAAAGAGCCGCCAATTGTTGGTGCCGTTTTGCCGTGGCTTATATCGAACTGCTGCGACGGACAAACAAATGTTGCATTAACATGAAAAGGGTTTTTATTCAATTGCTGGCAACATGCACTCCAGCCAGGAGAGTCCCCAGCAGTTCACCAATCCCCATCCCCATCCCCTCCCCTCCCCAGTGGTCCACCAATGGAGCTGTGAGTCAGTCCTCGGTCCATGCTAATCTGTTATTGCTTTGACTGTTGTCTCGCAACTTTCATAATAAAATCAACAACGCAATCAAATTACTACTTTCGGAATAAATATGTTTAAGAAATGGGCAAAACAAATTATGCAAAATGTTTTAGGCACGAAGCATCGCAAGTCGCAGTCGCCAGTCCCAGATGCTGATGCAGATGCAGATGCCGATCCATTTGCAATCCATTTAAGGCTGCCCAGGCCTCTCCGCTCCTATCCCCATCAGCCACATCCATCGCTCATCAGTCAGTCAGTGGAGCCCACAGTCACCGCAAAAATAAACACTGACGGACAAGGTCTAAGTCATTTTGATTTCCATTTCCATCTTCGATTGTAAAATGCTTTGCCAATGAAATTGAAAGTTCTCCCCAGTGCATCCGCGTGCAGCATTAACCCGTTTACCGCCAATATAGCCAATATATATAGCCACGACTAAACAGTATACATACATATATAGAGTTTAAGCCATGGCACCTACATAATAGAGCTTTAAATTGCTTCAGTAAATGGCATTAAGAAGGTGGGCGTACAATGGTTTCTAGCTTAGTTTAATCACGCAAAAAACAGCTCGTTTTACCGAATCGGGCGAGCTTTCCTAGTTCTCAGACACAGAAACAGACACAGACATACATACATATGTATGTATTTGCATAGAGTCAGAGATTCAGCAGCGTGCGCACGTGCACCGGTGCATTGTGTTTATGTTTGTTGATTTCTGAGCTTTTACATATGTACATATGTACATAAGTTTTCGTCTCCGCTTTCGGCTACAGTTTGTGCGGTACGGTGCGCGCGGCCTTACAACTTTAATCAAGTTCACCCACGCAAAATCAGTGATTTATACGGAAAATGAAAACGGCATATTCAAGGCTACTTCTACGTTGACCCATAAAACAAACCGAGTGTAATTAATTTTAAATTAATATTTGCTTACACAAATTTACTAAAAAGCAAGACAAATATTATTACTGGCGGCTTTTTGTAACTGTTTTATAAATCCTATACGATCCTATTCTTTGTGAGCAACAAACATCATTGCGGGTATGTAATTATTTTTAAAAACATAATTGAAGCTGACTCTAATGAGTATGAATTCGTTTTATTTGTTTATTTTGCATGTTTCTTATAGTTTCCATTTATTATCAATTAGAACTGTTCCTTTTGACGTGATTTAGCAATCGAAGCAGACATGTTCAGACATGTTTGACTGCGAAGGTAGAATACACGACGAGCGCAACAGAATAGAGTGGGTTCGCTTATCAGCAAAAGCTGGCATGCGAAATGAGAGAAAACATACATATGTACATATGTATGTGTGTGCTTGTGCTTGACAGAGAGGGAGAGAGTCGTATGGCATCGGCAGTACAGCCAAAAGAGTAAATGTAGTAAATATAAAACAGCTACTTTACACTCTATCTCCAAGATAATCTCAGATTTAGTTACTTTTGTACATATTTTCATATGTTTCATATCAAGCATTGGAAATATGGAATATTTCTTCAATAGAGAATACTCCTTAGCAACTTATTTTATCCAAATATATTCCTCTGCCAACAGCATTAGAGAACCACTCTACAGCCAGTTCCATCAGTTCCTCAGACAGTCACCATGCAACTGCAACGAGCTGTTTTTTAATCCCAACGCCCATAAATCAGCTTAACTCTGTCTAGAATTTCATGTCGCCATAATCTCCATCTGCACCATACATACATATCTCTCGACAGATGCAAGAATTATTGATAAGTACATAGGCATCTTCTCGTTCAGAGATTACCACTTACGCACCCCTGTCCCCTGAGTGCCTGAATATTATCTCGATCCTAATTGAATGCGACAGGTACTGATTGGGCTAATCGCCCACTTTACCCACACACTCTCGTACGTATGTACATACATATGTACAGATGTATGTATGTACCTCTGGTACCTTTACCTTGTGAGAGAGTTGACAGTCGGTCAGTCGGTGGTTGTTCAGTCAGTCAGTGTCTCAGTGGACTTTCGTTTTCGGTTTCTTCTTCCTCTCCGCGCGGCTGCTGGCTGCTGGATGCTGTTGACAAAATGCATCGAATTCTGTGATGGGGCCGAGAGTGAGAGCTGTTGGCATCTTGGAGATCTGCTGGCTGCGCGACAACGCATGGAAATTAATTATAATTGGCCGCGGTAAATATGCAGGAGATGCGAAATGCAAATGCGAAATGCGAAAACTCGTTGGCAATCAGCAAAATCAATCATCAGGTGAGCAATTGACGACCGCTCGTCCGCCAGGCAGCCAGCAGCCAAGAGCCTCCACTTCAGAGTCAACTCCCGAGCCTCCATCAGCTCCTGGCCAAAATGGGCAATAGAGTTATCAATTTTAGTGGCAACATGTCACATTTTGCAAATGAGTTGGCCGTGTCGTCCCCCAACCCCCAACCCCCCACCACTTCAGTGGTAGGAGAAATTCAGTGGCAAGAGTGGCAAGTGGCATATGGCAGGTGGCAAGTGGGCAGTGCCTATGGAGCAACCTTGGCGTCATTTTAGTTTCTGTTTCACTTTTATTATACATATTTCTCTTTGCTGTTTTTCTCTCCCACCTCTCCCCTCTCTCTCTCTCTCTGGTTTTATGTTAAATGCCGCACTTAGTGCGTAAAATTTCATTTTATAGCACAAGGCACAACATTAAGGCGCCGCCGCGGACAAAATAAAGTTGTAGCTGGAAAGCGGTGTACACTGTACAGTAATAACCAGAAGGCAGCAACACCAACAGCAACACCACACAACCATGACACCATATGATTGCAACAACTTGAACAACTCCAAGGTGAAGTGTCGAGCCCCAGGCCGGTGTCTGGTGTCATTTTTATGGGGCCCCCAACTTGTTGCACTCTCGTTGTTTATTTATAAATATTTTTAAACAGGTGAACTGGAAATTTTTTTAAATTAGTGTGACCGCATGGGGGAAGGTGAGAAAAATGGGAATTTACTAGAAGGGGCTTTTAATCTATGTATTTCTTTTGAGTCCAAAAGAGATATATAAAACATGGTATCCCTCCGTTTATTTTATATATATATCTATATATTTTATTAGTTTACTATGATTCAGGGTGGCTGTGCAGAATTGAAATATTTGTTTAAATTAGCAAAAGGCAACACACAAAATTTGTACTTTTCGGCTGGTGTATGGGCGCCGTCACCTTGTAACCCAGGAAACAATTACACACATAAATCGAACACATTTCACTAACATTGATCACTTAATCGCTGGAAAAGTAATTTCAGCCCGTAATTTCAGTAATTTATTTCCAAATTACACTTAACATATTGAACTGCACGCACTTCGGTCACACTGCAATTGTAATTGCAATTAACACTGCCTGCAGTATGGATGTTGATGCCTGTGCATTCACATTTTCGTCTGTGTGTCTGGTGATGTTGCAACCGCACTTGCCACTTACCCAAGAGACCCAGAGACAGACCCCCAGACTTAGGCAAAGTGCATGCAGGCAGCAGGCAGGCAGGCAGGCAGGCAGGCAGGCAACATTCAAGTTCGTTTTGAAGTGCATCGGCCAGAGAGGAGCCGCAGAGAGTAAACGTTGTCGCCGCATTCAAATCTTCCGCATGTCAAGGTCAATTAGCATGTGGCTGGGACTGAGATTGAGCTTGGAGTTTCAGCGTAGATTGAACCTCAGATGGGAGCTATACATAGGTGGTGGAGCGGGGGGCTCGGAACTGGAGGCTGTGGCTTGAGCTGTGCGTGATAAAAATGTCAAAAGGTTTTCATTGGCATTTTGAGGTTGTTATTGCCATTTAGTGGCTTATGGCTTAGGCACTTGCCAGATCTTAGACCCTGGCTCGGCTTAGCCATCGATAAGTGTTGCCGTAAGCTCGAGACCACTTCAGCACACACACACACACACACACACACACACACACACACACACACACACACACACAATAGCCCAGAGGTGGCCACAGAAGGCGAAGGTGGAGGCGGACCCGGTGGAGGTACTACTCTGGGACAGGCCGTGTCATTGAACTGCTTTGATAGAAAGTGACCGCTGCTTAACCGCTGCTATCCTTGGTGATCTATCTTAGTGGCCAAAAAATAACACAACACACAGACACAGACACAACAGCAACATCAACAGCTACAGCAATAGCCACAGAAAAGTTTTCACTCCTTTCGCTTTCATTGCAATTACCAAATACGATTCTTATTTTCAATTTCAATATGACGACGACGACAGGCACAGGCACGACAACGACAGCCACAGTGGGTACACAACCGCTCAATTATGAAGGTCAAATGGAGGAGTCGTATAAGAATTCACATATCTACTTAATACTAAGCAATACAGAATCCTTTTTTCGGGTTAGAATTCCATACCACCCTCAGGAACGAGTTAGCACAGATTTTCGTGGCTTATCTTCCTGCAAATATAAAACAATCCCATCGATTCCTGGACAGCTGAAACCACTGTGCGCCTGTTTTGCTGTTCGCGAAGGGGAAAAAAGCGCCCGCGACAACGCAGTTTCGCACCAAATTTGGAGCCAGGAGCCAGCCAGCCAGCCAGCCAGCCAGCCAGGCACAGCCATCCAGCAATAACAATAACGGTCTACGGAGGCCACCGATGATCGCTCCAGTGGAGCTCCAAGCACTCCACGGCTTTTCACGATCTCAGCTACAGCTTTAGCTCCTTTTCCGTCTCCTGCCTCTGCTGCCACTGCTGCCCCGGCTGCCGCTTGTTGGTGGTGATGTTGTTGCCGGGGCCTATTACCATTTGGCTTAGTCAAATCGTTTGTTATGTTTTTATCTTGATGTCCAGTCACCTTGATTTGTTGTAGAAAATGCAATTTTTGGCATGCTCGCTGGTCCAGGTCTGAGCCTGGACTATGGCTATGGCTATAGCCTTGTCGATGGCTACCGTTCCAAGGAGACGACGACGATGACGACGACACAAGACACAAGATGAGACGCGATAGATGCCCCCGCGATGCGTAGGGTGAGACGCTTTCTCAGACAGACCCAGACCCCCAACTCAGACGATGGCCAATGTTGTCGTGGGTGACGGACTGCCAACGAAAGTGAAATTGCTGCCAAGCGCTTAGAATTGAAGTTGAGGGGAAAAACCAATGGATCGAAGCGGCTTGCGCGTTCATTGTATGGCGAATCAATCAATTTATGGGCCTGGTCGCGCGGCTCGACATTGAAGTTCAATGCACTCTCTACCTCCTTGCAGTACGTACCCGCCTCCCACTGCCCGGGGAGTAAGTGCACTCCAGTGGGAGCCCCAGCCGCCCACCAATCGAGAGCGCGAGGTCAGAGTTCAGCGCATGTCGCTGGGGGTGGGTTGGGTTGTGGTTGTGGTTGGCAAATCTAGAAAAATGCCACATGAAAATGCGGAGGAAGCAAAAAAACAAAACAAAACAAAAGCAAAGACAATGGGCAGACGTCGACGTTGGCTGCTTGTTAGGCTGGGCCCCCAAAAACAACAAACAACAAACAACTTGCAACAAACAAACCAAATGCCGCAGCAACAAAAACCCAAACAAACAGTAACAACAAAGAAAAACAAATAGGGAGGAAAACTATTTGATCGGTTGCACAGAAGCCAATTTACCCTTACAGAGTACTCAAAGTAAAAGATACTCAAGGAGATGTATTAAATAAATAGAAAATATCATTGATAAATATATTTAAATTACTTGCGACTCTGACTGCCTTTTAGAAAGTTTAAAGTGCTTAAAAGAATCGATTATCTGCATAAAAATGACAGGCAAACACATTTATCTCCACATAGGGAGACCCACAAATGATGTTTAAGAACCATTTCAACTCGCCCCAGTCTGTCGATTCAGGGCCCATCAAGAAAGTGTTTATACCCCTTTTTGGGGCAGAGATAACGACAAAAAACAAATGCAAATACAAATACAACGAAAGAGGAGGAGGGGAGGACTGGGGTATCATTTGTTGTTGCCTTTTTGGTTGGGTCTGCTGCAGTGCGCTGCGCTCCGTTGTCATTATTTATTTATGCCCAAAACGTTTCATTTTCATTTGGCCAAAAGGGAGTCATCGGAGTAGTATTTTGTTGTTGTTGTTATTGTACGTATTGGCTTGGTTTGCCCGATGGCTGAAAACCTGAAAACTGGGTTACTGGCGCCTGTTTCGGGCTACAAGATCGTGTCATGCGATTTCTATCTTTGTGTGACTACGAAAGCGACAACGACAACCACAACGACATCGACAGCGACGACGACGACGACGACAACGTTTGTCGAATGCTGAAGAAGAAAAACCCCAAGATCGAAAATCGAAAACAGCCCAGAGAATAACAGTTCAGTTGCATGCATGTGTGTCTGTGTCTCTTTGATCTGGGACTGGAACTAAAACTGGGACGACTGAACGGAGGGACAGCGACTGAGACTGGGACTACGACTGTGCGACTCTTTTGAAAACAAAAGTAAAGTGTTTGCGGCCCGTGGCGTGGGCCGTGGGCCGTGGGCTGTGCTGCCCCCTGCTCTGCCCCACTGTTCCACATACATCGTATAGGAAAACGATCTACCGCTGCCTGCCACATGACTCACACACGCCAGCGACAGGGCTTAGCGCCAGCTTCCAGATCCCAGCTCCCAGGGCTTGGCTGGGTCATTCACTGGGATCTATCACAGATGCCAGCTTTGTTCTGTTTCCTTCTTTCTGTTGGACTTGGGAGACATAAATTCAAATGCGATTGCGACTGCCACTGCATAGGGCATTCAGCATTCGTGGGGAGACCATTCAAGCGATCGTTATAGCTCCTGTCTGTCTGTCTGTCTGTCTTCTATTAGGGTCCTCAGCAGTCGCACAACAAAGTAGTCACGAATTAGCGCAGTTCACATGGGATAGGAGTGGGTGCACAGGGCAGCGGGGGGATTGTAGGGTTGGGTCTTTGGGGGCAGCATCAGACACATATGGCTAAGAATATGCAAGCGACAGTATCCCAGCTGTTGACGCAAGCACACACAGCACACAACAACACAAGAGACGCATTCTGTTGCAACTTGCAACATATGGGAGTCTGGAACGGCAGTTCGTTGCCTAAGTCTTTTGTTTCGCTGACGCATGAGCGAATGCTACGAGAGCCCGAGATGTCGAGAGCTGTCTGCACGTCCGGACTGATTTATGCGCCTGGCCGCGCAGCACCACCTACGCACTCACACTCGCATTTCCCTTCCATTTCCCTGCTCAAGAGGTGGAGAGTGGATGTTTCTAGTTATCAACTGATAAGTAGCTTATGTAATGGTCCACGAAAAATGGGTTAAAAGTCACTCTGACAGTTTAATTTGACACTTTTCGGTGCCCTCTCTCACTCTCACTCTCACTTATCCCTGTCTTTCTCTCACTCTCACTCTCTGTCTCTTCGTTGCTCGAGTGCTGGACGGACATGGGATGACAGAGTGGTTTTTGTTTTGGTATTTTCTTTCATATTTGCTTAACAAGATCTTGTGTATTGAATTGTCATTTCTCTTGACAATTTAATTTGGATTATGCGGAGGCTACTGAACACCGGACAACACCCGGTACCATGTCCCCACGTCCCAGACCCGAAACCCAAGTGCAAGTCAGATAAAAGAAAACAATTTAAAAATATAGGAAAATGAAACTTTATGTGACGACTTGCAATACACCCTAACAGATGGTTCTTAGAGCCTTAGAAAGGAACGAAAATAAAATTACTACAGGATCATAAAAGAATTTAACAGCATAAAAAATAAATATCAATAACTTAAAAGAAATGCTAACTCTGTGTAGCATGTGTCCGAAAATTCTACGTTTTTCAAAATAACTCAAATAATATCCAAAATTTATTTTTGAATCAGAAAAAGTCGCTTGCGACCCATAAGCTGTAAATATTTGCCATACAAATTCTTTAAACTTAATTTATTTTATAAAAAATATAAAAGTAGCGATATATGTATGTATCTCAAACCATCAGAATTACTTCGAATTTAATAGTAAAATAATTTATGAACTATACAAAAATGCCACAGAAACATTCATACGTAAAGCAGGGTTTCTGCTGTATTCGGTGATTAACAATAACTAACAAAAGGGTATAGAAAATGATTGCGACTTTAACTGTGACTTTGCGGCTGACTTTTGCTTGTGGCTTGTGGCTCGGACACGTTTTGGGCCAACTGGCCATTAAAACAAAAGGCTTTTGGAGACTCAAAAAACGCAGATGCAGATGCAGACGCAAAACGCATCGAAGAAGAGTTACCGTCACCGTCAATGGCAAGCAGCCAGCCAGCCAGCAGGCAGAGCCAAGAGCCGAAGATTATTAATGGCCCGGCCTCCGCCTGCATTTCCGTCTTGACCCAGGTTATGCAAAATGTTTGCCAAAAGGCCAAACGAAAGCGCTCGAAAAGTAGAAATGTTTGGCTAACAAATGATTGCAATTTTCACAGCCAGCCGGGGACAGGGGCAGCCGCAGAGTCTCTCGGTGGCAGCAACAAGTGCGTGGCAGCATTAACTCAAAATGAAAATGAAGAGGAAAAAATCATTAATTGAAAATGCGCATGCGCATCAGCCACAAACGAACACTGGATTGGTGGGCAGGGGAGGCAGCGGTGGTTTACATACTTTCCACTGTTAAATGCATGTTAAAACTGGTCGAAAACTGTTAAATTGTGGCAGTGTGGCAGTCAGTGTTGCTGTTGCGGAAGCCCTGTTAAAATTGTAGCAGGCATTGTCTTCATGTGCTTTCTTGTGATTTTATCGCATCATCAATGTTGGTGCTGTGCTGCCTGTTGCATAAACTTATTGATTTGCCATGCTCGCTGCTGCTGCTGCTGCTGTTGCCGCATATAAACAAATCAACTGCTGTTGCTGCTGCTGCATGCCCCAAACAACAATTGCATAAATCAATTTTACACACAAAATTTGCTGTTGTCTTGCTGTTTGCCCCTGCCTGTCTGCTGGCTGCTGCTGCCTGCCTGCCTGCCCACAGTGCGTATGATCAAAACATAGCTGGCACATGTAAATTTGATTAAAAGCACGTTTTACCACAAAAATTCAGCTAACAGCAAACCACAAAATGAAGTGCTAACAAGAAAGATAAACTTTCTTTTGGGTGCCGAAGATTTAAATACACTTGCAAGCGATTTTAATGCAGCTTGTGGCAAAGGGAACGATTAGTAAAGATTTGGATATTGATTTAAGATTTGTTTAAGCTTGTACATTATAGATGCATCTGTGGAGCGTTGCTTGTGAGCTCCAATAATACATATACCCTACCCACCAAGGGTACACAAGTGCATTTCTGGCCTATTGCTAATTTCCCTCGTGTCTGGGCCAGCCAGCAGATGCCGCCTTCATTTGTGATACAAATGAAAGTAAAAGTACTACAAACACTCGCACACTTCATAGATCATTAGCGGTCGGTCGGTTGGTTGGTCGGTCTGTTGGTCGGTGCGTTGCTGAGCGGCTCTCTGAGCGTTCAATGAACCGGCAGGCACCCAGACACTCTTGCCACTTGCCACTTGGCACAGCAACGACGACGACGACGACGAATGCCCATGTACAAGTCATTAAAATAGAAATGCCAGGCTCTACAAAACAAAACAAAAAAACTTGTTCTTTCACTTTCAATGTCACGCCAGGCCGCACAAAAGACCTTCAACTTTGAGGCCCCCATCGATGGTGGGGAAGGTCTTCACTTGGTTTGGGGGTACGGGCACGGGCACTGCTTCTTCCGCTTCGAAATTAATTGCGGCATAAACCAAACATTTTGCGAGTCAATGTACGTAATTTGAAAATCGTGCCAAAATAGATGCCCCAGCCAGAGCTCAGAGTTGGAGTCGGAGTCGAAGTCGAAGTCAGAGCCCAAACTCAATTTGCACAACTGCAGGTGCCTCGAGAGGGAACCGAGAGACACAGAGACAGACACCCCCGCAAAAATATGCCTCGCATGTATGTATGTATGTATGTATATATCCATCTGTCTGTCTATATGTCTGTCCGAACTTCTGGCCGAGGCTGTGGTCCCCGGTCCCGGCTTGTTGCTCTCCGCTGCAGTCATTTGTCTGCATGTCGCTTTGTTGAATTGTCTATTTGTTTGCCAAAAAGTGCCATGAAGACAACATTTTTGTTGCTCTCTAGCTGTGATTATACACTAGCAGAAGGTATTTTAATTTTGAGCAGCCTTTAAATATATCTAAATAATTCTCTCTTCATGCCCTACTGCTTGGGGGCCATATCAGATCCGTGTGTATTTTGTGTTGCTTGGTAACAAATCTATGTGCAAGTGTATCCAAAGATAGACTTTCTTTTCCAGTTGTTGACTTGCCTAAAAGCAATTTCATTTGTTGCTGCTGCTGCTGCTGTGGTGGCGGTGGCGTTGGAGTCCACAACAAATTACTATCATTGCTGTTAATAGTTCATTAAGTCACGGATGGGGACGGACGACGGCAGACATGGAAGCCATATGGAATCATGGAATATCACGGAACGTGTAGCCGTAAAGTGAACCTCGAAGACTCGACAAAACCGAGTCCGATCGGAGCCTCTCACAAGTGGCAGAATAATTGAGTGAACGGCAAGATAAACATTTCAATTTTGGTTATTAAGTCATCAATTAGACAAACAGAAATCAGACTCGAGGGATTGTAGGGGCTGCCTGTATGTTGCCTGTTGCATTCGATTTTTGATTTTTGGTTGTCTTTTGGGTAGAGTGAATTTATCGCTGGGAATTGGCTGGAATTAAACGGATTGACTGCAGTCCGCGACTGAGTTTCGCAATTGCCGATGCCGATGCCGATGCTTCCGAGCGTTGAAATTATTATAAACTTCTTTATTTCTGGTATGGCATTCAAGTCGTTGGGTTGGAAGCATTATAAAAATTAATATTTTTCATTGCTAGCCATCAAAAATATTACAATCTTTTTCTTTCCCCATTTGAAAATGGTGGAAATCTTATGGTAGAAATGATATAAAGAAAAAGTTTCATTGGTAGAGATAAAAAAATGCTGAATTTAGTTATTATCATTTTGGATCCCCCCATTTGTGTATCTTTTTACAGCTGCTTATAAAATATTTTTTACAATCTATGCCTAACTACTCTTATGATTTGTGCTGGCAAATAAAAAGAAACATTTTATGGGATATTTTTTGTTTGTTAATTTTTTACGCTATGCAGCAATTATAATATATTTAATATTATATACCAGAGATGGGTTAACATATAGCAGTAGATGTTACGACTTATTTTCACTTGCTTATAAGTAGATAACATTTAATATAATATTCTGAGATGTATACAAGCTGCAAAGCTTGTACTTACATTATTCCTAAACTGCTTAAACATTAAAATTCAACATTGGAGACAACCATTTGAATCAGATCCTTATCCCGATAGAATATATATCCACCCCACCATCAATTCAACACAAACTCATTCGAGCAAATGTCGCACCTTTCGTGTGATGCTACGGACTTTGAGGCAATTGCAGGCACTGCACTTGATGGCTTGTTTTCCTTGCCTTTGGAGCCGCCATAGTCCTTGCGCATGACCCACGGGGAAGTTCGCCTCGAATTCAGCAGAGAGGCGTTGTAGGTATGCCGTCCGGGGCTGCAGGATCGAAGGGAGTTGAGAGTGGCCGTGGATCCGCGCAGCAGTTCCAAACTGGCCAGAGCCGCCTCTAAGGCGGCATCTTCGTACTGCGCCATCACAACCTGGTCGGGCGTCAGGGACTTCGTGCTGGGGGTATTGAGTTTGCTCATTTGCCGCACTACCACATCCAGGCTGCTGTCCGATGACTTGGTCGTCGATGCACGGGAGGGAGAAGGTGACGGCGGTATCGCGGTGGCAGGAGACATTTGCTTCTTGGGTGTGGAAGGTGACTTCGTCCTTGTAGTGGTAGGAGACTGCAGCTTTGGGGTGGAAGGTGACTCCATCCTCGAATTGGAAGGTGACTCCATTCTCGGATTAGATGGTGACTGCGTTCTCGATGTGGAAGGTGAATGCATTCTGGAAGTGGAAGGTGAATGCATTCTGGAAGTGGAAGGTGAATGCATTCTGGAAGTGGAAGTTAAATGGATTCTCGATGCGGAAGGTGACAGCCTTCTCGGCTTGGTGGGTGATTGAATCTTCCGACTGGAAGTTGTCCGCATCTTCGGAGTGAAAGGTGACTTCCAAGTGGAGGTTGGCTGCATCTTTGTAGTGGCAGCTGCTTCTCTGTAAAGTATCTGAGGTAGCGAGGGTTTCCCCTGGTTCATTGGAAGTGTTCGAATTGAAGAGCCATCTTCAGTGGGACTGGGACTGAGATCGGTTGGTATCTCCTCCAGAGGTGTAGGAATCTGTACTATTCTCAAGTTCTTCAGTGGCTTCTCGTGTGGCTCCTCCATAGCTAAGGGAATCTGAGATGTATTCCCCTCCTGGCTGGGATGTCTCCATTCTTTTGCATGAACTGGTTTTCTTGGCGGATCCTCAACTCTGTGCAAAGGTTCGCTGGGAGGATTTCTTCGTGCACCTTGCACCTTTCTGGGCGTCACTGAGGAAGTTTGCTGTTCCACTCGGATGCTCCTCGTTTGAGATACAGGTCGGATAGCCCGACGAACGCCATAGTTATTGTTGTACTCCGTGGGAGCCCGCAGCACGCTCTGTGTGCTCATTCCCGTGCTCATCCTCCTGCCATGTCCTGCCGCGGGAGGCTCCTCCTCGGCCACGGCAGCGTGCTTGCCCCAGAGGGACATGCGCTCCGCGGGTGCTTGCTTGATGGCCGAGCCCACGCGGCTGCGACTTCCGCTCGTGGCCTCAAAAACACTGATGCGATCGCGTGACGGATTGAAGTCGAAGGTTCTGGAGCTGCCGGCATTCGAGATCCGTGAGCTCGCCCTGGACACACTCGCCGGCCCCTCGGAGGCCACAAATTTGGCAAACTCCCGCTGCCCCTTGCGGCTCATGGCTGGCGTCACGTGGCCGCTGGAGAGATCCGACTGGGAGGTGCTGGACAGCGAGTTGCCGCCGCTAAAGTGTCCGTCGGTGTGGCCGGGCTTGTCCCGCAGGCTCGTGTGATCCATGTACACGGAGAAATGGTTCTGGCTGTGGGCAAAGCTTTCGTAGGGCTTAAACTTTTTGTTTTTGGCCAGCTGATCGGCAAACCTTTCCCACTCGGTGGTGTTGGGGCGGGGTGGCCCTGGCTCCTGTTTCGCAACACTTCGCCGAAACCAATGTCCTCTGCAGGGGGTGTGAGGACGAGGAGCAGGGGGTGAGTATGTGTGGGTGTGTTAGTAAGGGATTTTCAATGTTCTTTTTGTTTTCTTTTTTTTGTGGGGTGTCTTGGATATTTGTATATATAAAGGATGGATGTGAGTGTTGGTGTTCGGTCAACTCTTGCGAAAATTACAGCGAAAAGAAATACTTTATAACTATAGCAGATATCAGTCCTTGCTGCCAGTCTATATATTTCTATATAATGATTTTGATTTTGCATAAATTAAAATATTTTTTTTTAATTGAAAAAATTTAAAGACTTTTCACTTGGAATTTGCTACATTATTACACTAAATATTTAAAGAGAGTTAATAGAATTATATAAACTTTTACAATATTTTTGATTCGTGTCACTACAACGGCTGTACCGGAAGACAAATCCAGTCAAAGTTGAAGTTTTCTAATATTGTTTAACTTTGTTCAACTTTGAACTTTTTAAAATTGTTTTTTTTTATTATTTTAGAAATACTGTAGTGGCAACATTTTAATTATAATAATGAAATTTTCGGACAATAAATAAAATGAATTGGAGAGATTCTTCTGCAGAATCTTTTGCTGACTGCAGAATCTGTTGCTGGCTGCTAAACTTTCGCAAGAGTATTTTGGCATTCGATTAACCGAATCGACAACCGATTGAAGTGTCTTATATTGAACAGTATTTAGATAGGAGAATATTATTACCACACTACTACGTACAAGACTTTGCTGTTGCGGTTCTTGTTAGTTTTTGATTTTTGCTTGGGTTGGCAATCGCAAGGAAACAAAGTCAGAGTATTACGATTATGTACATAGAAATAAAATAAGTTTATTTACAAATTTACATACAAGTCAGTAGAGGAGAAAGAAGAGAGCAATATGTTGGTTAAGATATAATAATAACAATAATAATAATAATATTTAATGTAGGCTGCTTTACTATAAGTACTAGAAGATCGGGTATACTACGACGAGAACTACGAATCATAAGCAAAACGGTATTGGTACGGGTACGGGTACTTCAGAGTGCATTGGCTCTACGGCTCTACGAGGGGGAGTACGTGGTATGCTATGCGATGCGGCAGGTGTGCTCTCTCTCTCTAGGCTTACTTACTCCACGGACGCAGCGGGGACCGGCGGTGCAGGCGGTGCAGGCGGTGCAGGCGCCTCGACGGCAGCAGGAGCGGGCACCGCTTCTTCCACAGAAGATGGAGCAGCAGGCGGAGGCTGGGCCTCGGAAATCGCCTCCACCACATCACTCAAATGTGCCAACTCCTGCAGCGATGGCTGTGGCGTGGGCGGACTCTCCTCATCATTGGCCAGCGCACGCTCGATCTCCGGCTCTGGGGTGGAGGTCTTCAGGCTGTCGGCATCTTCCTGCAGCTTGGGCGTTGGGGCCCGAGATGAGCTCAGCTCGGCCATGACCTCGCCGGACTCCACTGTCGCCGTCGTCGTCGCCTCCTCTGCCTCGGCGGGCTGCTCCAGGTGCAGGCCCTCCATCACCTTGTGCTTGGCCTCGTCGAGGGCGTGGGTGCCCTCCTTGAAGGCATTACCCAGATCGTTGGTAATACCCGCCACGGCCGCGCCCACCGTCTCCTTGGCCGTGTCCAGGCCCGTGGTCAGCGTCTGAGTGGCATCTGAAAGGTGGGAGAACACTTTCATTTGCCATTTCCTGTCAGAATACTCTTACTACATGCACGAGCATGTACATATGTACATACATATATTTTATTGTATGCATGTACATATAATATTTTTAAGTCAATGTTTTGCTCTAATTCGCTGACGGGCATGCCACGCTGCTGGTCACGCAACCAGCTCGTTTTTCTTCATATGCTTTTAATATACTGCGAGTGTACTAGCCCTAGCCACAGACCCTCGCATATAAATATGGTCGTCGGCAGCGAGTAATGGCCACTAAGCAGGCCGAAAGGCACTGCGACACGCATTGTTGGCCTGGCCAATTGTCCTTTATTACGTGGCTTATTATTATAATAATATAAGAAGTAAAAGAGCACAGAAAACACTGGGGAGAAATCAAAGGCAAAATCCTTGAAGCGAAGGCAATTGAAATCAGGGTACAAATTTATCTAAAAAATATAACTGGTACTCTGAAGAATATTCTCTTGTGGCAGATCTCTTACTGACGAGTTCCCTAAGGTTCTCTTTCCTGCTGACTTGATTCGCTTTAGATATGAAATGTAAATGCCATCCATTTTTTATCGCAGTGTAGCTCTGCTTAATAGCCTTGTGAATTAATTGCGAATCCATTCGTTTTGGCAGTAATTAATTAGCTGGTAATAATATTGATTCACATGCGGAAACGTTGACGTTCCAAGGACACCATCGATCATTCCACACATACACACTGCAAGTCACCATGTCCCATGTCCTCTAGCTGAATATTAAGTATACGACCCAGGGGTGGTCTTGGGGATTGCCTTCAAAAGGAACTTTAGTTGCCATTTCGATTACGGACTTGTAAATGTCATCTGCCAGCCCCAAAACAAAACCATAGAAAGACAGGGCCACACACACACACACACACACGTCTGTTTACATACCTTCTACGACGGCCTCGCCCTTCTCCCGGACATGGGTGGCGGCTTTCAGCATTTCGCTGCCCGCCGTTGCAACCATGGGAGTGCTGCTGGCACAGCCCATGACTCCTGTGGGGCTGCTGCTCAATGCTGCTGCTGTCGCTGCTGTTGCGGTTGCTTCATGCTGATCGAAGACCGAATCCACGTATCGTATCCCCGTATCGTTGGTTGAATGTGCAGATAGATAGCTACACGTACTCGTATCGATATAGAACGGCCACGGCAATGCCAGATTTATTAAATATGAATGTGAATGTGAAAAAAGTACGCCCGCCTTTGGACACGAACTCCACGCAACTGAACACTGACCCAAAACATTTGCTGCTGAAGTGAAGGGTCAGTACAGGCACTCCATATATGCCCCATGCCCCATGCCCCAATGCCTCATTTGCCATTTTGCTGGGGGCACGCAACAGGACCGTACCGTACAAGAGCTCCGCTCCGCTCTGCTCCTCGCCTTGGCTGACCAAGTGTTTGCATGTGCGTTTGCACTTGGCTTTAAGTGAAGCCAAATTGTTGAGGTCATGCGCGTTGGGCGCACACTTACCCACGACGACCCGTAGTTATAGGCCAAATGCTAAAAGGGTTCTAGGTCTGCACACGGCAAGGCAAAAAAAAAAAAAAACGAGGAGAAAACTGAAAGCAGGCAAAAGTGAAAATGGAATAAAGTAAAAACTGTAGCTTTGGTCTGGCTACAGAAGCCGTAGATACTCTAGCAGATTGATCGGTTCTTTTACTGAGCAGAATAATGGAAAACAGATGCTAATATCCCCTGCAGCATTATAGATTTTATCTTTCTGGTAGCTCAAACAGAGGATATCCTTCTCCAGGTATAGGGTATACTCGTAAAAAAAAGGAGACTACACGAAACGCATACTCGCACGTACATACACATGTCTGTAGGGTAGCGTGTCCAGGCGTGGCGTGCCTTCGATTCCACACCTCCACATGGAGGGGTAGAGTGTTGGGTTGGGTTGGTCAGGCGGCACTCAGTTATTATTTATAGAACATTGTGCGATGTCCAATTGTTGCTCCAATTTCCCCACACATAAGCCGCCCCACCACAATTTTTGTGCCCCACGAATGTGCCACATGAATGAAGTGAAACGTCCGGCTGGGTTGACAGTACCACAAAATCAGATAAGAGAACATTGTATGATATTGATTCGGTACGAATACGAATACGAGTACCGAATAAATACAATCTAAATCTATTCTCTCTTAAATGCAAATTTGTTCGTGCCAGTTAGGGACTGGGCCAAGACCCACACAAGACACACCACACGGCACACCCCGCACTGCGCACCCCTTGGTGCAGCTCCACAACATCGTTTTGGTCTCAGAGATGTTCGCTACAAATGACAGCCAACATTGGCCACATCTCTGGTGGAGGTTTGTTTTTGTTGGTGGCTGTAACCGTTCTTTTTGTCGGTCGCTAAATTTACGAAAATTGATTTTTGATTTATTTCAGAGTTTTGGGGTATCGGCTTTCGGTTTTTGTTTTGCCAGAGCGAGAGATCTGCAGGCGATTGGCTGGGCTGTTGGGTCTTGGGGCGCTGAGTGAGTGCCTATTTATGATCTGTGATTTATGTCAGTCAGTGCGCAGTGACAGCGCTTTTCATGAGCCAATAAAGTTGTCCATGTCGCTTTGTCATATTCATATATCATTGGCAATACTCGCAGCACTCGCTCGTACCGCTCGTACACCCGGCAACTTATGTCACATGGTACCTACCCCAAGTCAAAAACTGGAGTACTCTGGTACTCATACAGAGAGAGAGAGCCGAGCCGAGCCGAGTCGAGCCTCTGAGCATAAATGAAGTTTAAGTGCGCGATCGAAGCGGCCGTGAGGCGACGTTGACGTTGACGCTGACGGTGACAAAACACAATTTGGGCCTGGGCTACACACAAACAAATAAACACGAAAAGTCGCATATAAATCAGCATACACCCCATAACACACACCACACGCAGCTGCGCCGCGTTTCGCCTGGCTGGGATCTTGGGAGTTGGTTCATTAGACTCTCGACCTGGCTCTGGCTCAGACTCTGTGTGGTGCTGCTGCCATTTGGCTTGACATTAATTACATAAGCTAAGCGGTGCTTAATTATGTGCTCAACAATAGACCAAAAGTGCTCAAAGACTCCACTCGACCTGACTCTCACATGATGTAATGCCGCCTCCTCTATGCGAAAGTTTCGCCTCTTGATGTACATGGAATGCCACTGCCACTGCCACTGATGCTACGGGGAACATTAGCTAGATCATATAGTTGGCTAATGATAATACAAATGTTTCAGATATCAGACAAAAGAGTAGAACTATTCGTAGTTAATTGCTGAACACTGAATGATAAAAGTTCCACAGCTGCTGTCATTAAATTTACGAATATCTAGAAAGTCTGCCTACCTCTCACTATGCTCAGGGTATTGCCATCTTCGATCTTTTCCTATACCTTAAGGCTTTAGCAATATTGTTTTTGGTGTTCACTTTCGATTCAGGCAAGAATAATGGCAACTATGAGACAGGTAAACAGCATACATACATACGAGTTGACAGGGGGACGGAGGGACAGAAAGACAGCTTCCTTTTGGCAATTTGTATGGGGCTTTGTCTCTGGCGACAGCTTCCTCAAACATGCTTTTGAACTTGCCTGAAAGAGGGAGTACGAGTTGGAGTTGAATCTGGGAAGGCTGTGTGGGGGAGGGGAATCTATTGCACAAGGTGCTGCTGGTGCTGCTGGTGCCGCTGCTGCTGCTGCTGGGACATGTGTGTCTGTGTGTGGAGGGAGACCACCTTGGGCATAAATTGTAATTATGCCTGCCACTGTGGCAAACAATAAATCTCCAGCGTATTTATCGTGCAACATGACAGAAGTGGGTCGTATCCAAAAGCCCAAGCCCAAGCCCAGGCCCACAGATTTTTTTCTCCCCTCTGTTTGTGTTCCTTTATTTTTTTGTATTTTTTGCATACGACAACTGAAACGCCGAAAAACATTTACCATATTTACTTGCAACAATAACACGGCAGTCAAAAGCATTTTAAATGCAGTTATGACTAAATGCAAAAGTTATTTTGTTATTTTGAATGCTGCTTTTTATAGCTGCTGCTGTTGCTGTGGCGGATGGTGGGGCAGTGACGCTTAAAATTGTACGCATACTCTGCTGGGAAACATGAAAAGTTACTTAGAGTTGCGGGGCCTTTAATTAAAAGCGACAGGTTTCGAGACATTTTACTTTGATATACAGCAGATACAGAGCCACACAGAGCCACACACTGCCACACAGCCACAGATACAGATACGTTCCGTTGTTGTTTGCATTGGATGTTGCAGTTGCAGTTGCAGTTATTGTAATTACATATGGCAATGTCCATTGCCGCACCCATATCGAAGACCCCGAAGACCGACCGCTGACCCACATTTTGAGTGCCAGCAGCCACCAGCCAAAGCTTTTTGAAGATGCAAATGGAACCGCATCGCTCTGCATCCATCGCTTTTGCCCCACGATCGCGACGGAGGCGACGTTGGCGCCAAATTTATGTAATCAAAACCAACCCAAATGGATGGGATGCGATGGGATGGGATGGGATGCGATGCGATGCCATGGCATTCAATGAAATTGCCAGCTTGCATTTGGCTTTGGCTTTGGCTCTGATGATGTCAGCAGCAGCATCATCATCATCATCATCGTCATCGTCATCGGTGGAGTGTTTCAGGCGGAGACGACAGCAACCCAAAACCTAGACAAAAAGGTTATCAATATCTCAAGATCTTTTGTAAAAGTTGGCAAATTTCACTCGTAATGCAATCGCACGCAATGTCCTCCTTCTCCTACTCCTCCACAGTGGAGGCCTCAGCCCAAGGGAAAGCCAGGAAAGAGCTGCAAACTAGAAATCATTTCCAATCTCTTTCATTTTTTATTTAATTATAGATATGTGTGTGTTATGCCTGGCATGCCCCCCCCCCCCCCCCACCATCCATGAAACATAAATCATATTGACACTTGGACTTAATTAAAAAACAACAACCTACGAACGAACCGCAGTTCTAGACTGAATTTATTTTGTAGAAAAATCATAAATCAATGACAGCGCGAAAGGCAACTAATAAAATTCAATTTGTAATCAGAACCTTGCCTGCAACGCCCTTACGAAATGGCCAAGAATATGTTGGAGATGGAAGCCAAGAGCACATTGAAGAGACGAAGACCCATCTCGTCTCTTCAATCAGCCACAAAATACCGCAAGAGTTAGAGAGAGGGAGGAGACCAGCCAAGAAATGTTTTTTTTTTGGTGCCGTAAAGAGAGAGAGAGGGGCGGTCATGGCTCCGACTTCTAAGAATGCAGCTGGTTTCCCCTCAGAGCGAGTTGCCGTAGCAGCCCGGCTTTTTTGAGTCCATAAAAATGAATATGCCAGGCGGCTGTCAGTGAGCCGGTGCCAGTGCCCAGTGCCAGAGTGCCGCCGCCTGGCTCCTCAGACGGCTACTCAACGGAATCTCAGCGATCGCGACCGGGTTGAGTGTTGGCTTTTTGGAGTGACGTTTTGGGTTTGGCATCGAGAGAAGAACAAAGTCAGCGCCAAAGTGCCCCATGGGCCTAGAGAGGGTCTCTCGGGTCTCTCGCTGTCCCATCGCCATAACCAAATCGGAGCGTGAGAGCTAAGAATACACGAAAAAAACATATGAATGATTATGGGGTACATTCTGGGGAAAACAAAGGGAAAGATTTCCTATTGAAATTGGAATTATATATAAAAAACTCTTTCAAATATTTAAAAGGAAAAATTAATGGAGTTTCTATTACTTTCAAAAACCTATAAAAATAAGATGATCCAATGAAATATTTCCTTTTAGAAATGACTTACGAACTTGTCAGCTAAAAATTACTTATTAAAATCCCATAAAATATTCCCATAGCCCATATTAAACTTGAGAGTTTGCAGCCTGTCAGTTGTCCATCTCTAGCCAGTGCAGACTCCAGATCCATGACGATCCTCCACTCTGCACACTCCACACTGTGTTCCATTTCATTTTGGTTGAATTCATTTGGCCCCGCGATGTTTTGGCCCGCTTTGTTTGCGCCGTTAACCTTGGGGGCACAGCAGAAGCAGCAGCAGCAGCAGCAGCAGCCGACCGCGACCGACAAGAAGTAAACGAAGCAACCAAAACAAGACAAAGCAAAATGGGAATGAAAAGAAATACCAGAGAGAGAGAGACAGAAGAAGAGGCCAAAGAAGAAGAAAAAGAAGATTTGCATGCCGTCAAGAGGATGAGAGGATGTTGAAGCTGGAAAAATCAAGTGCCAGTGAGTGTGATTGACGTCAGAGAG
Source organism: Drosophila subsilvestris (assembly GCA_035043285.1). Lineage (NCBI taxonomy): Eukaryota > Metazoa > Arthropoda > Insecta > Diptera > Drosophilidae > Drosophila > Drosophila subsilvestris. The sequence goes on along the minus strand of JAWNNB010001724.1, from coordinate 2,567,665 downwards.
TTTTCTTTTCTCTTCTTTTTCAATTCGAAAAGCGAACCCCGCTGCCTGTTTGTGTGTCTTTTGTGGGTCAGGGTCAGGCGTTCAAATGTCAAAGCTAACCGCAGATGCACACACATGCCAAACTGCTGCCACTGCCACTGCTGCACCTCCACCTCCACCTCTTGGCTTGGTGGTCACCGATACGGGGGGGACTGGAGACTGGGTCTCCACCTTAGCCATGTAATTGCTTACGCACGCGACCGTCGCGTTGCTATTGGCAGCCAGGCAGCCAGGCAGGGCAGGGCAGGTAAGACAGGGGAGGCAGGGCAGGCAGCATTCATTGCCTGATGTTCGCATCCACTTTCTTTGCAATTTATTTGAGTTTATGTGTTTATCGCTTCTCGCTAATCTACAACAGAGTCGCAGCGCGCAGTGGCAGCCACCGGCAATCAGCAACGGTGACAGTTGGGGCTACTCCCACAAAAAGAAAAAAGTGCCCATCCCAGGAAGCAGCGCCAGAAAGTGGCTTCCCCATGATTTATGGCTGCGTAATTTGCGTGCATGTGCGCACGCGCAAATGGCGCCTGTAACCTCTGGGACTGAGTATTTCTTTGGCTTCTTTCACTAATCTCCCCCCCGCCCAAAGGCTCAGGCTGACAAATGAGCTGCCATGTGACCAGGTTAACCCAAGGATATGGGATTCTGGAAACTCCTTTTGTTAGATGGAATTCCTGTGCATAATAGAAGAATTTCCAGAGATTAATAGCAGAGGTTAATTGAGAAGTTTCTGCAATGCCAGCAACTACTTAAAGAATTATAGAAAAAGATGCGGGAGAATGTTTTATACAGGATTAAGGATTAAAGATTATATTATCTATGGTACCTGCTCTTCACTTGTAGGATATTTTAGTATTAAAGAAAGTGCTGCAGGAACTGAGTTACATTTATATTCACTTTCTCATTGTGCGCCACATGTAGGAACAAAAAAAACCCTCAATGGGTTAAGAGTGCTGCCAGCGGCAAAGAGAGCAAAAGTGTGTCATTTGCATTCTTTCGGGTTTGTCTTGAATTACCCCCCACCACCCTTTTTAGGAGACCCGACACTCGCGATAAGGCGACAATCAACCGGAGAATCAAGTCGAGTCGAGACCAAGACGAGTCGCTGGAGTCGCTGTAGTCGCTGGAGTTGGGGCGTGCTGCTGCTGCTGCTGCTGCGGCGACTGATTTATAATTTCATTGAACTATTACCAGAGAGCGACACAGAGTGTTCGTTCGTTGCTGGCCAAATTGATTAACAATCAAAATAAATCAATACACAGCCTGCGAGCAAGAAATGTCAAAAATTGCAACGAGCAAATTGCAATTGCAACACTTTCGCTGCAGATTTTTGGTTTTTCACACTTGATTTACATTTTAAATTGAAAAGGCAGGCCAAAACGGCCAAGAAACCGAACACCGAACACCAAACACCCGAACACTGAAAGAAACAAAAACAAAACAGCAAAACGGAGCGCTGAAAACTGAAAACTGAGACTGAAACGGAGACCAGAAAATTTCCAGCCGCCAGGCATGAAAACTCCAAGACGAATTGGGCGACATTGTCAGCCAGCAGTTTGAGATTGTTGCATGGATTTGGGGCAGACAGAGACGAACCTCCCGCCATCTCTTCGACCTGCTGCGTCTATGAACAGGATAAAGAGATCAATGGCAGTGACGGCCCCACGAAACGATCTTCGCGGCGGCACAGGTGAAATGTCAATTCCTTGCCAGCCCCAGTCCCCAGAGTGCCAGTCCCCATTCCATATGAATATACGTAATTTAAGTCTTAATCGTCCACGCCATAATGCTGTTAAGCCGTCTAATTGAAGTTTCACTTCCCCCCCCCCCCCCCCATATACCCCATGGCCCGCCCGTAAGACCCAACACCGAACAGGCCGCAGACTCTTTGACCTCTGTGCAGATACATTAATTATCTGTAATGAACGTTTACACTTATTTATTGGCATTAAATCATCGTTTAACGCGTTTTGAGCATGCACTTTGGCGGTCCCCACGCCAGATATACTCGTACCGCCAGACATCCATCCGTTCATCCGCGCGATCCTCCCTGCGATCCGCTGCAGATCCGTTGTCTGCCTGTCTGCTCTGTCCACTGTCCATGAATGGCCTTCGAATGCCTTGTTTCGCCCTCTGTCTCTCTCTCTCTCTCTCTCTCTTTCTCTTTCTCTTTGTGGATTGGATATGCATGTCAAGTGGCCGCAAATTACACTTGAGGACGCTTCCGTTTCTTTATGGCAGCTTCTAAGCGGAATCAGACCCCCGATAAAACAGAGTTCATTGGCATTTTGTGTGCCACATAACAAAAAAATGCCTGCCACTTGGGTAATGAGTTATGAGCCACCAGGCAGCCAAAGCCATCGAACACTGGATCAATTATTATTGAATGGCTGGGCATTGCACCTTCTCCTGCCTGGAAATCGATACTTACTTTGATTATGCCTTCGACTAGGACTGCGAGTTTGAAACGGGGACGCGTTTTGTATAATTAATGGGCATTTTGTTTGCGTAGAAGTTTAGATGTAAGGAGTAAGTAGGCTTAAGCAAAAGAATAGATTTTCTTTATGATATATGATATTTATACATTTTATACATTTACAGCCTTTTATTTACAGTCTATTTGGATTTAATTTCAAACATATTTCGAGCTGTATCTATTGGGGTAAGTGCATTGTTTGCTTATGATTTTCTTTGATTTATTTATAAATTTATTTACTCTCTTTCTCTGACATTCTTTTCACGCATTCCAATCTTATGGCTTTGCCTCATATTGTTTAAATATTGGCACTAATCTAGCCAGCTGTTGAGCATCGGATTACTTTACAGCGAAATTTCTCACCTAAATATTGTAGTAATATATCCCAGCAGCTGTCAAAGTAGCTAGCAATAGTACGAGTATAGGCCTTCCTTCCCCACAGAGCTAGAGTAAATAATGAGGCAAGATTTCCCCATGTCTGGGCGCAGTGTGCAGCGCCTTAAAGACTTACTTATCTGGTCAAATCAGCTGACTGCTGTGGAGACAGACAGCAGGCTGCCATATCTTTGTCGTCGAGCATCGCTATGAAGTTTTGTATGTTTTATGTATGGGCTTGCAGCAAATCGAACTGTGCTCAATGGTTAATTAATTGAATGGGGACACAGAGGCTGGTGCGGCTGTTGCGGCTGTTGCGGCAGGTGCAAATGCCAGACAGATTCTGTTCTGATGTTGATCGATGATTTCCCCCGAAAGATGGCAGCAGATGAATGTCTGACGGATTGAGTGTTTGTGTGGGAGTGCAGCCAAATTAAATGCAATTTTCGAAGACACATTTCGCACCAGTACAGACTTGGGGGGGGGACTTGGGCTGTAGCACTTTGGCTATGGCTCCTGCTAATTGCTGGTACTGGCATCCCCATAAAAGCCGTACGCCTTAATACAGCTGTACATAAATATGTTTAAGCGGCATTACACTGTACCCGGTATACGGTACACGAGAGGCATGCCATGCCACACGAGTCGTGGGGGCCGAAACAGTGGTAAAAAGTCAAATGCTGCATGTTGAACACCCACAAAGCATAAATAAAAACCAGCAATGGCCTGCAACCTCGCCTCCATGCCCCTCTTGCCATCTGCCTCTGCCAGTCGCCTGCCCCCTTGCCACCTGTCTCGTGTCTGGTGTCTGCTGTTTGGGATATTTTCGTGGCGAAGGTGAAAGTGTTTTTGTTGGCCCGTTGCAATTATATTGTAAATGATTTTATTATTTATTTGCTGAATTAATTTTGGACTCCAGACTCCAGCTAGTACCCCGAACCCATAGCCCGTACCCGTACTCGTACTCGTAATGCCACAGACGAGAGCGATGTGAAATATTCCATATAAATATTTATGTTTTAATTAAAAAGGCCACAAGGAAATTGAAATTGCATAAATTTCGTATTTAATTTGTAACGCAATGGAGTGCAGACCTCTCGACTACCCAACCAACTCTCCTATCGGGGAAATTGCAGCACTTTTATTTGATTTTTATAGGGTGCAATTTATGGAATGCCATTAAGCCAAATTAAGTTGTGTGTTAGTTATTTGATTGTTTATTACGCCAATAGGGAGGAGAGCGAGAGAGTGTATTGCCTGAACAAATTTTGGGCAATTCAATCGGTGGATATCCTGACGAACGATAGACAAGCAAACTTACTGCTAGAGATAATCAAATGTGACTCCATCAGATGACTCCATTGTGTGTTGCTTTCTTTACTTAATATGCTTTAAAGCAGCATTATCATCCAGCTGTCGCCTGGAACTAACTTAAGCTACACTTTAAGTCTATGCACTTAAGCAATAATTATTTAAAGCATTCTTCTAGATGTTTAGTCATCTTTAAGTGCCTTTAAGTGCCTCTCCTTAATTACTTCTGCAACTACTGCAACTCTTTCTAGTACTTTCAAATTTCTGTCTCTCTTTCTCTCTCTCTCTCTCTCTCTCGTTTTCTATGACATGATATAGCACTGCTGTCTGTTGCTTGAGGCCATTCCATGCTCTAAATAGGTGTTCACTTTTTGTCATTATTTAGTGGCATTTGGCAGACCATTTTTCACAGCGCCAAGTTCATAATTCAGACGATATTTATGACTGAGCAGAGATTCTGTGACAACGCGACCTTCAGACTTCTCTGTCTCTCGTGTCTGTCTATCTGTCAGTGCCGTGCCTGCGCTGCAGGATACCATCCTACATGCATCTGTTTGGACTTTATTGGGGGCGCAGAAGCATCTGCCAGCGATTTGCAATGATTTTTGGTGCAGCAACTGGTTTTTGGACAATTTTTGGTGAACATCTTTTCCCCCGATTTTTACGTTTTCATTATCATATGGCAAGGAGCTTAAATGATTGAAGATGGGAGCTGCAACTGGGAGTGGGTCTTGCGACTGGGACTGGGACTGGGACAGGGGTAGCATATGCCATGTACAATGTAGTTTTTGGACACAAACGAAAGTGAACTTTTTTAATGCTGGACCCAAAGTATCTTTATATCTGTGTCTGGTGCTGCTGCTGCTGCTGGGATGCTGAGAAACGTGTTGGAGTTGTTGGTCTTTGGCTGTTGGCTTGGTTGCTCATTTTGTTGGTTATTTATCGTCGCCTTTTATTTTTATTTTTCGTGATTTAACATATGTACGTGCTGCTGTCAGACAAAAAGGCATACGCACCCCAAAAAATACAAGAAAAGAAACATGATTATATATTAATTTCATTAATAATAAATAATTTCACTTTTCATTTCACTCAAGCGAGCGAAAAGAATGCGCAACTTTCGTTGCGTTGCGTTGCGTTGCGGGTGCAAGTTGTCTGGCGTCTTCCACCAAAACCGAAACGATGGATGTTGATGGTGGCACTGATGATGATGCTGCTGCTGCTGCTGCTGTGGCTGTTGCCTGCCACTTTGCTGGATGTCAGAGAGGACAAGACACACACAAAGTGCCGACAGTGGCCAAAATCGATGGCCAAATTAATTGCTGCGACTCGGTCGCGCATGCGTATACGTATACGTAATTTTTTCTGATTATTAACTGTTAATTACATGCAATTTTTCTCTCCCTCTCTCCCTCTCTCTCTCTCTCTCTCTCTCTCTGTGTCTTTTGCCATGCCCACATATATACGAATAATGAGTGTTGCATTCAAGTTTGCCGCCAAAATGTGTGTGTGGGTATACGAGTAAGATCAATCTCCAGCGCCTGTGGCTGTGGCAGTGGCAGTGGCAGCAGCATGTTAATTGCTCCAGAAAATTGAGTTATTTTCAACTATTTTGATTGCTGCCTGTTGACCTTTTTTTGTATGCCCAATCTGCGGCTTTTTGTCGGTCCACACCCACATAAATGTCAGCTCGTTCTGTTTTGTTTTCTGTTTTCTGTATTCTGTTTTTTTTTTGTTTTGGCCAAGATCACTTCTGGCACTGGGCGCTGGAGTGCTGGGTGCTGGGGTGCTGTGTCGTGCCCCGTTGATGTTTATCGACAGTCGGCATTCATATATACTCGTATATATGCTGCCAAATAAAATTAAAATTGTAGATTTATATCGATCTAGAGAGCTGGCAGACATACCCATACCCTCCCATGAAGTTTGCGGGAACTTTGCACTCCGCTTACAACTTCGCTTTAAGCTTCGATTAAGTTGTTTAGAATCAGAATCAGATTAAACTCAGTTAGAGCTGCTTAGTGGCTGCTTAAGAGTTCCTGCCCTGAAAGGGTATTCAAAACTCCTTCATTTTCTGTCTTTTATTTGGTTTGCGGCGGAGGGGGCCTGAGAAAATTAATCATTAAAATTGCCATCGGGGGGCGGCAAACTATGTAAATTTGTTTGTCGCTGTTGTCGATTTTTGTACGCCGGAAACGAGCCTTAATTTTCATGGGAGCTTTTCATTTCCCACTACTCCTTCCCGCACCCTCTCGATGCCACTTGAGGCAGATGCAACACCTGTGTGTGGAGACTTCAATAAAAATGTAATTACGCCCTCTAATGGCGTACGGGCAACGCACCACAGCCGCCTCGTGTGGCAAGCTGCAAGCTGCATGCCCCTGACACTCTGCACTGTGTTGTGGCAGCAGCAGCAGCAACCATTAGCAGCGGCAGAGAGGTAGACGCTGCTGCTGCTGCTGCCGCTGCTTCTGCCTTGGCCTCCACGATGGTCAGTTGATTGATTACACATTCGCCGCGTGGGCCGCTGACGCTGCTGCATGGTAATGTGTGGCGTTAATGCTGATGTTGCCACGTTGCCACATGCAGCAAGCAGTCGCCGCCAGTGCCAGTGCCAGTGACAAGATCGTAATGATCGCACTGATACCACACCACAGAGCTGAGCGTTGGGTGAGCTGAGAGCCTCGTGATGTCATCAGTGGCAAAAAGGAAAAACAAGCGCGCCCATTCAACGATTATAAAATAAATTGTCTTTCCCTAGCGGTGGAGTGGAGTGGAGTGGAGTGCAGTGGAAGAGTGGACCTTGATTTGCCATTTGATTTATGACACTCCAAAGTGGCATCAAGTTTTTACCATAAAGATGAAATTCGTACTGTCTGCTAAATTGAGATCTATCCTCCTTGTGGCAAGGGGGAAAGACTTTCATTTTCAGCTTGCACGCTGGGACACATTCTCGTAATTCTCGTAGTTTAGTAGCCTGGATTACCTCAGTCCCAAACAGAGAGACTCTCTCGCGCGCAAAATTTCGCTTTCTACGCCACAAAACGCTGTGACAGCGTGCGGCTGAAATGTTGCACGTTTGACCAAATTTGGTCACAGACTCAGGCTACAGTTGCAGTCCCAGAGCCTCAAAGGCTTAGCCTCAGATCCACAGCTTTGGACGACCGCTGTGGCCATGACGATGACGATAGAGTCGACCTCCTCCCGGCGGCGGCACGCTCTGGTAGCTTCTTGTCGCCGTATGTCATGCGCTTTATCTTGATGAGCCGCCGCCTGCTCTTGGCCAGAGTCAGAGTCAGAGCCAGAGCCTGATTTCGCTGTTTAACATAGTTAGAGGAGTCAACCAGGTCCCAAGCTCCACTGGTAGGGCATTTTCACCGCAAAAAAAAGTAGCTGCCACTGCCACTGGCGCTGGCCGTTCCACGTGGGCTGTGGCAGGGGCAGGTCAGTGCACTCTGGTCGCTCTCTGGTCGCTCTCTGTCCGTCGGTATGTGATTAAAACGCTAAAACGCAGACAATCATAAATATCAAATGCGCCATATTTTAGGGTCTCTCCACAGTGCTGCGGTCTCTGTGGGTAACAAACCCAGAAAGAGATAGCCATACATAAAGAGAGCGAGAGGGAGAGCGAGAGAGAGAATGGTTTCACTTTTGTTTGCAGCACTAAGGCGACACCTGGCGGCTGGTGGCGGCGCACCATGACTCACATATCCAGCCCCAAGAAACACTCTGGGACCCAGAGAGCCCCAGTTCCAGCTAGAGGAGGGAAAAAAAAAAAAACAGGAAAAAAAGTGCATCATAAATTATTTCCACTCTGGCGTTTTCCTCAGAGTCAACCTTCCTTCGTTGTTGTTTTTGTTTTTATTTGTTGTCGTTGTTGTTTTCCTTATTTTTCCGAACCATTTTCATTTGCTAAAGTAGTCACACGGTCAGCGCCGGACCACATTTGTCGCCGGCCAAAGCGAAATCGAAATTGAAATTTGAAAATCCTGGTTCCAGCCTCCGTCTCCGTCTCCATCTCCATCTCCATCTCCAGTCTTCGACTGTAGTAGATGAAGGCCCAGACTACGGGTGCCGCACTTTTGGTCACGAATGTCGGTCAAACGTGTTTTGTTTGCTATTTTACAACTTTAAATATGCCACACAATGGCCAAGCCTCCTGCACCTCTTCCACTTGGTCGCCCCCTCCACTTTGGGGCACATGCATACCTAATTTTTGTGTGCATATTTCTCCGGGGATTATCACTCTGTCACACTCCCAAGCTGCCAAGCTTCCAGCTACCAGCAACAGCTACAGAGCGGCGAATCAGCCACGATCTTTGGTCTTGGTGTTGGTCTTCGTCTTGGTCTCTGTTCCTAATTCCAATTACAATCCAATGTGGCAGTAGTCTAATTTTGGTGTTGTTATCAAGTCATAAGAGGATTCCCATAATCATGATAAAAGAAGCTGTGATTGATAGCAATTGAAATTAGGAGGATATTTGGAGTTTATTAATTTAAAGATTTTAATCACGATCAAAGGAGATTTCAGAGCTATAACTAAATGGGTAATGGAACTAGCTCTGCATGAGGACAAACAATATCTGGTTGGTTTCTATAGAATTTAATCGGAACTTGTAGGTAAATCTTTTACACTCCTTAAATGATATCAAATATAAAATGTCATCAGTTTTTCCAGCTTATATACCTTAAATTTTGTAATGATATTTAAGAGATTTCACTCGCACATTCTTCACAATCTCTACATACCAAATCTTCCACAATTTCATAGTCAATTAGAGGCCCTGCAGAGTGTCTTCTTTTTGTGTAATTTTCCCTTTCACCAGTTCCCTTTAAAGAGTTTTCGCTGGCTAAAATTATGCGATAATTTCACAGCTTGTTGAATGTTTTTATTGGCCTACAATTAGTCCGTTTAGCTGAGACGCTTACATGGCAGAAAAAACACTGAGACTTAAGATTAAAGATTAAGATTAAAGCCAGACTAGGGCATAGTCTATTTGTGAGTTCTGCCTTAATGGCATTTCCATTTGGCTTTCCGCAAGTGCTAATCTAAGCCCAGAAATCTATGGGGGCACTTCCTTCTGCCACATGTTGCGCCATCGAGCCCACTCTCGCCCGCGGCCAGTCAAATCAGTAAACTATTTAGCCCACTAACAAATTTCTCACATAATTCACAAAACGTCGGTCGGCAGTAATACGGAAGCCGTTTCCACCAGTTGGTTGGCAAAATTTCACTTCACTCGTCGGCTGATAAGTCGCCGGGCACAATTTGCAGGCACTCAAATTTGAATTTCATGTCCCTTTTATCGGTGCGACTATCTAACGCTTAGCCTTCGTCTAAGTCGCCGTCGCCGTCTTCCTCTCCGTCTCTTGGCCAGCAACTAGAAGCCCGGCAATTGTGTTTGAGTTTTTTTTCTTTTTGGCAAATTTGCCTGGCCATAATAACATTTCGTGCGCCTTATTGGGCGGACGGCGGCGGTTCAACGGATTGATGTGCACTGTGTGAACAAAGATTTTTCGGTTTCTCGATATTTTCGACTAACCACAACAACAAAAAAGTTATAAAATATAGAAAATTATGCGCATCGGCTACTGGTTAATGGGCCCGCCTCTCTTACTCTCACTCTCTGTCTCTCTCTCTCTTTCTCTCGCTATGCCTGCCTGCCTCCTGGTTGTCATCAAAAGCGGCGCCGCAGTTGGATCGGTTTTTTGGGGTTGCTGTTGGCTGGCACTTAACACCTTTTTGACACACAGCCAGCGACGTCAAATGCAAATGAAGATAAATCGCTGCCTCTGATCTTTTTAGCACCTTTTTGCATACATTCCAGCAATCGGTGGGGCAGCAGCAACAGCAGCAGCAGCAACGACTCCTGGCCAAGCTCTGGTGACAGCCGACACAAACATGCAACATTTTGTCGCCAGTTGTACAAACTCCTGACTGTTGACTGCTTGCTGAGCTTGCTGCCAGTACCTCGAATGTTGCCCGTGTGGCATGGTAGTTTATTTCGGGGAGATTATGATGGCAGCCACGGCAGGATTTGAGGTCTCTGAATCCCTGATACCCTGGGCAAATTGAAGTTATTTTAGTGCTTTAAACCGTCCGAAACAGTTAAAATATATCAGAAAAGAGCAGAAGAAAAGATGCTTTCCAATATCCCTGAGTATGGGATGCTTGTGTGGCCAAAAGCCCTTCGCCTTGCGATTACTTGACACCGAAACAGCTTGGCTTTGGCCCTTTCATCAAACCCAATACCACCGAGCGTATCCAATCTTCGAGTTGATGGCTTAACCTTTCCTTTTCTTCGTTTGCGACGTTGTCAATAAGGTCAAGGGGGGAGCTGCCACTGCCATTGCTGCTGCTGCTGCTGTTGCTGTTGCTGTTGCACCTCGGCAACACTCATACACAGCAGTGGCTGTGTGGCACATATGAGGGGCACACTCAGAAAATTATCAGCCTGCACAGGAGAGGCGTCGTTGTTGTTGTTGTGCGCTGCCTGGTTGTCATTGTTTGTGGGGCCTTTGCCTGTGCCAGGGACGACAAATGGACGTCTGGACGGATGAGGAAGTTGTTGTGGAGTCTGTGTGGTACGATCGGGTCTGCATTTGTTGCATGCTGCACCAACTATCGGCTGGCAAAACGGGCAGCAGACTATCGGCAGCCGCAGCAGCAGCAGCAGCGTTGTCGCGCGCTTTTTTGTTGTCTTTTATTTAAATTACGAAATGTTTTGTCAACAATTTGTCCAGTGATTTATTTGCTTTTGTGCCAGCGGTGGCGGTGGCGACTTGCCACCGCCAGTATCGTATCCGGAGGCGGCAGCGGAGGCGAACACAATAGCATAGCATAGCCAATGGTGTGGCTAATCGGAGTTGCAAGTTATCAGTGGAGAGTACACTGGAGTGACAGGTGCATAAATTGCATTTAAAATCGAAAGTTTTGAGCTCTGGCTGGGCAGACGACGCCGCTGCCACTGCCGCTGCCGCCGCCGCCCAGAATGAAAGTGAACGACGTGCATCCATTAAATGTGTGCCACTCATTCACTTGGTGGCATGCCACTGGCCACTAGCCACTGCTCAGTGCATTGACTCTGCTGCCTGCTGCAGCTGCTGTCCATCAGAGAACTTTCGATTTCGATTGCGTAGTGCGTTCGTCAACGAACAGGAGAGGAGACTTTCCATTGTGGCTCGTTTGTTGAACCGATCGCTGCCACAAAAAGCGGGTGACGGATGGCAGGGTCAGGAACTGGCACTGGCACTGGCTCTGGCACTGGGACTCGGACAACAACTGCTTGATGCTGGCTGCTGGCTGCCACAGATCACACAAGAAACACATATTTCTTGCCAGAGTTTTCGGCCTGCTGCTCGGATTCGGGTTCGGATTTTTTTTGTTTGTTTTGAAGCCCCCATGAGTGACACACAATTGCGTTTTTTGCGCATAGTTCCGTATTTGGTCACAGATAATGATGTGAAATGCGACTGCCGCTGCCTCCAATATCCCTGCCCCCCGCACCAAGCCACCAAACGACAACGGAGACCGGCCACAGCTTCAGAGCTGCAGCGGCGAAGACCAAGTCCGGAGCTGCAGCTACGACAGACAGCTCCACAACAAGGCAATCACCCACTCAAAATTGTTGCGGAAAAATTGTTGGCCAGGCCAGGACAGGCCAGGCCTGGAATCGAAGACGGAGTCAGGCGGCCATTCGGATGCATGTAAATGAGTGAAAATGTTTCAACTTAATTCTGTTTTTGTGCGTTGAAGCCACGGTTGCCACGGCTCCAAGAGGGGAGGGGGCGCTAGGATCGTCATGGAGAGAAATTCAACAAAAAACCTTAACAGGAGAAATGACACTGAGAAAAAACTAAGCAACAATTTAGAGATTAAATGAGCAAAGCAAAGCAAAGGTTTCATCAACTGAAGCTGCTACTGCAAAGAGAGAGAGAGTTGCGCTCTCTTTGAGTGCATAACTGATATAAAAACCCACCCCTCACTGCTAAGCCACACTGAGATAGATGTAGAGAAGACAGGCAAGGAAATCCTGTTCTTTATGCTGGCCAAAATTGTTTCTTTATAGAAGAACATTTAATTATTTACGTACAAATCAGCTGAAAAATGTAGAGAGCCTGAACTCCTTTTAATCCCATTTTTCAATACATTTTCTCTCAGTGTGCGCACACTGAATACACTGCCTGCCCTGCGCATGCCCCAGTAGTACGTACAGCCGGTCGTATTGCCATAACAGTAACTGGGTTTCCAGTTGATATTTGTCAGTAGAGAAAACATTTGAAGCAAAAAAAAACAAAAATCGGTGTGAACGAACGCTTACAAAGGCATTGATAATGGAGGCTGCTTCTGTTGCCACACTGGATATAGATGGCGGCACACCACCGACAGAGCCAGAGGGAAGTCTACTGGAGACAACCAAGTCCACAAAGCCGTATCTCAAGAAGTTCGTAGAGCCCGAGTCCGATGAGGAGCTGGTGGGCGATCTGCGGCAGCTGTACAATGTCCACGAATCCTGGCGCACGCTCCTCTCGCTGCCCAGCTGCCAGAAGGTTATGGTCTCGTGAGTGGAAAGATCTCTGAAGGGAGCTACACTCACTCCCGTCTCTTCCCTTCGCTGTGCAGGGAGAACGCTCAGAAGAATATGCACATCGAGGTGGGTCTCAATGTCACGCAGGAGTTCCCCTGGAAGCAGGTGACGTTCAAGGATCTGCGGGACATTCTCTTCGAGGAGCTGGAGAACGTGATCGAACTGATGAAACTGTTCAAGAACTTCAATCAGGACAACTACGTGCTGATCGGCTACTGTCCCATTCTGACCGAGTCCGACGAAGATCCACCCGAGGGCGATCCGTTCATCTTCTTTTCCAGCGCCAAGGATGCCAAAACGGCGATGGGCATCATTCAGAATATGGAGGCCTTTGAGCGCTGGCGCATGCAGCGACGCCTGCGCAAGAAGCCCCGCCGCTGGGTCAGCCAGGGCACCGAGAACGAGATGACCATCCTGGTGGAGCACTTTAAGGACGAGCCCATAGACGTGGAGATCCAGAGCGTGTACCCCATCCAGGAGCCCAAGCACTTGGCCTTTGACTATCGCATGGCGAGGGATGTGCGTGACGGTGTCATCGAGCTGCTGCCCAATGAGAATATAAAATTCGATAATGTCACACGTCGTCGGATAACCGTCTCCGTGCAGTCCGCCCCAGCGGTGATTCATCGCGAGCAGCAAACGAATCCCACTTTCCCCTCGAATGCCTGGTCGCAGTATCTCTACGAGATCGATGAAGGAGGCAAGTGATAGCTGGGATGGCGAGTGGCGCTAATCGTAATCTCTGCCTTGCATCCCACAGATCTGGAGCTGGACGTCACCGATGTGGAGGAGGAAGAGGGTAAAGTGACAAAGCCCACAAGCCCCGTGGAGCCGGATCAGGAGGTGCCCGTGAAGCCGCCACCCGAAATGTCCGAGCAAATCAAGCTGCTGCTCAATACACTCGATTTCAATCAGATCGACAGCTATCGGTGGGTGTATTCCTTGCACATTTCCGTTATGCTTTATCCTCTCTTTCGCTTAGCGATGACTATCTGCTCATCTCGAACAAACAGGTGACGCAGTACACCAATCAGTATCTGCAGGAGTTCATTTGCTTTGCGAACATCTCGAAGAGCAACAAGCGATTTGTGGCCGGCTATGACTGGTATCCGCGTCTCTCTGGTCTGATTGCCGTCTCGTATGCCTTTAGCACACCGGCCACGATTAATGTGGCCACCAATCAGGTGGACTGGGTGCAGCAGGCGGTCCTGCAGCCGAATCCTGTACTCATGTGGAGCTTTGCGGATAATTTGAACTACAAGCTGGAGTTTGAGGCGCCCATCGAGACGACAGCGCTGACTTTTTGTCCCTTCAATGGCGATCTACTGCTGGGCGGCTGCAAGAATGGACAGGTGGTCATATGGGATCTGCAGGGAAGGTGCGAGCGACTGGACGAGGAGGAGTACCTGTCGGCCGCCCAGGCCAAGTATCGCACAATGATTGGGGATTTTCTCAATTGGACGATAGAACTGGATGAGGATGTGGTGATCGCACCGGCCACCATATCGCCGCTGGAGAACTCGCCCAAGGGCGCCATCACTGGCTTCTATTGGCTGGGCAAGCAGTTCTACATGAATCACTTTGGCAAGGTGTACACCGATCCGGATACACGCGTCCAGCACAAGTTCTTCATAACGTGCGCCTTTGATGGCACCGTCAGCTTCTGGAATCTGGAGCCGAGCTCCAAGCGGGAGAAGGACAAAATGCGGACACGTCTGCTGCCCAAGGAGCTGACCCAAAGCGAATCGCCCATCAAGGCGCAAATGGTGAAGCCCACCTACAATCTGTACTTCAACGAGCCGTTGACCGGGATCATTGCGGACACTTCGGTGTTCTCGATACGCACACCGCCGCTCAAGATGATCATGGCGAGTCCCGCCAATTATCCCACCTCGCTGATGCCCAAGAATCCGCCCACGCTGCGCCAGTCGATGATCCTGTCCACCTTCTATGGGCACATTAATCGCGTCGAATGGCTGGGCATGTACACGGAGGCCGATCCCAAGGAGATTGTCAACAGTTCGGTGCAATTTGCGATGGTGCACGATGGTCCGGTGGTGTGTGTGCGCAAGAATCCCTTCTATCCGGAGCTGTTCGTATCCATTGGGCGCACTGTGTTCGCCTTGTGGAAGGAGGACTATCCCTATTCGGCGATCTTCTGGCGGAAGCGACCCTGCGACCTCACTGCCGTCTCGTGGAGCGAAACGCGTCCCGCTGTCCTCTACATAACCCGCATCGATGGCATACTCGAGGCGTGGGATATACTCGGTAAGCTGATCTCTCTCTCTCTCTCTCTCTCACTCGATCTCTCGAGGGGTTTATTGAAAAGCAAAACAATCCCTTAGCTCGCGACGATGATGCCTGTCTGATTGAGATACTGGGCGGTGGCATTATCACTGGCATCACCGAGCATCGACCCTCGCTGCCGTACAAGATCCTGGGGATTGGGGACTACAACAGCAGCATACGCATGGTGAAGCTGCCACACAGCTTCGATGTGCCACTCGACAATGAGCTGCAGAAACTGATGAACTATGTGCTGAAGGAGGAGCGTCGCAAGATTGGCATACAGGCATGGGAGCAGAAGTACTACGAGCTCAACAAGGACATCATCGAGGCGAAGCGCGAGGCCGAGGAGGACACGCGCAAGGAGATGGAGCGCATAGAGCGGGAGGAGCAGCTGAACACACGCAAGCGACAGGCGGAAGCCGATGAGGAAAACGCGTAAGTTATGAACATCACCCTGTAGGTATCCTTTCTGCCCCCTCCCCAATTGAATCCTGAACTTTCTGGCAGTGCAAGCAGCAAACCCACCGCTGGACTGGCCTACAACGAGCGCATGGCTGTCCTCTGGGACGAACTGAATCTCAATCGCATGATGACCATCCTGATGTCGCGCAAGCAAATGGATCCCGAGAAGCTGGCCCGCGAAACGGCACTGCAGAAGGAGCAACTAAGCTACGAGGCAGCCAAAAAGGAGTCGCATGTGAAGCTGCTGTCCACGCTGGACAACGAGATCAACACCATCCGTTCCCGCATCCTGCCCGCCGAGGTGCCGGACTTGCAGCGCAGCGAAATGATCCAGGAGCGCATTAAGCACGAAATGGAAATGGCCGACACGTACGAGCGGGTGGCCGAGGACTCCTTTGAGATTCTCAACATGTTCAACGAGTTCAAGCCCATCGATTACATAGAGTTCCTGGAGCGGGGACGGCAGCGTCGCCAGCTGCTCGATCAGGCGCTGGGCGGCAACACGGATCGGCTGCTGTGGTACCAGGAGAAGGTTAAAAACATGGAGATCTTCGAGTGCCAGTTTGGCTATGAGTTCCTGTACAGCACGCGACCGGAATCGGAACGTCCGAGCGTTGTTCCAACGGAGGCAGAAACCATACTGTCCACCGCGGATGCAAAGAGTCACACATCGGAGTAGATTTCTAGCGATCTACTCTACCCCTGGCTGTCCAGAAGTATTATTATATTGTTCATAAATGTTGCAAATATTGAAGAGTTTACCCTGAGTTTACCCTCCAGCTGGCCCAATTGAAACCCTGAACTCTGCCGTCTCGCTTGATTGCCTTTTTTTTTTTTGCCAAAAAGTCTCGGACAAATTTTTGGGTGCCTAGTGAACCCTGAAGCTCTCTCTGCTTCCGCTTTACTGCTGACTGTGTGGGGTTCAAGTTTATGGCATTTCTAGTTGGGCGCAAGCACACACAAATGAAGTCATCTGCAGGGCGTGCCATGGGTTTAATGAACCTGCCTTCCCCACCCCCATTCATGTAACCCATCATCATCAGCGGATTCGCTGTTGGATTTCCCACACATAAGTGGAGCCTGGCTAAACCGCCGAACGGGTCGGGGAGTGGAGTGAGGTTGGAGTACAAGTGGAGTAAAAGGTAAATGGACTGCGGGCAGTCCATCATTTTGGCAAGCAGATAATCATATACATTTCGGAAGCAATGTATCTGAACTTTACCATAATTTCGAGTGCATTATTATTGGCCAGAAAACTGTTGCATCATCATCGGTCTTGGCTGTGGCTTGGACTGGGACTGTGGCAGGAGCTGGGTCTGGGACTGGGACTGCGGCCTGGGACCACCTGTTGTCCTTAAAGCGATAAGTATTAAGTGATTTCTGGACAGACTCTCTCTCTCTCTCTCTCGTTGGTTCGCATTCTCATTTTCATTTTATTTATTATTACAAATTTCATGCACACCTCGCCGTGCCTCGCATTGCGTGCGTCTGCAACTGTGGCAAGGTGCATTTACATAACAATTGGCCTTTGAATTCAAATTGGCAGGCAGGCCCGACTGGGGCAGGCAGTGCCGGCGGAGACGGAGACTGCATCAAAATCTGTTTACCGCCATTTAAAATTATTTACGATGCTATGCAAATCGCTGCATTTCGTTGCACGCGCCGCCCTGTTCCCCACCGTGACGGGGCATAAGCAGCCGCCGGTGTGCGCCGCAACTGCCCAGGAATTAACCACACAGCACCACCAGCAACACCACACATACTATATATCGATTATTCACGCCCATTGTGAGCGGTAGCCGGCGAACAATGGGGCCGAAGCGATCCAAAAGTGCAGTCGCATTGCAGGTGCCACAAGTAGGTTCGACATGCCGAGCAATGCCTGTGTTTACACTAGAAAGACCTCCTTAGAATTTGGTATGATATTTGCTCTAAACTATAGCTGTAGATCATACTTAATGCATAGAAATCTATAGTCAATGGCTATCAAAGTCAAATATAGACCCTAAAATTCCTTCAAAACTTCAAAAATTTTATTTATATTTTATGTGCCCAAAACAATAAAATAACTTTAATTTTTGCTAAAAATGAAAGCTTAAAAATACACATAAATAAATATTATGTTAATTTTGAGTAACTATAATAGGAATGGCAATGTGAAGAGAATAAAATACAAGAGAGATTAGAAAGCTATAGCCAAAGTCAACAGATACATTTTTAATGTACCATTATCTTGGTAACTTTAAAGTCTTTGATAGGATATAGCCAATGTGTATTGGCTCTTAGACTCAACATCCTAGCAGCATACACAATTTGCATTTAGTATAAATAAAATTCTTTTCAAACATATCGTAATGCTAAAGTTTCTTCTGAGTAACCAAAAGTGAGATCAATATGGCCGAAACAATGAGAAAACTTAGTGTAAACCCAGCCAAAAGGTCCCCCAATTTCGGTTGGCTTTGGGTTTTGGGCGCACATTAAAAATTTGTGTTTGCACGGCTAATTTGGCAAGGGTTGGTGTGGCGATTAAGAAATACATAGATCATGGAGTGGGGGGGGGGCATGCCACCAGGTGTGACATGCTTCTTTGGCACAAAAAAAAAACATTTAACGAAACGTAAACGAAATTTAAAACGAAAACAAAAATGCTATTCGCAGGCTTTCAGGCGTAGCAGCAACTGCTGGCAGGAGTCACGCTCATCCTCTTTGGTGCTGCTGGTGGAGCTGGCCAATGCACGCACCAGATCCAGGATGCTCTGCAAGAAGTTGACAAACTCAGACTCGTACTCGCTCACGCCCTCATCGAAGGACTTCTCGTCACAGAGCGGAGTCTCGGCGAAGCCGCAGAAGTTGAGGCACACCTGGCCGAGCGTGAAGAGGGAGCGCACAAAGGCAATGGCACCCGAGAGGAGGCCCAGGCGCAGGCACTCATCCAGGCTGATGGCAAGCCGCTCGATCAGATCGTCAATGTGCTGGCCCTTGTCCGCCACCACCGTGATCATCTGCCAGCGCGGCTCCGCAATGTCCTGGGTGATGTGCTGCTCCAGGTTGATCATGCTGTCCAGCATGCGTTGGCGCAGGGTGCGAACGCTCTGCGAGACGAAGGTGTTGTCCTCGGAAGGGGCTTGCCACAGCGCTGACAACTGGCGCTGCACGAAGCGCAGAAACAAGAGGACGCGCTGCAGCAGCTGCAGCTTCTGCAACGGCTCCGAGTGGAGGACGAGGCTGAGCGGCCACTTGGCCTCGTAACGCAGGGCAAAGGCCTCGTACCCGGAGAGAGTGAGTTCTCCCTGGGGCTCTCCCTCCTCCTCCTCGCTGGTGGTGCTCCCCTCGTACTTTTCATCTTCTCCATGCTCGTGAGTAATCATCTTCTGCAGCTGGGTGGCCACATCGCAGCCCTTGAGCTGGCAGCGCAGCAGCTCCTTGAAGGGATCATCATCGATAGTCAGCAGCGTCTCCGTGAGCAGGCCCTGCAGCATCTCCGGAATCATGCGGTCCACATTGCTATGCCAATGCTCCTGTAAGTTAGCCAGCAGTGCCTCCGCGAATTTCTCCTGCTGCAGCAGGAAGTAGTTGTGCAGATTGGCCAGATGCTTCTCCAGGTGGTGCTCCGTTTTCAGCACCTCCAGCAGTTTCTCGCCCGGCAGTGCGTAGCTGCTCCGAATAATCTCCACGTGGGCCTGATCCTTGGCACTGTATTTGAGTGGAGCCTGCATCAGTGTCAGCTTCACGTTGCACTGCCGCAGGATATTGAGGTACTTGCCAGCATTAAAGATCTCCACGGCCAGGGGGTGCAGGAAAACGGGCAGTCGCTCTGGCAGTAGGGAGTAGCGATATTCCCAGTACGTGTGGCAGCACTGCTCCGGGGCCAGAAGGGTGCTGCTCATGGAATTGGAACGCTCCGAATCCTCGACAAAGAACTCGTGCTGCATGTCGTAGATGATGCCCTTCTGTGTCCACAGTTGCACGATCTTCATGTAGACGCTGCTGACGGTTTCCAGGATCTGATCCGCGAGCTCCTTCAGCTCCAGATCGCTGGGCTTCAGCTGCTGATAGATCTCATCCAAATGGGTGAGAATCTGGGCGCTGTTCTTCTTGCCACGCGCAATGAGGCCCATGGAGCAGAACATCTTCAGGATGGCGATCCATGGACGCACTTGCCGCACCAGATCCTTTAGAGAGAGCTTCCGCTCCTGCATCTCCGTCTCCATCTTGGACTGCAAGTCGTAGTACTGTTGCAGTTTGTCACCCAAGGCGGCGGCCAGGGCCAGACTGGTGCGTCCGCCCCTCGGCGTCATGTTGGTGGTCTCAATGAAGCTCTGCACACCGATGTAGTGGCCGATCAGGGGCAGCGAGTCGTTGGCCAACGCTCGAAAGCTTGAGTTGAATCCCTCATCGATCTTAAAGCGCACATTGGCCATGCCCGATTGTTGCATCGTTGCGATCTGGTCGATGTTCGCGTCCGGCTTGATGTGCGACGAGGGTACGCCCGAGAAGGCGTAGATGAGATTGCGCACCAGCGTCTGCTCCTGCCGAGCCAGTGGCATTTTTTCAATGTCCTCTGAGGGCATAAAGTAGCCACCCACAGTCTCAAAGCTCCACGCCTCCGCCTTGGGACTGCTCTTCACCTCATGGATAATGCGCGTCTGCCTTTCGAGCTCCTCTTTGCTGAGGACCAAGCGTACGGTCTCCTCAACACTTTTATTCAGATCCACAGAGTCCATTATCAAAATAAATACGGCTATGCGTCTATTGTATTTCGTCCATTAATGTTACATATAAATCAGGAGCACACTTTTCGCTGGGCTATAATGAAAACTGAAAAAGTTAAAACTTTTAAAACTATTCTATACACAATCCATACATTAATATGTACCCATAAGGAATCACTAAATTTAGGGTATCTAAGAGTCGGAGAGGCAAGAAATAGAGAAACTACGCAGCAAGAGTCCCGTTTATAATTCCTTTTAGATTTTGCTGAGAGCGAGAGAGTGAGAGCTGCTTCATTGTTGTTGCTGCTCCTGTGAGAAGAATATAAGAGCAATGTGAAGCAATATTGCAAGAGTGTGTGTGTGTCTGTATCGCGTGTGAGGTGCGAATATCGTAGAAGCAGAAACAGAAGCAGAGACAAAAGCCCAAATCTAAATGAAATGATGATCAACAGACAAGGTAAGCACTAAAACAAGACAGGCGTCCATCTCTTTCCCTCTTTCAACATATTCTTTAACAATATCTGAAGCATCTAATTCACCCAAGTCTCAATGCTCTCAACTTACTCTAGTAATGGTACTGGTTCTCATTCATTGTAGCTACTGCTTCCGATTACCTATTTGCAAATTTCTTATTTCCTCAGCCAGCCGTGCCAGGCAGAAGGTTTGACTAACTTACCTTTGTTTTCCATGAATGAGCATCAAAATGCATTTGGATCCCACCGTACTGATCGGCGACATCTGCTTCACAGGTGCCACAAATGAACACGGGGCCTGGGGATCCGACGAGCAGCTAGCTAGCTGCCCATTAAAGGGAGAAATATGGATGTAGCTGAGCGAACGTGCTGAGAATCGCCCATCAATTTCTCTCCAATGAGAAAGAGCTCCAAATTGTAAACGAGCTCTGCAACAACTTTCTCGTTTCTCAGTGCATCATGGGAGAACACGAAAATGTCGTACAGGCAATCAGTTACCATATGAGAGCTCTCTTGATACCCTTTCCTGTGTTGTTACGATATTTATCAGATTTTTAGCAGTTATTTTTTCTTTGCTGCTAAGTTTTGAAGCCCTTTGGTATAAATATTTTAACAGAAAAGTCTTATTATTGTCTGTATACATAATGAGTAACCCCCAAAATCGCATATCCAAGTTCTTTAATTACCGTATACATATGTAAATGTTCTTTCTAGAAGGGTATCAAAAGCATCGACTCCCGCAGTTAGAATTCTCTCTTTTTATTTATGGGTTTTTGTCGCGTGAGTACTTGTCGTGTATTTGTTGCTTCTCTCCTACTGTACTGCTTCTGCTGCAGCTTCTCTCTCTTGCTTTATCGTTGTTCTCATTCTAAACAATGCAAATGCTGCGTCAGCGTCTGCAGCTGCGGCGGCGTCGTCGGCAGCAGAAACATTAGCATAAATAAATAAATAACCGTAATACAGCAGAAGCAGAAGCAACAACGAAAGAAGCAACAAATTGCATTGACAACGAGAGCGAGCAAGTAAATAACAACGCTGACAGGCAGCAACACTAACAAGAACCACAACAACAACATTAATCCGATGTCGGCTTTTGTCTCTGCTTCTGTTTCTGTTTCTGTCTTTGCTTCCTCTCGTCCACGCACATGTAAAGCACAGTGGGATTGAATTTGATAAGAGTGGCATGTATCATTTTATTTGTACGAATTGGAATATGTATCTTATTATTTGCACCCGTCGATGGTTGAAATTGGGCGCCAAAAGATCTCGGTACCGTATATGTATATGGAGACTTTAATTTGGATCATACCTCACACCCAGAATATGTTATTTTATTTATTCAGTTTTAGAAATTAAGATTATTTACCCTATTGAAAACCTAACGTAAGCCAACCACTCCACTCCTTTCAGCAACCACTGTGCGCAGGCCAGGCATTTCCTAAACCGAGTACCAACACCTTCGCCTTCACCGACTGTTGCTTTTGCTATCGTTTTCTGCCTCTGCCGCGCCTCTGCCGATAGTAGATGCCGTTACTGTTTGGCTGCCGACAATCAAATTTAGTGCACAGCTAGGCTACAGTTTTTGGGCAGAGAAGTTTGCAGCGGCGCAGCGTCAGTTAATACCAAAGAGAGGGCGCGGCGAACACAAGGGCGGACTAGCGTTGAAGTGCGCGATGTGCTTTGACTGCAAAAACCCCGTTTTCAGCTTCGATTTTTCAGTTTCGGTTTTTGTTCGGTTTATTGCATTATTTATGTAGTTTCACAGTCAACCACACGCACGCTAGCCACACAAATTATGTGTAAACAAAACGACCAGGCGACAGAAAAATAAAACAAAGCGGCACCCAAGCCGATGGATTGATACCCTTGTGAATTCATGGTACGTATGACAATTTAAAACTGCCTTGGCAGAGTTGTCAAGAATATATAAAATACACATACATACATATGTACATTAATATGTTTGTACATACAGGTACATACATATATGTACATATGATAACAATATCGCCCATTTCCAACCTCTCTTCAATATCATAATAGCTCGTGACAGGGTATCAATAGAGTATCATTGGGTGACAATCGCAATTGCAACTCTCAGTCTCAGTTTGAGTCTCAGTGCCGGCCTCGATGTGAGCCTCTCTCTCTCTCTCTCTCTCTCTTGCTGTCTGTTTCTCCCCGTGTTACTAGCGTCGCCGTCACATTCGCGGCCGCATTCTCATTCAAACATCAAACGCAAACGCAACTGAAGAAACAGCTAGTCCGTCCGCGTACCGGCAGCAGGGAACACACACGCCTCCCTTAGCCCCCCTGAACCAGCCGAAAGTGGCTCCAGTGAAAAGTGAAATTCCGCAGTAAATATTCTCTCTGCCGATTCCCAGGAGAACTTCTGTTCCCCCCGATAACAAAAAAAGTGTTATGTTAATTGCATGCCGCCGTGCCTCCGCCCCCCAGCCGGTTGTGTAGTGCTTTCGTTCGTTTAATGTTCGAGGAGCTGCCCACGCGCCAGCAGGTCGGAGTCTGGCTGCACCGCCTCCTGCTGCTCGTCCTCCACATCTGGCAGCACTGCAGCATGTCCTTTGCACGCCGTCGCCAGGGGGCGCTCAAGTGGATTAAAAGCGCCTGGCGCGTCGCCGCAGTCGCGTGAGTAACAATTGGGGGTCCCAAGTGGGTCACGTCATTCCCTTATTCTTTGGGATTTTGGGTAACATTTTTAACTGGAATTCAATTAAAAATCATTCAGTGTTTCAGTGTCTGCCTGCAAATTCAATTAAAGACAATCATTTCGGTGGCTTTTGCCGCAATTCTTGGCTAATTTTCTATTTCCTGGTAATCGAGGGCGCCACCAGAAGGGTTAGAAAACTTTTGCATTTGCGTGACTCGCGATAATTTCTCCATCAGACGCCAAAAGGCAGTCTGAGGCTTTGTTCCGTTTCCGCTTATGCCACGGACCATCCAAAACCACCCCATAAACTCCCCACCAGCCGGAAAGGTGTGTCCATCGACCTGAGGGAGACATAGGCTTGGTTCTGGCTCTGGCACTCTTCATCCCTCCTTCAAAATAGTTGGCGTTGAGCGATTATGGCTGTCAGTTTGGATACAATTTACCATTTAGCCACATTTTGCAGCCGTGTTATCAATTTCCACCAACCAACGGACGGATTGGTGGGGGGTGGAGCTTTTGGGAGGTCTTCACCTCAATGTTCAAATCAAATTTTATGAAAGTTGACTCTTCCGTTGATTTTTGGCAATTATTTGTTGTGCGATTTCGAAATGTTTGTGTATAGTTGCGGGTAACTATGCGGATCTTAGGCTGCCAGGGCACGTAGCGACCGTGTGGTGGAAGGGGTATGAAGGGGGAATGCGGTGTATGCTTAGTGCATATCAAAGAGTTTTCTAACACAGTTAACACATACATAAGCCAAAAATAGTGCCACGCCAGAGGAATTAACCCTGAATTATCCACAAAACTATATAATCGAATTTATTAGATAAAGGACACAGAAGAAATGGGACTACGCCATCCCTCTCTTGGAGCAGAATTTCTTCCTTTGAAAACAGTGGTAGTTCAGCTAAAGAGAGAGGTCAGAACTAAACAAAATTTAGAATTAGAAATGAGCAAAAACTCATTCCCCTCTTTAACCCCCAACTAAATTCCGCACGAATGACTTCCGATATAAATCACAAGCACGACTCTAGTATGATTCACATGTGCATAGGTTGTGCATTAATTTAATAAATTAATTGATTCGCTGGCAAGCGGAAATATTAATAGTCTTAATCACAAATTTATTGACGAGTATTTATTGCCCCAAGAAACAGAAACAGCACCAGTACGGTCTCGTAATGTTCTTATTACAAATGAAAATATGGCATGGAGAAAGGGAGAGGGCACTTATTGTTTATATTAATAGCACTCTTTGGATGTCTGTCTGTCAGTCTGTTTGGGTGTCTGTTCCCCCCAAAGCCATTGTTTATCCCCTGGACAAATGTTTATTCTCAGGTTCCCACTTAAACTTCCAGATTTATGAAACTGAAAGCAGAATAAACAACACTCAACGGATCGCATGTTCCAGATTATCGAAACCTCTTCGAAAGGACCCCCATTGCTCCCCAGATGGTCTTCCCTCGTTAGCGCTTTTTGCTGAACCCTTTTCAGTGTTCTGTGTATGTGTTTTTGAGGGAACTTTGAAGCAGCCGTAAACAAATGCCTGTCCAAAAAGGCATAAACTTATCCACCGACAAAGTAGCAAAAACTACGAGCACCAGAACGCCATATACCCGTATTCTCATATACCATAAATGAGAGAACTTGCCACCAAGTTCAAGGCAAATTTTTGTTGCAGAGATGTCTCAATGCTTTATATTCCACAATTTGTGGGGGAACTGAGAAATGAGGGTGGAGCCACACACAATAGCTGCATAAAACAGACCTCCACACGACACGACAAAACAAACTGACTAACGAAAACTATAAGGGGATTTTGTGATATAAAAAGCCGAACAACGATGTACCCTTTGAAGTATTTATTAAGAGTAAATTTCCCTCAAATACATTATTCTCGGTATTTCAAAATTCCTTTATGAATGATCTTGGTTGGAATTATACGAAAGAAATAATCTTGTTTTGAAAATTAGTTGAATTTAAGCAATATAATTAGTATCATTTGAGCAGAATTTTTTTTCTATAATTTATAGATTTAAGATAGCAAAAACTAAAGATAATAAATAATAGTTGTGCACACATTTTGGCTTATTTTTATTAGTATGAATTGTTCAACACTTTCTATAAGATCTTTCTATCTTTAAATAGAGTTCGTTTTTAATGGCATTACAAACTTCAAATTAAAGACAGAGAAATGCTTTAAAGTTAAAACAAAACAACTGATGATTAAATCGGGAAAAAGTTTAGTTCTGTTTTTTTGAATGTTACGATTTTTACTATTGAAAGTGCCTTAAATAAAAGTTATATTTTTTAAGTGGTTCTTGGAACACTTAGCCTCAAACCGTATGTCAAAGCGTTGATATCCTACAAAATCACCCGATAATTGTGGGTGCGGTGTGTGGTGTGTGTTAGCCATTGATGATGATCCACGAGAACGTACCCTGCCGTACCGTGCCGTCCATGTCCATTCAATCGAAGCGTTCGTTGAGTCACAGAGGATTGTGGGAGAGGAGGGAAACGGAATAAAGCGGAGGGGGAGTGGTGGAAAGAGGAGGGAAGTGGGAGCCAAATATCGCATTCATTCAAAGCGTTTCGCACGCATGGGGGAAAATCATTGAAGCCTGCAAATGGCTGTGACGTGGAAGTGGCCGATGGGAATGGTGGGATGGGTCTGCCTCTCTGCTGTATAGTATAGGTGTATATGTAACTGCAACTGTATCTGTGAGTTACACCCTCGCCCATGAGCTGAACCTCATTTCAATTTAGTTGCCACAAAGCGCTTGCCGCAAACGCAGGCCTCAAACAACAAACAAAAAAAAACACTTTTCGAACGAAAGGAAAATCCAACGGAAAATCTGAACGAAATTTTGTGCGCGCTTTTTTATTTTTGATTTTTTTGATTTCTTGGGCTCTTGCTCTGGACTGTCGCTGGAACCATGAAAGTCCAACTCTGAATCTGAATCTGGCTCTTACCTTTAGGCCCCCATTGCCAGAGTACAGTGGAGTACAACTATGTATTGATAAATTGCCAGCCAACGATTTCCGTCGTGACCTGTGCGCGTTATGCAAAAAAAAAGCAACAAAAAATGCAGCAAAATGTAAATAAATATTAAAAATAATACACAAAAATCAACCCAAAAGCCACAACGAGACGGTAGGGAGGCAGAGACACAGTGCCTTCCTTTTGTATGTGCCTTCCCCTTTTTTATGTGGATTTGTTGCTTTGTTCAGAGTGAAAAATGAAGTGAATCTCTGTCTCTTTCGTGAGCCTTTTGTTGTTGCAGACACAGCAGAGGAGAAAGAGGAGGAATCGTAATACTCGTAATAATAATAATAATAATGTAAACCGACAAATTTTCGAAGAGATTTTCCTTATTTATGAAAACAATAAACGCAACGCATTCGAATAAGGGGACCCTCCATCCGCCAATTCTGCAGCAACTCCTGCATCTCTGTCTCTCTTTCGGATGTCGATGCATCGATGGATTGGCGGTACCACCACCGCCGGCAGTTTCCTGGCACGCATATAATTTGCATGTGCATCGGACGCTGCTGCTGCCCGCCGCTGATGCATCTTGATCTTTGAGAAGGAGACGTCGGAGGAGTAGACGCTGCCCCGCTGCATCGATCTTTAAGGAGGTGGCCATGGCTTATGTAATCTGGAAAATATTCATGAGGCAATATGCTCGTCGTCTCCACTACAATACGCAGCAGCAGTCGACATTGATCTGGCATTCGTCGTACGACTATGCAGCCATTCAGACGGTGGGTTTTTTTTTTATTTTGTTTCTGTTTCTGCAACGTACCACGTACCAATTGTGGGGGCACGTTTTCCCTTGCGCCCTTTTATTGATTTAAATTGAGTCATTTTTCTCCTCTGTTGGCCAGAAAAGTAATTGTGGATTAATGTGGCCTAAAGCTTAAAGGCTTTACCTTTAAGTGAGCGCTCAAACAGATCAAAGGGGGAGTTCATATTTTTTGTTGGGGGGCGTGAAAGTTGATTTGTGATTAAACGTTGCAGCATTCCACTCCGTTTCGTTAAGGGAAGGAAGTTTCAGATCAGTTGGGGAAAGTTTTGTGTTTGTTGGAGTTTTGGCAACAGGTTTTCTCGTTGAATAAAATGTGAGGTGTATCTGACTCTAGAGATTTTTGTAAAGTGCATTTCCTGTTGGTAAGACCCACAAAGGAATATACATACTCCGTTGGGACATCTAGTGATATTTGATCTATATTTCATGTAATAGAAGTTAAAATTCGAAATTTCTGTTTTCTTTTGTGTTTTTGTCCATCATCGCTGTCCACCCATCAATCCAGATCGGTAAGTTCATCTATGAAGAGAATGGCACGCCACTTGCGACGCTTCGCTCTAAGCTCCTCTGCGGTCTTCGCCTCCTTCTGCTGCCGCTCCAGGAAGTCAGCCCATCGAATCTGAACATCGAACAGGCCGCGATGGGGCTGCAAGGTCGGAAATGTTTTCCGAGGATCCGGAAAATTGCGTATGACCGATGTTCCATCCAAAATTCGTCGCTTCCAAAAGGCCTTGACCAGCGGAAGCGGTGGCCGGTGTGTGCTGCTGTTCCTCAGTTGGAGGCTAAAGCGTGGCCCACTGGCGACGGTCTGCGATGTGGCAAGGAGTACCTTGCGGATTGGAATTCCTCCAAATGAGCGGCAGTTGTTTGACATCCTCCGCGACTCGATTGAACGTTTAGATTAAAGTTTTCTTTTGCAACGAAAACTGCGAAAATTTAACAAAAAATAATATTTTAGTATATTATTTGTATATTTTCCTTTGTTGAGGGATTGAGTTGTTCACTTTGAATGAAATATATTTACTCTTACGAGCATATTGATGTTTTAGAAATTTTTTGAGGCGCCTATCCCCGACTTTTTTGATGGAACATGTGTAACTGTTTCTGAACATCTTTTAATTTATTTTTCTTTTTCTTATTTCTTTTTTGTATCAATCGATGTACCCTCTCTTCATTCTCAATTCCCTGGTGTTTCGTTGGACTTCCTATGCCACTTCCTTCCTTACTTTTGAGTCAAAAGATCAGATCATTCGGATAGGAGCAAAAATCCATTTCCCGATATCAGCTATGGATATCTATGGATATCTCTTCCCCAAGCTTATGAGGTCCAAAGGTTCAATGTTTCGGTCGTTTTTGCATGCCAGCAAAACTTTAAGATACATCCATCCATCTCGCAAAAAGCAAAACGCAGTCCGTAGATGACGATGGAAATGGTGACGGGGGGACGGGGGACGACGAGTCAAAGACGCAAAGTCTCGAACGAAAATTCCCACGTCGTGCGTGAGTGCGCGCGGGAAAATATTAAACAGATTTTCCATGAATCTCTGTCTCTCTCTATGTCTCTCTTTCCCGTCTCTTTTTTTGACTCTCCATTGCATTTTCCTTTACATTTTCTTTTCTGTTTTTTGCGGTTTGGGGGGGTGGCAGTAAAAATCGCTCTTCAACTGCATTTAACAGCTTTTTTTTGGGTGAGATTCGATTTGAAAGCCGTTCGTCGCCGTCGTCGTGTGCTTTTGTTGCATTTGTTGCTGTTGCATGTCGCAGCCTTTTTTTTGCATGATATTCAGAGCTACTACGGGTAAATAAATAAATAAATATGCATGTGCCACACAAAACAATGTGGAAAACCGAAAACGAAAACTGACGAGCGGATGTACACCACAATCCTCCAGACCATCCAAATGGCCAAGAAACCAGCTACTAGCCACGTTTACAGACCACAGGGAGCAACAGGCAGCGCAATTAGCCATCGATTCGGTTTTGGTTGGTTTTTTTTTTATTAAATTTTTTTTTTGTTTATTGGCCATCGATTGCTCCTCCTCGTGTCCTCGCTCTTCAGTGTCCGCGGCAACAAATGAGAGCCACTGATAAATATTATTAGCGGCACAAAACCAGCCACCAAAGGAGGCAGCATCAAGTGGATACCCAGAGGATCGGTGGTTGCTGCTGCCACATTTGCCACCATAATCGCAATTTATTTAAATGCGGAGCGATAGAGGGGGCACTACCACGTACTAGTACTGGTAGTAGTCGCTGCCACTAAAGTTAGTTGGTCAACAATTAATATCGACATTTTAACACTTTACGTTGAGTTATTGCCTCTACTTCCCCGCAAGGTGGGGATGGGGGGATTGTTATTATCAAAATGTATCTGAAATGCGGGGCAACAGCAGACACTCATCCGACAGTCGTCCGTTGGCGCTCGTTTGGTGGTCCAAAAGGTGCCAGGCTCCGGCTCCATGCTGCAGGTCTCCCCATCAATGGACAACTTTTTACCCAAGTGTGCAGCAGCAGCAGCAACAACAGTTGTTACAACTGCAACTGCAACATCACTATCGACATTGGCTTTCAGTTTCATGCCGAAATCTCGAGTATTTTTCCTTTGGTTATTTGCCGGCACTATCGCATTTCGTTAATGGGCGGGAAATGCAACTGTCAACGCAGTTGAATGTCAACAACTGGAGTACCCCTACCGATATTCAAGTGATTGAATAACCAACGATCTGTGCATCATGCAACCACAGGAATCACAGGAAACATTTCTTAATCAAGAGAAGCACCCGCGAGAAACGAGTCTCGTAAAAGTCTTCCTTAAGTCTTCCTGCTCTTCATTTTCATTTAAATCAAAGTCTAAACTAAGTCTCTGGCTATTCCCAAGTTCAAATTACAGTGTCTGTTATTTGTTATGGGAAGCCATGGGAATGCCTGTTAATTGTTGCAACAATAGTGAGACTTGAATGGAACTTCTATTACAATGGACTGCCGCTCGCTTGTTTGTAGCCTATAATATCAGGGAATTCTTAAACATACTCGTATTTGTAGGAATTCCCAGAGTGAACATTTAACAAAGAAAACTTACAACTTAAAAGAAAAACGAAGCTAATAAGAGAAACTGACGTCAAATGAGTCCTGGCAAACGGCAAACACCTTGCAATGTTTCTAGCACATCACTATGCCCGTAACGGTAAAGATTTTTCAATCAAACTGAACAACTCAAAAGCCTTCAACAAAGGCATAATATAATATAATATACATATAATATTAAAAATTATATATAAAATTATATATAAAATTTATAACATATATATATATATATATATAATATATATACATATTATATATATAATATTAAAAAAATTCCGAAGTTTTCGTTGGAAAAAAAAACATTAATTTGAACGTTCAATCGAGACGCGGAGGATGTCAAACAACTGTCGCTCATTTGGAGGAATGCCCATCCGCAAGATACTCCTTGCCACATCGCAGAGCGGCGCCATTGGGCCACGTTTTGGCCTACAACTGAGGAACAGCAGCGCAGACCGGCCACCGCTGCCGCTGGTCAAGGCCTTTTGGATGCGACGAATTTTGGATGGAACATCGGTCATACGCAATTTTCCGGATCCTCGGAAAACATTGCCGACCTTGCAGCCCCATCGTGGCCTGTTCGATGTTCAGATTCGATGGGCTGACTTCCTGGAGCGGCAGCAGCAGGAGGCGAAGATCGCAGAGGAGCTTAGAGCGAAGCGTCGCAAGTGGCGTGCCACTCTCTTCATGGATGACCTTACCGATATAGAGCCATAGACATTACTCCTTTATGGCCTGAAAGGTTTGACAGCGGCAATGGATAAAAGCACAAAATAAAACGAAACTTTCGGCTTTGGATACTACGAGTATAAAAAT
Organism: Drosophila subsilvestris; assembly: GCA_035043285.1. NCBI lineage: Eukaryota > Metazoa > Arthropoda > Insecta > Diptera > Drosophilidae > Drosophila > Drosophila subsilvestris. Next base: position 2,536,572 of record JAWNNB010001724.1, on the reverse strand, counting down.
AAAAATAAACATTTAAAATGAATATCCAATTCTTTCGGTCTCTCCTGCAACTCCAATGAAAATTGTGTGTTTCTCTACAAAAAAACTACGACCACATCTGTAAAATGCAATCGCTTTAATCGCTTTAGTAAATGAGAATTCATTTTTCTGTCTTGTTCAATTATAATTTCGTTTATGTTTTGCTATTTTTTCCAACAGTCGTGTATGCAAATGGCTTTTTGCCCCGTTCCGCTGCTGCAAGTCGTCCCCCCCCCCCCCCCCCCCCAAAAAAACAGTTTCTCTTTCGATGGATGGCTATAAGACTGGTACCTGGTCCATGGTCCATGCCACCATCAAACCCATTAACGACACGCATTCACAGTCATTTTCAATTTCGTGGCTGGTCTGTCACTTAATTTGGGAGCATTTGCGGCAGCCACCCACGCCACGCCATGCCACGCACTGAACCACAGACACACACACACACACACACACACATGGTTGAAGCCTTTTCTATGGTCTCACTCTCTCTCGTAGAAGTCTCTGTGGCAAATGCAATTTTCACTACCTACGTGGACAGCTCCTCCCCCGCTTCTGAGCTTCAGATGGAGGGAGGTGCACTTGGTCTTGGAGTCTGGTCGGGGAATCTGGCGCCCCGTTATACTCGTACCGCCGTCTAACAAATTAGTTACTGACGCAATATTTCTGTGTGTATCTCTGTGGCCTGTCTTTCGGCTGTCTCTGTGTCTTTCTGCTATCAAAATCACACGCAATAAATTTAATTTGTTTGGTGGGCAGCAAGCTACAGCAGATGCAGATGGAACTGGCATTGGCACAGGTGTTGCTCCTCAGGTAATGCTTCTCCACAGGTAATGCTGCTTCTACTGATGCTGCTGCTACTCCCTGCCTGCCTAGAGATGGAGATGGAGGTGGTTGTCCAATTAATAAAAGAAAACGCAGTCATAATGTTTTGATTAACACAAATGTGACAAGAGATGCATAAAAATTAATTTCCAATCTTGTTTTCTGCCGCTTCTTCGGTGATTTACGAGTGGATTGAATGCGATGCGATGGGTTGTGGATTTTGGATTTTGGATTGTGGATTGGGGACTGGGATGAGATGGGATGGGATGGTACGGGTTGCCCGATGTGGATGTGGGTCACTGTTGGTGTGGCGTTAGGTGAAACCGTAGATGCGTGAGAGACTGGTCGGCTGAGACGCAGAAGTGGTCAAAATCCGATTGCCCCAAGGTTGAGCTTTTGGTTTCGACCTTCCTTTAATGACTTGTCGCTGGCCAAACATCTAGTGCAACATTTTCGATTTCCTTTTGATGGCGCGGCCATAATTTGAACAGCGGGCTAGCAGCAGCAACAGCAGCGACCGAAGACCGACGACCCACTGCCCAAGACTCCTCACGCACCAGCAGCCAACGCCCCCAGGCGGCAGCAGAGACCAGATTGGAGGAGGCAGAGACCAGAGCCAGAGCCAGAGAGCAATTAATTGATGAGCAGTGTCCAGGCACTTGGTCAAGACTTTGGCATGACAGCAAATTGCATTTGCCCCGTGCGCTGTCTGCTTCTCCCTCCACACCCTCCCCGCTCGCCATCGTCGTGTGGAGTGCGTGCCATTGCCATTGCCATGGTCATTCGATCCAGTGGCAGACGACAGCAAGCGCAACAGCCAGCCAATCGTTGGAATGCGCCAAGTCAGAATCAGTATTACACTGCCAGAAAAGAAGGGAAACTGAAAGCTCAAAGGGGATCATTTTGGAGAATGTTCTAGGGCAGTAAATTTATCATAAATAGACAAGTCTCTTGTTATTGCATTTTTTGTTGTTTGTATTCCTCCTGGAGTGAAGTAAATAGTTGCTCAATTTTTAAATTTTTCCAGTGCATGCGCTCATGAAAGAGTGAAAATAATGAATGGGTTTCAATTTAATTCATAATTGCACTACTTTTTCATGAATGAGAACCAATTCAAATCTCAATCTCCATCCGGCATTGCGCCCTTCTTTTTCGCCCAGTGCATGCGGCGGCCCAAAAACGAAAATATTGATGATATATTTATGGGTATTTATTGGCGGTGGCACTTCAAAGTCGGCCGTCGCCTGAACAAATTGTGGAAATTTATAAGCGCTCTGAAAATCTTTTGGTACTCTCTACGGGTCGTCGTCGTACTACCACTGTGCGAGTATCTGTATCTCTGGGCATGCGCATGCGCAGGCGTCCGCCCGAGGGCGACATCTGGCGGCTGGGGCTGAGGCAAAGACACCTTCGAGGACTTGCAGGACTTGCAGAACTAGTAGTGTTGAGGACCGGAATTTAGTTGCTAGCGTGGCGTGGGCGTCGATAGGTGAGAAAATTGTGAAGAAAAATAAACTGAAAAAACTGAAATGGAAAATTCATTTGTTCGGTGCCGCACAATGTCGCATTGTCAGGGCAAAAATACTTTTGGTAAATACTACCAAACAAATTTAACATGCCCCATGGCATTGTTTTGCCCCAACAGCAGCCGCAGTGTGTGTGTGTGTGTGTGTTATAGTCAAATATTTGGGGGCACAAAGGAGACGCCCGTTCCGTCCACTTTCACTGCAAATTTGCGGCGTCTCTAAGACTGTGTGTGTGTGTATCTGAAAGAAAGTGAATTCTACTGTGCTACACTTGACCTATGACAATCGGCAACGACAGCGACAACTGTGGCAGCAACAACATCAGCAGCCAGCAAGCCAGCAAACAGCAACTGCAACAGTAACGAACGTTTGACGTTTCATTTGATTGTCATGCAATGCAGTTGCCCCTGCCACTGCCACATGCCCCATCCCTTTTGCGTCGAGTCGAGTCTTGTCTTGTGGATCAATGCTGTCCCCAATTGATTTCTGTTTAACTTCTGAACATGCAACAAGGCGTAGCACTGTCCACCCCGTGGCTGCACTGTGTGGCAGCATTTCATTGGAAAGTGCAAAGAAATTGTGACTAAAGCATACGAATGGGATTAATAGGAGTTGGAAAGTCAAGGCCATGTCTTCATAAATTAAAATTAACATCCAATTAATATCGTAAATAAATTAAAAATCCAGAAACTACTTTAAAAGTCAAAAAGAATTTATATTAAATAAGAGAAGAGAAGCAGAAATCGGCCTAACAAAAAATGAATAATAATTTTGCAACAATTATTTCCATGTTTTTACCTACATATATTTAGCTATAGTTCCATTAAAAGTACAGATTGACTAAAAACTAGTGACAATATTTCGATTTTGAAATTTGTTAAATGGGGTCATATGGCCACGCTTTAGCTTGTTACCGTATTGTAGATCTTGTTTTTAGTTTTTAAACTTTAAATTTCAATGCATTTCCTCGGTGTTTTCAGACCCAACTTTTCAGACTTATGAAATGCTAAAAACTTAATTCTAGATCTCATTTTGTTCGCTTTAAGCCATCTTTTTTATATCAAATTTTTTTGTATTTTATGCTTAAATACTTCTCTGAGAACAGTAAACCATTGACATTCAACTCACCCTCTGTTGCCCCACTGTCACTCCTCTATTGCCACCCGTCTCTGTGTCGCTCGTCCGCGCCCCCTCTGTGTTGCCCTGGGCAACCGAATGAATTGTGTTTAATGCGGCTCTTTGGTGGCACGGAGCACCATTGCATGCGGTGCCACAAGCCGAAGCCAAAGCCCAAAGAACTTTGGCCCATTTGAAATGCGGCAATTGTGTATCTGTATCTGGCAGATACACACACCCTACAATTCCCGTACCTCACCCTTTTTGGCGCACTCTGAACTTCATTTCACACGTGTCTATAGTTTTTTTTTTTTTGTATTCCGTTTCGATTCTATTTGCAGGCCGACGACACGAACATTGAGGCAGGGCCACCTTCGGTAGGAGGAGAAGCAGGGATCACCGAAAGCCCCAAATTAACAGAAAAGGAGGAGAAACAAAAGAAGGAGGTGGAGACAAAGGAGAAACAGCAGTTGGGCGAGATCTTGGTGTTGAATGACACGCAAATCGATGTCCCAGTGGGACACACGAGTGTGCCCCAGGAGGAGGTAAGCACGAGAATGGCCAACACAAGGAACGAGGCCAACAGGCCAGCGCCCATCGCCTGCAATGAGGAAGAGAACGTGGACGAGGAGGAGGAGGAGGATCCGGATCCAGTGGTGGCAACAAATGCTAATTATGTGTGCTGTCAATACCCTGCAACAAGCGGCAACAGCAACAACGCTGTGGCAACTTTGAACCGCGGAACATCGCGGGTTCGCGAATATCTTAAGAAATGCAGGCAACGCTTAACGGGTCAGCAGCAGCAGCAGCAGCCACAGTGGAAAACTACTACTACTACTACCACGATAATAATGATCAGGAATGAAACTGCCACAGACACTGCCACAGCGACAGCGATAGATGTGGCAGAAGAGAAGGAGGAGGAGCAGGCGGATTGTTGTTCGGATGATGCCTCCTCCACAGCGTATGCAGACACCCAACCCATTGACTGTAGTCTCAGGGCACAGCAACAACAGCAGCAGGAGGTCCACCAAGTGGAAATGCATCCCATACCCCTGGCTGGCGCTGGCGCTGCCGCTGACGTTGTTGAGGTACGTAAGCAGCCACAAGGAAGTTTTTGTGGCCCTTTTTCTTACCCCCTTTTCCACCATTGCAGGCTGACTCCAAAGACAAGGAAACGGAGAGGCAGAACGAGGAAATGGATGTGGATGTGGATGTGGACGCCATGCTGGCCCATCTGATTGACAGCCATCTGTCGCACATTTATCCCGTCTACTGGGCACGCACGCGTGCGATATTAATCCAGCAGGCACGTGAGCGGCTCGACTGCTCCTTCGATGGCTGTTTGCAGCGCTTCGAGCAGCGTTTCCTATGCAAATTTGCACAAATTGCCGCAACACTGCGCGCCGCTCATCAAATTGGCGAGGTAAGTGGTCGTCATTGTCGTAAAGAATCTGCAGACGGGTGGAGGAGGAGGAGGGGGACGCAGTCCTACAGGGTTCCTAGAGCAGAGAGCAATCTGTGTGGAAATCCAAGTAAAAGATATATCATTTACGAGCCAGCAGTTACCAGCGGAATTAGCCGTTGAGGAGTAATTTTCTGCCATGGCAATGAAGTTCTTTAAATCGGAGTTAAATTTACTTTGATTTTGGGTTGGTTTTCCTTCCATAAATTGTTGGCAATACTTAAGGAAGGAGAAAAAGGATTGTTGCTTGATGATGGTTGGGAAGGGAACCCTTTGAGTGCACTCTTGAGGCCTAAATATTTGCATACATTTTTTCTGGGAATGGGAAATATTATGAAAAACGTAATAAATGGTTGAGTAAACCCTTAAAAACTGTAACAGAATTTGCATCCATTGATCCCAAATCCCTTTTAGCCGTCCAAAAGTCTAGAATAAACCCCAAAAGTGTTCTGTTATGTCTCTAATTAATATCTGTAATACCTAATATCTCTCAAGAGCATATAATTTCGTCACTAAATTTGAAACCCATAAATTTCCACTTCTCGACTTCCGATGCGACCGGTAACAGCAGTGACGCTGTATCGTATAACAGCCTCTGTTAAAATAGGTCGAAATCAACTGCAGTGCTAACTAACAGTCGCTGTTATTTATACTCTCTCGGGTTTTTATACCATTCCGGCCTCGTCTCTCTCTCTCGTAATCTCGTAACAGCTGCAAGAGAGAGAGAGAGAGTGGCATTCGTGTGTGCTCCATCTGACATCTGTCTATGGTTTCGTGTGCTCCATCTGCGGCAGCTCCATCGGTTAAACTTGAGCCGCGACTTGAACCAACAAGTCGTGTGTGCGGAGAAACAAAAATCGTTCGAACCGAAACCGATAGCAGAGCCTTCAGAGTTCAGAGTATTCGTCTTCGTGTATTCGTGTCGTGTAGTTTTCGAAGCGGCCCCAAGAAATTCGCGAAGAAATACAAAAAATGCAAATAAATTCAATATCCCCCAAGTGATCAATGAATGAATGCAATATATCCAGTGCCTAGAAAATACGCTTTATCCTAAAAAAGAGTGTGCCTTCAAATGTTGTGATGTTTTTTTACTATCTTTGAAACAAACAAAAAAGAGGAATAATCGTAAAATAAAAATCAAAAGGAAAAGAAAAAGAAAAAGTGCCCATAATATCCCCAGCATCTATTTTGTTATATAGAAAATTAACGACAAACCAAGACATAAATCAACGGATTCCGTATTGGATTCCCTTTAAGCAGCACCACTAGTTACTGGAGGTAATACTCGTATCTGATTTCTGGTTTCCCCCTCCACGATCTTACGATCTTTCCTTCCAAAGATCGTTAACGTAACATTTATGGCCAATAATTGTCGAGTGTCGAGTGTGTGGAGCGACGACGACTACGACCCTGACCTCAGAATTCATTAAAAATCAATTGTTTTCCACTCGATTTGCAATTTGCATACTTAGTACACACACACACACACACACACTGAGCAGCAGTAGCGGGCACGGGCACAAAGGCCAGCGGAAGCGTCCTTCGGTGCAGCCCACGCGGTTTCGTTAGAATCTAAAGACCACTCTCTCGAGGCTGCTGCCACAAACATTCAGAGAAGGGGCTTCGTGGTTAAGTCAATGACAAAAAAGTACAAGTACAAGTGTGGGCTGTCTGCTGTCTTTGAGCGCCCCCTTCTAAGACTTCTAGTCATGACCATAAAATGGTTCTTAACGCTGCTTATCAGTGGCCGAGTGAGCCGTGGACGTGTACCCCATAAATGTGTGTGTCTAAAGTGTAATTTATAATAATTTGGTTCGTAACGCATACGCACTGTGTGGCACATCTGTGGGAGGCTGTTTATAAAGTGCTGCTGCTGCTGCTGCTCGGTTGTTGCGTGACCTACTTGCTACTTGAGTGCGAGTTTATTTGAATCAATCAGCCAGCCAGCCAGCCCAGCCAGCCACATTTGCAGCTGATTTGGAGGAGTCGTAAATGTATGTTTCTGTGTGCGTTTGACCTGCCACAGCGATTGCAATTTGTTGCAGCTGCTGCTGCCTCTTTGGCCTCTCTTTGCATGTTAATTGCCTTTTAATTTGTTGCATGGTGCTGCTGCTGTTGCTGCTCAATGGAACTCCATAGCTGAGATTTCCAGAACGGGGCACGTTCTGTAATTTAATTCGGTTTCTGCGCAGACGCAGCCACACAAACGCAAACGCAGAAGGGTTGCCCCTTTTTGTTCTGAAAGCGGAAATTGTGTATTAAGTGGAAACGAAATACAAAAGGGGGAACACACATAAAGAGAGTGGAGTGTAGTGGATTGGAGTGGAGTGGAGAGGTACAGTCGGATTTTCGAAGTGAACTTTAATTTTCGTCGGAGGGAACAACACGGCATATCACTTAGTGGAACAGCAATTACGATTAGGCGATGGCCATTGGCCAATGGGCTTCCGAGTTGAATGTGTGTCCAGCGAGTGTGCGGAGTGTCCCATCAATCGATGCAGCAGCCACAGCCACAGCAACAGCAGCAGCAGCAGCCACAGATTGTGTCCATTGGAGTTTGCTCTTTCGATCTGTGTTTGCAATAATTTGCAGAAAAGTGCTTTGAACTGTTGCTGTGTTTGCTTTTGAACACACAACATGATCGGCATTTGTTAGCGATAATGAATTGAACATTTCTGCAAAACATGTTTGTACATAATTTGTATGCAACAGCAACGGCAATAGCAGCAGCACCCCTCCTCCAGGAGTGGTCTCCGGAGACTCCACTTGGGTGCTCTCTATCTCTCTCTCTCCATTGCCTGGAATACCTTGTAGATACATATTTGTGTTGGTCTAACTAAGAGCATCTGGCAAAGGCATTTGCTGTTTGTTTTTCCACCGCAAAGACAGACAGACAGAGAGAGAGACTCTAGAGACATGGAGGATAGAGAGAGAAATGTGTGTGTGCTTGTGTGTGCAAAAGTGTAAAGTGCATATTTATGGCTTGCATAAAATAACTTGTAAAAATGCATTCGCAACTCCATTCATTCCGTGAGTGCATTCGGCACATTCGAACACGTGCTTGAATGACCAAATGGCCATCACATATCACATCATCATACACTCCTTGGGCACACTCGCACACACACACACACACACACACACGAACGTTGGGAAGGAAGTTGTCATTTCAGGATACGCTTACGGATGATGATATGTGACTGGATTCGCAAATGAGTGGAGTGGCATGGACGGAGGGGTTTCTTGAACAAAAAAAAACCCACACTTTGAATGGTTTTATTATGCAGAAAAAAGAGGACTTGTAGAGTGGAGTTTTTATTTCGACAGATATATTTGCCATTCAAGAAGATAACTTTGAGATTGGGATACGTTTTTATGGCTTAATGGCTTAAAAGTGTACGAATATTGTAAAATAATCCTATAGAATGGAATTTTTTATGAAAGGTTCTTGATGATTTTATTTTATATTTATATTTTAATGTTTTGTACTTAATGGCCTCCACTTTTTGTTGAATTTTTGACTTTCTTTAGTTTTACATATCCAGTCTTAAATCCTAAATCACAAATGTCATTAAAAATTAAAGAGAAAGAAAATAATGACCAGGTCTTATGGGTGTTTAATTTCTTGTTTTCGAAAAGTTAGGCAACTGGATAAATGAAAATAATTTTTTTTGGATTTCATCATAAAATGTAATATTAAACTAGAATCTATTTTTCATAAAAAAAATGTAAGGTGAGGGGTTAAAAGTATCTTAAACTAAAAGAAATAAATTCAAAATATCTCAAGGATACCGTATCTTTTACATTTCCTGAATTCCAGATATTTTAGTATTTCGTAATTATTTTTTAATCATTATCAAGTAGATTTTTTCCCTCAATCTCCAAGATATTTCAAACTTTTTTAAGGCATTTTTGTATGTGCCATCTCCCATCACTTTTTGTTGTCCATTAAAGCCAGTCATGAAAATGTATCTTATGGATTGTAGTTCTGTGAGCGACAAGAAATTCCTCAAAGTGTCGTCTGGCAATCCATGAAGAAAAAACTTCAACAATGTGCTGCGTAATGCCAGCCAAAGAACTAAGCAGTTAAAGACACAGATACATTAGCGCAGATACAGATACAGATAGTTTTGCCACTTGATTATAAAATACTTAGTCATAAACGCCATCCATCTCCCTACCCGCCCAGAGATTAAGTTTCACCTCAGATACTTGCAGCTGGCAATAGATACAAAACGCATCCAGAAGATAGCCTTGAATTATTCAGGCGCGTGTGTGATTCGCTTAGTAATTAACCCAGGCACAAAAGCCGCCAGGCCCCGCAGGCGATGAGTCGCCGTTTGGACGGGTACTGGGGAGGATTGGGAATGGAATGGTATGAGGCTAAGGCAGGCGCTCGCTCATCAAGTGGCAGACACCAAATCCGCAGACACTCGCACATATACAGATACATTTTTTTGTTGTTCCTTATTTTTTTGTTGTGTGTGCTGTCCGTATCTGTATTTGTGTCTGTGTCTGTGGCTCTTGTTGTCTGCTCATCATCGTGATTATCCTCATTATTATGATGTACATTGTCTTTGCTTTCTTTGGATACAAGTATCTAAGTATCTGTGTAGCTGTGTTTCTGTATGGTGTGCGTGTACTTCAACGGGAGGTGAATGCTTCCTGCAATGCCAACAGGTAGACAAAGACAAAAGGCAGAGCCATAGCCAGAGCCAGAGCCCAGACGTGGACGACGTGGACGTTAACGTCGATGTGGATGTGGTTGTGGACGTGGGAAACGACTGCCTGGAACGCTTCGGGCAAACCAAATAGTATCTTTTTACCCTATAAATATTGTGCAGCGCAGCCAACAAACGAAGCCGTCAAATCCGAATGACTGACAAGCCCTAGCGCACCAAAGCGGCGACAATTGTGTGGACTTTGGCTGCTGCTGCTGCTGCACAGACAGCTGCACACAACTCCCCGCCCCGCCACGACGACTATTGCGACACGCTCTAATAAATGGTTCAATAATAAATTATCTACCAGTTTGTGAAGTTCGCGTTTGCCAGCAAGCCAGCAAGCCAGACAGACAGCCAGGATTTCGTTTCGGCATCACGTTATTTGTGCATTTGTCAAGTTCAAGCGTAACTCTCTGAGATCTCTTTGGCCACAAAAGAAAACACACCTGAGGCCTGAGGGCCCACCTCTGAGTAGGATGTCAGATTGCGCCACCTTCGTGATTTGTGGCTTAAGGGCACATGTGCAACACAGAGCAAAGGCAGGGTGCTGGGTGCAGTGTGCAGGGTATAGGGGACAGTGGCAATGGTCGTCTGGCTCTCTGCGGTGGTCGCCACTGACTCCTGAATGTCCACGATGTCCAAGTCCAAGACCAGGGCTCTGACTCTGACTCTGGCTCTGTTTGGCCGCCGCCGGATTAGCATTGAAATTGACTTCGTGCTGGGCTCATTAAAAATTTACGTGCATAAAGTTTATTTCGATTTGTTGTGGCAGAGTCCTCCCCGCATGCCGCATGGCGCTTTAACCCCACCCCTCTGGCCAGCCCTGCTCTAGCAGAACAGAATTACAATTCGTGGCTTTTCTTCAGCGGAAAAGTATTTCCTAGAATTTTTACCGAAAAAACAATCAAAAGAATAGAAAAACGAATATTGGCTACTCGTTTTTCGTTTTTCCTTTTGACTTCCTTATTGGATATTTCCCTTGAAATACCCTTTCGACAGAGAGACTGAGAGGGCATGGGCAGTGCAGTGAAGGGTAGGAGAAATGTTCTACGGTTATTGGTGCTTTTTTTTTGTAATGCGTTTTTTGTCGATGCATTAACAAGTTTATGGACGTTTTTGGAATTGATGTGGCTAACAACTTTTTCAATTACAGATACACCGGTAGAGAAAGATACAGCTTCAAATAGAAAGATACAAAGATACACAGATACAAAAAGAGAGAGAGAGCTAAACAGAAGAGCAGAGGAAAACACTTAGCCAGCACATCAGATTCAGATCTTCATCATTGTTGTTGTTGTGGCGTCGTTTTCTGTTATTATGCCATAAAAACTCGTTTTCAGCTGATTTTTGCAGCCTTCCCTCCCCTCCCCCAGTCACCCCTTCCGAAACAAAGTTCATGATCAGCTGTGAACGGAACGTGGAAAGTGGCTACAGAGCTCGAGAGCTCAGCTCCCCGTTGTCTCCAGTCTCCAGAAGAACATCAGTTGTGGTACCGGTTTTTGCTGTTACTCGATCGACAATTGCTCTCGTAATTGAGAGGAGTCGTCTCTTCCCCCTTTCGAGTCTCTCTCTGTCTCTGTCTCTCTAACCCTCTGTGTGTGTGTGTGTGTGTCTTCTGCTGATGTAACTTGCAACAGCTTTTTTTTGTGCTTGCCTCAGCGTAATGCCTTTGATGTTGCCACACGAAATCGAAACGGAACGGAATGGTCTTTTGTTATCTTAAGGAGGCTCAGCTTGCCTCTAAATGTGATAGGCATCACATCCTATGGCGATCTCTGTTGATTCTGGATAAGATATGCGCCCTATAGGATTTCAACACCCAATGAGGCACTTCCTGTGCCCCAACAAAGCAGAAAGAGAGGGGGAGAGAAAGAGACAGAGACAGAGAGAGCGAGTTGCCAAAATGCAAAAACAACAAATTTTTGCAAAGGGGGCCTTCCAAGCAGGGGGGCAGACAGTGAGGCAGGGGGCAGGCAGTGTGGCAGACGTTCCAAGAACATTTTGCAGAACGTTCTGCTGTTGTGGCACATTCCGGCCGTGCAGCATGCATGACAGCCTAGACCTGGTCTATTTTTGGAACAGCTCCCTCTTTTCCCTCTTCATCTCCCTCTGATTCTGATGTGATCGCAAAACAGTGCTAAAATTCTGCCATATGCATATGGTGCATGCCCCATACATACATACATGCATATATATATTTATATTTAGAGCCCTCTTTCGCCCCCGCACACACACACACACACAGACAACAAGCACAAACAATTTGTAGGTGTGGCCACATCGAATGGCTGTGGCATGGGCAGGGGCATGGACATGGACATGGACATGGGACATGTGGCATGGAATGATGGTGGTGCCGATGACATGCCACGCCGTTTGATGGCCGCTCTCTGTGGCAGATCAAGCGGAAATGTGACGTCGCAATAAATACAAAAACAAAAATCTGAACCGCTTTGTTAGTGCAAAAGTTCAAAGCTTTTTTCCCCCGGGGTAATTCCTTCACTTTTCTGCACCAAAATGTGGCAGTTGCAACTGGCAGATTTCTTGTTGTTGATTTGGCCAGGGCAAATGGTGCCGGAAGATGAATTTAACGATGGATTATAAATAGAAATGTGTGAATCTCTGGAGTGTTAATTGATAAAAGGAGGAATTCGAATTAGAGCAGGAAGTTCTACAGAAAGATTATGATGTTCGGGGAAATGAATAATAATTCTCACAAATACATATTCAAAGAGAAAAACATTCGAACGAGCTGAGCACTCGGCTCGGGGTATAATTATTTCATCTGTAAACTTATCATTGTAGGTTGATTTTAGCCCAATTGGCAGGCTTCTTAGAAAAACAATTTGAATACTTGTCAAAACAACTGCTAAGAATTTTCCTTGTAGCCAGAAAACGATAAAAAAAAAGGATTAAACTGTATGTAATAAATCTAATATGCAGAAGCGGATATATGTACATATTGCAGCGATCTTTATCAGTATCTGTTCCCAATAACTATTACATTTATTCATTTATTCTTCTATATTTCATGTGAAATATTAAAAAATATTGAAAATGAGGTTGCTCAAGTTTTTTCATAGCCATCGGTGCGGTGGCCTCTGTGGCCTCTATAGCTCTCTCTTCCTCTGCCTGTGAAGGAATGATATCAAGTGTGCTGAATGTACCAAAAAATATATCCCCTACTCTCTCTGTGCTGCTTACCAAAAATTAAGGTATAATTGAAAGATCTAGTGATAAAAACCAAACCAAAGCAAAGATTCTTAAGGATTTGCAAAGATTTCACCTACTAAACCATTCTTAAGGTTTACGTTCCTTCACCAAGAGATACCCGACTATCCATCCAAAGACTATTAAATAATTGTATACCAGTTTTCGCCGTTTTTCAGTTTCTATAGAAATTCCAGCAGAAATGATTCATCAGGTGCTTCAAGGCTTTAATGACTCTTATGAAGAATGTTATCTGATTTAAAATTTAATTTAATAACTTAACGAATGAAACAAAAAACGCAACAAACCATTTGGCAATCGATTGAATGAAAGATGAAGTAACCTGCGAAATCAATTGTTAGCCATCGAAAACGATTTGGCAAGCAAAAAATAGAAAAACAAACGGCAAACGGTTTCTCCCTTTTGCGGTGGCAACTGCGAAATGTTGTAGACCTCCCAAAGGCCGAGGTCGCGGCGGCATGCCCCTCCCAGCGTATATCCCCTTGCGGATAATAATTATCGACTGCCGGAGGGGGCGCTCTCTTGGGCTCAGGTGTGGCCCTTTTTTCCCAACAAATTAATTATTGTTAGAGCTGAGAAATTAAGAGAAATACTCTGCTGAAATGATTGCCAATAAGTGAAACGAATGGTCAGTGTGGAGTCGCCACCAAAGTGGCAGACAGCAGGTGGGCAGGGAGGAAAGCAGGAGGGTGGCCAGCGGCCAGCGGCCAACAAGTTGTTTTATTTTGTTATGCGTTTCACCTATAAATTATTAAGCAAAACAAGCCAAGTGCCGGTGTGTCCGCGCGTCCGTGTGTGCAACGCCCTGTGTGCGCCTTTTGCATGCGTAATTCTCTGACTCCACACCACGGTGGTCTGGTCCCCAACGATGACTGTCTGTGCCCCCAAACTTTGGAGTCGAATCCGAATCCGAATCCGTGTACAACTGTTGGCTGCACCCGCATTGAATAATTGGCATAGGCTGGGGCGCCACACGCGCCGGGATATGTGTTTTCTGTTGCTGTTTCTGTTTCTTCAGATATACGAGTAATACATATACATACATATTTATGTATATCTGCATATATGCTAATGCCCAGAGACCATTCCATGTCGGCTTGATTACTCATACACACAGGCCGCCGTGTCCGTCTCTCGATTCGCTTGAGTCCCCTTTCTGTCCGCTGCCGCTGCCTGTTGATGGCGTTTTTTTGTGCTGGTCGGTAATTTAGTTTTCAACATCAAAGGCGTGGGAATGGGCGGCTATGTATAAAAAATGCGTATGAATGATGGAATGATATATACACGCTCTGATCCATCCAGGATACCCAGACAAATCCTCGCCAAAACAGAAACAAAAACACAGCTCAACCCCAGCGGCAGATTTATGGCCTCCAGCGAGGGGCAAGGCATTCGGCAAAGCACTCAAAAGCCGAAAGGCAAAAGCCAAAAGCCGCCAATGGAACGGAAATTTGTCGCCCCACAACAAATTGTATACAAACCGAAAATGACACAACAAAAAACAATCAGAATGCGGTAACAAGAACACAAAAAGATACTTTTGTATCTGTTGGGGATACATTTGATGGTGATGGCTTTCATACACTCTATTTTTTATTGGATTTCTAGAATTCTGGGAATTATTTTAGGCTTTGTTTTGGCTTTTTTGTTGTTGTGTGTTTCCCTTTTTTTGTTGCTGTTTGAGATATTTATTTCATGTTCTTAGGAAATACTCCTGGTATGTTCCATCTGATGGTCAGTTCAGTTTAGAATTAATAGAATTCGCATGCATCTAATGAATCATTCGATACACAAATAAGGAATATGAATGTACAAAGATTTGGGTGCATAATTGAGGCATATTTAGTTAAATTTTGAAGTTTAGTAATTATTCCATCAATATCCATATCAATATTTGATTTCAATTCGATAATATTAAATATTTGAATTAAAAAAGTTTTTAGGAGTCCACTTGGAGGAGATTATAGCTGGGGATAGCTAATTTCTTTTCATGCTCGTTATAACAAAATTCAAACCCCAAGTTAGAGTATTTCTAAAGAATTCCAAAATAAATGCGACTTGACATTGAATGAAGCAGAAATTCAGAGCAGAAAATCGAAAACGTAACGATCAAGCGATCGATCAGCGAGACGAGTGCTGAGTGGAGCTGAGAGCTTGGCCAGGGACTGCTGCTGCTGCCTGTGCCCCTGCCTGTGCTTCGGGGTTGGTTTCGTTCCATTGTAGGCGACGGCGACACCATCATCATCATCATCCCAGACCAGACAAACGACGCTAACGACAACGAGAACTCGAACGATGACAATGACAAGCGGCGTCCGAGCGACGCGCGCATTTGGGTCAATGACGATGAAACTGAAACGTAACCGATTCCAATGATTTAGAACCCCCTTTGGATCACAGATTTGGATGGAGACTTTGGAGCAGGGAGCATGATAGATGAGAGATGGGAAGCACAGCACTTCAAGCTGCTGCTTGTGCTGCATGTGGCAGAGCGGGGGCAATCAAGCAGAAAATGTTACGAAAAATCATTATTTTAGCATGTGGCGACAGCGATACGATATTTATACCTACCCGAAATAAAACCAACTGAGACTCACGGCAGGGCAGGGTAGAAGAGGAGTGGCAGACAGAGAGGGACAGTGAAGCCTCCGCCAGAGGAAGTGCAGAGTGTCGTTGTGTGGTTTTTCGTTCGGTTGATCGGCGATGATCATTTTGTTCAATCGATTGTAAACGATGCGTTGCGATCGTTGCGATTCGGTTCGATTCGATCGTTTCTGCGGCTTTGATCAAATGACAAAATTGATCATTTTCTGTTTGAATGGATATCGATGGATAGCGACCAACCGACCGACCCTCTTCATGGGGTACGGCACCCTCTCTCTCTCTCTCTCTGTCTCTCTCGTGCGACAACAATTGATTTATGCTTCAGTGTGTCTGCCCCCTCTACCCACCACTCTACTCCCGCTGCTGCTGCTGCTCTGTATCTCCGCTGTCTCTGTGGGGTCTGTGTCTCTCTCTCGGTCTGTGGCATGTGCAACAAAAAAGCCCAAAAACGCTTTGTTACCAATAAAATCAAGCTGAAATCCAAGCTATAAATCAAGCAGCCAGTGCGCAGTGTGCGCACCTTGTTTTTGTTTTTGTTTGTGGTTTTTGTTGTTGTTTTGTTTTGCGAGTCGAAAAATCAAATGCAAAAAGGAAATCTATCTGGCAAATTAGCAACCAAAATGCGATGGCAACATTTTGCGCTTTGCAACAATTAATAGTGGCACAGGGTTTTACAAGTCGCGGTCTGTTGCGGGGTCGGGGGAGGTGGCGTAGGTTTCCCTCTCTGAGGTCCGAGTCTCAAAATTCGATTTCACATTCCCGTAGGGGTGAAATCTGCGTTGTGCTGTTTTTTTGTTTCTGGCTGAAACGCTGAAAGGATAATAACCAAAAATTAGCAGAAATTGCCAAAAAAAAAAAAAATAACAAAAAAGGAGAAAAAAAAGTTTGACTTGCATGATTTATCTATAATTTTCCATCGCCTATTGCCGTGTTTGGGTTTTTGGGGCTCTTGTCTGGTCCTGCCCGGGCCATGCCACAAGTTGTGGCCACATCTCTGATACACAGTCGGGCCGCAGACTGAGACCCCCACAGACAAATATATATGTATATATATGGGGGAGACCCTGGCTCTGACAGACAAACAGACAGACAGTCTAAGCCTCGCGCATTTTTTTTCCCAATTTTTCCACGGCTTTGGTTTCCTTTTTTGCAGCTTAACACTTGCGGGTGTTGTGGCCTGCATAATTTTCGGACTCAGACTCAGACTCTTGGCTCAGACTCTTTGGCTTGGTCTCTCTTATGCTCCCCACAACATGTAATCGCTGTAATAATAAAAATTTGCAAATGATTTCGTTACTCAATCTCTCTGCCTCCACCTCTGTCTTTGCCTGCCTTCAATCACCGTTTATCATCCGTTTATCCGTATTGCAGTCCTGGTTATGGCACGCCGGCTGGCCTTTGGCAACACCCAATGGAGCGCTGGTGCTGCAGCTGAGCGACGCTGAGATTGCGCACGCACTTCGTCCCGCAGAGCTGTATCTGTGCATCAAATTGGGTAAGTGGGTCGATCCCTTGTAGCCCAAGTATTTTTAACCCATAGGACTATGTTTAACCAATGAAAGGAACCCCTTAATCATCAAATAACGCTTGGATAGGCAGGCTCTTGGATTTAATTTAAAGCCATGCATGGGCTAGAATTTTTAGAGAAAACATTTGGCAACTTTTCTTAATTTTCTTTCTTTGAATTGTTGAAAAGCTTTTGGGTTTACTTCATTATAGATTCCACAAGTTGAAAATACTAAGGAAATTCCAGCTTAAGCTATAATAGAGGACTAAATATGTAATTTTTAAATGTCTAGAAAATGTTGACCATATTCCATGACATTTCGATGCATTAAGGAACCCTAAAACATAGTGCTCATAGTTGCACTTTCCACTCTGGAAATCTTTCACTCCTTCCAGTGGCATTTAGCTTTGTGCAACTCTTATCCAGAGCGCTACAATCCAAGATTAGATCGAAACACATTCATTTAACCACTCTTGCCACGGCAACACAAAACTAATCGCTGCTCGCTTTTCTTTCTCCTTTTCCCTCGTTGCAGAAGCCACAAACGACAAAAGCGACGACAACGCAGAGGCCACACTACGGCTCTATGCTGTTTGGAGCTCCTCCCCGAACGTGGAGAGCGTCCAGAGATATTGCATCGACCATACGAATCCCCTGGCACTGCCACTGAGCCCGCTCCAACTGGAGATGTCCACGACGGCAGCGACGGCATCAATGATGATGGCCACAACGGACGGCGGCGAGCTGCCGCAACTGTTGCAGAATCTGCTGGTGAGCGTGGAGCGCAGCATTGAGCGCGTGTCACTGAACGAGCTGCAGATGCAGATGCAGCTGCCACCCCAACCACACGGCGAGGACCTGCCACTGGATGAGGCCAACAACAACAACAACAATAACAATAATAATAATGGGAACACGAATGGGAACCCAAGCAGCATTGCCGGTTCACCCAAGTGTGCGCTGAGGCGCAGCGATTTGATTACCAAAAACAAACTGTTCAACAACCGCTACATGCTGCGGCGTCTGACCAACAGGCAGGACAGCATGAACTCCACCTCGTCGGGGAACAGCAATGTGAGCGATAGGAGCAGTGCCTCCAGTTCCAGCTCGAGTGCCGGAGAGGAGCTGCTCAACAATAATAATAATCAGAATGGCAACAGCAGCAGCAGCAGCGACACAAAGAAAAGGAGCAGCAGCAGCAGCAGCCACAGCGAGAAGAGTGAGGCATCATCCACATCCCCGGCATTGCCGCTGTTTTGTTTGGGCAACTCTTTTCCGCATATCGATAGCGATGAGGAGCCCAGCGATGGCGGCGGAGGAGGCAGCAGCGGCGGAAGAGCAGCTGAAAGATCTTTGGGTACGTATACGTAATATTGCATTACGCATGCGCAACGTTTTGCCATAAAAACGAACGAAAAAAAATAGCCAAAAGCAACAGAAATTGCTCAGCAAGATATATTTTTTACTCGCTTTCAACAGAGACCCAGACCCAGGCGCAACTCGAATCCAGTTCGTGGCTTATCGCTAGCCATTTCTGGGCGTGATTTGTCTTATTTGTTTTACTCTCGAAACCTCTCGGACCGTTCGCTCCGACTGCACTAGTATCGTATGCAAATGCTGGCCCGAACTATTCAATTAAACGCCCCACAGCCAAATGCCCGAGATGGAGTCAAATTTGTGCTCATTCCGAAACGGCGAGCTTTGAAGTCAGATAGCGCCACAAATTTAGCGCTAATTTGATATATTTTCTATTCATAAATGCTGCACAAGACATTTAATTCAATTTAACGATTCAGGCGATGCTCTCAACATAAATCCGTTGGCTGTCCCAAATTCTGATAGTGAAATCTTACATATATTTAGGATATCTAGTATCTTGTTCGCTCAGCGTCACAGATGTCTATAGAAACTGGCAGCGCAGGGAAAGGAGTTTCGTCTCAGTTGCTATGCCTTTGAATTTCGGATTTGAGTGCTTGCCGCGACACTATTATTGGGCCTGCATTATCATAGACATATTCGTTTTGGTAAGCTCTCCAATACTGCACTTTGTGTGCACTTTGCCCTTACTTACCACAATCCTCCGATTGTTAGATCGTTTATCTGGAAGATGCACGAGAGAATATATACATTATACAGAGTGTACCCGTGCATTTTGTCTACCTTCCTTGCCTTGTGGTCATGGTCCTGCTGCAGTTGCTTAGCCTCATTCTGCTCATTGTGGATGCCATTCTGGTGTACAGGGTCAAGTTTAAATCCTCTGAATTTGTGAGTAGAACTAGAAGCTACTCTCGCTATGAATTTACCGATCCTGCTACTTCTCCCTCTAGTGGGTGGGCATGTTCATTGTTGTCGGTGTATGCCCCCTAGTGCTCGGAACGTATCTGTTTCATGATCTCTACGACATCTTCAGAGTGGTCTACTTGTTCAACAGCAAACAGCTGGGCGACACCGAACAGACGAACAGATGCTGCGGTATGCTGGGGCCCTCTGACTACAATTATCCAAAACAAACGGGGCCGGACACCTGCTATCGGAACAAGACCGTGACCCACGACAACATCTACAATCGAGGCTGTGTGGGTACTATGTTTCCCGGCTGGGTCATCTTCATCCTGTGCGATGTCTATGTTTACACATTCATTTCGATCATCGTGTTGCTGGTGCTGCACTATCGCTTGAAGGCCCTTTACCAATTGATCCGCGAGGATGTGGAAAGGGGCACCGTTAGCCGCAGAAGCTTCTGGATCTAAACTGTAGACTCTAGATAGTGCTGCCCCAACAAATGTCCACCCGTAATGAAACCGCAGCAGCCGCAGCCGCAGCCACAGCCACAGCCGCCCACGGCATCCGGCGAGACTCTGGTTAGCCGCAGGGGCAGCGACAGCCACAGACACAGCGACACCGGTGCAAATGCCTTTTAATTTGTCAAAAGCCTAAAAT
Source organism: Drosophila subsilvestris (assembly GCA_035043285.1). Lineage (NCBI taxonomy): Eukaryota > Metazoa > Arthropoda > Insecta > Diptera > Drosophilidae > Drosophila > Drosophila subsilvestris. The sequence continues at coordinate 2,516,616 of JAWNNB010001724.1, read as the reverse complement.
ATGAAAATTAAATGAGAAACCAAAGCAGTGTGCCCCCACGGGCCCAGACAGTGGTTCGAAATTGGTTGAACAAAATTCGGTGTATTGATTGGAATTTCCCTATGCTTTGATTTTGTATACCTTTCGGATTACGTAGTATAATATGGAGAAAGAGAAACTGCGGCTCTACTGGCCTATGCGTTGTCTTTTGGGACAACACGTGATCTTTCCGTTCCCACATTCAATGTGCTCTCCCTAATGGAATCGATTCCATTCCTCATCTACATTGTAACTGTAACTGTAACTGCCGTTCCTTACGCTCTCTCTCATTAACTCTCTTATGTCACATTTCTTCCAGCTCTTTTCTTTCCTCTTGCCCTAGCAGTCGGTCTCTTTTACCCTAAACCTTTTCAACCCTATAGTTCTGATTGTGCAGGTTGCTCTCAAGCTTTACTTGTAGCTTGGGGATAAAATTTCGTTCCTTAATCATAAAATCGTAAACAAAAGACTGGCAGCCGAGTGAGCTCTCACTAAACAAAAAGTATTCAGAAACATCCAAACATCCAGTCCAGGAGTATTGCAAATACTACTCGATAAGTCTTACAGGCAAAGGAACCCTTTAAACTCTCATTATATTAATTCTGATGAATGCCAATATCTCGCACCACTGTGCCCTGGAATGCGTTCAACCCCGAACGAACGACTACAACGAGTATGTTGGGTGTGGGTGCAATTTGCGAGCGGGCATAAATCAGCCGCAAAAATGCGGGGGCTGCTGCTGCAGGTCTCTGTGGTCGCCGGGATATCGAATTACAATGCTCAGGCCTCCACTCCACTCCACTTCCCTCCCACCACACTCCCGGTTCCCGCCCCCGGATATGGTTTCGGTTTCGCTCTCTGTGACAGTGCCACCAGTGGCAGTGGCACCAACAGGTGGCCCCCCGAGAGAGGTTCAGATCGATGGTTGGCAGCAGAATTTTCGCAGACGCTGAAATGTGCCGCATTTATCATGTGGAAATATTTTTTGTTTGTCGCATGGGAAAGTCGCTGGACACCGCCAAATGAATTATGATGGACCTGTTTCATTTTTGTGGGCAGACCACGCCCCCTTCCTAGCAGGAGTAGCAGGCTGTAGGCTGGTAGTAGGTAGGCCTGCCTGCCTGCTGCCTGCCCCAGTGGCAGCAACAAAATTAATCAAATGACATTATTATGCAAACGGCGCAGATCCTGAACGAGTTTTCAAGGTTTTCGTCGACGAGCGTTTAAAACCCAATTAACCCATATACGTGGGTACCCCCCCATCCATTCATCCATCCATCCATTCATATTTTCTCATGTGTTTTCTCACCCGTTTTCTTTGCTTTGGTTTGGTTTGGTTTTTCCAGAGACCTGCGAAACGGAGCTGCTGCCGCCCAGCTCAATTGGGGAGCTGCCCGAGAAACTGCTGACCAGCGGCGTCTATCTGCCAGGTGAGTGTCTCAGAGGTGACAAAAAAAAACTTTCCATTTAATTCTAGACTTTCACTGCAAACTACACGAAATTTGCTTATTAATTGGAATCTCCTCCACCCGCGAATAAAAAAATAGGCAATTTGCCGCTGGCACAGCAGAGAGAGAGAGATAGAGAGGAGGGTGGGGGCTTTTCAATTAATTCGCACACAGTTTTTCGCACATTATCGACCACCCAGGGCGAACCAATTGAGAGATGGAGTATTATTGCATCTGAGATCTCTTTTGATTCTGAATTTTTCCACATCTGTTCTTTTGCAGGCACACGCACCCTCCAAGGCGACCCACTTGTGAGCGTGGATGCGGCCTGTGTGGCGTCCGCCGGCCTCAATTGCTACGAGCTTGCCACACTGCTGCTCTACTACAGCACCATACCGGAGCGCAAGTAAGTGTGGGGGAATCGCTATCCATAACCTATCCTATCTACAATATATCTGAAACTGAATCAGAATTAGAATCAAAGCCTCATCGGTTTAATGTCAATGTAATGCATGGGAATGGGCCCAAAGAGAGAGAGAGAGAGAGAGAGGGAGAGAAGGAAACCAGAACCAAAAACGAGAATCAGAATTCGCGAAATCAGGCATTTCAATTTGTCTGGCAAAAAGTTCATAGACTTTGCAGAGACCTCGCCAGCCAGCGGATGGCTCTCTCACACGAGACGGCCCATCCATATTTACGAGCAGATATGCAAATGTGAAAATGCAACACCAAAGAAAGACAGACAGACGGACAGAAAGACAGAAAGGCAGACGGACGGACAGACAGCCACCGAGTGGCGCTGGGAACGAAGCAGTTAAGCCTTTAAGACCGTTGGACTGTTGGACGTTTCCTCTCACTCCACTCCATTCTGCCCTGGTCTATTCCATCGATGGTCGGACCGAATGCATGTCAGTCAATTTGCCACTTTGGCTAAAGGAAACATGCGGCAACAACATCGAACAGCACTTGCATTGTGGCTGAGAACTGAGAGCCGAGAACTCTGGGCTTATGCTCATGCTCATGCTCTGGCCATAGAAAATAGAACAAAAGTCGATAGGAGGTGGTGGTTGTAGGGCAGGCACTGTCCAGCATAGGTTGCGGTATCCAGTCGGTATCTGTCCTAGATCTGCCAAAAGATATTGAAATGGCTTTTAAGCTGGCAATGAAATGATTCCCAGATTTACAGATTCCCAGGCGAAAGTCAATGAAACTTAATTGGGAGATATTTCCTGTGCTCATGTGTTCGTGTGGGAAGGAAACGGCTCTTACGATATCATTGGGGATCGTGTTTCATGGGATATTTGAGCAAAGGAAACCCCTTGGACATTAATGAGCCTCGTAATTCACGGGTGTAATAGATAAAAGATCATGAGAAAATCATTGAGCATGCTTTGGGTTAATTATTCAAGGAGAAATTCTTCGAGAAAAAACACATATTGCACTCAAATAAAAATAGGCAAGTCCTTGCTTCCCACTGTGCCCATTACTCGACTCGGGATGCACAAGTGAATGGCCCAGAATGGTACACAAAACACGTCACACAAAATGCTGGAGTTTTGCTGACCACTGATCGATAGAGAAATTCTGGCCACATATCTTGAAACAAAAATCCAAAATTTCCTTTAGATCTCTTTCAAAGAAAACCCCCCAAATACATGAGGTTCCCATCGGGGTCAAAACCCCCTGGGAAAATCAATCGAAAAGCAGTAGAAGTCAGTTCTCAGGAACAGAGTTTTTCCTCCTGCTGTCTAGTGTAAATTAGAATTCCACTCAGGCGGCTACAGTTGCTGTTGCTGTTGCTGTGGGGCTGGTGGGGGGGGAGGCACCATGGCACGTCGTCTGTGTGCGGCTTCCCTTTGTGGAGTAAGCGAGATAGACAGATAGAGAGAGAGGGATGTGTCGCAGAGTGGGGGAGGAACAGAGAGAGAGCATACTGCAGGGCAAATGAATGATTTTTTTCAGACAGATTCGTGACACTTTAAGATTTATGATGTGAACTTTTATATTTTGTTGTTGCTATTGCTATTGCTGCTGCTGCTGCTGCTGCTTTTTGCGCTGAATGTTCAGAAAGGTACGAGGCGGCCACACGATTCCTGGAAATATCAGAAAAATCTGTGAAATCTAAATCGACATAAGAGAACGAACACTCATCGCGATTCCCGTTCCAGTTTCAGTTCCAACTCCAACTCCAGCTGCATGTTAATGTTAATTGCTTCAATGCCAATTGGTGGTTAAAACGCGGCCAAATCGTGTAGAAAACTCTTTGACAAACATACAGAGATTGGTAGTCAGTCTGGAAGTGGAGTTTGTGCTGAAAAACTGGCACACCAGCAGCAGCAGCAGCAGCAACAGCCGCCTCATCATCATCATCAGCGTTCAGCATTCAGCATCAGCCAGTCTCTCACTCTGACGCATGACGAGCTGGGGGCTTGGGAGTCGGACAGGACAGGCAGAGGCAGAGGCTGAGCCACTTGAGAGTCGGCGGGGCTGTTGCAGCCATTGACATTATTTGCGTTTGTTTGCCGACATGTGTAAGGTATTCATTAGCTGCCTGTCCAAATCCAAAATGTCAGACAGATGTACAAACGGATGGATAGACGGGATGGATGGACTTGCTCACGCAAATATTTAATATTTGAGTTTTGTAAAGTTTTCACCAAGTGAGGCAAAGTGAGGCCTCGGCCTGGGCCTGCCAGTGTCAACAGAGAAAGACACAAAGCGAGAGAGAGAGAGGCACCACAGAGATGGGCAATAGATGCCTTATCCAAAAAACTTACATCATTTGTCTGCCTAAGCATATGTACAGTATGATGGGCCTGGGTCTGACCCCGACACCACCGACTCTTACTCGAGGTCTGACTCCAACTTCAAGACCCATCCTCAAGAGACTCCCTCTCTCCCACGAATGTGTGTGACAGCTTGCAATTAAATTTGTTTTTATGGACAGAGTTCGTTGTGTTTGTGTGTGTGTGTGTGGCTCTGCATTTCTTGGAATCTACGTCTATGAAGGTATAAATATGCATGCCCGCGCATAATACGAATATAAAAGAAAAGCTCGGGTTACACACGCTCGACCTGGACCTAGGACTGTGTGGTGTGGTGTGGTGTGGTGTGTGTGTGTTCTGCTCCTCATATTTTAGTGCGTCGGTCGTCTTCTTGCCCTACTCAGCCAATGGAAGCATTCGCGGCTGGCTGCTTGTGCCAAATAAGAAACCCCAAATGGATCGGAAAAACAAATCAGCAAAGGTCTCAAATTATAATTACCTGCATATGTGAGGGGATAAGGTGAGGCCTGGGGCATGGGGCTAAACAGTTTATGGGTCACACAAAAATCTGGGAAAACATGATTCCGGGAAAATTAATGGATTTGGAGACATTCCGTGGAAATAGCCCAAGCATGGGATAACTAATTTAACTAAGTTTTTGGCAAGCTGGATTAAAGATTAATAATGAAGAATACTCGTGGATTAGTATGGAATTTCTTTGAAATTAAATTATTTTTAGATATTTTATTTCCGTAAATCTAGGAGTCGCATAAATACATATATATTTCGTTAAACATAGCTAGCGGTTACTTACTATATATATTACTTACTTCAAAGTTAGATAGAGTATTCGCTGTTCGTTGTGGTTTAATTAGCCGCACAGCTAATGGCAGCATTAATGTACATGGTAGGCTGCTTTGAAATTGAAATGCCAACCGCTCTTTATAGCCAATCCGTGCAGTGTGCGGCGGTGGCGGCATCATTAAGACGGTGGCTTGAAGCACGCCACAGCTCTGCTGGGATCTCCGAGCATTGCGTGCAATTTGCAACAGCAACAGCAACGGGGGTGGACTGTGAGTGCAACAGCCACCGTGGCAGCAGCAACAGCAGCAGCGGCAGCGAGTGGCAAATATGTGAGAACCTGGCCCCGGCATGCGTTTACAGTTACAGTCCGTTCTGGCAGCCGAACAGCAGGAATTTCTGGCTCTGGCTTTGGCTTTGGCTCGTAGACAAACTTTGGCTAAAGTGTTAAGACACTACTCCGCTCCGGGCTCCGAGCGCCGAGCTCCGAGTTTCGAGCTCCGTGCTCATGGCTTTAATGCCTTCCCCCTCCTAACCCAAACAGCTGCCATTAGCAGCAATTTTCAATTTTTATTTACGCTGATTAAAAGTGGCTACCAACTTGTCATAGTTACGTGGTTTTCCTTCGCTGATTTACTGAAAGGTAAAGTGCTTTGCGGACTTTGAGTGCGACTCTGATTCCGACACTGAGGCAGTGTAGTGCCAGTGGCAGACCAGACACTGAGCCAAGTGCAGAGGCCGCTTATTGCCAATTAAGTTGAACTTGTTTTGGGCGTTGCCAAGTTTGTGTGTTCTGCTGCTGCTGCTGCTCGCTCGCTCTTTAAAGCTCGGCCTAGAGCACCGCCACATGCCACCCCATTGCCTTAAACACAGTGTGAGAGCTGGCCAGTGCAGTGTCCACATGTGAACTAGTTCTCAAGGTTCCCCCTAAAGGGAATGCAACTCTGAGAATAGAATATACCGTAACGGAGAAATTACAGACAAGGCCATTAAAGCCATTAGAAAAATAAACTAGATACTACATAGAGCATGGTAAGGAACAATTTTCTTTGGCAAATTAATTAATTATAGCTATAAATAAAAATGTAAAAAAAATCATCCCGAAATTTGCGAATCAAACAGAAACCAACAAGAGCACCAGAAAAATTAGTCTAGAGAAACCTCATCCAAAACAGCACCACTCTACCTCGCTTAGAATGAGCATCAAAGAATCCTCTACTTTTAGGAGTTCTCAGGAGAACAACTTTGAAGGGCACTCTTTTAATTCTAAAGTTCCCTGGGTTCGAAAACTTTGTCATTACAGTAAAAGTTTATCATTTCTCAGTGCTGTTTTTTCTGTTTATATAAAAAGCTTGAAATTTCCAGTCCCTCTATAATTTAATACAAAAATATAATCCTGTAAGAGATTCCATTTAATATAGTTCCACAAGTGATTCTGATTACAATTCCAATATCAAAGCGATACGCGTGAACTAGTTCCGCACGTGAAGCGAATGAGCAGCACCGATCGACAACAAAACCACATTTTCGTTGTTATTTATGCGACTTGACCGTGTACCGTGCACCGTGCACTTCTCGGCCACAACAGAGTTAGTCAAGCCACGCCACAACTCATTCATTGCCCGTTTTTCTTTGCCACATTTGCAGCACTCCGCCTCCTGCCCCCCAAACAGCAGGAACAACCGCAACAATCAATGGCCATAAAAGTACCACGGAGCAGTCGCAGCAGCAACAACCACAACAACAGCAACCCGCCCAGCAAACATTTACCATTTTAATTGCCATCGAGAAATCGCAACATTTATGCGTAATCGAATTAATTTGCCAAAGTCTCAGGCTCTTAAGCAAGCAGATTGGCAATTGTGAAATTTTGGTCGTTTCTAGCGATACAAATTTGCTGCAATTGTGCAACGAGCAGCAGCAACAGAAGCAACAGCAGAACTCCACCTCCTCCAACAGCACCAACAACAACAGCAACAACAACCAAAATGATCACCCGGTAAGTTTAGAGTTTGACCTTTCAGATTGCACAAAGTATAAAATCATTTGAGTTCGAACTGGGGTTCGGGTTCACGCCCCAAAAAAAAAGAGTCGCGTCGCGTCGCAGTCCGAATCCCAGTCCGAGCCAATTAACCCGATCTACATGACCAGGCCAGACCCGGGCCAGCCAAAATAAACAGAACTACTGGCCAAATCCACTAATGACAACGATTCCGCTGTGTTTTTTTTTATTTTTTCTTGCTTTGACTCTGACCCCAACAGGAGCCGGCATCGCCATCGCATTTGGTTAAATTCATTAGCGTCGACCAAGTCACGACAAGTGTTGCGCCATCACAGCTACCCAGTGGCCTGCTACCGTCGCTCCCTGCCCTGTCCGGCCAGCAGCAGCAGCCGCAGTCGCACCAACAACAGCAGCAGCAGCCCCATCACGACGCGGGCAAGTGGCGCGAGTTCTTCGCCCAGCTGGAGGCGTTCCAGCGGCAATGTTCGGCCGCCGGCGGGCGTTTGGTTAGCGCCCTCAGCGATATACGCGCCGCCGATCTGCAGGGCCTTCCAACGCGCCGCCAGCTATACGGCCAGCATCGGGCCCTGAGTCGTGCCCTGATGGACTCGCAGCTGCACAGCCTCCGCAAGCTGGGGGCCTCACAGCTCTCCCGCCTGCAGGAGCTGGCCAGAGGCATCACCTCTGCCCCGTCGGGTGCCGGCACCTCACCACTGCGAGCACCGATGACGGTGCTCAATGCGGATGCCGCCTGCAAGCTGCGCAAGGTGACGCTCCTCTTCAACGAGGTGGATCGCGCCGCCCAACGACTGGAGCAGTTGACCGAACAGAGACGCGAGCGTCTGCGGCAGCTGACGAGGCAGCGCGCCATGGAGGATGAAATGAATGAGGTAAGTGCCAAGGAATATACCTACCATAAGAGTCATCAATAAGCAGTTGTACTGAAAGTATCTGCAAAGATCGAAGGTGGGGGATGTTTTATGAATTCCGACATGCCCACTGCAAAAGAGAATCCTCTGTGGATCGTAAAGTGCTCCCTAAGTTCGTCGAACGATTTACAATATCTATAAAACGGTTTCTCCCCAGCAGTAGCCAGCAGCAGTAGCCGGCAGCAACTTTGTACGCGGCTTAATGAGCTCTGGCTCTGGGGATGGGGATGGGGATACGGATTGAGATTCGGACAGGAAATGCGCGGCATGCGCAACGAAATGCCAAATGTATCTGCCAGATACGCGGCGTCGCAGACTCTCTGACATTGTTAATTGAATATGCATTGCATTTAATGCTGGCTTTATTAATTTATTACGCGCATCCGCTCAGTGTCCACTCCTCGAGGCCGAGGCCGAAGCCAAAGCCAAAGCCACTTTCGCATTAGTTTTAGGATCGGGCTGAAAGATTGAGAGATGAGGCTGCCGCCAGTCAGCGGCCAAATGGAGCCGTTAGATAAGCTCCTGCCTGCCAGCCTGCCTGCCACCAGATGGGGGATTGGAGCTTTGAAGGAGCATCTGCCAGGCTTGTCGCTGCCATTTCCTGGCACTTTAATTGATTTGTTAATGAGTGTGTGTGTGTCTCTGCCTTAGGTTATCGTCGTGCCCTGAAGCATAATTGCGCACGCACGGCACCCACAACGTCAGCTCCACCGGCATTCTCCCCCAGTGGAGGAGGTATCCATGGCTCCCAGGCGCTTAATCAGCGCCCAGTGACAGTTGCAGCAACGCCCTCCATGAGAGAGACTTCGACTTTGACTTCAACTCCTGGCTAATGCAATTTCGCTGATTAATCACAATAATTTGTTGCCGGGATTAGCTGTTGCCGGGTTGCCTCCGATGCGTTTACATATTCGTCATACTTTCGCGCTACTATTAAGTGTTTTCTTTTTTGTTGTTGTTGCTGCTGTTGATGTTGTTGTTGTTGCATTATTACTATGATTGTTGATGCCACACAGCCAATGTTGCTGTTGCTGCTGCTGCTGCTGCTGCTGCTGCTGCTGCTGCTGAAGTTGCAGTTGCAGTTTTGCTGGTTAACAAAAGTATGTCAAATTGCAGCTACACGACACGCAGCTACCATATATGGTGCCATAGCTCCCCCGAAAGATGTGGCAGATACTAGATACTAGCTCTTTGGAATCCTCAATTTCATTTAATAATTTGCGGAAATTGGCATTTAAAAATTGGCATCGCCTTGTTAGCGTTTTCTCATACATATCTTGACTGCCGGCTGTTGACTGTTGGCTGTTGGCTGCTGCTGCTGCTGGCCATTTGGCCTTTTTCACACGCTCCCCGCGCACTTTTGCTCCTCTTAAAAACCGCCAATCCGCTCTGTGATCCAATCCGATCCGCTTGAGAAATGTGTGGCCATTTATCAGAGTTGATTTTGTTGTTGCAAAAATTGAATTTTAATTGCCGACGAAAAGTTAATGAGAAAAGTGAAAGCAAGGTTAAAGAAATTAAAATTTTTGGATATTTTTCCTCTCTTTGGCGCTCGCTCGTTCAATCGATTTGCCGGCAGTTTGCCTGCCTGCTGCCCATTGATTTCATATAATTTTCGTATTCGTATTCGCATTTGCATTCGCATGACTCGTTGGCTCATTTCATTCATTTCCATTTCCATTTCAAAAAGTAGTTCACCGATAAGCCTCGACCAGTCTCAGTCGCCAATCGCCTGTCCATCCATCCATCTGTCTGTCAGTCCCGTCTGACGAACAGACAGACAGACAGACAGACCGTCAGACCGACTGTCGCTCGCTCGCATCCAAGTGTATGTCTGTCTGTCCGTTTGTTGTCCCGCGTTGTCATATCGCGATCGGCGCAAAAATCATACTATGAGATACTTACGAGTATTTAACACCAACACGCTTTCAATTAAAAAAGGCGTTGACAGCTACCAATTTTGTGCAGATCGTTTGGTGTGTTGGCTTTTGTCTTTAGCCAGCGTCACGTCCCCTCCTCAAACGATACTCTAACCGATTGAGCATCCGCTTGGGGTATACAGTACAACCCAAAACGAGTGGAGAACGTAAAAGGCAGCCATCTTGGATTCTTGTAAACTTATATTATACTAATTATGCATTGTAAAATGATTTAATTTTCATTTGAGAGCACTCCAATTAGAAATTCTACAATTCTTAGGTGGGCCGCGTTTTGTAGGAGCCAAAATCATCCCCACAGCTTTGCGAGTCTGCATAGTCAATAATGAAATATGTCCCTGGTCACTCCTTCTTCTCCTGTGGATTTCATGAGAAAGTTTACATATCTAAGATTTGATCTTAAATATTCAAAAGATGATCTGAGATTCTTGGCAGTTTCTCTTTCACAAACAAAAACAAAAATCCAACGAAAGTGTATTTAAAGCTGGTCTCGAATGTGTCTTTCTTTCTTTTTAATTAAATCTATAATCTCTCGGCCAAAGATACAACAAAAAAACAAACCAAAAAAAAACTGGACCACAAAAACCAACTCTTGCAGCCCCATCCTCGGATGCCCCCCGTCTGTGGATCCGTCGGCGGACTAACTAATGTCGCTGTCGTCCATTAGGCGTGCGCATTCAAACAAGGTGCGAAAAAAGATGCCGCCGCCGTGGTGGTGGTAGTGGTGTTGGTTGTTGGCTGTTGCCACTGTGGTGGCTGCCACCGATCGATGTGCCAGCACTGTGTGGTGCCACTGGTGTCGCCATTTTGTTGTCCACAACCACTAGCACATCCATGATGATGATGATGATGATGATGATGACGACGACGACGACATTATGATGCGATATGCGATATTATATCTAAATTGTTGATCGGGCTGCATTAGAGCTGGGAGCGGGAGCGCATGCTGCTGGCAGGAGAGAGATGAAGGTGGAGGATTGTGGATTGCTCCACAAATATGGCCATGAGTGGTAGCCTTGGGTGTTTTTGCCAGTGAAAGAGCCGCTACCCCTCCTACAGACAGATGGATAAACATTTGCCGTGTCCGTCTGTCGGTGAAATTGGATTTGTTTAGCGCGCTTTCTTTGAGACATTTGTGTGTGCTCTTTTTGTCTGTGTGTGTGTGTTTTTGCTCAAATTAATTTGCGCAATGTCGTCGGCGGTCTTTGTGCAATGAAAACTATGTTTAATTGTTTCGCGCCTTGAATTGCAAACGCGATAAAAGGAGCGATCAGGCTTCTGCATGCATCTGTCCATCTGCAAGTCCATCTGCAGCTGCAGGGGGCATCGCATCAGCATCGGTGTCGCGGAAGGCCTTTTGGTCGGCTGTTTGGTTTCTGGCTTATTTATGGCCCCTGACATTTGAACCCCGTCTACCAGTCTTAGGCCGTGGAATGCGGTGGCAGAGCCCGGCATAACTACAGTTTTTCCCAACTGCAGCTGCGTCATGGCATCCAAGAACAGGCTGAAGCTGATGGCTCTGCTGCTGCTGCTGCTGCTGCATAGAATTCGGTCAGGCGAGAGCCATGAAAAATGAAGGCTTATTTAGTGTCGACATACCCCGAACCCCGAACCCTGGACCCTGGACCCTGGACCCCGAACAGACCGAACAGCGAACCCCATCCGCAGTGGCATTAATAATAACTGCATGTATTAGCCCTCGCAGGCATAATAAGTTTTTGTTACACACCTAGAGATGGGGGAATACTCGTAGCAACAGCAGCAGCAGCAGCAGCAGCTGCCCAGGAGGAACAACAATTATGGAGCCCAGGCTCTCTTTTGGGCAATGATCCCCGACACTCGGTCTTTTGGGCTGTTAAAGTGCCGATTAGCCTCTTAAATCCCACATCAATGAGTGTGGTTAAACTAACGAACTAACGAGATATACGAGCATGTACGAGGCTGACTGGCAAATGCCTTGACCATAAATCGCAGATACATTGCCATGTATCTCCCTCTCTCTGTCCATAAAAAAACACACACACAACTGTGTGTGACTTTTTGCTCTGGCACTGGCTCTGGCTCTCTGCTCTGCTCTGCTCTGCTCTGTCACGTTCTAATTCATTAATGCTGGATTTATCGGTCTGTTAAATACTTAAACGTCACATTACTGTCGATTAGCGAATTGACGCTTAGATAAATGCCGGTCCGTACAGCAAGAATCTATAATTTCTGCTAATGAGGAAACTTTTTGCCTGAAGAGACTTGAAAATCAAGAAATTAAAGGTGATTAAAAGGATTATGGTTATAAAACGGGAATAAATTGATATACTGAGGCTCTCTTAAAAAGGATTTCAAGTTGGAATAGTGCTCCTTTATGCAGCGTGTTGCTCTCTCCTTCGTGTTGGTTTTCGTGCGTGATTCCCTGTCATCTCTTGGCGGTCTATGAAATGTACAACATGCTTGGCCGCAAGTGCCGCCAATCTTTAACCGGTTGCAGAGCCGATTGTTGCATGCAAATGTACCACGCAAGCAAACAATGCAGCTACCCTCCTGCTACCCTACCTCTCGACTGCAGCTCCACCATGGCTGGCTGTGTCATCAAAACGGACGTTAATCATACGCTTAGCATGGCAGCCATCGCCGATGGCAATCGTCGCTTACTTAGAATGTTCAACCAGCTACGACGACTACATATGTGTATGTGTATGAGTATGAGTATTTATTGAATTAACACACAGAGGCCAGGGTCCTGCTCTTGGACTTGAACTAAGTCTCTGACTGGGTAGGGTGGAGGGGGGGACTGGGACTGGTACTGGCACTCCTCTGGTATTATCGTACTGGAAGGCAGACCCCCAGACAAAACTATAATTGTTGTCGCGTTGTCATGTCAAAATGTAACTGTCACATTGGGTTTGACATGTTTTTTAACACTAATTTTACACGCATTTTTAGAAATCGTCAACTTCATCAACAGCTGTCATCATTTTTTGAGCGTCGTCACGTCCGCTCCATGGCAGCAGTGCAGCAGTGCAGCATTGGAGCGGTGGAGAGTGTGTGTTGGGGCAGTGGCTATTGCTGGACAGCGTTGCGCGTCGCCTGATCGACGATAAGCTGCATTCACTGCCACCCCAGGCCATGCCCCTGCCACACAGCACTAGACCCCATGCCTGATGATGCACTTGCTGTGGCGGCAAAGCGGCTTTTCTGCAGCACTAGCAACAGCAAGAGCAGCAGCAGCAGCAGCAAGTACAAGCGAGACTCCAAGTCTCGGTTGCATGCAATATTGTCACCACATTAACGTCTTGGCCTTTTGTGGCCACAATTTATGACTCTGTGCGTGCTGCACTGTAGAGAGAGACCTCTCTCCCAGTTGGAGCTGTTGGTGCTGGGTAGGATTGGGGTTCGGTTTGGTTTGCTTTGCTTTGGTTTGGAAAGTGAAAAATAAGTAAAATTTTAATCGCCTTTTGCCGTAAAATAGTTGAACGAAATTGCTTTATTATTCGGAAATGGAGGGAGGGAGGGGCATGCGTGCCCATGCGTGCCACTGCCTTCACAGTGGGGGGATATGGAATAAATCCATATAAGTAGTGCGACCCACAAGGGATTATATATGTACATACGTAGTCGTCTTGGACATGGGACAGCTATAAAAATTGAAATAAATCATATTTACGGGGGAACCAGGGCAGAGAGAGGGAGAAACATATTTCATTTGAAGTTCTACCAAACTCTTAACATCCGAGGAGAAGTACCAGTTCCGCAGTTCCCCCGCCCAGTCCATTAATGTGCGGCATTCATGTTCAATGTCTCACTTGGCGCACAGACATCAGACACACATACAACACTCCTCAATGGCGATTCTCTCTCTGATCTCTGAGCCAGTTATCGCTGCTATAATTTCCAGCATGCTGCCATAAATCCAAATCCAAATGCAAAACCACACGACGCCCCAGTCGTTAAAGTACATGGCCAAAGAGAAGTACTTAAAAGCCAGAGATAAGCTGCCGCCGCCGATATGCATGAAGGAACCAGAACCAAAAGCAGAGGCAAGAGGCAGAGGCAGAGGCAAAGCCAAGACAGTCGGAAAATAGAGAGAACAAATTAGCCAACAAGAAATGAGACAGGACAGCCAAATGGCAAGAGCATATCATTTAAGATGTACTTCCAAATAAATTACCCAATACAAGAAATAGAGACAGAATCCCTGGAATACCAAGACGAGGCACACAAAATGTATATTGCCCAAGGCTAATCGAATGGGGTGATGCTCTATTGAGTGCCAATACTTACAGATAAATGATGATCCAATGCTTCAGAAATGCCACCAAATATTACACAATTGCTTAGCCTATGGGGGGGGGGGGGGGGGGGATTTAAACAGAAAACATATGATAAACATTATTTTAAATAGTATCTCTAGGAAAATACGGATATCGCTGTTGAGGAGAAGAGGGAGTATTAGATATGTGCCATAAGCAGAAGGGAAAATAATGAAACGATAAATTCATTTAGAAACGGTTTCTATATGTATAAACAAAGAACATGTGTGTATAATTATTGGAATTATTGCTCAGTGAAGAGAAACCCTTTTCTGGGAAAAAACAACATCTTGGAAAAAGATAATCTTAAAGCTCAAACGTAGCTCCAGTGACTCCTTCGAAAAGGGTATATGCAAATGCCAATACCTCTTGTTGCTGTTGCTGTTGCTGTTGCTTTGGTCTATGATATCAGCCAGAAGAACAGCTACAGCGACAACTACAACTACAACTACAACCACAACTTCAACATTGGCGACAACTTTGTTAAGTGTCAAAATAAATTCGATATTGTGGCTTAAAAAATGTTTATGGCCATGAGATAAATGTGCGACATTTGTGTAAATTACACGACAGCAACCGCCAGCCGCCGAAGCAGGAGTTGCAATGCAGACGCCGCTATGGCCACCACTGGAAGCCACGCATGCTCCCAAGGCGTTTGCTGGTTGCTGCTTGCTGTTTGCTGTTGCTGTTGTAGGTGTTGCATGTGTTTTATGGCTCATGCGATCAACTTGTTAAACTGTCACGTTAAATTTGCGTTTTATGCCAAGCCTAAGAAGTGGACGATCGATCGTCCAAAGAACACTACCAGTAAAAGATTCTAAGATCAACGGAAAGAGCTGCAAGGCAATGCTGAGAGTGCAGTCAACCCGGCAGCAGCAGTCGCCTTATCAGCGGCCAGAAGACAAGAGGCGGCCCAGAGCACCACATCCGCCGTAGAAATAATAGTGCAAGTAAAGCTTATCGCGGGGCGGGCAGAAACAGAACCCGAACAAGAAGCTGCTGGAGTTATTGCCTGGAGATTGCCTGAGCCGCAGTGCCGCAGTGACGATAGATAGATAGATGGATGGATGACATTTGCCTATTTACTTAGCACAAAGCAAATTGAAAACTCTCGACGATATCGGGCGACATCGTCATCAGCGTCGCCGACTCTCCGCCTATACATACAGCCGCCAGCCACCAGTTGGTGCACATCTCGTGCCGTTCCGTTCCGAGCCGAACCGATCTATACATTCGCTTTTGTTTACGTTTGCTAATTGTTTGGATTTTATTGAATTTCATTGAGTGCCGCCGATGGGGACCAGAAAATTCAATTTGAAAATGCCTCATTATATGTGTGTGTGTGTGTGTGTGTGGATGGATGATTGATGGAGGGGGAGCAATCGACAAGCATCGGCTTTTTCATTTCCAGTCACTATTCTGAGCTGTCTCTGGCATGTTGCCGCAGATCTGGTCGCGCTTATCGGGCTCCATCCGCAACAATCGCTACATGATTGCCACTCCAAGTCGTACTTCAACTCCAATTCCAAAAGTGACGACGCCGGCAAGTGAATGTGCACCAAGCGCCAGCAAATTGGCCCACGAAATGGCCAACTATGTGAGTCATCCAAAGTGGAATCAATCGAGAAATGAAACGATTGCTTTAGCTATCGGAGGACGCTACTATTATTAGTTCACAGTTCATTGATCAGCCCCCCCCCCACGCCTTCAATGCCACCCACCCTCCACCGACTCTGGTGGCTTATCATTATTCGGTCGGTCAGCAGTGAAAATCCATTGGGGCAGAGTTTTTACTAAATCAATTAATTAATTTATGGCCTGCCCTGGCTGTGTGTGTGCGGCAATCGTTGAGAAACAATCTTTGAAATGGCAGCATCAGCAGCTTTAGCAGCCTCAGCCTCAAAGCCAAAAAGGCCAAACCCGAGCATTTTTTTCAATGTAAACACTTTGTGTTTAGCCGGTCCGGTCCGTCCTGTCTCGTCTGTATCTCTGCAAACAGGGTGTCGCAGATCCAATGGACCCCGCCAATGGATCCAACTGGGGATGGTGTCGTGTTTCACAGTCCCAGCTGTGTTCCAATTGTTTTTTGCCAGCTTTATCCAATGAAATCATCGATCGCGACTGTTGTTTCAATGTTTTGCTTTCTTTTATGCAATTTAAAACAGTTGAATTAGTACTAAAATATATATAATTGTGGCTAGAAACTGTTTGGCCCCAGTGTTACTGTCAAATAAATTGAATGGAGAACAGTTTAACAAATCGAATAATGTGTGGCATTCAAAAGGTGACCCATGACATCATCGATTAGGATTGTTACCTATAGTTCACGTACAATAGATTATATTCATTGTTGCATTCAATTTGAAACAATTAATACCCGAAAAATAAACATTTGAAAGACAGATTAGATCATTTGGCAAAATTACAGAATATTGGACATTATTATTCATACAAGGCCTGATTGCATTTAAATTGTACGACATTGTTGGATTATGCGGAAGATTGCTGTATATTTTAGCACTTTTGGTGGCTCCTTCTATAAAGTGCAGGGCATTCAGAGAGGATGTTTTCTGATGTTTCCTGCTTCATTTTACAGAATCTACAGGAGTATCTTCCCAGTGTCGTGCCCTGTCTTGATCTATAACTATGGTTACCCCCAAAGCCATTTATCAGATCAAAATTGAATAATGTATTTATTGACAAAGTATATCAAAATTCTCTGGAAAAGTAGATCTATAAATATTTACAGATCAAGGCACTATACGTACCGTACCGTATATCTAGGGGGATCATACATGGCAATTATCAGTGCTTCATGGTGCTGGAACTTAATGGACAAATGCTTTTAGAGTGGCAATTAGATTAATTAGAGAATGAAATCAATTAAGACATCAACTCGAGTGCTTGTCTTTGGAAATCGATTGATTGCCTCACCCTGTACGAGAGTATGTGGCGTATATGTGTGTGTGAGCTTCTAAAACCCGTGCCTGCCATATCTGATGAGCATGAAGAGTCCGCGTCTTCGTCTTCGTCTCCGTCTTCTCCGACTCAGTCTCCGTCAGTGGCTGATTGTGCGGCAACTGTGAAACTGGAGCAGCTGTTCGGCAGGCCCCTGCTCCAGTTACCGCTCGACTCCTACTTGGTGGCAGACACCACTCGTACTCATAGTCGTAGTCGTATTTTCATTCATTGGTTAGGACGCGCACACCAAAAGAGGTTTGGGGTACCCATTATCTGGAAACCAAAGATCGACAGAAACAGAAACAGAGTCAACCCAAAAACGGAAAGTGAATGCGCCGCCGGTGCACACGCGTGTCGACCCAGAGCTGGGACTGTCTCTGGCTGTTGAGGCTTTACTGGGAGATGGGGGGGAGCCTGGTTAGTTAGCTACCCACCCAGCAGCAGCAGCAGCAGCCCAGCAGCTCGGTGGTTCCATGGTGGTTCCATCATCATCATCATCATTATCGGCATCGTCGATTGTATCAATTCAATTGGACGCAGCAGGTGATTAAAAATTGGTTAAAGCTACAAAATTATCAATGTGAGATCGTCGATTGCCATTGGCCCGTGGCCGTTGTTGTTGTCTGCGTCTGTTCCCCCTGGTGGCTGTGCCTTTGTTGGTGGGGGCTTGGGACTGTCGTTTTCAATACCTTTGGGATTCCGGCCTTAAAATGCCCATAGTTGAGTCGTTTTATTTGATTTGTGTTCGATTGGATTTTAATTTGTAAAGTGGAGGCTAATTAGAGCATCTCGTCTCGATCATTTCGATGAGTTTCACTTTTCATCTCTCTGGAATTGGATATTGGGGCTTGTGGGTATTGAAATGGGAGCGGAGGGGAACCTTGGCCTAGCGTGGGCGTGGGCATGGGTGTGGGTGACATGCTGAAGTTGAAGGCTACGATACCCAATGATCCATTTCTTTTTTTTGCAATCTCTCATTTAAAGGTCACCTCTTGGCTGGGCAGCGATGGAGCGGAGAATCTGCAAAAGTTTTCGCAACTCCAGTGGGAGAACGAGACCCAACTGAAGGCTCAGGAGCAGGAGTTCGAGAAGTACTACTTCATAGCAATGGTGAGTGGCAACAGTGGCAGGTGCTAGAGTGGCAACTAACCCACAGAGATCTCCCCTTCATTCCACAGAAGCATCTGGCCAAGGGACGCGACCTGCATGCGGCGGCCATCAAGGTGTCCGTTCTCAGCGAGAGCGCCGCCAGCCTGAAGACAGCCTTGGATCAGTTTGCCCAGAAGCTGGAGCTAACACACGAGCGTTTCGAGGCTGCCGCCCGACTGCTGCACCTGCTCACCCAGCACCAGCGCGAAGTGGCCGCCCACGAGGAGCTGCAGCGCCTGGCCGAGCAGCTGGGCGCCACGCCGCTGCTGGAGAAGCACTGGCCGGCCATGAGGAAGAGCAACACTCTGCCCGCGGCGAGTAGCACGCCGGCGCCGTCGAGTGGCAAGCGCGGAAGCTATCGCTGCAGTTCGGGAAGTGGCAGCTCCTTTGAGGGCATGCAGGGCGGCAACTGCAGCTGCTGGCGCGAGAGCCACCACCTGGAGGACATGGACGAGCCGGATGAGGAGGAGCAGGATAACGATTGCGATAACGACGCCGATGGCGATGGCGAGGAGCAGCAGTCAAAGATTGCCGACTCCGGGGTGGGCGTCTGCGACAACTGTGAGCGCAATCCGAAGCTGGCACGCATCTGCTCATGCCAGAGTCTCAACGAGAAGAGGTGAGTACTGGGGCGGATTCCACCTGTTCCCTTGCTCATCCTTGGACTCCTATTTTTTTCAGTCACGACGAGCTGCTCGAGGATGAGTGCTTTGAGCGTCCTTCGAAGCGCTACATGGACATGCACTCGCCCATGGAGGCGAATGCCCACTTGCAGTGCCATGGCTCCAGTCTGGAGCTGCCCAAGCTAGAGGAGCTCAGCTGCCTGGATCCCAAAATACAAAAGTAAGAAGAGCACTCAATCCAGCGATCGCCTGTCACTGATCATCTCTCGCCGCTCTCTGCTCTCCTCTCCTCCGCAGAACGCTTCTATTGATCATGCGCGAAATGATTGGTACCGAACGCGACTACGTGCGCTCCCTGTACTACGTGATCGAGAACTACATTGACGAGCTGCTGCGCGAGGACATACCGCAGCCGCTGCGTGGCCAGCGGAACGTGATCTTCGGCAACATCGAGAAGATCTTCGAGTTCCACAACTCGCACTTCCTGCGCGAACTGGAGCGGTACGAGCGCAATCCGCTCAAGGTGGGCGCCGCCTTCCTCGAGATGGAGTCCAAGTTCTACCTGTATGCGCTGTACAACAAGAACAAGCCCAAGAGCGACACGCTGCTGAGCGAGTACGGCAGCTCCTTCTTCAAGCCCAAGCAGCTCCAGCTGCAGGACAAACTGGATCTGGCCTCCTATCTGCTGAAGCCGGTGCAGCGCATGGGCAAGTATGCGCTGCTGCTGCAGCAGCTGGTGAAGGCCTGCCGCAGCGTGGAGGGAGCGGCACTGCAGGAGATCGCCGCCGACGTGGAGGAGCTGCAGCGAGCCGAGGAAATGGTCAAGTTTCAGCTGCGCCACGGCAACGATCTGCTGGCCATGGACTCGCTGCGGGACTGTGACGTGAACGTCAAGGAGCAGGGCCGTCTGCTGCGCCAGAACGAATTCCTTGTCTGGCAGGGACGCGGTGGCAAGAAAACGTTGCGACAGGTGTTCCTCTTCGAGGAGCTTGTGCTGTTCAGCAAGGCGCGACGCTTCCCAGACCACAAGGTGAGTAGCCGTGGCCTGATATCCGGGAAACAATCACTCAATTCCATGGTTATATTTTGCCCACAGAATCTGGACATTTACATTTACAAGAACAGCATTAAGACTTCGGATATTGGCCTGACGGCACACACGGGCGATTCGGCGACCAAGTTCGAGATCTGGTTCAGGAAGCGGAAGCCGGACGACACCTATATGCTGCAGTGCATGTCGGAGGACATCAAGAACGCCTGGACCGAGGAGGTGTCCAAGCTGCTCTGGAAGCAGGCGAAACGAAACAGAGGTGGGCATCAGTCGCGATCCCCCACGTCCAGTCCTGGCATCTCTAACATGTTTTTTACCACGCAGAAATTCGTCTGGCAGAGATGTCCTCGATGGGCATTGGCAGCAAGCCCTGCCTGGATATACGTCCGAGCAACAATCAGATCAGCGATCGCTCCATACCCCTGACACAGCTGAACAAGAGTGAGTAGCAGGAGTATGCTTCAATGCGGTATCGATTGGTAATCCATTTCCGTTCCCAGCTCCCAAGCTGCGTCATACCGAGCCCGGCAAGGGCAGCATGCGGCGTCCGAACTCGCTGATATCGGAGAGCTCTCTGTCCAGCGGCACTAGCACCACCAGCGGCTCCTCCATCAGCGGCGGATCTTCGTCGGGCCATGGGACGCACGAGAGCGGGCGGCACAGTTTGCACTTTGGCAAGCTGCCTGGCAGCCACAACAGCAGCAGCAGCCACAGCAATGCCACCCTGGAACTGATTAATGAGACGCAGGCCCTAAAGTTGAGCAAGGGCTGTGGCGGTGGTAGTGGCAGTGGCAGTGGCAGTCACAAGAGCCAAGAGCCCGTTTCCGAGGGCAGAAGCAACGAACACCACGGACACCACGGAAGCAAACGTCATCCCAAGCGATCGACGACAATCGTCAGCCAGCTGTCCATGGGTATTGAGCTTGAATTGTGCTATTTCTTCTAAGCGCATCCCGTTGCTTTTAGTTGTTGTTGTTGTTGTTTACCCCTGTATATAACTAGAAGTCCTTCAGTATTACTAGACACAAAACTGTATATAATCCTCACACCCACACACCCACACACCCACACCTAACCTGTGTATTCCGCATCCCGGCCTCCGACCACCACTCTCCGTGCTGCATGTTGTTTGTGTGTCTCTCCCCCCAACCACACGATTCGACCCTTTCGACTGAATGATCCAACATGTTCTCACACTTTCCCCGTATCCCCCATTCAGAGAGCGGCATTGTCTCAGACATGTGCGGCACACCGGACCAGGAGCACGCGGCCGATCAATTGTCCGGCACCGGCAGCAGGGGCAGCTGGTCGACATCCACCGCATCGGCATCGGCATCCACGGCGAGCGCTTCGACGGTGATCCTGCGGCGCTACAAGTCGTATGCGCATGCGGCCGAGTCCGCTGCCCCGGAGAGCAGTAAATAGGTTCTCGGCCAGGCCAGGACAGGCCAGGCGCTAGGCATACAGAAGTACGATTTATAGCTTTAGCAGAAGAACGGTTTCATCGGATCCAGTTATAATATACGATACGATACGATACGAGTACCATAATCATTATTATTTTTACTTCATTATTTTTGTTATTTATTATTTATTACATTATTACATTTTAGTTGTGTTAATTTGTCATAATTAATCCCCATTCCGCATTCATTATTCTCGTTTCGGAAACTAATTGAAATTATTGAATTCAATGTGTCAATGTCGAAATATATGTATTTCATAGCATAGCTCTAGAGATCCACCACAATCGAACGCATTTGCACACACACACACACATTCACAAACAGGAACAGGAACAGATAAATGGAGCGGAGGCGGAGGCGTGGAGTAGGAGTACCTCCTACTGCCCCCCACCCATCCACATATCGATATCGACGAACTTCATTACGTACAGTTAGTATGTAATGTAAAACTAAGTGCCTACGATTTAGAATATCTTAAACGAAAACATATTCATAGATTATATTATTATAACTAAATGCAATAAGCAAAAACTTAAATTCAATAAACGTTGCTTCAAATGTAAAACAAATGCCACAAATTCCCCTCGAAAGCGAATGCTCTCCTCCACGCGTTGCCTTGTAATTCCCAAGTGCTTTTTTGCTGTATTTCACATTTAAATAAGCGAGCGGCGAGTCTAAACGAACTTGAGATGAAGAAGACTTTACTACCCGAACCATCGTGTGGGCCTTTGCCAATTTTGGTAAAGGGACGTAATTCTGATTTAGTTTTGTTTCTATTTTGTATTTTTTTATTTATAAAGCTTTTATATGAAAAAATATACTTTTAGCTTATTAATAATCAACTGCGTTGAGATTAAAGTCTGTTAGCCGCCGTGCAGCGTCGATATAAAGAGCACATTGTCGTTTGCTTGCAGCTCGTAATCCAGTTCGCCCTGAAAACAGAAATCCTCAATGCCGAATCGCACAATGTGATAGCTATAGCGCTCACCAATAGCTCCCAGTCAGTTTCATTGATCAGAACCAAGATGCCGGGTCGTCTAAAAGGAGAAACACCACAATCCATAAGAGTGAAATATTGGCTGAACCTCGCCCTCGCCATTGCCACTTACACCGTGTCACCTTGCAGGAAGAGCTCGGGTCGCTCCGTCAATATGTTGGCATGCATCCACTTCAGCAAATTGGCAATGGTCCCTGAAATAAAGAAGCACACTTCAGGACACACCGTCCCGCATCGCATTTCAAGTCACAGCATGCTCACATTTTTGATGACCGTCCAGGGAGAGCTGCCGGCGCTTGATGTTGCCAAATAGAAGTTCCGCTCCAGCGCTGAGGGCAAATGTAAGTTGCATAAAGTTGCACTGACCACCGCAACATCAATTTTACCTGAATTCTAATATTATTTTCAAATCCTCCATTTGTTTACAAAATTTCCACAAAACTTTGATTACTTTTACTACATGACAACTACACAGGGATGCAATTTTCGCATGATATTAGCATCAATATTCCAGTTCACCGATAGATATCGTATAAAACTGCAGAAAAACAGTGCTACATAGCGACTAGACTTAACACCGCTTTAATAAATCCATTTTTTTAGAGGGGTTGAAGTAAAAAAAAACAATGGGAGTCCCCAACGTATTCGTAGTGTGTACAAATCGGTCATAATCATGACTCAAATGCAAGTGAAATAATTTAATGTTCAAAAACATCGATAGTCGGCATAGAACATCCACAAAGTTTTAAAACATCGATGCATCGATGTTTCTCCAGCTCTAATTCTTTTTTAATTTGCGTTATTCCCAGATACAAGGCGCCAAGCGTCAATTTTGTGTTTCTTTTTTCACGGCGCCTATTTTTTTGTGTTTGTGCAATGAGTTCAAACGACTACGACTACACTTTTGGCGGGGGCATCGAATTTGTTCTGCAGAACATTTCAATTCAGTCTTCTCAGCGCCAAAGCTTTAAAAAAGACGCCGAAATCATAGAGAACGCTTTCATTAGCGCCATTTTAAGCTATGATCGCACATTCGCGCGGGCTTTCAGAGGCCTCAAGTTGACGGGCAGCAATCTAGATGGCATAAAGATTGATTTACCGGATGAGTTTGACATGCTTACGACAATCGGGCTGGCCTGCAAGGTGCATCCAGTCCCCCTGGCAGACTACCCAGGCTATGTGTATCTGCGCGTCAGTGGCAAAAACGTGCCCACCCACCTGGTCGATGAATATTACAATTACATTAGCCGCGAAAAGCTACAGACTTGGTTCCGGCAGAACATAGCCGCAGTAATGGAAGAGTTGCAACACATTCACTGCTCGCGTCACCGCACGTATGCACTGAAGTACATGCAGCATGGCTATGGCGTGGCTCACACCATAATGGCCACCAGTCGCAGCGACCGCAAGCGCAAAATCTACTTTGACTTTGTGCCAGCGTTTGAGTTCCCGGCCAACAAATGGCCACAGGGATTGCGCAAGCATCAACATGAGAATCGCACGTGGTTCGCCATTCCCCGTAAAATTCGCGGCAAGAATGCTCCAAAAGATCCACTGACCTTCATGGTCTGCGCTCCGCACTGGGAGCGCATGGTGTTGGAAAAAAAGCAGAACCTGAAGGACACGCTGCGCCTGATGAAAGCCGTGCGCAATGCCAACCAGATGCCTTCACTGATCAGCTACATGATCAAGAGTGTCTTTCTGAACTGTGCCGAGTGGAAGTACACCACATGGAACCAATCTCCCGGAGACCTACTTGTCCGTGTAAGTGTGCAGAACAAGCATTTTATTATTGGTGGTGGCTTTGATATATTATTTCCTCATATATGTAGATGTGCGTTCGTATGATTTGGGCCCTATCTGAAAGGTTTTTACCATTCTACTTGGTGCCGGAACTTAATCTCTTGGAAACGCTGGCCTATAGCCAGATGTCAGACTACTTACGAAAGTTTAACCGCATCACTCGCACGCTCATCCAGTGCCGCGATCGCGATTGCATTACTCCAGACCAAATGGAGTTCTTGTTCGGTATAAGTTCAGACTGAGGGGCTGCTGGCAGGGACTTTCCTTTCGTTTACATTTTTTTTATTACTTTTTTTATATAATCTCGCAGGATATGCATATATGTTTGTACCTGCTATGCACAGAAGCAATGTCTTTTAGTTTTTATCTCGCATCTGTAATATCCTTATGAAGGGACTTGGCTTGACTTCTCTTACAATGTATTCAACTTTTTTGTACTTTTCATAGTTATTGTAATTTTATTGTTGTTTTTGGCTCTTTGTTTGCTTCTGGTCAAGCTTAAAGTCGATGGGCTTGTCGTAGCCCATGATTCGCACATAGTGCTCGGGATCCTCGAACAGGGCCGGGTCGATGAACAGAGGTCGCTTGTTGACCAGGAACGAGGTGAACATGCCAGGCACTTCGGGTACAGTCACATCGCTGGGCCGGAATTTCGTCTGCAATGGGACAATTAAGAGTTGGAGCATTGAGAGAACTCCCAAAAAGAGGACCAACTCACCTTGATCTTTTGCAGCAGAAGCGAAATCGTTGTGGCGGTATACTCTTCGGTAGCGGGATTGTAGTGAAGCTCTGTAACATACTTCTTCGTGATGAAATGCAGCAGCAGCGGCGTGACGAACGTAAAGAAGCCGCCAATGGTGCAGAGGAACACAGCCATGCCGGTGCCACCAATCTTCATGCCCTGCTCCAGCAGAATGGGCTGCGCGGCAATGCCGGCCAGGCTGGTGCTCAGCGAGAAGAACTTGACCACTTTCATGCGTGGGGCCAGCGTGCCATAGTAGATTCGCTGCAGTTCGGTCTCTGCGCCCTTGCCGGCAGCATGGTCCGCCAGCCACCTGCACTGTAGATTCTGTTGCCTCTGCTGCTGTAGCGGCACCGCTATCCATGCGGATCCACTGAACCGACAGCTCGGCGCAAGGGGAATGTGGCGTGCAGCATTTCCAAGGGCCACAGCGATGTTTTTGCCACGGGGCAGCGCTGCACGAAGTGTGAACATTTTGTGCGAACTTAGTGTGTCCCTGACTTTTTAATTCAACGTTTTCTTACGTTTTTTCCACTAAATAAAAGAAATAAAACACGTTAAATAACACAGAAACAGCTGTTGTGGCCATTAGAGTGACCATGCTGCGGTGTTGCCGGAATACCACAAAACACGTCGCACTAGAAACGCGCGAAAGAATTTAAATAACGAATTTTTGATTATATAGAGCTGCCCATAATTGGGAAATGATTTTAAATGGATAACAATGGGGAAATTTAAAAAGTGATGAAAGAAGGAAGGAACTTTATATAATCAGATTTGGGAGACATATTGCATTGGGCAGTCTGTTTGCTTTCGTATATTGATTCGTGGTATTCCTATATAATTCTATAATTTAATTATCATATACAAGAGTGTAAACAAAGGAGCATCGGAAAGTGGAGCATCGGAAAGCCTTTCATTACGATTGTCGGTGGCAGTAGCTCCTCCTAGCACATAATCTATCTGTTCAATTGGAGTGTCAGCTTTTTATGTAATACTCATCCCGCATATTGTAATTGATTAACAATAAGCGGAGCCGTGACATGCACGCCGCCCACCCCCGCTGCGGTGTTCCATATAAATACAAAACCAGTGGCAAAACGCGAATGTAAATTCGAGTACGAATTAATATGCTTGAATTAATGGCAATTGATGGCTGGTGGGCGTGTGACAGGATACTATTGAATGTGGTCAAAATATATAATACATACACATACACGCATACATTGTATGTACACATATGTATGTGCGTAGCTCTAGTTACGTATACGACATGGGTGCACATGCAATTTGTCGCTGTTGGTCGTGACCACATTTTTAATTTATGTTGCTTTAATTGTTTAAATGAAATTTCAAATGGAGGTTGTTGATGGGAAAGGGCTACTCGCCCCAATTGATGTGCCCTCTTGCACGCCTGGATGAACTGCACTTGCAGCTGCACCGCCACATCCATCCTCCCGCTCGGGGGCAGATCTTGAAAGCGCTTTAATGGAGCGCCCAATTTCATTCGGCTGCATTCAGGCGTCACTAATCAACAATTTTCAAAGTGACCAAAAATAACATTTGATTTTGAATTGCTCAGCGCGGGCTACTTCCTGCTCCGCCCCCTTTTGCTGTCCTGTCCATTCCTGATGCCTGACTCGGTCACAGCTCAACTAGCTGACATATCCCTCTGCCTCCTGCCACCTCCCCCTATCTGGCAATCCTTTTGTTATCCCCGCCTTTTGTTGTCATTTCATTATTGTTATTTCATGCATCATATTCATGCCCCATGCCCCATGCCCCAAAATCGTTCCTATCCACGCTAGTTGCTGCTGCTTGCCAATTGTTTGGGCAAAAAATATTCCCAGGCACACGGAAAAATAATTCAGTGCAAAACAACAAAAAAAAGAAAGAAAGCCGCGCACTGTACCAAAAATCGCTGCATAGGATGGAATAGACAGGATAAATATGTGGGTTCCGGGAGAGGGTGTAGCATATTGCATATGGCTATGGCTCGTTCAAATTTGCTGTGATATCAATTTATTTTTGTGCTCCCTCTCCTCTATGCACAGCTACTATCTGCTACAAGGAATGTCAGAAGTGCTCCTAAGAGAAGTATAACAATTTAATTGACCTTAAAATAGTTGAATATATATGTACATATATGTACATACATATGTGCTCCCACGCGACACAATTTCGCTTTGCAGAGTCTCAACCATCGCTGATTGATAGGATTTTCGATTAAAGTTGGCCATAAATTTAATTTTCCAGATTTTTGTTGTTGCCCTCAATGCTATAATAATTATATTTATTTATCAAATTATGCAACGCAATTATTAATTATCGGAAATGCTTTAAATATTGACTCAAAGTATGGTTGGGTCGAGGAAAGGGTGAAAATATGCACTCGAAAATATAAACTCCACTGTTTAAGCAGCATTTCCCCTAACTTTGCTTTGAGCGAAAATTTTCTCCTCAAATTGCTCGGCCAGGACCTGTTCGTACAGGTTCGTGTTGCAGTTGGAACAGGACTGGCGTTCGGCTCGAATATTTCCGCTCGAACATACACATACGTTCCACTGCGATTCAGCTCGAGCCTGCCACAACTTATACCAACATTACTTTAGCTGGCAGCCGGTTCGAGCTCACAGAGGACTCTCCACTGCGATTCTGCTCGAACTTTTGCCAGCTTATACCTAGGGGAAAGGCAACTGGTTCGCAGTCCTTGAGTGCAAATGGCAGTTAAGTTCTTTTCACATGAGAAAGACTCAAGTCACCCCCATGTCCCGTACGGAAGCACGCGTACAGGCAGATAGACAGACTATTCTGATTTTATTCTGCATTCATTATAGAAGAACTAATGAAATCCCGACCAAAGCCCGGCAGGCAATCTCCCTGCCATTGCACTTCCACACAAAACAGAGATTAGAAAACTAACAAAAATGAATCAATCTAGTCGTATTTTACAAGGAAAATAATAATAGAAATAATCCAAAACATAGGAGTTCATGGGTTGTGAAATTTGTTTGGGCTCTGTGGAGTTTTTTTCTCAGTTCAGTTTTTTAAAGTTACGCGTACGGGTAACATCTATTATTCCTAAAAACAAAAGCTAAAAATTGAAAAGTTTTATTTGTGAATCTTCTTTCTTAGTTATTAAGAATTTTTGTTGTTCGAAATTTGTGGTTTTTGTTTTGTTGTCGTAGCCAATGTCCGTCTCGGACATTTCGGATGTTTCGGATACATCAGGCGAATGGGGTTATGCCTCCGGTAGCGAAAACAGTGTGTCGTCCGTCGTTCGCCAACCGATAGATGCAGATGAGGTGGTCCCCCTTCAATCGCCTGCATCGGATGACAGCCTATTGTCCTTGGTGTCCGATCCCGTTGAAAACTCTTCGGGTGACGATGAGGTTGCACTGAGCACCTACGCCGAGGACTGTTCGCCAGCAGCACAACCGCGACGGTCCGCCATAAGCTATCTAAATTTTATGCGGGACTATAACCGCAGATATGGCGGCATATTCAGAGGACAAAAAGTGATAAACGTTGCAGCACAGCAGTGGCGCTCGATGGACTCGGACCAGCGGAACCACTACCGAAATGTGAGTTATTCCTGCGGTGCATCTAAGACTAGTCCGTGTAGCCAGCCTCGTTCTGATCCCCCCCCGCACACAGCACGACTATCGCCACAAAAGCAGCAAGGGATCGTATTCGCAAGAGAGCTCGAGCAGTGACGACAACAGCAGCGCGACTTCTCTGGCACCGAGTCGGTCCGATTTCTTTGGCAGGAGTGTCGTGAAGACCAGGACTGCGTCTGATGGCTCGCTGGGCGCAGAGGATTGTTTCAAGAAGCCCGAGCCCTGTGGTAAGCGTAAGCGCAAGCGCAGCTGTGGTAAGAAAAAGCGCAAGAAGTCCTCTTGTGGAAAGCGTCGACGCAAGAAGTCCGCTTGCGCCAAGAAACGCAAGAAGTCCAAGAAAAGCTGTGGGAAGCGTCGCCGCAAGCCCCGCAAGACTTGCTGAGACCGGCGGAGGAGGAGAACGAACAAAACCACAGAAAACTCTAATTCGACCCGCTTTGGCTCAAATGCAATTAGGACTCGCTTTACACTTAATATGCTAACGAGTCATCACTCCGCTTTCCCTCTTCCGCTCCCGCTTCCACTCCCTCGTCTTTACAGAAAAGTGACAAAGGCAGCTCGCAAAATCAGCAGAGTTAGGGGAGCTAGGAGCGGAGCTAGGGGCAGTTATACGATACAGTCTTTGACTCGGTAATTGTTGAAATGTGTAGTACACGTATCAGTGTGGTCCCGAGTGCAATAAATCATTTGAAATTCACTTTAACGCGTCCATGCAGCGGCTTCTAGGGGTGGCAGATAGTAGGGGCGTGGCTAAATGTTAAACTAAATGCTGGAATAATTACAAGCTTAAACTATGCGCATATTCAGACCCGACCGAACTGCAGGAATGCATACACAGTACATAAAGTATGTACATTAGTATGTATCAGTGGAAATAAATGCAAAGTGTCGAAGGGGGAAGGGGTGGGGTTGCTCCCACAGGTGGGCAGCAGCTGGAAAAACCACCCCCACCAGAAAGTTCAACCAATTTGCAGCATAATTCATGTTCACGCTACCCCAAAGCCATTATTATGTTGCGCTGCGCTGCGCTGCGATGTACTCCGCAAATTGGTAGTTCATTTTGAGCACATTTTGGCCCCCGGTTCTGGTGCGGGTTATTAAATTGGTTTATAATTTATACGCGTACGGCACACGGCGGACACGTTGTTCGCTCCTTCAAGTGCCAGCCCGTAATTTCCCATTTAATAAAGACGAATGTGAGGCAAGTGGGTCAATTTTACGGCCACCGAAGCGATCCCTGAGTTATGAGAGAACTACAGCGTAGAGCTCCACAGCACCCTTTGAGCTGCAAGGCTCAGATCCCAATAACTTGCACTCGGTACTAGCCATCTTCCCCGCCGTATGGTGATGTATCCAAGGCGACGACAAAGCAAAAGTTTCGCCATCTGTGCTGAAATAATTACTGACAAAGCCTTAAATATTAAATTACACACTTATTTATTTTGGACCGCCCAGGACCCGAGCACCAAGCCTGAAGCTGCTGCTGCTGCTGCTCCTGCTCCGCGAAAGACATCGACAAGGACACTGAAGCGTGTCCGGCCCCTGCCCCGCACGTACAATGTACGCAATGTCTTTGGCCGGCTATTCAAATACCTCTTTGCCCGGCAGCAGCCAGTACTCCGTGCTCCACGCCCCTCCACTCCACTCCACTCCTTAGCGCCACAGCCACAGCCACAGCCACTGCCACTCCAGCAGTGCCAATGCCACTCTGGTGTTTACTTTGTGGTTATTTTGAGGCTACAAGTTGCAACTTTTACATTTACGAGAACGAAAGCAAACAGCAATAGCAGCAGATGGAAACCCAGTAGCAGTAGCAGTAAAAGGAGCGGGGCAGCAACAAATCCAGTTCCAGCTCCAGCTCTAGCTCCAGCTAGGAGCAGATAAATGCACGTAGATGTGTCTGGTGTATGGGTGGGGGACCCATTTCTGGGCATGTTGTGGGGTGTACGATGCTTACCTTAATCTAATGAAAATTAAATGGCTGACGGCTCCCTTCGATCTGTGTGGGGGTTGCTATTAAAGCGAGTGCCCTTCATTAGCCATCCACCCACCCGCCGCTCCACTTCCAAGTGTCCTCGGCTCTGGGCACCCTGCTGTGCCTGTGTCTAGATGCAGCTGCAAGTGCAACTTAAATTTCAATGAAGCACCCCCCCCCCCCCCCCAAGAGTCGGTCCCCGTCTCTCGTGTCCGAGCGAGTCCATGTCTGTGCTTCTGCTCCAGCACGCACTGGGCTACCAGCTGTCTGCCAGCGTTTAAATCAAAATTAAACCCTCGAAAATAAGCTTGCATGTGGGGGCGAATGGCAGCATGAACAGCTGCCTCTGCAGCTCTAGCAATCAAGTGTCTAAAGTCAGTTGCCATACCCTAACTAAGGATGCTGCCAGGGTCTGGAACAGTTTGCAACAATCTGTAAAGCTATTTTAGGGGAGAAATCCTTCTGCAAATATAAATACTATATATCAATAACAAAAGCAAGCAGTTCCAGAGTTTTGAAATGTTCAGGTGGCTGTTTCCCATTCCTGTCGTGTAGCAATAACAGATACGAGAAGGCATTAAAGCTTGATGGAAACTTGCCCAGACAACGAAAAGAATTTGTACATTTCATTTGTACGCTTTCCCATGGGCCCACGTCCTCACTCATTCCATTTATCTGTTGGACTGGGGTGAAAACATGAAATTCCAGAGTATATTCCTTGAACAATAACCGAATATACTCGTATGGAATGCCATTTGCAGTATGTATGTGCGTGTCAGATACTCTTCAATTCCATAATTATAACTTGCACAACATTGGCCAGGGCTAGAAAATAGCTTTAGATTGTTGTCCATTTCGACTCGAGTCCTGGAATAATAATGATTTATATAAAGGATACTTTTCTGTGACTGTCGCTGTGGCACAGCGTGCATAACCTGCTCTTTGAAGATAGACATCGCTGCGTATACGTAACTTTATATTTGTCGGCGTATGCCAGCGATGCAACAGAGCGTCCCACGCTCTCCACATATGTGTGTGTGTGTGTGTGTGTGGAACGTAGGGGCATGTGGGAGTGTGTGTATCCGTGGCGATTTAATAAAAATAGATGAGTAAACTGGCATTAGACAGCACTCATTCCCTGTCCCTCCTCCCTCTCTGCGGGGCTCCACCCGCTGACAGAGGGCTGTCTCCATCTCACACACTCCATTGGCTTTGTGCCGCTGCCACACTTGAAGCGTTACAAATTCAACTTTAAGCGTTTTGACGCTAAGTAGTTGATGGGACTCGGCTCCTTTGGATGGGAAGCTGCTGCTACTGCTGCTGCTGCTAGTGCTGCTGATGCCTTGACAACCACGATTGACTGCACTCCCACAATATTTCCTCGGCATATATCAAAAGTTATAGTTAAAGAGTTGCATGTTGTTTGACGCCATATCCCAGGATAGCATACGAGTGGGCGCACGAGTATAGTATATCCTCTCGCAGGAGCAGCGTCATTTGCCCCTGCAACGTCACAGCGCACTTCCTTCCGGCACTTTGACTGGCTGCCTTGGCCACACCACACCACACCTACCCTTCCTCTGTTGCTTGCTGCCGCTGCTGCTGCTTGGAATTTTTCCTGACTCCGGCTCTGACTCTGACTCTGCTGCAGCTGGAAGCTGGATCTGGCCCTAGCTATGGCCATGGCCATGGCCCTGTCTCTTCATTCATGGGTCCTGCCCGCATGCACGCATCCTTGAAGCCAAATTGAAGTGTTTGGCACAAGTGCCCAAAATGTGCATGAAAACAGCTTACAGCAGCATGAAAATTTCTGACAAGATGTCAGCAGGAGGTGAAGCGGGAGCGGAGCGGGAGCTTATGCCAATGCAGTACGCTCCAAAATGTCGATGTGCCTGCCAGGACACCATGATGATCATGATCACGATGATGATGACGATGATGATGATGATGCTTGAAGCTTGCTGTTACGCACATCGTTTGACTTTAATATTGCGCTATATTGTTGCGCATATTTTTGGTTCCATATTAAAAATAGTACAGCAACTTCCAGGACACTCGATGGGGGCCCCCATGGGGGTCCTCCAAAGTGCAAAGTCAGAAAATCAGGCAGCTTTTACCCTTAATACAAAGCACCACAGAATATTTTCAAAATGTCATAGTTTATCTTCGGGTGTATGGGAATCGAATCAGCTAAGAGCACTTTAGCTTTAGACACTCCAATTCTGTTATTTGAATACTTTAATCTGGATTCTATCCATCAGGGGGGTATCATCGGTGTGTGCGATCCACCCGCGTGAGCTGCAGCTGCATTTGGCCAGGCTTCTCCAGCCGCTTTACGATGCAATCCCGAATCCCAAGCAAGTGCTTGCCGTGGATATTCATTCACAAGCGAACTTTATTCATTAGCGACATCGACAACGACGGGCCACCCTTCACCTCACCCTCGGGAAAATATCCGCACACAGAGACAAGTTTTGCGACTCGTAAACGAAATAAGTTTTCCTTTTCTGCAGGAGTTCGTTCTGTTATGAAATTTAAGCAAGTTGTCATAAAAATGTCGCCCCCATCGACATTCTCCCTTGCAACGAGCGTGAGGCGTGTGGCATGGGGCATGGGGCATGTAGCATGGGGCGTGGCATGCGGCGGGTGTCAATCCGCAATCCGCACTGCAAAAGTTGCCCAAATCCGAATCCACAGTGTGGTTGCAGGCAACTTTTGCTCTTTCCGGTTCGTAGTGTCGCCAGAGCAAGAGGAGGAGGAGGAGGAGGTGCAGAAGGTGCTACACCAGATGGTGCAGCATTGCGTGCAAATTGTAGTTGTGGGAGTGCAACCCCGTTCCCCCTTCACCACCCTGACACCGTAGTCGCAAATAGTTGTTGCTTTCATGCTTCCTTGTTCGCCGCAACTTTTGGGCTGGCCCGATTGACACCTTTTGGGAAAATGTGACAGCTTTAACGGAGCCTGCAAGACTTGCAGTTTAATTTGTTGCCTGTCCAGAGTTGAAAGCCTACCCGGGGCGCTTGCTGCTAGCCGCCAGCCGACTGCCGTCTGCCACCTTCAGCAACATCATCATCATCATCATGAGCTACCTTCAACATCTTCTTGGTGGCAAGTTGCTTGTTGCCAGGTGCTTGGCGCTCGCCAACTTTGCACAGCAATTTAATAGATGGCATTGTAGTAAGAACAATGGGTGGTGCACCGTGGGTGGAGAGGAGAGAGGAGGAGAGGAGGAGAGCTGTGCGAGGAGCTCTAAACGTGCCCAATGCGAGATTCCAGAGAATTCGCATAAAAACTTTCGCCCTAACTTGTGCAAGTTCTTTTAATTTTAATTAAACGGATGAGCAGCAATTAGCGAAATAAATCTGACAATTTTGCAAATGAGCCAGCCTGGCGCCTCTGACTGGTGCCGGGTGCGGGGTGCTGCGGGGTGACTGGTGCCTGATGCCTGATGCCTGGTAGTGGGCAGGACACAGGACTGCAGCCAGATGCGGAACAGAAAAAAATATGTTTTTCCCGCCTCGGTGTTGGGATGTGGAGGAGTTGGCATTAGCCTAGTTTCGTTCAGGACCTGGAGAAACAGTTCCAATAACCATCCAACAAGACCCAATAGGAGACAGAAAGAGAGAGAGGAATAAAAGAGGAATCCTCCCTCCTAGTAGTTTAAACTCGTTTAAATTCAAGTTAACATCCGCCCCCCCAAACTGTAGTTTCTTCTGGTACTCTGCCCTCTGCAGCAACCATTTTCCAGTAGGTTTTTCTCCCAGTCCCAGTCGAAGGAGAGTTTTACTCTGGTTTCGGTTTCGGTTTTGGCTTTTTGGCTGTTGCGGTTTTGCCTTCGCCTTCGCCATTGCTGCCATCCTTTGCCCTCTTTTTTTTATGGTGTTTTATAGTCATTTTGGCTTTTAATTGAGGGCGCTTACTTGCAGTTTCGTTGTCAATTTACGATTTCACTTCAGGGTGCGTCCTCCTCGAATCCTCGGATAATTTCGCGCATTCTGCTAAACATTTTTTCCCAATTTTCACATTTAATTACGAAAGTTTTTTAATTAAATTACTGCATTGAACATCTGTGTCAAGTTGATTTTTTTTTTTTTTCGAGTTTATGAACTGGAATAGAGCGAAGGCCAATCGAAAGAGTTGGGGGAGGTGGGACTCTGGTCGGTGAATCCCCATGAATACCCCACAATTAAGTGAGGGATCCACACAGGCCCAGTAATTTATCAGCAACAAGCACATTTACACAGATAGACACATGATCACTGATCAGGGGCTGCTTTACAAGTTTCGAATACCATATCGAATCGAACCATATGACCGAACCGCAAATGGAAATGGCAGTACTAAATATTGATGGAATAATTTCAGTATTCGTACATCTTAGATTGGGCAGCAATTAAAGTACTTTACAAATCTTTGCTCAACCCTCTAGCAGTCAAATCAATCAAAATATCAATGTGAAAAATCCCCTCAACCCATTTGGATTGTATCACTATGTTAGCTGTCACATCTGTGACATGCGTCATGGCATACATATGTATCTAAGCAGACTCTTTGGGTAGCCCTCTCGGGGAAGTTATTTACTCGTACCTCGATTCGTGCTATTCATATATGAATGTGGCTTGTGGGGGGGTTAAAAGCTATCGCCCAAGGGGCACGCAGTTTATCAGCTACCAATAAGAGCGTCTTCGGACTCACATCACTCCCAGTTGAGCAACGGACACGGTGCCAGAATGATCGCAACGTGGTTCGTGCTGCTTGCTGTGGCGCTCACAGCCGTCGCTGCCGATGTAATGGTGGTAACGCGAGCCGAATGGAATGCCCGGCCCGCCAGTGGGGATATGGACAGCATGGAGACGCCTCTGGCACGAGCCGTAATCGCCCACACGGGCGGAGGCGGCTGCAGCGACGATCAAGGCTGTGCGAATCTGATGCGCAATCTGCAGCAGTACCAGATGACAAGGCAGAAGTTTTCGGACATTGGCTACCACTATTTGATCGGCGGCAATGGACGCGTCTACGAGGGTCGTAGTCCCAGCCTGCGGGGAGCCTTTGCCGGAGCCAACAACGAGGGCTCCCTGGGAATTGCGTTCATGGGCAACTTTGACCAGCAGCCGCCAAGCGACGCAGCCCTTGCTGCTGGGCAATCCCTTCTGGCGCAGGCTGTGGGGCAGGGCCAGCTGCTGGAGAACTATCAGCTGCTGGGGCACCGCCAGGTGAGCGCCACACAGAGTCCCGGCGATACGCTGTACGCCCTGGTGCAGCAGTGGCCCCACTGGAGCGAGAACTGACCCGGAAACGGAAACTGCAAGAACAGAGATGCGATGGGGACGGGATGGGGCTTAGATTTAGACACGTAAAGACCATTCCTTACACATTTATTGTAAATATAATTATGTATAATTTGTTGCTTGCTTAAATACGAATACTAAAATTTTAATTTTGTTGATCTGCTTCCGTTTTTTATTATTTAATCGAATTTCGACTTTTACACCGCTGTTCGCGCGACAATCTGGTGGTTGCCGCTTTGCTAAGCTCCCCAGGAGCACTGGGCCACAATAGAGATTTGAGACATCACATAGCGTCATTCACTGAACCTGAACTTCCGTAAGAAACTAAGCTAACTATACAGACCCTAGGAGAAGCACAGAACGAACGAACGAACGAACGAAGGTAGAACAGCGCAGGTAATCGTAATGGTAATCGTATGGTATGCAGAAGAAGAATGCGCTAAACAAGAGGTAAACAATAGCCGGCGACTTTGCGGCCGATGCAGTTACAGAGTATAGATTAAAAAATATAAAACAAGGAACTATACAAAATTCGTAAACTTAGTACTTAGGTAAATTTCTCTAATATAAACTTCCATTCTCGCTGCCGCTTCCATTGGTATTGGCAGCACTCCCGCTCGCGTTCCCATTCTCATTCTCGTTCTCGTTCGCGGTACCATTCTGTTCGCCGCTAGACAGTGGCAGCTGCAGCTGTAGCAGCCATTCCCGCTTGGCCAGGCCCTCGGGCGTCTCGCCACGCTGCGCGCACAGGGGCTGGAAACAGGTGGTCAGGCCAACGCTGGGCGTGAACTCGGCCCGCTCACGCAACTCCTCCTCGGTGGCCAGCATGATGCAGTCGTCGTCGATCTCCTCGCTGTCCGCATACGCCAGCTGCTGCTGCTCCGCGCCGCGCTGCTGCTGCACGATGCTGTCGCTGTTGCGGCGGAACGAGTCGTCTGACTTGCGCAGGAAATTGTACAGCGCCACACACCCGAGAACCACTTCGCGGATGTGCTTGTCGCTGACGCGCAGAGGCTGCGCCAGAATGGGAAACATATTGCACAGAATCCGCATGGTCTGGTCCGCGTGAGCATTGACCTGCTCAAGGGCATCGAGCACGGCTCGGTCCCTGGGCCAGTTCCGTGTGGTGACCAAGTATGAGGTGGCAGGCAGCACCGACTCCCCGGCAAAGTAGTAGCCATTGCGATGCTTCGATTGCGCCTCCAGGGCGTGCATCTTGTGCTCGATCAACTCGACGGCAGTGGTCTGGTTATAGATATCGTTGGGGCGACTGTTTGCCGCTCGCTCCACCTTCGCATACTGGAAATTGTTGTCGGCATCCACGATGCCCGTGAAGATGACGGTCGCCCGCTTCCGATCGTCCCCATTAGTGGTACTGCTGGCCACATTGCTCTGCAGCTGAATGCTGCGCATGAAAAGGTTACCCACGCACTGGGGTAGGCTGTGCTTGCGCTCCATGTCCGTGGCCGCATTGCGCCACTGCTCATCAGTCTTTGGTAGTGTCACGTATTGGTCCTTGAGGTGCTCGTAGAAGCCCAGACAGATATTGGCAATCATTTCGTTTATCACAAATTTCGAGGCACGGAAGCAGTAGTTTCGACAAGAATGCACTTCACCTGTTCGAGAGCGGAGAGAAAGGTGTTATACACCATTCTGCAGAGGTGCAGTTCCTTAAAAGCTGGAGCGAGCCACTTACCCGTTGCCAAATACTTGAGCGTTATGGCCAGACGCTCCTCGGCGCTGAACGATTTCTTCTTCCGCTGTGGCGCATACTGACTGATGATCGGCTCCAGCTTCTGCACCAGGTAGCGGAATTGGCTCTCGGTTATGGCGAGGAAGTAATTCAAGTGATAGCACTCGTCCTTGCGCGACTGCAGCTCGTTCAGCAGGTTCTCCTTGCTTAGGAACTCGGCCTGGTTCTTGCGCAGCCACTCCTTGGTCCACTCCAGGCGTCGCCGCGTGTTCAATATGCCGGCCAGGTCGAGGGCGCTAATTTTCGATGTCTGGGGTCGCGACAGCACCGAGGTGCGTGCCGCCCCACTCACTCCGGTGGTGCCGGGGGCCAGCGCAATTCCGTTCGCATGTGCATCGCTGCGCTCTGGTCCAGGGGCGTTGCCTTCGTTGCCATTGCCATTGCCATTGTCCTGCGTGACCCCAATTGCAGCGGCCACGCCCACGCCCACCTGATGACTGCCAACGCCGCTGCCGCCATTGGCGTTGCCATTGGAGATGCCGATGCCGACACCGCCTCCGCCGCCGCCACTTCGATTGACATTCGTGCCTCCGTCGCGTTCGCGCAGCACGCCAATAACCTTTAATTTGATTTTGTCCATCGAACAGCAGTCGCGAGTGCCTGAAATCAGAAAGAATCGTTTTGAGCTGGATTCGAATTTCATGTTGGGCCATCCGCCCGTCCGAAGATTTGCAATAGAACCGATTTGGGCAATCTGGCGACCGCCTGCTTGCCCAGGTCGACCCAGAAGCTGTCACTATAGCCCCACCTCACTCGGCTGCTGCCACCGCCACCGCCGTCGCCCACTCGCACCCCGAGTGCAGAGTGTGTAGTCGTAGTCGTGTGTTTGTGTGGCGTTTTGTGCAACAAATCGATTTTTACTCACCCTCACTCTCCGCTGCGCCGAACTGCCTTTCGCTGCTGCTGCTGCTGCTCCCGTTCCTTCGTCGTCCGTCGTCGTTGCTGTGTGTATAACCAGTTTCGTTCTTCGGGGGGGAGGAGAACACACTACGACTGTTGTATAATTAGAACTGTTTGCGGCAATATATCTGCCCCAACTGCTATCTTAGCTCTGTTTGTCGAATTTGCACGTAGATTTTACTTCTGCATCGGTCATCTGCCTCGACTTCTTGCTTCCACACTGCCTATGCCTCTGTGTCTCTCTGTCTCTTTCGCTGTATATTGCTTCTTGGTGCGATTGATACTCGTACCAATACGAAATTCGAAAGCAATTTCAGCTATTTCATATCGGGATTGTGCGTTTCAACGAATTTTCATTCGATTTTCCACTTCTCCCTGCTCACCTACTTGCCCGAAAACCACATTTTTACCAATTTTTTCACGGGTGATGTTGCTTTTTCCCCAATAATACGTAGCAGCCCCACCAGCTGGAACGACCATCAGTGTGACCGTGGCTTTATCGATCAAAAATACCACCTCACCATCAAAAATATACCAAAATATACCTTTTCAATATAAAAATATACCGTAAATATACTGACGGACACGACAAGATGCATTGATATTCCTCGATTTTGATATTCGGTTTAAAATTACTAGCTAGTTAGCCCTCTTAGCCCTAAACAAATAATTGTATCTTATTGATCAATTAGTTTTACTTAAGATTGGCTAGTTTTCAGAACTCCTCTTCATTGGTTTGTTTACATAATAAAGTTCAAACAAAAACGGCAAAAGCATAAAACGCAAGTGTAAACTCTGTTCAACCAAGTTTCTGTATGCGTATGGACATTTGTATACCTTATTTCCTTATATATATGTAAAATTTATGGTTCCAGGCTGCTTTGAAACATTAATATTGAATTTATCCTAGACTGACATGTTTGTTACCTATTCATGCATATGATTTGTGTTCTGTATATACATATATCCAGGTTCCGTCACCCATTATTGGTGCCCATATGCTTCAAAATTTTGTTAATAACATTGAAACAGAGACTGATTAGTTTCTGCATTAATTAGAGCCTGAAATTACAAACAATATCTCAACTCTATAATATCCTTTCTCCCTAGGGTAGCAGCCTTGTTGCGCATTCCGTGCCAAAGTTGCAGAACAATGCTGCCTATTCATTTCCCCATGTTGGTATGAAACATAGACTCACTGTTGCTAAGCATTGATAACTTTCATAATTCATCGATACTTTCATTAAATTTTTAATGAAACAATTTCTTGACTGCCAGCTTTTGACCTGATACAAAACGCCATAAGCTGAAGTTTCGTAACTGCCAGCTTTTGACCTGATACAAAACGCCATAAGCTGAAGTTTCGTAACTGCCAGCTTTTGACCTGATACAAAAAAGAAAAAACCAGTTGAGCCTAAAAATTTCAAAATTTAGTTACAGCAATGGCCGGCGGTAATTAAGGTGGCGCCCCTGAGCAAAAAATCGACGGAGTGGGCTCTCCTGATTAAAACAAGACATGCCACGCCCAGATCTGCCCCTATTTGGCGGAGATATAGCTTGGATCGGTTGGAACATCTGCAACGAACTAGCACGTATTTTTTTTTTAAAGAAAAATATATATAAAACACTGCATACTTTT
Source organism: Drosophila subsilvestris (assembly GCA_035043285.1). Taxonomy (NCBI): domain Eukaryota; kingdom Metazoa; phylum Arthropoda; class Insecta; order Diptera; family Drosophilidae; genus Drosophila; species Drosophila subsilvestris. The sequence continues at coordinate 2,476,445 of JAWNNB010001724.1, read as the reverse complement.
GGGGTTGGCTTTATTTAAAAAAAGTGTGGCATACTTTTAGGCTGGTCTATTCAGCCTATATATTACAAAATTGCTTGTAACAGGCGAATCCTTGCAGCCCTGAGGTCCTTGATGGTTTCAAATGATACAGGACACCCTTCCGCTCATGTGGACATGTATCACGTCTGAATTGGACTAAAAATGGCGGAGATATAAAAATTTAATCCTTAATACTTGATGTCCTTGAAACGAATTTGGTTGCAAACGGTCGGGGAGATTCTCCTGATCACGAAAAAGTGTGTCCCGCACAAATCGGTTGCCAAATAGCCGAGATATAGCGTCCCAACTAAAAATACTGTTTTTTTTGAACTAAGCTATATCTCAGCCGAATAGGGGCAGATCCTTGAAGGACCTACTTTTTCAGGATCGTGAGGATCCAGTCTATCGATCGGCATCCAAAAAAACGAGATTCGACGAATACTGGTTTTCGCAAAAATCATGATGTAACCATCATCCATTTTGCGAAAACCAGTATTTGCCGAATGTTCTTTTTTTTGATGGGGATCGATAGAATGGGCTCTCCTGATTACAACAAGATATGCCACGCCCATATCTGCCCCTATTTGGCGGAGATATAGCTTGTTTAAAAAAACCAGTATTTTTCCTTGAGGCGATATATTTTGGCCAAATGAGCTCCGATCGGCGCAGGATTTACTTCTCCAGGATCGTAAGGATCCAAACTGTCCATCGGTTATACATTTTTCCCGATCCCATTATCCTGCGGAAAACAGCAAAGGAATAAATGATGTACAGCGATTCCAAGGCAGTGTCCATATTGTCCTTGGTGTCAAACGATAGAGGAGTTTCTTCTGATCACGCGGAGGGGCGACACGCCCAGATCGGACAGAAAATGGCAGAGTTACATGCGTTTTAGTGAAAGTATATGTAAAATGCATTTCCTGGGCAATCCTGTGGGTCCTCGGGATCCTAGATAGGTTTGGCAGATGCGCGTGATTTTACCGCTCCCGACGACATATAGCACGTCCTGCTAGGACCTCTGGGAGCGGAGCTACGTGCGATTTTACATGAAAAAAATGGCGCCCCTAGGTTTCGTCAAATGTAAAAAGACTTAGCAAAATTCAGCTTAAAAGTTGGGTATTTGGGCATATTTTAACTATTTTACATGCTGCTACTTGCGCACAAGCTGCGCACTAGTGGGACCAACTTGGACAACAGATATGCCTCTTTGTCGTCCGATCTGGACGTGCGATGGCTTCCTGTGATCTGGACGACGTCCCTGATCTTATGAAGTCCTTGGCAAGGACGAAGGACATCAAGGATCAAAGTTGTCAATTTTCTCCTCTGTTGCACTGGCAACAGCCCGGGGTCCCTATTGAGGATCAAGGACAATTATTCCCACTCATACATTTTCTCCGCTATTTGTGGGCCGATCTAGGCGTGCGATGGCTTCCTGTGATCGGGGGAACGTCCCTGATCTTATAGAGTCCTTGGCAAGGACGAGGATCGAGGACATTTATCCCCACTCATACGACCAGTACTGGAACTAAAATTTAGTTAGTTCCAAAAATCACGTCCCGCCGAAATATTTACCCCTGACGACACCAGCCTGAAAGTATGCCATACTTTTCAATAAATCCAAACCCAAAAGATTATTTACAGATTTTTGAAGTGTTCGAGCTTCGCTTGCAAAAAGCGTATCACAACACTAATCAGAAAATGCACAGACTAAATAATGAATTAAATATATAAAAAACAGTCCACAAAACGGCGACATTTTGCTTAATATTAAACAGAGAATTGGACAACTTAAGAGTAGATACAAATACGATTGTACGATACGAACATTTAAAGAGCAGCAGCTGGAAAAAAACATACATTCATACGTCACGGGGCTCGGATTCAGGACAGAGTGCAGTAGTAAATGATTTACGGTGATCAAATAGGAATATACATATATACTATACATATATGAATAGGTGTAGGAATATAGCTAGGGGAAATTGCACATTGTGGGCCATGGACATGGACGGGCCGCGGGTTACGCCTGTGGCAGGTTCTGATAGTAGTTGGCCAGAATTCTCCAAGCTTCAGGCTCCATGAAGCCAACGGGCGGACTGGCACCGGTCTTGGCCAGCGTGCGCATCTTGGTCCCAGATATAAACTCGAACTCGTCCTTGCGCTGTGGCTCAAAGAAAGCCATCCGGCTGGCACTGTTGTCATAGGCGGCCACGCGGAATGGCAGGATCTGTAATACAAATAGAGAAGCAGAGATTAAAGTTTCCATTTCAGTTTCAGACAGCTATCGCTACACACCTCCATGCTGTCCAGACCCTGGGCCATCTTCAATACTCGCGCTCCATGGGTGGCATCGTACAGATTACCGTCGGGATAGGCCCCCTTATCCGGATGTGGCATGCCGGCTGGATCGCGGCCCACAATGTAGAAGTTGGCGCCAGCATTCATGCGAGCCTTGGCATGCCACTGCACCTCCGTGGGGCCGGCGTACATCATGGGCGATGGAAAGATGGCCAGCACAGTGTCCTCGCGACGCAGGACGCCGGCATCGAGTACGGCCTGGTGCTGCCTCATGCGTACGTCCAGGGGCACATCATCGTCCTTGGTCCAGCCGCCCAACGGATGCAGCAGCAGGACTGGCTGCTTGAAGCCCCGCTCGAGCAGCTGCCTCTTGGTGTCCTGCATGAGCAGAGCGTGACCGTTGTGAATGGGATTCCGCAGCTGGAAGGCGAAGATCGCATCGGCGTTGAGCTCCTTGAACTTGCGGCGCAGCTCGTTGGGCGTCAGGCGGTACTGGTCGAGTCCATCGTCCCAGCGGATGCGTTCGATTACGGCCAGATCGCCGCCCACGAGATACTCGCCGGACTCGAGCACCTGCTTGCTGTACGGATGGTTGGGATTGCTGGTGCCGAACTGGCGGGCCAGGCGCTCCTCCTTGCGTTGGTAGTAGAACTCTGGACGGCGCAGAATGGCCACTGGCCTGCCCTCATGGGTCAGCGTCAGGGCGGACACACCGTCCAGGCGCTCCTTGTCTGCTGCCGTGGCGCTGAGCACAATGGGCACCGAATGGTTCTCGCGGTAGGAGCCGTCCATTCCACTCTGGAGTGTGTTGAAGTGCAGCGTCTGCAGGTACTCGTCCTCCCGCATAAATCCGCGCAGGGGATAGGCCCATCCCTCCGACAGCACCTGCACCCACTGCAGCTCCACGGTGCTGATTGACAATGCCTGCAGAGACTCCGCCTCGTGGAGCAGTGCCTCAGTGGCAATGGACTCGCTGGGGTACAGCTCCGGTAGTAGATCCACGTCACGCAACGAACGTGGAATGATGCCCTCCTGCTCGAGCAGCGTCACCAGCTTCCGCGTGGACTCCTGCACTGTGCACTCGTGGGTGCTGACCACCAGTTCCGGCTTGTGGGGCCGCTCGTACTCCTGCGTGATGCCCGTGAAGCCCTTAATGACGCCCTCGCGAGCCTTTTTGTACAGCCCCTTGACGTCGCGCGTCTCGCACACGTCCAGCGGTGTGTCCACGAAGATCTCGTAAAACTTAAGCCCCGCATCCTTGTGTATCTTGCGCGCCATCTCCCGGTCGTCGGCGAACGGCGACACAAAGCTGCAAATGGAGACCACACCGCTGTCGGCAAACAACTTGGCCACCTCGCCCACCCGCCGGATGTTCTCCTCGCGGTCGGCGGGCGTGAAGCCCAGGTTCTTGTTTAGTCCGGTGCGTATGTTGTCCCCGTCCAGGCCGTAGGCGGGTATGCCACGCGACACCAAATACGCCTCCAGCTCAAAGGCAATCGAGGTTTTGCCAGCGCCACTGAGACCTGAGGAAAGGAATACGCTTTAGTGGCATACTTTTCTGACCTGAAGGCAGTACTCACCTGTCAGCCAGACGGTGCATCCACGAAAGCCGCGGCACAGGCCCAAATTCTTGCCGCGTGTCTCACGGGTGACATGGTGCTTCTGTTCGGTCACATTCGTCGCCACTTGGAGGCACTGCAAACAAACAAACAAAGCAAAACAAAGGTAGAATCCGAGAGCTTAGCTTTCCAAATTATCATAAATTAATATTCATGTCAAGATGGCGATGGCGATGGCTATGCCTCAGGCTGTTGCCATAGTCAGAGTCTGAGCCAAAAGCAGAGTCATCAAAATGCTTCGCGCTTTGACCCTAGGGCGATCGATCTATCTGAAAGCTTTGCTATTGCTGCTGCTGCTGCTGCTGCTCCATCGCTCAGTTTGTTGACCTTTCGCTGAAGCTCGTGTCTGCAGAATCGCGAATGGAATAAAGGGGTTTGCGCGGATATGTCAGATTGGTCTCTGGTATCTCAGTATGAAATATTGTACACACACACACACAATGATCAGGCACGTGAAGGTTGGGCATAAGACTGACGATAAAACGAGGGCGATAACTCCTCTAAGGATATTTTACGCACTCGTACTACATAGCTTATTTCTGGATTCTCCCTGAAACTACTTTGTACAAACTACAAGTAGATGTGGCTGATAGATTGTCTGCCAGTCTGTCACATTTATTTTTACTTCATAGCCCCTGCTCGGTCTCTAATCTGCTGGTGTTCTCTTTTCTCCACAAAAGGGCTCGCTTCTCATATTTACCCTTCTTTTGATATGGGGATAAAATCCAATTGGAGGATTCGGCATTGTTTTCTGTTTGTTTTCAATGTTCACGTCACTATATTTATTTTGGCTCGTTTCGGCTTGGCAAATGTTTTACATTGAGCAACTGATAGCAGCGCGAAGTCTTCGATCCCAATGGAATTGAAACTGAACTGAAACTGAACTGACACTGAAGGTCTCCGTCATAGACAACGCGTTGTCGGAGCGTTGAAAGCGAACTGAAAGTTTTCCATAATATTTACGGGTTAAATATGGCGCAATCTGCCGCTGAAGGTAGCAGCAGAAGATTGTCAGAGAGAGAGAGAGAGAGAGAAGGAGAGAGAAAAAGAGAGGGATCCGAATCAACATCCACGCACGCATCATTGGGATTCTCCGACTCCAGATGGGGGAATGGGAAAAATGTTTGCACAGTCTTTCTGCTGGGTTTGGTTCTTTCATTTTTTCCATCTGTTCTTTAGCTTACAAATGTGTATAATTTTGTAGGTTCTGGAAATACATACATATGTATGTACATAGATACGTATAACGCTCCCCCAACGATCTGATCTGTTCTTAGCGAGCCCCCAAGGCAAACCGAAGAAGGGTTCGAAAGATTCTTTTATATTCTCTACAGCATCCCAGCATGATCTTACCTCATCGCTGGGCTTTCTTTCATCGTTCGAGAGCCAGCAACACTCTGGGGAACTGGCACACGGAATGTTATTGTTATTATAGTGGCCAAGCGAATTGGCACATTGGGTAAACATTTTCCACACCACAATATATACTCGTGTCGTACTTGGGGCAGGTGAAAAGAAAGCTAGCGAGCGGAGCGGACCTACTACGCGTATATATGTATATATATGTACGTATAATACTCTCTGATAAGCTGGCAAGTGAGAGTTATCGTCGCGTCGTCCGCGGTCTAAAGAGCTGCTGAACTTTCTCGCCGAAGCTCAAAACTGCAACTGAAATTCCAGGGGCCTACGGCAAAGAAAACAGAGACGCAACGTCGGAATGGGAGAGGCACAGTGGATAAAGGTATGACTATGAATATAGTACAAGAACTTGTTTATGGCAGGTGTTTAGTTATTCCTAGTGATAGTATTTTTTTCCAAAATTCCCGCACCAGTTGAGTACATACAGATCTAGTGTTATTGTTGAAGAATATCTGGCCATCACCCAGATCTAATCCCCAAAATGGAGTAATTTTTAATGAAAACTACTATATACATATTTACATACATATGTATGTAGTTTTTTACTGTGATCTAATCTTTAGAGTTTAGACCGCTGAAGCTGAATGGGATAAGGATGAGTGGTGCCTATCTATTAATTTTCTTAATGTAACGAACATTACTTTGGCTTTCGACTGAGGGGTACGATAATTAATATTTGCGTTGCATAACGCTGTTTTGCATCACCTGTCGTTAACGTCATGTTGTTGGGTAATGCTTTAGCCATGATAAAACCAATTACAATTAAAACCAATTGTTCAACATGGATGGATGGATCAGTGAAAATAGCACGTCATGCAAATACGTGTACTGGGACGAACTACCCAAAAAATATGATCCATTTATGGAATTAAATAGGCTGTGACTGTTGCCGGGCTGTTTACCAAGTTTTTAGCTAGAGAGCAGAATTAAACTGGCCAAGTCGAGCTCCAGCTTCGCCTCTAACACTCAAGAATTGGGCTGGGCTTGGACGGGACGGGACGGGACCCGTCCGTTGCAGAGTGCAGTTGGGTTTCTTTGCAAGAGAGACTTTCTTTCTAAGTGGGAACCGAACCTGTTTCAGCCAAAGTACACGAGTATAAACACTTGTAACGTCAACCAGTTGTTGGTACGGAAATAGTTGCACGTTGCATAAGATACATTTCATATAAAAAGAGCGTTAACCTTTCTTTATGTGCGACCAACGTAATACATTCCGTACCAATTTCGTATTTTTATTTTAAATTTTACCCAACAAAACAACATGAGAAGAGAGTGCCAATTAAGGGATTTTAACTTAATATCCAAACAACCATGAGCGAAGTCTGACTGTTCCCAGTAGATCAGGCATTCAATCCCCAATTCCTGATCTGCCAATTCGTTACAGTATGTTCCAGCGCAAGAATATTAATTCGAAACAGCAAGCAGCGCATTGACAAGGGCCGCATTCTTTGGTCTACACGTGCCACTAAACCTGCACTGCCAAAGTTTCTGCCAAATCAACAATTTTTGCATACTATTTTATCTGCAAGTCTGACTGTAAGGAACCGAACGATGCGGAACTTGCAAAATATTAATACGATTTTGAGTTGTTATCAACTGTTTCCATACATATATATGTACATGTACATATGTAGTACATATGTGTGCTTTGCGGATCGTGCCAATTTGATGCTTCTGTGTAGCCAAACCCTAATTGGGGCATTTTCATCATAGAAGTGATAAGATTACGCTGGTAAGGAAAGGGGCGTTCGTGGAATGCTGAAAGTGAGTAATACCAAATATTATAAGACTACATATAGATTCTACAAACAGTCGTTTGTGCGAGGATTGGGCTTTGTTTGAAATGAAACAATTGGTAATACATACATTAAAAATGGGAGTATAACAGCACTATGCCAAGTATAGACACTGGGTTATAGGAGAATTGAGCAAACAGCTGTGCAAACAGGGACCCCACCCCACCTCAGCCCCATACATCCGCATCCAACTGTACTGTACGCCACGCGACCCGACCCACGTCAGTTGCAGTTCTTTTTAATTTTTGAAACAATTGTACAAACACAACACAGAGGGATGGCTTTTGGCTTGCTTTCCTTCGTTTTGGGGCCAGGGCCACCTTCTCCGCCACGTTTCACGGCTCTCTTTCTACTTACCGTCTTCTGACGCTTTTTACTGGTCTCCGGCGTTTCACTCATGGCTGGAACGTTTATCAATGGTAAGTGGTAAACACTGCGAGACAGCTACTAGTAAATTAGGATTGGATTTCGACCTAAATCGATGAATGAAATGCTTCACACAGGCGGAACTGTTGCTGTGCACGGGCCTCTACATATATACTTGTCTCGCTCAAGCTGGACTATTGTAGTGATTAACTTTAAACTTAACTCTAATTAAAAAAAAATTGTTAAATATCACACAAAATAGACAATTTTGATGGCTACCACGAACTCGCACACACACACGCAACACACAAAATCAGACTATGCATACATTAGCGGTCAGCTGTTTTACCAATTGCTGGAGGTGGGTTAACAGCGATAAGTTAGCTATCGATACAACACTTGTTAACAATTTACTAAAAATATTTGAATTATATTTTATTCGTTGCAAATTTTTGTGTTGTGTTATATTTTATTTTATATATTTTGTATCCATATTAAGAAATTACCAAAATTAAAATTTGTTCAACCCGAAACTTTTGTGGAAAATGTTTTTTTAATGGTTTTTTGTTTATTGCAAATACATAAATATTTGTTAATAATAGGGGGAGTCTTACAAACACTAAGGTGTGGTGTGTCTACGATCTAATAGGGCGGCGGTTGGTGCTGATATTGCTGTTGTTGGCCCATCATGTTCTGTCGCTGCAGCTGCGCCACCAGATTGGGCGTTTGTTGTTGGTTCATGCTCTGCTGCTGCTGCACCATGCCTCCACCAACTCCAGCAACGCTGGCCTGCTGTGGTCCACCACCGCCGCCCCCACCCATGCCCTGCAACTGCATCATCTGCTGATGACGCAGCTGCTGCTGTTGCTGCTGCTGCTGGAATTGTTGCTGTGTGTTGAGGACACCTGGCTTCCCGCCTCCCGCTGGCTGCTGCCGGGCATATGGCGGCACCTGGCCAACTCCAACTCCCACACCGACACCCACGCCACCCGGCCCGGGACCCATCATGTTGGACATAGTGACGTTGGGTGCTTGGTTAATGTACTGACCCCGGTTCCCAGTCATCATTCCGCCGGGTACGCTACGTTGCTGCTGTTGTTGTTGTTGTTGTTGTTGCTGGGCTGCTGCCGCCGCCATAAAGTCGGGATTGTTACGATTCGCTTGCTGCATTTGCGGATTGAAGTTGCCCATCATGTTGGCTTGCTGCTGTTGCTGCTGATTGGGCGCCATGCCGACGCCGACGCCCACGCCCACTCCAACGCCTCCTTGTTGTTGCATTCCCTGCTGTTGTTGCTGCTGCTGTTGCTGCTGCTGATATTGATTCTGGAAGTTCTGGAACTGCACCTGCTGTTGCGGCTGCTGTTGTGCCTGCTGCTGCATCATGCCTTGCTGTGGCATACCACCCATGCCCATGTTGGGATTGGCTCCAGTCGTCACCCCGACTCCCACGCCGACGCCAACGCCAACGCCTACTCCGTTGCCTCCCTGCGCAGCTCCAGTTTGCATCATTTGATTGGCATTCGGATTTACCATGCCCACCATCCCCTGGGTCATCTGTTGCTGCATCATTGAGTTCTGCGGTATGCCCTGACCGCCCATATTCATTTGGTTCATCTGATTGGGGGCCATGCCAGGACGCATGTTTCCACCCCTCATGAATTGCTGCTGTTGCTGGTTAGGGTTCATCTGCTGTTGCTGCTGGGAATTTTGCTGCTGCTGCTGCTGCAAGGCATTGAAGGCAGCCACAGACTGCGGATTCTGCTGGGCCGTCATCTGCTGTTGCCGCATCTGGTTGGGATTCATTTGCTGCTGCTGTGGACCGGGCTGTTGCTGCGCTTGCGGTTGCTGCTGTTGAATTGGATTAAAGCCGCCGCCCGGTTGCTGTTGCTGCTGATGCTGGAAGGGGTGTCGCTGACGCAGCATGTTGGACAAGGCCTGTTTGGAGTTGGCGTTCTGAGGTCTGTCGATGCGATTCGCTAAAATGATTCCATAGATAATTGGGATTCTCGTACCCTGTAATCCTCTACTTACATTGCATATTCTGCTGGTGGGGCGCATAGTGGTTGTGGTATTGCTGCGGTGGTTGCTGCTGCTGGGGTGCATTGTGCCATTGTTGCTGCTGTTGCTGGCCCGGCAATCCTTGCGGACCTGCCGCCCCGCCTCCGGGTACCTGTTGCATGAAGTTCATCTGAGGATTCTGCTGTCCGTTGCCACCCCCAACGTTCAGTTGCTGCTGCAGCTGATTGGTGCCCATTTGTTGCATTTGCTGCTGCTGCTGCATCAGCGCACTCTGCTGCATCATGTTGGGATTGGGTCCGAACTGCTGCATGTTCATCTGTCCAGGGGGGGACATCATTTAGATTTTTTAGCCTTAGAGCGATCTACAGGTACTTCTTACCGGCATGTTCATCTGCATTCCCATCTGGTTTGGCTGCATCTGCTGCTGTTGCATGTGTTGCTGTTGCATTTGCTGCTGTTGCTGCTGCACATTCGGTGCCTGCTGCGGCTGGGGAGCCAGCTGTGGCTGCTGTTGCTGCGTATTGACCACCGGCGGGGTCTTTGGGTTCTTCGGCTTGCGTTTCCGCGTTGTCGTCCCCTTGCCGCGACCACGGCCAGTGCCTACCACAGCACTGGGCGACTGGTCTACAGAGGAAGGCGTGTCGGCCTTCATCATTTCGTCCTTCTGAAGGTTAGAAACGATAGGCGTCACCAAAGGACTGTGTGGTGGCCACTGTCCCATTGTTTTTTCACTTACTATGCAAATCTTCTCCGGCACCGGCTCAATGTCCTCGGGCGGCAGTGGCAACGGCTCGTAGTAGTAGCTGCTCGGTTTGACCAGGCTGTGCGTGTGGTACTTGAGATTGCGATGTGCCTCCTCGTAGGTGAGCGGTTTTCGCTCCAACTTGACAGCTCCGAACCAGACCCAGGAGAGGGGAGCCGGGTTCTTGTGACCCTCGAGGATGTCCCACACGCTGATCCGCTGCTTGTCGGATATCCTCAGCTGTTTCTTTTCCATGTCGCAGATTTTGTTGCCCTTGGTATCCATGCCAGCATGCTCGCAGGCAATCACCTGGAAAGCCATATGAATGGATGGCCCAGCCCATTAATTTCCATTTCAAGATTTCCAATGGAAACGCATCCAGAGAAGAAGAAGCACACTACTCACCTCTGTGGGCTGCTTGTAGAGTGGCAGCAGCTGCCGTATCACTCGGATGGAGGCATTGTTCTTCTCGCCAATCTCCTTCTTGAGCTTCTTCATCAGATTCAGATAGAGCTTCTTGTTGTCATCCCGCTCCGACTGGCTGTCGGAGACCAAAGTCGAGTGCACCAGGGTGGCCAGCATGTCCACGACGGTGGTGAAGAGCTCCCGGTTGCAGCTCAGATCCACCACACCCTGACACACCAGCTGGGCCAGGAGAATGGCCCAGTCCGTGGTGGGGGTGCTGTTCTTTTGGATGGCCTCGAACATGCCCCCAACCAGGGAGAATCGCAGCTGCAGTGCATCCAAGATCTCCTCACGTGCCTGCGGCTCATCGGTGCCACCGATTGTGTCCAGCTGCAAGGAGCATCGTTAGGTATCGCTATCGAGGAAGATTTCAAGGGAATACTCACCTCAGCAAAGGATTGCAGGCACTGGGAGAGCTGCGAGTAGAGCGAGACGAGCAGGTTTTCCTTGTACTCGTCCTGACCCTTCAGGCAGGTGAGGATTAGGCCCAGGAACGGCTGGTAGTTGAGCGGCATCTTTTTGTTGCGAGCGGCCACACCGCCAATGCCATAGCTGTTGCTGCTGTGGCAGCTGTTGCTCTTCTCCCGCTCATCCCCGCTGCCCGAGCTGTTGCAGTCTGATTTGGAGACTTTGGAGAAGTAGTTCATGCTCTCAAGCACCTGTCCCGCCACTCGCAGGATTCTTCCTTGTACGGCCGGTGTCAGCTTGGCGATAAGTGGCGCCACCAGCCAGGTGGACGGCTTGGGCTTGTGCGTGGCCTTCAGGGATCCCGGCAGGATGATCTCCTCCATGTGGAAGACATCGATGGCCGCTCGGGCAACCGTGTCCAGCCAAGCATTGAGCTCCGCATTGTTGCCCATCGACTGGCGGTACATCAGCTGCAGATCCAGCCACGAAATACGCAGTGTCCACTGGCCCAGGTTCTCCAGTATCCTCACGATCATCGCCCGCTGATCTAGCTCGGAGATTATGTTGAATTCCGCCTCCGGGTAGCAGATCATGTGCAGCACGCGCTGTGCCTGCTTGGCTGTCAGCATCTCGTCGATGATCATGTCGCACAGCCCCTCGGCATTCTTCAGACAGCGTTCCAGCACGTGCTCCTGGGCGCAGATCTGCTTGAGCACGGCCTGAGCGAATTCGAGCAGCGAGATCTGCTCCAGCCCGCCACCGGATGGCTGCTGCAGTGCCTCCTGCTCGCTGGTGAGACTGTTGCCCAGCTGGAGATCACTGGTGCCCAGGATTTGGCTGAGATCGGCCGGTCGCTGCTCGTTGCTCTTGGGCGTACTACCCGGATGGACGGGTGTGTTGAAACCGCTGCGTTTGCCACTGCCAAAGGCACCGCCCACGCCGCCCGACGACGAGGAGCCACTCCCCCCAGCCATGGACGTCTTCAGTGCCGCATTGTCCACGACTATCAGGATAGCCTTGAGTACGGCCAGCACAGCGGCAATGGGAATGGTCTTGTGTGCCCCGACCAGTAGATGCCGATCGCAGCTGAGACGTATGCTGAAGTCGCTACCGACGGCGTGGAGGGGATTGGGCGATGTGCTCACCGAATACATCCCCGGCTGCGGTATCTCCAGGGTCTTGAAAAGCTTCAGCACCAGGTGACAGGTGAGACGAGCTCCAGCCTCGGCGTCTACGCTCATTTCTCCACCCCCGGCACTGACCGATCGGGCTAGGGTTGGCAGGGCAAACTTGCTGACGAAATCGGCCAGGGAGAAGCAGTGGCGGGCGACCAGGATGCACACGAACACGGCCAACGCATTGTGGGTCTTGCCCTGGCCAATATCCACCTGACCGCCCAGATGCGGGTACCGGGGGCTCTTGCTGCCGCTGCACAGGCTCTGCAGGGCTGCGATCCACTCCTCGGAAAGGACATTGCAGCTGGCGGTAAGTTCTGCACAAGCCAGGGCCACATCGTTCAGCCGCTCATTGTCCGTCTCGCGGCAGACGGCTATCACGGCATTCGATACGAAGCTGTACACATTCGCAGACGACTCGTGCAACTGCCGGAGCCACTGCGGTTCCAGTTTGCCCCCACGACGTGGTGCCACAAACAGCTCCTGCAGCAGCTGGGGGTTGTAGCCTTGGGGTGGCAGGCTTTTCAAAGTAAGTAAATAGGTGTTACGAGTATTAGTATCGAGATCGAGGGCATCACTGTAGGAGCATTGCCTCTACAGAATATCAGCTGAAGAGGTGACTCGCAGACTCACAGATTCGCACTTACCTGAGCTGCTCGGGGGTGTTGAAGATGTCCTTGAACCGCTTGATGCACTGCAGCTGCTGGTAATACTCGGTGGACTGTTCCTTGCCCTGCAGCAGGACGCAGGACTCGTGCAGATCGCTGAGATAGGCGAGGATGCAGCGCTCCGCAGAGCTGCACTCGCTGGGGTTGTTCACGTGGCGAATGGTGCGACAGACGCCCTCGAATACCGACAGCGTCTGCTCGGGGGAGAGGAGCAGACAACTGTGGTAGCGTCGCAGAATGCTCACGATGTACAGGGCCAGGGAGGTGGTGTAGCCGCGCACCATATTGGACTTCTTCAGCTGCAGCTGGTGCTCCACCTCGGGCAGCTCCTTGAGCAGATTGTCGCACAGCTCCAGCAGACTATAGATGTTCAGTGCCAGCTCCATGAGATCGAATAGGAAGGCGACGTGCTCCTGCACCGGCAGATAGTTGTTGTTGCCGAGGGCGAATCCGTTCAGCTGCTCCAACACATTGGCCGCGCACTGGGCGGTGACCACGTGCTGGTCAAAGTAGGCCATCTGCTGGCACTTGGCCGTGGTCGCCTCAAAGTTGAATTCATTGCGTGAATGCTTCTTCACCTTGCCGCCCTCGGCCACGTCGATGCTGAACTTCTTTGTGAAGAGTTTTCCGATCTCCTTCGACATCTTTTTCACCGCGTGCTTCTTCTCGTCGCGCTCCTTTCCCACGCCGAACAGAAGAATATACCTCTGGTTGCTCTCGCTGCTGTAGCTGGACTCGTCCTGTGGTATTGGAAAGTGCTTGGTGTACACGTAATGGCGGGAAATGCTGCCCCCTGCTCCACCCGCACTGGTTTCCCCGTCGCCTGGCGGTCCTATTTTTGGGCTGTCGGGCGCATCGTGCTGCTGCCCCTTCTCCTTGATGTTCTGCACCAGCTTGTCCAGATCGTCGTCCACGTTGGAGTCGTCGAATTCGTTGTGCTTAAAGTCGATGCCCCCGCCAAAGGGGTCGTCATCGAACCCATGCGTCGTTGTTGCCTGTGTGGCTGCCGCCGCTGGCGAGCTTTTCGTGGCCGTTGTCGACGATTTGCTCGAAAGGACGGACTCTAGACTCAGCAGATCGCCCCTGGAAATGAGCGTGTGCATGTAGGCATTGTGCGAAAAGACATCGTGACGGATCAGGGCACTGAAGAGCTGGACCAGGTTCGTGAATTCCGTACGCTGTTGTGCACTGCTCAAATGATCGTCCAGCACGGGGGCATCGTGGTCGAGGAAGTGCATCAGTACATGCTGGAACACTGGCAGGCCATCAATTAGTCCGGCTCCCGAGGCCAGAGAGTCCTTATCCTCCTTGTCGCTAGACTGCTCGGCGGGCGTGCTCGTCACATCTATCTGGCGCTTGTCCAGCAGATTGGCCACCACCATGGACCGGTGTTCGCCCCAGCGCTGACTGGAGACGGCCCATTCGCACAGAATTCGCACCGTATCCTTGTCCTGTTTGGGCTCATACACGAAGCGTGGCTGCTGCTGCTGCTGAGGATCCTGCTGATCCTCGTCGCGTCCCTTGCTGGGGAAGATGTGCACGTAGAGCGTGTCAATGCTGTTGCACTGCTCCATGCGATCGAAGCAGTGCGTGTCCAGGTGATCTAGAGTGGCCAGCACTTTGGTGTAGTGATTCTTGCCAGCACTGAGCCACTTGGAGGCGAACCACCTTTGCTCTGCATGTTGTGTGCGGAGCACAATCTCAGACTCGGCGGCTCGCAGCTGGCGGCGTATCTCCTGATTGGTGCGCGGACATCGCGAGGGCATGGGCAGCACGGAGGGGGCCAGCGGAAGATGATCCAGCGGACTGCCCACAAGTGAGGATGGTGCTCGATGCGCTGCTATGCCACTCCAGACCAGAGCCGTGGGGCATTCGATGGTGATGATCTGCAGAATGGTGCTCAGGTACAGGACAATGTCACGATGATGGGGGCAACTCATCTGCTCCTGCAGAGCCAGCTCAAAGGGATCGTGCTGCAGCTTGTTCTCTGCCACTCCCACACCCACTCCCCCGTCCACATCCTTAATCCCCTGCTGCTCTACGGCCGCATTGAGGAGTTGGGCCAGTTTTTTGGACACAATGTAGGCCATTTTGCGGCACAGTCTCTCCGACTGGACAAAGTCGTGCATGTACTGGAGGGCGAAGCTGAGCACAAGCTTCTTCAGCGGCTCGTCGAAGCTCGCCTGGGTGCGCATCTTGTCAAGCAAATCGAGTATCCAATTGAGGAACTCCTGCCGGTCCAGCAGCGACTCCTCGTACATGTATTTGCTCAGCTGGTGGCAGTACTTCCAGTACTTTAATGCATTTCGACTGTCCTCGAATTGACTGCCAATGCCAGATATGCTCGAGCCGGGAGGCACAGCTGCTCCCGCAGACGTGCTGCTGCTCACAGAGGAGCCACTTGGTCCGCCCGGACCCGAACCAACGCCTCCGCCAAGGGCTCCAGCTGGTGGTACAACACTGCCGGATCCTACTAATCCTCCGGCCGTGCTCTGCTGGCCATTGGCTGGACTGTGGATCGGCGGCAGGGGACTGGACATGCTGGGCACTGGAATCATATTCGATGTGCCACTTGGGGTCGTGGCATTGCCCCCGGAGCTGTTCACCGAGATGCCGTTGCTGTTACCGCCGGAGGTGCTAGTCAGGCCAGCAGAGTGGCTGCCATTCGACGAGGCCTTGTCGTGCGCTGAACCGATGGAGAAGATGTCATAAGAATACTGAATTCTATGTCCGGTATAGCCATGTACTTACCCTGCTGATAGTATTCCTGTAGCTTGGGCAGCAGCTCCTTCATGAACTTGATCATGTTGCCCGTCCACTCGGCAGCCGGATCGTAGATGCTGCGCTTTTTGTTCTTCGACTCGGTGAAGCTAAGCGTGTAGGCGGCACTTAGCTTGATGAACCACGTAGCCCGCTGCATGTTCACCTGGTTCTCGCAGAGCGTTATGAATATCTCCTCTTTTTTGTTGAAGGATGGAGCGCGTTTGGCCAAACTGAGAAGCGGCTTGTTGCCAGCCAGGTCCTTGAACCAGGCGTCCACAATGCACTTGCGGCGGGGAGAGACTGGCCAGAAGTTGTCCTTGCAGTTGATCTGCTGTTTCTTGCGTCCCGTGTCCGGCAGCGTCATCAGCTCCTCCTTTTTGGCCAGCACTCCACTGAAGAAGGCACTAACCCTGCTGGCGTTCACATTTGAGCTGTGCGCCGTGCCAAACTCGTCGGACAATGGCGGTGTTGTGGTGAAGCCATGTTTCACATTCGTGGGCGTCAGCTCGTCCTCGCGCTGCTTGGCATCCTGCGGATATATATCCGGTGGGCCAAGGCGTGTACGCTTGAGCGGACGCTTTTCCTGCAGCATTGAGAGCATCTTGGCGGCTCTCTAATGCGTTTTCACACGATTTTTCCCAAAATTTTCTTTTTATGCACTCAAAACGACAACCAATATTAGGGATGGTACTAAAAAAGTAAACGATATGCCGCACATATCGGTGTGCTATCGCACTTTATCCTATCGTTTTGCGTCAGCTGTTTAAAATTTAATTAAAATTAATTATTTATTAAAAATTTTGATTACATCGTTGTGGATTATTCACCTAATATCACTCAAGAGATAAAATCACAAAAAAGTTTAGAACAAAGATATTTTTGATTAATTTTTGGTAATGATAAATGGAATAATTGTTGGACGAACGAAAGCCTTAAACAGCTTGACGATCGAATTCTGGTTCATCAATATAAAAATGATTGTTGCCAGCTATTCCTTCGCTGCACTCGAAATTCAGCCAGAGCATCTTTAGGGGATAATCTGGTGGTAGCTATAAACGGAAAATGGAAGGGGATTTTACTCTCCAGAGACTGCATTACTCATCGACTTGCACCATTTACTTACTCTATCCATTATGTCGTGCCTAATGTCGGTGGCAGCTGCGTACAAGTGCAGAGGCTGGACTGCACGCTTGGCCAGACTCTCCAGTGTTTCCAGAACAAAGGAATCGGTTATGCCTAGGCAGTAACAAATATTTAAATACCGAAGCTGATCATTATTGGCGACCAGAATCGACAGCTTCTGTTCACCAATTTCTCGGGCGCACTGAAAGGAGAGGCACTCCAGTTGGCTGAGTTTCGCCAAATGTTGTACACAGCTATCGTCGCGGGGCTTGCAGACAAGCCACTTAAGCGACTTTAAGGCACTGATGTGTCGGGCATGCTCCTCGTTGATCCAACGTTTGCGGTGGAGTATAAGGAACTCCAGTTGCGAAGAGCAGCTGCTTGCCAAAGCCTTGAACAGTGGCCTTTTCAGCTCTTCTGGGCAGTATATTTGCAAGTACTTTAAATTGGAGAACTGCGACAGGGCTGTAAGATCGGCATCGCAGTCGTTGAACGATAGCTTCTCTAGCTGGCGACAAATTGAGGCCAAATACCTGAGAGAGCTGGTGGTCAGGAATCGCTTGGCGTTGCGCAGCTGAAGACTACGCAGAGTCAAACTCATGGGTTTGATCATTGCCGTGAACTCCGATGCAGTTACCTCGTCGTACATCGAGAGCTCGACGAGATTTCTGAAGTGTACCACTTCTTGCACTGCTAACAGAAAAGGGGAAACGGATCTTAGTATCATGTCGGGCGTAAGGCTAATTAGACTTCTTACACTCCCGACGCTCGAAACTTTCCAGGCCCAGACTGGTTATGTGTGGCAAGCGCATTTGCATGGCCTTTATCAAATCCTTGCTCGTGCTCTTGTAGTTGCGGACGTGCACTTTCCTCAGCGAGGTAATTTTCAGCAGATACGGCTGTGTCCTGGCCACCGTCGCATTGTTGATCGTTATACTCTCGAGTCGGTAGCAGTACTTGCTTATCATAGGCAGCAGTTGGAGCGGATGATCGTCGTCGAAGTACGATTGGATGCTCCTGATACTGCCACCGCACAGCCAAAGAAACGTTTGCCAATCTTCTAGGGTTCTCAGATTCGTCTCCCGGTCAATAACTTCGTGAAAATGATGGCGGTGCAGATGGACGAATGCGTCCCGAAAACCCCTACAGCACCGAGCCAGGTGCAGCTGGTCCTCCAAGCTCAGAAACTTGAAAATAAACAGTACACAGCTGCGGTTCAGGTCAGAAAAGTTAGTAATACGAGCCATTATCTTGATTTTGTCATCTTAATTAATGTAATTTTTCCATTATTCACTTAATTGGTATTTTCGATACATATCGAAACATACCCGTTGACCATAAATTTAGGGACGTACTCGATACCAGTCGATACATAAATTACATCTCTAGGAAAAATGCGAATGGCCATTGAAAGAAGAAGCTACGAAAGGGAGGAATTTCAACAAATTACTGAGGAAAAAGGCAAGGAAATATACAAACGAGCTGTGTGTGGCTTTGGCAAGTGCATAACTCTTTACCACACAAAGCCAAGAGTCACCAAAGCCAGCCTGCTCCACGAACCACACAACAGGCAACACAGTCAACAAAAAAATATAAACAGCACAGTTTAGATGATGAGCAGCAGAACGGACACGGACGGTTCCTCAATCAGATTCAGCGATCACACACTGGACAAGGCCACCAAGGCCAAGGTGACGTTGGAGAACTACTACAGCAACTTGGTGACACAATACGGCGAGCGTAAGCAGCGCCTGGCTAAATTGGAGGCCCAGCTGAAGGACGAAAGTCTAACAGAGTCGCAACGTCAGGAGAAACGCTTACAGCATGCGCAAAAAGAGACGGAATATTTGCGTCTCAAGCGATTACGTCTGGGTGTCGAGGATTTCGAGGCGTTGAAAGTAATCGGTCGCGGTGCATTCGGTGAGGTGCGATTGGTGCAAAAAAAGGATACGGGACATGTCTACGCCATGAAGGTGCTACGCAAAGCCGATATGCTCGAGAAAGAACAAGTGGCGCATGTACGGGCCGAGCGTGATGTTCTTGTGGAGGCCGATCATCAGTGGGTGGTCAAGATGTACTATAGTTTTCAGGTAAGTGGATTCCTGCAAAGCAAAAGCAGCCAGTACAACCAACAGTCAGGGGGAATGGAATACAAAAGAATTGTATTCAACACGGCAGAAAATCAATAAACCAATACAAGTGCAACTGGCAAAAGCAGCGCCTTGCTAATCATATGGTCTGCCTTTGTTTTTGTTCCGCTTCGTCTTCCTCTTCTTGATGACAGCTCAAAGCCACAGGCGTACGTGCCTACAGTGAATCATAAAAATTTAACTACCTGAATGCTCTCATACTGTGGGTGTTTTCTTTTATAAGGCTTCATAGTACTTATTTATCTGCAAACGAATTTTGAGCTTGATTTTTTGTTGACTACAGGACCAGGTCAATTTATATTTGATAATGGAGTTCTTGCCTGGCGGGGACATGATGACGCTGTTGATGAAAAAGGACACACTATCCGAAGAGGGCACACAGTTCTATATCAGTGAGACGGCGCTGGCGATCGACTCGATACACAAACTCGGTTTCATACACAGGGACATCAAGCCGGACAATTTGCTGCTCGATGCGCGAGGGCATCTCAAGGTAAGCAAAGGCAGTGAGTGACCAAACCAGAGGCTACTTCACAACTAAGCCACTTTCTCATTTGTCGTTCAGCTCTCCGATTTTGGACTCTGCACTGGACTGAAGAAGTCGCATCGAACAGACTTTTATCGGGACTTGTCGCAAGCGAAACCATCAGATTTCATTGGCACCTGTGCAAGGTAAGGCAACGGCAACTGCAGCTGCCATTGGTTTAGAGTTGAGTAATATATCTATTGGGCGCGCATATTTCCGATCCTCTTGCAGTCCCATGGACTCGAAGCGGCGTGCCGAGTCGTGGAAACGGAATCGACGTGCCCTTGCCTACAGCACAGTGGGAACGCCGGATTATATTGCACCCGAAGTATTTCTGCAGACTGGATATGGACCAGCCTGCGATTGGTGGTCGCTGGGCGTCATCATGTACGAGATGCTAATGGGCTATCCACCCTTCTGCTCAGATAATCCGCAGGACACATACCGCAAGGTAATGAACTGGCGTGAGACCCTTATCTTTCCACCAGAAATCCCCATATCGGAGGAGGCAAAGGAGACGATCATCAAATTCTGCTGTGAGGCGGATCGCCGGTTGGGCTCACAGCGTGGACTAGAGGACCTGAAGTCGGTGCCGTTCTTTCGCGGCGTCGACTGGGAGCACATACGGGAGCGACCAGCGGCCATACCCGTTGAGGTGCGCTCCATTGATGATACGTCCAATTTCGATGAATTTCCTGATGTTTCGCTGGAGATACGTAAGCTTGATCGTGCTCCTCCCGATTGTGGTTCTTGTGAGTGAATAATTCCATCTCCTTTTCAGCATCAGCGCCTATACCGCAGGGCGGTGAGATTGCCAAGGATTGGGTCTTTATCAACTACACGTACAAGCGATTCGAGGTTCGAAATTTGGAGTGAAGCAGGACTCGTAGCTGGAGCAGGAGCAGAAGCAGTAGCATCTTCAAGGTTGCCGCACTTTGCCACCCATACTCGTATTTTCACCACCATAGCCGTCGTCGCCGTCTCTCTAACACCATCACCACCAAGAGCAAGAGCATTCTCCACGCTAAACAAAAACTTAATTTTCCTTTTTGAATATCTTACCTACATGTGTATTTAAATACTAGCTAACATTTGTGATTCCAAACGAAAAGAAAAGTGAAGATAGCGAGATCTAACGATTGTGTGTTGTATGTAAAAAGTTTTGCTTAAAGCGCTACCTGCGCCACCCGCCTCCCCCGCGGCACCCAGCAGTGGGGCAGTGGGCATCTCTCAAATTAAGTTAAACACTATACTAATCCCCCCATGTCCTTCCATTGGATTGGCCTTGTTCACCCACAAGCCTAACCCGTTTAAACGTTGCGTTTCTAAAAAAACAGCAAAAGTAGATGTTTGAGCCACTTAGGGACCCTTTTGGCAATTCTTTATACATACCTATTATTTACATTACTACGTTGGGCAGCAGCAAAATACCCATCAAATTTTGATTTAGCCAATTGAGAAATGTTATAAATTTTAGGCACGTTATTTATACATACATACATATGTACGTACATACATACGAGTATATGTTTTGTATGAATTTCAAATGAAACAATCTCTTTATAGTTATTAAAACACCACAAAACATCTTTAAACAAAACAAAAGAAATGACAAACCGATTACACAAAATTAGTTACTAATGCCACCCAACACAAAAACCAACAACAACCCATATATGTATATATATATATGTATCGGTTTCGTTCTATGTATCCAAAAACCAATACCAGACCCCAAGCGCCTCCGTAGACAGAAACAAACATATGTATTTTAGACATTATATTGTAGCTCTTTTCCTCCGGTGGAGTTCGTTCTTCTGCGTTCTATTTAATTCTCGTAATTGTAGTTCCAGAGAACAAGTGAAAAATACCAAGTTACTGCTGGCGAAAATGCAATTACAAAACGTAAATGCACGAATTATATAGTACATATATAGCAAAACACAACACAAATCCAACTCAATCCCCGAGCAGTTGCGCAAAAGCAAACTTAAAGTAATTGATAAACATACAAGTTTTAAGAAATTATTTTTGGTAATAGAATTTAATAATAATAAGCATAATGATAATATGGATAATAATGCAACACCAGCAACATGATGAACGCAATAATAATAAATGAAACATGTGCATAATAGTACCAACTAACAAGAAATCAACATTTTATGTGAGTCTCTCGTCAATCAGATTTCCTTAGTTTCTCAAATATATGCTGCCAGTAATTGCCTGAGTCAGAAACCGTAAAGTTTAGTTCATTTGAATGGTTTCTATTATGGGCAACAAATGCATTGGGCTCAGTACAAATCTCGATTTTCTTAAGTAGTATAATCACATTCAGCTGACAAATGCCTGTTTTTAGTTCATTTTGCAATGAAATATTACAGCCTTTCTTGGCATCGGTTATAGCGTAGTGATCCCAGCTGATATTGTGGTAAGCTTCTCCCCGCGTTTCAGAATGTGTCATAATGTCGTAAGAGTTAATATTAATCTCGTATTTAATACTACTGGTTAGCATACACATATCCATTCTATTGTTCGATTGAATTGACCACCCAGTTTTGGTTTTAAAATCTTTATCCGCCATTAATATTACCTTTCTGTTAGGCTGAAATGAGTGTCCCAGATGTTTGGCAATATATGCGACAAACCACCATGGACAGTTCCAACTGTAATGGGTATCGTACCATGAGACAGGTATATCAGCCGCCTTTCTGGCAATGTTCATTGATAATACCAGGATCTGGTGGTAATTGTTTTTGTTCTTGGAACTTGGTCCACCCGTAACGACGAAGCCTTCAGTTATGGTCTTCCATACATTATCCTTGCTGTAACCATCCCACAAACGACTTTGACATCCCATTCCGTTATGCATGAAAATGGTTTCTCCCAGCTCGGCCGCTGCCCAGTTGGTCAGTCCTAGCAACAAGCTTCCATATACCAAGGTTGTATCGAAAGTATTGAATAGATTGCAGGAATTTCCCGCCGGCCCCCTATCGTACACGCCACAGGCCATCATTATTCTTATTGATGGGCTCAATGTGCTAAGATGGTACTGAAAAACTTCCGTTATATTTTTTTCCGGAAGTGGGCGGTGGGAATCATCTGTGCTGATACCGACAGATCCAAAGGCAAAGTAGCCGAGCGGATCCGTGCGCCAGTGTTTGTGGTTCTCCAGAATCTCGGTTAGAGCTTCAGCCGATAAGCTTACTAAATCCAATAGTTCATGCTCGCCCATTTTAAGGACCTCTTTGCTGTTGAAGGAATAAGGTGCGGAAATAAGATCACGCTCAATTGACCCCTCTTGTTTATCGGGATTTTTGGGACCCGAGCTGATGCCGTAGCCATTATATTTGCTTGTAGCCAAAACAGCACACTTCAGAAGCGTTTTCTGTAGTTCCACTTCGTTAGCTAGATATTTACTCGCATTTCGTAGAGCCGCAGCTACATCACATACCGTAATCGTATATACCTCTTTGGATTCGGCACGTCCCAGGTAGGCATGGACCATCGCTGCAAAGTTATGCTCCCCCTCCCGCTTCGCCGAGATTCCACCGCAAATATTATAGTCACCGTCGAAGCTCTTGATACAGTCATCCACAACCACCAGGCAGATGTATTCATATCTTCCTGGTATGTGTACCGTAGCGGCTCTGGGCATAAATTTGGCTTTAAGTTCGATATCTGAAGCGGCTTTAGTCGCTTGTAGGGCATGAGCCACGATTGTCCTCGCCAGCTTAAACTGACTGGAACGTAAGTGAAGGACATAGGCTCGATAATCTCTCCATCGACGTCTTTTATACCAACATCGTTGAGGCTACAGCTATAAGACATCATGTCTACATATTCGCAGAGTGACCTCACGTACAGGTGGCTCGTACCCTCCTGGGTACCAATCTGAATACCTTCACTTTGTTCCACGACTGGGGTCCACATGGTCTTGCATGAGTTATTGTCAAGTTTTGTGTTTACCGCAATCCTGTGAGCGCTATCTGATGCCTCTGCCAGCATTTTCGGGTCAGTGGTTATGATTTGAAGCATGTAAAGTCTAGCTATAACGGCTTCGTCTGCTGCAGTATAGGTCATGAAGTTTGAAGCCTTTAATTTATTGAGTGCGAGAAGCCACTGGACTTTCGGATTGTCCAAGAAATCTTCGTCATATTCTTCAAGGTTTGAATTCATCAGATTATCAATTTGACGCCCAAGTGCCGAAAGTTTACTTGCGCCCAAAACTAAATTTTTGGGATTAAAAGCGAAGTCTCGGGCCGATACAGTCACTGCAGGCATTGTGTCAGAGATAGCCGAAACTTTTCCAACTTCAACTTGATACGGTATTAATAGGTCTGGCCACATGAGGGGATTGCAGGCAGCACTGTCGAACCCGTTGCTAACCCGCAAAAGGCATTTATTCGGAGTTTCGCAGGCTTTTGGCGGCTGAGAAAAAAGTTTACTTATCACACGTAGAACCTCTGGTTGAGACTCTCCCTCTTGTTTTGGCTGTTCCATTGCAGAATTTTTGTGTTTCTGTAGAAATCAGTAGAATTAAGCTAAGGTATACATTTTCAAATCACCAAAATACCCACCGATTCGTAAAATAAACTCAGTTCGAATTTTTTCCGGCTTGTGTTTTGGCCTGGACAATTTCTAATCGGTTTCATACGAATATCATCCCTGATTTTGCTACGTAACTCAACCGGTAAGGGTACTCCTGAAAATGATTTTAATTTGCGAATTTGCCAGGTTTGAGGTACACTCAATTTGAAACTTTCTTACATCAAAAAGGGACACAACACAAGGTAAGCTTTGTACATTTAAAATTTAAATGTGTCTATGTATTTTTATTTTTTATTCTGTATGTCACGCCTCGGTCGCTCGTCCCTGTTGTCTGCGCTTGTTGTGTGGTGTTCTGCCAGGTTCAGTTGTAAATGCAACAACATCCGAAACCATCAGAGATACTGAGAATAGGGATTGCGTGGTGTGGAGGGATCTGATCTGATAGATCGGGTCTGCAATAAATGTGTCTGAAATTCATATTTTACATGTCTTTGCATCTGCGTGTGTGCTGGAATTTGAATATATGTATAGCTAGTTGTGGTTTCAAGTTATCTTTATATATAGTTTGTTTGTTTGTATGTATGTTTGTATCAATGTATTAGCATATGGGACTACAGACTATAAGAAAGGTGTTACATCACATTTACAAACAACTAACTAACTGTTATTATTATTTTATTTTGTTAATGTTTTACATTTTGGTTACTGTGAGGGCGTGGCGTGTTGGGGGTTGCGGTCTAGTTAAGAATAATATGGAGAGAGAGGGCGGTAGGTAGTTTGAATTTCATTTATTTCCTGGTACTGACAGCTATTTTTGTTTGAATTCTTTATTGGATGCTTGTAACGGGCAGTAGTATCCATTAAATTATAATAGTAAAATGTTAAAAGTTTAACTATGTGCTTAAAGTCTAATGAAAAATGTATACATAGACGAATATGTACTCGTATTGTAATTTCCTCTGTTTCCGTTGTGCTTGCCTTCTCTTCAATCAATGCAAAAGGATCATCTGTGTGGGGTTTGGGGATTCGCTTTCAGTTTGGTGTTCAGTGTCGGGGTGTGATGGGATTGGATTGGGTGGCTGTGGCTCCCTGTTAGTTATGCTATGCGCTTTGCAACTATTACTAAATTTAATTTAATTTAAATTGAATTACAAGTAATCTGTTTAGGTTTTTGTGTTACGTTCAAAATGTAGCTTAATTAATTTTCTACGCCTTTGCACTTGCTTTGATTTTTGCTTGCTACGCTATCCTCTCATTTTTAATTAATTATGTTTTTGTTGTTCTTTTTTTTATTTATTTTGTATTTTTGTTGGCTTGCCCTACGTTCAATAGTAAAATGTATATATATGTATATATATATATATTTATATAGTTATATGTACGTTAAGAATTACATTAATGTAGGACATAAGTCTAAAAGGATAGAGGCTTGCTATTGGGCATCGAAATGTGGGTGGGAATTGGGGCAATTGGGAGGTATAGGAAAAGGGGGAACTTTGTATATTCGTATTATTAGTAGTAAAATTTGTATGTACAATTCGTTAGGTTGCTTAGGACTGATCATCGATCAACAGCATGACCTGCTGCGTTGTCGCTTGCGGATTCCTTGTGCACTCCACCTGATGAGCATTCCAATCCTTGCGCTGGCAGAACTCCGAGCAGTACGGCGTCTTCCGGCACAGCGAGCATTCGGCCAATGCCTCGCGGTTACAGTTGGCGCACTAATCGATTAATTAATGTGAATACTCGTATCAGAAAACTGCGTTTACATTTGGGGTGAATCGAATTTACCTTTTTGGCCGATATGATCTCATTTCCGTGCAGGGAGCCAGATATATTTGGATCATCGATGTCCGCGTGAACCTGTACTCGCATCGCACTAACCGCCGCATCGCGCTCCTTTTGCAAAACCTCGAGGCGACGCTCGTACGACTGCTTCATTTCGTTGAGCAGACGCTTAAAGTCGTTGGTCGCCTTGACCATGGTGCAGTAGACATGCTCGATGTTCTTCATCGATTGACTGTTGTCCAGGACGGCAATGGAGGCCCCATCATTGATGTTAACCACGAACGTTTCACGATCGTAGGCATTGCCCATTTGCGATTGGTCAACCAGCTCGGTGGAGGTGTCTAGGCTGTCGTTTAGCGCCGCCCATGGCTCATCTTTAGACGTGATGTTTTCCTCGGCCAAAAACATATTCTCATCCACAACGCTGGAGGTTGCCGCCACAGCAGCAGCCGCACTGGCGGCCGCCATATCAATATTGTTGTTGGCGCTGTTGCCGCTCGTGTTGTTGTTATTGTTGTTCGTGTTGCTATTATTATTGTTGTTGCTATGATGGGTATTACGCTTGCGCTTGGGACCCGGCTCCATATCGAGATCCGTTTGATTCCGCTTTCGTCGCTTATACGGTGTGAATAGACGTACAGGGCCGGAAGCTAAATTCAATCAGAATTGGTTTACAAATACTCTTTTACTCGACCAAATGGTGTACAGTGGACTCGCCAGCACAACTCTTACTCCCCTAACCACTCTGTACATTCTAGTATCGGCTAGTTAGCCCGCAGTTGGTGCGGATACACTGAGACCGAATCGTTTTGGTATTATCTATAGAACTGTGGGGGCGATGGCACACAAGTTGTGAGCGACGAGTTCACTGTACTTTTTAAGGTCTTAATGGATGGACCGAGGTGCTGGTGACCAGGGTTATGGTTTTTGTTTGTCTCACCTGACTCACCTGCTTCACCGTCACAACAGACGGTGCAGCTGCAGTTGGTTGCATGGGGCGTGAGTGTGCCCTCGTCGATGAGCGATTGCAGCGACTTGCCACCGTATTTAATGGAGCGCTTCCAGTCTTTGCTCGAGCCCCGGCCGCACACATGCTCGAACTCGCTGGGTGTGTGCCACTTTTCCTTGAACTTTACGCAGCGCCCACGGCCGCCAGATCCCAGTTTGCTGCGATATAGTTCGGCGCAGGTGGTTTTACAACGGATCTGGAAGACCTCCATGTGTTGGGTTGATGTGTTGTCTGCCCAGCCGGTGGAGCCCGTTGGCTGGGCACCGCCACCCGCATGCTCGAGGACAAGGCTGTCCTCGCTGGGGGCCCTGCTCCCAGAGCCGTCATGATTCAGTCCAAGTGTGTTGGTGGCATTTGTGTTGGTTCCAGCACTGTTGGAGCCTCCTCCTCCGCCGCTGGACTGTGTCTGCTGCTGCTGGATGACGATCGTCTTGAGGTCGTTGCCCATGCTGACCGTGCCACCGGACAGGTAGCCATTGTTGTCGACGCACAGCATCGGCTTGAAGTGGGGGAGCTGATCGGGCGTAATCACATTAAAGGTGGTGCCGGTTATCATTGAACCGATGGGCAGTGAAACTGGCACTGAGACAACACCGCCTCCTCCTGCTCCGCCACCGGAGCCGCTACCGCTGTTGTCGTTTGAGGAGGATGTGACCATGCGAACCTTAGAATCCAACTGCATTACCATAGCGCACATATTCCAACGTTCGTCACATGAATGTGGTTGAGTGTCCAATTGCCAATTGTCGTATTTGTGTTTTGCGATCCGTGTAGTTTTATTTCAAGCGATGCGATGCGATTTGCCAAGGAATCAGAGAGGAAAATTCGAATGTAAGTAAACAACACAGCATGGGAAAAATGAAAATCGGTATACACAACAATTTGCGCCACAAAATCTGATGGCTTGGGGAGGGGTGCGGTAGCGTGAGCGGGTGGTATGTACGGTACGGCGGCGTTCTGTGGGGGTTGGGATTGGTTTGCCCAGTGGGCCGCCTGCTCCGCTTGGAGCAGGCCAACCCCCCTCACCATACCCACTACCCCACATGCACGCACACATGGACAGACTTTCCACTACTGCGCAGAGCAGAGCAGAGCAAAAAGCAGAGCCAAGAGCCAGAGCCAGTGGCAGTGGCAGCGAGGAGCCAGAACCAGAGTCAGAGTGAACCACATTCGGATTCGGAGTCACATGCACAGCCACAGCCACATCCACCCTTACCGCCAAGAGCCAAATTTTGTTTCTGTTTCATTACCTGATGGTGATGATGATGATGGTGATGGCCCGGGCTTTCTAATATCACCTCTTCTTTCACAACATCGCGCACATCGTCGGCCAAGTCTTTCACTTCACGTATCCTGCTTATGTGCAGCTCAGTTGCAGTGGAATCGACCTGTTCCATTATTGGTGTGCCACTAGCGCACTGAATTCACTTTCACTTGTTCTACCACTAATATTTCCGCTTTTATTTCTTAACATTAACTCATCGAATTGCTGCAAATTGCAATTGGACGTCTGTTGTGGTTGGTGTTGGTGCTGTTGCTGTTGCGCCTGCAGTTTGTGTTTCCCGCGCACACCATTTACAATTTACATGTGCATTTTGTGGCATTCGCGTGGGCGATTCATTTTCTTCTATTTACAGTTTATAATATATTGCAATTTACATTTTTTAAGCTTAAAACTTTAAAAATCTCTTAAAGTTGATATCCTCTTCTTCTTCCTCATGATCAGCGTGACCGTGACGATAACGATAAAAAATACCATCCTATAATAGCATGGCGGAACATGCTAATATGGTCATACTGATTGAGATTTTGACTGTGGCGTCTGTCGGCAAACTATAGTAATAAAATGGTAAATAAATGGTAAAATAAAATGCAAAACATTAGAATGGAATGTACCTTAATTGCAGGCCGATGTGGATGTCTTTATAAGCAATTACACCCTTGTTGATCCAGAGATCTACCAGCTATGGATCGAAGGGTTTTCGTGTATGTTTTGATTGTACCTTACCCTCTGCTTCTATGTTGTGATTGCCATTGTGATTATATTTTCATGGTAGCAAGCGAAGCCGTCTCCTATTTGAAGCAGAAGGGTTTTGGCCATTCCATGGGAGCACCAAGCGACTTGATTGCCTCCGATGTCCTGGACCACTACCGCACCTATTCGCTGATAGAGCTATATCTGCACGCGCCCACCAAGCTGATGGAGCAATCCTGCTTTCAACTAGAGCCACATATGCGAGACTTGATCACAGAGAAATATTATTCCATTGATGATGTTGTAGCACGTGAGATATTGGGGAAAAAACTGACATCTCGGTACCGCAAGGATTTGGATGAAGTGGCTGAAAAGACGTGCGTCAAGCTGAAGTCCTGCCGGTAGGTTGATTTGCTACACCAAAGAAGATTAACACCACTATTTCCTGATCCTACGAGTATTTACAGCCGACAGTTCGACAACGTGAAGCGCATATTCAAAGCAGTTGAGGAGATGCCGGGAACGCTGACCAACAACATAAAGCAGCACTTCTTTATATCCAACGATCTGGCCAAGTATGAAGTGCCCGCAGAAAATTAAACTCATCTCATAGTTTCTGATTTATTATACAGAAAGTATGCGTGTATCGTGTTCCTGGCATGCTTGCGCTTTGAAACGACCAAAAAGAAGCTGCAATATTTAAGTTTTAGCGATTTGTTGACCTGCTCGCACTCAATAATGATCTATTGGACCTACACGTACCAGGCAGGTTGAAGCAACATTGAAGCTTCTCACTTGAACTGTCTTAAATGGGAGTTACTCGTATTTTTAGCACACTGGCCCCGAGTACTACGACACTGAAATGGACAAGGAGTTCCTTCTAGATCTTCGCGAACTTCGCTGCCTGCTGGATAAGGAAAAGGAGATAAAACAGTACGTTTGACAGCCTCCCAATATCTAAATGTATTTTGTATGTGTCGTGTTTTACAGCCTCGTCTGCCTGCGCCTTAAGCCTGTTCTCCTTGACCGTGCCTTTCATGAGTTGGACGGAAACTTTCGGTGAGAAGGTTATTTGCTATAAAGTGCTGGTAGTGTAATTCTCTGTTGCCTTTTAGCTCATATTGGCGCGCCTTGATCACAATCGCTTGTAATCTTCATCGCAATCGGGAATTGCGTGATCTTTTCGTGGATCTCTGTGATAAACTGATTGATCCCTGGCGTCAGAACGGCTGGAACCGAGAGCAGGTTAATAAATTTCTGTCCTCCATAACACAGAGCGTTCTGGACTTGGAAATTTCAAGGTGAATTATATTTCGATGCATCATTGTTGTAGTGAATCAAGAATTGTTTTCTGCAGGGATCAGGAGACGCGTTGTCTTTGGGATCGTTACATGCAGGTCATTACAATATGCCTGGATAAGATGTATCATATTTAAGTTCAGATTATATTTAGACTTCAAGTTATTTATAAATTTGTGTGTTTATATCCCCAGATGTGTTTTATTTCGCAAAATGCACCATCCAGTATCTAAGAAAGCAGCACAATAAGCTGAAAATTAAGCCTTCCCTTCTCTTTCGTAGATTGGTTTAATTAATTTTCTAGACTTCGAAATCTTTGAAACGATATATCGATGGTCGAACAAACCATCGATTTCAATTCTAAAACAATCGATAGTGCCACCCATGGTTTTGCAGCCCTAAAGGAAATGCAAGAGTTTTGGTAATTTCTGTTCTAATTGTTACTTTGGCATAAATAAGGTGCTGCTTTAAGTGTATGTAGCCCGAAAAGCCGCGAAGAAACACAAAAAGAAGCACTTGCATCAACCGTTTACATATCCTCTGCAGTCTACAGCAGGTTGCTGCACAACCAAAATGGGGTTGTTCTTTAATTCCCACTCCTATTATATTCCTTTGCTTGAAATATTTCAGCGAGAATCAGGAGGAGCTGGAAGATGACTTTGATGAAGAGAAGTCGGCCAACCGTACTTCAGATGAAAACCGCAAGTATGGGAAAGGAAATGATACGCGTGGTAGAATCGATAATAACTATTCCATTTGTAACGGCTAGACAAAACCACAGCGAGATCGAGAAGCGGAGAAGGGACAAGATGAACACGTACATCAACGAGCTTTCCTCCATGATACCCATGTGCTACGCCATGCAGAGGAAGCTGGACAAGCTCACGGTGCTGCGGATGGCGGTGCAGCATTTGCGCGGGATACGAGGCAGCGGCAGTCTGCATCCGTACGTTGGCGCCGACTTTAGGCCGAGCTTTATGTCGGACCAGGAGCTGAAGATGATAATATTGCAGGCCTCGGAGGGTTTTCTGTTTGTTGTGGGTTGTGATCGTGGACGCATCCTTTATGTGTCCGACTCGGTATCCAGTGTCTTGGACTGCACGCAGGCGGATCTGTTGGGGCAGAGCTGGTTCGATGTCCTGCATCCGAAGGATATTGGCAAGGTGAAAGAGCAGCTCTCCTCGCTGGAGCAGTGTCCAAGGGAGCGGCTCATCGATGCGAAGAGTGAGTGGATATTAGCTAGTAGTGTTGTGAATCTTAAGCTCAATGGAACACATTTTTTTCCTACTCAGCCATGCTTCCCGTAAAGACGGACGTCCCTCAGAGTCTCTGCCGCCTGTGTCCTGGTGCCCGTCGCTCCTTCTTTTGTCGCATGAAACTGCGTGCCGCAAACAATCAAATCAAGGAGGAATCAGACACATCGTCCGGCTCTCGCAGCTCCACCAAACGCAAGTCAAAACTGAGTATTGAGCACAAGTATCGGGTTATTCAGTGCACCGGCTACCTGAAATCATGGACGCCCATCAAGGATGAGGAACAGGATGGCGATAGCGACGACCAGACAACAAATCTATCCTGCCTGGTGGCCATCGGACGCATACCGCCCAATGTGCTCAACCCGAGTGTGCCCACCTCGCTGGAAACCCATCCGAACATTCGGCATGTGCTCTTCATCTCTCGACACTCGGCGGAGGGAAAGTTTCTTTTCATCGATCAACGGTAAGTTAACAGGTAACTTACCCATTCTTAGTAGAGCAATGGCAATTTTTTGTGCCTCTCCATTAGTGCCACCCTCGTGATTGGTTTCCTGCCACAGGAGATCCTTGGGACCAGCTTTTACGAGTATTTCCACAACGAAGACATCGCCGCACTGGTCGAGTCCCACAAGATTGTCATGCAGGTGCCAGAGAAGCTCACCACGCAGGTGTATCGCTTCCGCTGCAAGGACAATGGCTACGTTCAGCTGCAGAGCGAGTGGCGTGCATTCAAAAATCCCTGGACGAATGAGATTGACTACATAATTGCCAAAAATTCTGTCTTCTTGTAATCGGGCATCTGGTTCCCCAATGCCAGATTCCATTTGGTTGATAATCTACCTTACTCGTAACTCGTAACACATTTTATACCATAATTAAACGCACAAAATTAATTGGAAAACGTTAGAATGTATTTTAGATATTTAATAAAATCTCTTATTCCTATATGTATGTACAAGTATGTCTACGAGTCTTAGAGGGTTTTCGCAGAGTAATATGTGTAGTATACATATAGTATAATAAACAACAAATAGTTCTTAGGCAGGCACGTTTTGGACGTGATCTTCGGTCGAATTTCTTTCTGACTATACGCCAGAGTATAAGTATATTTATGTATACATATGTACATATATCTACACACGTACATGATTTATCAACTGAGACGGGCTTTTTCGCCCATTTCGTTTCGTTTCGTTTTGATTCGTTTTTGTTTCTCGTTTCTTTTTTCCTGCACTATCAATAGACATACCCCCATGAAAAGACGAAACGACAGGCCAAGCGCGTGGGTCTGGGCCTGGGTCCGACTCTCTCGTGAATTGGATTCGGAATTAGTTGGCACAGAGCTGGCGTGTTGTGCGGACGGACGGTTTCATTTCGTACTCAATAGTTCATCAATTGGATAAAAAAAAAAAATGAGCGCCCTCATATTTTTGTGCGCTATTTTAATTGGATTTGTGATCTATTCACTAATCAAATCGGTGCGGAGACCAAAGAATTTTCCCCCAGGTGAGCTGGCAACCAAAGGACACGCGGCACAAGTCCCTTGTAGTGTTCCCCCATAAGAAATACGATCTTCGGATGGAGTCTAAGTGAGGATATACAAAAGAGTCGTATAACTAAAAAAATCTCTGATACACTCGGAGTATTCTAGAGTTTCATGGAATTAAAAGTGTCGTGTCTATTGTGTGCTTAGGCGATGCCTGCCAAGTGTTCCATGTAGGATCCACAGACAGGCGAGACGACCTGCCTTACTCCGAAATGGTTCCACTCATTAGCAACACGAAATGGACAACGACGGTGACAGAGATGGGGACGGGACGGGAACGGCATTGATAGTATTGTCACACAGCATATCTGACACCTAACCTAACAGGTCTGAGGTACGTGCCTAACAAGGGTAGGGGTACGTACGGCTGATTTATGCATATCTCAGTTCTCCAAATGCAGCTTGCTGGGATGGTATAATATTGCATTGTAATGCCATGCAGTGTAGGGCATTCCCTTTATAGTAGAATAATTTACATACAAGTAATGATGGGATATTTCAAACTATTTGAACTCAAAATATTGCCACACTTTCCAGAAGTTTAAAGTGTGTTCTTGTATTCTTATATTATTGAAACGCACTGTCTTCTCTACGTTATGTGTGAAAACTAAAAACCAATCAGCTACAACAGATCCCAATCCCAGCACATGTACTGGTGCGCCCCGCATTGATATTTCTGATAACCAACAGATTTCGATTTAAAGTTTTCATGATTTACCAGCCAACAGATTTTACTAGCTACCCTACCGATTAGATTAGTAAGTAGTAGGTACTCCGAACATATGAGTATATTGCTTCCGGACACCAGCATAGGAACAGTTTAGTCAATCATCTAATTTGAACTTCAATCACCAATCATTGATTAACCGTCGATAGGACAAAATTTGTATCTACATATCTTATACTGCCTGTTCTGTTTCCTTTACAATCAGGTCCCCGATTCTTGCCTTGGCTGGGCAACACGCTGCAGTTCCGTAAGGAGGCACGGGCTGTGGGCGGGCAGCACATCCTCTTTGGCCAATGGGCGCAGCGATACCAGAGCCCGTTGCTGGGACTGAAGCTGGGACAGGAGTACGTGGTGGTGGCTCTGGGACACGAGATGGTGCGCGAGGTGCAGCTGCAGGAGGTCTTTGAGGGGAGGCCGGACAACTTCTTTCTGCGGCTGCGCACGATGGGGACGAGGAAGGGTATCACCTGCACGGACGGAAAGCTCTGGTACGAGCACCGCAACTTCGCCATGAAGCAGATGCGTCACGTCGGCTATGGACGCAGTCAGATGGAGAGCCACATCGAGCGGGAGGCGGAGCAGCTTCTGTTGCAGCTGGGCAGGACTGAGGAGGCGCCCATAGAGCCGGTGACAAGGTTGGCGCACGGGGTGCTCAATGTGCTGTGGTGCCTCATAGCGGGTAAGAGGATCGCCAGCGAGGAGGACAGCACGCTGCAAAGGTTGCTGGAGCTGATGAATCGTCGCTCCAAGCTGTTCGACATCTGCGGTGGGCTGCTCGCGCAGTTCCCCTGGCTGCGACATGTCGCCCCCGACCGCACCGGCTACAATCTCATCCGGCAGCTGAACACTGAGCTCTACGGTTTCTTCATGAATACCATAGAGGAGCACAGACGGCAGCTGGAGAAGGCATCTGACCATGAGCCGGTAGAGAGTGACCTGATCTTTGCCTATCTGCAGGAAATGCAGGATCAGAGCTCGGATAGTGAGAGCAGCAG
The DNA here is from genome assembly GCA_035043285.1 of Drosophila subsilvestris. Classification (NCBI taxonomy): domain Eukaryota; kingdom Metazoa; phylum Arthropoda; class Insecta; order Diptera; family Drosophilidae; genus Drosophila; species Drosophila subsilvestris. Next base: position 2,441,745 of record JAWNNB010001724.1, on the reverse strand, counting down.
CTTTAATGAAACTCAACTGGTGATGACCATTTTGGACTTTTTCATTGCCGGCTCCCAGACAACCAGCAACACCATCAACCTAGCTCTTATGGTGCTGGCCATGAGATCGGATGTTCAGGAGAAGCTTTTTGCTGAGGTCTCGGCCAACGTCAAGTCGGCCAAATCGGACGCCTTTCCCCATCTCAGTCGGCGGGAATCGTTCGACTACATGGACGCTTTTATAATGGAGGTGCAGCGTTTCTTCCACATCACACCCATCACGGGACCCCGTCGTGCCCTCTGGCCCACTAAGCTGGGAGGCTACGACATTCCCCAGAATGCCACCATTCTGATTAGCTTGCGTTCGGTGCATCTCGACGAGCAGCATTGGGTGGATCCGCTGCAATTTCGGCCAGAGCGCTTCATCGATGCGGGTGGCAAGTGCTTCAAGGATGAGTTTTTCATGCCCTTCGGCCTAGGCAGACGCCGCTGTCTGGGCGATGCCCTGGCCCGTGCCTGCATCTTCTCGTTTCTGGTAAGGATTGTCCAGCACTTTTCCATTGTCCTGCCGCCAGGCGAGACACCATCGATGGTCCTGCTGCCCGGAATCACGCTCACGCCAAAGCCCTACAAAGTAAAGTTCGTGAAGCGTTGCTAAGATTAAATGAGTAGGTTGCTCTTAAGGATCGGGCAGGGTTTTGGGTATTCATTTCCACATTATATATACCTATGTACATTGTACAATAATCTTTAGGCTATTCGGATAAATAACAAGATGTAGTATACCGATCAGGTGTGGTTCTGGTCTGGTTTTTGTTCTTTATTAAAGTGTCCTCTAAATTAAACTTAAATGTTCATAAATTAAACAATTTGTGTAACAAAATTGAAGTTAAATAAAAACCATATTATCATCGTTATCATTAAGCGTTAATGATCATCGCTATCGTTCGTTTTTGTCTGTGTATATGCATGTATGTATAACAACACCAAGTCAGGGCTCTCAATGTGTGAAAAAGTATTTACAAACTCAAATTGAGAAGGAATAAAAGTCCATATACAGTGGGGGAGGTTGGGGTGTATAATAAAATATGTAGCTATCTAGGGGTAACACGTTCTGGTTGGTCCTGGACCAAATTGCGTTTGCAAATTAAAAATAACCATAATAAAAATCAAAATCATCATGGGAGAGTATTCTTAACAAAACAATGAAATGAGCCCACCTGACGACGGACCACCAATTTTACTTAAATGCTAGTAGTGACTGCACTTAGACATGTGCCTGCCTGTCTGCCTGTGCCGACTGCTGCTGTCCCCTCTCATCTACCTTTCTATCGCATTTGTTTGTATGTCTGTTTTGTGTGTGTTTCAACTGGAACAATACAATCATCTTATCCTTTTCTGGTACTAAAAATTGAAGCCATTGTCTGGCATATTCTGCGGATTGAACTCGAACTGTTGATTTCCCGCCACAGGAGCCACACGGGTGTCCTCCTCCTCGTTTCCAAAGTACTGTTCAATGATGTAGAATGACTTGTGATAGATGTCACGGTTCTCGTGCGCCTGCAGATATTCGATTTTGTCCAAACCTAAAGGTAGATAGATATAAAGCAGCGTTAGGATTGAAACCAATTGATAACGAAAATGAGCTCACCTCCGCACTCCTCGATGGCCATGGCATAGGGATTGGGTCGAGTCTGGTACTTTTCGCCAGCTTTAAGTATATTCTCCAGCGCATTGAGTGCCACCTGAACAATGTCCGAATCGATAACAGTGAGGAAATCACACATTGGCGGCACACAGCCGACCTCCACCAGATAGTTGATCTGCTCCGAGGTGCCACTGCTGGTGGCATTGGTAATGGCCCAGGCGGCCTCTTTGCGCGTCTTGAACTCGGCCGTCTGCATAATGTTCATCAACTGTGGGAATATGTTGGCATTGATAATGGCCTGAATTTGATCCTGATTGCCAGCGGCAATATTTGATATGGTCCAGCAGGATTCCTTCTTAATCGTCTCCGTCGTCGAGTGGAGCAAGTGGCTGATGCAGGGCAACGCATTGTAGCTCAAGATCATTTGAGTTTGCTGATCATCCCCGGTAACAATATTACCAACAGCCCTCAAAGCAGCAGTGCTGACATTCTGCTGGGGATGCCTACCAGAATGAAATCGAAGAGGATGAGCGATTGATTTGATCTTATTTCAACGACAAGTTGACAAATACTCACAATAGTAGTTCAACCAGACGACGAGAAACGCCCGCATCTATGACAGCCTGAATTTTATCATTGGGTCCGTCCGACAGATAGCTGATGGCCCAGCATGTGTCGCTGAGGACATCCACATCGGTGTAGTCGAGCAGGCGAGCCAGTATGGGCAGACCGTGGACGATTTTAGTGAAGTCCGCTGGCGGATTTTTGCCGCGACACAAATTTGAGAGCGTCCACACGGCATTCCGGATCATGGTGATACGCTCCGAAGAGCTCAACACACTGAAAAAAAAAGAAAACGCAGTATATATTGTCTGTCGGAATACCGCGGACAATGGCTCCACTCACTGCAACAGTGGCAGCATAATGCCCGAGCTAAGCAGATGGTCACGGCACAAAGGCGAGTCGCCAGCTATGTTTCCCAGGGCCCAAACGGCCTGTTCCTGCACATCGTCGTGAGGGCTAGACAGCAGCTCTATGAAAATGGGCACAGCCCCGGCCTCAATGACAATCTTGGTTTGATGCGAAGTGCCCGACGCAATGTTTGTCAGTGTCCAGGCTGCCTCAAACTGTAGAGTGGCATTGGTGTTGTTTCTTAGAAAGGTCACAAACTGGGGAACTATGCCTCTCTGGATGACCTCCTCGATGGGCGGATTGGGATCGCGCGACAACAACTTGCGAAACTTTTGCGTTGCCTCCAGTTGATCGCTCTCCGTGGTGCTGTACAGCATTTGTATCATTTCCTGGTTAATAATCGATTGCTGCGGTCCTGTTCCGGCACCAGCCTCTGCCTGGCCCGATGACTGTGTTCCCATTCCCTGCGGGCCAGTAGTGCTGTCCGCAATTTGCATATCGGTGTTCTGTGATACAAATTCGTTTAGTGACCATGCTACACAGTAGACAATATATAGAATGCATACCTGCAACTCGCTGCTGCTGCTACTCTCCATACCGGTAGGAGATGGATCCAGCACCACATTGCGACGCTTGAACAATTGCTGCTCACGCTTGGTTTTGCGCAACTGGATGCCAACTTCCTCGCGGCGACGACGCATTTCTGTTGAGTCCAGTGCGGCATTTTTATACCGCTGCTTATGGGTAGCGGACATGGCGTTGGTTGTCGTTTCAGTACACGATGCTGAAAATATTCACTTTATATTGCTAAAATTTCAATATTTTTTAAATATTTTATTGAAGTAGACAGACAGCTTTGATGCAACACCTTTTTATATTCGTTCTACATATGTTTATATATAAATGTATGTAGTACATACAAACAGTCACTGCCATCTGATTTAACCCACACTTTAGTGGAGTGCCAAACCCCCCAACCCATCACTCCCAACACATACATTTTCCATATGGCAGGTTTATCTAGGAAAGAGCAAGGAAATAACGTTGCTTGATCTAATGTGGTGTGGTATGTACATTCGTGTTTGATGAACTTTTTCGTTTTCTTAGCAATATATCACAACACTTTCACATTTCTATTGTGTGTATGGCAAAATGTATGTATGCATGCATGCATGTGTTTGTGCGTGGGCTTAGGTCAGCAGGCCGTGCTGCACCCACAACTTGTCGAGTCACTCTTTTTGGTAAGTAATAGTACTTGCTGCAGAATTACTAATCTTAAACGTTACATTACCTGTCTGCAGAAGGGTTTTCTTTGCTTGCTTAAATCATGCGAAAAGCGAAATTTTACGCACGATACGCCACACGTTTTAGCGCACAGAGTTGCCAGATGGCTCTGGAATGCAGTACAGCTGATTAAATAGATATCGAAAGCCAGCATTAAAAGCAAGTAATATGAAAAATTCGAAAGGAAAAAAATCACGTCGAAAGGCCAAGAAACAAATTAAACGCCCGGAAACCAAAAAAATGGGTCAGGAAAAGCACATAATGGAACTAATGCAGGAATACAACAAGCTGAAGGATGCGACCCAGCTAGTAATTGGAACCTTGGCCGCATTGAAGGACATTTCCATCAGATCAGCACATGACATGTACAACTTGCCCAATGATGAATGAAAAATAAATAGTTCTCGGGCTCATTTATGTATTTCCAAGTGCTCATAAATGCCACCAGGTCAGTAAAGTCTTTTCGGCGGTTCCCTTATGGTTTAAACCTAAGATTTAAGCTTAAAACTAATCAAGTCACTGCACTGCGTTCAATTGCACACTTTGATATTGCGAATCACTCTATTGTCCAGCGTGGAAGTAGGCTCGGCAGCGTTCATTGAATGCCTTGTACGTCCGCTCCTTGATGATGTCCTCCACATACAGTTCTGCCTGTAGCACCCTCAGCTGTAGAGCAGATAGAGATATGTAATGGCAACTTATAAGCATGCACAGTATTCCACAATGCCTTTACCTTTCGCTGCTCTGCCTTGAACTTGCTGCCCGTATCCACATCATTGGGCTGAGCCTCTTGCTGCTCACGGAGTTTTTTCAGACTATTTGCCGACAGAGTTATGCAATTGCGTATCTTCTCTTGCTGTTCAATTAAAAAATACAAATTTAGTTGGGGCCATTTACATCAAGAACGCTAAGATATAGGTTACCCGAGAGAGATGCGATTGCTCCAGCTTAGCATAAAGGTCGCGGCATGTGTTTTCGCTATTCACCTGGCCCTTGAAGGATTCGGTGGGTAGTGCATTCAGAGCGTATATAATTTTGTCATCCACATCTCGCATTTTCTTCAACGCCTCCTGTTATCAGTTGAGAAACTTGTTTTATGGGGGGATTGAGCAACATAAACTTTGTTTGGCACTCACCTGGAAGCCGAGAAAGTCCAAGCAATAAACGGCCATTGAAACTAGAGATCAAAACTAGGTAAAACTGAATTTTAAAAATAAAAACAAAATTCTATAGTATAATGCCGGCGCAACGTGCCAGTTGCGGGAGTTGCCATCTATTATTCGATTCTATCGAATCGATGTTTATTCAACATCGATATGGGGTGCTGTGAACCCGCGCATCGCTAGCTGGTGCATGTCAAAAAAAATCATAACAAATTATTCGCAAACAAACGACGACTCGAGCCAGCCCTTGCAGCCCCAGCAGCCGTCACAATGCCAGTTAGATCCGAAGATATACGAGAAAAAATAGAAAATGGATTCTACAAGCTTGCACTCAACGACAAAAGCACGCGCAGCACTGTGTGGCGCGTTTACCGAAAAATTGAGAAAGAGGATGGCACAATCCTTGCGAACCTATTATATTGCACTGGCTGCAAGGGCTTAATGTCGTTCACCCACAAATCGACGACAAATCTACGGCGCCACAGGTGCCATCTGCAGTATCTAAAAAAGCAGCTTCTCTTCGGATGCAAGTCAAGCCCTAAAAAACATGAAACCGAAAACGACACCAGCGAAGAGGAGCGCCAGTCACCTATGGACCAAACGGAACGTATACCCGCTGTCTCAGAGATGCTGGTGAATAAGGAGGAAAAACATCAACACCTTGAGGACGAGGCTGAGAAGAAACCCACAGCCGCTGACGTTGCTGCCTTCGCCAGTGCTTGCATCGTCCAGCCTCAGCTCCAGCCCCATCTCCAGAATCAGCCGGACATGCCGCTGTCCCTGGATGTTAGTGAAGCCCAGGAGTCGTCTATATATGCCCAAACATGGTCCCTGGAGTACCGCAAGCTCAGTGATGACCAAAAGTTCTATGCCAAACGAGCAATTGACGAGATCTTTGTCCTGGGCCGATTACGGCGCTTGACATTAAACACGGTGCCACCAGCTGAGTAAATAGTCGTGTCCTTGGCATAGCTGTTATTATAAATAGAGGATATCAGATGATACATACAGATGTACATATACGAATTGGTATTAATTAAAATAAATATTAATAGTGGAAACCGGTCTCGGTTCTAAAAATACCGAAATAATCTCGTTCTACAAGAAGTTGAGTAGTTATTGGAGGGAAGTCAAAATATAAATATATTTAAATGTACAATTAATTTTTTGTTTCGGCGATTCTTTTCGAAATATCGATATCAATCATCGATGGCAAGCTGTCTGTGGCTTCTCTTCTTGCTGTAAATAATTTGTTTGCGTTTGTAAAATAAAATGTCTACGCGACCGGGTCTTCATGAAGTTAATATCACCCAAAGCCCCAAACGAGCTGCTCCGCAAGCTGTTGATGAGGTTGATAATGACGAGCACATTCTAGCTAATTCGGTGGATAATGAAGACTACATAGAAGAATCAGCAGCTCACTATGAGGAAGGTTCATCGGAAGAGGAAGACCAGAACCAAGCTGTAGAGGATGTGGTGCCCGACAAGCAGAGGAGCTGGTACTTTTATGGCATTCCTCTAATATTAGTTTTACTTTCGATGCTCGCCTGGCAAAATAACAATGCGGAGAAAATCTGTGCTTTTGAGAAGCTGCGCCAGATCGAACCAAAGCAATCGGAAAAAGTATGGAATGCTCTACAAAAAGGCATTGAAGGACTTATCAACAAGCGAGATCCGCGACCCAGTGTTTTCCTGTTTCTGCATCAAGATAAGAGCCTTCAGACTCTCATTGACAAAATTGCTACTGAGGCGTCCGGCTGTTACGGTATGTTATACCTGATCTGATCACATACACTTGAAACAATCTTCTTACCAATCCATACCAACAGGTGGACCTGGGAAGCTAATACATATGAACAAAGATGACTTTGTATCCCGAACTGGCGACTATGGATTTGCCATTGCGCAGTTTAAGAAGAAAGTGAAAGAGGGCAAAGTATTTGTCATTGTTAATCTCAATGAGGTAAGTGAAGCAGCAATGCACCAACAGTGAAGCTGAACTTTGGGTTTTTTGCAGATTCCTCCTAGTTCGGCACGTGCCTTGCATACGATTTGCGACACCTACAACCCCATTTCCGCGGACGCAGTCATATTTCTGACGCTGCACACATCCAACACAAAATACACTGGAAACTCGGTGGAATTGGCCAAGGAAACGCTGTACGAGCTGTGGGGCACACAGCTGAAAGACAATGAACTTGATCCCCTAATCACGCGTGTCACCGACCAGGTTCTGCATCTACACAACAAGAGCAAAGCTCTCGTTTCGGAATCTAAAGAAAAACAAAATTAACTATAAGTTTTTAATAATAAACGAACAGCATTTAAAGTACTAGCAACTCCAATTGCTTGTGGTGCCATAGTTCCGCCACAAGTGCCAGCAGGCTGCATATCAGACCGAAGCACCAAAGCATGATCAGACCGATGATGTTGTCGAGGCCCAGCTGTACGGGACCGATTTCAAGGTTCTGCTTCTGGGAGGCAACAATGCGATTCTGCCGATGGGCGCTCATATATTCGGCGGCAATCTTCCACTCCCAGAATTTGTCCAGGCCCGAGGATTGCCAGACCATAATAAAGTCGTTGTAGGCATTCAGATGCGCCCAAAGTCGTGGCACAAATGCCACTGTGAAGGCGAAGTAAATGTCATCGACCATAAGCTTTAATCGTTCCAATGAATCGTTGGCAATTAACTCTGTATTGCCCAAATGGCCGTACTGCATGCGCTCCACAACAAATCCCATCTGCTCCGAACGCGAGTAGGAGGAAATCAGGGCGGCATCAAACACACGAAAATGCTCCATAAGTCCCAGGAGAACTGGCTACAATTGAGGGTGTTTGATCATGTCTTATATTATCCATTGCTCAGGACTCACATCTGCTGACCGCTCATCAATTGTGGTGATCCACGCTTGCGATGTACCAGTCCAGATCAGTTTATGATCATAGAGACGCTGTCGAGAATCGGCCGCCTCCTCCAGAGTGGGCAGAGTCAGGATAGCCGCCAGTCCGCCGCTGTAGACGGTCGTTAGAATAATGTCAATCATGTAGCTGGCCAAGAGCACAGTGCGCAGGGAATTCGAGGTGGTTACATAGCTGGTGCCCTGGTTGACGAATAGTTTTAGCGTACTGACGCAGCCAAACCGTAGACTTTCGACCCATGTCTGTGCCCGCATCGAATGTTCCCAGCGACGGGTCAGGCATAAGCCCAGTATCTCGAGCAGTAGGCAGACCATCACACACAGCCAAAGTATGGCCTGGAATGGACGCAAAAGCAAGGTCCAGCTGATTAAACGTTTGGGAGCTGGCACCAGACAGGTGACGCCCGAACGTCCAAGAGGGTTGGTCATATCCATATGCTGATAGGCCTCGTACCTAGCAGAAGACATTTTTAACGGATATATACAAAGGTGTGTATGGAAAACCTACCACAAATACATGCCACCAATGCCATAGTCGTTCCGTCTCTCGAGCACCATTCCAACCAGACCATAGCCCGTGGCGTTTGAATAGATGTCACCCCAGTCGCCCGTCTCAGCTGGGAACAGAATGATGCAGTATGAGTGAACTGAAGTAGGCAGATACGAGTAGAGTAACCTACTTGTATCAACCTGGATAGTGCAGTTGTAAAGTTCACAGAATATCATCATTAGACGCACTTCGGTGCCATCGATGAAGACTTCCGATTTGCATGCAGCGCGATCGTACACAGTTGGCTGCCTTTCCTGTAACATTCGTTGATAAATTAAACGAGTTTTATTAAAGAAGAATCGACTCACATAATCCAGCAACATGAATGGCTTGTAATCGAAGATTGCAATGACCACTTCACGGCCCTGTAGATTCTGTAGCTTCTTGGACATTTTGTTGCCACTATCCCAGATAATTTTCCTACGCTGGGCGTCATAGCGTTGCAATAAATTGAATTGAACCGTCTCCGGTCTGTTGTCAAAGTCTCGCGGACCCACAAAGCGATTTGTTTTAATGTCAAAGATGCTCGAATTCAGATATGGGGCGCTGACCAGCAAAACATTCGGTTGATCTTTAGTTAGTAAATGAAACGAATTATTGGCAGCCAAAAACGGAAAATGTACATCCATCGTACCGTTAAATATGTATCCTTGGAGAAGGTTCTTATCCTCTTGCAGCAGCAGTTCATCCGTGTAGGCAAAAATAAACCGATTCCGCGGCGAACGCCAAATCGAATAAATGCTGGCATTATAGAAAAAACGAGCAAAGTCCGGTATCTGCTCTTGAAATGCTAAAAATGTCTTAAGATAGTCAAATCAACTTTAAATAGTTAATGGTTTAAATTCGATTGTCTATCAATCAGCTGACCTGCTATCGAAAGCAAGACATATGTACATGTGTAAATAGATTGGAAATTCGTAAATTCGACCAAACCCAAATAATAATGGATAAACTAGGACTCGGCTGTCCGTTTTCGTTCCTTGGTGGAAAGGAGGAAAGACCGCAGGGACCCAAACCAGATATACTCCAGCTAAACTACGACTGTTATTGGGAGATAATTTCGTATCTGACTGCACTCGAGGATCAACTAAATCTGGGCCGCGCCCATCCGTTGTTCCAGCAAGTGCTGGCAAGCCTATTGCCTACGCGCTATAGTAAAATCAATATGAAGATGCTGAAAACCGTTCAGGACTGGGAGTATATGCTGGAACTTTGCGGTCCCAGCGTGGTGCGCTGTGAGGTGCCCCACGGCCGCTGGGACGAGTCTTTTACCCACCCATTTCTCAATCTTCTCAACCAGCACTGTTCGAATCTGCAACAGCTTGTGCTGATATTCATGCACTCGGACACGGACACACCGCCCGCTTCGAGGGACAGTAGAGGTGGACACGCTAACATTATGCAGCAGCTGCTTGAGCTTCCTGGCCTGATAAACTTGACGCTAATCGATGCTAGAGCGCCTCAGCGTATGTACTCGTATTTTCCTGACCTGCTTACCCATTGATACACACTTTTGATCCATGCAGTTGAACAGTTGCAACATTTCAGTGAACTACAAGCACTAGATGTGGATGGAATTGACGTCAATCTTACTGAAGAGAATTTCGTACAGATGTTCCACAACAAGAAGAAATTGTGCCGCCTCTTATTGAACTTTGGACGAACCGTGAAACGCTCGTATCAGCTGCCCCAGTTGTCAGACCATTGTGCTCATCTGGAACATCTGACGCTGGAGAACTTTGACTTGAACCTTCCCGATATAGGGGAGTTTAGATCTCTGAAATCTCTGCGTATGATCTCGCGATGGATTGGAGGAGTGAACAGCGATTTGTACAGATCCTTGGCCCAACGCTATGCAGATCGCTTGGAGCAGCTTCAGTTCCTGTCGATTCGTGTTGGACCAGCCCAAGTGCATCACATACTGGCATTTAAGAGACTCAAGGCGCTCGATTGCGATAACTGGCCCTCCGATGCTGTGGACAAATTGAGTCTACTAACTGAACTCGAGTGCCTGGCCATAGAATGTATTAGTCCCATTAAAGGAGTCAATTGTCAGCTTTTGTCTGTCCTAACAAGCTGCTCCAAGCTGTCGCATCTGAAGCTGGGCAAGCGCTGGCAGATGACCAGCACTGAGGTGGAAAGATTTCTGTCCGATGTGCGAGACGTTCGTTTGGAGTCCAAAATGAAACTTTTGCTGACACTTTCGTTTATCAAATTGGCAGAGCATCAACAAATGGTTCGACTACTTCTATAATAACTATAAAAACTCTACTATAACTCACTACCATTTCAGTTGAATGATTTGTTCGCAAATCACACGCATTTAAGGCTTGGTTTTCATGAGGTCTGCCATTTCTGTCGGCCAGATACCCACTCCAGGTGCCACACAATCTTCGACTAACCGATAAAAGCATATGTACCTCACAATGGGAATGTTCTATGGCAACCGTCAGCCTTAGTATCCAGTCGTTGTAGGCAATACCATTCATCTGAAACTCGCTTTGTTTACTCTCATAATCGTAGACATCAGCCTCTTCGTGTATCCACTTTTGCGAGTCCATGTTTATAAGGGGCAGCCATCCATCCCTTGCCAGTTGTATATCAAATGCAGAATGCCACAAAATACAAGTGGCATGCGAATCCATAAAATATTGCTGGGCTAAATGGATACACTGACTTAAAGTTCTACCATTTGATTGCCAAGAAAATCCAAGACTCACCCAGAAAATTGAGCACGACTGACCAATAACTTGGTTCTAATAGAATGATGGTCATTGTTGCTTTGTTGCTTCGGATTAAATGTTCCTCCTATTATACGTACGTCTCGTATTTATAGAAAATTGTGCAATTCTTAATCAGTATTAATTTTAAATTGTATTTATTTGAGTTACGATTCTGATGAAGTACCTGAAGAAAGTGCGTCTTAATGGGATTATAAATAATCAAAGAAATACTCGTATATAATTATAGGGCTTCCAATTGAGCAGCGCAGAGTGGCTATTTCTTTAAATTGTTAAGTGCTGAAGCTACGAGCCAAGAACTGTTTAAATATTTATTGACATATGTTTAGCGATTATTGTAAATATTAAACAAATATAATTTTGCCATGCATACTAAATTACTTTCACTTACATTCTAAGCACAATTAGGGGGGAAAATATGAGCATGTCTACTCGAGGCTCCTTGGTGAAATGTGCAAAACACTTATCCACTAACATAGTAAATGTGGGTGTAATTTAATTCTTATTTAAACTAAGCTTTGACGCTGCCAATGCCACTGCCCAGCGACTTCATTAGTTGGTAGCATTCCTTAAGCTTGCGCTTGTCGCCCACCTTTTCCAGTGTCTTGGCCGCCTCGGCCAGCATGCCAGCACGCTCGCCAGGCGAACTCAATAGGGCCGGTGGCAGATATTTGCATGCCACGTACATGGCAGCGGCGCGCTCTCGCTCCCCACCCTCAAAGTTCTGATGCCGTCGATCCTTGCTGCCACAGAATATGGACGAATGGGCATAGCGCGAGCGTAGACTCCTATCCAGTAGTTGCTGGGTGGGACAGGGCGAGGCACCGGCCATCAGGCGACAAACAGCCTCATACAAATAAATTCTCGATTGGGCGTTCTGTAATATGGAACATGTCGTGCTGTTTAGTGATATTCGGAATATGGAGACTATTAAGGGAGCTTACTGGTATATTTTCAACAATGCTGCGCAAGGAATTCAAGCCGGTTTGGAACTTTTCGAGCACTTCGCCAGGCACCTGATAGTAACCATCATCCTCGACATTCATATGCTCTAGCTCCCACAAAGCAGTCAGCGTCTCCAAAAGCCAATCGCAGGTGAGCAGTTGAAAGAGCTGAAATTGGATCAGAATCAGAATACAAATAATGAGTGACCATCCCTCAGCGTGGCAGGAACGGGATGTGGACCAGCGATATTGAACGACGTTGACTTATGAAATGCACAGAGCTTGCACTGCAGTTGTATTGCCTGAGATCAAGATGGACAGACAATGCGACTACAATGCACCTGCGTGTCATCTCCGGGAGTGTTTGGTTTGGTTTAGTGTGTTTTTTTTTTGTCATCAAAATCAGATTGTTAAACTCTCTCACCAGCTGAATGCCCTTAGCATTGGTGATCCGGTTGACGGTCAAACATTCCTGAAGCTGTGCACTGGCGTCATCGCACAGACTGTTGATCGATCTCTTGAGATGTTTTTCGGGAGTGTTGCCATTGTTCCTGCATGAGAAGGTTGAACATTTCTTATCTTCCTCCCTGGAAATATTCACGCATACTTACATGAGCAATAACATTTTAGCACCGAGCGCCGCATGAAGGGCTTTGGGCAGGTGATTGGTGTCGTTGTTTGGCTCCAGCTGCACAGGGATCTGCTTGATGCTGTCGTATAGTTGTTCGGCCAGCGTATCCTCGCCAAGGAGCCAGTGTACGGCAATTTCCAAGATGTTTGCCCACCACACAACATTCGTATCGCGTTCGTCCTCGTCGGCCCAGAGCGTTTCCCTCAACAGGGAGGTGTACTTAAGGACATTGCTGACTATGGTGCCGCTGTGCTGTTGCTGCTGCAGTTCCACTTCACCGCCAGATGTGGGAAGTCCTGCCGCCGGCTTGTGTCCAGCTCCCACCAGGCACTCAATGGCCTTAAACAGTAGATGTTCCCTATATTGCTGTGAACGAAAGACTTGAATATATGTAGGCAGAGCACACAGAGAAGAGCGTAGACTAACTACCCACCTTGATGACATAGGCAGCAGGATCACAGGCGTTTCGTAGCCTGGTGAAAAAACCATCCTGTTCGCCAGAGTCACTCAGATCGTAGCTAAAGTCATGGGTGCTGCAATAGCGGAAGCCGTAGGCACTAAAGGCCCAGCGAAGTTCCTGCGTCTGTTCGGCAGCCCGTGTCCGGCCGCACTCTTGTCGCGCCCGACCCATGTAGTAGTGGGCAAAGAGTGACTGCAGCCATTTTGGTGCACTGCGTTTCATACGGAGAGCGGTCGTCACATGTATGCAGATCGTTTCGCGCGGCGTCAATAGATTGTGGGCCACCTCGGCCATATTGCTGGCATATAGGGCCATCATAATGCCATTGCCGTCAGTACTGTTGCCATGTCCAGTCAGATGCAATTGATTGAGCCGATTGAAGAGCACGGACAGCTCTCGGGCAGAGGACAGAGCCTGTTTCCGATTGGCAGCCTTGCAGAAGAGGCCTCCGGTGCGACGGGACAGCACGCGGCCAAGCCAGAGTCTGTGGAAAATAAAGCGCAGGAACTGCCAGGTTGTTTGCAGATAGCACTCCAAGCGTGTCGCTGGCAGGCTCAGCCCGAACATGTGCAGGCAGTTCAGATAGCCGGCATAGGCCTGTGCTCCCTGACCCGCAGCAAAGTCTGCCTCGGCCCGCTGCTTATGCTGCCAGTAGGCATCTGTCTGAGCATCCAGCTGCGGATCGCCGTATACCAGCAGCTTGACCAGGCATCCCAACATAAGCGTTAAATTCAATAGCCATAGCCAGGAGCTGTTCTGCCAGCCAACATGGCCTGTCACCATAGGGGAAAATATCAATTAGAATTAAAAATTCTAAGGCTGAGAGGGGCTAAAAACTCACCACCATCCACATCGTAGGAAAGAATCATGCGCCTTTGACGGCTCAGCTCGCCTCCAAGGTTATCCTCATCTTGTTGTCCGCCGTGGAGGAAACTCTTGAAGGGATTGACTGCCAGTATCGCAAACATAAACATGCACAGGCCCAGGCGCGAGTGGGTGGCCATGCCTCGCATAGAGCTTGGCACCACCAGAAGATCATCCTTGCTGCAGCTGCTGTCGCCGCCACTGCTGCAGCTGGCGGTGGATCCGCCATATGGCGAGGGCGGTAGCGAAATGTCCGAATGCATAGGTGAGAGAGAGGGATCCGAGACATCGCTACGCGGTGGAGTTAGCCCAGCATCTGTGGTAGATGTCAGGGAGCTCTCGCGACGCTTCTTCGAGCCACCACGGACGGGCCAGGGTCGCGTTTCCCGCTGAAGTAGATCCTTAACTTGAGAGCCATCGCGGGCCATCAACTCTCGCTGCAAACGCTGCAGCTCTGACTTCAGCTCGCTCGTCTGACGCTGAAGGTCTCGTATCTTGTCAATGGACTTGCGCAGCACAGCCGACTTGTTCAGCTTGGCCTGATCGCCCACCACTAGATTCTTTAGTTCGGTGATCTTGTCGTTGATCGAAGTGCGGTAGCGACGCTCGATGGCATTGTGGGCCGAACGCTTCACTTCCTTCACCTTGGGCTGTGCCCTAGTGATGGGCACTTTCCCGGCCACCGATTGATTGGTGGCTTCGGGGGCTGGAGACAGTGCCAACAGTACTCGCCCCTTGCTAGCTCTGCTCCCGTTGCCGTGGCCATGGCCGTTGCTCGGTGCGATGGGCGGTGAGGGCTTGGGACTGGTCACAGTTGTGGCCATGGTCTTCTCTAGCAGAACCGTCATAGGTTGATCAACGGATGTCAAAATCGTAGGATTAGTGGCGATGGGCTGGGTATACATGATAAAGGGTTGTGGTTGCGTGGGCATTGGGGAAGGGGTTTGAAGAGGGGGCATGACCTGGATTCTTTGCGGAGTCGACTCGGCTGGTGGCGTGGGCGGGGACGAAGTCTGGTACACATATCCGCTGGGCAGAGGGGACGTGTATAGGGGGGTATTTGGCGGTAGCCTGGTGGCATCCATATGGTGTATCGTAGTGGTGGGCTGTGGAGCCTTAAGGACCAGCTGCTGCGGCGTCTGAGGTTGCTGCTGCTGCTGCGCCGGCTGAGGTTGTTGCTGAAGTAAATTGTAGCTGTTGGTCATCAGGGGATCCGCCTTGTAGAAGGGCAGTTGTAGTTCCTCCTTGATGTGCACTGGCGAAGAGTGCTCGCTTTTAACATGCAGCGGTTGTTGCTGCTGTTGCTGCTGTGGCTGCTGCGGCTGCTGCTGCTGTGTCTGCACCATTGGCTGGGGCTCATCCATACGCAGAATATTCTCGTACATTTGCGCCTGTTCCAGGTCCATTTCGTTGAGGAAATTATCCAACATGTCCGGGTGCAGCACCTCGTTGATCATGTCGAAGGCATCGTCCTCTTTGAACAGGCCCAGTGACTCATCCACGGGGCCGGACATGAAGTCCATGCTATTATGATCCATAGCAGATATTCTTGTGCTGCTGAAAACAACAACAATATTGTGTAATTAATATAAACACACGTCTCCTCCCGGATTGTTTATCAAATTTCTAAGCGGCGCAATTACACATTGAAACCAACAACACAACAGTGGTTCCATGCTCATTTGGCCACGGCGAAAACTGTTGACAGAAATGTATGTGTATCACTCTGTGAGAGTGCAAATGTAGGTGCTTAAGTTTAAATGCGTTTAATTATCAATGAATGTGGGGAAGCGTCCATAGTGCCCATTGTTTAAGTTAAGTGTAAGTCCCGTAATTTACAGGCTTAGCAGCTTTTCCACCACAGCTGAGGACACTGTGCCCAGGGAGGCACATATACCCGAGCGGGAAAGCATGCAAAAGCGCTCTCGACCAATCAGAGCGCTCGAATGGATCATACGATGTGTTTGTGACGCCACCTTTGACTCTTGCCGCTCTAGTGGAACATTTTTAGTGGACTATTCTCCCAATTGTTTGATTTACGTTGTTGAAACTTGCACTTGACTACCATCACATTGAAAATCACAATATTTTCACCTTTTAACTATTCTGAAGTTAACTTTTGCTTTGATTTTTCCATAACTACCACTGTAGCTTCGGATACACTGAGATTTTGTTGGTCCCCACTAGATAAGGTTCATGTTGATGTACATTGCTGCTTTTCGTATGTGTAGCTACTAGCTATATCTTTGATTGATTAATAAACAAATGCAATTGTGTCTGCAGCGACCGAAATACGTTTTGCTTTGCGCTTTTAAGCTATTATCAGCTGTTTCGACGAGTGTTGCCGGACACAAAAAATAAATGTATTAATACTATCGATATGCTACATGCAACTCGTTATTGGGCAATCGATGGTACACATTGTGAGTATTTCGTTCAAAATTTAGCCTAAATTATTCGGTTCGTGTTAGTCCTGCAGATTGTCGTTTCCAAAAACAATAGCCATGCTCCAGCAGAAAGCCCAAGCTGCTCAGGACAATACCCATCGACCACAAATAGAACGCCCCCTGCAATACATCCAATGTGAGAACAACATGTTTCTTTCGTCGAGTGCCTGCGGCGTCGGCAACAGCAGGATCCGTATCCGTTTGGTCGCCCAAATCCTCATAGAACTCCTCTGCATTGGGCGATGTCCCATCCCTAGTTATGAGGTCCATTTGTCGCCAATGCTCGTAGAATCCATACTCATGGAAGCCCGTGAAGAGCGACTGAAACTTGTAAAGGAATGGCGATCCCAGCGGCATGATGTATGTGCACAACATGGATCTAAGGTACTCCTTAACAATGTGATAGGAGGGACGATCCGCCTGGGTATTGTAGGTGAGGGCTAGGAAGTCTCTCGCATGGAAGTCCCTTATTATAAACGCGGAGCGCCTGTCCCTGCGACTCACTATGAGCTGATAGTACGAGGTGGTCAGGTTTAATGGCAGTTGCCTGCTCCTGCTAGCCAACAAGTCGTAGTGGCGCTCCGACAGCGTTGACTTGACCGCATCAAACATGGTGGTCACCGCATAGATGCGCACATTGAGGCTGGAAAGTCCGTCCAAATTATTAAGCTGCTCCTCGTAAGTGGGCCGGACAAAATCACTCTCCAGCTTGGCAAAATAAATGGTTGTTACGACATAGCTGAAGAGAATCCAACACATGAGGAAGGCTCGCATCGAGCTGATCTGCGAAAATCTTTCCACAGGCTCCCCCACATGGGTCTTGCCAAACATTTCGACGATCTCATACCAACGAGCGAAGGTGAATCCCCGCCCCAACTCCCATCTCCGTGGCACTCGCTTCTGCAATCGCTGCAAGAGCCAGAAGAAAAACACGACCAGCAAAAAGTTGGCCAGCAGAAGATGCCACACGGACCGGCGAAAGACCCGGAGAAAGATCAGGTACTCCGGCTGGATATCCGACGCTGGCACCACCAGGTAGAGCATCCTGCGCGTGTGCGGATATAGCACCTCCACCTGTGGCCACATGCAGTCCAGGACAAAGCGTGAGTTGGGACCAAAGTGCGTCTTGCCGCTGGTGAGATCCTTGACCACGCCGGTGAAGCTTCCATTGGAAAGACAGCGTCCATAGGACTCGTTATCATCGGGCAGGACGTAGGTTACGCTGGCGTTTAGGATCTGTGCTGCTACGCGGGCTGCCACGCCATCGACTGCCCTGTATCCGTATCTGGCCACCGGTTGTATCGGTATGGCCATCAAGGGATCCGTGAACATGGAGTAGCGCAGCTCGAATCCCCGAAAATCCCTCAGCTTGTCGGAGTATCTTACAGCGTCATCCCGTTGCCGAACCACGCGAAGACCACCCTCGGCAAAGGGGTCAAAATCAAAGATTCCGTCTTCTACTCGAGTGATCGCCAGCCCAAAGAGCAACTGCTTTGCCCAGCAGCCAGAGAAGAGGGCCTGCAGCTGATCCAGATTGGCACCGGGCCAGAGGAAGATGTATTTGTGGAGGTGCTTGCGAGGCTGCAGCGGATTTAGCATATCGATTATGCGACGTACCAAGGCATCCCCATGGTGGCCGGCGGGTATGTGAAAGATGCTCATGCTGTCTGTCCGACGCAAGGGCTCCAGTTCGTGGCTCTCAATGTTGCGCGTTACCGTCGGCACTCGACTGCCTACACATCGATGCAGCTCCAGTTCCTGGGCCAAATGTTCGGGTGTGCCGGCGCCCAAGCAGCTCACACATCGATAGATGTAGGTGACCTGCGTGGCCTGCTGGATCACGATTCGGCAGCTCATCCTAACCAGCCTCCATTCTGCAGATGAAGAATGGGAAGCAGCACAAATTATTGACAGGAGCAGCAGAACGACCAGTGACTCCCTCATCTCAAAGCTAACTGCCGGGGGTAAAGTCATCGCTTGACAGAAGTCCTCTGCTCCCTGGGGACTCGTATCCCAATTAGGATTGCGTGAGGTCCTATTTAATCGCGGCGCGGTGGTATCTCATTCCACAATAATTAAGCGTTCGCTTGTCCGATCAAATAAACGTTCGTAAACGTTTGTTTAACGCAACAGGACGACACTGGCTTGCATGCCTATCATATTTCGAGTTTATGCCTGAAAAATGGTTTTTTGTACCATAGCTATGTTTGTTTTTGTTTTTAAAATAAAGTACCGCCTAATTCCTTCCGTTTATCGCACAAAAGTACCGATATTTTATGCAACTCATCTCATCTGTCCGGTGCATCGATATGTAGAATTAAAAGTCGCGGGAACATCTAACTAGATCTAACAAATTGAAACAAAATAAGACTAATGTCAGTATTCAGGAAAGGTAGTTCCGTTTATTATATATCACAAAAATTCACCTAAAATATTTGATTTAAAAAAAAAATATATATATCGATATTTTACATCAATATATATTTAACATCCCTAGTTTGCTGTCATTGTCACTTCCGCTTGCGAACAAAATACGGCAAAGAAAAACTGCGAGTGGCGAGTGTTTTAAGATCACACTCAAAAATAACATCAAAAGTGGTAGTGGTAGTTGAAAGAGTGCCACAACTGACCGCCAGCAACAACAACACAGACGACAAACACAGACCATCAGTCCCAAAAGCAATAAGCGGAAAATAATAAAGTTGCGGCTTTTGAGCATCGCATCACATAGCCAAGAAAAACTTGGCTGACACCTCAAAAGCGGTAACAGTTTATTTTTCTTCCTTTTATTTTTGGAAGCGCGTGTTTGTCTAGTGCGGGTTCGACAACAACGAAAAGATGGCAGACTCTGAGAACCAACCGCAGCAGCTGCTGCCCATTGAACAACAGCAGCCGCTGGCCGAGGAGGAACAGCAGGAGGACGATGGCCAGCAGGGAGAAGGCAAGCCAGCTCCGCCGCCGAAGGAAATTATTGGTAAGAGGAAACGTAAATGGATTTGCATTTCATTCATACGCAAACACATGGCGACCGCTAGTTCTACCAAAATAGCAATGAAAGGAATGAAAAAATAAAATGTGCGTGTGTGTACACATATAGAGTGTATTGCTGCGTGTATGTGTGTGTTTGTGTCTTAAAATATACGCACGACGGCCATTTTGTATAGCAAGGCGGCACATACATATGAACGTTCACCGGCTCGCCGCCCGCCACCTCATGAAAAGCGGCCCCGGCCCGGCCGCAAAGAAACGAAATGAAAATTTTGCCTTTTACCGGTGTGGCCCACCCCCGTACGTTTGCTTTGCTTTGCTCTGCCTGCCCCCCCACCGCACATCAAATCCGAGCAACCCAATTTGTTGGTCCTCTCTGCGCGCGCGTACTCTGCAGAGACTTTTGTAAGATATTTAGAGTGAGAGCAAGAGAGATGGAGAGCGACAGTATGTTCATGTGTGTGTGTTCATTGTTTTGGTAAATTTATTTGTATACACTGCCGCAGACACGCATCGCACAGTGGCATGTGCTTGCATTGCGCCGCCTATTGGACATTAAATTAATTTTGAAGGCACCAGAATACGCATGCAACCCACTACTCATCCATTCCATTCCGCCTCCAATGGTAGCAGAACCAACAATGACATTTCTAACCTCACAATTGCAGCGACCAAAGTGACCGGAACCGTCAAATGGTTCAACGTGAAGAGTGGCTATGGTTTTATCAACCGGAACGACACCAAAGAGGACGTCTTCGTGCACCAGAGCGCCATTGCCCGCAACAATCCGAAGAAGGCTGTCCGCTCAGTCGGCGACGGAGAGGTGGTGGAGTTCGATGTCGTCATTGGCGAGAAGGGCAACGAGGCAGCCAATGTCACCGGTCCTTCTGGTGAGCCTGTGCGCGGCAGCCAGTTTGCTGCGGACAAGCGTCGAAACTTCCGGCCCTGGATGAAGAAGAACAGCCGTCGCAAGGATGGCGAGGAGGGTGATGAGATGGAGTCCCCTGACCAACAGCAGCAGCAGCCCCTCGACGGACAACAGCAGCTGCAGTCCGGACCCCGCCAGCCCCGCCAGAACTATCGTCGCGGCCCAAGCGGCCCCCCCGGTGGACCTCGCGGTGCACCCCGTGGTGGTCCAGGCGGACCCCCTGGTGGACCCAGGCGCTACAACAACTACTACCCGCGTCAGCAGCGTCGCGGTCTGGGCGGCGGTGATGGCAGCAATGCCGATCCTGGTGTTCATGACCAGAATCCCGAGGGCTTGCAACGCGGCGTAGAAGGACCCCGTCGCGGTGTCGGCGGCCCCGGAGGACCCCAGAGACGCTTCTTCCGACGCAACTACAATAACGGGCCACCACCACCACGACGCGATGGCGGGGAGTACAGTGAGTACACTGCACCAAGTAACTCCAAACAAGTCTCCCATTTTGTTTTCTTCAATTAACTTTTCGCCTTTGTTGCAGTTCAAGGCCAGGGCCCGCCGCGCCAGCAGCAGCCGCGTCCCCGTCGCCAGAATCGGAAACCAAATGGTCCTGGCGGTGGTCTGGAGCAGCAGCAACAGCAGCCACAGCAGGTAATGAACTAATCACCACTGACACAAAAAGAAAACCATCGCCAATGCAACATCCAACCACAACAACAACAACAAAAGAACAACCACTAACCAGCATGGCGGCGGCAACAACAACAAAACAACTACTTGGTGTCGGCAACATAGAAATAGAAACACCCCACTCCACTTCACACAACTAACTAAAAAATGCATTCATAATTAACCACTAAAACATCAGAGGGAGGACGAATAATTGTAATACTTAACATAAGAGGCTTTGGGTCTAACAATATGAATGTAACAAAACAAAACCAAACCAAACAAATAACAGCTCTTCATGTTCCATATACCATGACTTTTGTTTAAGTTTATTTCTTATGATTTACCATTACCACCATCCGCGAATCCTACACAGAACGGCGCCCAGGAGGTGCAGAATACAACAACAGAGAGTACTGCATAGATACAGACAACAAGAAGAACAAGAAAACCATCACCACCACCAGCACCAGCAGCAGCAACATGCAACAAAAACTACTCAAAAACAACAACATCAAGTTCAAGAGACACTGCAAATAAGAGCAACAGCATAATGGGCCGTAGCGTATTTTATATATTTGGTTCGTTTGCTTTGTTTTCCGTTTTGTAGGGAAACAAACTTTCATACACACCACCCCACCCCACCCATCCCATCCCATACAACAGCAAAAAGAAATAATTTCCAATTCAAATTTAAAATCCCGAAAATGTGCAAAACAAATTGAAGTGTATTATAGAAAGCAATAAATTCAAATACGACCAGAAATTCTCAGCAAGGTCAAGAAACACTAAAACAAAACAAAAACAAAAAACAATTTATTGTTTAGAGTTGATTATAAATTTAAATTATTTAAAAAAATTTATGTTGAACCATTTACCTCTCACATAAGCACACTAATCACCCCCATTCACCCCATCGCAAGTTGAAAACCGTTTAATTAACATAACTGTAACTGAATAAAGAGAGGAAAGAAACAAAGGGGCGCGCAGCAGAGCAAAGCAAACAAGAGAATCATGTAATTCACAGCAAACTTCATAAAGAAACTGAGAAAAAAGAGCAAAGCGATAAGTCTACATACATACAACAAATGCAAAATGGCAACAAAGAAAAGTAAAAAAAAACTTTAAAAACATATTGGAAAAAATAAAAAAATTGAAAAACACACTTTTTGGCTTCGTCTTATTAAGATTTGATTTGCTACCATATCTGTAATGCGGGAAATATCCCATCCATCCGTCCCCTTAACAATACCAAGGCTATGTTCTAAAATCGAATTACTGTCGTATACCAGACACAGGAACGAAAGATCTTCCAGTTAAGGCAGCACAATTGGCTCTAGAGTGTTGAATTTTACAAGTTTGTCGTTAGCGATGTGACGGTGGATATGTTTAATCTCTCCAGGCGGCCCAGCACAAGCAGCTCATCTATGGAGCGCTTTGCATAGAACTTTTGGTCTTCGCTCAGCTTGAGAAATGCATGAGCCCAGGAACGGGCATAGCTCTCGGCCTCGGCTAGAGCACTGGGATCGATCTGGGTGCTGGTCGTTTTTGGCTGGAGCGTCTCTAGTTTAAAGTCCTCTTGAATGACTACGCTGTCCAGAACAATAGGGCACTGTTCCTCCGTTTCGGGCGAACAGGATTCCTCCGAAAATAATTTCATCAGCGGTCGCGTATCAGTGGGGGTCAGTTCCAGATCTATATCCGGTTCCAGCTAGAGGCCAGGGAAAAGGTCACTGTAATCATCTGTAGTTCAGAATGGTTTCTTATTGATTGAGCACTTACAAATTCTTCGCTGGGAGCTGGTTCTTCAAGATTCTCCAACTCTTCGTCCATCTCTTTGCACTGTCTTTTGGGGGCCCTCTTTTTCTCATAGAACTCCTCGTATTGGTCGGCGTATGTCAGTTGGCGGTTGGTTCCTCTGGAATCCACCTTGGCCGGGAGCCTTTCGTTGTCGATTCGATTAGGTAGGCTCTCAGGGTCGGTGCCTGGACTTGGCGCTTCGTCGGCAGATATATTTCCGCTTTGGTTCAGGTACCGGACATGACATTTGTGTATACGAAGATTTGATGTGGTTCCCCCGGTGGACTGCATTACCCGCTGGCAGCCCATACAATAATAGCGCCATTTCAGTCTTGATCCATCTTCCCTGACAATCTCCCGATATACATTCCAAACCGAGCTGCGCTTCTTCTTCTTCTGCAAAACGTATTCGCCTGTGTTAATTTTTAGCAATATGTCCAGCTGGGACTCTTTGCCCTTTTCTTCTTCGGGAGATGTTATTGTAAACATTTTTTGTTCAGATTCTCCTCATAGTGGCGGCGCACACAAACCAGGGCTGGATATCTACTAAACATTGTTTGTTTCTGTCCCAACGGAGCTATCGGTCAAGTTTACCGATAACTCGATGCGATGATTGCCCAGTCTACAAATATTTATTAGCAAACATGTATTGTTCCTTGTAATTTATTTAATGAATCATTGTAGATTAGTCTTTTTGGCTAAGCAGCGTGAACATGTCCTTGTGAAATGAGGATAACTCTTGCTTTAAGTATTTCATCGTCTTCAGTTTTTCCCTCTCTATGGCCAGCTTTTCCTCTTCTATTTCCAGCAATCTAGCCGCTCGTTTGCGCTTGGCTTTGTACGTTTGTTCTATAGTTAGGTTCTGCTTATCGAGCTCCTCTTCGTAGTTCTCCAAAGACGGTCTTGCATAAGTTAATTCCGTTTCCTCTGCCATGCCGGGCTTTCCGTATTTACGCACAGACGGTCGAACAGACGGGACTTCTATTTCTTCGATCATGTCATCTGGGACATAATCAACCTCCTCTTCATCTTCTTCCTTCATTAACTCATCTTGAGAATTGTCCTCGTGGTCCTCTTCTTCGGATGCACTCTCCGTGGCCAGAATTTCGTCATCTGTAGAGGCTGCAAGATAATAATGGCATTATTTATGGTCTCTATGATGTATCTACTATCTCTGGCACTTACCTGCGCTATTTAACGAAAAATCACCACTTAGATCGACGGCTTTGGTGCCAATCAGGAGTGACTGAAGTCTATAGAAATGCTCCCACCTGGATGGTCTGCCAAATATTTTGGCATCCTTCGCCTCTTTGCTAAACAGGACAAAATTGAGATCGTTTATCAGTCAACAACAGTCTACAATAAACAAACCGATATTTTTTGGTCAAATTGTCCATTTTTGCTTTGACTTCGGTTGCGTTTGCTCCGAATTGCTTCATTTTATGGGCCATTTCTCTGTGAACAATGCAATTCTTGCGCGTGCCGCGCAAATCCTCGATGTACGTCGCCCACAGCTGCAGAAGCATTTTGGTGCCATTGGCACACCATTCGTGCCGGGTGGGATTGTTTTTGCGATACCGTCGCTTCCTTGCCTCTGCTTGCGTATACTCCAGCTGGGGATCAATATTGGCATCCTATACATTTCCTGCAAAGGACCCTTCTAAATCCAATTTTGGTGGGTGCATTGGTACATACCTGATGTTTCTCCAAGACGTTTCTCGCATCTTTTCTACTCTGAAGCTCCCGCATAAAATCTACGTGACATTTATGGACGCGGAGATTGGAGGTGTTGCCATTGCTGGATTTCAACACGCGATTGCATCCGGTGCAAAAGAATGACGTTCGAAGTGGTTTACCATCAGATCCCATGATGACGCGGTAAACTTTCCAAACGGTGCTACGTTGATCCTTTCGCAGAAGCTTGTACTCGCCGCTTTTGATTTTCTCTGCTATTTCTCGCTGGGATTCTTTGGGTTTAGCCCCATTTTCTAGATTGTTTATAACAATTTTTCTTGTTTCCATTTCGTCGGCCATAACGCTAGTGATGTCAATTTTAACAATTATTATCGATACTCTGTCAGAACGAGTTGGCAGCCCTTGAAAGTGGTAGTTCCACCACACGACAGAAAGGTAAACATAAAACTTGCATTTATTTGTTTTTTTGCTTTAAATGTTGCAATATATCTCTATGGAATGCGGACAATTCCCGTACAGCCGCTTTCATAACTTTAAGCTTCTCTCGCTCTATGGACAGCTTCTCCTCTTCGATTTCCAGCAATCGCCCTGACAGACCGTCTTTTATGCTCAATTCACTTTGGAACTCTGGCGAGGAGGTGATTCCCTCATATTGATCCTCTTCTGTGTCTTCTTCATGATAATTTTTTGCATTTGTATCCTCGTGGGAATGGTCGTCCATCTCGTCTTCTTCCTGTCGATCATTTTTGTAATTGGAAGCTGGAGAATCCATCCAAGAATGCATTTCATTATGGTCAGACGCCAAATCCGTGCTTAAATTGTTTGAAGATTCTAAACAAAATTCTTTGTTAAATGATTTGTATATATGAAAGGATTTTGTTATCATATTTTACCCTTTTTCTCGAACATAATATCCTCAAACACATTGACGGCTTTGGTACCAATCAGGAGTTTTTGAATTGTATGGAAAAGTAGCCATTCAGAACGAACACCGGTTGCCCGAAGTTTCTCAGATTCATGGCTGTTAACAGGAAAACCAATTATATATGTCTGCTTTCAAAGGTATATTTATATGTAGATATTTACCGATATTTCCTCGACATGTTATCCATTTTACCTTTGATCTCAGTCTGACTTGGCTCGCCAAAATCACGCATTTGATTTGCCATCTCTTTGTAGATTTCTGTATTTTTTTTCTTACCCCGAAAATCGTTTAAATGCTTCTCCCACAATTGCAGCAGCCTAAGTGTCGCCTC
Source organism: Drosophila subsilvestris (assembly GCA_035043285.1). NCBI lineage: Eukaryota > Metazoa > Arthropoda > Insecta > Diptera > Drosophilidae > Drosophila > Drosophila subsilvestris. Next base: position 2,415,871 of record JAWNNB010001724.1, on the reverse strand, counting down.
GGAGCTCCATATAAAGCGATGGCTGGACCGCTTATCCGAATGTACGCCTTTCATTTGAATCTCATTAACCGATGGGCGGTAGGGTTTGGCCGTTTTTCTGGTCAATGTCGAATTAGTGCTATTAATCTGCCTAATGCACACATCCTTTGGCGCGTCTGTATGTTGGACGTAAATCTTTTCAGCTGTCTCATTATCTCTCGATTTGACAGATTGTATAGGTAGAAGTGCGTCCTCGTCGGTAAGCAGTTGAAAGAGAGGTCGTTTGGCCGGTGGCGGATCATCCACAATCTCAGCCTGGAAGGGATACAATTTACAAACTGAGAACAGGGAGAACAGATAATTATTTACCTCTGGTTTATCTGCCAGGGGATCATCCTCATAGACTTCCTCTGGGTATGCTGTTTCCGTCAATGCTCTTTTTTTGGTCGCTAGTTTGGTTTGGTCATTGCTTCGGTTGTTGTTGTTGTTACGGCCGCCCAACATGTTGATACGCGTGCGAGTTCTCTGGCCGTTGCAGGTGGCATTTAAAAGGCTGCCATTGGCCCTGGACCGCAGTACGGGTGTACTGGACCGCATCGTGTTCATTGTGCTGCAGGCGCAATTATTATTAAATTATTATTATAAATATAGTAACCAGTGTGACCGCGAATTTTTCGAAAAAAATACCAAACAACCATCAGAAATATACCGAAAATTACCTTATCAGTTTTAAAATATACCTTTAATATACTGACGGACACGACAAGATGCGTTGATATTCCATGATTTTGATATTCCGTTTCATATTACTAGCAAGTTAGTCTTTTCAGACCTAACAGAAACAATTTTATCCAGTTTCTCAATCAATTTTGTGCAGGATTGGCTAGTTTTCAGAAATTTACTTACATAATAAGGTTCAAACAAAAGCGGCCAAAGTATTAAACGAAAGTGTGAACTCCGGTCACACTTGGTCATTGTTGCTGGTCAACCAAGTTTCTGCATGCGTATGGACATTTGTATACCTTACTTCCTTCAATTAATGTTAAATTTGTTGTTCCACGCTGCTTTAAAACATTAATAATGAATTTGTATTAGATTGAAATGTTATTTAACCATTAATGCTTAAAATGGGTTATATAGATATATATATTTATCCCGGTCCCGATACCTATTATTGGTGCCCATATGCTTCGAAATTTCGTTCATATCCTTAAAACAGATTAGTTTTTGCATTAATTGAAGCCTGAAATTACAAACAATATCTTAATTCTATAATATCCTTTCTCCCAAGGGTAGCAGCCTTGTTGCGCATTCCGTGCAAAGTTGCAGAACAATGCTGCTAAATCATTTTCCATGTTGCCGGAAATGTTCCCATACGAATGAAATGTATCTTACGGGAACGCGTTCCCGTTAGATGCATGTTGGTCACACCACGAAAAAGAGGGGAACTCACCACGAAATTTGATCTCTTCACCACGAAATTTCCTCTCTTCACCACGAAGAAGAGAGAACAGTTTGAAAACCCACCATGATTTGAGAGCGAAAAATTTCGGTATTTTCTGTGCGCTAATGGAGTTTGGCGGTCATTTTGAAAAGTACTTTAATTTACTCTAAAAAATATGTGATTAAATATATTTGTATATACCGATATACCGTAATTATACTTTGAACTCGATCTCGACGTCAAAATATCCTGTAAAGTATATAATATACCGTAAACATATGATGTTGTCAATTTAGAGTAATTTTTAACACGGACAACATGTCTTTATACAGCACTTGTCTCTGAGAAATATCGATATCGAAAAATAAATATATCGATGTGTATTATAAACGATAGGTGGCAGCCCTGGTTGTAAAACGCGGCATTTATTGAACTTTTGTTTGTTTCAAAGTATGTGAATTTGTTTAAAAGAGAAAAGTCTATACGGTTTAGTTGTTCGGGCTTAAAATCTTTGAAATATGTAATAACATACACATGTAAGTTGATCTCAATGAATTGATGAGGCCCACAATTGCCCTTAAATGTTCGCTGTATGGAGATTTCGCACGCATTTTTAGCTAATCAAGCAAATTTGACCTGGGGACGAACATAGACATCTGGGAATCAGCCCAAGGCACAACGGACGACAACAATCAACGACAATTGGCCAAAGATTACGACTAATAATGGTTGGCCGCCCCACAACTGTTGCATCTCCGTGCGTCGTCGTTGTCGTCTGCTTGGACAGGCAAGGCAAGGCAACCCCAGAGTTTGGAGTGCGTTTGGTGCCTGTGGGAGCTTGGCAACCGGTTTGAGGAGCCCCCGAGTCAGGCAAGGCCAGTCACTTCTGTCTCTCCTGCTGCTTTTAGCCGGCTGCAAAAGTTCGGGGCTCGTGCTGGTTGGGGCCAAAACTTATGGCTTTGCATTTAACCTGTCACTTAATCGGAACTGCAACCGTCTGCTTTCCAGCAGTAAGTTAATGACTGTTGTTAGCTCGTGCCGCAGCAGATGCTGCGGCCAGAGGTTTGACGGCTTGAAAGAATTTTAACTTTTGATGTAGATTCTTCTACATATATTGTTAAGGTGGCACGGAACGGAAGCATGTATTGTAACTGGAACGATTCTTGTGACTCCTTCCCCCATCAATCCCCTTCATGACTTGAAATGGCATGGCAGATCGCTGCTTTTCTCATTTTGTGGAGCCAACTTTATTGTTTCTTGCGGTTGTGGGCATTGTTTCTTGCTGCCATCTGTTTGGATTCTTTGGGGGGCACCACAACAGCAGAATCAACAACACAACCATTGTAGCGACCATGACTTTGTGCAACAACTGGCGGCGACAAGGAAGTCAAGGAAGCAGCAACAACAACTTGATGATGGCCCCATTGCATCATTATGGGGCTGACTCCGTTAGGGCTGGGCGAGACCTTATTTGTTTGGCGCATAATTTATGTATGTATGTCGCTGCAGTTTTATTGCAGTTGCATTCGTATGTATGAAGGCCTACGCTTTTTTGTTGCATGCAGCATGCAGCACAACCCAATCCATGGGCCGTGCCCGCTGGCGCTTGATTGCAGGTTGTCATGCGTTGGGTACACTCGACGCGCATCCATGTCAGGACTGACATGTTTCATATCCCTTATAAACGGGCATCCTACGGATCTGGAGTCTGGTCTCTCCAAATGCATTTATGCTGCTCATGTGGCATCGTGTCCATGTACCTTTCCTGACGTGGGTCGGTAGTGCAGTCAGATAAACATAAGATATGTATGTACATATGTACATATGTATGTATGTATGTTTGCCAGTATCGAAAAGGGTACATAAATGTAGTGCAGCTGAAGCTTTGTCCGAATCTTACCACTATGAAGAAGTATAAGATAAATTTGTACACTCTACAGTAAGAAGTCCGAGTGATCCTGCTGGCTGTTACCTGTATCTCTATGAGTACCGAAAATGATTTCCCTAGGTGTGTTAACTCTCAACTTTCCTACCGCAGAGGCCAAGTTCAGAGATAACCAATTAAGATCCAAATGGTAGAACCACCAGCTGGCTGCTGTTAATGCATAGAGTCGCGATGAACCTTCCGATTGGAAAAACAGAAACTAATTTGATTTGACGAAAGTCAATTAACCAAAGAGTCGAGTCCGCCTAAGAACACGAACCCAAATGCGATCCGTCGACGAGTGGCGGTGGCTGGGCTTGCTTATCGGGACAATTGAGCGTGCTCCAAACGGTTCGGGGCCATTGAAATTAATTACGTGCGTGTGTGTGATTGTGAGTGTGTAGAAGCATGGGGAGTGAGAACAGTAGCTGTAAAAGTTTAATGAGCTGCCTGGACGGACGTACACACGAAACGTAAACGAAAAACGTGAAGGAAACAGAACAGTCAAAGCAGAAGAGCAACAAAATCAGAAACAAGAAAGAAATACCGAAGCTTTTGATACCCTTGCCGATCGATCTTACTTGGCTTGGCTCTCAAAAAGGTATGGACCTGTGATTCATCATTCCATACATACGATCAAAATATGTACTTATGTGAATATTATACGTTAATCACCGATTAACAATATGTAATCACCGTTAATCACCGATTAACAATAGGTTCGTCAAACATTTCGTCTTACCCTTTGGCAGGGTGTTCAAAAACAAAGAACGAACGAAAAGAAGCGCGTTTGTTTTGATTCTGCAGCAGCCGAAGACAGATACAGAAGAAAGAAGAAGCAGAAGAAAGGAAAACACGCAAGAGCCAACGGCTTTTAAATTAAAAAGTTGCTGGCAAAGCATAAACGCATAAAACATACACAGATGGATACGAAAGAGAGAGAGAGAGAGAGATAGAGGGAGAGCAACAAGTTTGCCACAAACAAACTGGTTTTTTCACTCCCACACACACACACACTAAGGAAACTCGACTCTCTCAAACAAGAGCGAGCATTTACGCGATTGAAACGCTGCTCTCCCTACTCTGCTCAAATTTAAAATTTAAGCTTTGATTTTCTGTGGCCGCGTGCGGTTGTCATTGCTCCGTCTCGTCTCTGTTGGCGCTTTTTCTCGTCTCCTTGGCTTGTGTTTTGCTAAATTTCCACGCGAAAAAACATTTGTTTACCCTTGTAGATCAGATATTCGTACGCGTTGTAGTGATCTATACAAAAATCGTACTTAAAGGTGTCAATAGTGTACATATTATTTATGTATTTGGTAAAATTGGAGGAGTCGCCAAACTAAAACTGTTTTACATACATATGTATGTATGTATTTGTGTGCTTGTTCCTGAAATTGCATTTAATTGGGATTTTCTATAGGTAAGTGCCATTTAAAAAGCCATTCAAAGGTTTACAAAAGATAAACCATATACATATGTATGTATGTACATAGTATTAAGAGAACTTTGTTGTATCTGATTTCTATCTCCACCGTCAAACCCTGACCTAGACAACAGCTGCTGTAGAAGCATTGCATACATACATATGTATGTATGTATGTATGTTTAGGGATATATAAACATAGACGCGTTGTAGAAGTTCTCTCTTTCTCGCCTTATTTTCATACTTCCCCAGATCTAATTGGACAGTTTTTTCTTTTGTCTGTCCTATGGAGCTGCGACACGAGCATTAAATTGGGTTAAATTAATAAGTTTAGGCGTTTTGTTCCCAATCTTCGATCTGGCTCTCATTTTCCTGTCTCAGTTCGTGACTCGTTTTGCGTGCAGAGACCGCTTGGGCGCTGAAAAACCTTCGCTGTGTACTTTTGCCGTGCGCCAGCTACAAGATATAATTGTTCGATTGATAAAACTGCCAAACCAGACTAGACCTCGACGACCTGAGCGACCCCTATTGTTGCTCTAATTTATTTGCGCCTTGAAGTTTCCGCCTCTTGATTATCGCTCGCTTTTGTTTTCGGTCAGCAGAAATGCAATAAAATCAAGTCGAATATAACTCAAATGCGGTAAGCCATATAATAAAGTGGCACGGCACCCACGTCCAGGTACCAGGCACCAGGCACCAGTTTCAGCAGCAGTACTTCAATGCTGACCGCCAGTGCCCTCGACTGTCGCATAATTCTCGGGCTTAATTGGTTTACTCCACTGCTATGCGTTGCCAGAGGTGGGTGGTTTGTTGGAAATATGTAAAATCACTATCTAACCCACTATCTGCCCAAGTTATCTGGCGATATATGTATGTACATACATACGAGCAGTGACTTTCCCAAACGTTTCACTCTCGAGTTTCGTTTATCTTTAGTTGCATTTTGTTCAAGCCCCGGGAGTCTATCAAGCTTCGAAGGCATTCTACTTTTGTTTCAAGTGCAGCAAACTTGAACTTAAAATCGGAATAATATATTTACATAAATAGCTTTTATATATTATATATTTCGGACTTCCTGTAAACAAATATAATCAGCTAGGAAACTATTTTCCGGTTTAACTTGGATATCGGTTTCTCGAAAAGTTCCTTCATATGTTCCTTTCTGTGTAATTCTATAGCGAAAATTCTTCGGAATAAATGCATGTACACACATACAAAAATTACGTTTCCAAACTCTTCATACATCTGGGAATTCGGTTTCCCATTCGGCATTGAATTTGTGCTAAAGTGAGGAACTATTTCAAGCAGCGATAAGAGAAAGCTCATGCCACATGCCACATCTACTGATGTGTGGCTACCACCGCCACAAAATCCTCTACCCATTGCCAGCCATATGTCATCTATGGGGCAGTTCAATCGTCCCGAGACTTGTCACTGTCTGCAGAGAGACTTGTGGAACGGCATAGCATCGCATCGCTTGTCACTAAATTGACCCATTTCAGAGCTTAAGGCGATGGATGCCATGCCATGCCACAAAATAACAACGACGAAAAGAAAACCAGAACCAGACTGACAAGCTTAGAATGAATCTTCCAGGAGGGGCTATGACCGAGAGGGAGGCGGCAGCCAGTTGCGTTTACTTGTGCATGTAAGTACATACAAACCGATATGTTGGATGCCAAGAAAACATTCTTGGGGGCACTCTTGTATGCGGCCGGACACTTTCGGCAGACACTGGGCCATGCCGTGCTCTCTCTCACTCTGACCACTCTCCGCATTCTTATCTTAATATGCACATTTCTTCGCATGTCTTCGTGCTTCTGTTTCCGATCATCTCTCTTATGCTCTTACGTGCGTTGCCTATTAAAGAACCTCTGGGCTGTGTGTCTCCACCCCTCGCCTGCTCATTAGCAAGCCAAGTAACGGTGCACATTGTTGAGTGTTATGCAATGCCGAATAGGATGGCAATGCCCTCCAGCAACAACTCTGCTACTAGCTGGTAAATATGCACAATGTACTTGCATACATACATACATATGTAGGTACATAAATAGAGGGACAGTCTCGCTAATTACAGCAATTGTCCAGTCGTACAGCACATTGATGGCTTAATTATTCGGATGAGTGCACTTGGAAAATTATTACGAAGATGTTGCAGTATATATTTGAAATCTTCGGTACAGCCTGACTCAGTGATCAAGCGAACAAAATTTCGCCATATCCTTACCTATTTTTTTTACTTCAAACTATTGCAAAAAAAACCTTAACAATTTGCATGCCAACATAAATCAAAATTTACTTTTTGGTGCCCCCCTCCGTGACCTAAAATAATTACAAAGAAGATAAATGAAGGCATCTCATCTCCACCGCAGAAATGCTAGCAGCAAATAGGATTTCATGCAAATGAAACTATGTATCATTTTTGCCAGCAAATACCCAAAGTATACTACATCTTAATTATTTTCATTTTTTTTTTGCGTGGTTTTTGTTTTAATTTGCATATATACATAGCTACATGTGGCAACTAATTAGCATTAATCATTCGTACCACAAAATGAAATGCCTGAAAACCATACACAAATATTCACGGTCACTCTCACTCGCCGCATAAAACCGGCCAAAAGAAAAAAAAAGAGTGGTATGGTTGCCTGATTTAATGAGCCGCAAGGCATTCATCAAAAAATTATGAATTTATTTTGGCCCGGGTTGACTGAACCCGTGGAATGAGACCATAATTTGGCCTAAACCAAGCCTAGACAAACTCACTCGCTGCAATTAAGCCGCGTGCTCGAATGTGCTCGACGACTTGTATAAATATTCATTTGGTATTCATGATCTTTTGGATATTTTTAGGACCGGAAAGAGCAGCACGCGATGGATGTTGGTTGGATCTTCTGTTGAAACCAGTTGTTCCATAGTTTGGGATCTTAGCTGATATATGTACCCACATTGTTGACATCGTATAATCGTTAGATGTTAGAAAATGAGAACATTTTTCAATGTGAAATATATGATTGAACAAAGACTAAGATAACCTTCAGATAAACCCACAGAAACCCCTCAGAGACTGAGATAGTCGCCAAAGTAATTTACATTTTAGAAAGCTTTCTGAAGTTGATTAATTTCTATCTTCCATCTCATATTTTGGCATACATAAATATCTACTTGTAGGTATTACTTACTCGTGTTTAGCTTAAATATCTTTGCCAATTTGGAAGTTTTCTTTTTTGGTTAATTTATCCTTAAAGTTTGGTAAAAATGTTGTCACACTTTTTTGTGAATAGTTTTCTGTATTATATTTTTTGTATTTATAATATTTTTTTGTCTTTAACAAACATATTTTTATGTGTTTTCTTAATGATTTTGTACATTTATTTATTGAATTCTCATTGTTCAATCAATCCGGACACTGTATGTTTGTTTTTGCTGCTTTTTTTTTGGGAACGTGGGACAATTTTTGGGTCTGTTTTTGCAATAGTTGAGGGGTGTGAGAGTGTGAGAAGAAATGAGAGTTGGAATTGAGCATCAATGTGCCACGTCAAGCACACATCATGTATGTTGTTTGTGAATTTTTCTCTAAAAACAGATCACTAACAGATCAGATAAGTGATATTCAGTCAAAGATGAAACAGAATGGAGCCCAAACCCATTTGGAGTAAGGTTAACACACGTATGTATGTACATGCCTACACATACGAGTACTCTCTGTAAGCACACTCATCTACTATGACCTGTGACTAAGACTAAGGAGTAACTATTGAAATTCATTTGGAACTGCGATCACAATCAACGACATGCGATCGAAGCGTGCAATTTGAGAATTTATCGATTTTCAATGGGCGAATGCGATCTGCATACGAGGTGGGGTAGCTGCACAGCACAGCGGGCATGGCTTAGAGCATGCAACATTTCATGCAAGAATTCTTAAACATGATTTCGTGCTCTCGGCCAGATGCATTCATTAATGCATAATTATAGACAATTAACTGCAGGCCAAGGGGATGGAAGATGAGGAGAGAGATTGGTAAGAAGAGTGAGAGGCGAGGCTGCCTAATGGCTGCCAATGGTGACGCTGGAAATGGCCAATCACTGGAAATTGCAACAATTGCCAGCAATCTGGCAGCAATCCCAAAAAAAAAATAGTATCCGAATTTGCTCAGATCCAAACGTAATCGACACTAACCTATATCCATGGTAGGATAAATATCTTGCATTAAGATACATACATACATACATACATATGACCATATGTATATCTGGTATCTGGTATGTGGTATCTTTTGTGTGGATTTCAGGCCACACTCTTTCGCTCGTTCCGTTCCCTTGTTGTTTGTTCAGGCTTTTAATGCTTTTCAGCTTGACTTGATTTTGGGGCGATGTAGATCGACAACTCGTTTTCCCACGTTGGAAATTCTTCAATTTGCGTGCAATCACAATCTCGACTGACACCTTTTTCAGGTTGCTATCCCCCCCCGGTGCGGCCCGCTCACTCTCTTGAGATAAATACCTATCTGTGAAGCCAGAGATATGTACTTTGTATCGACGTTTGAACATGTGCTGGCTGCCCAAGCAGAAATTCTTTTGTCAGGTGCTCAATTACGGAATGCCACATAGAATGCATGTAAAATATAACGTATTGAAGGGAAATCTATCAACAATTTTATTCATTATTGTCTTTTGGTACACTACTGAGGATCCCTATTCAATGGAACCTTTCAACGATCTAATTATTCGCTGTACATAATTTACCATTAGCCAACGGACACATAGAAGTTCACCGAAAGACCGGACTGGTGTCGGTGCTGCCATGTCATTCCAAGTGGCCTAAGCCCGCACACATTCAACCTTCTTCTCTAATTGCGGCCCACACACAGCCAACAAAAACCAGGCCTAAAGCCATGTGAGTGTGAGTGTGAGTATGAGTGCCAGTATGAGTACTCGTACGATTACGAGTACATACTCGTACTTGTCTGCCCGTTGACGGCGGCATTAGTGGTAAAAACAATTTAGCATTTTGCATTTTGCATGTTGGCGACAGATTTGCATCGGGGAAAATGCAAGCACTATAATAAATTGTTGCTTGCCTGAGAGAAGAAAAAATAAAACAAAAACTACAAAGTAAAGTGCATACTATAATGTGGCATTTTGTCTTTTTAATTAAATTTTGATTAATTGTCAATGCGCCACGAAACGTTCATTAGTTGCATTGAATTATGATGTGTGTGGGGGCCCAATACTTTGTGTTTTTTCTCCTTTGGATAGGGGATAGCTAGTATTTTAAAATCTTTACTCAAAAGCTATCGTGACGTAAGTCGCGGCACACGTGTCGCGTTTCTATGATACCCGGCACTCAGTACCAGTATTTATGCAATGTATACCAATATATATTCCTGCACTTCGTCTATCCTTGTTCCACATAATAATAAGTATGCAAACTGTTTCCATACCGCACAATCCGCCGCATATAAATATTTCTCTCTCACTCCACCAACGAATTATGATCTGGCGGTTGCTCTCAAAGGGCAAAGAACTTGTTTCTGCTATCTAATAGATATGATCATTATCTCTGATAAATCTGTACTTAAAAATACAGTATCCATAGGGAGTATCTTTCGTTGAAAATAATGAAAACTATCCACAAAAGCATGCCTTAAGCCCAAGTAATTCCAAGTCCACTCCAAAAGCAAGTTCAAATTTTACAGAAACAATTCATTAACGCCCCTTAGAAATCAAGCATTGGTCTAACATTGACCTTTCCGACATTTGTTCAGACCTCAAGTCGACTCGAATCTGAGTTTTCAAGCTAAAATCAACAAAAACATAGCTGAAGTCTTAGCCACACGAAATACAGAAAATGTATAATTACCATAAAAAAATACAAAATATTCTGGCCTAATTGCACCCCGAAAACAAAAGCCGCCACAATGGCAAATGAGAGACGGATGGGGGCTTGATAAGTTGGACCTTCAATTGCCAATTTATGATCGTATGATCTTGATCGTTGCGGATCAAGCCCCCCATGGACGGCAATTCCTTTTAGCCAAACTGTGCAAAAGATCAGCCATATTTAAAGTCAAGGTCTTTGTGCACATTCGGTTTTGTTGTTCGTTGCTGCTCTGGCAATAATTATCATAATTTTTGTTATTGATTCTTATAACAACGCGAAATACAATTTTCAGGTCATTAAATAATGTATGTACATATGTATGTATGTATGTGTAATTTTTGACTTTTGCCAGAATGAATGAAAATTAAATAAATAATAAATAAATATTTATTCTTAAATATTAAATAGCTCAACACGTGCGACACTATACTAGCCAGTACTCATTTGTACTTTTATACATATGTATGTGCATAAATAGATATGTATATGTATGTATATCTCTCTATACATATATGACAGGTAAATTTTACATCTCCCTCTTCAATCATCAGGCTAATACCAGGCTAGTCAATTAATGTCCGCTTTGATTCCGAACTTGAGCAGATAAAACGTCAGAGATTTTATCAAAAATATTTTCTGGTTTTTGCAATGAGATTTGTTGTCTTATTGGATTTTTATTTAACCTAATGTGCCGCAATTACGCTTCTCGATCGGCATTTAATTAAAACAAATATTCACATAGTACTCGCACAGTATTTGCGTGTGGGGAGGGGACGGGGCGTCTGAATTTGGGTAGAGATGGTGGCGATGGTGAGATCCGGTGAGGCCTGCGTTGCGAACTGCCAGGCGGCGGCGTCTGTCCGCCCGAGTGTTGTCCGACTGGGGTCCGGACCGTGGCTTATCTTTGACGATATCGCGGATTTGACAGGTTTAGGTTTTTGTGTCTACCTCGCTCGATGTTTATTTATACTCTGCGCCTGGTTTTTGTTTTAATCTGCAAAGATTTGCATTTGCTGTCTGTGCAAATGATTTATGCTCTTTGCTGTCAGCGTCGTCGTCAAATGGATTTTCATTATGGTAGTATCGCCCCATCCCAGGTATCCATCCATCCCCTCCACTGCCACTGACCACTGGACACTGGCCACGGTAGGGGTAATCGGGGTCGTCTCTGTGTTTTCATTGAAACCGGCAGCTTATTTGACTTTCAATCAAAGACCAGTCGTTGGACGAGGGAATTTAGCTGAATTTGCTGATATATTTTTACGTTTGTTTTTGTTTGTTTCAAGACTTATCCACTTCGAGTCAATTAAACCCGTTTCCGACTCTATATTGAAGGTCTAACACACAGAGACAGAGAAGTTTGATGGGGGACATTTTGGGGGTATATCCCTGCTTTATTGAGCCCCAAGCTAGCGTTTGAAATGATGACACCAAGGACCCCTTAACCTTGGATTAACCTAATACAAAGTTTTAAATCCTTAATGAGCACCCTGAGACACAACGGACAAATGATTCCCATTGGTCCAACAAGCTGGAAACCACTAGGAAAAAAAGGATTAGGAACGAACATGGAGACATAAATATTGTATTTATGTAAATGGCGCACCTTCTGATAACAACATTATTATTATGATGATGTATTTCCATGATTTTTGACACAAAACAAGCCAAACAAATTATTTTTAATTGCTACATGCACCGCAGAGAGAGGCAGAGAGAGCCCGCGGCTCATGGTCGTCGGACCGTGAGGAAAGTGTGAAAACTGGAAGAGATCTGCTAGACCTCTCTGGTACGGACATAAATAATAGAAATGTTTTTCCAGTATCCCCTGCCCCTCCCCCCCGAGTCTGTAGATCGGCAGCTAGAGATTTGCCCAGAGAGAGAGAGAGAGAGAGAGTGCAAGCAGTGGCCAGCTGCTGTTGCTGTTGTAGCTGCTGCTGGTAAATGGCAAACATTTGCCAGAACATGGAGCGAAAAACCACGGACACACGATCATCATGAGGATCGTTATGGTCGCAGCCTAAGCATGGACTACGTGTGTGTGTGTGTGCACAACAAACTCCACATGTGGTCGGTCTGGGTGCGGATCGGATCGGATCAGATCAGAGTGAGTTTGGGAGTGGATCGGTTGGGAGTGGAGTGGAGTGATGACGTCGGCCACTTAAGCCGGACTAAGAGAGAGAGAGAGAGAGAAAGAGTGAGAGATCTGCGTCACACAAAGCCTGGTTCAACCTAAATGGTGTAACACAAACAAAAACCGTGAATGGGAAGGAGGGATGGGGTTTGGCTTTGGATCGGAGTTGGAGTTGGAGGTACTTGACTTTAGAGACCTCAGGGTGATCCATGGGAGGCTGGAAGAGTAGTATAATGGCTTGGAATAATGTTAAACGGTCGTATATACATCTAAACGTATCAAGGGTATACAGAGAAAATCAGCTTAAATCGAAAAACTCACTCCCAATCGATATAAACAATCTTTTCTTTCGATATAAAACACTTGTAAAATCTTGATCTTGGTGAAGTTGTTCCTCTGTTGCTCTCGTGAATAGAGAACCAAATCAAAGACCAAGGAAAAGAAATAAAGATAGATATATGATGCCGATAAGTCTGTCAGAATGGTTGTGAAGGATGGAGCTAAAGCTGAAGGGGATACGATTTAATCAGCAGTGAGATTTTGTTGTAGTTTCTTGGCTTTTTCCTCGTTTTCTTTTGTGTTTGATTCCATTCCTCAAGCTTCTGTGTTTAGAGTGCAAAGAGGGGGGGAGTGAAGAACAATAATACATACATACATATGTATACATACATGTGTACACATACATATGTACATATATGTTCGGGTATGGATTAACCTTGAGCAACCTTCAAGGTGGATTCTAATAAGGACGTGGGGTCGGCTGACGGTGAGGAGAGGAGAAGACAAGTGTTCGCATTCATTTTTGAAGATGTCTCGGAATATTAATGCCGCATGCGAATGTCGCATAAATATCTCCATATGCACATCTTTTATCTCCATAATAACTTAAATCTCGTATATGTATCTCTCTTTCTGCCCCAGACGATAAGTAGCGATACCCAAGCTATTGGTGGTGGTATCTCTTTCCGCCTGCACGGTCAGCATATTTGCCACTCCCTCGGCTCGTCTCACATTCATTTCTTGTCTCGCGAATTGTTTGGTGTTTGGCCTCTCTGTCAACTCGCATAAACAAACAATTCGCTTGACGCCTTCCCAAAATTGGGCTCCACTAAAGAAACAAAAAAAAAACAAAAACGTCGCGAAACGAAGCATAAAATTAAAATAATTTTTGTTTTCATTTCAGTTCTGCTTTGTGGTGTCATTTGTCGTCTCTTTGGGGATTCGTTCTCCTTGTCTTTGTTCTTTTTGTTTTGAGTCTTGAGGCATCTCCTCCAGTCTTCTGCAGCATGCAAATTTCCCCCAATCTCCGCTAGAACTCTACAACATCGGCCATACAGACTTTGGTTGTTCCCTAGATTGGAAAAGAAATAAAAGTCGCCGCGCCCAGTTGGCGTAGGAGAGACGAGACCCTCAGTGAAGAAAGCTGAAAGGAATCATTCACGTACATATAAGCGGCCAGAAGGGCAGAACGAGATAGATAGCTAGACAGTAGCACTGTGCCTTGTGCGTGCCTAGAAATTTAAACTTTTATGATTTCCTTTTTTACTACGAGTATTTCGCTGCACACCTGCCATTTCAGCCACAAACTACAAAGATTAGTGCACTCTTCTAATACATATATTTTATGGTGGTACGCCTGACAACTTCATCTTGAGTCATCTTGTTTTTGTGTTCGTGTGTGTGCTTTCCCTTTTAGTCGATCGCTTTGGGTGATGCTTTGAACCCAATTTACGAGTTGGCCATGTGCTTAAGATATCATTGCCATCCTCTGCTTAAGCTTAAGCCTGAAATGAATGCGACATCTCCGATGGTCCAAGCCCATCCCAGTTCCAGTTCCAGTCCCTGGCCCCCCATCCATACGTACATATGTGTGAAGAAGTGGATGCTTCTTGTGGATGCTAAAAATTCAGCTTAATGATTTTTTATGAATTTATTGCCAGAGCAGTCGGCGAGCAATTTGCGCATGCGTTGCCTCCAATGAGCCTGAACTGAAGAAGGGGCAAAGACACGACTCTCCAGAGCATTATATGCCAGCAAAGCAGGCGCGAAAAGTTCGTTCGTTCGGATGGAGAACGGAAAAAAGGAAAAGAACTTGCGATGTTTTCTGTTTTTATACCCCGCTGCTCGTAAACGTACAGGGTAGATGCTGCTCCTGTTCCGTATGAAACCGCATGGGGGGAGGGATCAGCAGAGTGCCCTTTGTTGCATATACATAAGCAAGAGAGGATATCGCAGTTAAATAAAGTTAAGTCTGGATTCTCTTACAACTCAGTAGCGGGTATACTCTAGTCGGGTCTACACAGTTCTTACTTGTTTGGTTTCTGTGGCAAAGAGAACATTAAGTGGCTGGCTGCCCTCTGCCGCATGCTGCATGCATATGGCGTGCGTTTGCAACGCCTACTAAATCATCTGGCAGCATGCCTCAATGTGTGTCCCGTCATACATTCGTTGGCACAAACAACAACAACAACAACAACAGCAGCAGCACACTGAGAGCGGAATCGGAGTCTGACTAAAATGTTGCCCATACGCTGCACTTCCTGCTTCAGTAATTCACAACCTCTGAAGACATATCGCAGGGCACAAGTTTTGCTATTCAATGAATGCCCCAGCTTTGTGTGAAAGAAAACAAACCGAATTCACAACAAAATACATACTCGTGTATATTCTAGACACACTCCGGAGTCCGGACAGACATCTTACTCAACTCGGAAGCTGCGCAGGCTTCTGTTGCTCTATAGGATGGAGCTAGATAAATGGGAATTGGAAATTGGGATTCCTGTGGCAAGAGCATTGATACCCCACCAGGAATCAGTGAATGAATTACCGAATATTAAAGTCATTTCTCCAATAATTTTACTACCTACCTTTGTGTTTCCAGAAACGTTCAATTGAAATTTCTCACATCTAAATATCGCATAGAATTGCTAGTCGCATAGACAGCTAATGACTTTCGCATTGAAATCATTTATGCTGGCTAATATTTATGGGATTATTTATTTGGTTTGAGTGGCGAGTGATATGCGTGTGATTGGAATCCAAACTGACGCCGTGCCGCCTTTGCACTTGGCTGCCACAAA